>JARDYH010000005.1:29590000-30840000 GCA_029215795.1 Anniella stebbinsi
TTTATCCCGGGGAAAACCCATGCCTGCCCATCCGCCCTGCCCCCGGGAGTCCCTGTGTGTCATTTGGACACACAGGGACAACCTGAGGACGATTCCAGAATAAAAGGCCGGTGTAGAAATGGCCTGTATTTCCAAACAAATGGCCTGTGTTTCACACTGAAAATATTACATCTCTCCTTTACTGAGGTGGTAAACTAGGGAGCACATAACTATATGTGGAAGGAAACTAGAGAGGCTTTTCTGCAATACAGTTCACTCCAGGTCTGTATTAAGTAGCCAAAAACAAAACATCAATAGATTCTACAACCTGACAATGTCCAAAGGTTATCTGAATTCTTCCTGTACTGGACATTCAATCAAACTAGGGCTACACTACAGTTACATGCTGATGAGAGATTCTCATTCTCAGTAAGTTACATCACCGGGCCAAGAATAGACTATTAAACTTTACTTAGAACAATCTACATAAATTGTGGAGAGAGAGAACATTGTAGAACTTATTTGGAGATGCCTTCACTACTTTTAATCCTCCCCCATCCCACCCCAATTTTATTAAACGTACGAAAAATCAAAAACGAAGAGAAAGAGATTCCAAATAAAACATAAATACAGATGGCAGCATCAACTATCTTTTCCTCTCTAGGGTCAGGCTCTGAAAAAACAATGGTCTGCAAATTTACATCAAAAGCCTCCTATGGATGGAGCTGATTGGCTGTTGCCTATGATGTGACAAAGTCACTTCTTCCCAAATCCACAAGAATTTTTCAATTGTTATGGAAATGTTTCATTTAAAAACAACAAACAAACAAACAAGGGGAAGGATGATCATATAAACAAGTGTGATGCTTTAAAATATAAAAATGTAGGCAGTTTGCCCAAAACATGGGAGGAGGTGCAAGACTGACATCAGACCAGTGTGGAAATACATCTGTCTTGCAAATTGTAGAGTGAAGAGGAAGCTGCTCTCACACATGGGCTGAGAACCTATTGTGACTTCTCTTTAAATGTTTCATTTGTCTCTATTAAGAGACTTTGAATATGAGTGGCACTGGGTGCCCTGTACAGAGGTGCGGTGCTTCCTCCTGAATGTTCCTCCCATGGATTAAAAACATATTGGGCGCAGTCAAGGTGGAATGCCTTGGTTCCTTGGCATGCCTTAAGAACTGACTTTGATTAAATGCCCACACAAAAAGCAGATTTCCCCCTCTTACTTCTTATGCAATGTCCTCTCTTAACCCTACAGTTATTTGAGGGTTCTTTAACATTCAATCAACCCTTGCTGCCTGAGTTTGGATGACATGACAAACTATGGTAACCCCCAGCTGAGGGTTGAATATTTTAAATGGCTGCTGACATGCACTGCAACTGACCGGGCCTTAAATAAGCCATGGTGGGCTGTGGTGATTGTGCGAACTGGCCCCTTGCGAATGTCTCCACCATTTCAGTTGTCAGTGGTTGGACACAGAGAATATTGCTTTTGGTGGATTGAAAGAGGGAATCTTCCTTGTACCCCACTCTTCACCTGTGATAAACAGGTTTTGCAGAATTTCTTTGGCAGTCATTTGAGAAACCTGAAAAACCTTTTTGACTCAAGCTGATAGTGTGATAAAGAATCTAAATCTCAATTCACTGAAAAATGTGTCTATTTCCTGCTTTAACTTTTCCAGTCATCATCATCTGACTAATCTATGCAGGATGGGTACCTTCCCTTTCCATTATATGACAACTTTGTGTGCCCTTTGTAGAATAATGGTACATTAAAAATAAATGCAAACATGTGGGACATAATGCCACTAACAATGAATGGGACTAAGCCTAGCAAATACATATTCTTTAAGTGTTTGAAAAAGTCTTAAGTTATATAAAAAAAGGGAGGGAAGATATGTGAGAGGGTACATAAATGTTTTTCCTAGTCATGGCAAGCTATTATATGACACAAATTTGTATACCACCTAGAGTATTCTGTATAGAAGCAGGATGATAAATTGAATAAATAAATAAAATAAATAATAATAAATGGCCTGTGTTGATAGCCATGACATCTGGGCTCCTCTGTTCTATTGGAAGGGCCTCCTATTCTAATTCTGGGGAGGCAGCAAAAGACCTGCTGTTTTGTGCCCCCAAAGCAAGCACATATATACCTCCTCCATGAGGATGGAGGATCTTTCTCTCTTTTGCCTGGGGCTTTACATTCATGCTGCAATACTTCCAGTTTTGCCTCCATTGAGCTTTGCTGCCAGCTATTTCACATTTCTCATTAGCAGCAGCTGGCTTGTCCATTCAGGTGGCCAGTGAATTTACAGGGATTGTCAGCTCGGCATTTTATGGGAAATAGGAGGGACAAATGCCAGGATTTGTAAGCCCCATAAACCTCGCCTGCTCCAGTTTTATCTCTGTGTCAACCCAGTGAGGAGAGTGGCTTTTGGTTACCCCAGGCCTGTTAAATTAGCGCTGGGCCCTGCATTCCATGGTATAAATATCTGCCATTGTAATGCTCAGGAATGCAAGTGTGTTGGAGTCTAAAATTAAAGAGCCAGGAATAAGGCTTCTCAAGTTACCAGAAACAAGACTCCATTGTGTCCCCTTTGGGCTCTGGACTGATACAGGAAAGTTGCCTGTTAGTATTTAGAGACCACTCTAGGTTAAATGCATGAGCCAAGCAGGCCATTCATTGGAAAATTAGGATACATGTCTTTAATTGAAACAATCTTGACTGCACAGTTATTTTGCTCCAAAATTCCAGCTGGTTTTGCAGGATGGAACGTGTTTCAGGGAAGCTGAGTATCCCAAGAGTTTGCCCTTAACTCTGCCATTTCTTGTGTGCGTGTGCGCGTGTGTGTGTGTGTGTGAGAGAGAGAGAGACTATCTACACACGCAGGATAAAATACTTTGAAAATGTTTGGAAAACTGTATATGGAGTGTGTCCTGGGCTAGGCTGACCAGATGGCTCGGGATTTCCCGGTCCTAACCGGGAATCCAGGGGCAAACCGGCCCAACCGGGGGGGCGGGGGGGGCAAACCGGGGTGGCGGGGGGGTCACGCGGCGGTGCAGCAAGCGAGGAGCAGCGGTAGACCCGGCAGCGGTGGCAGCGGAGGAGCCCAGGAAGCGCCCGCCCCAACAGGTAAGTGCCCCGCGCCCCGCGCCTCGCGTTCCTTACCTGTGCAGGCTGCGTTCACTTCCCTCCAGTGCTCGAATCTACTGAGAAACAGGCTCCGCGGCCTGTCCCTCAGTAGCGCGCCGGGTGATGACGTCATCACCCGGCGCGATACTGAGAGACAAGCCGTGAAGCCTGTTTCTCAGTAGATTCCGAGAGGGAAGTGGACGGGACACCCCAGCAGGTAAGGAGCGCGAGGCGGGCGGGCGGCGGGAGCAGCGTGGGGCGAGCAGGGCGTGCGGGCGGTGTGGGCATGCGGGCGCGCGGGCAGCGCAGCGCGGACGGGGAAGGCGGGCGGGCCGCGCGGGCGGTGCAGCGCGTGCGGGGGGGCGCGCGGGCCGCCAGGGGGGCGGGGGGGCAGGTGAGCCGCGCGAGGGGGGCGGGCGGGCGCACGGGCACGCGGGGGGGGGTTGTTTTAGGTGGGGGGGGCGGGGGGAACCGGGATTTTGGGTCTCAAAATCTGGTCACCCTATCCTGGGCCCCAAAAGTTCTCAAAACTGTTATAAACCATTTTAAACCGTTTTAAAGCAGTAGTGTAGATAGGCTCAGACAGAGAGAGAGAGAGAGAGAGAGAGAGCATATACAAATGCATTTTGTAAACTGCCCTAGGAATTGCCTTCAATTGCCATAGAGGCAAAAGCTTTATTAACCCAGTAGATAATAAACAGTATCCATACCAAGGTTTCTTTAATTGTAATACCAAAGGTGTAATATATGCTATTATATGTCCTTGTAAATAAATCTATATGGCAATGACTGAAAGAGTTATCAAGATCAGGATCAGCGAACATAAGAGCCATATAAGAAACCCACGGGTACAAGCCCCCCCTTGTTCAACACTTCTTGGAATGTTTCCTTGAAGAAAAAAAGGGGTGAGATATACATTTAATAATAAAAACAAATAAATAAATTGGTTGTACAGGTCCCTTTCCTGGACAGGGTCCTTGAGTGGGATGATCGCTGACCATATACAGGCACTCTCAGATGACACTGATTTTCTGGATCCACTTCAATTGGGGTCCAGGCTTGGTTTTGGTACTGAGACTGTCTTGTGATGACCTGTGTCAGGAGAGAGATGGGGGAGTGTTTTCCTGTTGATACTCCTGGATCTCTTGGTGGCATTCAATACCATTAGTTGTGGTATCCTTCTGGAGGGACTCTTCGAGTTGGGAATTGGGAGCATTGCTTTGCAGTGTTCCACTCCTCCCTAGACAGTTGTTTCCAGAGGGTGGTGCTCAGCCCTGAGGAGCCTCCAGTGTGGGGTTCCGTTAGGGGTTGATTCTATCCCTCATGCTGTTTAACATCTACCTATAACCACTGAGTGGGGCCATCCAGAGTTTTAGGATGCATTGTCATTAGTATGTTGATGGAATGCAACAGTACTTCTTCTCATCTCAGGCAGGCGTGGCAGTGGATATGCTGAACTGATGTCTGACCTCAGTAAAGGACTGGAGGACAGCTAATAAACTGAGGCTCAATCCAGACAAGACTGAGGCTTTGCTCATAGGTGGCTCCTCTTCCCAGATGGAGGAAATGCCACCAGCTCTGGATGGGGTAATTTCCCCTGAAGGTGCAGGTGCATGGCTTGGGGGTAGTTCTGGATCCATAATTGTCACTGGAGGCTCAGGTGGCCTCTGTGGCAAAGAATGCTTTCTACCAGCTTCGGTTGGTAGCCCAGCTGGGACCATTTCTAAATGGGAATAGCCTGGTGTCAGTGCTCTATACACTGGTAACTATGAAGGTTGGTAGGGTGGTGAATCTGCTCTGGATTTCAGTCAGAACCAGTCAGAACTCTAAAGGAACTATTCAAGGTGCACAGCAACATATTGGCTGGTTTTAGACAACACATTAAGCAACGGAGGGGGGGGGAAAGAATCATCAGCTGTATTGCTTATTGTGTTGTGTGGAGGGTAACATGCAGCTCACAAACTACTGACGGTATGCTATTCCACCCAAATAAGCAACGGAAAGAAACAACTGACTTCCAAGTTGTTTAGCTCAAAGCCAGTTGTTTAAAGTGTTGTGTGGAGGGGTGAGTGTGTTAATGGCATGCGGTGAGTGGGTTAAAACACAAGCCCATAGAGGCAGGTGCCAAGAGCGACCAAAGCGGCAGCTGCCACTCTGCTATAACTGGCGCAACTTGCAGAGTCTGCTGGGATAGCACCAGGAGGACCGAGGGAGGAGGGAGGGAGGGAGGGGAGAGGGGTGGGGGCTGGGTCAGTCAAATGCCGGGTTGACTATTAGTCCACTCAACACCAGCCCCACCCACCCACAGTTGTGTAGGAATATGTTGTGTGGGGAGTACCCATAAAATAACCAACTGTGAGTTGGCTACTCAACCCACCATTGACTAAAGTGTTGTCCGAAACCAGCCATTGTGTACCTACCGGTACTTTGATGTGGTCCCATCCTAGACAATGTTGTAAGATGTTGTGAATTTGGGGAGGAAAAGCAAGAAACACTGTGGCAAGTCACAATTCTCAAATCCACGAGATAGCATGAATCATTTTGATGATCCAATCCATTTTGTTGATGTAATGGTTTTAAAACACAATTTCTAATGTCTCTGGTTAGTATTCCATTTATATCAGCTCTTATTTTAAAAGGCATGCATTATGCGAAGCACCTTGGATAGCTTTGACTGAAACCCGGAGCAGAATCGCTATCCCACTGACATCAGAGCCCACCACTGATATATTGGGATCTACTGGTAGGTCTCTGAGTGATATGCAGTAGTTTGACAAGAGCTTCTGACTCCCCTTTGGTTAACAGGTTAGGGGACTGCAATGCATTATATGTTGGTCTGACTTTGAAGACTGTTAGGAAACTGAAGCTACTGCAGAATCTGGCCTCCAGGTTTTTGACCGGGGTTAGGCGATGTGAACATATAAATCTGGTCCTGATCGGTTGCCAATTTGTTTCTGGGCTAAATTCAAAGTCATGATTTAACCTATAAAGCCCCACATGGCTCAGAACCCCAATCCATCATGGACTGGTTCGTTCCCACCTACCTGGCTCATGAGGTTGGCTTCAGAGGCCCCTTCTCTGTGTGTGCCTCCTCTGAGAAAATCTGAAGAGAGGGCAGTCCAGGAACTAGTCTTTCCTGTGATAGCCTCACGTCAGTGGAATACTGTCCCCATGAACACTTGGCTGGCACTGATGCTAATCTTTTTGGTATCAGGTGAAGATGTCCAAATTCCTGGGGAAATAAATGCATCAGGTATGGTCCAGTTGTCATAGGTTGCTTCTGTGATGTTAATTCCAGGCTGGTTGTGCAGGCATGGGGTGAATTTGTGAATTGCGGATGAACATTTTTTTTGGTATTGTTTTTGGATTATGTTTTTATGGCATTTATTTTATTCTTGTGCTTATTACAGTTTACATTGATTTCATGGTTTTTTCTGTTATATTAATTATGGATTTTTTTATTTGTGGGTGTAAGTGCCTTTGAGTCAGCTTTTTAGGGTTGAAAGTGATGCATTATTATTATTATTATTATTATTTACACTTATATACCGCCCCATAGCTGAAGCATAAAATTTGCATATAGGTGCAGCTTCAGAAATAATGGGTTATAATTTAAATAGAAATGCAATGCATCTCACCATGGTGGGGGAAGATTGTGATTGGAGGCTGTCTTCACAGCACTGAGTTGGCGCTGCCTTCCCCCAAAACCCTGTATTTTCAATTACCTGGGATGGCATCAGGTTATCCCGACCAGCTGGGACCAATGCATGGAAGTCACAAACTCAGTTTTATTAGGGCAGGAACTACACTACTGCTTTAAAACAGTTTATAGCAGTTTTGACAACTGTTGGGGCCCAGGACACACTCCATATACAGTTCTCAAACCGTTTTCAACGTGTTTTATCCTTCTTGGTGTAGATCCGGCCCTAGGACTGCATCACGTGCAGCACAGTCTTAGTCTGGTTTCCTCAGATGTCAGGCCCACTAAGTCAAAAAGGGACTTGCTCCCTTATAAGTGGGTTTAAATCAATTCAGCCGATCAACTGCGCTGATGGAAATGGACTTCTCCACATCCTCCTTCACATGGCAGCCCCTCCAGTCCCCTGAAAATGCTACACAGAGAGGCAGGCGACCTTGCTGAATGGAGTGAGCTGTGAGGTGTGGAGGGGGGTGGAAGGGAGGGGGATCCCTCTGAAATCAGATGGAGGAACCGTCTGTGAGCAGAGCCCTTCCTCTCTCAGAAGACAGATCTTGGATTTCACCCAATGGATGGTTGATTTAAAACATTTTGATCAACTAAAAGGGTGACTCTTACCAAGCAGCAGATTTTACATTATTATTTTTAATGCAAACCCTTAAAAAAATTGCAGATGGGACAAACATCTCAGAAGAGGCATCCATCCCCTCATGCGTTTGCTAGAAGGGTGGAGATACCTCTTCTGAGATAATGCCTGCTGCCACATGTTCATGCAATCTGTAACAACTATGGCCCTTTCTACACTATGGGGTGTAGAGGGAGGGAGGGTGATCCTGGAAGTACTTGCTTCCGGGATCATTGCTCTGAACCCACATCACGAGCGCAACGTTCTGGCTTCCTCCTGCGCCATTGCGCCATTGTGGCCGCCAGTGTTTTTTAAAAACCCTCTAAGAGCGCTCTTGCGCTCCATCGCGGAAGGTAAGTTTTTTTTTAAATTGCATGCAAAATCAGCCCCCCCACCCCCCAGCCATCCTAGGAATGGCGGACTTGCCCCTCCCTCCCCTGATGGGCACGGACCGGCACGGTGTGGCTCCGTGCCCATTTCTGCTGCCACACTTTTTCACAGGTAAACGTGGCAGCAGCTGGGACGGGTGGCCACATCTCCCGTGGTTCTGGAAAGTTTCTGGGACTGCGGAAGAATCAGGATTTTCCAGGGATTTTCCTGGCAAATCCCGTGCCCCCCCCCCCCCCCCCCCGGTATCCCTGTGCATCATTTGGACTCACAGGGACCAGCCAGGGGCCATCCCAGGCAAACAGCCTGGTGTAGAAACGGCCAAAGTATGCTTTCAATACAGGGTCAACCAACTAATTTATCAATTGACTAAAACTCAACTAAAATTTCTTTTATTGGGTTGATACAGATATATAATCTAGGGCTATCTATTATGTATATGTATTATCTCAAAGTTTCTGTAATTAAGATAAGGGAGAGATTTCCGATCATTCCAGAGACAAACCACTAAATATGTAACAGTATTTACTTAATTGTAGTATTTTACTTAAATAACAGTATTAATAATAAAAAAGTAGAACTTATAGTAGAATATAAACCAAATATGAACAACTAACTTTGGACTATAGTTCACTACAAAGTGGAGTGTTTCCGTTGTTAGACCTTGTCCCAATTCCTTCAATCTGTTGTTGCCACCAGTTTTATCACGTAGGTTCACTTTTCCTCTCTAGCTGGACTTGTCTACCTGCCTCTTCTTGACCACACTGTTGCCTTCCCTGAATTTCCTCCTCAGCTACACTTCTTCACTGAGCAGCTGGTGCCGACTCTTCTTCCTCACAAGCCATTTCTCCATCCTCTTTTCCTTCCTCAGCCCCAGCATCAACCACTGACCTGGTTCGCACAACACAAGGGTGGTTAATAAGCTATGATGGCTTGTTAATCACTTTTGCTGGGGCATAGTTTGTCATGACGTCCAAACCTGGCGATGGTGATTGGTTGGGGTGGTTAATTTCATGTCTTGCAAACCAGCCCACTGTTTCAAACCTGCCTTCCATTCTCTCTTTTCATTCGGTACTCCTCCCACCTTACACAGCTCACATCCCAAGCCCATAAGGAGTAGGTAATACGTGTGTGTGTGTGTGTGTGTGTTCATCCGTGCATGCATGTCTGTCTAACTAAGGCTGTTGCCCAATTAAAGACATTTTAGTTTATTGATTATATGAGTTTTAGTCATACAATTTATCATTAATTATTAGTCATGCACATTCTTTATTTATAGTTTTTTTAGATCACCTTTCTACAAAAACAGTGTATACAACAAATAAAAAACAATAAGAGTTCATAAAACATTAGAAATAAACCAACATTAAAAACAATTTAAAAAGTCAAGTAAAAAATGTGACTTGACATCTTGCCTAAAACCATATATTTACCTACATGCACACATGCACACACGGGGTTAAAACTAATGTCATGTGTGTGGGCTTACACTTCCCCTTTCTCTCCTCCCCCTACAACAAGATTCTGGAGCAGATTTGGGGGAGCGTGTGGAGCGGGAAAACGGTTCTGCCACTGGTTTGCATTCTGCCACATTTTACCAGTCCCTGCTCCTGAGCGTTTTGCCACTGCATAATACGCAGAAAGCAGCAGATGATTGTATTTATCTGCATTCCATGAGAAGTTTCATCTACGTATCCTTGAATATTAAGCTGTTCTAAAAGGAACAAGAGCGGGCCAGGCAAACTCAGAGGTGGGTTTTTGTTGTTTTGGCAATCCTATTTTAAACTGAGCAATGAAGCATTTACTTTAAAGTGCCATCAACTCAGCACAAGCTGGTCACGTATTGGGAGGCTAACTTGCAATGTTGGGATTTCCCCTTTCCTCCCCCACCCCCACAAATCTTCTTTTGCTCCGAGTTTTGTGTTAAGTGCATTTTTTCTTCCTTGAATACTGCTGCTTTCGGGGTTCTCATCTATGCCAAAAGGGCCCCTGGCTCCAGCATTCTGCTTCATCCACGTGCTGGGCATTTTTCCTTTCCTTTCCCTTTTCTTAAAGGCAACCGGCCCTCCCCCATTAGCTACATACATTTTAAGCACAACCAGATGTGGGAGGTGAGGCTGATGAACCCCACCCCAGTCCTTTGTGCTCTTGGAGGAGGGTCTTATGGGAGAGTTATGGCCTCAAACTTCTACTCTTTTACCTTTTTTCTGTTTTTTAAAATCAGAATCTTTATTTGTTCCAGCAGGCAATGGAGTCGGCATATATATCGCCCTGACAGGAATAGAATTGCTTCAGGATGTTCAGAATGGCTGTGGGAAAGGTGACGGCTTTGCTTATGGGATGGATAAATCCCACCATGTTTTAAACTGGTTTAAAAGCCCAGCCATGCACTTGTATACATACCTCACACCATCACCAAAGATGTCTCAGAGTGTAACCTTCCTTGCTTATGGGATCACTTTTTGGAAATGAGTGCATACAGATTTAAAAAGTTAAGTTTGGATTGGGCAAATCCAAGAGCATGCCCTAACAGGAATCTAGGCTCTTATTAATGGGAATGTGTCCCCATGGTCATGGGACGAACAAAACTAGTTTAAATAGTCACCCTAAGCCACGTTAGAATTGGCATTCTATATTTTCAGTCTCAAGTCATGTTTGCAAGAACACTTAATCCAGAATTATTCTCATACTGATTTTAACTGTTAAGTGTTTAAGCTGTTAAAGTTATTTTCACAGTGTGTTACTCTGTATTTCTAATTCCTGATTAATTATTCTGTTCTCACAAACCCAGCCCAGATTAGAATTTCTCTACCCTTTTAGTCGCCTTTGGAGACTATGAAAAAGTCCTTTCTTACCACTCTTTCTCAATCAAAGGGTGGTTGAAGTGGACTACAGATACATAACACATGTTGAATAAATCACAGGCTTTATCTCCTTTTATCCCACTTCTATGTAAATAATGTGTGTCCCTACACCTGTGTTTTGTTGTGCGTTCATCATTCCTTAAGCACAGAATTTTCCAAGTGCTTTACATTATGTTGTTCTTTTCCAGTGTATTTTTGTGCTTTCCGCTTTCTTATCCCATGCTATTTCAGAACGGGAAAAATGTGGTATTTTCCTTGGTTGTACCATGAAAGTGCCAGCCTGTTCTACAATGGTGAAATAAGGTAATGTGTGGGGAGTTGCGGAGGGTGCGGATGCGATGACGGCAGTGACAAAAACAAGATGGGAGTATCACCCCCATCATGCCTGCGCCCTTCTGCCTCCTCATTCTGTATTGGTTGCTGGAACAGCACAACACAGTGGGAGTCGGTAAGCATGACAGAGTGGCATTGCACTAACACAACATGCCGAGAATGCAGATATTGCTGGTTGTCCGCCAGCTGCTGCTCCACCTGCCCGCCATGGCCATAGGATTTCTCAGTGGCACCAAAAAACCCTTGACTTGTTGGACATTTGGGGTGATACTAAAATTCAGGTGCAGTTGGACAGGCAAAAATCAATTTTATTATTTCTTACTTATACATAGGATTGGGCTATGTCTCACTCCACATAATATTCAACATGAGAAGGAGGTCAGGGCTCCTGTATCTTTAACAGTTGTATAGAAAAGGGAGTTTCAGCAGCCCCTGGTGAAATTCCCTCTTCTTTACAACAGTTAATGCTGCAGGAGCCCTGCCCTCCTTAGTATCTGGTCAAGAGGGCAGGGCTCCTGCAGCTTTAAAACTTGTACTGAAGAGGGAATTTCACCAGGTGCTGTATGCATACAAATGGAAGCTGCAGAAATTCCCTTTTAAAGATACAGGAGCCCTGTCCTCCTTTCCATAGGGTCACCCTAGGTTGTCAGGCATAGCTACATGAGAGTTTAAAGTGTGTGATGTCCAAATTTAATTTTTTCTTATAGGATACCCAAGTGTGCACCCACAGAAAATGTGCTTGCTGCAGCTTCAGTGCAGAAACCCCTTCAGTCTCTACTTGTCCCTGCTTCCACTACTGATTTTGCTGATGTTGTAACTTTTAAGCTTTTTTTAAAATCTTGAGTCAGAAATATGTAAAAGGGATGCACAGTTGATGATTCTTTCTTACCAGTTTGTCACAGTGATTAACCATTTTCTGTAGTTTGGAAACTGTACAGGATTTCTGCACTAAGCAGGAGAAAAAATTAAACTAGCTCTAGGTTTGCCCTGGAGTGACAGCTGAGCCTCTTTTGATTTAAAGAGAAGCTGAACATGCCACTGTTTGCTTGTGAAAACTGAATGGTATCGAAATGTACTTGAAAGGGTGTGGTGGGAGGGGGTACACTTTTAGACTCAGAGCAATCTATTTTAATTTCAAACTCTCTTTGCAAGCACAATAACTCCCTCAATTATTTTTTAAAATCTGACCCATATTTTGACCATCACTGATCTCTCGAAAGCTATCAAACTACATGCATCAAATTCTTTCACCTGAAAGGCAAAGTTAACTAGCCAACTCTTTTTCTATTCATTAATTCTCAAGCTTACAGATTTTTGTCCTTATATTTCATCTATCTACCTATCTATTGATGCTGAGTTAGCATCTTTTTAAACCACTAATTTATGTGGAAGGTATGGGAGGGAATGTGAAGCTGAGACTGAGGGAAATGGATCTGCTTTCATAACATGTTCCAGCAGGGATAATCCTTTGGGCCTTCGAGTTTTATTCTTGTGCAGTGGGCTCTGAGTGGAATTCCAGGGAATCGTTCATGTTGGGGCTGCAGCAGTAACAATCCAGTATACATCCCAGCCATTTGGGAGGTGCCCCTTTTAATCTTTGTTTGTGGGCAAAATTCCAGAGTGAAAGAACAAGCCCACTGTGAGCTTCTTGCTGGGATATTAAAAGTGAACTTTTCCCTGACACCCCATTATGCTGATTAGCACAAAGTAGCATGAATAGAGTGTGGATTTTTCTTTTCCTTTAAAAACTGCTTTTAGTCTGTTTTAACTCATGCTTCCATCCTAAACATTAATAATGCCTTCTACTACAGATGGTCTTTTGCTATTTTTGCACTAGTGCATGAGTTGGGGGCTGTCTATATGCCCTGTATACCCGTAGTGGTTGCACAGTGGTGCTGCTTTGTTTATATGCCGCAGCTACCAACTCGCAGCCACCACGGGCTTTCCCCCAAAACTGCACACTTTAGAAGTTGCTGACTCACCACGACTTTTCCCCTTGCAATGAGGTCAGTACCTTCTTTGCTCCATCTGTCGGTGGTGACCTTACTTTGGATTGAGGCTGAGGGTGTTCCCAGGGTAGGTCGCGGGAAGCACAGCAAGGCAGGGCAGGGGGAGGACTCGATGAGCTGAATGGTTGCCGGCACTGCATCTTTTTCGGCCAGAAAGCCTGTGCTCCCTCCTGCCATCAAGATTTACCGTTCCCACCCCACAGCTGCGATGCCACAGGGATTTGAGAGAACGAGCAGCAAAAGCCTCATCGTAAAGACACCCCCTTGGTGTTTACCATCCTCAGCACTTATTTCTTGGTGCAACATAACTTAAGCCTGGATTGTTTAATCCCCTCCTCCTGTTTTAACACCCAGAGAAGTTAGAAATGAGATAGTTTTTATGAAACAGGTACATTTATTTATTTTTGTCAGCAAGCTTTTTTATTTTTTAAGCAGACATGGTTATTTTAAGGTGTGTCTTGGTTAATGCCACCAGTCCATTCTGTAGCACCTGAAACTGGGGTACTGTAGAGGCCTGTGTAAACCATCAGCAGAGGAAAGAAGAACTGATGCTGCATTGGTCTTCCTCGCCCACTTAGGCATCTAGTGCCAATACAGTGGCTTAATTGTCCAAAGTACCCTTCGGGCCTTCTCACAGCAGGGAACACTGAGGAGGGCATTTCACCAGGTGCTGCATGCATACAAATGACACCTCCTGAAATTCCCTTTTCTATACAACTATTAAAGCTACAGGAGCCTTGCCCACCTTTCCATATGGTCACCCTAGGATAGCCAGAAGCCCAGAAAGCATAGTCCTGCCTCCTGAGCCCTCACTTCTTGGGCAAAGGGAGGACACCAGGAGGCAATATTAATCAGGCTATTCTGCAATTGCAAGGAGATGCTTACCTATTGTTCTGAGATTATATATTTGAGAACAGGTGTGAAATGGGCTTTCAGCATTAATCCAGAAAGATTTGAGCCCAGTTATTGTCTGAGAAACGTTGTCTTCAGGCATGGGTGAGGAACCCGTGCCTCTCTATATGTTGTTGAACTACCATCATCCCTGACTACTGGTCATGCTTGTTGGGGTTGTTGGCAGCTGAAGTCTAATAACATCTGAAGGGACAAAGGCTTAAGGCCATAGCTACATTATCATTTACATTAGATTTACAGTAGGGCTGTCACCTGATTAAAGAAATCTTAGTCAACTGCTCATATGGGTTTTAGTCAATCAATCAATCAATTAATTTAAGAGGTAAGCACATTCACACAATTAACAATTGCACGAATGGTTCTTAAAAAGTAAAGTACAGGTGCAGGGACTCCAATCTAGACCAGGACCTGGGTTGCTTTATCCATTTCACTGCTGTGGTCTTGATCTGGATCCTCCCCCCCTCCCCCAACACACACACATACACACACGCCTACACAGGAGAAGGTGGGTTGTTGGGGTGGTTAACAAGCCATCCAGAACCCATGGCCTGTTTTAGCATTGCAGGTGACTTGTTAATCACTCCGACAACCCATCCTCGCCAGGCTCGCATGTAGCAACAAGCCACAACATGCCCCATCACATCTTGAATTTTCGAAATGGTGGCGGGCAATGCAACGAGAAGTCCTGCAGTGAAATTCACCCATGGTGGCTTCTTGTTATGTGAGAACTGGCTCAGTTTGCCTTTGAATACAAGTTGCCGGGGTACATATAATGAGGGTCCTATCGCACCCATGTCCTGCTTGCTGGCTTCTCATAGGCATCTGATCGGCTACTATGGGAGACAGAATGCTGAACTAGATAGGCCTTTGGTCTGATCCAGCAGAGCTCTCCTTATGTTCTTAAGGGAGGAAATTATTGGTTAAAATATGACAAGCTTGAGGATGGAGAATTTAAAAAATAAAATGACGCACTCCGTGGATGGTTGTCTTAACAATTTTTTAATGCAATTTGTCACAATGAACCACACATGAACAGTTAGAGCAGTCTGCACCACATTACATGTGTGATGTGTCACACTGTTCATGTCCTAGCTCTTTTTTTACAGAAACATACAAGCCTCTTAATGGGGCACAAGTGTTTCCAGAATAGCTTTGAACAGAAATCGTGTGCCCTGTCTCTTCCTGAGCATTGTGCCCTGTGCACCTCTTCCTCAATTATCAGATCCCTCCCCTGCACCAGTTACTGCTCCTATTCACCCATATGCTTCACTACTGTTAACCTGCTAATTTCCATTAGCAGATGCTAAACGAGCTTACTTAAAAATCCCATCTTTTGATTCCCCACCCTTCATCTCTCCCCCCCCCCCTTGCAGGATCCTGCATCATCTTATCAGGGTGTATATGATATTAATTCATTGCTTTGAAAGGGGAACAAAGTGGGTGTGTATGTATGGGAAGCATGTGAAGATCAGATTGTTTGAACTGAACCGAAGAGTAAAAGAAGTAAAATGGATAAGATGGTTTCTTTTATTACATCTGTTTATATTGGTGAATTTCACCAATATAAACAGATGTAATCACCAATATAAACAGATGTAAGGAGTTGTGTTGCCCAGAATTCTTCATCAAATGAAACTATTATATTAGTGTGTTTTATCCTCCGTCTTAATGACTGGAAAATGATTTTGCAATTTTAAATTGCAGAAAAATAATAATGGCCAGTGGTTCCTTGCCTCTTATCCCTGAAGAGGTGGAAAGAAACCATATAGCTTGCTTTATAAGCTGGAAGGCGGGGTGAAGTTTGAGTGGGGCCCCTGCAAATGGTAGGGGTTTGTCTCACTGATTATTCTAGTATGACTCGTCAACACAAGAAATTGCTGGGAGAATAAGAGAAGAACTTGGTTATCTATTTGCCCTGGGACTGCAGAGGTGAAGGGAGGCACACTCTGGGGACCAAGGCCACTGGGAGTTTGCACCCTCTGCCTCCCAGGAAGAGCATCATGGCAAGGGGGAGACCAGCCTGGCCCCATCCATCAATATGTGTTTTTCTCTTTTCCCCTCATTCCATTTTTGGTTTTGATTTGTTTTGATTTGTGTCTATTAGATTGTGAACATGTGGGCAGGGACTGTCCAATCTTTAGATTAAAAGATACTTAGAAAGTGTAAAGTACTTAGAAAGTGATCGGAACTTCATAGGTGTTGCAACAACAGCAATGGCAATCATTACAGGAATTGGGAGATAGTGGGTTTGCATTCCAAATACTGGGATGTGTCAAGGAAGGGTATATATGTTATGAGTGCCCTGTGGATGTATAAAAGAAAGTAAGTTGTGATAGTCCCTAAGAAAAAATTAGAAATGCACAGTTGGGCAATACCTTCATTAAGACCAACCAAATATGCACAAAACTGTGAGAAAGCTTTTGAGATCTTCAAATCTCTTAATCAGGTAAGATGATACAAAAAGTTGGGGGGGGGGGAAAGAAACCTTGACAATGTTGAAATAGTCTTAAAATGGAATAGAGGAAAAATCGCAGACTTAAATGGATTAGACTCTAAGGGGGGCTGCATTACATGCAATGTATGTACAATCTGTGTGCACACTGTCAGTTTGTATACTTGTACAGTTATTCAAATGAAATGTTCAACATGTGCAGAATCTATGTACAATGTACACAGGCTGTTGGTCTGTACACTTGTACAATTATTCACATCTAAGTTAGCATACATGTGTTAATACAGGAATTTCTGGGTAATAGTCCAGTATCCTTTTGCCTATAGAAGAGCATGCTGTTATCTGAAATAAAATGTGTTAAAATGTTGTAACCCTTACATTACTGTTGTAGTATTCAAACTTCTTGATTAACAAACAGTAGAAATAAGGATTTTTTGGGATCCTGAGTAAATGGATTACTATTTTTTAATTCAAGCAGTTGCTTATAAAAGTACTACTGCTACTCTGCATTGGGTATTAGTGTGCATAGGATTGTGCTCTGGAAGTTACTAGCCCTACCTATATCTTTATAATCATAAGTAGTCTGTTGTGTATAGTCTTTTTAAGAAAATAACTACCAATCAAAATGCTCTTATTAAACTTTGAAAACTGAAATACTAATGCATACCAAAAATATTTGCTGAGAATAATTTCTTCAATAAGAGAAAAGAGGGAAAGAAGTAATGGGAACAATTCAGATAATTTCTGAAGTTTATTTGTGATATTTATATACTGCTAAATATAATAAAATCCATCAGCGGTTCACATATAAATTAAGGTAAATCTCAAAACAGGACAAAACAATAAGAGATGGAGTCCAATAAATCGGTTATCCAGCCGGACTGAGCAATTAAGATCTCTCATCTCAGGCTTGTCTGCTGCTATATAGCCCTGGGCTGGAATGTAGTTGTAGGCCTCAGCCTGTTCACTCTCTGGCCTCAAAGCTGATGGAAGATGAATGGTGGTGTGAGGGCTTGGGGCTGCAGTTCTCTCCTCAACTGTCTTACAGAGTGGCCAGATACAAAAGAGGGCAGGGCTCCTGCAGCTTTAACTGTTGAGATGATGAGAGAATTTCACCAGGTGTTGCATGCGTACAACTGTTAAAAATACAGAAGCCCTGTCTTCCTTTCCACATGGCCACCCTACTTATTCACTCCCTGGCAACTTTCCACTCTGCCTGAGAATTGCCTCAAAAAATACTCCGCTTCAGAATCTCCTATGGCAGCTCCTCAGGGCGTTGCGTTCCAAGCATCCTGTAGGGGGCCACACTACACATGGTTCATCAGTTTACTCACAACTATAGCCCTAGTCAGGCATTTTGAAAGCAGTAACTGGTAAATGTATGAGGAGAGGAAGCGCTCTAGCCCTGTCCCCGCCTCATGCATTTCTGTCTGCCTGTACTTGTGGAGGGAAAGTCTGAAGAGGAGAGCCTCCTGTACTGTGAAGGCTCTCCCCTTGCTTGAAATCCCTGATTTTCCAATGTCCCTATTTGCATGGAGAGCCTCTATGGATACAGGAAGCTCTCCTCTTCAGAAAGCTGCCTTCCATGATTGAAATGTGTGAGGAGTGGATAGGGATAGTACTCTCCCTCTTTCCACATGTTAAATTTTACCCCTTTCAGAACACCTGAATAGGGCTTATAAGTCGGATTCTTGAACCAGGGCACTAATCAAGTATGAACGCATGTAGACAGATTCTCAAAACCAACTGAATGAGAGTACATACAGTGTGAATGCATGGTGAGTGTAAGGTGTGAACACCCCTTCTACGGGGTGTCATGCAGGTTTCAGTTACACCTAGGACTGTTAGGACAAACAAATACATATGTAATAAATAATATGTTAATCATTCAACCTCAACCCTGGTCACCACATATCTGTTTGAATAAAAATATCTTACGCCGCCTGTGGAACATGCACAGACCTGGGCTTTAGAGAATCTCCAGGGGACATACTTAAGAGAGAGTTTCTGAGCCTTTTTAAAGGTCCTGAGAGGACATAATGGTGGAAGCAATCTCTTACGTTGGGCCCAGATTGTTTAGGGTGCTTTGTAGGCAAACTTATTTTATTTTTTTTGTAGTTGCCTTCCCTTTCCCTATGGCAGTGCACTAAGCTAGATGTTTTTGTGAGCTATCAGCAATGACACCAAGCCCTGTTTCCTAAATAGCTGCCCAGTTATAAAGTGGGCCTTAATAGGCCTATCAATTAGAAGGAACGAGTGTTAAGTGTGACCGTTCTTTGACCAACATGCTAGGAACCTCCCAAGCTAAAAGCATTAATGTTTGCAGCTTGAACAGAGGAGTCAGGGGCTGTGACATTCAGGATGATATGTAATCCACGTCTCAAGCCCTTGCTGTCATTTGTTCAGTGCCTCATGTATAGAACAGGGCACTGAGATGCTATCCCAGCAAGGAAAAATGGGATTCTTGACAACTAGGGGCCTCATCTTGCATGGCATGTTTGGTGCTTAATAGGTTTTTTTTTCCCCTGGGAGGAAGGCTGCTCACACTCTTCTAGCACAGCTGCACATTGCACGCTGAAACATAATATAAGCTGTTGATATGTCACCCCCAGGTGAACCAACAGGCTGGGAGGAGGAAATATTTTTTAATCACATTCTTTTCTTTTTCTTTTTTTTTAAAAAAGGTAAAAATCCTGGACTTGAGATTATCATATTTTTGCGATTAAACCACTAATGAGCTTTGAGGAATGTCAACTTCCCCACGGGATCAACCGGGTGTTCTAACAGGGAGGTGTCAGCATGGATTTCTGCTGATGGTGTCTATAGCTGATCAAACAGAGGGGTAATTAACCAGCAGAGACTTTTTGATCATTGTGTTACTTTTGAAGGGGATCAGGGAGGGAAGGGGAAGAGAAGGATTTTTTTTATCATAAAGCTGGTCCAGCACCTGTTCTGTAACGAATATTTTAAATGAATGGGAATAAATCAAGATTTGGTATTATATTGCTGTATAACAACAACAACAACAACTTTTTTATCCAAGTTTATGACCATAGTAGGGGTCCCTTATGCATGACTTGCAAAATAAAACCTGATGTATTTACAAAACAGATTATTATTATTATTAATAATAATAATAATAATTACATTTCTATACCGCCCAATAGCCAAAGCTCTCTGAACAGTTTACATAAGATTAAAGCACTTAAAACATTATACAAAATTTTAAATTACAAAAACATACAACATACACAGAAACATACATTTAAAACAACTATAAACAACTTTAAATATAGATCTAGAATCAGTGAAGCTCATCACATGTCGCTAAATGCCTGGGAAAAGAGAAAAGTTTTAACCTGGCGCCAAAAAGTTATCGATGTTGGAGCCAGGCGGGCCTTGTCGGGGAGATCGTTCCATAATTGGGGGGGCACCACAGAGAAGGCCTTCTCCCTTGTTGCCGTCCTCTGAGCTTCCCTTGGAGTAGGCACCCAGAGAAGGCCCTCAGATGTTGAACGTAATGTATGGGTAGGTTCATGTCGGGAAAGGTGTTCCGTCAGGTATTGTGGTCCCGAGCCATGTAAGGCCTTATATGTTAAAACCAGCACCTTGAATCAGGCTTGGAAACATACAGGCAGCCAATGCAAGCGGGCCAGAGTTGGTCTTATATGTTTGAACCTCCTGGTTCCCGTTATCAATCGGGCCGCTGCATTTTGCACAAGCTGCAGCTTTTGATTAAAATGCACAGTAAACAATCAAATCAATCAACAAAGAAAACAAGTAAAGCCATAGTGAGGAATGAACACTTCAAACAGAAGCCAATTTTCACATAAGTTGATCTAATAAATTCTGTTAGTGCCTCTGTACAGTGTGTACCAGATCTTGTGTCCTCTTTCCGAAAATGCTTTGCTTCTGGGATACTAAAGCTAAAGTTAATAGCTGGCAAAACAGGCATTAACCTTATTGTTACTGTTTTTGATCATGTGGAAAAATATTTCAGCTCCTTTCTCTACTCAGCAATCTGCATCTTCCATTCTGGACTGTTTAGGATGCAGTGGCCTAGGGTGGCCATATGCCCTCTTTCCCAGAGGACAGTGCTCTATTTGACGGGCTGCCAAAGGACTGTCCTCTGGAAGGCAGATCTGTCCAATTACAGATTAAAGATGAAGAGCCATAAGAACTGTTGCCCATCAACAGTTAGTACCTGGACAGTAGGTATGTACACAGGTCACCTGGTTACAGTATTCTATAATATGGTGGGAGGTACTGTATTTCTATTTAAAGTATAATGATTATTTTTAAATTTGCATCTATACATATAAATTGGCACACATAAAATTTATACAAAAGGGTCCCCTTTTTTGTAGATGCATTTCCTCTTTTTGGGTGATTCATATCCCCAGATGCATCACATGCTATGCTTCTGGTGAATCCGCTATCTAAGGTTTGCAGTGCTGCAGTAAATTCAGATTATATGGTTGGGTGATGTGGTAAAACAATCACACAATCACTTTTATTATGCAGCTAGAGGTGAACCCTCTGCCAACACCCCCCAATAATTCAACCCATATATGACCACCTAGAAATAGTTACACATCCTTTGGGGTCACTGCCATTATTCTTCTTCCCTTCAGGTTGGGCTCTTAGGATAAGGAGTCTGTGATATTTATTTATGTTTCATCCACCCACTAATAAATGTTCTCTGGGTGTATTGCTAACTGTTAAAAGAATAAAATACAATATAAAATGACCAACAGCAACAGGACTAGATAAATATAAAGGTATATAAGAACATATACATAAAAACGAAAAACTATGGTATCTTATGGTTTCTCCCTGAAACATAAGATGGATGTTGCTTTCAGTTTATTAAAAATAATAATAGAAATAATGTCAGCCTCAATAGTGATTTGGGCTCAGATTCCTATTTTCTTACTTCAGAAGCACTTACCTTGGCTTTGAGTCTTTAATCACAACTGTTTGCAAATAGTTTTGCAGTTGCCCCTGAAACTTAAAAAACAACAACTCTGTGTACTGCTTCATGGGCTAAGTGCCACATTTCCCATCTCCCAGCCCTACAACATTTTACACATTCTGGTAGTATATAGTTACTTGGATTATTTTTCCTCTGGTGCAATACTTGCTCGCTCTCTTCCTTGCCCCTCCTTTTGGGGGATCCACTCCTGTTTCTATGGAGACAGCCCATAATCGTGAAGTCTGATCCTTCCTCCGCTGGGGCCAGCCGCAAAGCTGCCACTAATTTTGATTGCAGTGGTGCATGCCAATCTGTGCTGGGATCTTTTCGTTGTTATTAATAATTGGGTTTCCATACAACACAATGCTGAACAATATTCACTACCATGGGAAACTTACAATAAGCACAAATACATGAAAAATATAATTACAATCTAGACACCATATCCTCTAATTAACCCCACCCCACCCCCCAAAATAGCACCAATAATAACATTTTTAGGAAATTACATAGTTCATGCTGAGGCTATATATTTTTAACACATCTGATTTTTTTTGTTATATGTGACAAGGAAAGCATGTTTTGTTAAAACACACACACTCAAAACGCACGCTCAAAACAACAACCTCAATATATACATTTTGGAAGATCCCCCCCTTTAAATCTGTTGTATGCTATGAAGGATAATGAAGAGGATAATGAAGAGGCTACTCTTTCAATCCTCATCCATTATGTCATGTAAGTATTTGGAGTATGTATAGCACAAGCTGTAAGCAACTGGGGGAGTTGCTGTGTGTGGTGGGGAAGGAAAGATAGTTGAAACAGCACAAACCAAAATAGATCTAGTCTAATATACTTCAAACAAAGTTAATTAATTCATTAAATATTAAGAAGACTATGCATTTTAATAAAATTAAGATTGTGTCTAAAAGCCATTTCATTTGTTGAATAGAATACTGGGAGCGGGTTTACGTCTTAGTGAGCAATTGAGCTAGTGCTTTACTTAATTTAAAGGTATATGGATGTATAAACATTTAAGGAAGGGGCCTGGAACGATCTTTGAGAGATTCTGGCGCTCCCATGGCTATGGCTCTGGATACATTGGGAATTAACATAACAAAACAAATCTTGATCCTGCAATTAATTTCAGTCATCATGTATAATTTCATGTTCCCCTAGTAGGGATGTTTAAGAAGTAGGCACTTCTTTAAATGCCATCCACCAGAAAAAAAGTCCCTCCTTGCTCCCATAATTCTAGCACTCCCAATAACTGTGCTGGATCTAAAGATAGAATGTGCTGACTCTGTTTTCCTCTCTGTTTTCCACCTGAACAGGTATTGTCTGCAATGAAAAACAGACAGAAGAGCACATTCTTAACAACAGCTAGATTCATCTTGCGGTATCAACCCCTGGGAATATGATTGAAGGGTAGTAGAAAAATACTTATAATAAACAAAAAAAATTACACATCTAGGACTTTTGAGAGATGCAGTGGAGGGCTATCCTTTGAGCAGTGTTTGAATAGCTTGTTCTGTCAATAAAGGGATGACCTTGGACCTGGAGAGGGGAACCCAAAAAATAAGATTTAAAAAGAAGAAAAAGGAGAAGGAAGAGGAAGAGGAAAGATCGCATAGGCACATATACTGAGAGGAAGAGAACCTGAAACACCTTTATGAAAAACCATCATTACTAGAGCATCTGACAGAGTTACAATGTGCAAAACTAAGACCAGATCCTCTTCAAAGGCATAATCGGGGGTAGATTCAGTAGAACACAGTGGTAATGCTGCTACTGGCCCATACCACTCAGGCGGCATGTCGGGGGTGACAGTCTTTCATTTAAAACAGAAACGACTATATTGCACTATCCAACATGTCACAGTTCCCGTAATGCTCGTTTTGTCTGTGCAAGGATATACATGGGGAAAACATCCAAACATGTAATCCCCCACGTGCAGCCTGAAGTAGTATGACCCAGGAATAGCATTACTGTTTGATTCTTTTGATTGTATAAAGTGTTCCTCAAGTCACCGCTAAAGAGGCCAAGGCCAGATCTACACCAAGCAGGATATAGCACTATGAAAGTGGTGTGAAAGTGGTATATAAAGTAGGATCTACAGTACTGCTTTATAGCGGTACTGAAGTGCACTGACAACTGTTGGGGACCATATACCATATACTGCATTCATACCATTTTCATAGAGTTATATCCTGCTTGGTGTAGATGTGCCCTTCAATAGCACTATAAAGCAGTACTGTAGATCCTGCCCAAGTGTCCCCTCAAAGGCCATTAGATAAAAGGTTGAAAGAATGAAGAACGAAGCAGCCTACAAAGTCTGATCTCTTGAGAAGACACAAGAGAAGGAGGATGCCTGTCTCTCCTTGCCCACTTTTACCTCTAGACTCAAGCCATGGGCTCATTACTCAAAGCATTGAATGACCCTTTGTGCATAGACCAACTTTCCCCAAACAGGTGCCCTCCAGATGTTTTGGACTACAACTCCCAGCTTTCTAGACCATTGGCCATGCTGGCTGAGACTGCTGGGAATTGGTCCAAAACTTCTTGAGGGCACCAGATTGGGGAAGGCTGTCAGCCCGGCATAGGCTTTTTCTTTGACTACCTTTTTCACAATCTTGATGTTTTTAAAAAGTGTGGATTCTTTTCCCCCTCTACCAATTGATACTTTTATTTTGTGAGGAGCAGGGCAACCAGTCTGACTCTGAGGTGATACATTGAACTCTCTGGATTTATTGTTCGGTAATGAAAGAAATGGGGGTGATGGTGAGGATGAAAACTGTTTGCTCTTTCTGATCTTGGATAATAGGTAATCCATCCAGGGGTGGTGGTGAAGTGGGTGTTATGCTTAACCAGATTTCCTGGTAGATGATTTAGGGAAGGGACCGTCCCTTCTTTCCCATAGACCTTGGGAGCAATTCTGCGGGTTTCTCGTGCCAGCAGAGTCGGATCTCATCGAATGGAGCTGAAAGGAGATAAACCAGCAGCGCGCCGGACGTGGACGGATGGGAAGGGTTAGGTCATAGGAGGCGGGGAATCGGCCAGGGCGCGATGGAGATGGAGATGGGAGCCGGAGGGAAGGGGAGGGATGTGGGCAGGGCGCGTCGAGAGAAGGGGAGGGTCCGGGGGAAGTGGAGGCAGAGCCTGCTCGGGCAAGCCAGGGGTGGCACGCAGCCTCGAGCTGCCTGACTCGTGGAGGGAGTAGCAGCAGTCCCGGCTCCGGCATTGTGTTGTCCCGGCCGGGAGGCGGCTGGAGGATGCCGAGCGCAGCGACCACCCAGAGTTCCGCAGCGCCCGCCTCCGCCGCAGCGCCCGGGCCACGCGGACCATGTGGCTGCGCGGGGTTCCGCTAGGGACGGGCAGGGATGAGTAGGTGAGTGGCAGGCGGCGGACGCGCTGTCAGGGGGCCGCGGAGACGATGGATTGAGCGGGCCTGGGCTCCGGGCTCGGCGGCTGGGCGATCGCCATGGCGGGGGCGGTCCGCCGCCGGGATAGGAGGAGGGAGCCACTTTGGACGGGACCTTTTGGACTTTGGAGTTTCCCAGGCAGATGCCGAAGGAGCGATTGCGGAGCTGGCTCTGACTTGCACAAGTTGGGGCGGGGAGGCACGATGCGTTCAGCGGGATGTGGGGACGTATGGGCGGTGCGATCCAGCTAAAGCAGGGCACCTCGAAGTGCCTCTTCTGGCCGGTCGCTGGCGGGAGGCTGCGGCGATCGGTTGGTGGGCGGTGAGGCTGTTCTCTTTGGGATGACTAGACACGCCGAGGGTCCTCGCACGCGGGGGATAGTCTGTTTTGCAAAAGGCATTTAAGGGAAGTGCTCAGCCCCTCCGGGGTGTGTGATTTCTTGGGGTTTGGGGAGGAGTTGAGACATGGGTTGGGGGAATGTAGGGAGGATATGCTTAGGGGTTTTCTGCTTGTAGGGAAATAGGAATGGAGGTATTATATAGGATGGAAGGTGTACAAAGCTCACAAGTGTACATTGCACAGGGTAGGATGTGTGTTGAAGTGAGAGCCCCCAGATCTCACTAATTTACAACCCAACCGTTATTTTGTCGGACTACGCCTGATGCAAAACATCCCAACCCGCTAGAGCCCCATGGGGGCACCTCTTCCCCATTGCCCTTTATTCTCACAATGCTTAGCCTGTGGAGGAGAAGGAGATTTTACTCTGGAGCGAGAGCACAATCCGTATTTGGGGTTCGTTCATTGAGGAGTGGCGTAAACGCTGTTGGGGCATAAATCCTGCACGCAAGACCAAAGGTCGCAGAGGTTTGGAGAAAGATTGAACTGCATGGCTGGTGTTTTGGAAAACGCTGCCTGTGTCAGGGGCCTGGGAGGTGTCCAGTGATGTGTGTGTCTTTTGGGGGCGGAGAAGCAGATTTTGTCTACTGGAAAACTCAGGAAAGGATGTGGGAAGTTATAGATGTAGGGTTGGTACAGGGAGGGAGGCAGGGAAGGACTGTACACTTGCTAAATGTAGCTGCTTTCTCTCTTGGTGAGGGTAACATAGCGCTTGTAAAGGGGCCCCAGGAGAAAAGATGCTTTGATTTTGTGTGTGTGTTTGTGTGTATGTGTGTTTAGCCGTCCTTCCACAGCAGTTGGAGAACAGGCATTGAACACTGGTATATTTGGGGGCAACCAGAAACCAGGGCCCTTTGTTTGGATGCTGTGTCTGCAGTGACCCCTGGGGCGAGAGAAGCAGCCATCTCTTGAGGAATTTTGATTCAGCGTGGCAGTGGCTGTTCCCTTTTCTTTGCCACTGTCCAGGGTCTCTATCTTGCAGCCGTAGGGAGGGGGGAAGGGGTGTTTAAAAGTGGGAGCCTCCCCTCCCTACACATGCATTTCCTATTGATTGCCTTTGAAAATCCCCTCAGGTTGTGGGTTTAGTGAGCTGTCAATTAGCCAAACTTGCAGGGAGCACGCAGAGTGGCTTCAAACAATGTCAGTTCGAGGCAGCGCCTCTCCCATCATCCATGACATTATTTTGCACACTCTAGAAATGCAACCCCAGGCAGGGAAGGGGCGGAGGGAAGCTGCCAAAGTCAGCACAGGAATGCTCCAGTCTCCCCACAACCCATCAAGAATTTGATCTTGAGAGTCTCATAGCCCGAATACACACATACCGCTCCTACGAGTCCTACCACATACTGCAGTAACTCATACTTAAGCAGGCTACAACGTAGCAGATGCCTTTGGAGAAGAAGCCCTTTTGGAACCCCTAAAAGAAAGTTTAGGTCACTCTGATTAAACTTGGCTCACACCTCTTCTTGATGCCCTTGTAAACATGATGGTGAACTAGAGGAGTGGCAGATTTCTAGGACTGTGGTTCTGCCCTAATTTGAGATTAAGATTTTGGTAATTCCTGAACTACTACTGTAACTGAAGTATATCTTGTATCTTATATGCATGCTGCCTGTTCTCTATCATTCAGGTTTTTCTTTTCTTGGTGAAAAGTGAAAAAGAAGCACATGAGCCAGTGTCTGTGCATAAAAGACATATTCTTAAACTGGTGGCAGTGATTAAGACAAGCTCTTGTTTTGATTTAGAATGCACTTGCTTTATAAATCAAAGCAACAAACACTTTGAAATATGTTTTAGCTATTTGCCATTGAACAGTGTTGTCTATATGGGAGAATTTACCCACATGGCGTTAGGTCAGGATGGATGATCTCAGTAGTTGCTTCTCTTCAAATCTAGGAAGCTTGAGAGATGGGCTTAACCTAGATTTATTCCCCCCCCCCCCTCTGTTTCAGTATCCTTCAAACAAATATGTTTATAACAGTCTTGTCCTTGCCCCTGGGAAGCTCTACTATAGCCGAAGCCAGAACACAGCCACTGGGTTATATATCCATATGTTTAGAGTCTAGCCATTGTTCCTGTTTGATGTGCACATATTTATTGAGAGAAAGTGGTATCCAAAGCTGTGTGTGAATGTGTAGTGGGGAGAAGATCTCTGTCTTTCATTATCAAATATTGATTATGAAAATATGGAAGATCATTGCTTTGGTTTGTTTTCAGTATGGATAGAGTATACTGAATGTGTGAATGCAGCATCTTTTAAGGCTAAGCTTGAGGTTCCCCATGGGGTTTTCTAGCCCTTCACTTTTGTAGTGAGTTTAGAAAGTGTTATCCCACTAAGATTGACACTGTAGTGTTTTGCAAGTATCTTTATTGCTTATTTTTGGTAAATTGTCAATGAGTACCCAAATGGCTACACAATCAGTAGGCAAACTGACCCAATGTATAGAATGTTCTTTAAATGGTTGCTTTCTGTGTTATGTCTCTTGCAAATACTGAGTAGTTAAAACTGAGGCTGCAATAATTAATTGAGTAAATCAGTAGATAGATCAATGAAAGTTTTAGTTGATTAATTGGTGGGACCAGCTGAAATCAGTGAGTCTTTGAATTAAGGTTACAGATTATTATTATTATTATTATTATTGGGGCTGATTTGCTTCTGATGCATTCATTACTGTAGTTTATAGTGAATATATATTATATATTTAAGATGGCCTTCTAACAATGCAGGGAAGCCACTGAATTTATCTTAGACTTCCTTCACTATCATAACTAGATGCATGTACTGACGTTTTGGCAATATGCAAATTTATTTAGAAGTATTCAATTTGTTTAAAAGAAGATGGTTAATCAACTAAAATACTTTAATGAGCAGACACTGTTTCAATGAAAACAAAAGCAATACTGTGCACACTTAGCTGGGAGTAAGCTCCATTGATTTTAGTGGAACTGACTGCTGGGTATGCATGCTTAAGGTTGTGCCGTTATGTAGGTTTCTTTTTTGATGTTAATCTGAATTTAGCAGTCACCAGTAAGGTGAAAAGGAGAATACTTACCAGTGAGGTGTGTTTATTAAATTGACCATTTGGCTTCGATCTCTTTAATTAGTCATGAGTGTGTTTACACTTTCTCTTGCTGCTATTCAATGGTAATTAGTGACAACTATTGTATTGTATCCTTTGAAAAGGTGCTCACTGGACAACTAGTTGGGAACCCTTTTTCTCTCTGTCATATACACGCACATACACACGTTGCTGAAGGCGGTAAGTGGGCAAAAAGCCCTCTTATACCATAGATGGTTTGGAGCTGTTCATTATACAATTAAAGCTTGCTGTTGGTGATATGGACTGTATTCATTTTCTGTAGCTGGTGCCTTTTAACAAAGAATCATTTAAGAATTTCCTTTAAAACCGCACGTATAAGTGACAACTTTTAGCCAAAATGGCTCTTGGTTTCTGGAGCTTCAGGTCTTGGATGTGCCAGCAACTGGGGTTGGGGGTAGGGATGGGGGTGGGCGCAGTTTGTGCAGCTTAAGCTGCAAAGAATCAGAAAGCTGCAGCTCCTTTCACAATGAGTTTTCATTTAACTCAGCTCCAGAGAACGCTTTAACTAGCAGGCTTTGTCCTGGCTTCCATTCTCTCCTAAGACCCCCCCCCTTCCCCTGCATTCTTTCCTTTTGCCATTATCATTTTGGTTAAACAGAAAAGCAACTTGTGTACCATATGGATCATGTTAACAATTGCTTATCTGGGAGCCCTCTGTTTTCTGCCCTTTCTCCGCACCTCCCTGGCAGATCCTAAAGAGTTAGAACTTTTAATATAGCATCTTCAATCTGAGGCCAAGCGGGTGTTGCCTGTGGAGCCCGTTTGACCAGGGTTCTGTTAGACACACACAGAGGCACACACATTGTTTCTGTTTCGTTTCCCACTGGAAGCATTCTTTTTAAGTTTCTGCTGCTCAGCTTGTCATGTGGACCTGGTTAGGAGAGAATTAGTGTTCAATTAGCCCTAGAGAAAACATCATGGCAAATGCAGCATTTTATTTTTCTCAAAGAGCACAGAACTCTAGGGAAAAACCAAACTCTTTTCCAGATTTGGCTCGGATTTACAAAGATCATGGCCTCCACAGAAGTGGAGGACCTAGCAGCTCCCCTGTGTCCTTCTGTAGCTAACCGTGCTGTAGAATAAGAGAGGCATTTCTGACATAAATAAATAAATCCAGTTTTTGCAAATTTTCCTGATGGGAGTTTGACTTGGTAGCAAATACTCAGGAAAGAGATCTTTGGGGTCATAGTAGAAAGGTTAACTCAGAATGTTCTGGTAGTGAAAAATCCATGTTGGGAATGATTAGGATGATAACTAAAAATAAAACCAGAAGTATCATAATGGCATCATTATTTTAAAATAGTGCACACAGCAGCGTTGATTGCTTCATTGCAAAAGAAAAATATCACTGGGTTGGAGAAGCTACAGAAAAGGGCAATAAAAATGTTCTGGGTACCATTCCATCCTCCTCCTCTTTATTTGAGGAAGGGTTGGGATTGCTTAAACTCTTCTACCAAAGAGCTCTACCGAACTTTCCTCTTTCCTGTGATCTTTTGGCCCTAGTGAGTATGTGTGTTGCACATGCCCAGTAGCCCAGTTCCTCCAGCCTGTCTCCTCTGTCATGCTGCTGGGCCCCTCCTCCCTCAATGCCTATTTCACAGACGTTTTCCTGCCCTCTCCCCATTGCTACCTGTCTGTTGTGTGGCTTGCATCCATGCTATCCTTCTTTCCCCAGAATTATAAGGAAACCTGGTGATCCCAGAGGTGAGTTTCCTCCTTGAGGTCTCTACCCATTACCAAAGGCGACAAGTGCAATATCATGACAATATGGCATTTGGAGACACACACACACACACACACACACTAATATACCAACAAAAGGCATGGACTGGTTTCCAGTTAAGGAACATCATGCTAAATAAATTATAGTGTTTATGGTACAGCTAACTCAAAGCGTTTATGGTGTTTGCAGTTGACTGAGGACGACATTTTCTGGTGTTGCTATTTGGTTGGCAATATATTCCTTGCCCTCTTCTCCAAATGAAGCAGCATTGATCTCCTTGATTTACCAAGGATCTGACAACACAGAGGTGGGATTTTTAAAAATTATTTTTAAGATTGGGATGTGGCAGCAACCAGCAAAGAAAGTTTTGTTCTCTCTACTGCCACACCATCTGCAGAGAGTCACCTGCTGGAGTTATTCTGGACGGTGAAGGGCCTGATAAATCTGAGTTGTTTTCACCCAGAGCCAGAGATAAGTCTTGTCTACTGGGATGAATTTACTGCCTACTTAGCAGATGAAGTTGCTGTTTTGGGATGATTCTGGGAGAACTCAGCAACCAGTAGTCTGATTGCACAGTCACAAGGGATGGTAAGGAAGTTTGGGGGTGGGGGGAAGGCAGATGGCATTTTTTGTGATTTGGAGGCTTAAGCTCTTCCTGGATGGTGAATGCCAACCCAAAGAAACTAGGATCATTGCTTGTTGCAGTGGTCAGTTCTTCTTAGCAAGGGTGGGGGACATGTAGGGTTTTCTGGAAAATCTGAATTGAATTTTTTTTCAGTGCAAATTTGCCTAATTTGCATCAGATTTTTTTCAGTTTGCATTGGAAAACATTTTTGATGCTCTAGTTGCAGGGGTGGGCAACTTGTGGCCCTCCAGATGTTTTGGCCTACAACTCCCATCAGCCCCAGCCAACATAGTTAATGATGAGGGATTATGGGAGTTTCAGGCCAAAATATCTGGAGGGCCGCAGGTTGCCCACTCCTGCCCTAGACGATGATCTAAGTTAGCATGCTTATTTTATTTCTATTTAGTAAAGAAAGCTTAAAAAAAAAAAAGTATCCTGTGCTAATTTTTTGTACCAAGTATTTGACCTGAAATATTTGAACAAAAATTAAAGCACATTTAATATGATTTAAATGATATATTATGTAGACATTTTTATTGGAATACTTGTAAAAATTTAAAGACAATCGCATGTTACATTGTTTGAATTTAAAAAGAAAAACAAAGGTACTGAAAACTGTTGAGACACTAATATGATATATTGGGAACTACTCCTATTTCAATAGAGTTCCACTGTCTTCCACCGAGAGTTGGAGCATCTTTAGTTTTGTTGTCTACCCGTTAGCTCCATTTCACATTGAGACCTATATATGTATTTCAGTGACACATATGTTTTTCTCTCATGTATTTGCCAGGGATGATCACCAGAAAACACTTAATTACAACTTTGAAATTGCCTGCCTAATACTGTATTTTAATGGGCATCCGTTCATTGCTGTTAATGACTTATGAGAGGGATTTGTTTTTGCTGAAAAGTAAAGTATTGGAAACTTTTCTGCCCTGCCTGACTGGCCGTGTCGACCTTCCAGAAGCTGGGCTGAAACCTTTGCATCCCTGACCATTGCATCCCTTTGGAAACCCATAGGTGTCCTAGGTATCTTTACTGGCTTGTTGCCTTGCTCTGCTTTTCCCCACTGAATTTGGTCGCTGGCTATTCCTATGTGACTTTGCTGACTCTTTGCTGAGGTCTTTCTCATGTGTCTATGCCTTTCCCTGTGTTTATATAAATCCTCCCCCCAACTTGGTGCCCTCCAGATGTGTTAAACTGCAGTTTCCACCATCCCCATCCAGCATGGCGATTGCTTTCCTGAATGCTTCCACTTTGTCTCCTGACTAGGGTGATCATGTGAAAAGGAGGACAGGGCTCCGGTATCTTTAACAGTTGTATAGAAAAGGGAATTTCAGCAGGTGTCATTTGTATGCATGCAGCACCTGGTGAAATTCTCTCTACATCACAACACTTAAAGCTGCAGGAGTCCTGCCCGCTTTTGTATCTGGTCACTTTTGCTATACTAGAGCTATACTAGAGTGACCAGATACAAAAGAGGGCAGGGCTCCTGCAGCTTTAACTGTTGTGATGAAGAGGGAATTTCAGTAGGTGCTGCATGCATACAAATGACACCTGCTGAAATTCCCTTTTCTATGCAACCGTTAAAGATACATGAGTCCTGTCCTCCTTTCTATAGGGTCACCCTACTCCTGACCCTGCAAGCTTTTCTCTAGATTCCCAGCCCTGCTGTTCCCTTATCTGCTTCTTCTTACACAGGCCTTACTTGTCTGGACTTTCTTCTGGGAGCCAACTTTAGCTTAGTCCTTTAACGTACGGTTTTGCTTCACCTGTTGCTTTGCTTCATCCAGGAGCGACCCTGGATATTTTCCCAGGGTAGTTTTATCTTTTGACAAACTTCTCTATATCCGAGAAAGATATAGAGCCTTTTTGTGTAATCCCTATAGAACAGTGCATTTGTTGTGCCCAATTTCTCCTCTAAGGATTAACTAGTAAGTTCTGACGCTGACTGACGGCTGCATCAAGAGGTTCAAAGACTGACTCGCATGTTTTATTACCTGTGAGCATGTAGAATTTACACCTAAGAACCTATAGCAATTGATCTGCAGCAGGTTCACCCAACTATTCTTTGGTCTCTCTACTACTCTATTAGCAAAAATGATACACAAATTATGTTAAAACAGTAATTCCAAAACTGGATGGTGTGAGAAATATATTAGTTTAAATAGTCATCAGTGCAATCGTATACGTGTTTTCTCAGAAGTAAGTCTCATTGAGTTCAACAGGATTTACAGGTAGGTATGTAAAGGATTACAGTCTAAGCCTCCCTCAAGCCAAAGGCAGTCACCTACAAAAGAGACCACACACTGTGTGTCTGCATGATTTACTTTGGCCTGGCCTTGGCTCCATTTAGTCAGCCTCTGCTAGGGGTGGATACTTATTTCTGCTATATTTTTCTATCAGGTGTGATTGGATTATTTGACTACTCCCTGTGCAGAATTATGTGCTTTCTGGGGGGGGGGGGGGTCTGCCTGTTGTGTTACTGCATGACTGTGTGTTGTAGCTTTGTCTCCTTCCAGTCAGGAGCCATTATTAGAATTGCCACTCATGCAGAAACACAGGGGTGAGCTCCATTGAGGAGGTGTAACTTTTTTGAGTAAAAGAATCAAGTGTGCCTCTAGGTTTTTCTGGGTTTTTTTTAAAGAGTGGTTCAGGTGTCAAAAGTTTGGGAAACTTGTGTTAAATACATGTAATGCAAATATTTGAATTAATGATGGCTTTGCAGCTGATGAAATGGAAACAGTGTTGCCTTCAGAGCTGAACCAGGTGTCTAGCCCCTGTCTTAAGGTAACAGTAAATTCTTCATTTTTGGCATGCATTGTAAGGCAGTGGTGGCTGGAGAATGAGTCAACACAGGAGGAGTCAAGGGCTGCCTCTACAAGAGAGGTTTAAAGGTCTTTCAAGGCGCTTAAATTTTTTTACCTCTACAAGGAGGGAGCGCAAATCGGGCGTAGAGGCGCGCTATCTCTCCGATTGTGCGCATTATCGAATGTGCGTTAAATAGCGAGTTTTATTTTGCGGCGGGATGTGCTGCTGCTGCTGCTGGCTCCCCCGCTCGGCTCCTGGCTCCGTCTTTTGCCTTCCTCGCCCACCCACGTCCCTTGGCAGACAGCAGGGGGAGACCCTCCTGCTCGCTCCCGCTGCCCCCCGCGACGGACGGACGGACGGCCAGCCCAGCCCCTCCTTCCCTCCCTCTGGTGGGGGAGGGCGAAGCAGCCAGGCACGCAGGCAGGCAATGGAGTGGAGCGCTGAGGTGTGCCCGGCCGTTTCAGGGCTGCCGGTTCCGGCACAGCCTCAGCTGCAGCCAGCGCGCGCGGGAGAGCTTCGCGTGGCCGAAGAAGGGGTCGCCCTGCCACCCCCCCCTCTCCCCGCCGCCGCCGCCCCCGCCGGGAAGGAGACGCTCCCCGTCCAGCAGTGATAACTCCTCCCGGCTCCCCTGAGCGCCCCCCCCACCCCCGGTTTCTTGCCTTTGCGGAGAGAAAGGCCGGCGGAGGACTCTCGCTGCCCCCTCCGCTGCTCCCCGGCCGAGATCGGGTCCTGCAGTCACTCTTTGGAAGCCAGCAGCAGTTTTCCGGGCTGATCTGCCCCCGGCTCCCGATGTAGCTGTCCTGCATCAGCTGCCCCCCTCCCCGCTCCGTCCCTCCCTGGGGTTCGATCTCGCCTCCCCCCTCCCCTCTCCCTGCCTGCCTCTCGTGCAGAGGTATTAGGCGTAAATCCGCTTCAGCGATGAAGCGCATAATCACTTAACCAGGCGCAAAAGCGAATCCTTGTGGAGGGGACCAAGGGCTGGGTTCAGACAACACAATAGTGGTTTAAGTAGTCAGCCGTCAGTTGAGTGGTCAACTGGAAGTTTCAGCCGCACAACGGGGGAGGGGCAACATGTTGTTTGAGGAGCACCAGAAAAATAATGAACGGTCAGTTGCCTCTTCCCCCCTCCGTTGCCTAATATGTCATCCGAACGTGGCCTATTCGTCCACTCAACACCAGCCCCAACCAATCTACAGTTGTGTAGGAACATGTTGGCCTGGTTTGGACAACATGATAAACAACAGACGGGGGGAATCACCCGTCAGTTGTGTTGCTTATTGTGTCGTGTGCCGGGCAACACACAATGTACATAACTGACGGTACGCTATTTTGGGGGATTAAACAACTGAGAAAAACAAATTTATTTATTTATTTATTTTATTACATTTGTATACCGCCCCCATAGCTGAAGCTCTCTGGGCGGTTTACATAAGATTAAAACAATTAAAAAACAATATACAAAAATTAAAAGAGCAAAAACATACAATATACACATAATATACACATACATTTAAAACCACTGTAATAATTTTAAAAAGCTATAAACCTAAAAACAAAACAAACCCAGGCTCATCAGATATTGCTAAATGCCTGACAGAAGAATGGGCTGCTCAGTTGTTTATCCCAAAATCTGTTGTTTAAAGTGTCATGTGTCGGGAACCCCCCTCACTCCGTGTACTATTCCAGTCAGTCATACAGTTCCCCGGCAGGAGTGGCCGACTCCCTCCCCCCCGCCGGCTGCTCCTACATAGCCAGCAGAACTTGCGGTGCATGATGGGATAGGGCTGGAGGACTGGGGGAGCGGGGAGGGGGGAGCAGCAGCAACACAGAAGGACGCCAGGACTTTCAGCCACATGACGGGAGGAGAGGTGACGTGTTGTGTGTTGGACACCGGAAAAATAACGCATGGTGAGTGTGTTATTAACCCTTCCATTGTCTAAAGTGTCGTCCGAACTCTCCCGTTGTGTGGGGAGTACATGCAAATAACCAACTGTGAGTTGACTATTAACCCGCCATTGTACAGCATCCAAAATCTTCCTCTTGAGATAGGGCATCCCACAACTGCTCCCTCTTCACACTTCCTCAGAAATAACAGCAAGAAGCAGCATGATACAGAATATTTACTCACAAGTAAGAAATACGGGGTTATTCTGAAAGAAGCATGAGCAGCAAGTTCTGAGCATCCAAAATCTATCTGTACATAAAGATCCCCACAGTCATCCTCCCTCCACGCCTCTTCAGATGTAATAGAAAGAAGCAGCAGAGTGCTGAAATCCAGTTAATAAGCATGGGCAGCAATGTCCGAGGTCATCCAAAATCCACCCCCTTTCCACATTCCCACAAAGGAAAAAAAAAATGCCCAAGCAACCACAACTAAAAATGTGGGGCAGGGAGCCAGAAAGGAGATCAAGAGTGATCTCATGGAACTCAATGGAGCTCACTTCTGAGTAGACATGTCTAAGATTACACTGTAAGATAGAGGAAAAAATGCTCCCAAAATTTGGGAAGCATTACCTGTCTTTTGGATCTGGAATCCTGGTGGGTTGGCTGTGCCTGGCTGATGAGCTCACACACATTCACACACCCACCCACCGTTTTTGCATTACTTTAAATACTCACTCACTTGGACCTGCCTGACTATTATTCCATTCTGTTCATCCATTCTATTTATACTGTTGATGTGTTGTGTAGAGAAGTGCTTCCTTTTGTCCGCCCTGAACTTCTGCTCATCAACTTTATTGGATGACCCCTCCTTCAAGCATTATGAGAGGAGAAAAACTTGTCTCTTCCTATTTCCTCCACACCATTCATGATTTTATAAGACCTTATCATGCCTTCTCTCTTTCCTAGGACCTCCCCCCCCCCCCCCAAACTAAAAAGCCCCAAACAAGCCTTTCCTTGCTGGGAAGTTACTCCAACCCCTTCATCATTTTGGGTGCCTTTTCTTGTCTATTTTCTAGCTCTATGATATCATTTCCTAGATGGGACAACCAGAACTGTACACACTTCCCAGTCTTATGTCCTGTCATCAGTTGCAGCTAGGGTGAGTTAAATGGAACATGCTGCTAGGCTGACGTTCCTCAGACAGCATAAGACCTGGTTTCTTCTTATCAGGAGACACTGATCTTTATTGCCCCATTTAAGTCTCCCCCCCAATGGACATTGGCTGGATTGCTTTCTAGATCATGAAGCAGTCAACATTGCCTCTTAAAAATAGATATCACTAGCCTATTTTTTTTACCTCAAATAGGTAAAAAGTAGGCAAACCAACTTTTTACGCCTAGTACATAATCTAGAATTAATCTCTAGCTTTGCACATGTTTCTTTGTTTCTGCTCCCTGATGTATCAGGGCCCTGGGTGACTTGATTTGTGCTGGAAACAGTTACAGACAATTGCTTGCTTTAATATTTTCAAATGGAGAGCAGCCATTGCTTCTTGCCCTTGCTATGCTTTAATGCAAACATGAACTAACTTCATTACAGCACAATCCTAAGTGTGTTACTCAGAGTTCAATGGGGCTTACTCCCTAGTAAGTGTGTTTAGGATTGCAGCTTTGGTCTGCAGAGACCAGTTGCAGTTTAGGCTGCTATCCTAGACATGTTTACTTCTGAATAAGCATTTATTGGATTATGCTATGTATCTCAATCTTAATATTGCACCCAGGATTGCTTTCAAATTAACAGCTCCTAGTGTTACCAATTAAAAGATGGAAGCAGCCGTGAGAAAACATGGGAGGGTTACAAATGGGAGATGACATTGCATGGACCACCCATAAAGGTGGTCCACGCAATGAAGCAGGGCAATTGCACAATAAAAAATCAGTCTCGAAGCATCCCCCCTCCACATGTCCATTACCTCTCTTCTTTAAAAACAAAGTAAATTGCTATCTAAGGAAGTGTTCTATGAAACTCGAAAGCTAGCTGACTTTTGCTAGCTAACTTTCAGTTGTTCCCAATAAAGATTTTATGATACTGCTGTTGTTTAGATCGTTTCTCTCTAATGGACCAACATAATTATAACTCTATATTTTTTTAAAAGGGCACTTTTCTGCTGAGATCCTTGCATAGTAAACTGGCCAAATCTGCAAACTATAGCAATAAAAGAATGCCTGGCGTGTGTATGCGAGAGAAGAATTGGCCAGACTGGATTCTCCATCTAAAAATAAAATGTATTTCTCAGTGGAGGAAAGTATAGAACCGTGCTGGCTGCTGTCATAAACAATACTGCATAGGAAATCAGCTTTACTCTACAGGAAAACCATCCTGACCTTGGAAGAAAAGTGTGATTTTTTTAAAAAATGTAATAAATTGGAAGTGGCCTCTTGCCCCAACTCAAGCCAAAGCTCACTAAATGTTTGTTTCCTTACTTACACATCATTTAGCTGCATGAATATATGGGTGCTGGACTAAATGTGGCGAAATAGATGCATTTTCATCAATAGTAAGAGAGCAGATGTGGCAGCTATTAAAACATTCTGAAGCATATTATTCGTGCTTATAAAGATGTGTCAAGAAATGTATGTACACCAGAAGAGATTTCTAGTATTTTAGCTGAATCTGCCCATGTAACATTTCCTCACAACCATGAGCGCTAGGAATGAACCTTTAAAAGAAGAAGAAATAAGATTCTCTCGATGTATAAATAAAATTGGCACTAGACCCAAGTTGCAAAATTGTAGGTTTCTTGGTTATCCTTGCCCATGCCATACAAGATGAAAAACACAGCCGCCAATCAGGTTGTTCAGATTCTTCTCCTTCCTTAGCTCTATGAACAATGAGACGTGGGCTTCCTCTTTGCCTGCCGTCTACCCCATTGCATTCCATGGGAGCTCCAGTTCTAAAGTTACCTTCCATACATGGTGCCGGGGATGGTGGAAGAGGTGGGAAGGAAGTGAATGCAGAGGTGGGAGAGGAAAAAATATCATATAACCCCACCCAATTTGTTGTTGGTGTCAAAGGGTGCAATCTTCTTCCCACCAGTTGCTGTAGCAAAACTATTGGTTTTAATAGATTGCATCTATAGCTTTTACTCATGGCATTTACTCATGCCACTCCCAGTGTGCTAGGCATATCCTGGGATGCACTCTTTTCATAAGGAAGATTGAGCTATGTTGGGCTATACATACAATTATTTTCAAATTTAAAGGTATGTGTTTGGATTATTACTATCCCCCTAATTTTTTCACAATACTCCTTTTTTAAAAAATAAATAAATGCTTTTGGCAAGATCTTCTATATCTAGCTGTATTTTTTTAATGCCTCCCTTTGATCAAATGATCTTTGGTGTTGAGTGGTAGGGTAGGGGAAAGGATGGTGTTGAGTGGTAGGGTAGGGGAATAATAAAGGAATGAGGCAATGCATGTGTGGGAGGAATTGAGCGCTCTGATATGGAGGTAGCAACATAGGCTGGAGATATGCATGATGCTCTGTAATTGACAGGTAAAGGAGAGAGGTGCTTGACTGCTTGCTAGACCCCTAATGCTTTTTAAAAAGTGAATGGGATAAAGCTTCAGTAATTGATGGCACCAGGATTAATGGTTGCAAAGATGTGTAATTAAAGGGCCAGGGGTGATGCACTTCTAACCTGATCAGTGCAGTGGAGGTTAGGGGGGTTGAGTGTTTTGAAGGTGATGTGTCTTCTCTCGAGTCACAGCTTGGGTGGGAAGTTTCTGTGCTTGTTCTGGTTGCCTGTTTGCAAACAAACAGAAATGGATGCTGCTGCTCGACATACAAGAGCAAAGAGCACAGTTAAAAAGTGAGACAAGTGATTATCTGTGGCTTTTTATAAAGAACGGGTATTATGTAGAGGTTTTCAGTCTTACATGAGAGCTGAGATTCTTAGGGAGCTGAATTATGTGCTCAGTATCACATTCTGTGTTTTTTCTATGCTCCGGTGGAATCATCACAGTCCACACAAATCACTCAACTGTTTCTCTACTGCAAAAAGTGGTATTTGGGAGGTGGTACCTGACAACTGGTTGGCTGAATTCGGACAACACGATAGTCAATGGTGGGGTAATAATCAACTTTACAGTTGTTCATCTAGGGGGTACTCCCCACACAACATGGTAATAAATAGTCAACTGTAGTGTGGATTAGGATCAGCACTAAGTTGACTATGGCAGCATTCGGACGACACAATAGTCAATATAACTGATGATTGTCCCCCCCCCCCAGTTGCTTATTGTGTCATCCGAATTCAGACGTTGTCTATTTCAAATCTTTCCAGGATATAGTGTGTAGTCTTCATGATGGAAAAGAAACAGGGAAACTTGTACATTGACTTAGAATTTAAGACATTTGTCTAAGAAGGTTGAATTATGGCCCAAATATGGGACTGAATTCACTTTCCGTAGCATTAGCTGATAGTTTTTATATGTTTACTCCCCTGGGTATATCTTACTGAAAGATGGTGTATCTCTACCGATAAAGCTGAAAGTTTGTGTGTGGGATGTATGTCTGGAAATGTCTACCCCAGATGAGTTAGAAACTTGAAATTTGGCATGCTGGTAGGTCTGGCTGTACAATGTACCAGAAAAATCTAAAAACACAAAATTTTAGATTTTAAGTATTTTTAAAGAATTTAATAAAAACCCTAGGCTTATGCCTACAACTCCCAGCAAGCCTTGGACAGGAGGCCAGCCTTACCAGCCTTTGGAGCCATTGTGAGTGTTTGGGCAGGTGGCCACTGCGTGCCTTTCACAACCCAGACTCCTAAGGTTGGTCTCGAGTAGTCAACCCAATTTCACATAAAAGGAAACAATCCACATAAACGGGCTGCATTCATTTGCAGTGCCTCCTCCCATCCACCATGCATGGTTTTAAAATCATAACTAGATACAACAGTGTGGCATAACTCCGTCCTGATATTGCTGTTTTCCCAGAATCTGGGGGAAGTGTGCGCACAGCCTTCATCCTTAAGAAGGAGGGAGGGGAGGCACTCTGCACATGCCCAGAAACAGGCTTGATTAAGGGGGGCAAGTACCTGGGCCAGCCACAGCCCTTCAGTACAAGCTCCTGATGGAGCACTTGGTGGGTGAGAAGTGTGGGCTGAGGCAGTCCCAGCAGGACTTGACCGGAGCTGGGCGCATCCACTGACAGCTGCTTACCTCCTGTCCTCAGCAATGCTACTCCTTTAGAGGGGGAGCATCAGCAATGAGAGGAGGGAAGCACCTCTCAGAGGACATGGGCATCTGAGGCCCGCCAAAGGCATGCTGGGAGATGTAGTACTGGCATGTAGAGTGGCGGATTTTAAATAAAGCATGGGTTAGCAAACCAGGTCAGTATGTGCAAACTAGGTCACTATCTCTCAGTCCTAACTCAGCCCCCACTTTCCTGACCTCTCACTAACTGTCTTTGTTCTCCTTCTAACAGACTTTCTCCAACTGCCACTAACCCTGTCCACCATTCCATTCTAGCCTCAGCTATATCAGTCAATCCTCCATTCACTCTTCTGTCTCAATGATATAGTCAGGCTTTTACATAAAAATAATAAACTTTATTCAGTAGTTCCTGCCTCTTTCTTGGAATATTGTGGTTTAGTTATAACAGGGAAAAATACAGCATAAAAAATCTCATCAAATTAAAAGGCCTTGTAATTTTTTTAAAAAAATCACTTGGCACTGGAAAGCCATTACTGCAGTCAATAGGCAAGTTTGCCTGGGAAAAAGAAATCCATAAGCAGGGTGCTACAACTAAGAAAGCCCACTCTCCAGTTGTCTCCCACCACATCTGAGACGGTGTTCAAAGATTAACATGTTATTGAGGAACTTCGGTTTATGCCTACAACTCCCAGCATGCCTTGGGTGGGATGGAAGCCTTATTGGGCTTTGGCGGCCATCTTCTGGAAGTGGCTTGCCATCCTGGGCCTGAAGGGAGAGTGCCTGGGCTGGCTGCTTCAGTTACCAGGCACCATCAGGAGCGAAAGGAAAGGGTGGCGTAGTTCTGGGCCCGTCGCCAATGGCAACAACCAAGCTAACTGTCAGTCAGCAGGCCGGCTCCCTCAAGGCCGACCTATGGGCACCAATTGCACAGTGCAGTGTGGACTGGCTCAGCCAGACTTCACTTCCTGTGAGCCTCAGCAGCAGGACTCCCATTGGGCAAGTTGGTCACCGCAGCGAAAGGCATGCCGGGTGTTGTAGTTTTCGTTTTCTGCAGGAACAAAAATCATGGTGGCAGCTTCAAAAAGGCCCTGGCCATGCATTGAGATTTACGGAGGGAGGGAGAGAGAGAGAGAAAATAAACAAATTTAATTTGTTTTAAAGTTACCTCACTGGCCTACCTTGCAGGGTTGTCGTGAGGGTGAGAGAGGAAAAAAAGAAATGAATTTAATTTGTTTAAAGGTTAACTCACAGGCTTAGCACCGGCCTACTACTTTAAGATGATTACCTCACAAACATATACATTAGGCAGCTCGAGCAATGCTGGGTATATCAGCTAGTCTATAATAAACAAATCCAGCCACCTGCCCCATGACCTGGCATACTCCCAGCATAATATATATGGTGGGGCTAGGTTCCAGGAAAAACACACAGATCTTATTAGCTTACAAAGCAGTAAGAGAGAGCATGGTCCATGGGGGATATTGTACTTTGCTGTTTTCTCTTTTCTCAGAACCAGTGCAGTCATAGGATCATCAGCATAGAATGGATCTGAAGACTATTGGTCATGATCTTTGTTGTGCCACCGCTACAGTTCATACAACGTATATCGACAAAGTCAATGTGCATCATAAACAAGCAAAGCAATAATTATTTTGTGCTTGCAGCGGATCCGCATTTGATTTTCTCTTCTGAAATTGTACAGATGCTCACACATCAAGGCAAGGCAGCCAAAAATGTCTGGAAATTGTGGGGCAATCAGCTATATTGCATTGGTAAAATGTCCTCATGAATGTGCCAGTCTGCCATTTTATATAACTGGTTTTTTTCAGACTTTTTCATGGATATCTGAAAGCATGGGGAGGCAAAGCAGAAAAGTAATTAGAAATAAGGGGACTGGTGTCACACAAGGATGCTATTAAGATGATAAAGTATTGGCTTAAGATCAGTCCTTGAAGTTGGTACATACCATCTGTATATGTTTGTGTGTTGGCATAGAGCTTGGAAAATGGTAACGAAGATTTAGATATATCAGAATTCATATCCATAAAAAATTATTGTCCAACGTTAGACTTTATTAACTAGAACATCCCTTCTATTTAATAAAATTTCTGATAGTTTGAATGCTTTTTATTTGGTTTATTTATTAAACTTTTGAGTCGCCCTATAGCCAAAGCTCTCAGGGCAATTCACATAAAAATAGATAAAACATAAACCACAATAAAATCACTAAAATACAAGAAAAAGCAGCAATAAAATGTAATTTAAAAAGTGGAGAATAAGTGTTAAGGCCAACAAATACCCCCAAAGATTTTTAAAATATCCATCTGGGAGGGAAACGGTTCTATAACACTTTAAAATGCAACTTGCAGCAAGTTAAAAAGCCTGAGAAAATAAACGTACTTCGCGTGGTACAAAAATGTCAACAAGGTAGGTGCCAGACAGACCTCTCTAAGGAAGGCTCTACAATTGGGGGCTACCACTGAAGCCTGCTTACGACTAGCCACCCATTGAATTTCAGAGATAGGCCCTCAGTGGAAATGATATTTTGATGGATACTTTAGACAATTTGCACCCCCTTTTCTTGTGAGGTGTCAACTCTTTAATGAGCAGCTGTTGAAAGTAGATGAATGAAAACATGTAAAATTAGCACTGAGTAGAGGGAGAAGACTGGTCCAGTATTATGAAGTCGTTTCCTACAGAGCTGGCAGTGCTCCATATAACCTTTGCATAACACATCAAGGTTCCTAGAGGTAGAGAAGCTTCTAACATATCCTGGACCTTGCGTACATTCCTTTCTTGGACACAAGGGAACAGCCTCCTCCCTCACCACAGGAGAAACTGAAAACCAATATGCATATTTCATTGCAAGGAATGATGTATATTCATGTGACAAGAAGAGTGGGGATTTGCATCGCTATTTTGCATACTTTATTCTGCAGTTTTGCATAATTCTGTTTCTGCTGTTGGGAGGGTCAAGAGCAATACAAGAAATTAAAACTCTGCCTTGCCCCTCCACAACTTGAAACCTCATTTATTTAAGCAACTCCTCTGGCATCTGATATTTAGGCAGGCAATGCCCATATACTTTCAAGCATATATTTGCAACCGTAAGTACTAGGGGTGGGGAACATGAAAGCTGAGATTCTTAGGAAGCTGAATTCTACACCCAGTAACATATTCTGTGGCTTTTTTGTGCTTCTTTGAAATTGCAGCATGTACAGAATCCCATCTCTTGAGTAATTGTTATTAGGACTGTTTGTTTGGGATTCCTGTAATATTTGTAGGTGTTGATCCTGCAACAATGCGAAATATTTGATGTGGGCTTTTAGTCAGAAATGTTACAACTACATGATAATGGTGTTCTTGTGTTTTTGAGGATGAGCAGAAGGAATGATTAATAATTGCTCTGTGTTTTCCCCAGCATTTTTTTGAATGTACACAGGTTCCTGTTGGAGACAGAATGTTGTGCTTGATGGACCTTGAGTGACTAAAACAGATTGTATTGAATATCCTGAATAACTCAAGCGATGGTACTGGTAGTCTTGAAATACTGCGCATGTTATGAAAAGTTTGCCTTCTTTTCTCGCTGTGAGAAGGGGCTTGCAGAGCAGCATAGTAACTATCCTGCTGGACTTTGACCAGGGAAGTCTGCGTTCAAAATCCTGTTCAGGAATTTATTATATTTTATATATATATTAAACTGTATATTCTGTCCTCCTCTGCAGTGGACAGAAGGCAGCAGACAAGCTAGATAGAACAATATAACAAGATGATTTAAAAATGCACTTAAAATTCAGTTAAAAAGCTGATAGTGGGACAGTAAAAACAAATAATTAGTGAAACAACAGTTCTTAAATGCCTTAACTAAAAATACCTGTTGAAATGCTCAAAACCTGGAAATGGGGAGGGGAGGGGCAGGCATATTTCTCTGGAAAGGTCATTTCATAATCTGCACAGTGCAATCAAAAAGGCTTTTTCTCTCATTTCCACCAGCGGAACCTCTATCAGTGGCCTAACCTTCGCTGAGGTGGTAAGCTGCACTACACCAGACAGTGTCCCCTGCCACAAAATGTTTCCTACACATAAAAAACTAGCATATCTGAGAGAAAGGTGGGGCAAATTTCTCTGCCTATCACCAGGCTTGCTGTGTGAGGAAATTATTTGTATGAAGGAACATTCTTCTGAATTGGTATGAGCCAGGCACAGGTTTATCATCTCAGGGATGACTAGGACTCAGCACTGACCCTGGCCAGGCTAGTTCTCTCAGCCTAACTTAGTTTGCTATGAAGTTAAAATGGTGGAAAGCACATGTACACTATTCAACACTTCTTGGAAGAAGGGTAAACGCAATGATAAATAAAATCAAAACATTTGTGAAATTTCCTAGCAGGAGAGTATTAGCGCAAGGGAGAGTGAAAACATGCTAGCAGGAAAGAAACTAGGAAAAGAGAAGACTGAGGCATTCTGTGTAAGTTGCTTCCTTGACCCCCTCTTGAGTCAGAATCTATGGACTGCGGTAGGGGCAGAGTGTGAGGAAAAACCAGCCTGCTAAAGTTGTTAGGAAAGGAAAAGTCTGGGTTTCTGGAAAAGCTATCAGCAAATGGAACAGAGCAGGCACTCCAGGCCTTTCAGCTATAGAGGTGGCATTTAGAAAAGAGCTGTCAGTCAGGGAACAAAGGCAGCCTGGAGAGGCCTAAACGGCCTTAACATGAGCCAGATTGAACATGTTGTGCTCTGAGGCACTCCTAAGGGGTGGGGACTCCAATAGGCTGAAAGCTTCCCACTCATATAGGGGAGGGCCTGGAGCTTTGGGAATATGAGATTTCTTTTGAACTCCTCACTCAAGGGGTCTGGGGGGGGGGGTCTTCATTCTTTGCAGGACCCATTCCTTGAGGCAGGCTGTAACCCAAATCACAGGGGGTTGTGTGACACTCAAAGTGAAATAGCCAGGATTTGGGGGGTTAGTATTTGCTCTTGATATTCCTGGGTAATCCTTGTGTCTAAAATGGGAGCTGAGTGTCAGAAGTATGGGCCTCAGGTAAATGTTGAATGTCATTCATCAGTAGGCAGGCACAGTATAAGCTTTGCTCATATATGACAGCTACCTTGAGGTCATTGTCCTTTGCTCCATGGTGAGTCAGGCATGTTCAAACAATGCTTTTGTTACCCATAGTAATTGCATAGATTTTGCAAAGTCCAAGGTCAGAAAAAATTGGCAGATCATCCAGCCTGGCTAATTTTATTTAATTTAAACTCCCATGTTGTTGCATTACCATGTACTCAAAATAGCTTCTTGCAGAGAAGAACTTTTATATCAGATAAATGGAGCATTGCTTTATTTATTTTATTTAAACATTTTAAATTGCTTTTTGTAAGAAAATTACAGCATGGCCCAAGAGCCAACAATGTATCTCAACAACAAAACGAATTAGCTTAATTTCATTTTATGAAGGAGTGGAGAGTTTGCTTCAAATATGGAAGGAACTGAGGGAAGCACATGTTGCCAAGGCTGATTTGTTAACTGTGAATAGCACGGAGAAGGATTTACATATGCACTGGTCCACTTTCCGTAAAGTGGGTGTATAAGGGGCAGTTCAATGCAGCTATTCATGGCGTTATCCCAACAGAAATTTGTCCCATAAGCATACTGAGATAGATAGATAGATAGATGATAGATAGATGATAGATAGATAGATAGATAGATACACACACACACACACACACACACACACACACACACTACAGATAAAAACAAAACAAAAAGGTAACTGTGTTGGTTCATGAGAAAAACAATTGCCCAACTGTGGATTTTTTGTATCTATACATAGACATTCCTGGAGCTTCTGAATACTTAAGGTCTCTTTTGCATTCATATGAATAGCTGTCATTGGGATGAGATTAGCTGACGTGGCATAAACTTCAAGACCATGAGAATTTAGGTAGACTATGGGTGCCAAAAGTGGGTGGGTTACCCTTTTTCTCTTTCTGATGGTTTTTTAAAAATCTCCCTTTCTCTCCCCTTCTTCCTTCCCACCCAGTGGGCTGCCAGCAAAGGGGCAGATCACTCTTGCCAGAGGCTTGAACAGATCACATAGAGAAGGCTTTTAAGATTAGGCTGAAGGGTGGAGGTTGCCTACCTCTGAACTAGTGGAACCATTTCTCCTCAGCCTTGGTCCTGAAGAGACAAGAGCATAATGTAGAGCACATATGTGCCGACTCTTCTTTTTCTGTTTGTCTGGATTCATGCCTAAGCATTCTGCCTTTATTTCACAGTATATTCCTATTGTAGTCTTTGCCTCTTCTAGCTTACCATTCAGTGTTGCCAAAATGTATCCCCTCTTAGGTGACACACTTGCTGCCTCTTAAGCCTGGAACTCTCTAGTCCATTTCACATGTTACTCATGCATAGGGTTGTCTGCAAAGGGTGTCGATGCATGAATAGTTGTACATGTGAAAGGGGTACCTCTCATTTCCCTCAAATCCTTCCTAAAAACTGCATTTTCCAAGAAGTGTTACAGGTAAGATCTTAGACCTCATCACCAATTGAAACATTCTTGCCTCTAACTTACCTATTCTGTCTTTGTTAACTCATTCACTGTTGGAATTTAGCTTGTAAATTCCTCGGGGAAAGGACCTGATTTTTCTGCTTATATTATTTTGTAAAATGTCATGTATGTTAATGATGTTATAAAATGCATTAATAAAAGATTGCTCTACAGGGTTGTGGGATGTGGAACCATTCCAGTGCTGAAATGATTGTGTGCAATTCCTGCCATAGGGAGATCATGATGAGTCTCATCCTTATGTTTATTTGCAGATACAGCCAACCCCCCTTAGTAAGGGCCATAGCTCAGAGTCAGAGCACATGCTTTGCATGCAGAAGGTCCCAGGTTCAACCCCCAAAGTAGGCTACTGAGCATAGTAGGCTGCTGAGGTTGTGCCCCAAAGGGCCATTGGATACACATTGGGAGCAGGTGAGAGGACTAAGGGAGAAACAAGCCACAGAAAGTCGCAGAGTGCCTAATGATCTGTTGAGAGAAACGTGGGTTAGTAAGCAAACAGTCAATCCACCGTAGCTTATTTTAGGGTGGCTTATGATGATGTGTAAACCGGCCGACTATAAGGAAGGTTCCTATGTTTTTGCTATTCAAGGTTGCCAGATTTGAGAAAACAAATGTTATTTTTAGTCCTTAACCTTTGTGGAAGTTTTTTTTGTTTGTTTTTAGAACAGAGCTAGGCCTTTTTCTTTAGCACAGTGTATACCAATAACAACTATAACTCGTTAATATAAGATATGTAGTCCTGCCTCATATTAAGGACTTTAGAACACAAAAAGCCATTCAATACTGGGAGGTTCTCATCTGTTTTCTAATGTATCTAGTTTTACAATATTTTATATTTTGTTTTAATATGATCCACCTTGTAAGGACTACATCCTAAAAGGCAGCCTATAAATAATGTTATAAATATATAAATAAATTGTTTCAATAATCTTTCATAAGAGTCTTGGGCTTCATATAAATGGCTAAAGTATTAGCTTTGATAAATAGGACCAGTGGCATGTTTTGAAACTCTTTTGGATAAACTAGGGATATGCAGTTAGTGGCCTGGGACCCAATTTGTCCATCCTCCAGCATAGTCCCTGATACCAACGGACTGCCCCTTCCCAATATAATGCCATTATATACCTCACTTTCTTCCTTTGGGCTCTTTCCCACCCTACTACATCAGTAGCAACAGTGGTCTCAGACTTCTCTCCTTATGCATTTCAGCTTCCCGTGTCTGTACATGAACTACCCAAGACAGTTAGATGGGAGTGAGCAGCTGAGGAGCACAAGGCGAGAGTTCTGACCAAACCTCTGGTGAGGAGCGGATTAAAAGAGCTCTTTGCTGGAGTGAGCTTGAATTGTTGAGCAGTGCCAATGATAGTGCTCCTTGAGCCTGCTTTTAAAAAAACACTTGCTAACCAAGGTGTATACATTTCTAGGGAACTGGATTGGTGGAGTCCTAACACCTCCTGAAGCATAGCAGTAAGATTAGTGTTAGTGGCAGTGTCCCTCTGGAGACACTGACCGTGTTCAGACGACACACTAAGCCAAGGTGGTTAAGCATTTTAAGCTAAACATTATGGCTTAGCGTGTCATCTGGACAATTCCCAACCATGGTGACTACATAACCACGGTTTAAACATGCTGCTAACCATTTGCTGCAGATGGGTTAGCGGCCTAACCATGGCTTAGCATGTTGTCTGAACAGGCCCACAAATTGCCAACCTTCTTTCTTAAACAAGTTTGTGCCCACAGGTGGTATTACACCTGTAGTATACCTGTGTTACCTGGTTGCATATATGTTGATTCCTCCCCCTGTCTCTCAAACGTGCCACAGTAATTATAATTATTGTTAACATCCAATGCTGTAGTTGGTTGCATATTGCATGTCCTATTAGAGTTAATGCCAGTGGTAGACCATCAGTATTAGTGTAGCGTCTGTCAAAACATGGTCGCTTATGCCAGACTTTGATGAGCTGCTCCGCAAGCCTTGTTTGTTCTTTCTCTTTTGTTAACCTTCAGGCTTTGTTATCTGCAGTTTGAGTGGCTCAGATGTGTTAATTCTCTCCCTTGGGGATCAATCCAGTCATTGCGTGTGTAAATTTCCCAGGGCCTGGCTGCCATTGGTTGGGAGGCTCACAATGAACATAGACTGCTTTCCTGCCTCTTGGACAACAAGCAGAGGGTTATTACTTCACTACAACTACATAAGGGAAACATTTTAACACGAATGGGGATATTTTCTTGCTTGTGTTTATCGGGTGGTTCCTGCCAGCTAGACACTCCGCTTTAGGGACAGGCAGTCAATGTTTTAATTAATTTGATATGACCTTGTGCTGAAATTTTACTTAGGTCCAGGGAATGGCATAATTGAAGGCAGGTATGAATACTGACATCCATATTTCATTGCTGTAATGGATCTGGTGTGTGCCCTCATTTGGTGTGGATTAATTTGTTCTCTGTTTTCCCCAGAACAGTTTCTGGTTTAGATCCTTACAGATTATCAGTGCAAAATGCTCAATTGCTAATAATTATTGCAGCAGTGTGTGTGGGGGGGGGATCCTGATGTCTTGGTTGTTGGGATATTATTGTTTCCCTCTATTCAAGCTTCATTTCTTTGTGATTGGGAAAATATTTTTCTTCCATCTAGCATATCAACTGAGTGCATTTTGGAAAGTGTTTATGGGAGTGACCAAGGCACCTATTGGGTAGTACCTGTGATAACAGTAGGCCATTATGACACATCAAGTGAGGACTGCCTAACTGGGTAGACCAAATGGGATTTATTTATTTATTTATTACATTTCTATACCACCCAATTGCCAGAGCTCTTTATGTGAAATGTGTTTCTTGCATGAGACTTCTAGATTGCAGAACTCCTAAGTTTGACATTCTAATGTATAGATGAAAACAAAATAATGCATCTTTAAATTTACCAGGCTTGGGGCAGGAGAAAGCTTAACATGTTTTACCATTCCCATATTCATGAAGAATTTTTTATGTTTATAAAGTACCACTTCATCAGTACCTTGTAAAGGAGAGATGATACCCAGCAGAGAGTGCGGAAATTAGCAAGATGCACCTGACTGTTAGGAATCACTTTTCATAATAGAAAAGTTTGGACTGTAGGCCCTGATAAAGACATGTGTTGAAACGTGTTGGGCAGATTGTTTGTATGTATACATCCTCCCTTAGCACCTGCTTGGGATTCACTGGACTTTTTTCCTTTAGCTTGTTTCCAGTGACTACCAAGGACCAAACTTGCTAGTGATGTGGGTTGTTAGGGTGACCATATGAAAAGGAGGACAGGGATTCTGTATCTTTAACAGTTGTAGAGAAAAGGGAATTTCAGGAGGTGTCATTTGTATGCATGCAGCACCTAGTGAAATTCCCTCTTCATCACAACAGTTGAAGATGAAGGAGCCCTGCCCTCTTTTGTATCTGGTCACTCTAGTGTAGCTCCTGCAGCTTTAACTGTTGTGATGAAGAGGGAATTTCACCAGGTGCTGCTTGCGTACAAATGACACCTGCTGAAATTCCCTGGTCTAAAAATAGAGTACTCCTTTTGCAGCCATCTAGGTTCAGGCAGGTAAGAGTTAACTGAAAGCCATTGTAGCCTGCAAGTCAGGTTTTACAGGTGGGATGGGGCTGTCAAATTAGCCACCCTTCCTTCAAAAGGAGTTGCTGATGCCCTTGGGTAATGTTGCCAGATGGCCCTTATATTTAAGTACTGTCAGTTATTTTAGAAAGACTGCTCTTTACTCCAGAGTGTAAAAATTATGTAGAATATCATGGGTGCTCTCATTTTAGAAACCTGTTCGGTATACTATAGTGGTTGCCTGTCACTTTCACGTTTCGGCCTTCTTACTGGCTGAGCTCCTGTGACTATCATAAGATGAAATAAAAGAGAGGTGCAGACATAGAATGTTATCGTAACCCAGCAGCTACATCCCCAGTCAAGATTAGGAATTGTTCAATAGGTCCAGTGGATGATCCTTCTGGTGTCTTACCTGGTCAGCAGGGAGTACATTTGTTGGGAGTACATTTGTTGTTTCTGGAAGATGAGTAACCTAGCATGTTGTTAACGGCAGTTTCGGAGCTAGTTTTAGTTTATGGATAGCTGGTATATCAAAATGTTTTCCCCAAACAGTTTCTTCATTACAGCCTCACAGTGTTGTGAGAAAACATGGGTGAAAACCATATGTGCTACCCTGAGCTCTTCGAAGGAAGTCTAGAAGAGAAAAGTAATGAGCATCAGAGTGTTGAAAGCTAACTGAACTGAATTAGTTGGCTTTAAATAGGGAAGGCACCAGTTTGACCTGGTCCTGGGCAAGGTGCCTTCTGGTGCCCCCCAGCATCTCCCTGGTGCCTCCTTATTCAATCTGGGGCGGGGGGGGGGGGCAGCAGAAGGGACAGGCAGTGGCACTGAAAACAGTACATATGTGCTCCCTCAGTCTGGCACTAAAAACAAGTACCCAGTGAAGCAGGTGCAACCTCCATTTTCATTACACTCAGTGCATCCAGGTCCTGCCCCTGACATAGGCAGCATTCAGATGACACTTTAAAAAACGGAGGGGGGAAGAGTCAACCGTCAGTTGTGTTGCTTATTGTGTCGTGTGTCACACAACGCACACACAACTTATGGTACGTTATTAAACAATGGGGAAAAACAACAGGCTGCTCCATTGTTTATCGGAGCCCCCAGCCCTGGGTTAACCATTAAGCAATACAAGCTCGTGCTTAGGGCACCAAGGGAAGGAGGGCACCACAGAGTACCAGTACCATAGCTGTAGCCATCTAATTGTAAGGAATATATAAATATAATAAAAAACAGTTTATATTTAACATAGTTGTGTGTTCTGGGGTGGGGGATGGGCTATTTCACCTTTAGCACTTATTGAGTCTTAATGTCTTGCCGGCTAAGCAATGGAAGGGCCAAGGGGGCACCATTATTGGGCTGTGCTTAGGGCATCAGCTGGCCTTAATCCGGCCCTAGGAGCCCCATTGCTTATTATGAGGCTGGGACTTTCAGCCGCACAACGGGGGAGGGACAATGTGTCATGTGTCAGGCACTGCAAAAATAATGTACCGTCAGTTGCCTCTTCCCCCCTCCGTTGCCTAAAATGTCGTCCGAATGCTGCCATAGTGTACATTCAGGGTGGAACCTGGAGGTATTGGGGATAGCAAATATGGGGCAATTGCTGGACCCAGACTTCTCTTTATAGCACCAAGTCATTAAGGAAATAAAAGACAGAGGGTGGGGGAGGCTGTTCTTAGCTGTGGTGGGACCTATCCGCCTTGTAGACTCTGGCATTTGCTCCACTATGCCTAAAAATTATCACCTCTGTCCACACAGAAGGCGAATGTGTGCATGAATTATATTTATTAGATATTCATTTACTTATTTAGTTTATATCCCACCTTCCTGCCAAAAATGTCACTCAAGGCAGCTAACAATAATAAAATACAGATTAAACTTTGAAGTATGGAAGGAGTGGCATTTGCTGTGACATGTGTGTGTGAGTGAAGGGAAAAACTGCACCTTATCGGGGTTTTGGTGGTTCATATTCACAAGAGTGAGTATATTAAAGCCCATTTTCGTGAGTGAATTCTACCTGTGGCAAAACAATACAACGATTTCTTAATGGTTGTACAAATGCTTGGTGGCTAGTTACTGAGTTACTCTGCAAGAGTTCATGATACCCCAGTTTTAATTGAGGTGCTTGTTTATGCATCAGTTTATGATTGATAAATGGTCCCTGCAGATAATGGCAATGGTATTATGCTTACTGTAAAACCTACCATATTACAACTACTGTTGAAATGGTGGTTTTAAGAATATATACACATATGTTTAAAATAAGTCAACCTTTCCTTCTGGAGAGACCTCTTGGGCTAGGGCAGCCCTGATAGGAATAGGCATTAAATTGATAGTGGGAAGGCCTGTAGTTTTTGATAGTTAGCATTTTTCTCATTCTTTGGCTTTCTTTCTCTTGTACACAAATAGCCCTGCAACGCTCCCCTCTCCCATTTGTTTCAGAGAAGAATTTCTCTCTCTTCAGTCCTTGGTTGTCTTTACTTGCCGTGAAAAACGCTCAGAGTTCTTGGTTCAGTGCTCTGGAAGTGTTGTCTTTGTTCTTGCTCAGGCCCTGGATGTGCTTTTTGCCCAGCTACAAGGTTCTTTCATTATTTCCTCATGGAAATAAACAAGAATTGCTTCTCTCTTTCTCAAGTGAGGAAAGAGGCTGACTTGGTCAGAAAAGGTATTCATGAGCCTTGCAGATAAATTGGAGCAGTTGATTTACTTTCCTATTGCTGCCCATGTTGCAGTGGAATGCAGTGAGTCTCTACTCCATCGTTGTATTGACGTGGCAGTGAAGAGAGAGTTGCTAATGTATTAAAATTTACAAGGCTGACCCAAAACATTTTGCTGCCAGAGACAGAGCAGCAATTGGTGCCCGACTCCCTGGGCCAAGGTGCGTAATACCCAAGATCAACCAAGCTATTTTGACACCTGAGGCAAAATAAAAATAAAAATCCCACAGGGGCCTCATCCCTGGTAGTAAAAATACAACAATAATAAATTCACAATTAACTATTTGCAGGCTTTTCATTACACCAAAAACCTGCTGCCTGAGATGGCTGTCTCATTCTGATTAATGGTGGGCCCTGCTCTGAAATTGTAAAGGAGTAGCTGTGTAAGTCTTCTACCACAAAAACAGCAGAAGGCATATCTACACTACAAACATTTTATACTATACTATACCAGTTTAACTATCCTGGCCTCCTTTCCAAAGAATCCTGGGAATTGTAGTTTAGTGAGAGGGCAGGGAGATCACTAGCCCCTGCAGAAAACTAAGGCTATGGTAGCCCTGGGAAGAGGGAATTGGTATTAAACATGATGAATTCTGTAACTGAATTCCAAGAAGGACAAACATGTCAGCTTGATACCAAACAGGTACATCTCTGGTAGGCTGACCATATGAAAAGGAGGACAGGGGTCATGTAACTTTAACAGTTGCAGAGAAAAGGGAATTTCAGCCAGTGTTATTTGTATGCAATTAGTTCCTGGTGAAATCCCCTCTTCATCACAACAGTTAAAGTTGCAGGGGCCCTGCCTTCTTTTGTATATGGTCACTCTAGTATAGTGCCTGCAACTTTAACTGTTGTGATGAAGAGGGAATTTCACCAGGAACTAATTGCATACAAATGACACTGGCTGAAATTCTTTTTTGTCTACAGCAGTTAAAGTTACATGACCCCTGTCCTCCTTTTCATATGGTCAGCCTAATCTCTGGCGAGGAGATTCCTTGGCAGCCATTCACATGTACACCGGGAGTTCTGTTTCAAATTTGGGAAACTTTGCTTTAAAATTTCAGTCATGTAGTCATTCATGAGGGATTGCACAGTTTATTGATAAAGAGTTGTGAGACAATGTAGATTGCTTAGATTTGTGTTGTTAGGCTGACCATCTGAAAAGGAGGACAGGGCTCATGTAACTTTAACAGTTGCAGAGAAAAGGGAATTTCAGCCAGTGTCATTTGTATGTAATTAGTTCCTGGTGAAATTCCCTCTTCATCACAACAGTTAAAGTTGCAGGGGCCCTGCCTTCTTTTGTATATAGTCACTCTAGTATAGTGCCTGCAACTTTAACTGTTGTGATGAAGAGGGAATTTCACCTGGGACTAATTGCATACAAATGACACTGGCTGAAATTCCCTTTTCTCTGCAACTCTTAAAGTTACATGAGCCCTGTCCTCCTTTTCATATGGTCAGCCTATGTGTTGTGCAACAGAAGCCCAGTTTCCTGCATCAGTCAAGAGCAATAATTATTTCTGTTCTAGACACCCTTTTGCTTGACAGGACTCCTCCAATGAAATACTGTATACACAATGACTGGGTTCACATGTCACGCTAACCCATGGTGGGTGGCAAGTTACACCGGGAAGGTGGTTATGCAAACAACTACTGTGCTCCTGTCAGACAATCAAGCAAACAAGCTACACAGAGTAGTTAAATTCACTCCCCTCTCTCCTCCTCCTCCTCCTGTAGTACCCCTGCTCAGCCGGGCAGGTATCGCAGCTTTCTTTGCATCTGGAAAAGAGATTGCTTGAGAGTAGCAGAATGTCGTTGTCATTTTTGGCCACTCCTGCCAAGCAGCTGTGTAGGCGATCTCTGTAACCCATTCTGGAATGGCAGACAACACTCTAACCCACCATAGGTAAAATAACCGTATTGCAGACCTCAGGGTGACCAACTGTCTCGTGTTGCCTGGACATGTCCATTTTTTTGTGCCCATGGGGGAGTTTTTAATGCTTTAAAAAATGTCCAGGAAAGCTGCAGGGAAGGGGGAGTAGGGCACGTGTTTTCCAGGCCTCCAGAAAGTGCATAGATCGACCATGCCATTAGCCTGGGGGAAAGTAATCCACCGTGGTGTTGACATCCCACAGGCAAGACGCTAACCTATCATGGGTTGTTCCGGAAAATAAATCATCATGGGTTAAAGTGTTGTGTAATCCCAGTCACTATCACACTTTTCTTTTTTGTAATAATTACTTTGAATTAATATACCTCATTCCCAGCATCCATTTTGTTAAACGCTAACTTCAATTAGAGTGCAATCCTGTGGTCACTCAGAGAGTGCTCCAGGGGCTATAGGATAATGCTACTGAGTCCTAAGTCCCCAGATACACATCCTGAAAGGGAACCGGGGAGAGAACTGCAGCAGTTTTGGAACTTGCATATTTATTTTCCCTTCCACTGCAATCAGCAGGAGGAGAAATAATAAAAGAGACAAAGTGGTGACAATCTACCCAAACAGTTAAAAGCCCTCCTTACCTGCCAGGCTGGCACAAGCTTGGCAGGGCTTAGGACGTGGCAGTTCCTTTGCTTTGGGCTCTTCTCCTTGTTTATAGCATGCTCGTTACTGACCACTCACAGATTTTGTGGGCACTTTGGCAACGCATCCACCTCCTACGTGTCTCCAGTTCCTTCTGCTCTTTTTTCCGTCAAAAAATAAGACCTGGAAAATCCGGTTTTTTTAACTATAAGGAAACGTGCCGCCATTTCCTGCTGTGTGCAGAAGCAGCACAATAAAAATACCCACTGAATGGGCCACATGGTCATTGCTTTCTTCTTCTTTCTTCCCTGTGTGAAGAAAGAAGAAAGCTATTCGTCCCTATTGTGTGACAGAAGCAGGAGGCAAATCAACAGTAGGGAAATGTGATTTCTCCCCTGCCTGATGAGGACCTAGAACTGTTCTGCCTGACATCAAATTACTTTTTCTCTGTTTGCTTGTTTTTGAGGGGAGGCTAGAGGCAAAAATCCCCTGCCATATATAAAGAAAAACAACAGAGATTTGAAGTGTTCAAAAGAAACTACACTCCTTTTTATTAAATTCTGTGATAATAATTTAATGTATTTTTCTGTACACGTTTGTTTTTACTTTCTAGGAAAGAATTGCAATTTTTCAATGTTATTAATTAATAATAAAACTAATAATTTAGCTTTCTAGTGTGTGTGTGAGTTTTTTGCCCTTAGCCTGAACTGGTACAGCCCAGGGACTATTTTATATGTGATGAGCTATTTGCCTGGAGAGGGTCAAAGGACCAAACTAGATGTGACAGTGGTGGGGATGTGTTTCTTTTTCATTTGTCTTCTCCATTTACACATAAAGTAGGATGAGGTGATCTTTGGCCCTTTCTACACCATGGAGTGTCCAGGGCCGGAGGGCTGGTGATCCCAGAAGTAGCCACTTCTGGGATCATCGTGATGAATACACATCACCAGTGTGATGTCCCGGGCTGCTCCCAGGCTGTCGCACCCGCCATTTTGTGTTTCTTTTTTAATGGAGAAGAGCGCAGTTGCACTCCAGTGACAAGGTAAGTTTAAAAAAAGTGTGCGAAATTGGGGGGCCCTTCCCGGGCGTCCTTCCCCCCCTCCTGATGGGCACGGAGCCACGTGGTGTAGCTCCTGGCCCATTTTGCTGCTGCACTTACTCACACGTAAGTGCAGCAGCACCCGGGTACAGGTGGGCACATCTTCCTCGGTCCCAGGAACTTCCTGGGACTGCGGAAGATTCAGGATTTTTCAGGTTTCTGTTAACCCGGAAAAATCCCGTGCCTGCCCCCCCTCCCCAGGGGCTCCCTGTGCTTTATGTGCACCCACAGGGAGCAGCCAGGAGCCAGCCCAGGTGAAACGCCTGGTGTAGAAAGGGCCTTACAGTAAAAGGAGCATGTGAGAGAGAGACACTGATGGTTCTTCCAGATGGGTTTTTATGGCACCATCGCCACATGGGAAATATTTAGTAATGATGCCTCTTGTTAGGAAGGTAATTAGCAGATAAAAACAAAAAGGCAAAACAGAATGAGTGTTTACCACTCCCACATGCACACAAGGCTATCTTAATAAAAGGAGACCTCATTCTTCTTTAGTGAAGAAAAGATAAACGTAGTTTACTCAGCATGTTCTTGCATATAAGATGCAGATACAGCATTGGGTTTCAAACAGAATTCAGTCCAATTTGAATTCCATTACACAGGCAGGAATGAGAGAGCAGACCTGTGTGCTTCTAGCAATGGAGGAGGTCAGAGAGAAAGGGGAGAGGACGGTGAGGAGCAAAATGACAGGAAACCAAATCGTTGGTTATGGAGATCCTAAGGCTAGCTGTGGCCAACATTCCTATGAATTAACTAAGTGCAACATTACAGCCTTCTAGGAACTTGCAGACAAGGTTGCAATATTCCCAACAGAATTTTACCAAAGGGGGAGCAAGGGTGGAGAACAACCACATCTTCCACTCATAACCCTCTTATGTTTTCCTACTGCTTCTTCCATCTTTTTCCATACCACAGAAAATCCATTAAGGAACAGATGCACAGTGCCATTTGATTGATAGCATTATGGGCCCCCTGTCTGGAAGTATACTGAACCTGCCTCCCTCCTTTCCCTTCCCTTCCATTTCTGCAAGCGCTTTACCCCATTCCCAGATGACTTTCATGACTGGAAGTGGGAATAGTGCTGGAGCAACCAGCACAGGGAGGCAGAAGATTTAGTGTGTGCTCTTGTTAAGGTAAGACCATCTCACCCACTGTCAGAGGCGAGCTGGGTGTCAGAGTCATGACACTTCCATGTCAGGACAGATTTGGCCATTACAAAGCCCACTTTACCTACCTGTATGCTTGCATATGAAACGGTGGCGAAAAATGTTCATAGGTTCACCAGACTTTAAATTACAGGGATCGCAAGTCTATCAAGGTGGTTAAATGGAGCTGCATTACATAGCCTGCAGTACGCACTTAAATTTGCACCCTTATTTTCATGCTGCATTTAGTTATTGGAGCTATGTGGGAACGAGTGAACATGCTGCCTCCCACCTGCTCTCCATTTCTGCTTTGCATCTGCTTTCAACAACAGCCCAGGAACACTGTGTTCCTGGGTTGTTTGTTGTGACATACGAACCCAGAAAAAGCAACCCAGTGTTTGAACTGGTTTTTTTAAAATCCAGTGTTGTTGGGTTAAAAACCCAGGAATTGGTGTTAAGTGTGAACCAGGTCGCTGCTTTTAAAAATAAAAATTTGGAAAATTCCCTATACTATCCATTTAACAGTACAATACAACCTATACAAACTTGGGTTCATGACTGATGTATAAAAGGGAATATAGCGGAAACAATGTGAAGTCCTGGACAAGAATTATACATTTCACTTTATTCTGCTGTGCAAACAATGATTGTGCTGCTTGAGGTATGGAAGTTTGCATTTTCTAGGGTTCTCAATGCTCTGCAAGAGTACTACAATTTAATTTTCTACCTAAACAGTGAAAAAGTGAAACTGAATAAAGAGGAGTCTCTACTGACGAGACATCAAGGGATGGTGTATATCTACCATGACATCTAATCTATTTTGGTGATGAAGTGGTTGATATGATATGCAGAACATGCTTGAAATTAACAGTACAAACAGTGTTTCATTCAAGAGTGTTCAAGGGAACACCAGTTCACTCAATTTGAAAGAGGTTTGGGGACCTAAAGCAGAGGTATATGCTGATGGCTCAGCAATAAAAGTCCAGTACTGAACGGAGGAGGATACTGGTTTTCTTCTTACGCTTTGTCAACGCTTTGTCAAATCCTGCAACTATTCCCAGATCGTGGGAACAGAGCCCACATGCAGCTTCCACCTTCCAACTCTCCTCTCTATTTCCCAGCACACTGAGTGCAATGGGGCTTACTCCCAGGTAAATAGATGTACAGTTGCTGCATAAGACTTGGTCTGTACATGCAACAGAATGAGGCTGTAGAATACTGAGGTGATTGATTGGAATGATGATTTCAGTCTGCAGGTGGGGTTATGCAGTTTTTGAGTACACCCCCTGTAAAATCCCAACAACTGCAAGTAGAAAACTAGCAAAGCAAGGAGAAAGGCTACAGTCCAGTCCTCTCCCTAATGTGCTACTATTCCATTTGCAAGGTGCAGCTTCCATTTATGATCTCCATTTTTAAAAAGAAGTAACTGTTTATGAGGTGAGAACCTTAATTCAAGTTCTATCACTCTTACCATAGCCCAAGTAACGTTTGGCTCCCATTGACAGATATAGCTGTGCAGGAAAATATTTGTATTGACATCACCACCATGGCATGCATAGGCAAGTGGAGTGATTTTGGCCGATAAAGCTGCTTGTGAATTGCAGTCCCCACAACAGCTTCACTACAATGTCTTGTATTGATTTGTGCTTAAAACAGTTTTATAACAGAAATACAAACGCAGCAAGCTAAAATATACATTCAATTTCTTTTTTACACTAGTGCACACATGGCACAAATAGGAAGTTGGTTGGGGTGGACTCAAATGTGCTTTTTAGTATATAGTGTGGGAACTGCCTTGGATGCCTAGCTAGAGTAACCAGATACAAAAGAGAGCAGGACTCCTGCAGCTTTAACTGTTGTGATGAAGAGCGAATTTCACCAGGTGCTGCATGCATACAAATGGCACCTGCTGAAATTCCCTGTTCTATACAACTGTTAAAGATGCAGCATCCCTGTCCTCCTTTCCTTATGGCCACGCTATGTAATGCACAGATGCTCTGTGGCAAACAAGTTATTGTGGAAAGTGTTTCTTGAAGGTACGAAGTTTGAAAACTATTTTTTTTGTTAGGAAAGTGGGAGCTCTACAATTCCATGGATCACTTTAGCTCATCATTTTGTGTGGATACATCCACCATAAGGTAATTCACCTCTGTCCATAAGCATTTTGCTCATGGGTAATAGTATATTGGAGTTTTCATGAGTGTTGTGCATACATACATGGTTTTCCCTATTCTTTTGTAACATCCTCTGGCTGGAACAAACAGATATTCCTAAAATTCAATTTCCCATTTAAAGAAGCATGAGGCAAATGACTGTATTGCTGCAGACCAAGGTATAATTTGCTTGTTTGTTATTTAATGAATAATCCACCGTTCTGTCAAAAATGGCACTCAAGTAATAAAATACAGATTAGGGGGGAAAGCTTAATTCAAACATAACATAAAACACAATTAAAAACAAAACATTAAAAGAAACAAACAGCCAACCATCTCAAACCTTCAGCAAAAGACCAGCTTGCATGCCAAACTCCTGCCTGAATAAAAATGCCTTTGCCCGTCGGCAGAAGGACAACAGAAAGGCATCTAATCTACACCAGATCTATACCAAGCAGGATATAGCACTATGAAAGCAGTATGAAAGCAGTATATAAGAGGGAGGAGCCACACCAAGCAGGATATAGCACTATGAAAGTGGTATGAAAGAGGTATATGGTATGTGTCTATGGGCCCCAACAGTTGTCAGTGCACTTCAATACTGCTATAAAGCAGTAGTGTGACTCCTGCCTTTTATATACCGCTTTCATAGTGCTATATCTTGCTTGGTGTGGATTAAGCAGCCACCTAAAAGGCCCTTTCTTGCATCCCCACCAAATGTGCCTCTGATGGCGGCAGGTCTGAGAGAAGGGCCTCCCCCGAAGATCTTAATAACTGAGCAGGTTTGTATGCGAGAATGTAAAAACAATCCTGGGTCTGTTAAACCTGTACCACTTCACAGAACACTTCACAGATCAGGTAAGGACTCTCAGAACTGAATGCTTCTCCGTGTGAAAACAATTCTTTGTGCATAGGGAAAAGAATGCGTATGGAGGAGCATTCAATCATGTGAGAGCTGCAGTCTGAAGGGATGCAGCCCTGAAACTGGTTTATCCTTCCTCTGATATTTGAGAACTAGGCCCTTGTCAGGCTTCTAATAAGCAAGTTTTCTTCTCCAAGTAAGTTGGCCAGAGTCTGCTACCTCCTGCCACTCACGTACACACATGGTTCCTATTAGTTTCCCTAAGAGCGGTGGGGCCCTTGGTGGGGGTGTGAGGCCAGGCACAAGAATTGCCTGTTACCGCCTCTCTGGCACATTTTCATTATTCTTTCCAGCTCTCAAGGCCTTGGAAATTGGGTATATATATGATGCCTCTTTTACTAGTATATCTCATTATTCGGCTGTGCTTGTGCAGGATTAGTTTCTGCATTTGAAATGCCTGTTGTTGTCTTCTTCTCTGTCTCCTTTACCCTGTAGAAGGGTGAGATGCCTGAGATATACTGAGATTAGAAAACTCCTTGTAGTAATGTTTTACAGGAATAACAAGTATTTGAATAAAATAAGTTGTGACTTTGAAATTAATTGGGATGTTTGAGACTTTCTGGGGGTGGGGGTGGGGGTGGGGGTGGTACCGGAATGCAAAAATTCCCATGAAATATAAGGTAGAGCTGACCAGATAAAATCCAGGTCAAGGCTCATGTAACTTTAACAGTTGTAGAGAAAAGGGAATTTCAGCCAGTGTCATTTGTATGCAATGAGTTCCTGGTGATATTCCCTCTTCATCACAACAGTTAAAGGTGCATGCACTATACTAGAATGACCATATACAAAAGAAGGCAGGGCCCCTGCACCTTTAACTGTTGTGATGAAGAGGGAATTTCACCAGGAACTAATTGCATACAAATGACACTGGCTGAAGTTCCCTTTTCTCTACAACTGTTAAAGTTACATGAGCCCTGACCTGGATTTTATCTGGTCACCCTAAGTAGAGTTACAAGTAAAATGGTGTAGGAGGTGGGGTGCAAACAGAGCTCCTGGTTCTGCTAGCTTGCACTTCCATGGAGAGGCCTGCCTTGTGCTCTGAGAACTGCGTCTAAAGAGTTCGTGAGCCAGTTGCAAGCGTAAAGAGCCTCCCTGAGCATATCAGAACCATTCCCACTGAATAAAGCGACTTCTGCTTTTTATAGATCTGTAGAATCTCCCGAGTGCATCCATTGATAAACAGGAGTGGAAATTTGAGCTGCTCTGGGCTGCTTGTCTCCCTCCCTTGATCTGCCGCTTTCCTGACAGGGATTCCCTGCCAAAGCCTTCATTTTAGCTTTCTAAATAGCTACTTGTCAGCTGAGTACTGGCAGGCAAAGGCTTAGCCTCCACCCCAGTCATAGATTATCTGGAGATCAAGGATCACATTTTGCTACAGTGCAAAGAGGCAGGAATGGGTCTCAACTGCTTGCAAGAGTTATTCTATGCCCTGGGAGCAGAAATTGCTGCGTAATATGCAGTTGAGTTTGTTTCAAAAAGATTACCTGTTTTGTTACCTGTTTCTTCTCCGCTGCACTTGTGGATAAGACCGAAACCTTCCATTGGCCTTGCTGAAAGACCAGTTCCATCAGGTTACTCCTCTCCCTGCGCGGTTTCCAGCTGGTCTATAAGAACTTTTAGAAATGGTGCCTGAGTTTCCTTTTCCCTTCCCTTCCCTTCCCATCCCTTTTTTTCCCTTTTGTATTATGTCTTCTTAGCCTGTTAACCAATGGGCTGTCTTGTTTTCATTTATTGTATGTAAGCCACTCTAGGAGCCTTTTGTCCGAAGAACAGGGTAAAAATGCAATAAACAACAACAACAAAAAACAAACTTTACAAACTGCATGAAATCAGATAAAGAAATTTGTAGACAGCTGGATTTTATTTCAGGATTCGCAATTTGGTGTTCATTATTACATTCAATGCTAGAAAATCCCATTTGTTACTGCAGTGGATTTCTAATTTTCTATCTTCAGAGATTACTGCTATACATCACTTTATCTGTGAAGGAATTCCTGCAGGTTCATGTGGGACCTTGGCTTCACTATTGCCTTGCTTACATTAATGAACCTTAGGACATATGAACACTCTTCTGTGTCTTCACATTGCTGGGAGAGATCAGTAATGATGTGTCAGCATATCCTTCGTTATTGGTCTTTTCATTGAAGAACATTTCATAAACTTCCCTGGAACAAGTTAGAAATAGCGATGTTGCCAAATTTCGTAATTCGTTGGCTTGTTGGTCAAAAGTCATCCACTCGTAATGCTAAGCTTTGTAGTGAGCCTGGATCTGTGTATTACAAATTTGCTATTAAGTTTGGAATTGATTGCGAGCTTTGGAGCACGAGCAGTCTGCATCTAAACAATGCCATTTCTGTGCATCATCTGAGTTGGTTGGTTTAAAGTATAAACCTTGAATGATACGGTGTGCCCACCACTGCTTCCCATGTTGTCATTGCTCTCTGGCTTCATGAGGAAGAGGACTCTGCTGGTCCATCTTCTTCTATCCTCCATATATAGGAAATCGACAACAGTGAGTAAACATCACATCATAAAGACAGGCCATGTGAAAACAACCAATCAGGAAGGAGGTACACAACATGGTGACACATGGCATCATGCTGCTCCATGTGACTCCAAATTACAGGTCTCAAGATATACATTGATATTGCGCATGCACAAAAACACTGAATGAGATCTTGTATTAGAGGAGAACTCTTGTCTGAGCTCACATGGATGAATTCATTACTTTCCGAGGAAATAATGAATTCACTTGGGGGTAAGTTTGCCCATCACTTGTTAAAAAAAATTGCACTAGGTCTTTGCAAGAAAAGGATGAAAAATGGAAACAAGATTTACTTTATTGGCAGCTTACAGCTCACATGAGGCCTACAGTGCCTCTCCAATTGGTTCACTGAGCTCCGGTTATTTCTTTACCACCTCACATTCCCAGCACCCCATATCAGGCCATGCAGCGTAACAACAGAAAACATGGTGGCAGTGATAGAGCACTGGCAACCTTCTGGAACAAGAGATACATTGGAGAGGTGGTGGCTGACAGGTGTCAGGTCAAGGGTGGACTGGGCCACCTTACAGAATGGGCAGTGCCTGTTCTGGTGCTAGGAAAGCTCCAGAAGATTTAGTATGTACAAGAAAAGCCCTTTGGGAAGTGCAATAAGGTGATGCAAAGAAGAGAGCAAAGTAGAGAGCACTACACAATTCTTGTGCTAATCATCTCTAAGATAAAGGGGTGGTAGGGGGTTTTTGAGTGGGGGTTCTCTTGCCATGCAAGGTAACCAATATGTTATGTCATTTGTGACTTGGGGTGAGAAAATGTTCTTAAAGGTTGTGTGTGTGTGTGTGTGTGTGTGTATAGGTATACATAATGTTAGCAGCAAAAGCAGGGGTGGCACCAGCAAGTGATATCCTTAGGCAGCTGCCAGGGCCCCAGAGCCCTGGCAGGGCTCATCTCTGTTGCCTATCATGTGTCCCACTGCCATTTTCTCCATTTTAGTCTAGTTGCCATTTTAATTCTTCACAAAGCCCCTAGTTTATGAATACCCTTGGGTATTGTTGGCAATCAAAATGGCAGCTAGACCCACTTCCCGGTGCTGCTCAGAGCACTTTGCCCGGAGACCTTTTGAATCTGGATCTGAGCCTGAACAGAAGGCCCCTACAATAAAGAGACTTTTGTGGTGCAAGGAACTGCTTAACTACCTAATTGTCACTGCTATTAAAAGTGTTTACCACTGGCAGGGTTGGGGTGGGAGGGAAAACAGAGGTAAAGAAGGTGTTTGTTCTAAGGTTACTCTTCAGGCCAATGGGAGAAAAGGGAGTAAAATAATGTCCCAGTACCCAAACATTTGGACTATGAAGATAATTAGTTTATATTGTATACACAGAGAATTTCAAATTTATCAAAGATGTAGGCCACATCTATTCTTAAGACTTATGTCCATTTTATAATAGTCATGGCTTCCGCCAAAGAATCTTGAGAATTGTATTTGAGGCGCTGCTAGTGAGAATTCTTCGTGAGGGAACCCGATCTCCTTCCCTCACCCACTGCCAAATTCTCAGGGAGAAGGTAGGACTGTGTTATTCCAGTTTAAGTCTATAGTGTGGTTATGTCCCTAGATTGTATTGTAACTTCAAAATGGGCTGATTATGAACATTCATTTGTTCCTTCAGTGGAGAGAGGGTCATAATGAATTTATTAGCCCACACTTGCCCCCTCTCCCACTTTTTTATTTTTAGTTATTTGCAGTTCCAGCTGGCAGAGTCAGCCCTTCCATCCAGGAAGGTGAAGCAACTTGTACTATGAAGAAAGGATAAGTAAAAGTATGAATGAGGGTTTGAATGGTGTAGCAAAGCTTTTCAGTTCTGGCCTTAGCAGAGTGGGACACCATTTGGGCTCTGCTTCAGGTGGCATCATGTTTGGGGAGCCAGCATGACTGCATATTAATTTCTTACACAGCCCTTACACAGGGCTCCTTTCCTAGCCCTTCTCCCAAAGATCTATACTGAAAAACTTCCCTTTGTAAATATAAACGTTTCGCAGGATCCTTGCTTAAAGGCTAACGATGGGGTGGGAGGGATTTGTTCAGTTTGCATTTGAATGTGAAATTATCCAATTTCGCACTTTTGAACCGATACACAAAGCAGAATTCTATTACCCATCAGAATTCACACTTCTCTGAATTTTGTAATGGAGTTCTTCAATAACAAAACTTGTACAAAAATGGGTAGAATGGGAGAAATGCACACAAAACTGCATACATTCATGCAAATAACGATAAAATGCATTATAAGGAAAATTACTTGCAAAAAGGTATGTCTGTTAGGCAAAAATACACATATTAGGAGAAAAGCACATGAATTTTCATGTAAACTTAAAAAAACGGGTAACTGAGTGCTGGATGAACCAAGTTAAAGATTGCAAAAATAAAAAAAGAGAAACCGAAATTGACAGATTCGTCCCTCCCTATACTGATGCTTATTCTTCCCACCCTTGATTTACAGTGGGGGTGGGAAAACTTTTCCTTATGAAGGCCCATTGACTCATGGGAAAAATCAACATGCAGACGAAGGTGAACAGAGCTAGAGTCAACAGCAGGTGAAGTTTCAGGCACTGCAGGAGTCCATACATCTCTGTGTGCTATGCCTTGCCTTATCTGCCTTGTGTAGACGGGTTGGATGCCTGTGCACCTTCAGACGTTGCTGGGACTCCCAATTCCTATCAGCCCTAGCCAACTAGGCAAATGACCAGGGATTATGGGTGCTATAGTCTTAACAGAGGGGCAGTCCAAAGAGTAAGTGTAGGGCTGCAGTGTCTACGGAGCCAGATAACGTCCAAGGCCATAAGCTCCCCACCCCAGCTTTGGAGAATCTGCTTCTCCCTTGTCTTTGCTGTGATTACAGTGTGCCCCTCCACTGTTTCCTTTCTGGAAGCTCAACGCACATACACTTAGTCTCATTGTAAATGAATGCTTATTTTTTGTTAATTTTTACCCCAAACGAGAAGGGGATGTTGCTATTTGGTTCCTCTTTGCTGGGTGCCCCTTTTGTTAAGGGCCTGGGAGAGAAATCTAGCATTAAGGCAGGGTGAACATTATTTATTTGTATTATTTATTTACTAAATGTATATACCGCCCAACAGGCTGATGCCCTCGGGGCAGCTTATAATCATTAGACAACAACTCTCCTGTGCTGACTTGCAGAAGCCATTGCAAGGGGCTGCTTAAAACACAGGGTGCTTCCATTTCCCCCCAAAAAAGTTCTGACACCCCCCCCCCCCGATCTGTAGACTGTTTCCTGGGGTCCATATGGTCCCACTTAAGAATCACTGTTTTAGTGTAAGTCTGACTGTTATTTCATTCTCTCTCTCCCCCCCCTCCCAGTGGTTTGTGTTGAATTAGGAACTGCATAACCAGGGAGTGTCCGAGATGCACTTGCAATCAAACTCTTGTGTCGAGATTCTTCTTGCTCCCTCTCTCTCTCTCCCTCTCTCTCTCTCGCTTGCTTGCATTTGGCTGAGATTATCCGCTGTCAGCCTGACAGATGGGTGATGCTCAGCTGCTTGCCACATACAAATGGATACATATTAATTTTTTAGTTGCAGGACAGATACCAAAACGGCACAGATGGGAAATAGCCTATTGGTCACTTGGATGTCCAGCTGCTCTGCCCTTGATATATGAGTGGACGGAGAGTGGACCTTGGAGAGCCACAGGGCTCGTGGAAACAAACAAGAAAGAGGAAGAAAGGAAAAAGAGAGAGTTGAAACCTGATTCCAGGCAGTGGCTGTTCCAGCGGGTGGGGGCAGAATAGGGGCGCCATGGACGTTAGCCTCAATCCTTTTAACATATGTACATTGACCCCGCTTTGATTGCAAAACCATCCTTTCCTTTTGTCAACAAGAGTCACGAGTTTGTGCATTGAGTGCCGCACTACGAGGCAAAAGCAGGCACAGTTTGTTTGTTTTTAACCTCTTATCTCCAACAGCAGCAGCAGCAGCAGCAGCCTTGGGAGTTTTTAATTTTTAAAAAATGGCTGTCCCGCCCACCAGTAACTCCATGTTCTTCAATTTTTGAGTGTGTGTGTGTGGGGGGGGGAATATGTGTGTGTTGGTGCTCTCATGGCTCAAGTCAAGGGGAATGATGTTGAATTTTTAGGGCATGTCGACCCAACAGCTACCTGTGTTCCTTGTTGGACACTGCAGCGCACAGCTGGAAGTGCAGGAAGCTTCCTCGGAAAAGGCAAGTACTTTTTCCCCTCTCTCTCTCTCATGAGACACCCTTATGTGGAAAGCAGAAAGGTGGCTTTTCAGACTCCACAGCCTGTGATGGCCCTGGCACTGTTTATCTGACATCTGTGTCTATTGGAAGGTGACTCCCATCACCCAGCTGGTTTTGAATGCACCATATGAATGCTTCCCGTGCTCCAAATCATCAGTGTGTTGGATGTGCCATAATAAAACCCTCTCAGGTTTAGGACAGGCATTAAACCCATCCAGTGAAACCATCTTTATGTGGATAGCATTCCTTATGTCCAAATCCTCTTACAATATCAATCTGTGTAGTTAAGTGTATAGGGGAGGGATCTGTAGGTGATTATAGGGTGACCGCTTACGTATCTCTGCCCCCAAAAGAGGAAATGCATCACACCCCCCAAAAAAGGTGAAAGGGGGCGCATATTGGCAGAAAATATTCATATGCTAATTTATATGAATAGATGTAAAATTATAAATAATTGAAATAGATGTACTATATAATAGAAATAGAAATACAAGACACAGTGGGGAAGCCTGTGCTCAGGTGACCTATGTGTCTTGCTAAGTCTGCTGTCCAGGTGCTGTCGATGGGCCACTTCAAGGCCTCTGTGCGGATGGTTCATTACCTTTAAACCAGACTTGGACTGGACAGCACTTTAAATAGAGGACACCTTTAAATAGAGGACTATCCTCTGTAAAGTAGTATACATGACTACTTTGGTGGATTACCTCTGCCTCTAGATCAAACCTTGCCCCAAGTGGGTACTTTTGTTTACTCTGTTGCCAACCCAGAGAAAAGACAAATGTGGAGAACACAACTGCAGCTGTAAGATTTGTTGATAGGGCACTTCGGTACATTGTCTTGACCCTCCCTCCTCCTAATGAGGCAGATCCTCTGGAAAAAATTAATTCCTGGCCAAAGAAATCGGTTTCGTGTCTAAATTATGTTATGGTACAAATGTGCAGCTGAGAGGCGATGGGAAAAAGGTGCACCATGTAACAAAAGAATTCTTTAATGAAGACTAGACAAAATAAAGTAAAGTAAGCTATGCTACATGTAAAAGATCTAGTTACGTATCCATTTCATTTGGTGGGAAATTCATTGTCAAGCACTAGCAAGATCCATTGTTAAGTCCTACTGAGATATCACTCAGCGTCCCACCTCCATCTCGGAGGGTTTACTGCAGATATATAGTTTACACGGGTGTAACTCCTGGATTGTGATTTAAGACGTGTAAGGCTATGACTCAGGCATTTGAACTGACCCTGCTTGTTAAATTAAAAAAACCACAGCAACTTTAAAATATGATATAAATGACGGACTAAAAAGTGCTGAGTAGAACTGTAGCATCCACATTCAGGATGCTACAGATTTTTAGGATGTTTTAGGATGTTTTAATGCAGTTTTAATAATGTGTGTCATGTTTTAATCAGTTTTACGTATTTTATCATATTGTTGTTCCCCGCCTCGATCCAAACGGAGAGGCGGGTAATAAATAAATAAATAAATAAATAATAATAATAATAATAATTATTATTATAGAAAAATGTAGGGCTGATCTGCCTCGGCCTGCTTCGGACATGGTCTGACCTGCTTTGGATTCTGATCCAAAGCGAGATCTCAACACACAAGTGGGTCTTACGTTGCGGTTTCCTGAGCACCCCCCTCTTGCCCCCGAACCCAGCAAGCCGCTGCCCTCTGTCTGTTGAGCCTCTGAGACTTACTTTATCCATCTGCTCATGCCCAGCAGCTGCCCGTCCTGCATAAGATTCGCCATTTTTAAGGAAGATGGGGGCTTTCTATTGCCATAGATCTACTGTTGCAAATGATAGTGGCCATAAAAGGCAATTTTTGAAAGTAATGGGCCATTTCCAGAAATATTTCTGGACATAAAGGGCCATTTCCACTTCAACCCACTCCAGATCGCTTTGGCCCAATCTGGGTTCGGACCAAAGTGGTCCGAATCGGCCTGCTTCAGTTCTGGATTCAAAAATTTTTGAATTTTGTAAACCGCCCAGAGAGCTTTGGCTATTGGATGGTATAAAAATGCAATAAATAAATAAATATCCAGAAGTGAAGCAGTGCACAGCGCTAGTAAAATGGAGGCACTTTTTAAACAGAGGGGGGAGGGATGTGACAATTTCCCCCAGAGCTGGATTCGGACCAAAGCGGTCTGAATCATCCTGTTTCACTTTGGGATTCAGTACATAATCCTAGGAAAATTGAGGCACTTTTTAAACAGGGTGTGTGTGTATGTCTAATGTGACACATTTTTCCATAGCTCAGTCTTTAGAATATTACATTTTTGGATTTGTTTCTTTTTGAACTCTACATGACAACCTAATTTTATGAATTTTAGGCAAGTAGCTCAATATTATAGGTAGAAGGCAAAGTATAGGATATTGACGTTTCCCCAGGCATGTTGTAAAATTCATCAGGGGAAGCATTTCCAGCATACTCTGCTGGGAAATACTTTATCTGCTAGATGACTTATTTGTGATGTAACTGTTAAAAGAGGAATGGGGAACTTCTGGCCTACAGAAGTTCCTTATCTGGCCCATGGAAGTGGGCCTCGTCAACTCCCCCCAACGCCTGGCTTCCCCTGACCTGCAGGCAACCTGGGGGTGTCTTCACGGTGCCACGTTTGTGCCGCCTCCCTCCTAAACCTGGTGCTTTCCCTCCCCTGGGGTGCCATCAGGTAATCCTGATGCTGAGAAGGAGCACAGGGTTTCTGGGCGGACATCCGGGGTCCAGAGCAGCCTCCGCCTTCTTCCTGGTGAAAGGTGACCAATTGCAGGTCACCTTCCACCAAGCCCTGCCTGGCCCCACGTCCGCTGTGACTCCGGAGTGAGGCGAGGGATTGACTTGATGTCCTTCGCCTTGCCTTGCTCTGGAGAAAAATGTGGAGGTAAGTCCCCAACTTTTTTTCTCAGCAGATTTGGCGGAAAGCCCCAGGGTGGGTGTGCGATTGCAGCAACATCATATAATCAACACTGCACCACCGTGCACCCACTGCTTTCCAAGCATTTAGACAGATTCCTGGAGGAATGGGGAGGAGTCAGGGAGAGAAATCCCTTTGTTATCTCTGATCACAGATCAGAGTGCGTCACTCCACTCCCAGTGAGAGGGCAAGTGGGAGAATTCCCTTGTCATCTCCAATAATAGACTGGAGATCACAAGGGGATTGCCCTTACTTAGCGGAAGGGAATAGTTCACTACGTGCTTTGCCCACCCTGCATCATTCCCAGTGGGGGAAGGCAAGGAGTGGGTAAAGTCCAGCCCCAGTCAAAGAACTGACTGGGGAAGTTCAAGATGGCACTTTGGTTGGGGATCAATGACACCGGATCAGCCCATTCGCATGGCACATGCCACACCAAGCTAACGGCTCAGCAGCCCTGGGAAGAATGGCCATGGGGATGTGGCACACCGCATGAAGCCAGGGAGTTGGATGGTACTAGGAAGAGCAAATGGAGAAAGGCAAAATGGGTGGAGCAGTGATGCTGGTAGGCAAGACCACTCCCACTGGCATCTCCCAACCTGCAATATGCCCCCCACCGAAAACCTGTCCTGCACCCTATATCAAAGTCATGAGGGCCTTGCTAATGCTGATGCAGAACTTGATATGTGACACAGAACTGAGCATTTTAAGAGTCCAGTTGTTACTTTAAAACAATGTTTTTAGCCCTTAAGGCTGCAAAGGAAAGGCTGTGAGTAGGCAGTGCGTGGTGAAACTTCCAAATCCAGAGCCGTGGGGTAGATGAGCTCAGTAGGATTTCATCTGGTCTGGGGTGCTGGGTTTTAATGCCTTGTGCAGCTCTTTGCCCCCTGTGAATAATAAGAATAAAATATGCACAGTTAGCATATAGGTGCATATTTGCTCAATGTGTTTGCAGTTAAATAATTGCAGTTGTGAATGCAAAGCCATGTGCAGCCAAGTAACCCTGAGCCAAGGGAGAGTATGATGAGCTTGCTGGAATATATTGTCAAAATTTCTCTTAATAACCAGCTTCGCCCCTCTCCGTGTGATCTGTAAAGTGTATGCAGTTGTGTTACCACACATCCTTTGTGGAGAGCAATCTATGATTTAGTTCCTAGGCAGAATGAAAATAGGCCAGGCCAGTGTCCTCTCACTTCAGAGGAAGTGTGTGAGAAGCAAGGAAGTTCTGGAGATGTCTAGGTCCATTTCTCTCTGCGACTGCACTGGGATTCTTGTGAGAATAACTGTGAATAGAGTTTTGGATTCACATCTCGGAGGACCCTGGCTTTTTAGGTAAGGACCAACACTGACTTATACATGAAAGCTAATAGGCGACCATTGAATATACCTATTTCAGATTTCAGTATTGTCGGACGTGGAGGAAAAGGCACTCTAAAGACTGTGCAAAACCTACATTGTTTAGCATTTACTGCAATAAAGCTATCTTCCATTTAGGCTGCATCATACTCTCTAGCGGTGCATGATGGTGAATTGCTTCCAGCCGCTGCTTTGCTGTATCTTTGCTACTACTTACAGCACAGTAGGCAGACTTCAGGCTTCTGTGGGTTTTTCCCCCGAGAAACCTGAAGACCCACCAGCTAGAGCCAGATGCAGAATAGTGATTCAGCGGGGGGGGGGGGGGGGGGACATACACCAAGAATCAAGGAACAGGGTAGCTGTGAGCACTTGGCTCAGAGCAAGCATTTGATTTATCAGAACTGAGCTCACATTCCTTTCAGACCAAAACCCCACTCCAGGTTTTTCCCCAAGCTGAATTTGGGGTGGGTGGTGGGTGGAGAAAGTCTTTTTGTTGCTGCTGCTCCTAGGTAATTGGGAGTCAGAAATACTGGCAGATTGACTGAATCACCCAGAGATCTACCAGTGAATCCTGATTTACCTTCTCCACCCTTCTTGGCTTAGAGCAGGGGAGAGCAACCTATTTTCATCTGTGGGCCAGATTGCCTGACACTGATCAAGCTGGCAGGCTGGATGACATCATGGGGGCCCACCCTAAGCCCTACCCCCCTCTTGTGATGTCATCATGCCCTGCCCACTTTCCCCCCCTCCGTGCATGGAGAAACTGACTCGGCTGATGCTTGCAGGAGCCAAATTCTGTAAGTGCCAACCAAGTACTGCATCTTATTCCTATCCCACTTGAATCCTGATTGGGATACAAGCGGGGCAAGAAGGGGCTGGGATGGCTCCTGCAAGCGCTGCCTGAAAAGAGCACCTCTTTTCCACCCTGCTTACATTGCCCTCCTTTGCCTTAGTAATAACACGAGTTGCCTCTTGCTACAGGAACCACCAAGCAATAAAAATAAGTGAATCGAACCTTTCAAGACTGCCTTAGCTGGAAATCACCAAAGGACCCTTTCCCCATGTTTGGACTGAAGTGATGACCAGGAAGTGCAAATACCTTCTGGTGGACCAAGAGGAAAGATTTATGTAAAAAGCTTTTATGAATGTATCTTCCGGATCTTATACCTTAAATATTACTTTGAAACTTACATGTGTTGTATATTGTAGAGATGCAAGTATAATTTAGGGGTAAAAAAAATACACTACCATCCCGCTCATGCTCCTTTGAAAATTAGTAGGATCTAAAGTTGAATGGATTTAGCCTAAAGCATTGGTTCTTTCTTCCTCCTTTGCCCCAGTCGCAGTGTTTGGGATGCTGCTTCCTACACACGCACACACACACACACACACACACACACTTGTTGTGTATTTCTGTGCAGGAGCACTGTGTGAAATGAAGGGAGAAACAGGTTCTCAAGATGCTGGTTTTTTATTTATATTGTGTTTACCATATGTAGCCTCAGCAATGGTTGGCTGTTGATATGGGAGCCGGTTACAGGCAGCTCTTTGCCTTATAATTGCATATGAACTGATGGCCAAGTCTTGCTTTGTTAAGAAAAATAGGGGGAAAATAACAGACATAATTTATTTTGTTTTGTGTATAATTATTAAAATTATTATAGAACCCTCTTGAGGTGGCATACAAGACAAAAGCCACACAGAACAGATACAATAAAAAAACCAATAAATGTGAATTCAATAAAAATAAATTCCATTCAAAAGTAATTACCAATTTTTTAAAAAATGATTAAAAACAGTGTTTACCAATAATATCAGGAAGTTGTCATTTTTGTGTAGCAGCAGGGCAGCCTCGGTTTGGGGAGCAGCCAGGGAGTGAGTTGGGGGAGAGGACACCCGCTTAAAACACTGAACAGTTGGAAGCCCTTTGCTGCAAACCTTTAGCCAAAAGAGCTCTCTTCTCCCTCCACCCCACTAAACAAAACCCAGTTCATAGTTGCTCCTGAATAGATTAACCAGATTTCCATAATTAGAGTGTGAGGGGACAATGGGATTCTCTCCTGACTAGCCCCCCCTCCTTCCTTTTGTCTTGCTGCTTTAGATAATAGGCAAGCCAAGAGGGTGGGAAACTGACATGCCATTTGGTCACTGGACAGTAATTTTCTCACACTGCCAAGGGAGAGCATTGAAACATCTGCCTTCTCCGGGAGTTCTTATTCACGTTCCATTTCAAATGCCTGACAACTTCTCTCCCTCCTGGCCCCCTCTGCTCCTGCTCTCCTCTCTCTTTTCTTGTTTTTTTTTTTAAGTATATATTTTAAAGGCAAGAGGTTTAATGGGATTTTGTTGTGTTTTGCTTCTAACCTTCGTCAGAGATGGCTCTAACTATGCATTCGGTGTTCCCCATTTCCCCCTTTACGATATGATCTCTCACACCTAAAATTCAGTTTCTTCTCCCTGTGCTACCGAAATCTTTTTTGTAAATACTTACACTTATCATATCACAATGTCAAAAGGCCAAACTTCTTCCAGCAAAGCCTCTTGCCAGTAAATACAAGATCAACTACAAAAATCTGAGTTTAGTTAAAGCATAACTATTACAAGGGCGGCTCATTCTTTCGTGTGAAAACTGAAAATGATGGAGAATCTACTCCCTCTCTTGGGATACTGTTCCAGTGGTTAATCACCCCCACTGTGAAACATTGGTGTCTGAATTCCTGCTTTATTCTGCCCCCCCCCCCCATTTCCTAAATACTAGCCTGATTTTTTTTCTGGCTCTTCTATAATAGTAAAAGAGGGTGTCTGTCTGTCCGTCCATCTGCGCCAAGACTGAAACCTTCACACCTGAAATTTGGCATGCATATCAAGGGGACCTTAGGGGTATGCACCTCAGGTTTATTTTGTTTTTAAAAGACATTAATTAATTTTAAGTAATTTAAATGTGTCCACATGGCTGAAGCCTGCAGTATCATGCCCAGCCTCTAGGGGCAGACATCCCTAACTAGTACATAGCTTTGCAGTCGTTGGAAGCTAGGGGAGATTAGTAGATTGAGGGATGGCCACTCCTTCCTCCTTCCTGTGGGGCAGGGCCCCCTTCAGGGGAATGGAGTGGACAGATCCTTCCCTCGGGGGGCTATTGGGATGCACTACAGGAGGAGCTGTGCCCATAGCTTCAGTCTGATGGGGGTAGGTACAATGAATCAAACTGCAATAACTGTATAAGTTTGCTTGAGGGTTTCTCTATATAAAGATAAGGGCTACCTCGAACCCATGTGAAGTTGGGTCCATTTACTAGTGTTGAACAAAAGTACAGCCCAATCCTTTATGTGCCTGCACAGAATAAGTCCCAGTGAGTTCAGTGGAGCTTATTCTCAGTTAAGTGTGCAGAGGGTTGTAGCTTTAAGTACTTTAATCTTCTCTGACTATGGAAGGACTTACATGCCTTTGCTTGAATGCTACGTTCCTGCAGGCAGTTTATATGTTCTTTGAATATTAAGGAATTCAAGAGAGCTAAGTGTGCAAAGCCAAACTTCAGACCGACCTTGTCAGTGTACAATTTCTACATCAGTGTTGTTATTGCTGTAGTTCGTTTTCTCAAAACCAGGTGCAGATACTCCAGATTTCTGGCCCTGATCTAGCTAAATTTAGTCATGTCTCGGGCCCTACAACTAACCAATAGAATTAGTTAGTTGTAGCTAAAAACCCCACTGCTTTCAGTGGGATTGAGTCACAACTTAATTTTAGTTGGGTTAAGGCCTCTGCACTATAAATTGGAAGTCCTTGTAGTGTATGCTAACAACGTGAGGAGATTTGCACTTGCAAATATTATATGCACAAATTTTTGGAAAGCTTTCCATAGGCTGACCATATGAAAAGGAGGACAGGGCTCATGTAACTTTAACAGTTGTAGAGAAAAGGGAATTTCAGCCAGTGTCATTTGTATGCAATTAGTTCTTGGTGAAATTCCCTCTTCATCACAACAGTTAAAGTTGCAGGAGCCCTGCCTTCTTTTGTATATGGTCACGCTAGTATAGTGCCTGCAACTTTAACTGTTGTAATGAAGAGGGAATTTCACCAGGAACTAATTGCATACAAATGACACTGGCTGAAATTCCCTTTTCTCTACAACAGTTAAAGTTACATGAGCCCTGTCCTCCTTTTCATATGGTCAGCTTAGCTTTCCATAGTGAATGTCCTTTAAAAAAAAAAAAGTTCTGTGACCAGTAATGTGGGAAATATCAGTCATGAGTAATTAAACAGATAATTAGTGTTTATCTAGGCCGTAGAAAGTAGTGCTGCCTTTCCCAACTTGATGCCCTGCATGTGTTTTGGGGCTTCAATAAAAGGAATGAAAGGACGGTCGACGGCCTACCCAGTTGAATTTTAAGAGTTTTATTGGTATTTTAATAATGTATTAGTTTTATGTGCTTTTAATCAGTTTTATGTTTTTATATTTGATGTTGTTCCCCACCTCGATCCAGAGGGAGAGGCGGGTAAGAAATAAATAAATTATTATTATTATTATTGTTATTATTATTATTATTGTTATTATTATTGTTATTATTATTATTATAGTGAAAAGCAGCATCAAATCAAGAGCCACAACATGTTTTCGTTACACAACATTTTTGCAATCTAGCCCATAGTTACACATGCATTGATTTCAGTCAGACTCAAGTGGATATAACATGGGCTGGATGGATTGCAGTTTGTGTTCACCTCTGGAACTCCCTGCCATAACAGACAGAGGGCAGGAATGAACTGGAATTCAAAGAAAACTGTGCATGTGCTAGGGATTTTGAATTCCTGCCAAATATAGCTATCTGAAAGATGATTCACGTGCTCGCCTGGCCATGGATTCTTTTCACATGGCAGAGGAGCAGTCCCTCTCCCTGGATGTATTCGATATTTTCTGACCTGAGCACTCGGTAGACAATTCTTTCTCCTTACAAAAGTAAAAAGAAAATTGTGGAAATTAGACTTAGCCATCTTATGATAGTTAACATGTCAGTGTACATGCTGGCTCTTCAACCCACTTTGCCAGATGAGTACATGTACTAACCCTTCTTACAAAGGGTTAAATTGAAACTTTATGGGTTGGTTATTCCATCTCTTGCTTCATGAGATTTTCTTGGAAGATTTTGGTGCTGTCTTTCACAACCAGACAGTGGCCTGTTTTGTATCTATGCTAATTCATGCTATAGGTTGTTGAATTCTGGGCTGTCATGATGTGAGAATGTGGCCACACTAAGAAACCCTGGTTCATTAATCACAGATAACTCAGAAAGACAATTCATTATTTGTTGTTGGGTTGTGGACTCTCAGAAAGACAATTCATTATTTGTTGTTGGGTTGTGGACTCTGGGTTGTTTAAACTATGGGTTATCATTATGAGTGAACGCAGGACTGTGGGTTGTTCTCAGGCTGTTTTGCCAGGCTACAGAGGCAGAGGGCAAGAGTGTTAAAGAAAACTCAGCTGTTCTACATGCCAGTACTACAGTGCCATAAAGGCATTTGGGATTTAGGGAGGGAGGGAGAACGTGGCAGAGTAGGGAAACAAACAATCCAGGGATTGAGAAAACAAACTGCAGTTTGTTTGTTTGTTTGTTTGTTTGCTTGCCTGTCAGACCAAGCTTAGGTGGGACAACAAACCATGGGTTAGTGTTATGTGTGGCCAGTGTTTCTAGTAGATCTTTTCTAGCACTTCCTCTATGTACCGATGTCCTTTTGAATCAGAAATATTGTATGAAGCTCATCGCATTCTGGAAGAGAGCGAGAGGGAGAGATAGAAAAACAGAAATGGGTATTCCTTGATCCATTTCCATTTTGAGTTGTCACACTGGAAAGGGAAAATTATAGGATAGGATAAAATCATAAAAGCTTAACCTATTGTGGTAATAAATTCTGTCTCCTAACCCCAAAGCTATAGGTTTAAACTGGCTTAACGATAATCTTCTCCCAAGAAACCCTGGGAATTGTAGCTCTGTGAGTGGGGTTAAATAAAGTATCACAGATAGAATTCCCGCGTACTGCAATTCCCAATATCCTTCGGGCAAAGTCAGGACAATTAAAGTGGTATAAAAGTGATAGGATGATTTGTTCTTAATAGAGCTTAATTTCTGAATCAAAGGAAAAAGAGAATTCCTGGTGCTATTTTCAGAGCCAAACAAATGTTTTGATGGATCTACATATCAAATATCAGTCAGTTTCCACCCCCCCCCCCCTGCTTTCAAATATATTTATTTTCCTCTGGGATCACTGGTCGGAGACTATTTCTCCAAGACCCTCCCCCTCTGTATTATTTAGTAAAGTGCTGATGCAACCTCTCTGAGGAATCATCTGTAGCTTGACAGTCCAGTGGCTGCATAGGAAAAATATCCGCATAATTTAAGCTCACATGCTGTGCGGCCTAAGAGATCTAGGTTACAGCGAGACTAAAAATGTTTCCAGGCGAGGCTTTTATCACATCATTGCCCTGTCTCATTCACGGAACTTTGTGGATGGTCCAGACATTGTCATCTTCTACTCATAACACTGCCATCCCTTCTTCTCTCTTTGTTTTACCAGAGAAAATCCATTAAGGAGAATAAGATGGAACAGCGATGCAATGCATTATCATTAGTAGCGCTAGGAGCCCTCTATCTGGAAGTGCTATAGGATGGTGATCTCAGTGGTTGCAGCCACGGGTCAGGTCAATTTGCAGTCTTGAGGCTGGGGTTCAGGAAATACTAATTAACATTACAGGTACAACTTTAGATTTGTAGAAGACATCATCAGACTACATAGTGGCTAGAACGGTATTTCTCTAACTCTCTAGATAGATAGATAGATAGATAGATAGATAGGTAGGTAGGTAGATAGATTTCAGGTCCCAGGTCATTGGCATCCTATTTTTAGAAGGCCAGGGCTCCAGGCAACTGTGGTGTGTGTGTGTGTGTGTTTAATAAACCTGGTTGAAACCTGGCTTAACTTTAGCAGGAGCAGAAGAGGGTACAGTTATGGGTCTTTATTCTTAACTAAGCCTCCTCTAAGCATCACATGTAGGTTTGAATCATATGCTCTCAGGTAAAAGAAGCTTAGTTTGGCAGATAGCTTGCATCTGCCAAACAGTAGCCACCACACAGTTGAGCCATGTGCATCTTATGCTCTGTGTGCCCTTTGCTGTTTTTTAAAATTTCTCTTGATCCTCCAAGGGGTCATGAAATTCTCCTCACTTTAATAGCTTTCTGCTTGTCATTGCTGCTGCTGCTGCTACAGACAGTTCTGCTACCATTTTGGCAAGGAACATTAATTTATTATTTATTTATTTGATTACATTTGTATACCGCCCCATAGCCGAAGCTCTCTGAGCAGTTTACATAAGATTAAAAGCAATATACAAAAATTAAAACAGCAAAAACATACAATATACACACAATATACACATACATTTAAAACCACTATAATAACTTTAAAAAGCAGTAAGCCTAAAAAACAAAACAAACCCAGGTTCAACAGATATTGCTAAATGCCAGAGAGAAGAGGAAAGTTTTGACCTGGCGCTGAAAAGATAACAATGTTGGTGCCAGGTGGGCCTCGTCGGGGAGATCGTTCTACAATTGTGGGGTCACCACAGAGAAGGCCCTCTCCCTTGTTGCCGACCTCTGAGCTTCCCTCAGAGTAGGCACTCGGAGGAGGACCTAGATGTCGAACGTAGTGTTCCGGTAGGTTCATGTCAGGTTAATTTTTTAACTCATGATTTATCATTGATGACATGCAAAACATTAAAAATACAATGTAACACAGACATCATGATTGCCAACATAACAATAATTCATTTACAAATTGAACAAAATCAACGGTAGTGTCAATTTCACTATACATAAACAGAAAAAAAGCCTTTAGCTGTGTTAATAGGTCGGTTTATACTGTTGCCTGCTGCAGTTTGCATAATAAAAGGGATTCTAGTAGCCTGATGGAAGTTTCAAAGGCAACTGCAGGATTTCAGTGTAAAATAACCACACTTTCAGAGTATGTCCAATAATCAGAAGTGCACAAATTTTCAAACATGTTACAATCTGACTCATATGCACAGAAATCTAATCAACTAATACAAAAATCAGTACTTTCAAACATATGAAAAGTTAAATGATTCTCCGTAGTTTAAAACAAACAAATCCATTGACCCTTGTTGCACTACTCCTGCTCCAAATAGTTTTTAAGGTGTAAATGAAGAGAACTTGTTGCGTGATAGTCGTTCCTATGTTAAAGTACATAATTTCAATCTCTTTTTGAAAGCCAGAGCTACACAAAAATCATGATGCTCAACACACACACACACACACACACACACATTCGCCACACACGCTCCACCCCACATATATCTAGGCTAGGGTGACCAGATAAAATCCAGGTCAGGGCTCATGTAACTTTAACAGTTGTAGAGAAAAGGGAATTTCAGCCAGTGTCATTTGTATGCAATTAGTTCCTGGTGAAATTCCCTCTTCATCACAACAGTTAAGGTTGCAGGGGCCCTGTCTTCTTTTGTATATGGTCACTCTAGTATAGTGCCTGCAACTTTAACTGTTGTGATGAAGAGCGAATTTCATCAGGAACTAATCGCATGCAAATGACACTGGCTGAAATTCCCTTTTCTCTACAACTGTTAAAGTTACATGAGCCCTGACCTGGATTTTATCTGGTCACCCTAATCTAGGCTTGGAATTGTGTATCCAACATGAGTGTTTACTAGAAGGCCCCTGGTCTTTTGTCCTCATTTTCCCCCCAAAGCTCTCCCCGCTGAGTGCCTCCTTTTATTTATTTACCTATCCATTTATTTATTTTTTTGGCAGGGGGGGGAAAGAAAGGGTGGGCGGCAGCGCAGGACATTTGCTTACTGTGGCACTTTAATATAATGGTGAGTAAATGAAGGCAGGATGTCAGAGAAAGCCCAGTTAAAGCTGCCATTTAAATCCTCTTGTGTAAGTTTGATATCCAAAGTGGAAGGACAAATGCTATATAAGTCAATTAAAGCATTAGGTAATCTAATTGTACTGTGGCCACAAAGTGGCTTAAAGGCTGAATGGCAATTCTCCCTGCCCCCCTACTCCAGCATTCCCCTGAGGCCTTTGTGAATGAGCAGAGGAGGGACGTTGGAGAGGGAGTGGGGCAGTGAGCGAACGCGAACGCGAACACACACACACACACACACACACACACACACACACAGAGAGAGAGAGAGAGGGAGGGAGGGAGGGAGGGCGAAGCATGTCAACAATAGAAATGAAGGGACTTGCAATGAAAACCTAGGATTGCAACCACAAAGCCCTGTGCTTGTTGCAAGAAACATTCTGCCTGCCTGTGTATAATGTGATAAAGGTGGGGACCCCCATCCCATCCGCCCAGCCCCCTCCCCTCCCCAGAAGCCTGGAGGTTTTGGAATTTGTTTAGCCCCTCAGCAAGGCTCCTGAAATGTCGTTGCTCATTAGATCAGAAGGACGAGAAAGCCACGGGCAGAGGTAGAAAACAGCCCAGCACAATTAAAGTTACTTAAGTGGGAGACTGCTGATGCGCTGTTAGCATTCCTCCAGCTCTGCCCTTGATTGCTTCATTGTGTGCATTCCTCTGCCGGCTTGCTATGGAGCAGCTGAGCCCGGAGGAGGAGGAGGAGGGCCGTGGGTGGGAAGGAAGGGAGGAAGGGGGGCTTTGCGAGGTTAGAACAGGCATGACTGGCCTTGGTGTTGCAAGAAGTGGCAAAGAATTTGAAACCCCTCTCATGCAAGACTATCGTTGCTGCATCCAGCAGCCTGGTTCTCTCCTTTTGTTAATTTTAGGTATAGTTTAAATCCCCCCTCCCCAAATAATTTAAGGTAGGCATAAACCATATAAAATATCCAAACACCTCCCCATAGTGAGGAAAAAAGAAGTAAACAGCAGTATAACAAAATATACGGTTCGATAGCGGTAGGCTGACCATCTGAAAAGGAGGACAGGGCTCCTGTAACTTTAACAGTTGTAGAGAAAAGGGAATTTCAGCCAGTGTCATTTGTATGCAATTAGTTCTTGGTGAAATTCCCTCTTCATCACAACAGTTAAAGTTGCAGGAGCCCTGCCTTCTTTTGTATATGGTCACTCTAGTATAGTGCCTGCAACTTTAACTGTTGTGATGAAGAGGGAATTTCACCAGGAACTAATTGCATACAAATGACACTGGCTGAAATCCCCTTTTCTCTACAACAGTTAAAGTTACAGGAGCCCTGTCCTCCTTTTCATATGGTCAGCTTAGATAGCGGTAGAATGTAAGGTTACATGAAACGAATCTGAAGGAGTTGCTTAGATGGCCAAGAGGACCGTTTGTTGAATATTTATCAGGGCAGGGCGGGGGGAGAGGTGGCCGCAGTGAGAAGGTCAATAATGGTGGGGAGGTTTTCCTCAAAAGACAGCTTGTTCATTGCTGAGCTTCTCCTGCCTGGAGTGTGCAGTTGCGTGGGGAGTATTGTGTGTATTCTAGGGATGTCCAGCATCAGAGCCCAACGCTAAAGCCTTTGGCCCCTGTCCAAGCATTGTTTTCCCCTGGCACTCTGATCAGCACTGGGCAGCTGAATCTGAGAGCTGCCATTAAACTTCCCCCAGCATTGTGTTGCTGTAGGGCATTATGGGAAATTAAAATGACATCTCCCAGTGGGGGCCTGGAAGCTGCCATTTTCATTTCCCAGAACACCCCCAATGTAGCATCGGAAGGGGTGTTATTTTAATTTCTTGGAGCAATGCTACATTGGGGGATTGTGGGAAATTTAAATGGCATCTCCCAGACTAAGATGCCTAGTGCTGATTGGATTGCTGGTGCCTCCAGCTAAGCCAGGCAGGCAGGCCTACTGATGCAGAAGGGGCCTACCCTACAGGTACTTTGCCAGGGGGCTCCCTGTCAGTTGCAGGGTAAGCCTGGCTTCCTCCTCCCTTTGCAGTTTGATTGATAGACATGCGTGCCAACCAGCTGAGTGCTGCTTCAGCTGTGATTCATGCCCTTCTTCCCATTTTCAGATGGGCTGCCTGTTTTATGTTATAAAGTGCTATATGTACGTTTATCCATTTATCCATATATTTGTCACCTTATTAATAAAAGAAAACATTTCTTTCAAAATGCAAACTGTTTTGACAATTGTGGGGTAGAGTGGTACTTTCTTGATACTCTAGCCAGTCAGTGCATAGACAACTTTGATATTTTTTTTACAGCATCGACAAATATGGAGATAGGAGTAATCCAATAGGAATTATATACATGAAGTTTCAAAAAGCTTTTGACAATGTCTCTCACCAAAGTCCCCTGAGTAGAGTCAAAAGATCCTCTAATGGATTGGTAACTGGTTAAAGAACAGGAGGTAGAATGAATAAATGGACATTTTGACAATGGGTGGAAGTAAAGAGTGGGTTTCCCAAAGGATATCTGTACTGCAACCAGTGCTATTTAACATTAATAAATTATTTGGAGTTGGGTTGTGCAGTGTGGTAGCGAAGGTTGTGAATGTCATCAAATTGTTCAGAATGGTGAATGTGAAGCTGACGAAGCTCCCCTTCCAGGTTTGTTTAACTTTGTGTGAAGGTTCAGAACCTTGGAACAATGACTGGCAGCCAGGTTAAGACAAGATCTGAGTGACAGAGGCTATTCCCCAATGCAGTTATACCAAGAGAATATTAGAGGAGAAAAAGGGTAGTGAGAGAGAAAAGACAGAGTATAGGATGACTTCAGTATAACAAAGAAAAACAAAAGTAAGAGTTGTTTATAGCCTAACAATTAATAACAACAGTATATTTAGGATATAGTAGAAGGTTGCAAGCTCTTAGATAATATAGCGGCTTGCTGGAATGAACTGATTATACAAGGCTGGAAAACATTATGAAGATTTTGTGGTATGTAGTTTTTCTTCCTTAAGCAAACAGAGTGAAAGATCAAGAGTCCAGTCAGGACGGAAACCTCCAAAAGGTCATTTGTCCTATACATTCTTGGAGAAGTGGGCTAGTAACAGTGGCTGAAAGGGAGTCACTGACCACCATATTGTGCATCCTTGGTCAAGCTGCCAACTCCCAACCTAATCCAGTTGAAAAGATTGTTGTGCAGATAAATAAGAATGTGTTATCATTTGTACACCAGTAATGATATAATAATAATAATAATAATAATAATAATAATAATGCCCCCAGACCCATTTCACAGTGGCATTTCCTTGTTGGACAAAATCTAATCCTTGTTTTCTTGTTCCTTTTTCTTTAGCTCTGTCAAAGATGCACTGGACACCAGAGCATGCTCAGCCCCTGAATCAGTGGCCGGAGCAGCACCTTGATGTCTCCTCCACCACCTCCTCACCCGCCCACAAATCTGACCTCTACCACAGTAGCCGGCAGCGCTTCAACTATGCCTGGGCCAATGACGACATCTCTGCCCTGACTGCTTCCAACCTGCTGAAGAGGTATGCAGAGAAGTACTCTGGAGTGTTGGACTCCCCTTATGACAGGCCATCAGCACTCAACACCTACGGGGATGGCGCCTTTGGCCCCCTCAATGGTCAGAAGGGAGAAATGGAGCCTTGGCCCATGGCACACAGCTCAGAAGGGGCCTACCCTCTGACCCCAATGCACGATGGATTGTCCAGCTCCAAGGGAATTGTCCCCCCTGCTGTCACCCCAGGCAACAGTCTTGGTACCTCCCCTGTGGTCTCCAGTAACCTGTCTGACTCGATTTATCCCAGTAACACTTGTGGGGGACCCACCAGTTCTGGCAGTCTTGGGGCATCTCAGGAGTATCCTTCAGGTTACAGTGGAGCCTATCTGCCATCAGGCTACTGCAGCCAGCCTGCCTCAGCGCTCCCACCTCCACACCCATCTACCTTGCATAGCTCAGGCCTCCTACAACCCAGCCATCCTTCCACCACTCTTGTCCCCGGCTACAGCTCCTCAGGACCCATGTACAACTATGCCTCAGGCAGCTACCCACCTCAGCCTGGCTATGGCCCCATCCACCCTCCCCACCCATCAGCCTCATACTTACCCTCAGGCATTGCTGCCCCCACACCCATCCCCCCTTCCTCTCGCCCCCCTGTGGTCCCTGGATATAGCTACCAGAGCCCCCTCACAGTGCCACCCCTCAGCAGTGAGTCAGGGAGCTCTCTGAAAAGGAAGGCCTTTGATATCACAGGTGGTGAGGATGATAGTGAAGGCAGGTATCGCAAATACAGCTATGAGCAACCAAAGTCCCCATATCAGATGTCCGACAGTGGTGAATGTAGAGGGAATGGGTTCAACCGAAGCTCTGAGGTGCCTTTCAAAGGTGGGAAAAGGCCAGCAGGAGTGGCAGCGACAACAGTGGCTTCAGAGGAGCCCATTGGGAAATACAACAGCCAGCCCATGAAAGGAATGGTCTCTCCAGCTTACAACGTTGGTGAAGCCCCACTGAGGCCTAATGAGAGCTTTGAGAAGTTTACTCCTCCAGCTGCGAATGGTGAGCGTGAGGGAGACTCTTTTGCTCTCAGGATGCAGCCCAAACCACCCACGTTTGGTAGTGACAACAGCAGCCAGACAGTAGAAGAGCAGCTGAAAGCCATGGACCCTTATGTTCTGGAACTGGTGAACAACAAGATTATTGACTGTGGCCCTCCAGTCCAGTGGACTGACATCGCTGGGCATGCCTCTGTCAAAGCTGCCATAGAGGAAGAGCTGGTATGGCCCATCTTGAGGCCAGGTGCTTACACTGGGGCAAGCCGACCACCCAAAACTATCCTGCTATTTGGGCCTCGTGGCGTAGGGAAGACTCTGCTGAGCAGGTGTATTTCTACCCAGCTGGGATCCACCTTGCTGAAGCTCAGTGGGACAGCCTTGGTCTCCAAATGGAAGGCCGAAGCTGAGAAGATCCTACAGACGACATTCTTTGTGTCCAACTGTCGGCAGCCTGCCGTTGTTCTCCTCACTGATGTGGACTCTCTCCTGGAAGATGCCGCTGTCCTGAAGTCCCAGCTCCTCTCCTACCTGGATAACCTTGCTACCTCAGGCGAACAGAATGTGGTTGTCATAGCAACCACCACTAGGCCTGGCAACTTGGATGAAGCCACCCAGAGAAGGTTTGCTAAGTGTTTCTACATCTCCCCGCCAGACAACATTGCCAGGCGGCAGATCCTGCACCACGCTTTAGCTCAGCAAAACTACTGCCTCAGTGAGAGGGAGATGGCCTCCATCGTACAACTCACCGAGAGCTACTCTGGCAGCGAGCTCCTTCAGCTTTGTCAGCAGGCCGGGGCAAACAAGCTTCACGGCCTGCCAGGTCAGCTTCAACCCACCTCCTACAAGGATTTTGAAAGCATTTTCTGCAAGATCCACCCGGCTGTCTCCCAAAAGGAGCTGGAATTGTACGTGGAATGGGATAAAATGTATGGGTCTCGGCAGTAGTGGAGAGTTGCTTGTTTCTTCTTTTAGATCATCTTGGGTCTCTTTGAAAGGAAGCCATTGGGAGCTTTGAGCCCTTCTTGTTTGCTATTAAAAGCTTTGTCGCTCTGAGTGCTCCAGGCTCTGAGAGGTCTCGCTGCCCACCTGCCTATGAAGGGTGAGGAAGCCGTTCTCATCTTTAAGAAAGTCACACGTTTTGGATGCAAGGACTTCCCTAGATTGATTTACGTACATTTTTGTTCTTTAAAAATGTCTGAAAGTTTGACTGTGTGGTGGTTGTTGGGTCTCTATGTTAATGAAAAGTAGTTTCTCAATGAACTCAGGATAACCTATTTATTATTAAACTGTTTTCCCAGTTGTCCCTTTCCATACCAGCATTGTAAAGTATTCAGCCAAGTATTGCCCTCCTTCCCAGTTCCTTTTTAATACCACACTTCCTGGATATTTCTGTTTGGTTCTCAACTTCCATGGGTATGGCACAATGGGTCATTCGGTGCATAGTGTAATAAAGGGGAATATCTTACCCATGATGATTTTTAAAGCCATCAAGAGCATCATTCTTAAAGCAGATGGCTTCAGTGGGTTCTGAGGGAAGGGGTTTGGGATTTTTTTTAAAATGTAGATTGTTTAATAAACTAGCCTCCTTTTTATTTTTGTAATGTATGTAGTAGTGGATTTCCCCCCTTTTTTAACTACTCAGGAAAATAATTTACCTCAAAACAAAAAGAATGTTTTTTTTAAACTCAAGGAAAATTTTAAAAATGATCTGGAGGGATTACAAATGTGTTTTTTTAATGCACACTTGATTCCCATATTAAAGCAAAAAAAAGGAGAAAAAAGCAAGAATAAACTTGAAGTTGTTACAAAGATGAAAGTTGAATGTATTTCAGGGGCGTTTCACAATGTATTATGTCATAACTTTATTCTTTTTTTTTTTAAGAAAGCATTTTTGCCATAGCGTTTTGGTGGAGTAACATGTCTTCAAAGAATAAGAAGTATTAGTGCTGTAGTTTTAAAGCCATGGCTAGTACCACTTTTTGAAGGAATCTTTCCATTAAATTTCCAAATTCCAGGTTGCAAAGTTGTTTCCCTTTTGTTCTGGTCTATAGTAGAACTTCTTAACACTTTGTTATCATGAGCTTTTATAAACCAAGAAAGGTAGTAGTTCGAGTCTCCCAACGCATAATATGAGGCAAAACAAATGCATTGAAGATGTAGGCTGCAACCCTATGAGCCTTGGTAAAGTGCACAGGGGGCCATAAAATTGAATGAATCTCCCTCTTTGCCTGCGGAGAGGTAGCAGGCCTGGCCCACTACATTTTGATTTTGCAATGTGAGGCAGAGTAATTAATGGCTCCCCTTTCCCCAAAGTCAAGATGCAAATTATGCTAGGCTGCTAAACTTATTTTGATACCCAAAGCAGAGAAAGCCTCACAAGAGCCTCTCTGCCTTCTTGGGAACAAAAATACAATTGTAATAGATTAAATAACGAACAATTTGCTGCCTTTTCATGACACCCAAAATCTGCTGCCTTGCCTCACTCTGCCAGAGAGGGAGGTCTGCGGGCCAGGAAGGAAGTCCACCCTCATGGCTTCCCCTTGTGGGTATGGAAACTTCTGCTGCTCTTGCTTTACCAGGAAAAAGGGGGGTGCTGGGGATGGATCAGGGGATCCTCGGATCTGACAGATCTAAAGTCCTCCCCTTCTCTCTAGATACCCCTTGGTGTACTTATTTTTCCTCCAGCCACCCCCACCTCTTTCACCCTGTTGGCACAAGCCCAGCAGCTTTTGGATTTGGTAGTTTCTCTGGCTTGGGTTCTATCTCCCCTGCGTCCTTTGGATTGTTTTGCCTGGTTGAAATCCTATCCACATCTACTTGGGAGTAAGACCCATTAAACCTAGTGGGACTTACGTCCAAGTAAAGATGCATAGGATTGCACTGTGTGTGTGTGTGTGTGTGTGTGTGCAAGAGAGAGAGGGCATGCACAGTAGACTTCAAGCAAATGGTGGTACGCCTGTGTAAACATATAGCATACCCTCCAGCATTTCTCATGTACTTCTAGTAGGCCTGTACCATCAAGAGGCCATTCTTGATTGCTATTATACATTGCAGAAGGCTCTTGTTTGCCTGTTGTTCATTGTCTTAATGCTGAACAGTTCAATATTGACCTTACCAAACTGAATGTGTGAAATAACTGGCGTAGTGTAATGCAACATCTTAGTGTTCATGCACGAGTGTTAGTCAAATCGTATCTCCCCCTTCCAGAAACCCCAAACCTTGGAGATTTAATTTCTGAAGTAGGGGCTGAAACCTGGAGAATGACAACTCTTGTCTGTGACCACTAACATTTTTTAAGGCATACATAAACCCTCACAGTTCGGACAGTGATTTTACCAGGGACAGTTACTGGGAAATTAAGACTTGTCCTAGTACACAGGGACCATTGGAGTATATGGTATAATGGAACAAATTATGTCTATCATTCAATAATTGCTTCATATGGATATTACTATGACTGTAGTTAGGATTTAGGGCCCAGGACTCAATACCAACTAAAAGTTTTAAGTAGCATCATTGGGCTTTCTGAAAACATTTTGTCACCTACAAGTCTGCTTTGATCTTCTGTAGTTCTCCACTTTCCCCCATCTTCCTCTCTTTCTGTTCTCCAGTCTTTCCCTTTCCCTACGGATTCTTTACTTTCCCAAGAAATCACCAGCTTTTCTTTGGAGAAGCCCATGTCCAACTTTGAAAATGGTGGCTGTGTAAAGTGTCTTGACCATAGGAAGGACTTTTATCAAAAGTAAAACAGAAATGTGATGATCAGATGAGAAAGATGTATTCTTTCATACTTGGGGAAGAACAGGATGCATTCTTTCAACCCTTGGGGTTTGCTTGGTCTCATGACAGGTAGCTTCACGTGGGTGAACTCATAAAAGATAGAGAACTCGGGGGAATGCTGTCTTATTAGACAGAATCCAACCTTGCCCTTGTGCGGGTGGCCAGCCCTGCTACTTTCAGTCTGCAAACGACCTCTACTGTTTGCAGAATGGTGATTTAACACATGTTTCTGGAAGGGGGCAGGTTGGTGGAGTTTGTATAAGGGAGCGCCACCAATCTGCCCCCTTCCAGAAACAAGCGTTTCTGCTCATTTGGAGGATTGCCTAAACTACCAAGTAAATTCACAGGATTACATCTTAAGATAGCAATGCTAAGGCTACCGTCCTATGCATTCCTTGAGAATAGAACTGAATAAACATTTACCTGGGCAGAAGTTATTTTGAACACAGTGGGAGTTACCTCTGAGTAAGCATGCTGGAGATGGTGGTTCTAGTCTTTTTTTTATTCACAGAGTAGTACAGCCTCTTGAAATCCTGAACTTGCAGTCACTGAAGACTGTGGTGGCTGCAGATAGCACTAACAATATTTTGATTTAAAAATAATGAGTTTCTGTTTAGCCTTTCTGTATAGAAAACTGAAATACAGGTTAATTCTGTTAAAAACAAATACCGTGTAGACAGAACCAGGGAAATTTATTTGGGTAAGGAGACATCTTTCAGGGAGATATTTTTGATATCTTTCCCTATTCTACAGCTCCAAAGTTGTTATAATATGTGGTTTGTATGATGAAGAATGTAGAGATTAAGTAAATTCAGAAACAGCACTCAAGCTTTGCACAGAGTGTGCAATGACATCAGGGAAATAGGATGTCAGGACCTAACTCCTGCAGGGGGCTTCACCAAATGCTTACATATTCTTCCACAGGCAAATTAGCAGAAGTAAAGGTAGCCCACACTTCCTGTGGTTGTGTAGAAAGGAAGTCACAATCTCGATTTTAATCTCTCTCTCTCTCTCTCTCTCTCTCTCTCTCTCTCTCTCTCAAATCAAATGAGTGCTTGGCCGGTCAAGTATTGAGACTAGGAACCTAAAATTTACTAACTTCAGTTTTAAGAGCCAAAGATGGCATTGGCAATTGCCTTTCTAGTGTTGCAAAGCATAACTTTCATTCATGTTTCCGCTTAGGAATTTCCTCACCTGAATATGTTTTGAGCATGGAAGGAAACCTGGCAGACAGTTTCCCAGATAAGCTGGTAAAGGATTAAATTGATGCACTTCGCTTCGTATATCTGTATTTTTCATGGAATAAGCTTGGGAGAAATAGGGGAGAGGATGTAAGTTTTTATGCAATGCAGAGCAGGATGAGGAAATACGTTACTTGGCAAAGGATGTTTCCTGCTGTTTGCATGCCCATCTTTACATTCTTTATTGGTGGAGGCTTCCCCAGGTTCTTAACACAGGATGCAGTTCTCTAGTATGTTCAATGCAGATACATTGTGTGGATTCTCTTGATCCTTTATGCTAGTTTGAGGTTGATTTGTTAGCAATCGTTTCTCCTTTATTCCATTGGGATGGGATGAAGCCTTTATTCTTTCTCTGTTGGTGACCTTATCCACTGGGAATCAGGCCTTCTTGATTCATGTGTAGTCTCATCCTGGGTTCTGTTTCTAGGATGCACTAGAGTAACTTTCCCCAACTTAGGACAGATCTACACAAAGCAGGATATAGTGGTGTGAAAGTGGTAAATAAGAGGCAGGAGCCACACTACTGGTATATAGCGGTATTGAAGTGCACTGACAACTGTTGGGGCCCATTGACACATACCATATACCACTATATCCTGCTTGGTGTGGCTCCTGCCTTTTATATACCACTTTCATACCACTTTCATACCGCTGTATCCTTCTTGGTGTAGATCTGGCCTTAGTGTCTTCCAGATATTTTGGTCCACAGTTATTGGATGGAAAGGTTTAAACTGCCCATACCCATATTCAGTGGTCCTGATCTAGATCCGGGGGCCCACATGCTTACACCAGGCTAAACAAAATGATAGCATATAGTTTAGCCCTTAGGTACCAGGCACTGTCCCACCATTTCTGGACATTTTTCTTGAGTGTGTGTGTGTGTGTGTGTATACTTCTTTTTGTCTCTGCTAAGGATGGGTGAACAAATGATTTGTTTGCCCTCTGTTTTCATTTTGTTCAAACAGGTAAAGTGCACATTTTGAATGGGAAAAATTAATATTGTTAAAATCCACTGAATGTTCATTTCCCCCCCCCCCCAAGAGTAAAGCATGAAAATGTTCATTTTTGAAAATGTGCTTTTAAAAAAAGTATGCATTTTTAAAATACTTAAAAAGCAACAACAGATGAACACAGTTTCAGGAAAATGTGACCTTTTCCTGAAAAAGTGCTCCTGCTTGCATTTACATTTGGGATTGCAAACAGGACGTGTTGCATGATTTGCAAATATAAAAGAAATGCTCCTATATCCCTAGTCTTTGCACTCACTTACTGGAGCATTCATCTACACATACATCCACGTATTATGAGAGAGCAGCCCTATCATACTATTGAATTGAAGCTAGCATAACACTAAGAATAAATCCTTACCACCACCAACTAATCTGGAAGACTATGGAAGGGGAAGCCTCTGCAGATGATTTTGGAACAACCATGGATTTTGGTTTGTGGTCTGTGAGACACTGGTCAAATTTCTGCTATGAACCTGAAGGTTAGCTCACTAGAACTAGTTTTCCAGGATGTTTTGCTGTCTAACACTTGTTCACTGGCATTCCCTACCAAACCTGCTAGACAGTGATTATCCATAATCTCTAAAATAACAAAGTTCAGCTGGCCTAAGTACTTGGGAAAAGGTCTTGATGCTGTTGACTTGAGAACCTGTATGGCTTGTTCTGGGTCATGGAAGATTCTGCTATGCAGGTCCTTCTTCTTTGCTACTTGCGCAGTTGAGGCCAAGTTTCTTCTCTCTCTCTCTCTCTCTCTCTCACACACACACACACACACACACACACACACACACACACTGAGTTGTTTTCTATTACTATATTTACTCTCACACACAACAGCTTCCTAAAATTCTTAAGTAGGATGACCATATGGAAAGGAGGACAGGGCTCCTGCATTTTTAACAGTTGTCTAGAAAAGGGAATTTCAGCAGGTGTTATTTGTATGCAAGCAGCACCTGGTGAAATTCCCTCTTCATCACAACAGTTAAAGCTGCAGGAGCCCTGCCCTCTGTTGTACCTGGTCATGCTAGCTATACTCAGATCCAAAAGAGGGCAGGGCTCCTGCAGCTTTAACTGTTGTGATGAAGAGGGAATTTCACCAGGTGCTGCTTGCATACAAATGACACCTGCTGACATTCCCTTTTCTATACAACTGTTAAAGTTACATGAGCCCTGTCCTTTCCATATTGTCCCCCTATCTTAAGGCTCTTACACCATACAACATATAGGAATTGGTCTGCGGCCACAGAGAGCATCTTGGCTAAGTTATATTCAAAATCGATGGGGTGAAGCTGCAGAACGACAGAGGTAATCTGTCTGAACTGCTGGCTGAAAAAAAATGTAAACTAAACACTACGTCTGAATTTGGAGGTAGGAGGGGAAATCAATCAACTCTAATTTAAGCCAAAGCACTTCACACCAGAAAGAGATAGTGGAGCCAAGAAACTTGGGTTCAAATCCTTGCTGAACCATGGATTTAATGGGTGGCCTTTGGATGAGTCACAATATCTCAGTTTCAGCTCTCCATTTGTGAAATGGAAATACAAATGACTGGTTTTATGCAGGCTTTTTATGAGAATCAAGCGTTCTTAGGTACTGTGCATACTAACAGAGCAATCCAACCATTTGTCTTGGGCTGCCTCTACAAGAGAGGTTTAAAGCTCTTTCAAGGCGCTTAAAAAAAATTACCTCTACAAGAACGGAGCGCAAATCGGGCGTAGAGGCGCGTTATCTCTCCGATTATGCGCATTATCGAATGCGTGTTAAATCGCGAGTTTTATTTTGCTCCGGCCGTTAAAGCATATTTTTGACTATGTGAACAAGCGCTTATGCGCATTAACTACTTGTAAAGCGCATTTTGGTCATCCGTTAATGCGCTTCGCCGCCTCTCGTGCAGAGGTATTAGGTGTAAATGCGCTTCAGCGATTATGCGCATAATCGCCTAACCGGACGCAAAAGCGAATCCTTGTAGGGGGGACCTTGGAGAGCTCAGATGCTGGAACCTCCAATAAATCCAACACTCTACCTGTGTGAGCCCAGCAGGGCAGAAGAGAGGAAGAAACTTCAGTCCTGCTCTTCCTGGGATATTTTTAAAACAAACAAATTCTTTCTCAATCAAACAAAGGGGAGGGAACTGATGTATGCCAGCTCTAGCAGCTGCTTTTGGGGTGGGTCTGGGGGTGAGGTGACCTGTCAATTCTGCTGAACTACACCTTCTCCCAGCATGTCTTCCTGGCCTCTTTGAAATCAGAGAGATACAGCCTTCCCCTCCAAGGGCACACCACTCTCTCCACCCTCGGAAGGGGAGATCCAAATAATTCTATGTCCTCAGGGATAGCCTCCCAGCGACCAGAGGACCGCAGCGTAGAAGTACTATATATATGGAGGGGTCCTAGCAGTAACAATTGTGCAGCTATTCCTTCTTTTCTTGCTTAATGGATTTTCTGCGGTAAGGGAAAAGATGGAAGAAACAGTGGGAAAACATGGAAGGGCTATAGGGAGAAGATGTCATCTGGACATCCTGTAAAATTCTGTAAACAAGGCAGAGGTAAAAGCCTCACCTGGAAGCATCCTCCATTCCTTAGTGTAAAAGATACCAGCCCATATTCCTTTTCCCAGGGAGTATCAATTAATAAGAGAAAGGACTCTCTTACTCACTTTTGCCCACTCATACATGTATGTGTCTTAATGTATGTTATGCCTTGATGACCCATAACTGAACAATGTGAAATTCTTTTGAAAAGTATTCTGTTTGAAAGGATTTGACATAATATGGCAACCTTTTCTCCAAAAGATAATTGATAAATAAAATAAATAAATTACATTCAGTGTTAAAATTGTCCATGAGTTGAGACCCAAAAGGTAATGGGAAACTTCCCACCAAAAGGTGGTAAGAAACTTTCTAATTTCTCAATAAGTCAAATATATCTGATCTGATAGCACTTTATTTTGGAATTCATGAAACATTACTTTTACTCTTCTGTGACAGGGTAATTATTATTATTTTTCCCTGCTTGGTTACATTTATACTTTCCTGCCATTATTATTTCCATGTGAAGATGTGATCCCTCACATCTCAGATCTCTCATTCATTCATTCATTCATTCATTCCTACCTTTTCATCATCTTCTCCCTTGTGATTCAAATTTCTGCTGATTGTTATTGTTGTCATTGTTGTTGTTTAGTCCCTGAGCCTTGCTTCTAGTATCTTAATGACTTATAAATACTAAGAGTGATTTTCTGGTTTTCCTTACTTGGGAAGCAGCTTGAAATTATGCACTTCTCTTTCCAGAATTAGAGGCCAAGGGCAGAACAAGACATTAACTTAACCAGTGCACTCTTGAACATGCCTTTGCCAGGTTATGGCAATTCAGAGGAGAGGCAGGAAAGAAGTGGCAGGAGGGGGTGTTTACTTCTCTCCCTGCCCACTGATTCCCCCCAAACACAACTGCTCCCTCATCCCCTGGGTCACTTTTCCCAATTCCAGACTTCTCTCTTGTCTCAGGCTAAGAAGGCAAGAAAATGGTGTGTGTAGGGGGTGGGAATGGCTGAAGGAGAAGCTGCAGGGAGGATAACAGAAAGGCTGGGAAAGGTTGGAGCCCAATTCCCTCCTGCAAATGCCCCCTAACCCAGCAGGACAGCGAACCGCCTATTTGCCCCACAATGGAATTTGCATAATCATGGCGGGGAAAATAAGCCATGGTGGTTTATTTCCCCCGAGTCATGTGCTGTGGGGATTTGCACAATTACCCTCACTGGCAGGGCTTGCAGTATCATGCGAACCCAGCAAGGTTGGTTTGGTCCTTGGCTTTACAAGCCACCCAGAACCCCAGGGCTGTTTTAGTTTTTTGGGGTGGCTTGTTAATGATGGCAACAGTCCACTTTCGTCAAGTTCGCATGACACAGCAAGCCAAACTAGTGAGGGTAATTATGCAGATCACCCTGGCATGCGACCAACATGTGCGGCAGGGGAAATAAGCCACTGTGACTTATTTTTCCTGCTGTGATCATGTGAACTAGACCCATGTGTTGTTCCGCCCCGAGACTGTCAGCTTTTACATGAATGTACCTGTGAAGGGTCTCCCTGCGTTTGTTTACAAGCGTGAATGGTGTCACTTCCCACTTTGCTCTTTTGCTGCTTGGAAGAAGCGGCTTATAAAACTATTCCCTCAGAAGCGGTGTCACCTCCTTTTCACAGAGAGATGGAGAAAGAGAGAGAGGCAAGGAAAGAGAGAGAGAAGCAGAGTGAGACTGAGAGAATTTTGGCCTGGCACTCTTTGTGGTGGTTCGCAGTGGCCAAATTATTCCCTACCCCTTTGGAAGCCTTCCAAATGCTCCTCTTCTGTTATTTTCCTTGCATTTCTATACTTTAAGCAATCATCATGCAAACCTTGAAACCTCTCTGTCCATTAATCCCTTTTCTTCTCCCACTTCAGAGCACAAAATTAGATTTAACATCAGCAGATTCATGACTAGATCTCCTGATTTTTATTTTTATTTTAATTAATAGGAGCTGGTAAATTGACATCAGGGCTACAGCACTAGAAATGAGGGGAGTAACCTTTTCCCTCCACACCATTTTCCTGATAAAAATCCCACTTCCCCAAAGCTGGTATTTGCCCCAATCATAAAGGGCACAAGAGCCAATCTCTCCCTTTTTTCATTTCCCCGTGGCCTACATGGCAATAAACACCAATAAAAGCTAATATTCTGAAGATAGATGTTAAACTAGTACTTTCCTGGGACTTGATTGGAAGCTGCCAGCAAAGCATTTTTCATCCTATTTTCAACCTTTTCTTTACTCTCAAGAGCATGGGAAATAATATGCAAAACAACAAAAGGGAATACCTACACCATCAAATATAATATACTGTAGAGATTCCTGAAAATGACAACTTTCATGGTAAAAGCAAATTTCCATCCCTCATGACTGTGTCGAAGCAGTGACTGCAAAAAACGTAAAAAAAATAAAATTGCGTATCACCTAGAATGTAACCTGTCGGCAACAAATCATCCATGACCAATAAATAAATAAATAACTTATATGACAAAAATGCAAAATATCTGTTCCAAAATAAATCATGCAAATACAGCAACATGTAGGTAAAATAAGCAAATGCACATGTTGGTTTTGAGCACTGAACTTGACTTTCCTTTGCACATAATGTAGTTCGTGTACGTAGCGCTTGAAAATAACCCTAGTAGTAGTCGTGGTAGAGTCTGCTAGAAATGTAATGTGTGAAAGTGTTTTTTTTCTGACCTGAGGTCTGCCTCTAGGATAGCACCAAAGATTCACAGACTTCTGGGACCCTTGAGTGTCCCATGTTATGGTTTTCATTCACAGGACTTCTCACCATAAGACTTTTCTATGATGGCCAATTGTAATGTGAGAAGGATGCAGTGGCGACTCTTTTCACAATGCACATGGCGCATACCGTGTTAAGGGCACTGCACTTTTTCCCTTCTCTCCTTCCCATAATATGGCTCAAAAGAGTCAGCATTTATGTAGGTGAACAGATGGGAGTCATGGGGTTTGCTCCTTGCATGCTCCTACAGGTGAGCTTGTAAGTGCTGCATGGGTGCTTATGTTTCGTGGACACAGAGCATGAGCGGAGGAGGCTTTCTCATAATTAGCACTGATGGGTGGTTGTTGATTGACTAGCTTCTCCCCTTTGTAGGCCAAATTACAGCGCTTTGCTTCTCCTGCCTCTTTAAGATGGAAGTGAGGAGTCTGGGAACAGAGGTGGGGCACAGGGTTAGATTACGTAGGAGTGTAAAGGGGAGACAGAGCTAGTCTAGACTGCCTCGCAAACATGAGCGAGGAAATTGAGATTATCATTTTTTTTCCTGACGAGAAGCAGGGGACACAACTAATTGGGGCAGGTTTGAATATTTTGGAAGGAAATCATGAAGGGGGGGGGGTCTGAAACTGGAAATTAATTTGGGGGGATGAACTGAAGTGGAAATTATGAGGTGGGATTGGTATTGGTTGCTCAGGCCTTACCTCTGGTTTCTACCCAGATTCTGATCATGGCCAAGTAATTGTCTGTCAGCCAAAGTGGTTCACATTCTGGAAAAAAAACAAAATAATATGTTGTGTTGTAGCAGCATGTGTGGGAGTCAAAGGGATTCAAACCCAACCTCTGCCTTACGCTTACGTTTTAGTCTTAGAGAAATTACGCGTCTTTGTCATGTAGTCCAGCACTCTCTTTGCAACAGCGGCCAGGTAGCTGCCTTTAGGACAGTATGAGGACAACAGCTTTCCCTGAAAGTTTGTCCCCAACATTCAGTATTCCAAGGTAGACCGTCTCGTGAACATGGATGTTCTATTTAGCGGAAAGGTAGGAGCAGCTGTGGATTGGTGGGGCTCAAAGCAGGTGTCATATAGGAGTGGCTTAGCAGTTAGACATCTTGTAGTACTCCCACTTTTTGGAAGCACTGCCTGCGTATTCTTGCACGTGCTCATGAGTGAGAGGAGAAATGTTAATCTGCTTCCATGTTTTCAGCATGTGTTTGTGGGGCGGGGGGAGTGCAAACATTTCCCCGTTACAATTATTAGTAATAACTTCAGTTCCATTTGCCCAGGTTTCTGGTCTGTCTTGATGCAGTTGCTGTAAGTTGGAACATACCCATGTGACCTACAGAAGCAACACCTTTTTTGCTCATCTGCTATATGATTGTGTGTGTTTGTGCGCATGTGTATATACGTATGTATGTATGTATGTATGTAGTTTCTTGAGGGGCCTACAAGTGATTTAGCAGTCCCAATCTCTTTGAAAAACTATAGAAATCTCTACCAGGGAGCAGAGTATGTATAACTTAGAACCAACTTTGGTGCTTGCTGACCAGTGTTTGCATTTAAATGTGTGTCTCACATTCATTTTTCCCATACTGTTAGCTACTGCATATGTTAACGCAGGTTTTAGTGCTCTCTCTCTCTCTCTCTCTCTCTCTCTCTCTCTCTCGCACGCACACACACATGCTTACGCACCTGTATTGGGCCACATGGTTAAAATAACACATTGCTATAAAGCAGTTGCAATGCTGTTGTTAAGTGCCATGCTTTTAAGTGTGGTATCAGAAGCTGCCCCTTTGAACATGCACTTGTATGTGTGGTGGGGAGCGCAGTACATCCAAAATACACAATGAATCCATTGTGCATTTCCTGTCCAAGGAAGGCTTCTGCTCTAGCCGTGCATTTCCATGGCGGGATGGAGGAGATGAATTTCATTGATTCCCTCGGGCCCCTGCAGTCCTGAAAATCTGCTATGGAGGGCAGAGACGGGGCTTCCAGAATAGTGAAGGAGGTGGCACTGGAGTCTCGGGGGGGGGGGGGGGGCGTTAGTCAAAATCACCTCTTACCTCACCCTCACCCCCATTTTCCACCAGCAGGAATGTCCTGAGCAGAATCCACTCAGGCAATGATCTTTCTGGATTCAACCCACACTGGATTCAACCCACACACTCGCAGCATGATAGGTTTATGTGCGGAGTCTCAGTTAGCTGATTCTGATCAAATATACCCTCTATAATGTGTGTTTCAAGGCACACCTTTTCTGTGTCTGTAGATCAGTGGTTTTCAGAATGATTCCAAACTGCTCTGGGGCTTTTTTTTGGAACTTAGATGATGATGATGATGATAATAATAATAATAATAATAATAATAATATGGCAGAAGTAGTCTCACAGAAAGACAGTTTGACCACCATTACCAACCTTCCTGGCCAATGTACAGCTGCAGGGGAGTGCTGGTTGTGTCCTGGACTGCATTTTTTCAGTCAAGCAGGGCAGCAGCAAGGTCCCAACAGTATTGGCCAGAGCTCCACGTGAACTGACAGTGTACTAGAACATGCCCCCAGAACCTTCTACAGTGCAGCAGTGTTCTGTGAAGGTGGGAAGTGAAAATCATCACAGTATATAAAGCTAGGGGTCAGTAAACCACAAAGGAGTTGTTTATCAGTGTGTCTAATCAAGAGTGAGCAACTTGTGGCCCTCCAGATGTTTTGGCCTACAACTCCCATGATCTCATTGCTATGTTGATCCTGTTGGCTATGCTAGCTGGGGCTGGTGGGAGTTGCCAAACATCTGAAGGGCCACAAGTTGCCCACGATCACCCAAACCATCATGATGAGATTCGTGGTCTTGGATACACAAGTCCTACAGTGCTGATAACGTTTGTTTCTTGCTTTTATAAAGGGAACTTGTTGTCATAGTAGTGGGCACAGTCTCTTCATATCGCTCTGGTGCCTTCACTGCAAACTTATCTCATAGGTATCAAAGATATATACCTCAGGAAGATTGTCTTTGTTTTATTTCTTTCCTCCAAAAAGTGGTACTGGGATTTTGAAGACTTTTGTTTTTAATCGTTTTTGACTTTGTACATCCTCTGTAACCATTTCTACCTCATTTTGCAACATATTGTACATGAAAGTATTTAATTCATGTCTTATTAATGTCTGAAAAAATGCGTTTGAACTGTAATGGTCTACCTCAGAAAATACTGTATTTTAAAAAGAAAAGTATTTCACAGTATTAAAGAGATTACAAGGAATAAAAAAAGTGTTGGATTATTTTTGTTTTTTAATCTCAGCTGCCAGTCAGCCCTGAACTGTTGTGATCTTAATAATGGTGCTGAGAAACAGACTTGGGGAATTTTGTAATCTTATTACATAAACAAATAAAAGTACATCAAAGACATATTCAGGAAGTGTTTTGATAGAGCAACAACAATGGGAAAATGGGCAGTTTTGCATGCTCCACTCAGCCTGTTCAACATATGCCCTCCACCCATCAATGGCTGGGATAGCACTTCTAAAAAATATGTGTGTAGATAACCATGTATTCTGTAATCCTTATAAGAGCAAATATATACAAATATTCAGGGGATTCCAAATATTAACGAAGAAGCTGTACCTGTACTTGATGGACTTATTGCATAGAAGACCACAGGCCTACAATGTTCTACATAACTTTAAAGTATGGTTTTCACATAATCAGAGAATTTAGAAGGGATAGTCTACATACCATGAGTGGCCTACATTCCCATGATCCCTCAGCATTGGCTATGACAGCTAGGGCTGATGGGAGTTGTAGGCAAAAGCATCTGGAAGACCACAAGTTGCCCATCCCTGCCACATACAGTTGCACTCTTAGACATGTTTACCCAGAAGTCCCATTGAGTTCAACATTTACTTCCCTAGTAAGTGTGCTTCGGATTGTGGCCTACTCTGGGCTACAAGCATAATTAGATCATAAACAGTGACGCTCACTCCAATTATCATTACTCCTTACTGGGAAGAGCTAACTTCATTTCTCTCTGAATGGATGTCTTCTGTTCCAAGGCAAGCTAACTGGTTTTGGAAGATTTAAATGTTCTGAAGTTAGAATGTAGAATATACATCTGTGGAGGTGTTTATTGGCTAGCACCTGTGATGTCACAAACACCTCCATCTCCATCCCCAGAGATTTTTTTAAAAAATGAGATTTTAAATCGATAAAAGTACATGTGATGCTTTATTTTTTATATAAAAAATAATTCTATCTGAAGCATAAGGATAGGATCAAAACTGACAACTGAACCAGGTGGTTTGATTCACTGGCTTGTTCACCTGTCATATAAACTGCAAAACCAGGAGGAAGCTGGGCTCAAACTGGCTGAAGCACTCGGTGTGACTTTTTATAGTATGTTCATGTTCACCCCAACTTGATAGGAAAAGCATGGGTCTTAGTTTTTGAACAGACATACACCCAAGTAAAATAACACAGTGTTGTAAATTAAAACCAACCAAACTGCAGACTTCATTAACAAAGGGCCACCAAATCCAGATCAAGTCTTGGAGGTTTCATAGGCTAAACATTTCAGCTCTGCAGCTACTGGTGTGAAGTTTGGCTTGAATCAAAGGGATACATGAGGTGGAATGATGCTGCCCCCTGGCTGCACATCTTCACACATGATTTTTTTTTCTCCTGCTTTGCATATATTACAAACCATCTCTTCCGTTCCCTTTTGTAAAGCCCTCTCATCGCCACCTCAGTGATTCTAATGTGATGGTTTATTTGACTTTCTTTATCAGCTTGGAAACCTGGAGCCATGGGCCTTGAGCTCAACCTGACAATGAAAAGGTAGAACTTTAAGAATAAAAGCAGGGAGTTCATCAAGGCTTCCTACAGCCTAACCCCATGTCACAAGGAACATATGGCTGCCAATAGCCCACATCTCCCTCCCTAGCAAAGAAATGTGTAACAAGGCTATGTGATGCTTTTCCTTTCCCATTGAAAACAGCATCCCATGGATTGGAGTGAGGGGAGAGAAACACTGATCATGATGACATCACATTGTGAGACACAGGTCAAGGGGAGATTTGGCAGCAGCCATGCTCCCCCATAGCATCAAGTTAGGTTGGGATGCACAACCTGTGCAGCCCCCAAAACTTTAAATATGTGCTGCCATGGAGCTAGTCTTCTCTCCTCAGAAATCCGAAAACAGATTGCTCTACATCAGGATTGCTGGGTTGTGTGTGTGTGCATGGCCCCTAATCCAGCATCCCATGCATTGATCAGGGTCAAAACAGTTGTGCATCCCTGAGCTGGCCATTAGAACCTTTCTGTGGTGGTAGAATTTGGAATGGTATCACTTCAGATGGCATGTGGTGGGGATATATTTATTTAAAGCTCTCCCATACTTAAAGTTATATGCCCAAGAAGAAAAAGAGGGGATGACCCAATACCTGCTGTTCTACTTTATTATATACAAGCAATATTTTATGCCGAGAAGCATTAAAGAACATGACCCCTCCCACAACTGGAGCCTGAAGAGGTACAGTCCAGCATTCTGCCCCCTTGTATGCTATGTTGTGAAGAGCTCCTACTGTGCTCCTCTTCAACTCTTGATTCCTTCGTCTCATTTTCATACCCCTAAGCAGACTTCCCCAACCTGATGCCTTCCAGATGTGTTGGACTACAACTCCCAACATCCCTGGTCATGCTGGCTGGGGCTGATGGGAGCTGCAGTCCAACACATCTGAACAGCACCTGGTTGGGGGAGGCTACTCCAGCGCCATCCAGATGCAGGATCCAGAGGCTGAATTCGGACAACACGATAGTCAATGGTGGGGTAATAATCAACTTTACAGTTGTTCATCTAGGGGGTACTCCCCACACAACATGGTAATAAATAATCCACTGTGGTGTGGATTAGGATCAGCGCTGAGTTGACTATGGCAGCATTTGGACGACACAATAGTTAATACCACTGGCGATTGTTTCCCCCCACCCCCAGTTGCTTATTGTGTCGTCTGAATTCAGCCTTTGAGTACCCATTCCCTCAGCGCCACAAGGACGCACATTCCTGAATGCCATAAATCTGCCAGAAAGATGGAATCAAGGAAACCTGTGAAATGGACCATTTGTGAGCTCTTGATTGTTAAAAACCTTTTGCCAGGTTGGGGGAGATCTACTTATGGCCCTGATGCAACGGCCAATGAATGCCAGATGCGAGAGTGTTGCCATTGGTCTAAATAGAGGCCTGTGGTCTATTCCCCACATAATCTAAGCTACAAACTTGCTTGCCAAATAATGTGCGATAATATAACCTAGCAATGCTTGAGCTTTGCTAGGCTGTGGATTGTATGATAATATCTAATGAAGAACAATTTTTAAGGGGGGAGGCCCAGAAGGATAACTTTGATTGCAGTTCAGTCATACAGCATTTTGAAACTTCCATCCAGCTTGAAGAGAAAAGTGTTTCAAATGGTCTTTTCTGCCCTTTGGCGTCTGTGAATGAAACCGAAGGAGCGAATGGGGCCCTTTACAGGCCTCTCTACTCAGTCGCAAACTGTGGATTATTTGTTTTCATTCCACAGCAAGGCAGTAACCCCTCCCCCCCCCCCCCCAAGGGGGGTGGATGGGTATTCCAAACAGGGAACAATGAAACCACTGTGCATTTCTAATGAGCTGTCTCTGTGTGTGTGTGTGTAGGATTTACAGGAAGGTGTTTTCCTATAACTAGCAGTAGGAAATTAACCACGTAGTAGACATCTTTAAAAACAGTTCTCCAAGGACATGATTAGAAAAATGCAAGAAATTTGGACTTTTAAGGACCACAGCCAGAAAATGGAGGTTAGACATACTTCTAAGAGAATATTGTGTACTCTTGCATAAATTTGGATGCCTGGAAGGCCAAATATCTATGCCACTTTCTTAGAGGAGCACTTTATATCTGTAAGATGGAGATCGGCAGGCTGCTCTTCTACCATCATTCTAAGGGTTTCTCCACATGGAGCATTTGTCCTGCGATTGATATTGGTTACTCACTGAGGTTTAGAGGTCCTTTACATGATGCTGTCAACCTCTAGCATCTCTCCTGTGTTTTCCAAGCATTTCCGCAGCTGAATTTGAAACAGAACTAATGAGCTAACAAAAATATCTGCTGTGATTTGTATGTGAAAAGAGGACGTGGTGCTATATATATAGCTACTAGATGGTGCAGTTGTTAATGAAACATATAGACCTCACAGATAAATGGGAGAAGGATGCAGGGGAGGGAAGCTAGTAAATGGCTGACACTATCTTGCAAAACAACAACAACACCCAGAAGCAGAAGCCCCAGTAAAACTGTGGGACAAAAAGCTTCAGTATGGAGAAGCTCAGCCACCACATAAACCAGGCCAGTCTCTCTGCTTGCCATGACTATTGCTCACATTAGTAGTGACCAGCATGCTGGATTTGGGTAGAGCTCATCAAGGAGAGGTGAAAGATGCTCAATTTTATGAGTACAGGCAGCAGGGGCTCCAAATGGGAGAGGAGTGGAGTTGCCAGACCACATGTGAGATTATTCCTTTATTTCTGTGTAGAACCCTTTTGTTCTAAAGACTAGGGTTATTGTTATAAGCAGTTACATGGGCCTCCTTGTACTAAGTATGCATGCCAAAGGCACACATCCCGTTGCTTAAAAAAAGAGGTGGTGGTAGTATCACTCTATATTTGATAATATTGCAATAGTTCTATGTGGTATAAGAAAGCAACCACAACACATATTCTTAAAATGCACTGCTTTTTTCTTCTTCTAAACTGAGTATATCCAAGAGCAAGCAAGTTAATTGTCCAAGGGTAAAGAGAAAGAAGGCAGGATCATCAGCTGTTAGTTACTGAGTGGTGGCACTTGACATTTTTATCTCACCTTTCTATAAAAATATATTCAAGGTGGCAGACAAGTAACATTTAAAACAAAAACACCAACCCACAATGATCAAATACCATAAAATGCTTTAAAAGGCAGCACCTAAAAATGCCCATTGGAAATGACAGCAAACAGCTATGGGACCAGAGCAGACTCGTTTTGGCAAGGCATTCTAGTGTCTCAGTGCCACCACTGAGAAGGCCTTTTCACTTCTGCTTTCCAACATCACAGATTCAGTAGATGATCTCAATGGTGGAGACAATTCTTAACTACTACTCCTGTACGGATACAATTCCATGCGCACACATACATGGGAAAGGATTAAGTTCCATTAAACAGAATACACAAACCTTGGACTAGGTAAAAAAAATCATTTTTCATCTTTTTTCCAGTGCAACTGCTGTCTTCCCAGTTGTCACTGGTATCATATCAGTCTGCATGCAGTATCACTAAAAATCTGAGGCTGGTTCCTCAAGCATTATCTTTGCTCACAGAAATTCAAAGAAGTGCCTGGTCAAAGGCTGCTGTATCAATGTTAAGAGATTCATTTTCTCCCCTCTTTCACTCCTACATCCATATGGTTCCAAACCCTCTGTCGCCGACCCCTCCCCAACCTGGGAGGAAACTCTTCTCTCTCTCGACTCTTTTGAAATGTCTGCACAAGGAAAATCTCTGCATGCCCTGCTACTGGACAGAGCTAAGTAAGTTGGCCGAAATGATCGTCATAAGTAAACACACAGAAGAAAAATAGCTTCTGAGATAAGGTTAGTCCTATTTGTTTTAATTTTTACAAATTCCATTTCTGTGCCTTTCACATCATCAAATGTTTGACATACAGAAATATTAAAGGTAAAGCTTTTCCCACCTCTGATGCCCATAATACGAAAAGTGTAGCCTATTTAATTTCAGTGTGTCAGCCATTGTTAAGCAAGTGGACTATAGCCAATTAAAAAGTTGGCAACCATATAGTGCCGGATTTAGGAACAAACCAAGTAAGCCATGGCTTACAGCATCATATTATGAGAAATTACTTCAGCTTAAATATGTTGGAAGTTCTGGTGTGACTTGCAGCAGAGTTGCTTTATACAGCGAAAGTGTGGCAACATAGCATTTAGTATTGAGGCAATAAGCACAGACTAGAGCCAGTTTAAAAGAAGTTCAAACAACTTACTTTATTAGTGCTTTTATACTAGGGATGTGCACGGCCGAAATTATCGTATCGTATCGTTATCGGAAATTCCGACATAAATTTTTTTTGGTTCCGATCATATTGGGGGGGTACCCGGATTTGATCGGATCCGAAATCTGATAAATATCGGAAGTTCCACTACGATAACAGTGTTTTTCCCCATAGGTTTGCATTGGGGGAAAGAAAGCTTTCCCCCAATGCAAGTCTATGGGGAAAAACAATGGGCCGGCACTCCCTCTCTCCCCCCACTTGCGCTCCATACCCGTCGCCTCTGCTGCCGCTGCTAAACAGGCTTTCTGGCTTGTTCGTCAGTACAGAGAAGCACCAAGTGATGTCGTTATCACTCGGAGCGGCTCTGTACTGACGAACAGGCCGGAAAGCCTGTTTAGCAGTACTACGAGGCGGCGGCAGTGGGAAAGGCCCAGGTATGGAGCGAGAAGAGGGGAGGGAGGGGTCCCCCTAACCTGGGCCTTGTCCGCTGCTGTCCGCTGCTAGGAACTACTGAGAAATAGGCTTTGCAGCCTAGTTCTCAGTAGAGTGACGATGCGCCGGGTGACATCATCACCTGGCGCACCCTCACTCTACTGAGAACTAGGCCACAAAACCTAGTTCTCAGTAGTTCCTAGCAGCAGACGGCAGCGGACGGCGGCGTTGAAGGCCCAGGTAAGGAGCGTGAGGTGGAGAGGGAGGAAGGGGTCCCCCTTACCTGGGCCTTCCACGCCGCCGTCCTCTGCTAGGAACTACTGAGAACTAGGCTTTTTGACATCATCACCTGGCATGTCCTCGCTCTACTGAGAACTACGCTGCAAAGCCTAGTTCTCAGTAGTCCAGAGCAGTGGACAGCGGCGGGGAAGGCCCAGGTAAGGAGCGTGAGCAGGGGGAGGGAGGGCCAGCCCTAAACTGGTGGTCCAATAATCCGATATGTCCGATAGTTATCGGACATATGGATTTTGGATCCGGTCAGATAGGGCCTCCAGGAATGTTTATCATTATTGTTAATCGGGTGTCCGATAATGACCTTTTCGGATTGTTATCGGACATCGGAACGATACGATACACATCCCTATTTTATACCCATCTTCAGAGAAGGCTATCTAATATGGTTTAGCTACAAGCACCCCTCAGTTCTATTAAGTCTTAACAGCAGGTGGCAGCACTGCTCCATTTTTTAAAAAATAAATAAATTTCATAACAGTTAAAGATTTGGTGTAAGACCACCAACTCATACTTTTCCAGCTCTGTAGCAGTGAAAAAGACACCTTGGAGCTACAGCACTAATTCGTTCAAGGAGCTTCTTGAAAGTAAATTAAGGTTATTTGTTATTCGCTATTCTCTATAGAATATTATTATTTTAACCTTGGGATAGTGCTGCCACCTGCTGATCAAAACAAAATTACAAGGGCAGAATGGAAGTGGAACCCCCTGCCTACTTACTCTATGACATCAGGCACTCATGAAGGTTTTACATTCCACAGGAAATGCTCTACAATATTCTGAAAGAGATGCACAGGAATTGTGTAAGAGATGGGCTTATTCTAGGAGGCAAGGCAGGTAATGCTCCAGGATTGTCACTAATTTTATACTGTTTTAACATCCAGCCTTCCTTCAGGGGGAATCTGATATAAGCACATGGGAGAGCAGTGGGGACTGAGATATATCATCTTACCCTTTGCAAGGCTCCAAGTACAAATCTGCCTATCAATCCTGAGGGATGTAAATCAAAGGATAGTCTCTCCCTGGGCATCCCATCCCAAAAGGAACTCCAATCTCAATGGCACATGCCTGGCCAGTCATATGCTCTCCCCTTCAGGCGGTGGCCTGCCAGATGTTTTGGCCTACAACTCCCACCAGTCCTAGTTAGCACAGTCAATGGTAAGGGATGATGGGAGTTATAGGTAAAATCATCTGGAAGGCCACAGGTTGCCCACGTCTGATCTATCACAACCTGAATGACCTGTTTTCCCCAAAGTTGTGCGCTCCAGATGTTTTGGATCACAACTTCCATCATTCCTGCCCAATGACCGTGCTGGTTGGGTCTGATGGGAGTTTCAGGCCAAAACATCTGGAGGGCAACAAGTTGATTTAGACATTTGCTACTTTGCTTTCTCAGTTCTGCTCTTGTGTTTCCAACAGCAGCTTGCTTATTTATTTATTTATTTATTCTATCTACTTGTTAGAATTGGCAAATGCTGTTGGGGCAGTTCACAAGAATATAACCAAACAACAACATAATAAAGTGTCAAAACAATAAAATAGTAAACATTACAAATATTGGAAAATATTGGAAACATTGTGGAGCCAGCAGTGAAATTAATAATCAAGCAACAGATTAAAGTATAATTTTATTTATTTATTACATTTTTATACTGCCCAATAGCCGAAGCTCTCCGGGCAGTGCACAATTAAACTCATAAAAATACAAAAAGTATACAATAAATTTAAAACGTCGAAAGCTTAAGAATGCAATATAAAATCTGATAAATTACAATAAAACCCTGCTTTAAGAGAAAGGCCACCTAAATGTATACAATGAAGATATCAGGTAGATCTCTTGGAAAGGGCATTCCACAGAGAGGGGCCACTATGGAGAAGGCTCTTCATCTGCAGGTATGAGTTGTTACATGGGTGTAGCTTGGGCTGGAATCCAAGGCTGCCAACCTATACAAACCTACCTAGGAATAAGCCCACTGAACTTCAGTGGGACTTCCTTCTGGGTAGGATTGTGAGAGAGAAAAAAGTAAAGTGAGAGCAAACAAATTAAAAAAAAGAAAAGACATGCCTTTGTACCATAGCTCACAAAAAATAATAACATAAATGTCCTCCCAATTCTACACTAGATAGATAGATAGATAGATAGAGCCACAGGAGTGGGCAAAAAGTAGATCTCCAAAGTTTTGGACTTCATCTCCCAGCATTCCTGACCGTTGACCATGTTGACTGGGGTTTTGGAAATTGAAGTCCAAAATATCTGTTGATCTACCTTCTACCTACCTCTGGGTAGCACAGTGTTCCTTCCCCATGAGTTCAGGCCTTCCTGGAAGCCACACCATCTAACTTGGTCATTGCAGATGTAGGACAGGCTGTGATAATGGCACTCTGCTCAGGAAATGGCACTCTGCTCAGGCCCTGAGGCATTCTTCTTTTTAACTACTTCACATGTCCTAGGCTGAACTTCGGGTTTCCTGGGCTGATGTTAAGCCATGGTCTGGGGACAAAAGTAGGCTGACCATATGAAAAGGAGGACAGGGCTCATGTAACTTTAACAGTTGTAGAGAAAAGGGAATTTCAGCCAGTGTCATTTGTATGCAATTAGTTCCTGGTGAAATTCCCTCTTCATCACAACAGTTAAAGGTGCAGGCACTATACTAGAGTGACCATATACAAAAGAAGGCAGAGCCCCTGAAACTTTAAGTGTTGTGATGAAGAGGGAATTTCACCAGGAACTAATTGCGTACAAATGACACTGGCTGAAATTCCCTTTTCTCTACAACTGTTAAAGTTACATGAGCCCTGTCCTCCTTTTCATATGGTCAGCCTAGATAAAAGTCTTTTATATGTAGAGAGGGAAGAGGAGACTTCCTGATACAAAGGTTTTCTTCCTCCCTCACACCTATTCACATCTTCTTCCTCTTCCCTTTTTAGAACTCTTTCTTCTGTCAGCAAAGGCCTCTGGAGCCTTCACAATGCTGCCTCTGGTCGGAATCGCTCTTTCCTTGCTGATGGCACCTGCCTCATGTGATGACACAGTGGCTGACGACATTGGTAGCCACATGATGGTCCGCATCTCAGAGCTCCTCACCCCAGAGGAATGCCAAGCCTTTTATGCAAAGCTCCTTAGTCCCGAGGAGAATGTGAAAGAAGAGCTAGAGCGGCTTTCTGCAGAGAAGAACCGCATTCCCACCCGCAGGCGGCGAGACATCACCATCAGCAGCACAGAGGAATGCAGAGGGACCCTGCTCAGCTGGCTGGAGACAGAAGGAGACGCCATGTATTGGGATCGCCTGTCACGAGCGCTTCAAGCTATCGGGCGCTCTGACGTCTCCATGGAGCTGGGCAAGAACCTCAACCAGGACAAGACCTTGGAGATCAAGAAGAATGTGGAAGAATATCACAAGACTGTCAAACATCTGACCTCCTCTCTGCTCCTGGAAGAGAACGAAATGAATGGGGAGAGGAGCGGAGAAGGCCGTCTGCGGCGGGAGGGAAAGGGCTCCAAGGCCAAGCAAGAGATGGGAGAATGGGATGACCTTGAGCTTATCATAGAAAGGAAGCCACTACCGCCGTACAACAGGAGTCTCTTTGAATGGATCACTCCGGTGGCGACTGGCATCATCAGTGGGTTTCTAACGTCCTTCGTCCTGGCGGCTCTGGCTCTCTACTCTTTCTTCTGGATCCTGAACCAAGGAAGCCCTGATTCCACACAGCCCAGCTGGGACTCCATGCCAGAGATGATTTTTCGTTCACCATCGCCCAAACGCGGCGGCATCTATTACACGTTTCAGAGGCTGGACAAACTCGGGAAATGTGATGGCAAGCCAATTGTTGATGACAATGATGACGATGGTGATGTTAATGATGATGACTACAACAATGGCAGTGACAAAGAAAGCTGGGAGAAAGAACTCCTAGTTAGGCCAATCTGAGTGCAAATAATATTGCAGAGAATGAATAGAACATACTTGTTTATGTAACAGGTCAGAAATGTGAACTTGTTTCATGGTAACATAAAAATGGCTGTGTTGACCAAAGCCTTCAGTTCCGTTGATGATTCGTAAGGATATGTAGGATTGCAACCTAATAGCACAATTCCTATGCATGTTAGACGTGTCCTATGGAATTCAGTAGGGCTTACTCCCTGGTAAGTGGGCACAGGACTGGAGCCTAAGCTACTAAAATCTTCTGAACCCTAAAGCCAATCGGAGAACCACTCTCACTGACATTTGGGAGGGACAGAAGTTTATAAAAACAACACACTGCAGGAGTAATAATTGCAAATTGCTGTTGAGAGGAGAAGCATCCGTATTTGGAGGTGGCTTGTAGGAGGCGCCTTATACTGAGTCAGACCACTGGTGCATCTAGCTTAACACTGATGGGTAGCATGATGGGTAGCAATTTCTACCCAGGGTAGCTTTCCCCAGCCCTGCCTGGAGATTGAACCTGGGACCATCTGCATGCAAAGGACGTGCTCTACCACCGAGCTACAGCCCATTCCCAACTCTCCCAGGCATAAGAGACAGAAGTAAATGGTCAGGAACTATTGCAGGTATGAAGGGGCCAACAAAGATCAGCACAGCCACTGCCTTGATACAAAAGCAAGTGGCAGTAGATAGGACTTGGGGACATGTTCTCCAGGGTATGTGGCCAAGCAACACAGCATGGTCTCCCTCTATGCAAAAGACCTCTACATATTATGCAATGGCTAGGCCATATACCCAAACATGGCCCTAGGTAGTTTAGCAACTAGTCAGCCCTCCTCTCAGAAAGGGAATGAGATGCAAAGGAGGATAGGCTCTCTTAGATGCATCAAAAGGGGAATTTCAGCAGATGTGGCTTTTCTCCCTCCTACATGACAAGTTACACCTGCCAAAATGTCCTCTTTTGCTTTTTAAGGCAAAGGCATCCTCTCATTTTTCCATGAGGTTTTCTAGTCTGGTCCATTCCTCCCCTCCTCCTGGACTTGCATGATACTGTGACAAACAAATTATATAAAGAAAGCAAAACATAAAAAGCCCTCCCTGGGTAGGGGCAGCTTCCAGCTCATAACGATGTGAGGTCAGAGCTAGTAACGCAAGAACAGCAGTAAAGGGGGAAAGAGGCTTCTATTGCTTTATGGAGAAATAGCCATCCGGACAGGGTTCCCAGACATTCTGTGAAGAAACAGTGTTATAATAGGGTCAGACAGATCTTTCCAGCAACGCATTCAAAGATTTCACTGATGGTTTAAAAACAGATAAGTTTACAAGGCCTCCACAACCATCGATACCCAGGTTGCTGCAGTACTCGACTTTAGCCAAAATGACTACGCAGAGATGGATGGAGCAAGTTTCTTCATTGCTTTTCCAAATGTATTCAACTTTTCCCTCTTTTGGCCCTTGGATCTAGTTGCTTCCTTAGCCCTTCTGTGGAACAAGCACAGACTTGGCACACTTTGAGTTCTTAAAAGCTGGCAAATAAAGATAGCCGGACTCGTGCCTTTACAAATGATAATTCAGTGTGCAAAGGCAAATAGTTCAATTCCAACTCTCTGATTGGTGAACTCCATCATCAGTGGTGCCTATATGGCAGGATGTAAAACAAATTGGTTGCACTTTACTCACTGATAGGATAAAAGTAATGGCTTTTAATTGGATCAATAGATTTCTTTTTTCCCCATTGGCTACTAGCATTCTGGTCCAGTGCTTTGCCAATCAGGATTCACTGCCCAAACAAAGGAAGTGATAAAAAAAAAAACCTTCCAAATGTTGCTGCCTGAGTTTTTTGTGGTTTGAAGATAGGGAGATTTAAAGCAGGAGTGGGCAATGTTGGACTGCAACTCCCATAATCCCTCACTGTTGGCAGTGGCTGATAGGAATTGGAGTCCACCAACATCTAGAGGGCCACATGCTCCCCACCTCAATTTAAAGTATGTCAAGCCTTGAAAAGTACTTGATGGGGTACATAACAGCTGCGATTTTAGAGTTAGCTAGCACTACTGTCTGCAATAATGATTACTCCTTGACACTTTCAGCTTGCTATCCGCAATGATGTTACCATTGCTCAAAGCAGAATTATGCTGAATACCCAGGTTCTGCTGTGTTGCCTAAAAAGACAGATATCCACAAAGGCAAGCAATACAGACATATATTGCTTAGAAGAGTGCGCTTAAATAAACGCTCTTTCAAGAGCCATCACAACTTTAAGAACCATCACAACATTGCAATTTGAGCTCTAAACTGTTTTTTTGCTGCTAGATTGTCGGTGTCCTTTTAAAAGTTCTTTTAAAAGAAATTTTCTTCTCAATGTACATACTACCAAAGAGATGCAATAATGAAATATTCACACTTGCAAGTGATTCTAACGTGCTTGGGTAGGTTTATAAAATCCTGTATTGCAGCAATGCTGAAGTTGCTCGATTCCATCAGTTTTAATTTTAGAATCTGAAAGCGATATACTTGGGCTAATGCTACTGAACTACTGTCAGGTTTTCTGAACAGTGACAAAATAGAGCAGCAGAGGAATCTTTCAAATGTTTTGCTGAAGTCTAATTTTCAAAACATAAGTGACCTACTTGAGCTAATAGCTGCTGGGAAGTCTTATACCAAAAGTTGTAGGAGTGGCCCACACCCTGAAGCTAATTAGGACAAATACAATTTCATAAAACAAAATATGAGTTGCTTGTAGGTCACAGAAATTTGTCAGGCGCAACAGTTTCAGAAGTTTAAGCTTAGGTGTGGGAAATTTAGTTTAGTCCTTGCAGCAAGAAGGACCTTGCAAAATTTACAATGTAAATTACTGTATTTCATCAAATCTAAGATGCCAGTGATTCTAGGTCGCACCTTAATTTCAGGGCCACCAACAGGGAAAAAGCTTTGCGTCGATTCTAAGACGCACCTTAATTTCAGCACCCCTTCCGCTTGGGCTCATGTGACACCTCCATCGCTGTCGCCCATCCTCGCTGCCGCCACCGCTGCTCCACATCGCTGCCAGCGCTCACCTCGGCCTGGCAAGGCATCAGCACTAGGATTCCAGGGAGGGGGAGGGGGGAGTTGTGGGGCCTAGTTCCCAGTACTGATGCCTTGCCAGGCCAAGGCGGCAGCAATCGAGGTAAGTGGGGAGGGGGGAAGGGGGGACTTCTGACCTGCTTTGTGGGGTCCCTCGGGACCCGCTAGGGCAAGTCGCTGGGGGCGGGCATGCAGAGCCCTAGTGCCTTCTGCAAAGTGCAGGAGAAATCCAGCGATTCTAAGACACCATCGATTCTAAGACGCACCCCATTTTTACAGATGTTAATAAGGGGGAAACGTGTGTCTTAGAATCAATGAAATATGGTAACAATATTTATTTGATATATTTTATTATCCAGGGGATAATAAAAAAGCAATAGAAATAAGGGTGCTCTAGGTAGATTGGAACCAAGAAACAGCTGATTTAATTGATAAGCAAAGTACAACCAGGGAACTATTTTCTGTAGCCCTGTGTTCTTGAGCCGCTTTGATTTTTATGCCCAGTACTCTGCCGATGGAGGAATGATGACTGGAAGACCAAAACAGGCATTAGAGGTTTAGGTGATTTGAGTTTTTTAAACTCATGTTTTCCAGTTCTATTATTGAATGTTGTATTCTAGTACTCTTACATTTGGACTGTAGCTGTCAGGCATTTGGCCTCGATAAGGTAAAGGACAGAGGTATTTAAACACCAGGAAAGAAATAAAATAAACATGGGTGTTAACTTTTGTGATCAAACATGATTTCAAGACTTCTGAGGACAAGCAGAATGTTAAAAGAAACAAACTGTTTAGAAAGCCTTGAAGCTCTAGGGGCTCAGAATGCACCAAAACTAATTTTAAATTTGATTGGCAAATTTATCCTTTCACCTATCCAATCAGGTTAGGAGAGGGTGGAGCATAAGCTAGTTCTCTTACAGTTTTCCCTCTGGTCAGGTAAAATGGTATATAATATACAAACTATTTTTTATGGCAGTCATTCTTTGATAGTGTATTTTGAGCCACCTGCAGGGGTGGCGGACCTATTAAGATGGTCTGCCCTCGAAGGCTGATGGATTTTTCTGGATTCCAGAAGGTCTTGGAGGGTTCTATGGCTGGTATCGCCGACGATCCCATAGAAGCCCTGTCAATAGATGGAATCAAGACCTAACTAGGGCTATCGACATGATCGCCCCCAAACGTCCTCTCTGACCCGCTCCTAACTGGGCGCCCTGGTATATAGAAGATCTCAGGGAGTTGAAGTGGAAAGGACGACGACTGGAGCGCCGATGGCGGAAAACTCGACTTATATCCGATAAGACACAACATTCACATCCAGCAGAACTGTTCAGAGTGGTGAGGGGTCTAACCCAGGCACCTTCCCCCCTGAACCTGATCTTAGAGCCTTCGGTAGTTCATTGTGATGCCTTTAACAATCACTTCACAGATAAAATCTCTCAGATAAGAGCCTACTTAGATGCTGTCGTTATAGCAGAGACTGACAATGGAGTGTCCAGCAACTCCGTGAGTAAGATTACACCTGGGCAGGATCAACACTGCTGTTTTAAAGTGCTTTAAAGGGCTTTATAACAGTAGTGACAACTGTTGGGGCCCAGGACACACTCCAAAACAGTTGTCACTACTGTTATAAAGCGCTTTAAAGCGCTTTAAAACAGCAGTGTAGATCCGCCCTGGATCAGTTTCAGTTGGTGAGTACCGAGGACGTGGACAAGCTGCTTGGACGAGTGAGGAGGATGACTTGCCCTCTTGATCCCTGTCCTCCTTGGCTGGTTGTCCAGGGAGGAGATGTAATTAGATTACAATTACGACATATTATTAATACATCTCTCAGGGAGGGGAGTTTTCCATCTTGTCTAAGAGAACTGGTAGTATGGCCGCTTCTAAAAAAGCCCTCTCTGGATCCCCTGGATCTTAATAATTACAGACCAGTATCAAATCTTCCGTTTTTGGGCAAGGTGATCGAGAGGGCAGTTGCCTTCCAACTCCAAGCAGTTTTGGATGATACAGATTTCAAACCGGCTTCAGGGCAGGATATGGAGTTGAGACTGCTATGGTTGCCTATGACCTACGCTTGAGTATTGACAGGGGGAGTGTGTCCCTGCTGGTACCTCTGGACCTCTCAGTGGCTTTCGATACCATCGACCATGGTATCCTTCTGGAACGCCTGAGAGGATTGGGACTCGGGAGCACTGCGCTTCAGTGGTTCCAGTCCTACCTCTCGGGCAGGTTCCAGATGGTGATGCTTGGGGATAGTTGCTCCTCAAAGAAGGAGCTGCTATGTGGTGTACCACAAGGTGCCATCCTATCCCCAATGCTGTTAACATCTACATGAAACCGCTGGGAGAGATCATCCGGAGGCATGGGGTGGGATGCTATCAGTATGCTGATGACACCCAAATATATTTATTTATGCCTTTGACAACAGCGTCAGCTAAGGATACTGTGTCTCCTCTGAATGAATGCTTGGAGGCAGTAATGGGCTGGATGAGGAAAAACAAACTGAAGCTGAATCCAGACAAGATGGAGGTGCTTACTGTCAAGGGCTACAACCTGGGGTTGGAGGTGTGTCAACCAGTTTCACTCCCCCTGAAAGGCTGTGTTCGCAGCTTGGAGGTGCTCCTGGATCCATCGCTCCAAATGACAGCTCAGATAGATGCAACGGCCAGGAGTACCTACTGTCAGCTTCGACTGATACGCCAGCTGTGCCCCTTCCTAGAGTTGGAAGACCTAAAGACAGTAGTGTACACGCTGGTAACTTCGAGGCTCAACTTCTGCAATGCCCTGTACATAGGGCTACCTCTGTGCCTAGTCCGGAAACTTCAACTAGTTCAACATATGGCAGCCAGGTTGGTCACCGGTACACTAGGGGTGACCATATCACACCAGCTTTGAAATCTCTCCACTGGCTGCCAATTAGTTTATGGGCGAAGTACAAAGTATTGGTTATTACCTTTAAAGCCCTACATGGTTTGGGTCCAGGTTACCTGCGGGATCGACTTCTCCCATCCAATCCACCCCACACGCTCAAGTCCTCTGGGAAGAATTTACTACAGTCAACAAAAACTAGGTTGACAACCGTTACCCAGAGAACCTTCTCTTCTGCCGCTCCCAGATTGTGGAATGACCTGCCGGGAGAGATCCGCCAACTCACTAGTCTTCAAGAATTTTAAAAAGCTATAAAGACTGATCTCTTCCGGCAGGCCTACCCAGATGAATTTTAAGTGTTTTATTGGTGTTTTACTGGTATTTTAATGATGTATTGGTTTTATGTGCTTTTAATCAGTTTGTGTATTTTATGCTTGATGTTGTTCCCTGCCTCGATCCGGAGGGAGAGGTGGGTAATAAATGATGATGATGATGATGATGATGATGTCTGGCCGCGGTAAAGGAGGAAAGGGACTTGGAAAGGGTGGTGCTAAGTGCCATTGGAAAGTGCTGCGAGACAACATTCGAGGCATTATAATGTAGGTGCCAGTGAACCTCTCTGGGGGGCTCATTCCACAGCTGGGGTGCCACAGCATCAAGATTGTGTAGCTGTTACAACAGGGAATAACAGAGGACATAGCTAAGACACAGATGTAAACTGGTTTAATAGTCGAATTCTATCCAGAGGAAACCTTGGGAAATTCTTCCGTGGGGAGGGAGGAGGAGCTAGGAATAGAGAATTCTCAGCAAGCTCATCAAACTAGGCTTTTCTCAGGATTATTTAGGAGATGGCACAATGGGCTAAACTGGTATAAAATGGATTTGTAGGAGGGTAGATCTGCCTGGGAAAACCTGAAGACTCTGACACGGCTTTCCAGCTAAGTTGGGATTGAAAGTGGCCCATGATTAATGGTTCCTCCTCCCTTTATTTTTAAAGTTTCCACCCATTAATGATTCATCTCTGGATGTTCTGTACAGCTAGGTAATTGCAGTGCTTCCCTCTAAGCCAGCCTTCCCTCAACCTGGTGCCCTCCAAATATGTTGGACTACAACTCCCAACAGGAACAATGCTAAGCAGCACACAGCTGCACAACATCTGAATAACAGCCAAGACAGTGGGGTAAACAGACTGCTATAATACGTGAGTGTGGTCCCCTCTACAAGATTTCAGTTTGACGCCGGTTGCCCGATCATGCGCATCTCCTCACAATCGCTTTTATGCCTAATACCTATATAGAGAGGCATTGAAGTGCATTACTGGCTGTATGAAACTCGCTTTAAAGTTGTTGACATGCATACAAATGTTGCTGAAAGTAATGCGCTTTGTCCCGGGAAACTTCCCAAACAGGTTTTGTACCCTTTATTCTCCCCGCCTACCAGAATCTCCCACCTTTGGTTTCCTAGGTTACCTGTGGAATGATGTGGTTAACCTGTTTGGCTACCTCTCTCCCCTCCAATTTTGCCGCCAGATGAAGTTTGTCCCCCCCTCCCAGAACTGCTCAGGAGTAAATGGGAATGTGCCTCAGAAGTTTCCCCCTCCAGCAGCCTTTTAAAAAGTATTTGCTGGCTGCCTCTCTCTGCCCCCCACCATTTGCCGGAGAGAGAGAGGAAGAGAGAGAGAGACCAAAGAGAAGGAGCGAGCAAGCGAGTGAGTAGAGATCCGCACAAACGCATGCCCAAACAGACATGGGAAGCTGCTTCATTCCTTCCTCCTCCTCCTTATTTTCCCAGTGAGATCAATTGTTTCCCCTTCTCTCCTTCTCAATCATCTGTTGTTGTTTTGGTGATGCAAAACATTCAGACGTGCACACACACACACCCAGCAAGCAAGCGAGGGGAGCAAGTGTGCATGTGTGTGTCTATGGACAGAGGCAGGCATGCAGGCAAGCATGAAAACACCCTCCCCCTGTCCACACACCCCCTTTCCCTGCTTCCTGTCTCTCAGGAACCCATCAAGAAGCGAGGGGACCAGTTGTCTAAGAGGATCACTAATTATCCACACATACGCATGACAACAAGATAATCTGATCATTAATGCGCCTCCTCACAAAATTGTTTACACGGACATAAGGCGTTCTTACTCCCGCAGTAAATTAAAACTCGCTATTTAACGTGCATTCAAAAATGCGAATAATCGGAGATTTAAAGCGCCTGGACCCCTGATTTGCGCTCCACTCTTGTAGAGGTAAATTTGGTAATGCGTCTTGAAAGAGCTTTAAATCACTCTTGTAGAGGCACCCTGTGAAAGAAATTATAATAAGATTAGGACATTCAACATCATAGAACTATAACGTCAGTATACATATATACATAACAGAGTAAAGTTACAAAAAAAAAAAACAGGTTCATGAATTCGGCAATAAATTGCTGAGCGAGATAAGACTTAACAGGACTCTGGAATTTTTCACCTGTTTCACTGCAGCATCCTCAGAACCTCACTATAATTACACCACTAATAAGCTTGTGCTGTGGCAAGAGTTAATCCATCTTGGAGGACAATCAAAGATGTTTCGGGGCTGAGAAACAATTGCCTCACCTTTTCTCCCATGGCATGAGCTTATTACTAGTATAATTTCTTTTACACTCACATATTATAGCAGTCCTTTTACCCCACTGTCTTGGCTGTTATTCAGATTTTGTGCAGCTGTGTGCTGTTAGCATTGTTCTTGCCAGGTACTTGTAACTGCTGCCTCTGTTTTGGACTACAACTCCCAACATCTGGAGGGCACCAGGTCGGGGAAGGCTGCTCTTACGTAGCTACAAGCCTTATTCTAAGTACTGACTGGCTTAGTTTGGATGACACTTTAAGCAACGGAGGGGGGAAGAGGCAACCATCAGTTGTGTTGTTTATTGTGTCGAGTGTCGGGCGACACACAATGCACACACAATGGATGGCACGTTATTAAGCAACGGGGAAAAACAACAGGCTGCTCTGTTGTTTTTCGGAGCCTCGTTGCTTATTATGAGGCCTTGACTTTCAGCCGTGCGACTGGGGAAGGGCAACTTGTCGTGTGGAGGGCACTCCAAAAATAGCGTACCATCCGTTGCTTCTTCCCCCCTCTGTTGCCTAAAGTGTCATCCGAACTAAGCCACTATGTGAAAATCTAGTGAAGTGTTTGCAAGATGCAGCACAATTCTGTGCAGGGTTCTGTGCATCTCTGCTCATGGACTTCAATGGGTTTAGGCAGGCCTATCCTTGCATAAAATCAGGCTGTTCATCTGTTAAATCTTAGATTGGCAACAGCAGAGGTCCTCAATCTCGGAATTGAGCAAGGGCCAGCAACACTGGTGCTGAGTCAAAGGTTGTTTCCTTGGCCTTCCTCTGCCCAATGTAAACAGCGGTGGAGGTGTCGACAGAGACCTTCCCTTATATAATCCAGCCGACTAGTTTTGGTTCTAGTGCTTGAGCCGAGAGAAAGACAAAGAGGTGTGCGCAGCTGGATGCATAAGGGAATTGCTCTGCCAAAGCCTGTGGAGGTCAGAGTCAGACTAGGAGTTCAGGATAAGGTTGGGAAAGGGAGCTTTTCCCAGGAGGGTCCAAAACTCTGAGACCGCACATTTTTTTGCATGCAAAAGGTCCCCAGGTCAGTCTCTGGCACCTCCAGATGGATGGACTAGGATGCAGCAGGTGAGCATTTGGCCTCTGCCTGAGACCTTCACTGCCAAGTTGGACATTAGACCAGCCTTCTCCACCCTTCAGATGTATAGGACTGCAATGCCCACTATCCCCAGCCAGCATGCCTTAGGTGGCTGGGGATGATGGGAGCTATCTTCCGACACCTCCGGAGAGCGCTAAGTTGGGGAAGGCTGGGAGCTCATCCCATAGCCAGGGCAAGCCCCTTTGCCAAAAGCCAGTAAGTCACCATGTTCAGCTTGACTGAGGCATTTTGCACTACTAAAATGACTTGTGCCTCAGTCCTCTGGTCTTTCAGTGACGTGAATGGCATGGCTCTCTCTTATCAGCTCTGGAAATGTGTCACTTTCGTTTTATTATTTGCATCGTTAGGGTTGTTCAACATAATCAAGGCATTTATTGTGCTGCTGTCAATCTTGTCGACCTATTTCTGGTGCACTGAAAAAACTGGGGGTGGCTGAGGTGAGGATATAGGGAGTGACAGGGAGAAATTTCCAAGGGAAATACCTTAAACATGAAGTCAGAAGCAGAGCCTCCTTCACGATGTAGGATGTTTTGAAATATGGGGGAGGAATAGGGGTCACTGTCAGTACCCGGTAAGTTCATGTCAGAGGTAAAGCTTGACATGAGGATTTCTTGGTTTACCCAGCTCATGCTAGCACCTACACCAGCTCTTCTTCACTAGGCTGACCATATGAAAAGGAGGACAGGGCTCATATAACTTTAACAGTTGTAGAGAAAAGGGAATTTCAGCCAGTGTCATCTGTATGCAATTAGTTCTTGGTGAAATTCCCTCTTCATCACAACTGTTAAAGTTGCAGGCACTATACTAGAGTGACCATATACAAAAGAAGGCAGGGCCCCTGCAACTTTAACAGTTGTGATGAAGAGGGAATTTCACCAGGAACTAATTGCATACAAATGACACTGGCTGAAATTCCCTTTTCTCTACAACTTTTAAAGTTACATGAGCCCTGTCCTCCTTTTCATATGGTCAGCCTATTCTTCACCCCAGACCCCCATACACAAAGACACTCCTTCAGAGACCTCAGCTTTAGGCAAGTGTCGCCATTGCAGTGATTTGAGGCTGGGACAAGTTGCACAACCAATCTTCCTTGTCTCTTTTCCAGGGAAGGTTGCCTTGTTCCTTGACCCCACTGGCAGGAGCCAGCAGCTGCTGCCCTATCGAATACTCAGAATGCACCCACACATTACATTGTTGACCCCCAGGTTTCCCTGCATATCCATCCCCCTTAGGAATGTGGGCGGTGCCAGGCATTGGCTTAGAAAGGCTGCGTAACACCTCTGCAAGCTTCCTGCTCCAGCCCAGTGTTGCAATCCTGCTCATTTACATAACCTCCAGTGGTTCGCTTCCTTGGCTCTCGCCCAGCAGGGAAAGTCCAAAAGAGGCAAGGCATGATCCACACAGCCGTCTTTCAGCTCCTCAGCTCCTTGCAGGATGTGGAGGGAACCGTTCTCGGCAGCTTTCCTCCGGGCTGTCTTTGCAGAGTTCCTGGTCACCGCCATCTACGTCTTCTTCGGCGTGGGGTCAGAGCTGAATTGGCCGAAGGCGCCCTCCATCCTACAGACCGCCATCACCTTTAACTTGGCGGCAGCCACTGCTGTCCAGATTGCCTGGCATGCGAGTGGCGCCCATGTCAACCCGGCAGTGACCGTGGCCTTCCTGCTCGGCTCCCGTGTCTCACTGGTGAGGGCGGCCTGCTACATTGTGGCCCAGCTAGCAGGAGGCATCACTGGAGCAGCCATCCTTTATGCAGTGACTCCCGGGGACATCCGAGGGACATTAGGCATCAACGTGGTATGTCCTTGGTCACCATCTTCTTCTTGATGCAATTTATGGTGACCTTACGTCAGGAAAAACCAGGACATGTCAGGATTTTTGGTAACAAATCTGGGAAAGGGGGGAATTTTGATATTTGAGGAAAGATCCAGATTTTTCCCATCCTCCTCCCATCCAAAGGGCAGCTCTACTTTATAGTCAATGGGAATTAACAAAAATGCTTACAGCTATGTCATTTTTAAAGATAAAGAGATGAAACTTGACACCATGGTAGCACTTAGGTAGGGCTTTAGCCATGCCAAATTTGAAGCAGTTCCATTCATCTGTTGATTTTTAGGAATTTTTTAAAGTTTGAGGTTTTAAAATTAATTTTTTTAAAATAAAAGTGTCATTTTTAAAGATAAATAGATGAAACTTGACACCACAATAGCCATACCAAATTTGAAGCAGTTCCATTTATCTATTGATTTTTAGGAATTTATTAAAGTTTGAAGTTTTAAAATTAATTTTTTTAAGAAACATAATCTTTCAAGACATGAAACTTGGCACCATGATATCGCTTAGGCAGAGTTTTAGCCATGTCAAGTATGAAGCAGATCTGTTCATCTGTTGTTATTTTAGGATTTTAAAAAAAATTCAAGGTTTTAGGATTATTATTTAAAAACCAACAATACTAGAGCTATAACCTTCAAACTCAGTTTGTCAAACCTCCTCTTTGGGGTCTTGCACCTTGAGCAGTTTCAGCCCTTGGCATCAAGGGAATCTTGAGTTTTTAGCTAAGAAGTGCTGGGTGAGCACGGCACCTTGCAGATTTGGTGGGCAGTCGGGAAATGAGAAGTGTGAATAGGTGAGTAGTGGCCGCTGTCCACAACACACACTCTAATGTTACAGTTGAGAAACTTGTGACAATCCTACACAAGTTTTTAAAAAAATGAACTTTAAAAATAAAAAAGCCAGCCAGCAGCAAGCCCTGTTAAGCAGCAGCTTGCAGTGGAGTGAGTACACAATCAGAAAACATATTTGAGGGAAGGGGATAATGTATCACACTGGCTCAGTTCGGACGACACATTAAGCAACGGAGGAGGGGGGGGAACAATTGTCAGTTGTAATGCTTATTGTGTCATCTGGAGGGCAGCACACAACGCACACACAACTGACAGTATGATAATCAGACACTTTAAACAACGGAGCGAAACAACGGGCTTGTGCGTTGTTTAGCCCAAAGCCCTGTTGTTTAAAGTGTCGTCCGAATTCAGCCCCCCTCTCTCCGTGGACTATTCTGTTTCGGAATAGAGTTCTGCTGCCTAGAGCAGCCAAAAAACCTCAGCCGCTCTATGCAGCCGACAGAACTCACGGTGCATGCTGGGATATGGCTGGGGGACACATGCAGGAGAGGCTACAACCAAAATGGCCGCCGCAAGTTCCTTGCAGCCGGGGCATTTGCAGGTTCCGAGCAGCGCCGGCTGCAGTGTGTCGTCTGTGGAGTTCCTCCTGCCTAACGCACGGTCAGTACATTATTTACCCCTCCATTGCTTAAGGTTATTATTTGGAAAAGTGACGCAGCAAAGCCTCTCTAATGGCCAGAAGTACCTGTAGGGTTTCAAGAGGGGTTAAAGCAGGGGTGGGGCACTTGTTGGTCAAACTGTTGGTCAAACTGGTACAACTTCCATGGTCCCTCACCACTGTTTCAGCTGGCTAGGGCTGGTGGGAGTTGTAGGCCAGAACAGCCAGAGGGCTGACGGTGACTACCCTTGTGTTAAAGACTGGAGTGCTAAGTCAAGAGTGGCTTTGGGGTGGTTACCGAAGAATAACACTTTGGATAGCATCTGCAGTGCTCTGTAGTGAAGGTTTTGGCTCTAGAGTGTTTTTGGCTCTAGACTCTAGACAAGTGATAGATCAGCCCTGTGAAAGAAGCCCATGAGCAAAGAGTGCACCCTGTGCTGTCTCCGTTCAGCTTTTCTATTGTTGAAAGTGGCGGCTGATTGGGCACAAAGTGAAGTACTGGAGGAGATCAGCTGGGCAGGGGGGGGGGTTGAGAGTAGAGGAGGCTGGCAAGAAGGGACCGCAAAAACCCTAATTGCCCTGATGCCACAGGGAGCAGGTAGGCACCACAGGGCAAGCAGCATCCCTGTGGCTACTGTCATGGGCATCTTGGGGTGGTTGTGGTCGTTCTTAAGCATTTATATAGCACAATCAAAGTGTGAGGTAACGCTTCATGGATTCTGCATGACTACTCAGAAGTAAGCAAGGGTCGGGAGGAAGCAGGACCGGTGGAGGCTGGGGGCTCTGATTTCAGCGGGGCTGCAATTTCATTCTGGGTTTTTATCAGAACCAGACAGAACTCTAAAGGAGGGACCCAAAATTCTGAAGCCATTTTGGGGCTAGGGTTCAGCACCTTGGATAGTTCCTTTGGAGTTCTGGCTGGTTCTGACTGAAACCCAGAATGGAATCACAGCCCCACAGAAATCAGAGCCACCAGCCTCCACTGAGCAGGCCTGAATCACTCAGCAGCTGCCTCCCCTCAGCCAGGCAGGGGGAAGCTCTTATCTCCCTTCAGCAGCTGATGCGAGAGAAGCACTTTCCCCTCCATCGCAGATAGGGCAGGGCCAGAAGAAGAAGTTGCCTGTCGGATGGGGAGTCTTCACAGTAGGGGTGTGCACGGACCCCCCGGATCGGATCGGGACCCGGATCGGGACCTCCAATTTTGTCCCGGACCGGTTCGGACAAAATCGGAGGCCCCCCGGACCGGATCGAGTCCGATCCCGACCCAAAAATCGTAAATTTTTGGATCGGCCGCCATTTTTTTCCCCATAGACTTGCATTGCAATGCAAGTCTATGAGGAAAAAATGGCGGTGGGTGGCTGAGGGGGGGCCTAACTCCCTCCCCCCCCGGGGCCATCCGCTGTGGACGGCCCCGGCAGGTAAGCCCCCTCCCCCACGCTCCCTACCCCCCCTGGGGCCGCCCGCTTCCATCCGCTGGCGCCCGCGGGCGCCAGCGGATAGAAGCGGACGGCTCCGGGGGGGGGTAAGCCCCCTTCCCCGCCACTGCTTACCTTCTCGGCCCGTCCGCTCCCATCCGGCGCCGGTGGCTACTACCAGCGGGCTCCGCGGCCTACTCTCGAGTAGCGCGCCGGGTGATGACATCACCCGGCGCGCCACCCTGGAGTAGGCCGCGGAGCCTGCTGGTAGTAGTAGGCGCCGGCGCCGGGACGGGAGCCGCCGGGACGGGAAGGTAAGGGCCCCCCTCCCCCCTCCGCGCGCCCCCTCCTCCCCTCCACGCACCCCCTGCTTACCTTCCCGGCCCGGCGGCTCCCGTCCGGCGCCGGCGCCTACTACTACCACAGGCTCCGCGGCCTGCTCTAGAGTAGCGCGCCGGGTGATGACATCACCCGGCGCGCCACCCTAGAGCAGGCCGCGGAGCCTGCTGGTAGTAGTAGGCGCCGGCGCCGGGACGGGAGCCGCCGGGACGGGAAGGTAAGGGCCCCCCTCCCCCCTCCGCGCGCCCCCTCCTCCCCTCCACGCACCCCCTGCTTACCTTCCCGGCCCGGCGGCTCCCGTCCGGCGCTGGCGCCTACTACTACCAGCAGGCTCCGCGGCCTGCTCTAGAGTAGCGCGCCGGGTGATGACATCACCCGGCGCGCCACCCTAGAGCAGGCCGCGGAGCCTGCTGGTAGTAGTAGGCGCCGGCGCCGGGACGGGAGCCGCCGGGACGGGAAGGTAAGGGCCCCCCTCCCCCCTCCGCGCGCCCCCTCCTCCCCTCCACGCACCCCCTGCTTACCTTCTCGGCCCGTCCGCTCCCGTCCGGGGCCGGCGGCTACCACCAGCAGGCTCCGCGGCCTGCTCTAGAGTAGCGCGCCGGGTGATGACATCACCCGGCGCGCCACCCTAGAGCAGGCCGCGGAGCCCGCTGGTAGTAGCTGCTAGTGCCGGACGGGAGCGGACGGGCCGAGAAGGTAAGCGCCCCCCTCCTCCCCCCCCCGCTGTCCACTTTCATCGGCGGGCGCCCGCTGGCGCCCGCCAATGGAAGCGGCGGTGGGCGCCAGTGGGCGCCCGCCGGTCCGCCGATCCGCCGAACCGGTTCGGAGCCTTTTCGGACCGGTTCGGATTGGATCGGCCGATCCAGCTGCGGGATCGGAAATCGGATAATTTATCCGATTTCCCACTGGACCGGACTCGGATCGTGGATCGGGTCCGATCCAGTGCACATCCCTACTTCACAGGCCTTATCAGCTCTGTGGGTTAGAGGTTTCCCATCAACAAAGTAGATCCCTGCCCGTAGGAGGAAGTTGTGGAGATGGGAGGAGTACAGCTCAGATGGTAAACAGGGAGAGAATGTGTATTCAGTGATACATTGTGATGGGGGTTTGGAGTTGGTCGAAATGATCCCTTGGGATCTCTTCCAACTCTGTTATTCTTAACCAGCCCGTCATCAGGGGTTGACAAGACCAGGCAGCTGCCAAGAGTCCATGGATCAGAAGGGCCCATCCCTGCCGACCCCTAAGGCCCTCCACTCACCACTGCTGCCGCCACCTGAGATAGAAGGCAGATTATTTAAAATGATACTTTGCACAGTGAGGTGGGGCAGGCTAATAGGTCTAAACCTGTTCCAACTAAGTGTCAACATTAAGTGAGGCATATTGACCAAAGTCTAGTCCCTGCCTAATGCTTCCCTGGTCCAGTCATTGACATGGGCCAACTATAGAGCCCTGTACAAGCCCAAAAGGCGTCAGGCAAAGATATACTGGGAAATTAAGGTAGAGAGATATGGGGAAGGGGCAAAGGTAGGGTGACCAGATAAAATCCAGGTCAGGGTTCACGTAACTTTAACAGTTGTAGAGAAAAGGGAATTTCAGCCAGTGCCATTTGTATGCAATTAGTTCCTGGTGAGATTCCCTCCTCATCACAACAGTTGAAGTTGCAGGGGCCCTGCCTTCTTTTGTATATGGTCACTCTAGTATACTGCCTGCAACTTTAACTGTTGTGATGAAGAGGGAATTTCACCAGGAACTAATTGCATACAAATGACACTGGCTGAAATTCCCTTTTCTCTACAACTGTTAAAGTTACATGAGCCCTGTCCTCCTTTTCATATGGTCAGCCTATGACAGAGAGTCTGCCCCTCTTTGTCATGGAGAGTTAGGAGTATAACATTCTAAGTTATAGGATCTGACTCTACTTATTCCTCATTCAGAAAGCTCCTGTAAATCCACCTGTGAATTGACCAACCTGTGTCTATTTCTATTTTATCCTATTGTGGTTTATGGTTTGCACTGGCTGCCACTCTGTTTCTAGGCCTAATTCAAAGCACTGGTAGTTGTCAAGGAAACGTAAACAAACGTTCCCCTGTCGTGGCGGACAACTCCCGTCCCGCCACCCGGTTCCCCAGCCAAAACTGGCTTGAGCCAACACTTGAAATAACCACACAGAAATTTAAGGACCAAAGCAAGTTTATTTACACACTATACTAAGTTAAGGCCTTGGTCAAAGCACACCTCCTCAACCCAGCGAAAGTCAAAGCAGGGAAAGGTTGTTGGGAAAGGGAATGAGGGGGGGGGGGTGAGAGGTATGAGGTAGCTAAGGGTAGCAGCACAGAAAGGCACAAGCAATAAAACAATTGGGTCCCCAATCAATCAGGCACACTCTTAAAAGTGCTAAGCAACCCCAAACCGAGTAGGCTTGTAAAACAATAAAAATCTATCTAACACCCGGCTCGATCCAGCCGGACGGAGATCAGCTCTTCACCGTGCCCAGGTCCGAAGAGAGATGACCTAACCGTCACAGGCTTTCGTTTTTCAGTCTTTTTTCCCACCAGCCCTCCTTCCCACCCCAGCCTGGGAAGCCAATCCTCCCTAACGGCCTTCAGCTGAAAAGACGTTAGAAGCTTGCTTGTTAGTTGGAGCACCTGTTTCTCTCGGCTGGTACTAACCCGATAAGTAACTCAGAAATATGTCAACACATGAACTCATCTCCCTCCCTCCTCCAGAAGCCTCAAGGCCTTCAGAAACTCCATGTCCTTCACAGTAGTAACTTACAAAACCCTAAGTGGTTTGGGGGCAGGTTACCTGAAGGATCATCTCCTTCCATATGTACCTGCCCAGACACTAAGATCATCCTCAAAAGCCTCCTCTGGGTGCTGACACCGAATGAGGTGAAAAAAGGGAGAAGCAGGTTCTCAAGATGCTGTTTTTTTATTTATTTTTTCAAAGTTGAAGAGCCCGACGCGTTTCGGCCTATATCTTTATACGGCCTTCTTCAGGGGGCCATAAGCATTTAAAATTAGGGGTGTGCATGGACCCCCCGGATCTGATCAGGACCCAGATCGGGACCTCCAATTTTGTCCCGGATCGGATCGGACAAAATTGGAGGCCCTCTAGACCCCAATGCAAGTCTATGAAGAAAAAATGGCGGTGGGTGGGTGAGGGGGGGCCTAATTCCCTCCTCCCCCCCGGGGCCGTCTGCTGTGGATGGCCCCGGCAGGTAAGCCCCCTCCCCTGCGCTCCCTACCCCCCTGGGCCCATCTACGGGTAAGCCCCCTCCCCTTCCCCCTGCTTACCTTCCGTGGCCGTCCGCTCCCGTCCACCACTGACCACTACTGCGAGCAGGCTTCGCGGCTTGCCCCTAGGTAGCGCGCCAGGTGATCATCACCTGATCACCTTAAACCTGGCCCGGTAAACAATAGACAGCCAGTGCAGTTCCCTCAGCAAATGAGTAACATGCTGGAAAGGGGCAACTCCGGACAACAGCTGAGCTGCTACGTTCTGCACTAGCTCCAGCTTCCGGAGCAGCTTTAAGGGCAGTCCCACATAGAGCTCATTGCAGTAATCCAATCTTGAGGTTACTAATGCCTGTACAGCCATGTCCAAGCTTTTAACTTGGCATTTACTCTGGTTTTACTCTGCTTTAAACTTAAGTATATTACGTTTTAACTCTGTTATTGTATTTCATGTTTTCAAAGTTTTGTTTTGTGAACTGCCCAGAGAGCTTCGGCTTATGGGTGGTATGGGAATGTCATAAATAAAGCTCCTCCACCATTTTCTCCTCCAACATAGGTGAGGATCAACATCTCAACTGGGCAAGCTGTGGCGGTGGAGCTCATTTTGACCACGCAGCTGGTTCTATGCTATTTTGCGTCGACTGATAGCAAGCGAAGCAGCGGTTCCCCAGCTGTCATTATCGGTATCTCTGATGCCCTGGGCCACTTAATTGGGGTAAGTAGATGAACAGATCCTACGAGTGAGCAAATCTTCCCCACTGCCTCTGGTTGACTGACACAGGGCACATCCTATTAATGTCTAGACAGAACAAAAGCCCTACAACTCCAAGCGTTCTATCTAACCATGCGTAGGATTATGCCTTAAAATGGTTGGGGGAAACTGTACAAAAGACAGGGAGCTACGAAGCGATAGGTGGTTAGGGGAAAGGAGGTGGGGCCAAGGGGAGGGTGTGTGGCTTTCTAAGGAACCATGGAGGGCTGCATAAAGACCCCAGGAGGACCCTAAAATTAACCCTCAGTGCTGAGGTTCTGCACCCTTGCCCAAGGCGATGTTAACCAAGCAACACTCTTTAAAACCAAGGAGTTGGGAAACGTTGGATAGGAACTGTGTTAATTGCATTACCAACCTCATGGAATTGCAGGGGTAGGATTAGGATATGCTTGCATGCCCACCTACACAAACGGTAGGTCTCCAAGTGATTTGCAGTAGTAGATCAACAAGGGTTTCCAACTCCCAATGGTTTAATGACAGTGACAACAAAGGGCCTTTTCCCCCTCTCTTACATTAGGCTGCTGAAATCCTAGAAAGCTCGGGAGGCAGCTGGAGTAGATCTGTGTGTAAAAGGATTTGTGTGAGAGCCACACTTCTGGTCCTGAGAACAATTTCCTGGATTGAGCATGTGCTCCAAGGCTCCGTGTTCTGCAATAGAGCTGTACAAAATCATGCATAGTGTGGAGCATGGGGATAGTTTTCTCCCTCTCTCGTAATAATACTCCCATGAAGCTGATTAGGGGGAGATTCAGGACATATAAAAAGAAATACTTTTTCACACAGCACATGGTTAAACTATGGAATTCACTGCCACAAGGTGTAGTGACGGCCACCAATTTGGCTAGCTTTGAAAGGGGGTTGGAAAAATTCCTGGAGAAGGCTCTCAATGGCTACTAGTCCTGATAACAATGTGCTACCTCCAGGATCAGAGGCAGAAAGTCTATATACACCAGTTGCTGGGGAACATGGGTGGGAGGGTGCTGTTGCACTGTGTCCTGCTTGTGGGTCCCTGGTCGACAGCTGGTTGACCACTATGTGAACAGAGTCCTGGATTAAATGGACCCTTGGTCTGATCCAGCAGGGCCCTTCTTATGTTCTTAATTTAATGTCTGCCTTCCCGAGTCACAATTTTGCACCTGGCTCCAATTGGTGAAACTTGCAGTCGTGGTGAAATACAAAGAAGATCCCATAAGCCTAATGTTTGCCCACTTCTGGCTTGAATCCCCCAGTTTGATCAGGATCCTATAGTATACTGAGCACATTATGCTATAGAGCACAGAGCACCCCACAGATTGGAAAGTCTGGGTTTGCCCAGACAAGCATAAAAACAAATGTGAGCCCCATGATTGCAAGAGAGGCCCCTTTATGATTGCAGGGGGGGGGGGAGGAATGCAGGAAGCAGAATAATAATGCTGCCTGTATTCCCACTTTAATCCCCGCAGTCTATCTAAAGTGGAGAAGATGTAGAGGGTTCTTCCATCAGCTCCAGTCCTGAGTAAAAACATTTCAGGAAATGTGTCGTTGAATATGTTTGAGTCTGTGCATGTGTGCGTAAATGAATTGTTGGAATTTGGATTTGAGAACCAGCTATAGGAATTTTATTTTATTTATTTTATTATTTTATTTGTTTTATTTCTAACCTGCCTCTCCATCCAGATCGAGGCGGTGAACAACAATAAATATAAATACGAGAATCATAAAATAGATAAAACATTAAAACAAATAAAAATAAATACATTATTAAAAATATTGGTTATTCCAAAGCCATTCCAGTTTATTATGCTGTGGTGCTTCATCCGATGCTCCATTTTAAATGGGAATGCTCATAGAGAGAGTGACTGGGTTCACAGGACACGATAACCAACGGTGGGTTAAACAGTCAACGGTTGCTTATTGTGTCGTCTGTCGGGACTTTTACACACCACGTTGTGTATGCAAATAACCAACGCTTCATTATTTGAACAACTGTTGGTTATCATGTGCTTTGTAGAGCACTGTTGACTATTTCATTGCATACAGTTACAGGGTTATTTTCGGGGACTACAGAGTCCCCTGGCAAGAGCAACCAAAACGGCAGCTCTAGTCCAGCTGGCAGAACTCACAATGGCTGATGGGAGACCAGCGGGAGGACTGGGAGGAGAGAGGGTGGGGGATGTGTCAATCAAACACATCATTGACTAATAGTCAACTCGATGCTGCCTCAATCCACGTCATGGTTGATTATCATCATGTCTTTTGGGGAGTATCCCTTCAATAATGAACTGTGAAGTTGACTATTAACCCACCAATGACTACTGTGTTGTCCGAATGCAGCCATTGAGAGAGAATGAACCTTGCAAGAGATACCTATTCTGACACTATCTTCCAATTTCTACTTCCTAGCATTACTATACCAGCTGTTCCATGAATCCAGCCAGATCCTTTGGTCCAGCAGTCGTAACTGGAAAGTTTCCACACCACTGGGTAAAACACCTTCTTTATGTCTCTTCCTCCCATGTTATCCCAAAGCAGGGAGAAAAATTGGAGGGAGGCGGTGGGAAGTGAAAACTTACTCAACCTTTATCCAAGGACGCCAAGGGTTGCTTATGTCTGCTTAGCTTGGATTTAATACTGTGCTCAAGTATACCTTTAGTTGCTTTATGTATTATTAGTATTATTATTAACAATAATGAGATACTCCCATCTGTAGGAAGGCACATGACCAAGAGTTATTGCTACCAATTTTTTCAACCTGGGGAATAGTTTGGCGGGTCTGGGAATATTATAAGACAGTAGTAAAGACAGAAGTACCTAGGGAGGCAGTGAGCTCTCCCACATTAGAGGCATTCAAGAGGCAGCTGGACAACCATCTGTCAGGGATGCTTTAAGGTGGATTCCTGCATTGAACAGGGGGTTGGACTCGATGGCCTTATAGGCCCCTTCCAACTCTACCATTCTACGATTCTACCCCAGAGGTCAGCAGCTAGGAGTGCTGCCTGCCCCTGCAGTTGCCAGTCCTGAGGCAAAAGAGGGCCATGGAGGGAATGACAGCTGCAACACCAGGGGGCGGCCTAGATGATGGTGGGTTGCCGTCTAGTTGAATGAAACCCCAAGCTTTCTTTGCTGCTGGGTAGCGGCAGCTAATCCCAATGCAGAGAAAGTGAGAGGTCTCCAGTGGCCATTCAGCCCTCCAGGCCCATCCCCTGCCTTCTGCCCAGGAGGATAGAGACCAATTAGGGGGTGCCATCCACTCGCAAACACCTCCACCGCAAAGCCAGAGTGAGGTTAGAGGGCAGATGCACCATATTTGCCTTGCTCCAGCGGAAATGTTGGGGCAAGTCCACAACTCAGGACTTGCTGGCAGGTCACTTTGGGGAGGGGTTCTGTGGGTTTCTACGCAACAGTATTCCAAATACTTCTCAAAATGGCCCTCTAGTTTTTAGATTAAATTTATAGTCATCATCATTATTGCCATCTATACAGTTTCCAATACATATCATATAATCGCATAACTCTTTTCTCATATTGAGAACTGCCAAAGTCATTTATTCATCTGATCTGAATTGATTCCAATAGTTAATAAACGGGGTCCAGTTCTTCCGAAACGTTTGGCCTGCATTCATCTGTCCATTCCAAAGTAGCTTGTGGCTGGTAACCTTCCTCCTAAGCATGGTAACATGTACTTTTCCTCCCCCACTGATCAACTGATGGGATGTTAATTTTTGTGAACCGCCCAGAGAGCTTCGGCTATAGGGCAGTATATAAATGAAATAAATAAATAAATATGAACTGTTCCTCATGACGTAGCCAATAAAATTCATGCTGCCCTGGGCAGATGTTGGGCCTGTTCAGATGACACGTCAGGCTCTGGGGTTAATGCAATTGTGATTCTCTGGGACTAGCACTAACCACAAGCCGTGCTATCACACACAACACTTTAAGCCACAGTTAGAGCCGCTAACTCTGCTGCATATTGTCTGACTGTGGTTAGTGAATGAGAAGGGTTTAGGACAACGCATCGCACAAGGCACCTTAAACCCTGCTGCTTAACCAAAGGCCTTAACCAGCAGGGTTTAAGGTGTCTTCTGAACAGGCCCATTGTTGACCAAGGCTTTGTTTTACCTCCTGGCCTTTGCTGAAGCAGTTCTGATGGTGCTGGATGGAGCAGCTGTAAAGCTGGAAATCTATTGCCATCTTTTGGTTGTATACAGATATGACGATCTTGTTCGGCCCATTCTTAAAGCTAAAGTTGAGGGAGACATCGTCCTTGTGGTTAAATCCCCACTTCATTTGGTAGCACAGACAGGGTCCGTGCCACTGCTCCCTACAAGGACCCATGCGTGTGGGGGATGCTGGTGAGAAAGATAGCAGGGCCGGGGCTAACAGTACACACAGGAGTTGAGCCAGGAGTTGCCCCTTGCTTCTAGGCAGCCCTGAGAACGGATGTGCTCTGACCCTCCTAGAAGAGGCAACAAACAGGTGTCTTCCCTGCTCACTGAAGCCTTAAAAAGACAGGCTTTGTTAGCATTGTCTCTGTGGAAGGAAGGAATCTCGTTCAGAACACTGATGTGGCAGGGAAGCAGCAGGATTTCCATCAGTCAGATTTTTCTCTTATGCAATGACATCTGCCTGTTGCCTGCTGCACAGGGGCTTAGATTTAGACAGGGGTGTATTCACTGAGAAATCCGACCTTAGAAGTTTCCAGTAGGAAACAGATCCAGATCACACACACACACACACACACACACACACACACAACCCGCAGGAATGTAGCTAGGTTGGGGAGAGAAGTTGCAGACTGACTTTCTCTGGAATTTGTTTCACTCTCTTCTGCTTCTCCTTCAGCCTGGGAATGTGGGCACAGGGAAGAGGACTGTGTTGCAAAGCAGAGCCCAGCACATGTCTATACCACCCTTCCTCCAAGGATCTCAGCGCACCACACATGCGGTGTGATCCCCCCTTTTCCTCTCAAGAATCCTGTAAAATGGGTTTGGTTGAGGGACAATGGCAGGTTACCTAGTGACCTTTGTGAGTGAGCAGGGATTTGAATCTAGCTCCTCCCGACCCGAGTCCAGCATTCCATCTGATTCCAGAGTTCTGGGAGATCATAGTTAGCAAGATTTGGGACTTTTCGTGGCTGAGATCATGCCACAAATGCACAGTCTAGCTAGTGTGAAGTCTCTAGGACTGCATAGAGGAAATCAGTTTCAAGCCTTCGTTGTTCTGGGGAAATGTTTGTGGGCAGTGTCTGCTGAAATGCTCCAATAAAAGGGGAGAAAGGATTATGGGGCTCCCTCTGGTCAGAAAGTGGAGATCTACAGATCTGTTGTCTATTCCCACTCCTCAACCTCTAGAGTGACCAACTGTCTAGTTTTGCCAGGACATGTCCTCCTTTTTGTGCTCTCAGAGGGAGTCCAGGAGGAATTTTTAATTTTTGTTTAGATCACGGGAAGGCCACATGAGGCATTATGCAATGGTAATGCTTCGCAAAGTCAACCCATTGAAGTGAATGCACCTGATTTACATAGGGCTACTGTTGGAAACTGCCCCCCCGGTGACCTCCAGATGTTTTGAACTACAACTCCCATAATCCCTGATTGTTGGCCATGCTGGCTGGGGCTAATGGGAGTTGTAGTCCAAACCAACTGGAGGGCATCAGGTTGCCTACTCCTACGTACTTTACAAAGCTGGGCATTTATTTATTCATTTATTTAAAACATTTCTTGGCTCCCTTTCAGGGCAGAAGCCCTCGTAAGGCAGCCTATAACCTTCCTTTACTTTTTTCTCCGGTTGGTGAAAAGCGAGTCAAGGTGGGAACAAAGCAATATGGTTCTTACAAGAGGTGGCTATAAGGAACAGGGTCTGGCCCCAATCACTGTTGATGTGGCAGCTTACGCTAAAGCCAATAAAGCCAATAAACAACTAAAGATAACAAACTTTTGGCCACCCCAAACTGGGGCCTCTATCCCCTCAGAGGGAAAGGAGGGTTCCAGGGAAACGGTCCTTGATTGGTCATTAGGCCCACAATGTATAATGAAGGATATGAGTAAGGATGGTTCAGAAGATAAAAGGAACAGTCTGGCAGCTGAACTTGCAGCAATGCAAATCGTTCAGCTGGGTGGGGGAAGCATGAGTAAAAATGAAACAGTACTAAGTAATGCTGAGCCCCCCAGCACTATGCATAGCTCAACTCTCGAAACAAAAAAAAAAAGATCTAATCTATCATTCTTACCCTCAAAAATTTCGCTGACGCCGTTTAAAGATACAAGCTATATTAATAACGTGAATGCCCAATGGGAGGAGTTTCAGAGGGTGATCACAGACTGGACTGAGGACATTCTGCTTATTAAAAAGTTTCTGGCAGAATGTAAAGATCTACTGACCACTCTAACAGAGTTTGTGCTGGGAAAACACAAGGAAGTAGGGTTCCTCAGCCCAAGTGAGATAGAGCTGAACCCTTCAGATCAGGAGATAAGGATAACCCCTTGTACGTGCAATGGGAAAAAGAAAACGAACACTCCTCAAACTAAATGAACGAGAAAGGAGAGCAGATCTGACGGGGAAGCTCCATTGAAGAAAAAAACGGGCAATTTAAAAATGACTCCTAAGATGAAAGCACCCAAAGGCCCAAGGAAAGCTGTGAAAAAATCAAAGAATCTTAAAACTAGGGGTGTGCACGGACCCCCCGGATCGGATCGGGACCCGGATCGGGACCTCCAATTTTGTCCCGGACCGGTTCGGACAAAATCGGAGGCCCCCCGGACCGGATCGAGTCCGATCCCGACCCAAAAATCGTACATTTTTGGATCGGCCGCCATTTTTTTCCCCATAGACTTGCATTGCAATGCAAGTCTATGAGGAAAAAATGGCGGCGGGTGGGTAAGGGGGGGCCTAACTCCCTCCCCCCCCCGGGGCCGTCCGCTGTGGACGGCCCCGGCAGGTAAACCCCCTCCCCCGCGCTCCCTACCCCCCCTGGGGCCGCCTGCTTCCATCCGCTGGCGCCCGCGGGCGCCAGCGGATAGAAGCGGACGGCTCCGGGGGGGGGTAAGCCCCCTTCCCCGCCACTTACGTTCTCGGCACGTCCGGCGCCGGCGGCTACTACCAGCGGGCTCCGCGGCCTACTCTCAAGTAGCGCGCCGGGTGATGACATCACCCGGCGCGCCACCCTGGAGCAGGCCGCGGAGCCTGCTGGTAGTAGTAGGCGCCGGCGCCGGACGGGAGCCGCCGGGCCGGGCAGGTAAGGGCCCCCCTCCCCCCTCCCCCCTCCGCGCGCCCCCTCCTCCCCTCCACGCACCCCCTCCTTACCTTTCCGGCCCGGCGGCTCCCGTCCGGCGCCGGCGCCTACTACTTCCAGCAGGCTCCGCGGCCTGCTCTAGAGTAGCGCGCCGGGTGATGACATCACCCGGCGCGCCATCCTAGAGCAGGCCGCGGAGCCTGCTGGGAGTAGTAGGCGCCGGCGCCGGACGGGAGCCGCCGGGCCGGAAAGGTAAGGGCCCCCCTCCCCCCTCCGCGCGCCCCCTCCTCCCCTCCACGCACCCCCTCCTTACCTTTCCGGCCCGGCGGCTCCCGTCCGGCGCCGGCGCCTACTACTTCCAGCAGGCTCCGCGGCCTGCTCTAGAGTAGCGCGCCGGGTGATGACATCACCCGGCGCGCCATCCTAGAGCAGGCCGCGGAGCCTGCTGGGAGTAGTAGGCGCCGGCGCCGGACGGGAGCCGCCGGGCCGGGCAGGTAAGGGCCCCCCTCCCCCCTCCCCCCTCCGCGTGCCCCCTCCTCCCCTCCACGCACCCCCTCCTTACCTTTCCGGCCCGGCGGCTCCCGTCCGGCGCCGGCGCCTACTACTTCCAGCAGGCTCCGCGGCCTGCTCTAGAGTAGCGCGCCGGGTGATGACATCACCCGGCGCGCCATCCTAGAGCAGGCCGCGGAGCCTGCTGGGAATAGTAGGCGCCGGCGCCGGACGGGAGCCGCCGGGCCGGAAAGGTAAGGGCCCCCCTCCCCCCTCCGCGCGCCCCCTCCTCCCCTCCACGCACCCCCTCCTTACCTTTCCGGCCCGGCGGCTCCCGTCCGGCGCCGGCGCCTACTACTTCCAGCAGGCTCCGCGGCCTGCTCTAGAGTAGCGCGCCGGGTGATGACATCACCCGGCGCGCCATCCTAGAGCAGGCCGCGGAGCCTGCTGGGAATAGTAGGCGCCGGCGCCGGACGGGAGCCGCCGGGCCGGAAAGGTAAGGGCCCCCCTCCCCCCTCCGCGCGCCCCCTCCTCCCCTCCACGCACCCCCTCCTTACCTTCCCGGCCCGGTGGCTCCCGTCCGGCGCCGGCGCCTACTACTACCAGCAGGCTCCGCGGCCTGCTCTAGAGTAGCGCGCCGGGTGATGACATCACCCGGCGCGCCACCCTAGAGCAGGCCGCGGAGCCTGCTAGTAGTAGTAGGCTCCGGCGCCGGACGGGAGCCACCGGGCCGAGAAGGTAAGTGCCCCCCTCCTCCCCCCCCCCGCTGTCCACTTTCATCGGCGGGCGCCCGCTGGCGCCCGCCAATGGAAGCGGCGGTGGGCGCCAGTGGGCGCCCGCCGATCCGCCGATCCGCCGAACCGGTTCGGAGCTTTTTCGGACCGGTTCGGATTGGATCGGCCGATCCAGCTGCGGGATCGGAAATCGGATAATTTATCCGATTTCCCACTGGACCGGACTCGGATCGTGGATCGGGTCCGATCCAGTGCACATCCCTACTTAAAACCCCTCCCAATTCCAGGAGAACTGCCAAAATGAACTATGGCAGATTATTTAAATTACTAGAGGAGGTGGATAAAGGCAACAATGATAACAAAGATAATAAAACACTGGACGCATCACGTTCTGGCAGAAAGAGGAAAGAGAGTACGCTCAATGGAGCTGGCCAGGATCCAACTTTAAACAAAAATCATTCAAAGATGGTTGTTCCGATGGCCAGACCTCCTAAGGAACTGGGCAAAGGGAGGCAACTGCAGCTTGTGAGAGAGGCCCTGGTGTTTTCGAACTATCCCAAACCTATCTGGAAGCTGTCGCAAAGAGAGTGCAAGGAATATTTTGCCTCAGTGATAGCTCACGCAACAAATGTACAACTGTGTCTTGCCTCAGTGATACATGTGGAGTATATTTATTATAACCGTTGCACTGTCTGTGCTATAGTAACATTGGGGTCTCCTAAAGTTGCTGCACGTGTTTACGGACTGAGAAAGGCACTACAGACAGACGGGATTTGGGTTAGTAGATACTTTAGAGACCTGGCTCCCCCGTCTCCGCTTGGACCAGCACGTTGGGTTGGATCTACCTATTATGCATCTCAGGTTGAGAATTGGACAGATTTAAATGGTCCTGTAGTTACAACTTTCTCAGAAGGGACAGGCTGTAAGAACGGAGAGGACCTGACCCAATTCAAATTAACTGAGGATCAAGGCCCCCTTATAGATGGTCCAATATCTGGGGAGTTCACGCTAGAAGAACTTACGCTGCTGGACAGTTTCACTGCCCTTCCAGATCGCGAAAAGCAGGTGATTATAGTAAGACTCACAACTCTCAGGGAAATCCTAATTTCTAAAATCCAATATATTAACACCCCACTTATGGAAACGAGACCAGAGCCCACGAATTTAAATATGAGGACGAGTCTACTAGTTAATGAGGAGCTGGACCCAATTGGGGGCAAAGATCAACGGGGAGGAGATTTCCAACCCCTTTTCTAGAAGGGAGGAATTGCCTTGAGCCCTAAAATAATAGTATCCAACTCTATACATAGAACTCAAATTCCAGTCATTACCAGCAAGGAGGGACAGGGGGCCCTCTCAGCCAACTCTAAAATAAACAATAGTAAGAAGTTAACTTTGGAAGAGGAAACCTCTAGGACAGGTGAGGATCCTAAAGAACAAATGAGTCTACTCCCCAAGCCCACTAACGGATGTATTTGTGACAACTTGGAAGGGCAGATTGACTCAATAGTAGAGCTAGTCTGACTAAAGCATAAGAAAATCAATCCACCTTTAAAATTTCTATCATGGAATATCGCGGGATGGGGTTCAAAGTCCAGGTCTCAAAGTATCCTTGAATATCTGTACAAGTTTGACATCATTTTTCTTCAAGAAACATGGTGTCGAGACCCAACAGGTGAATGGGTTCAGTACATACTCTATTCCCGCAATTCCCAATAGAGGTAAGGGCAGAGATAGTCAGGGGCTTGCCTTATTGATCTCAACATCTCTCAATGTCAGTATAACAGAGACTGTCAACTGTGATACCTCAAAACAAGCCCTAGTCCTAGACCTAAAAATCCCTAAACTAACCCTACTGCTTTTTAATGTGTACCATTTACCTCCATCATCTAATCTATCGTCTGCGATAAGCTGGCTTAAACTCGAGTGTTATTTCTCCGAGCAAGTAGCCAAGCACCCACATGCATATCCTATCTTGGCGGGTGATTTTAATGCAAGATCTGACACTTATATGGTAGATCCATCAACTCCAAAGGGCAAGCCTTTAATAGGGAAAGATTCCTTTCAAGCGAACATTCGACATTCAAAAGACCTTTTTATTAACTCTGCAGGTCAACGTTTGCTTCAATTTGTGTACAATAATGATCTGACCATTTTTAATGGACGTGCTAATTATGACAGATGGGACGAGTTCACTCACACTTCTTCCAGAGGGTCGAGTGTGATCGATTATGTAATAATTCATGGATATCAAAGAGACTTCGGGATGCAGTTTCCTGGTTGCTAATCGCCTCGAAAGTGACCATCTACCCCTGGAATTCTGGCTGTCAATCCCTGGGCTTTCCCCAAACGTGGCTCACAACCCTTTACTCTCCAGTAACTCAAGAACAGTCAGATGGAATAACGAACTGGCAAAGCTCTTTACCCATCTGACTAGCTCCTCAATTCATATAATAACCTTAGAACAAAATATAGTTAACTTTCCCCCTGAATTGAGAATCTCAGCATTTGAGGAGTTGGTGCAAAGTCTAGGTAAGCTCCTCCAAAGTAACTATGAGATGGGTATTGTAAAAATCTCCCAGTAACAATTGGTTTGACAAAGAATGCGTTGAGCTTAGGGAAAGGCTTAAGAATATCTATCGTTCCTATCGGAAGGATAACGAACGGAGACTTCCAAACAGGTTTTATGATCTAATGAAAAAATATAAGAAGACACTGAAACAGAAAAAGTGTAAGGCGGAGCGAGAAAACTGGCAATTATTAATCAGTGCTTCAGTTGCCAACAACAGTAGAACGTTCTGGCAACTAATCAACGGAACACTTAGAGGCAAGAACAGTCTTCCCGATTGTTGTATATCAGCTGATACTTGGGAAAATCACTATAGCAGGGCCCTTGGTGGCAGACAGATGCCTAATCAGGCTCCTATTCTGTCTTCGGGAATCCCAGAATGGCCTGACGTAGATTCCGCTACTATCGAAGAGCTGTTAACACAGTTAAAGGTAGGCAAAGCTCCTGGCCCAGATGGGATTCTCCCAGAAATGCTAAAAAGTAATATTGCCTGGTGGACGCCAATTCTAGTCTCCCTTTTTACAGCAATTAACAAATCTGGCCAGATACCTTCAGTTTGGCAAAGGACTGTTGTGGTACCTATATATAAAAAGGGCCCGAGAACGGACCCGCATAGTTATAGGCCAATTAGTCTTCTGTCTGTAATAGGGAAACTATATGCCAAAACAATAAGGACAAAATTGATCGATTGGGTCTGTGCCAATGATATTGTGAGCCCTGAGCAAATTGGGTTCAAGGCAGGGTCTTCTACGAACGACCACTGCCTGGTCCTGTTGCTTTTATTGACCTTAAATCTGCCTTTGATTCCATCTCCCGATCTCTATTATGGGATAAACTTGAACAGTTGTCTATAGAACCTAGACTGCTATTTCTGTTAAAATCGCTGCATTACAATACATCTGCTCAGGTTAGGTGTAGCAGGTCTGGTCATCTCACCAACGAATTCAGCACCTCTCGGAGAGTTGGACAGGGCTGTGTGTTAGCACCAAGCCTGTTTAATTTATATCTGGCTGATCTGCCTTCCTTCCTGGAACCAATACAATCCCACCCTCCCAAGATTGGCTCACAGAAGGTGAACATACTTCTCTATGTAGACGACGCAGTACTGATCTCTCAGACCCGTCTTGGTCTAAAGAGGTTATTAAATGGATTCGCGAAGCACTGTGTTAGAGATAGACTAACAATCAACTATCAGAAATCTAAAGTTCTCATCTTTGCGAAGAGTAAAGTTAGATTCCCCTGGTCCATGGGAGGTAGCAGAATTGAGCAGGTCGACTCTGGCCTCCTCCACACGAGACGTTTAATGAGCCTTGAAGGCTCATTATAAATTTTACCTACACACGAGCGGAGCGCAAAACGGGCGTACAGGCGCGTTATCTCCCCGATAATGCGCATTTTCGAACGCGCGTTAAATAGCGACTTTTATTTTGCTCCGGCCGTTAAAGCGCATTTTCGCTGTGTGAACAAGCGATTATGCGCATTAACTACCTGTAAAGTGCTTTTTGGGCATCTTTTAATGCGCTTCGCCGCTTCTCGCCGCCTCCCGTGCAGAGGGATTAGGCGTAAATGCGCCTCCGCGAAAATGCGCATAATCCCCGAACCGGGCGCAAAAGCGCATCCTTGTGGAGGGGGCCTCTTACAAATATCTGGGTATCTGGTTTCAGGGGAACTTAAAATGGAATGCGCATGGCAAATACCTCAAGGCCAAAGCTGAACAGACTATTGGAGCTCTCTCCCGTTTTTTTCATCAAAAAGGGGGCAACTATGTACCAGCAGCCATCAAGGTATATAAAGCTAAAATGGTGCCCCAGGCTTTGTTTGGGGGCCCTGTTTGGTTTCCGCTTTCAAGAATTCCATTGGAAGGCTTACAGTCCACTTTTTTGAGGCTAATTTTGGGAGCTCCAAGATGTGTGTCTGGTCCAGTGCTCAATTTGGAGGTCGGCCTGAGATCCCTGAATAGTGTGGCCTGGAATTTAACCCTGCAGTTCTGGTTGCATCAATACCATGCTATGACATATAATTCCCTGGTAACTCAGGTCCTGCTAGATTCCTATGAGTCTCCCTGGTCCAAAGCAATAATACGGAGGGTCACCACTCTAGGGCTAAATCTCCCACTCCTGTTTCTGTCTGAACCAGGTCAAGCAAAATTAACCTTCAAATGGAGACTCGTGGATATCGATCTCCAGGAGATGCGGGGTGCAGCAGTGGGCTCTTGCTCCCCTGCTGCATTGGGCTTGTTAGATCATGCTGGAAAAGGGGAAACTGTGTACCTAGAATGGCTATTTGTTCCAAAATATAGGACGGCCTTTACCCTGGGTAGATTTAACGCCCTCCCTTCCAAATTGCTGGAAGGTAGATATAAAAAAGTACCAGTGGAGAATAGATGCTGCCCTTGCAACAATTCCGAGGTAGAAACAGTTACACACGTGCTTCTTTGTTGTGATTTCTACCAAGGTATCAGAGATGACTTGTTGCGACCAATTCTCCAGGGTTTCCCTGGCCATTCTAAAGAGTTTCTGACTATCGTACTTTTACAGGCCAAAGATAAAATAGTTACAACTCAAGTTGCAAAGTTCTTACATCTTACCATTTGTTATAGAGCTCAATTGGTGGGTATTTGATGTGTACGATCTGTACTGTTTACGAACTGATAATATTGTATATGTATATCTCTTGGACTATTGTCTATTGATTTTTTAAAATAAATAATAATAATAATAATAATAATAATAACAACAAAATACATAAAAACAGTTAAAATGTTAAAAGCAATAATAACATAAACACAATAAATATCAATGAAAAATAATAAAAGCCAGCAATAAAATCTGCAACAACAATGGCTATAGCAGGAACAATGAGAAACTCACGGTAAAATAACATGTTTTCAAGGCCTTCTTAAAAGCTTGCAAGGATGGTGCATGGCGGACTCCAATGGGAGCTTGTTCCAAAGGTATGGGGCCACTGCAGAAAAGGCTCTCTCATGTGTGATCACCCACCTAATTGCTCTCACAATGAGCTTTTTCACAATGACGTGGTGAACTTTTTCAAACTGCGGAATGTGGCCATTCTAGCTGTAGAATAGGAAGGATGTGTAGAGAGACATACACTGCCCCCAGTGGGATGAGTTGTACTTAAACCCCACTGAACATAATGGGAGAGATTAAAAGGTTCAAGTAGCTTAAGCCCATTTCATTTCAACAGGAGTTCAGAGCAGCTACCTTTCTCTGAATAAGGCCCCCTGGCTTCCTTTCTGCTGCCTCCCTTGCTACCACTCAGCTAGGGTGGTTGTGGTGGTGGTGGTTTCCTTTTAGGTAAATGAACAGCAGCATGCTCTAACTTCGCTCACCATGACCTGTTCCTCTATGTCATGTTTTTGCAGGTGTTCTGGGTGGGTCCCTTGGCAGGTGCTGTCGTGGCCACTGTGCTTTATAACTTCGTCCTTTACTACGACCCAAAGACATTTGCGCAACGACTGGCTATTCTCAAGGGCAGCTACAACTCGGAAGAGCTGGGGAAGGCGGTTGAACAGAAGACGGATACCATTTCATTGCCCAGTCTTGTACACAGGCTGTAGCCTCCGAGTCTCCTATGGGAGCGCTTCTGCCGTTTTAGGATGGGCTCAGCAAGAGATGCTCCAAGGGCTACCTATCAGCAAGCATTGTTCAACAATTCCGTCTTTTTTTCCATAACAGACGTGGTGGGAAAGAACGGGATGGCTACAAATGGAGGACATTGTTGTGGGGACCCCGGTTAAATTTAATGACCGAGGCGTACCAATTACACATCTGGAGACCCCCTGAACCTGTGGATGGGTCATTCCAGCATTGGCCACTAGAGGGCCCCAAGTGCCTTTTCTCTGAAGTCTGCGGCTTCAAGCAAGTGTACATATAGGCATATTCGTAGGAAAGTGCCAAATTTGCAACAGAGTCTTTTAGCCTGAGGAACCCCAGGCAGTAGGAGCTTATACACAGTGCCATGAGGCCATGGGTTGCTCTGAGATGCTGCACAGATGTGTAGCCCTCTAACGCCCTCTACGTTGGAGACTGACCTTACTATAGCTGTGCTTTATAACTTCGTCCTTTACTACGACCCAAAGACATTTGCGCAACGACTGGTTATTCTCAAGGGCAGCTACAACTCGGAAGAGCTGGGGAAGGCGGTTGAACAGAAGACGGATACCATTTCATTGCCCAGTCTTGTACACAGGCTGTAGCCTCCGAGTCTCCTATGGGAGCGCTTCTGCCGTTTTAGGATGGGCTCAGCAAGAGATGCTCCAAGGGCTACCTATCAGCAAGCATTGTTCAACAATTCCGTCTTTTTTTCCATAACAGACGTGGTGGGAAAGAACGGGATGGCTACAAATGGAGGACATTGTTGTGGGGACCCCGGTTAAATTTAATGACCGAGGCGTACCAATTACACATCTGGAGACCCCCTGAACCTGTGGATGGGTCATTCCAGCATTGGCCACTAGAGGGCCCCAAGTGCCTTTTCTCTGAAGTCTGCGGCTTCAAGCAAGTGTACATATAGGCATATTCGTAGGAAAGTGCCAAATTTGCAACAGAGTCTTTTAGCCTGAGGAACCCCAGGCAGTAGGAGCTTATACACAGTGCCATGAGGCCATGGGTTGCTCTGAGATGCTGCACAGATGTGTAGCCCTCTAACGCCCTCTACGTTGGAGACTGACCTTACTATAGCTGTGCTTTATAACTTCGTCCTTTACTACGACCCAAAGACATTTGCGCAACGACTGGCTATTCTCAAGGGCAGCTACAACTCGGAAGAGCTGGGGAAGGCGGTTGAACAGAAGACGGATACCATTTCATTGCCCAGTCTTGTACACAGGCTGTAGCCTCCGAGTCTCCTATGGGAGCGCTTCTGCCGTTTTAGGATGGGCTCAGCAAGAGATGCTCCAAGGGCTACCTATCAGCAAGCATTGTTCAACAATTCCGTCTTTTTTTCCATAACAGACGTGGTGGGAAAGAACGGGATGGCTACAAATGGAGGACATTGTTGTGGGGACCCCGGTTAAATTTAATGACCGAGGCGTACCAATTACACATCTGGAGACCCCCTGAACTTGTGGATAGGTCATTCCAGCACTGGCCACTAGTGGGACCCAAGTGCCTTTTCGCTGAAGTCTGCAGCTTCAAGCAAGTGGTTATACATATAGGCATATGCATAGGGAAAGGCCACATTTGCAACAAAGAGCCTATCTACACACGCAGGATAAAGCACTTTGAAAATGTTTTGAAAACTGTATATGGCGGGTGTCCTGGGCCCCAACAGTTCTCAAAACTGTTATAAACCATTTCAAACTGTTTAAACCATTTTAAACTATTAGTGTAGATAGGCTCAGAGTCTTTTAGCCTGAGGAATACCAGGCAGTAGGAGCTTATTCAAAGTGCCATAAGGCCATGGGTTGCTCTGAGATGCTGCACAGATGTGTAGCCCTCTAACGCCCTCGATGGTGGAGAGTGACCTCACTGTAGCTGAGAGTTATTATGACATAGGGGCTATCTAAACGTTGCCTTTGCCCCACTAGTTCAAGAATGATTATCCTGGAATAAGCAGGCCCTAAGTCCACAGCTCATATATCACTCAGCCCTCGTACTTTATAAGCAACTGATTTTAATTAAGACAGACCCCAACAAGAATTGAGTCTTGTTTGTGTACTTCTAATTAATGCATCATCCATTCATCCATGTGCCCGGCCTCGAAACTCTGTCCCTCTCTGCACCCATTTTCTAGTTCCCTGGAATTCTGGCCTGGATCAAGGTTTAGGAAGCTGGAAAATTGGCATGGGGGGATGTCTGCTTGTGCCCTTCAATTCCTTAAAGCAAGACAGTGATTTCTGGGCACAATGAACCTCATTTTGAAGGCTCAACCCCAGTTGTGCCGGGTAGAAGGCATGAGGATCCCCTTACCCAATGATCCTGATAGTTTTCCATTATGATGGCAGGGCCAAAAGACCGTGCGGGGTTCATGGAGCAGCCAGTGAAATAGATCTGGAACATAATAAAGACATATAAATGTCCTCAGTCCAGGAACATATGCTGCTATCAAATGGCTGGAAAATGGGCAAAAATGTATTGAATGGCTATGAAGCTGAGAAACGACATTCTCCTTCCTTTTCAGCAAAAATAGTTCTCTCCATTCTGGTCCAAAGTTGCTTCTGAAGAAGGCAGGAATGGAACCACCATGTAGATGGGGTACTTATAGTGCAATCCTAGACATGTCAACTCAAAAGAAAGTCCCATTGAGTTCAATGAGGTTTACCCATAGCTAAGTGGGTATAGGATTGCAGCTTTAGTGGTTCACTTAGGGCCAGTCTAAATGTTCTGCAAATTGCCCTCTTAGCAGATGGCCTTATTTATTTGGGCGGAAGCATGTGCAGCCCTGATTCAGATCAGGATCGGGGAGATTCAGGAGGGGAGATTTAAACTTCCGCCCTCCTGTTTTTGTTCTGAAGCTCCACACACACGTTTGAAGTATGTATTTGTGTAAGGGAGGAACCATCTCCAATAGAAGCAATAGGGTCATTTTTGTCTTTTTTTTTAACCACCTCATCCCCGCTTGCAGAAATATAGTCTCCATTCTCCTCCCCCGCCCCACACAAGGAGTTAGAAATTTGTATTCCTTGTAGTCATGTGATTCAATCCCCAAGTTCTCCTTATCTCTAATTCCTAGAGAAGCAATATACTGTCCCTTCCTCTCCATGATGTGTAGAAGCACTCTGGAAATAGGATAATATTCACATGAAGGAAAAGTATTTGGATATAACAGTGTGTACCCTATTTTAAAAAAGAGCTTGGACTATTGGTTCTTCTTTCTCCCTTTAACTCCTTTGATGATTCATGTTTACCTGCAGTGTTACTTTCCAGTGGTATCAGACCACACCAGTAAAAATATTTATTTTGTTTATTTTATGTTTGTCCCACCCTTCTGTAGAAAGAGTCCAGAACGCCTAACAACGTATACCTGCCACATAAAGATATGTGTGAAGGAACCAGGTCACTGGTCCTACACACTTAGAGCTCCCTCAGACGAGCGTTTTATTGCATGCTCGCTACTGGGCACTCACGGATTTTTGCGGGTCCCTCGCACTACGTCATCTGCCTCCCGTGTGCCTCCCACGCCCCTCCCGCCCTTTCTAGCCTTCTTTGTGTCACAAAAAACCACCTCAGTAAGTCCGACTTATTTTTAAAGATGGAAGTTGCCGCTATCTCCTGCTGTGGGCAGGAGAAGCAGCAGGATCGAAACGGCCCGCTGAATGGGCCATGCGCACATTGGTTACTTCCTCTTTCAAAAGAGGAAGTAATGAGGGACAAACGTACAGGCGGAGAAGTGACGGTAAGCAAACACGATTTTCTCCCATGTGATGACGCTCAAAGTTCCTCCATACACATATTACTGGAGGGGAAAAGGCTAAGTGCAAATTGACTTTCCATATTGTGAAAAACACCACATTGCTTTATATGCTGATTCCCTCAAAATCCCTCAGCATTGCTGCTGCGAGGTGGAATCAAGAAAGCTAGATGGCAAGAGGGAGCACTGGCTATCCAGACAGGAAAAACCTCAGCGCTGGCAGCCGTTTGGTTTGCCAAGCACGCACGCACGCACGCCCCCTGCCCTGTCTTCCTGGGCTTACCCTGCATTGGGATTTGCCACTAGGAATGTGCCGCCACCACCCCTGAGCTGAAGCCACCAGAGACAGTCAAAAGAAACAACGTGATGGCATCGGAGGAACTGGAAAAGTTGTTGTAAGATGACACTGTGAAAAAGCGCAATTTCGTGGGTAAAAGCCCAATGTGGCTGCGAGTTGGTGGCTGCATCATATAAACAGCGCACTGGTACTGCACTGCCACTACGGGGTTAATAGGAAATATAAACACCCCCTTGGAGCAGCTAAGAATAGGTCCAATAGCACTCCTTCTCTGGTTGCTATAGCACCCCCTGCTGGAAATGGCTGGAAAAGGACTGCTGCTCATCCATCCAAGAATCACCCCCTGTACCTTTTTTTCTTCATCTTTGCATCTCTGGGATAACAATACTCATCCCTAGGAGATGGCCACCGGTGACTGACAGTCCAATAGATAATGCCGGGAGCCCACGTTGTCAGTTCTGTGGTGGTCAGTCGAGGCAATGACGCAGAGGACCAGCAGGAAGGTCAGAATCAGCTTCACCACCGCTGCCTGTTCTGCTGGAGTGTCATGTTGCAGCTGGAAAGATTAAGAAACCCATGAAAGACACACCGAGAAAGGCAGCCTTTGGACCTATTCTTTGGACAAAGAATTACCATTCGCCTGCAGCCAGTGGCGGCACTAGGAAAAAAATTCAAGGGGGGCACAGCAGGGGCAAAGTATTTTTCTAGGTGGGCGGGCTGTACAGGTGTCATTTGTATGTATGCAGCACCTGGTGAAATTCCCTCTTCATCACAACAGTCAAAACTGCAGGAACCCTGCCCTCCTTTTTATCTGTTGTGATGAAGAGGAAATTTCACCAGTTGCTGCATGCATACAAAGGACGACTGCTCAAATTCCCTTTTCTATACAACTGTTAAAGATACAAAAGCCCTGTCCTCCTTTCCATATGGTCACCCTATAATGTTGAGGGCATTGTGGGGGAACTAAAATGGCAGCTAGACCAACCTGCCAAGTGCTGAGCTAGAAAAATAAATAAATAAATAAATAAATAAATGGAGGGACAGACATCAGCTGGTGGGACCCTATCAACCATCTGATAATGCTGTGTGCTGTTGCAGGCCTGGTTCCTTTTATTGTTGGCTTTTAGTCCCTTCCCTTGGGGAATGTTGAGGCTCAGATGGCTGGTACACATGTTTAAAAATGCTGTGGGTGGAAGAGAGAGGGCGTTGTCGATGTGAGATCTGCTGGAATAAGTAAACAACCTGCTAGATCATTTGCATAAACGTCCTGCGAATGCTTTCTTTTGGCCTGATGAATGGTGGCAGCAGAAAGGGACTTACTGAAACAAATGACAGTACTTGCCTATAGAGAAACCATACTTGCTCACAGAGAAATCATACTTGCCCATAGGGTTCTATTGCATAGCACTTGCGCATAGGATTCCATTGCATAGCACTTGCCCATAGGGATCCATGGGACAGCACTTGCCCATAGGGATCCATAGGATAGTGGTTGCCCATAGGGAAACCATACTGGCCCATAGGGATCCATGGGACAGCACTTGCCCATAGGGATCCATAGGATAGTGGTTGCCCATAGGGAAACCATACTGGCCCATAGGGATCCATGGGACAGCACTTGCCCATAGGGATCCATAGGATAGTGGTTGCCCATAGGGAAACCATACTGGCCCATAGGGATCCATGGGACAGCACTTGCCCATAGGGATCCATAGGATAGTGGTTGCCCATAGGGAAACCATACTGGCCCATAGGGATCCATGGGACAGCACTTGCCCATAGGGATCCATAGGATAGTGGTTGCCCATAGGGAAACCATACTGGCCCATAGGGATCCATTGCACAGCATTTGCCAATAGGGAAACCATACTTGCCCATAGGGATCCACTGCACAGCATTTGCACATAGGGAGCCATAGGACAGCCCTTGCCCATAGAGAAATATAGGACAGCACTTTCCCTTAGGGATCCATAGGCCAGCACTTGCCTATAGGGAAACCATAATTGCTCATAGGGATCCATTGGACAGCACGTGCCCCTGTGGATCCCTATGGGCAAGTATGGTTTCCCTATGGGCAAATGCTGTCCTATTTTTCACTATGGGCAAGTGCTGTCCCATGGATCCCTATGGGCAAGTGCTGTCCCATGGATCCCTATAGACAAGTGTTGTCCCATGGATCCCTATGGGCATGTGCAGTCCTATATTTTCCTATGGGCAAGTGCTGTCCCATGGATCCCAATAGGCAAGTATGATTTCCCTATGGGCAAGTGCTGTGCCATGGATGCCTATGGGAAGTGTCCAATATTTCACTATGGGCAAGGGCTATCCATTGGATCCATACGAGCAAGTATGGTTTCCCTATTGGCAAATGCTGTGCAATGGATCCCTATGGGCAAGTATTGTTTCCCTATGGGCAAGCGCTATCCTATTGATCTGTATGGGCAAGTGCTGTCCCATGGATCCTTATGGGCAAGTGCTGTCCAATGGATCCCTATGGGCAAGTATGGTTTCCCTATGGGCAAGTACTGTCATTTGGTCCCCTCTACAAGGATTCGCTTTTGCGTCCGGTTAGGCGATTATGCGCATAATCGCTGAAGCGCATTTACACCTAATCCCTCTGCACAAGAGGCGGCGAGAGGCGGCGAAGCGCATTAACGGATTACCAAAATGCGCTTTACAAGTAGTTAATGCGCATAAGCGCTTGTTTACATAGTCAAAATGCGCTTTAACGGCCAGAGCAAAATAAAACTCGCGATTTAACGCGCATTCGATAATGCGCATAATCGGAGAGATAACGTGCCTCTACGCCCGATTTGCGCTCCGTTCTTGTAGAGGTAAATTTTTTAAAGCGCCTTGAAAGAGCTTTAAACCTCTCTTGTAGAGGCAGCCATTTGTTTTAGTACGTCCCCAGCAGAAAGGGCAGCTTGTCAACAGGTATTTGTTCTTGCATTCGAAACTCTCCTGATTGAGATTGCCTGATTGCCGCACAGGCCTCTCTCCAATATATTTCCAGTCAACAAGGCACAAATCCCCCCAAATGTGGCAGCTTTAGTGGAACAGCCTGAGTGCTTTGTGCTGACAGTTGTTTCTGAGATATGGGGAAGGCAGCTGAGGCTCTTTGCTTGTGGATAAAATGCCAGGAACATCATAGATGCAAAATCCCCCCCCCCTCCTGCCCCAGGAGAATCAAGATTGTGTAGCTTTTACAATGGGGAATAACAGAGGGCATAGCTAAGGCACAGATGTAAACTGGTTTAATAGTCCAATTCTATTCAGAGGAAACCTTGGGAAATTCTTCCTTGGAGAGGGAGGAGGGGCTAGGAATAGAGAATTCGCAGCACGCTTACCAAAGTAGGCTTTTTATTTAGGAGATGGCACAATGGGCTAAACTGGTATAAAATGGATCTGTAGGAGGGTAGATCTGCCTGGGGAAACCTGAAGACTGACACGTCTTTCCAGCTAAGTTGGGATTGAAAGTGGCCCATGATTAATGGTTCCTCCTCCCTTTATTTTTAAAGTTTCCTCCCTTTAATGAGTCATCTCTGGATGTTCTGTACAGCTAGGTAATTGCAGTGCTTCCCTCTAAGCCAGCCTTCCCTCAACCTGGTGCCCTCCAGATGTGTTGGACTACAACTCCCAACAGGAACAATACTAAATAGCACACAGCGCCACAAAATCTGAATAACAGCCAAGACAGTGGGGTAAACGGGCTGATATAACATGTGAGTGTGAAAGAAATTATAACAAGATTAAGGCATGCAACATCATATAACTATAACATCAGTCTACATATATACAGAACAGAGTAAAGTTATAAAAAAACAGATTCATGAATTTGGCAATAAATTGCTGAGCAAGATAAGACTTAACAGGACTCTGGAATTTTACACCTGTTTTGCCACAGCGTCCTCAGAACCTCACTATAATTACACCACTAATAAGCTTGTGCAGTGAGAGAAAAGACGAGGCAATTCTTAACTTGCTACTCTACTCCAAAACATTTTTGATTGTCTTCCAAGACGGATTGACTCAAATCCTAGGCAAGAGAGGATGCGCTTTTGCGCCCGGTTCCGGGATTATGCGCATTATCGCGGAGGCGCATTTACGCCTAATCCCTCTGCACGGGAGGCGGCGAGAGGCAGCGAAGCGCATTAATTCATGTCCAAAAAGCGCTTTAGAAGACGTTAACGCGCATAATCGCTTGTTCACACCGCGATAATGCGCTTTAACGGCCGGAGAAAAATAAAAGTCGCTATTTAACGCGCATTCGAAAATGCGCATTATCGGGGAAATAACGCGCCTGTACGCCCGTTTTGCGCTCCGCTGGTGTGGAGGTAAAATTTATAATGAGCCTCTAAGGCTCATTAAACGTCTCGTGTGGAGGAGGTCTTAATCCATCTTGAAGGACTCTTTGCCAAGAGCCAGTAAGTCACCATGTTCAGCTTGACTGAGGCATTCTGCACTACTAAAATGACTTGTGCCTCAATCCTCTGGTCTTTCAGTGGTGTGAATGACATGGCTCTCTCTTATCAGCTCTGGAAATGTGTCACTTTCGTTTTATTATTTGCATCGTTAGGGTTGTTCAAACATAATCAAGGCATTTATTGTCCTGCTTTCAATCTTGTCGAGCTATTTCACGTGCACTGAAAAAAATGGGGGCAGCCAAGGTGGGGTGAGGATATAAGGAGTGACAGGGAGAAATTTCCAAGGGAAATACTTTAAACATGAAGTCAGAAGCAGAGCCTCCTTCACAATGTAGGAAGTTTTGAAATAGGTGGGGGGGAATAAGGGTCACTGTCAGCACCCGGTAAGTTCACGTCAGAGGTAAAGCTCGACATGGGGATTTCTTGGTTTACCCAGTTCATACTAGCAACTACACCAGCTCTTCTTCACCCCAGACCCCCATACACAAAGACACTCCTTCAGAGAACTCAGCTTTAGTCAAGTGTATTGCAATGATTTGAAGCTGGGACGGTTTGCGCAACCTATCTTCCCTGTCTCTTTTCCAGGGAAGGTTGCCTAGTCCCTTGATCCCACTGTCAGGAACCATCATCTGCTGCCCTATTTGAATACCCAGAATGCACCCCCAGGTTTCCCTGCATATCCATCCCCCTTAGGAATGTGGGCGGTGCCAGGCATTGGCTTAGAAAGGCTGCGTAACACCTCTGCAAGCTTCCTGCTCCAGCCCAGTGTTGCAATCCTGCTCATTTACATAGTCTCCAGTGGTTCGCTTCCTTGGCTCTCGCCCAGCAGGGAAGGTCCAAAAGAGGCAAGGCATGATCCACACAGCCGTCTTTCAGCTCCTCAGCTCCTTGCAGGATGTGGAGGGAACCGTTCTCGGCAGCTTTCCTCCGGGCTGTCTTTGCAGAGTTCCTGGTCACCGCCATCTACGTCTTCTTCGGCGTGGGGTCAGATCTGAATTGGCCGGAGGCGCCCTCCATTCTACAGACCGCCATCACCTTCAACTTGGCGGCAGCCACTGCTGTCCAGATTGCCTGGCATGCGAGTGGCGCCCACGTTAACCCGGCAGTGACCGTGGCCTTCCTGCTCGGCTCCCGTGTCTCACTGGTGAGGGCGGCCTGCTACATTGTGGCCCAGCTAGCAGGAGGCATCACTGGAGCAGCCATCCTTTATGCAGTGACTCCCGGGGACATCCGAGGGACATTAGGCATCAATGTGGTATGTCATCGGTCACTATCTTCTTCTTGATGCAATTTATGGTGACCTTACGTCAGGAAAAACCAGGACATGTCAGGATTTTTGATAATAAATCCAGGAAAGGGGGGAATTTTGATATTTGAGGAAAAATCCAGATTTTTCCCATCTGCCTCCCACCCAAAAGGCAGCTCTACTTTATAGTCAATGGGAATTAACAAAAATGCTTACAGCTATATCATTTTTAAAGATAAATAGATGAAACTTGACACCATGGTAGCACTTATGTAGGGCTTTAGCAGTGCTAAATTTGAAGCAGATCCGTTCAACTGTTGATTTTTAGGATTTTTTTTAAGTTTGGATTTTTTAATTTTTTTTAAAAAAAACACATCATTTTTAAAGATAAAGAGATGAAACTTGACACCATGATAGCTTTTTGGTAGGTCCTTAGCCATCACAAATTTGAAGCAGTTCCATTCATCTGTTGATTTTCAGGATTTTTTAAAGTTTGAGGTTTTAAGATTATTATCTAAAAAACAACAAAACTGGAGCTATACCCTTCAAACTCAGTTTGTCAAACCTCCGCTTTGGGGTCTTGCACCTTGAGCAGTTTCAGCCCTTGGCATCAAGGGAATCTTGAGTTTTTAGCTAAGAAGTGCTGGGCCAACATGACAACTTTCCTGGTGCAGATTTGGTGGGCAGTCGGGAAATGAGAAGTGTGAATGGGTGCAGTAGTGTCTCCTGCCCACAACAGCCACTCTAATGTTAAGAGTAGAGAAACCTGTGACAATCATACCTGGGTTTTAAAAAAAATGTACTTTAAAAATAAAAAAGCCAGCCAGCCGGCAGCAAGCCTTGTTAAGCAGCAGCTTGCAGTGGAGTGAGTATACAATCAGAAAAGATATTTGAGGGAAAGGGAGAATGTATCACACAGAGTATAGCAACAAAGTACAGCAAAAGCTACAAAAGTAGGGGTGAGTGAAGTTAATTTCAGATACATTGAATGTCTCACTTGTTATTTCAGTGATTTTAACATTAAGATGTTACGTAGAACAAATTTGTCTTAATTTTGTGCTGTAAAATCAGATATGTGACCAAGGCTATGTTCAGATGGGCACCCACCCTTGGTGCTGGACATGCCCCCTGGGAGTGGACATGTTGGTGGGCCCTGTGCTGTCTCCGTTCAGCTTTTCTATTGTTGAAAGTGGCGGCTGATTGGGCACAAAGTGAAGCACTGGAGGAGATCAGCTGGGCGGGGGGGGGGGGGGTTGAGAGTAGAGGAGGCTGGCAAGAAGGGACCGCAAAAACCCTAATTGCCCTGATGCCACAGGGAGCAGGTAGGCACCACAGGGCAAGCAGCATCCCTGTGGCTACTGTCATGGGCAGATTGGGGTGGTTGTAGTTGTGGTCATTCTTAAGCATTTATATAACACGACCAAACTGTGTGGTAGTGCTTCATGGATTCTGCATGACTACTCAGAAAGGGTCGGGAGGAAGCAGGACCGGTGGAGTCTGGCGGCTCCGATTTCAGTGGGGCTGCAATTTCATTCTGTGTTTTCATCAGAACCAGACAGAACTCTAAAGGAGGGACCCAAAATTCTGAAGCCATTTTGGGGCTAGGGTTCAGCACCTTGGATAGTTCCTTTGGAGTTCTGGCTGGTTCTGACTGAAACCCAGAATGGAATCACAGCCCCACCGAAATCAGAGCCACCAGCCTCCACTGAGCAGGCCTGAATCACTCAGCAGCTGACTCCCCTCGGCCAGGCAGGGGGAAGCTCTTATCTCCCTTCAGCAGCTGATGCGAGAGAAGCACTTTCCCCTCCATCGCAGAGAGGGCAGGGCCAGGAGAAGAAGTTGCCTGTCGGATGGGGAGTCTTCACAGGCCTTATCATAATAGGCTGACCATATGAAGACAGGGCTCATGTAACTTTAAAAATGGTAGAGAAAAGGGAATTTCAGCCAGTGTCATTGGCGTGCGCACAGCTGATTCACCTGGTACCCAGGCACCACCTAATGCCCAGCGCCCCCTGCTAGCACCCGCCGCCACCAGAGGACTCGGTGCCAAGATGGGTGGGGGAGCAGCGGCGAGGAAGAGTGTGCGCCCCACGAGGTTTCCTGCGTGCAAAAACCTCCATCTTGGGCAGGCAGGCAGGCAGGCTAGCAATCCTTTAAGCCAGTGGAAGTGGCTTTGATGGGCAGCTCTGCAGGCTGAGGGTTTCCTCCGCCGCTTTCGTAGCAAGGCGGGAATTGAGAGGGCTTCAAGTGCTAGGCCCTACTGTCCCAGTTGGAGAGCTGTGTTGGAGAGTCCCACCGATTCGTAATTGGTCAGGTAAGCGGGCTCTGTGGAGCGACAGTGAGGCCGGGTTAAACAGTGTGAAGGCCTGAGGGAAAGGGGCGGCTGTGGCACCTTGTGCAGAACATTCCCCTGCAGCCTCGTGGCAGAGAAGAATCGGCTACAGCCCTCAAGGCATCCCCTTGCCTCTGCTGTGCTTCACTTCCAAGGCTCCAGGCTCTGGGCTCCCGTGTGTGAAAAGGGGCCTGGTTTTCGGCCCAGCTCCTCTGGTCCACTTACTCCCAAGTAAGTGTGTATAGGAGTGCAGTTAGGAAATGATTAGCATCTCAGCCCATAATGTATAAGTTTCAAGTGAAGTTTAGAGGAAAGCTAGTATTTTTGCCTGCACAAGATTTGGTATTTACATACAAGGCACCTTAACTAGAAATCCCCAATTTTTCTGATTAGAATAGTGTTCTAAAAATAATACTATATGTTCTGATTAATACTGCTAATCAGAAAAAAGTAGCTGGGGGTAGTTTCTGCCTGCAACACCTTTTAAATTTGTAGTGCAATTGGAAACAAAGACAGCTCAGCTCCTTCCTGCTGCAGACTCAGATGCTGTGTGATTTTCCTGGATTCCTGTCCCTGTGATTCACTACTTCAGTATGTTGGGAGGGCGGTTGTCACCCAGTAAGCCCCTTCTTTACGTCCGTCCTTCCACATTTTCAGAATCATTGGTTTGATTTGTATCTCTTAAGCCAGAGTACTTGGATTTAAGCTAGCAGGCAACTGAATCTCATGGATTGCAAATCCACGCTTCTGCGCTTGCCACCCTTACATGTTCACACCGTGATGCCTATACACTTTTTTTAAAAGCCCAAGCTGCATTGCACAGATGGCGATCACTCTAAAAGCAATGACATGGGCTCATGACTGAACAATTCAGATGGGCCCTAACAATGGACACAGTGTACAAGGTTATTTGCAGAAGTTGTATGAATGAGCCTCAACAACCCAACCCATGCCTTCATCAAGTTGGACTCTATGGCCTTATAGGCCCCTTCCAACTCTACTATTCTATGATTGATTTCACATGAACACCTGACTTAAGTCACTTTAGTTGATCTAAGAACGCCAGTGAATCTACTCAGAAGTAAATCCCATTGAGTTCAATGGAATTTACTCCCAAGTAAGTGTGTATAGGAGTGCAGTCTTAATCTGCCACGTATGTGCTAGTTCATATGTATTTAGTACTGTTATAATTGCAAATCCCATAACATTGTGGCACTCTGTGCCTGTCAGGTAGTTGGCTTGGGAATAGAGTTGGCAGTTCACGCAGCCCCCTATAGTGGGGAATTTTCTACACTGAAACCCATTGCTGTTGTTGTGGGTCATGGCAGGTGGCTCATTTTAAAAATTTGTATTTTAAAGTACAGGTTAGTTGTTAAATAAAAAATACAGTTTAGTTAAGTTTGAGTTTATTTAGTTTGTTTGATGAATGAAAAAACATCCTTCATGACTGTATATTCAAACAATGTTTACCTTAAAAAATTCCCTGCAGGCACCACCTAATGAAATGGGCTGCACATGCCTATGGCCAGTGTCATTTGTATGCAATTCGTTCCTGGTGAAATTCCCTCTTCATCACAACAGTTAAAGTTGCAGGCAGTATACTAGAGTGACCATATACAAAAGAAGGCAGGGCCCCTGCACCTTTAACTGTTGTGATGAAGAGGGAATTTCACCAGGAACTAATTGCATACAAATGACACTGGCTGAAATTCCCTTTTCTCTACAACTATTAAAGTTACATCAGCCCTTTCCTCCTTTACAAATGATCAGCCTACCTTATCAGCTCTGTGGGTTAGAGGTTTCCCATCAAAAAAGTAGATCCTTGCCCATAGGGGGAAGTTGTGGAGATGGGAGGAGTACAGCTATGATGGTAAACAGGGAGAGAGTGGCTCAATTCGGACGACACATTAGGCAACGGAGGAGGGGGGGAACAATCGTCAGTTGTGTTGCTTATTGTGTCGTTTGGAGGGCAACACACAACGCACACTGGAGCCACTGGAGCCATATCCTTCAAACTCAGGTTGTCAAACCTCCTCTTTAGAGTATTGCACCTTGAGAATTTTCAGCTCTTGGCATCAAGGGAATCTCAAGTTTATAGGTAAGAAGTGCTGGGCAAGCAGGGCACCTTTCCTGTTGCAGATTTGGTGGGCAGTCGGGCACCTGGAGCTCAGCAGAGGAGAGGCATCCACAGATCCAAATGTGGTAAAGGAGAGGTCAGTCAAACCAGCCCACAGGGCAAAACGTAACAGGCCAGAGGCCTTTTTCCTCAGAGTTCCACATCATGGGCGATGAAGGGTCATCCTTAGAGAAAAACTCCCACGACCAACAGTGAGGTATCAGTCGAGAGAGAGGCTTTTATCTTTACGGATGTCCTGTTGATGCAGATGTTGGAGCGTGGCATGTCATTGCTTTGCTTTGCTACCCCTTCCCTTACATTTCACTTTGTTCACTTGTGAGTTAGGCTCTGTTTGCACTGCTGGCATGCAATGCAGAACGTTTGAAGTGTGTGTGTTGGAGAAAAATAGATAGATTTGTGGCTTGGGCTGGCTGGCATATCTCTTAGAGACAGAGTTAGACTGAAGACACAACTCAGAGATAGCTGTAGCTGAACCCTGAGAGGCTGGCATGCCACACAAGAGCCTTTCAAGAGCATCTCAGAGTCCAGTGTTGACGCAGACAGAGGTGGCTGGTGACAGAGGTTTTTTTTAAAAAACAAGAGACACCAGATGTGACCAAGCTATAAGTTGGCACCCTACCCCCAGCCACAGGGTACAAGTGCACAGCCTGGCTGGACTGTTGGGAGACTTTGGCAGAGAGAGAGGGGTGGGGGATTGTTTGAGGCTGGAAGCTGGAGACGTTGGGTGGCTAGCATAAGGCAGAGAGAGGCTGAAGGCAACCCAGATTTACCTGTAGCTTGGCCCTGAGAGGCTGGCTTGCCACCCAGACTGTTTTAAGAGTGCATCAGAGTCGAGCAGGTGTGCAGGAGTTTTTTTTAAAGTAAGAGTCACCAGACATGGCCAAACAATAAGCAATACCCCTGGCCACAAGTGTGCTGCCCGGCTGGACCATTGGGAGACTTTGAGAGAGAGAGAGAGAGAGAGAGAGAGAGAGGTCTACTCTACAAGAGTTCAGTTTGATGCAGGTTGCCCGATTATGCGCATCTCCTCACAATCGCTTTTACGCCTAATACCTATATACGAGAGGTGTTGAAGCGCATTACTGGCTGTATGAAACTCGCTTTAAAGTTGTTGACATGCATGCAAATGTTGCTGAAAGTAATGTGCTTTGTCCGGGGAAACTGCCCAAACAGGTTTTGCACCCTTTATTCTCCCCATCTACCAGAATCTCCCACCTTTGGTTTCCTAGGTTACCTGTGGAATGATGTGGTTAACCTGTTTGGCTACCTCTCTCCCCTCCAATTTCGCCACCAGCTGAAGTTTGTCCCCCCTCCCAGAACTGCTCAGGAGTAAATGGAAATGTGCCTCAGAAGTTTCCCCCTCCAGCAGCCTTTTAAAAAGTATTTTCGGCTGCCTCTCCCTGCCCCCCACCATTTGCCGGAGAGAGAGGAAGAGAGCGAGATACCAAAGGCCCCCTCTACAAGGATGCGCTTTTGCGCCCGGTTGTGAGATTATGCACACTATCGCGGAGGCACATTTACGCCTAATCCCTCTGCACGGGAGGCGGCGAGAGGAGGCGAAGTGCATTAATTGATGTCCAAAAAGCGCTTTACAAGAAGTTAATGCGCATAATCGCTTGTTCACACGGGGAAAATGCGCTTTAACGGCCGGAGCAAAATAAAACTCGCGATTTAACGCGCATTCGATAATGCGCATAATCCGGGAGATAACGCGCCTCTACGCCCGTTTTGCGCTCCGCTGGTGTGGAGGTAAAATTTATAATGAGCCTTCAAAGAGCATTAAACCTCTCTTGTGGAGGTACCAAAAGAGAAGGAGAGAGCGAGTGAGAGAGTAGAGATCTGCACAAACGCACACCCAAACAGACAAGGGAAGCTGCTTCGTTCCTTCCTCCTCTGCCTTATTTTCCCAGTGAGATCATTTGTTTTCCCTTCTCTCCTTCTCAATCATCCGTTGTCGTTTTGGTGATGTAAAACATTCAGACGCGCACACACACACACTCAGCAAGCAAGCGAGGGGAGCAAGTGTGTGTGTGTGTGTGTCTATGGACGGAGGCAGGCATGCAGGCAAGCATGAAAACATCCTCTCCCTGTCTGCCTCCCCCCCCCCCCGCTTTCCCTGCTTCCTGTCTCTCAGGAACCCAGCAAGAAGCGAGGGGACGAGTTGTCTAAGCGGATCACTAATTATTCACACATACGCATGACAGCAAGACCATCTGATTGTTAATGCACCTCCTCACAAAATTGTTTACACGAACATAAGATGCATTAGAAAATGTGAATAATCAGAGATTTAAAGTGCCTGGACCCCTGATTTGCGCTCCGCTCTTGTAGAGGTAAATTTGGTAATGCACCTTGAAAGAGCTTTAAATCGCTCTTGTAGAGGCACCCAGAGAAGGAGATTGTTTGAAGCTGGAGGCTTTGGTATGGCTGCAATGACTTATAAAGAAAGAGACAACAGTGGCTGCACAGACAACCCAGAGACACCTGTTGTAACTCTGGCCTCCTCCACACGAGACGTTTAATGAGCCTTAGAGGCTCATTATAAATTTTACCTCCACACCAGCGGAACGCAAAACGGGCGTACAGGCGCGTTATTTCCCTGATAATGCGCATTTTCGAATGCGCGTTAAATAGCGACTTTTATTTTTCTCCGGCCGTTAAAGCGCATTATCGCGGTGTGAACAAGCGATTATGCGCGTTAACGTCTTCTAAAGCGCTTTTTGGACATGAATTAATGCGCTTCGCCGCCTCTCGCCGCCTCCCGTGCAGAGGGATTAGGCGTAAATGCGCCTCCGCGATAATGCGCATAATCCCGGAACCGGGCGCAAAAGCGCATCCTTGTGGAGGGGGCCTTAGCCTTACAGAGCTGGCAGGCAGTGCAGGGCATTAGAAAGATGGTCTCAGAGTTGTGTGTTTGTGTAGTAAGTAGACAGGAGTTCAAAATCTGTACGTGAGAAGTGATGTCAATACGCAAGCCTTGAGAAGCTAATGCATATAAGTGAGAAGTGTGAATGGGTGAAGTAGTGACTGCCGCCCATAACACCCACTGTAATGTTAGAGTAGAGAAACTTGTGACAATCATACACAAGGTTAAAAAAAATGAAATTTCAAAATAAAAAAGTCAGTTAGCCAGCCAGCAGCAAGCCCTGTTAAAAGCAGAAGCAGTTTGCAGCGGAGTGAAGATACAATCAGAAAAGATATTTGAGGGAAGGGGAAAATGTATTACACAGAGTATAGCAAAAGTTTCAAAGTACAGCAAAAGCTACAAAAGTAGGAGTAAGTGAAGCTAATTTCAGATACATTGTTCATTATTTCAGTGATTTTAACATTAAGATGTTATGTAGAACAGATTTGTCTTAATTGTGTGCTGTAAAATCAGATATGTGACCAAGGCTATGTTCAGGTGGGCACACACCCTTGGTGCTGGATACGCACCCTAAGGCCAGACATGGTGGTGGGAATGCCCCCTTGGGAGCCGACCATGTTGTCCTGCTTTTTGGTTTCCAAAATATGGTCACCCTAATGTTGACCAAAGTCCAGTCCCTGCCTAATGCTTCCCTGGTTCAGCCCTTGAAATGGGCCAAGTATAAAGCCCTGTACAAGCCCAAAAGGCCTCAGGCAAGGATATACTGGGAAATTAAGCTAGAGAAATATGGGGAAGGGGCAAAGCCATGGGGCGCTCTGCAATGAAGGGCAAGGAGTTTGTGCTAGATAGACCTGGGAACAGGCAGGAAGCCAGCATAAAGGTTTCAGAGTGGATGTCACATGCTCTAGGTGAGGAGAGAGATACAAAGGGTTTGTGGCAAAGTTCTTTTCAGTGACGAGGAGGCCGAAGCAGAGAGTCAGAGAAGGTTGAAATTGGGGATTAGTGAACTGGAATTTTTGTTGAATGGGTGGATTAGGAAGGCCCACATTTTCACAATATTAAACAGGGAAAAGTGATATGCCTGAGGAACAGAGCAAATATGATTGAAAGAAGAGGGAGCAATCAAAGGGAAAAGTGAAGCAGTGCTTGCCTGGTCAGTAGGGTGGATGTTGAGTGGTGATGTCAACTGAGACAGAGAGTTTGCAAAGAGAGGAGGTCTTGGGAAGGAAGACAAGAGGTTTAGCCTGAGATACATGAAATCTGAGATGGCAAAGAAGCAAGTAAAACCATCAAGCAGGTGGTTGGAGATCCGGGGTTGTATGGAAGGGGGAAAGTTCTGGGGCAGGTTAGTAGAGCTGGGTGTCATTAATACGCTAGCGAAAGCCATGGGATATGATGAGCGCATTCATGGATATGAGAGAGAACGACAGAAACATTCTAGGGTGACCATATGGGAAGGAGGACAGGGTTCCTTTAACTTTAACAGTTGTATAGAAAAGGGGAATTTCAGCAGGTGTTATTTGTATGCATGCAGCACCTGGTGACATTCCCTCTTCATCTTAACAGTTAAAGCTGTAGAAGCCCTGCCTAGCATGACCAGATATAAAAGAGGGCAGGGCTTCTGCAGCTTTAACTGTTAAGATGAAGAGGGAATGTCACCAGGTGCTGAGATTCCCCTTTCAATACAACCCTTAAAGATACAGGAGCCCTGTCCTCCTTTTCATATAGTCACCCTACAGAAACAGATGGTTGTGAACAGATTGCTGAGAGATCCCAGTGGAAAGGGGGGAAAGCCAAGGAACAGCTCCCCCCAACCCCTGTGGAAATGTTGACTAAGAGTGTCATCAGATGGAGGAAATCTGACCAGGCTAGGCTGACCAGATAAAATCCAGGTCAGAGCTCATGTAACTTTAACAGTTGTAGAGAAAAGGGAATTCCAGCCAGTGTCATTTGTATGCAATTAGTTCCTGGTGATATTCCCTCTTCATCACAACAGTTAAAGGTGCATGCACTATACTAGAGTGACCATATACAAAAGAAGGCAGGGCCCCTGCAACTTTAACAGTTGCGATGAAGAGAGGATTTCATCAGGTACTAATTGCATACAAATGATGCCAGCTGAAATTCCCTTTGCTCTACAACTGTTAAAGTTACATGAGCCCTGTCCACCTTTTCATTTGGTCAGCTACCTATTATACCAGTGGTTTATGGTCTGCACTGGCTGCCACTCTGTTTCTAGGCCCAGTTCAAAGTGCTGGTAGTAACTTACAGAGCCCTAAATGGTTTGGGGGCAAGTTACCTGAAGGATCATCTCCTTCCATATGTACCTGCCCAGACACTAAGATCATCCTCAAAGGCCTCCTCTGGATGCTGCTACCGAATGAGGTGAGCCAAGTGGCTACTAAGGAAAGGGTCTTTTCAGTGGTGGCACCCCAGTTGTGGAAGACCTGTTCCAGAGAGGCTCATCTTGATCCTGTGTGCGTGGTCTTTTCATCAGCAGGTGAAGAACGTTTTATTTTCCCAAGCCTTTTAGTCCTTAGGTTTTAAAGATTGTATTAATGTGTTTTTAGATTTTTGCACTGCTGCTGGCTTTTATTTATTTCCAATATTTATATACCGCTCCCCATTCAAGAATTTTGGAGTGGTGAACAAATCGAATACAAGACTAAAAACAGAATAAACACACATTAAAAAAATCATTTTTAAAAGAAACAAAGTGCAAATATGTCCTTAAGGGAAGTCTTCCTGGAACAACAACATTTTCAGGAGGCACCAGAAGGAATACAAGGTTGGCACCTGCCTGACCTCCAGAGGTGAGGAATTCCACAGGATGGGGACCACCACACTGAAGGCTGTTCCCCTGGTGGATTCCAATCGGACAGTAGATCTATGTGGAACCACCAGGAGCATGCCCTTTTTGGATTTGAAGATGCTTTTCAGGACTGCAGATTTTTTTTTTACCACCAATATTTTATTGATTTTTTTTTAAGTACCCATAATGTTATTACTCAGGTGTGTGCATTTGCTTGCATGGGTATAAAACTGTAATAGTGCAATTGCAAAGAGTTCCTTTATAAGATGTAGGTTTTGTACACCTTTACACAGTTATTAAACATTAATCTGTGTTGTTCAATACTTCCAGAATTTTGACAACATCATGAGATGACCAGATCGTGATATTTTCCTCCCAAGCTTGTGTCAGACTAGGACCTCACGGCAACGAAGCAAAGGAGTGAAGTAGACCTGGTTTTGTGGGTGACCGGGCAGGTTGATATGGAATACGGAGCTCTCTCAGGTATCCTGGTCCCAAGTTGTTTAGGGCTTTGTATGCTAGTACTAGAACCTTAAACCTGGCCCAGTAGAGAATAGACAGCCAGTGCTGTTCCCTCAGCAAAGGAGTTACATGCTGGAAAGGGGCAACTCCGGACAACAGCTGAGCTGCTACGTTCTGCACTAGCTCCAGCTTCCGGAGCAGCTTTAAGGGCAGCCCCACATAGAGCTCATTGCAGTAATCCAATCTTGAGGTTACTAATGCCTGTACAGCCATGTCCAAGCTTTTAACTTGGCATTTACTCTGGTTTTACTCTGCTTTAAACTTAAGTATATTATGTTTTAACTCTGTTATTGTATTTCATGTTTTCAAAGTTTTGTTTTGTGAACTGCCCAGAGAGCTTCGGCTTATGGGTGGTATGGGAATGTCATAAATAAATCTCCTCCACCATTTTCTCCTCCTTCTCCAACATAGGTGAGGATCAACATCTCAACTGGGCAAGCTGTGGCGGTGGAGCTCATTTTGACCATGCAGCTGGTTCTATGCTATTTTGCGTCGACTGATAGCAAGCGAAGCAGCGGTTCCCCAGCTGTCATTATCGGTATCTCCTACGCCCTGGGCCACTTAATTGGGGTAAGTTGATGAAAAGATCCTACGAGTGAGCAAGTCTTCCCCACTGCCCCGGTTGACTGACTAAGGGCAGACCATATGCATGTCTAGACAGAATAAAAGCCCTACAACTCCAAGCGTTCTATCTAACCATGCGTAGGATTATGCCTTAAAATGCTGGAAACGGGTCTTTAAATTCTGCAGAGGGTGCTTCCGGATGAGGCTTTTACTCTGCAGTCATTCACAGAATTTAACAGGTTGTTCAGACGGCATCATTTTCCATTTGTAGCCCTCCCGTGTATTCCAACCACTCTTTCAGTCTTTTTTCTTACCAGAAAAAAAATCCTTTAAGTAAAAACAGATGGAAAAGCTGTACAATGCTTTCAGATTGTTAGCTGTAGGAGCCCTACATTTAGAAACACCCACAGTGCTTTTTTTAAAAAAAAAATCACATATAGGGAAAAGAAAAAAGAAAAAAACAGAAAGACATGACATGCCCAAGCTCAGGGATGCAGAACCTCTTTCAGCCCGAGGGCCGAATTTCATTTCAAAGGAGCTCTGGGGAGGGGGGTGCATTCCAGAGGTGGGCGGGGCTGAAAGCAAAAGGGGTGGGGCCCAGAATATCAGCATATTTTAATTTAAAGCTCTTACTGAGAGGCATTTCAACATTTTAGATTGGGGGGAAACTGTACAAAAGACAGGGAGCTACCAAGCGATAGATGGTTAGGGGAAAGGAGGTGGGGCCAAGGGGAGGGTGTGTGGCTTTCTAAGGAACCATGGAGGGCTGCATAAAGACCCCAGGAGGGCCCTAAAATTGACCCTCAGTACTGAGGTTCTGCACCCTTGCCCAAGATGATGTTAACTAAGCAACACTCTTTAAAACCAAGGAGTTGGGAAACTTTGGATAGGAACTGCGTTAATTGCATTACCAACCACAAGGAATTGCAGGGGTAGGATTAGAATATGCTTGCATGGCCACCTACACAAACGGTAGGTCTCCAAGTGATTTGCAGTAGTAGATCAACAAGGGTTTCCAACTCCCAATGGTTTAATGGCAGTGACAACAAAGGGCCTTTTCCCCCTCTCTTACATTAGGCTGCTGCAATCCTAGGAAGCTCGGGAGGCAGCTGGAGTAGATCTGTGTGTAAAAGGATTTGTGTGAGAGCAACACTTCTGGTCCTGAGAACAATTTCCTGGATTGAGCATGTGCTCCAAGGCTCTGTGTTCTGCAACAGAGCTGTACAAAATCATGCATAGTGTGGAGCATGGGGATAGTTTTCTCCCTCTCTCGTAATAATACTCCCATGAAGCTGATACACCAGTTGCTGGGGAACATGGGTGGGAGGGTGCTGTTGCACTGTGTCCTGCTTGTGGGTCCCTGGTCGACAGCTGGTTGACCACTATGTGAACAGAGTCCTGGATTAAATGACCCTTGGTCTGATCCAGCAGGGCCCTTCTTATGTTCTTAATTTAATGTCTGCCTTCCCGAGCCACAATTTTGCACCTGGCTCCAATTGGTGAAACTTGCAGTCGTGGTGAAACACAAAGTAGATCCCATAAGCCTAATGTTTGCTCACTTCTGGCTTGAATCCCCCAGTCTGGTCAGGATCCTATAGTATACTGAGCACATTATGCTATAGAGCACAGAGCGCTCCACAGATTGGAAAGTCTGGGTTTGCCCAGACAAGCATTAAAACAAATGTGAGCCCCATGTTTGCAAGAGAGGTCCCTGTATGATTGCGGGGGGGGGGGGGAATGCAGGAAGTAGAATAATAATGCTGCCTGTATTCCTACTTTAACCCCACAGTCTATTTAAAGCTGTAGAGGGTTCCTCCATCAGCTCCAATCCTGAGTAAGGACATTTCAGGAAATCGGTCACTGAATAGTCAACTCGATGCTGCCTTAATCCACGTCATGGTTGTTTATAATTATATATTTTGGAGAGTACCCCTTCAATAATGAACTGTGAAGTTGACTATTAACCCACCACTGACTATTGTGTTGTCCGAATGCAGCCATTGAGAGAGATGAACCTAGCAAGAGATACCTATTCTGACACTATCTTCCAATTTCTACTTCCTAGCATTACTATACCAGCTGTTCCATGAATCCAGCCAAATCCTTTGGTCCAGCAGTCGTAATTGGGAAGTTTCCACACCACTGGGTAAAACACCTTCTTCTTCCTCCCATGTTATCCCAAAGCAGGAAGAAAAATTGGAGGGAGGTGGTGGGAAGTGAAAACTCACTCAACCTTTATCCAAGGATGCCAAGGGCTGCTTCTGTCTGCTTAGCTAGGATTTAATGCTGTGCTCAAATATGGCTTCAGTTGCTTTATGTATTATTAGTATTAGTATTAACAATAATGAGATACTCCCATCTGTAGTAAGGCACATGACCAAGAGTTATTGCTACCAATTTTTTCAACCTGGGGAATAGTTTGGCAGGTCTGGGAATATTATAAGACAGAAGTAAAGACAGAAGTACCTAGGGAGGTGGTGGGCTCTCCCACATTAGAGGCCTTCGAGAGGCAACTGGACAACTATCTGTCAGGGATGCTTTAAGGTAGATTCCTGCATTGAGCAGGGGGTTGGACTCGATGGCCTTATAGGCCCCTCTACCATTCTATGATTCTATGGTTCTACCCCAGAGGTCAGCAGCTAGGAGTGCTGCCTGCCCCTGCAGTTGCCAGTCCAGAAGCAAATGAGGGCTGTGGAGGGAGTGACAGCTGCAACACCACAGGGCGTCCTAGATGACGATGGGTTGCTGTCTAGTTGAACGAAACCCCAAGCTTTCTCTGCTTAGGGTGACCAGATTTTGAGAATGAAAATCCCGGACCCCCCCCCGCCACCCCACCCACCCAAAACAACCCCACCACCACGCGCCCGCCCCGCCCCGCCCGCATGCCCGCGCCACCCGCACGCATGCCTTGCGCCGCCCGCCCGCCTGCCTGTACTGCGCTGCGCCGCGCCGCCCGCCCCGTGCCGCCCCCCCCGCGCCACACTGCCCGCCCCCGTGCCGCGCTGCCCCCGCGCTGCGCCGCCTGCCCCCGCGCCGCCCCCCCACCCACGCCGCCCACCCTGCACCGCACAGCGCCGCCCGCCCACCCCGCGCCCCCCGCCCACCCCCGCGCCGCACCGCCTGCTTGCCCCGCGCCGCTCGCCCCACACTCCTTACCTGCTGGGGCGTCCGCTTCCCTCCGGTGCTCAGAATCTACTGAGAAACAGGCTTCCTGGCCTGTCTCTCAGTAGCGCGCCGAGTGATGACGTCATCACCCGGCGCGCTACTGAGGGACAGTCCCCGAAGCCTGATTCTCAGTAGATTCTGAGCAACGGAGGGAAGCGGACGCCGCAACAGGTAAGTGCCTCACGCCGCCCGCCTCGCACCGCCCGCCCGCTTCCCGCCACCGCCGCGTGAACCCCGCCACCCCGGTTTGCCCCCGCCGCCCCCTGGTTGGCCTGGATCACCCCAGGGCCATCTGGTCACCCCTTTGGGGGGCTAAATTTCCAGATTTGGCCCCCCAAAACAGTTTTCCCCCCTGGATGCGGATTTGCTCCCCATTTTCCGGGCACGTCCGGACAAATCCGGGCGGATGGTCACCCTATCTCTGCTGTGGGGTAGCGGCAGCTAATCCCAACGCCATTCAGCCCTCCAGGCCCACCCCCTGCCCTCTACTCAGGAGGGTAGTGACCAATCAGGGGGCGCCATCCACCTGGGAACACCTTCACCACGAAGCCAGAGTGAGGTTAGAGGGCAGATGCACCGTATTTGCCTTGCTCCAACGAAAAAGTTGGGGTAAGTGCATAACTCAGGACTTGCTGGCAGGTAACTTTGGGGAGGGGTTCTGTGGGGTTTTATGCAACAGTATTCCAAATACTTCTCAAAATGGCTCTCTAGTTTTTAGATCAAATTTATAGTCATCATCATCATCGCCATCTATACAGTTTCCAATACATATCATATAATTGCATAACGCTTTTCTCGTATTGAAAACAGCCAAAGTCACTCATTCATCTGGTCTGAATTGATTCCAATAGTTATTAAATGGGGTCCAGTTCTTCCGAAACATTTGGCCTGCATTCATCTGTCTATTCCAAAGTAGCTTGTAGCTAGTAACCTTCCTCCTAAGCATGGTAACATGTACTTTTCCTCCCCCACTGATCAACTGATGGGATATTAATTTTTGTGAACCGCCCAGAGAGCTTCGGCTATTGGGCGGTATAAAAATGAAATAAAAAAATAAAAAAATATAAACTGTTCCTCACGACGTAGCCAAAAAAATTCACGCTGCACTGGGCAGATGTTGGGCCTGTTTAGATGACACTTCAGGCTCTGGGGTTAATGCAACTGTGATTCTCTGGGGCTAGCACTAACCACAAGCCGTGCTATCACACACAACACTTTAAGCCACAGTTAGAGCCGCTAACCCTGCTGCATATTGTCTGACTGTGGTCAGTGAGTGAACAGGGTTTAGCAAAACGCATCACACAAGGCACCTTAAACCCTGCTGCTTAACCAAAGGGCTTAACCAGCAGGGCTTAAGGTGTCTTCTGAACAGGCCCATTGTTGACCAAGGCTTTGTTTTACCTCCTGGCCTTTGCTGAAGCAGTTCTGATGGTGCTGGATGGAGCAGCTGTAAAACTGGAAATCTATTGCCATCTTTTGGTTGTATACAGATATGACGATCTCACTCGGCCCATTTCTATAGCTAAAGTTGGAGGAGACATAATCCTTGTAGGTAAATCCCCACTGCTGCACAGGGGCTTAGATTTAGACAGGGGTGTATTCATTGAGAAATCCGACCTTAGAAGTTTCCAGCAGGAAACAGATCCAGATCACACACACACACACACACACATACACACACAACCCGCAGGAATGTAGCTAAGTTGGGGAGAGAAGTTGCAGACTGACTTTCTCTGGAATTTGTTTCACTCTCTTCTGCTTCTCCTTCAGCCTGGGAATGTGGGCACAGGGAAGAGGACTGTGTTGCAAAGCAGAGCCCACCACATGTCTATGCCACCCTTCCTCCAAGAAACTCAGCGCACCACACATGCGGTGTGATCCCCCCTTTTCCTCTCAAGAATCCTGTAAAATGGGTTTGGTTGAGGGACAATGGCAGGTTACCTAGTGACCTTTGTGAGTGAGCAGGGATTTGAATCTAGCTCCTCGCGACCCGAGTCCAGCGTTCCATCTGACTCCAGAGTTCTGGGAGATCATAGTTAGCACGATTTGGGACTTTTCGTGGCTGAGATCATGCCACAAATGCACAGTTTAGCTAGTATGAAGTCTCTAGGACTGCATAGAGGAAATCAGTTTCAAGCCTTCGTTGTTCTGGGGAAATGTTTGTGGGCAGTGTCTGCTGAAATGCTCCAATAAAAGGGGAGAAAGGATTATGGGGCTTCCTCTGGTCAGAAAGTGGAGATCTACAGATCTGTTGTCCATTCCCATGCCTCATCCTCTAGAGTAACCAACTGTCCAGTTTTGCCAGGACATGTCCTCCTTTTTGTGCCCTCAGAGGGAGTCCAGGAGGAATTTTTAATTTTTGTTTAGATCACGGGAAGTCCACATGAAGCATTATGCAATGGTAATGCTTCACAAAGTCGACCCATTGAAGTGAATGCACCTGATTTACATAGGGCTACTGTTGGAAACTGCCCCCCCGGTGACCTCCAGATGTTTTGAACTACAACTCCCATAATCCTTGATTGTTGCCCATGCTCACTGGGGCTAATGGGAGTTGTAGTCCAAACCAACTGGAGGGCATCAGGTTGCCTACTCCTGAGTACTTTACAAAGCTGGACATTTACTTATTCATTGATTTCAAACATTTCTTGGTCCCCTTTCAGGGCAGAAGCCCTCATAAGGCAGCCTACAACAACAATATATATAAAAAAAGTTAAAATGTTAAAAGCAATTATAACACAAACACAATAAATATCAATGAAAAATAATAAAAGCCAACAATAAAATCAGCAACAACGACAATGGCTATAGCCAACAATAAAATCAGCAACAACGACAATGGCTATAGCAGGAACAATGAGAAATTCACGGTAAAATAACATGTTTTCAAGACCTTCTTAAAAGCTTGCAAGGATGGTCCATGGTGGACTCCAATGGGAGCTTGTTCCAAAGGTATGGGGCCACTGCAGAAAAGGCCCTCTCATGTGTGATCACCCACCTGATTGCTCTCACAATGAGCTTTTTCACAATGACGTGGTGAACTTTTTCAAACTGCGGAATGTGGCTATTCTAGCTGTAGAATGGGAAGGATGTGTAGAGAGACATACACTGCCCCCAGTGGGATGAGTTGTACTTAAACCCCACTGAACATAATGGGAGAGATTAAAAGGTTCAAGTAGCTTAAGCCCATTTCATTTCAACAGGAGTTCAGAGCAGCTACCTTTCTCTGAATAAGGCCCCCTGGCTTCCTTTCTGCTGCCTCCCTTGCTACCACTCAGCTAGGGTGGTTGTGGTGGTGGTGGTTTCCTTTTAGGTAAATGAACAGCAGCATGCTCTAGCTTCGCTCACCATGACCTGTTCCTCTATGTCATGTTTTTGCAGGTGTTCTGGGTGGGTCCCTTGGCAGGTGCTGTCGTGGCCACTGTGCTTTATAACTTCGTCCTTTACTACGACCCAAAGACATTTGCGCAACGACTGGCTATTCTCAAGGGCAGCTACAACTCGGAAGAGCTGGGGAAGGCGGTTGAACAGAAGACGGATACCATTTCATTGCCCAGTCTTGTACACAGGCTGTAGCCTCCGAGTCTCCTATGGGAGCGCTTCTGCCGTTTTAGGATGGGCTCAGCAAGAGATGCTCCAAGGGCTACCTATCAGCAAGCATTGTTCAACAATTCCGTCTTTTTTTCCATAACAGACGTGGTGGGAAAGAACGGGATGGCTACAAATGGAGGACATTGTTGTGGGGACCCCGGTTAAATTTAATGACCGAGGCGTACCAATTACACATCTGGAGACCCCCTGAACCTGTGGATGGGTCATTCCAGCATTGGCCACTAGAGGGCCCCAAGTGCCTTTTCTCTGAAGTCTGCGGCTTCAAGCAAGTGTACATATAGGCATATTCGTAGGAAAGTGCCAAATTTGCAACAGAGTCTTTTAGCCTGAGGAACCCCAGGCAGTAGGAGCTTATACACAGTGCCATGAGGCCATGGGTTGCTCTGAGATGCTGCACAGATGTGTAGCCCTCTAACGCCCTCTACGTTGGAGACTGACCTTACTATAGCTGTGAGTTATGATGACATAGGAACTTTCTAAACGTTGCCTTTGCCCCACTGTAGCTGCAAATCAGTGCCACGTCTGTTATACTTATCCCAATTTTTCTGCTGAAGTGAGGTCAGCATGGCTCTTCCGCCATCTGTCTTCGCTCTGGTGTTGAGCCAGGGACATTCCTGGGTGGAAGGCAACCTCTGATTGGTCGCCGGAAGTCAGGCAAAGAGCAGGGAGCAGGCCCAGCAAGCCAAATGACCACCGATAAGCCGGTGCTGCCTCCTTCATGGGGATTACCTACCGCCACCCCGCAGCAGAGAAACAGTGGCTGAGCGGCACCAAAGCAGCGCCGTGAAGGCAGGCTCATAGAATGGCTCTCTCAAGGCTTAAGCCTGCAGTGGTGTGCTGAGGAAAAGCAGGGAATACTTATAAAGAGAGCCTGAGTGCTGTTGCTGAAGGGGTCCTTGGCTGACACACGGGTTATTGTTCCAGAGCAATGTCCCCAACTTATACATTGCGTGCTTTGCCATGAGCCAAGAATCAGGGCCACTTGGGCATGTCCCCGAACAATGGATTTTCGTTGTGGCCATCAGCGATTCTTCACACCATTGTGCTCTCAATTAGAAATCCAATGCAATTGCAGAAGGAGCTCCTCTTGGTGGAATGGCCTGGCCTTGCCATGACTGCAGTATGACCTCGCCAAGACTCAACCTTGACTGCCTTCGATACAGAAGAACAGCTGTCCAAGGGCCTCCTTCTGGTTCCACAAGCACCCTTGAACAAACCTTTCTTCCCATTCTGCTGCCCTTTTCCATGGACTCTGCTGAACATGGCATTGTAACTGAAGGGAGTTCAGGAATGCCTGGTCCCAAAGCTTGTGAGCATGCCTTTGAGTACGCAATGGGTTGCTGTCACACAATAAGGCTAATGTTGACACTTTCGTGGAAGGACGGGCCTATGTCTACCAGTGTCAAATCCCAGGATATCAGCACATTTTAGCATCACACCAGGAAATGGTACTCAGAGTAGGGTTACGTTGACAGTGGCCGGCTCCATTCTCAATGGTTGTTATTCAGTTTTAAGGGACAAGATCAATAATCTGTGATTCAGCTGTGAGAGGACAAAACCTGACTATTCTCCCAGACACAGGAACGTACTGAATCCTGCTGTGAGGTTATCTATAAATGTACCCCCGACTTTTACTTTTATGCCATTTATTTTTACCTCATTATTTCTCCAAGGAGCTAAAGCTGACCTACGGTTCTCTCCAGCTCCATTTTATCCTCACAATAACCTTGTGAGGTAGATGAGACTGAGAGAAGCAATGACTGTCCCAGTGAGCTGGGATTTGAACTCAGGTCTGCCTGGTCCCACTCTAACAGACTAACCACTACACCATCCTGGCTCGCCAGCTGGTTTTCCTCATGCTGTCATAGTCATATAAGGGAATGGTTGCCATTCAGTTATATGGGGAAAAAATAAAAGTGTTGCCATTGGAAGCAATGGTTCCACCCCCCACCCCCCACCCCCGCATCCTTGACAGTGACTGGCCCAGAATATGCTGAGAGGGACCCCACTGTTCAGGTAGAAAATGCCTCTGTGAACAGAGCGCAGAAATACAGCTCTCTTATTTTTGGCCCTTCGTTTAGAGTTTCCTGGCATCCAAATTCAGCAGCTGAAGCTTTTAATGGCAGGACGAGGTGGTGGAAGATGCTTCGCTTGTGCGTCATGAAACTGCTGTAGGCACAGGAGCGATGCCAGTCAAATCGAAGACAGAACGGCAGCCTCACGCCACTCCTGCTGTAAGGCTCATAACGATGGGTGCTTTGCTAGAATGCAACAACCAAGAGCGTCATCAGACAGGGGGGAAAGCGTGGCTCCCTACCCCTGCTCCTGTCCCACATGACTTCCTCTTCTTTCCTGAGAAGAAAGAAGAAGTAAACAAAGACCACATAGCAGGAAACGGCGGCACATTCTGTCCCGCCCCCCAAAAAAGTCAGATTAAAAGGGGTCCATTTTGTGATGGAAAAAAGGCAAGAAGGGGCAGGAGACCCACAGGTGGTAGATGATGATGTCTAAAGGATGCATGAAAAACCATGAGTGGGCAGTAGCTAACTAGTGTGCGATAAAACGCTTGTCTGATGAATCCTCAAGACAGTTAGAATATGGGATCCTCGTGTTTATAGTGCTCCTTGCATGAAAATGAGGGAATCAGCCAGAAGGTCCTTTTTACAATTTCTGTTTCAGCGACATTTCCCCAAACCCTCAGAGCCTGGGCTAAGGTTTGAGAAAAAGATACTGCAGTATGGTTGGCTTTGCACGAGACTATCCAGTTGCCTTCTAATCTGTGCAGTTTCATTCATAATATGTTCATTCACCTCATCCAGTTGCCTTTGAACCCCAGAGCTGTATTGTTATGAAATTGCCACTGAATTCACAATTAGAGTTGGAATAAATTAAATGTGTTTTCTCCCAACCTCAAACTGCCCCAATAGTCACTGCTGGGGTTCTGAAATGCTCCATGTTTGACAAGTGCCATTTGAAAATCAATGTTTGATATTTCAATAGGCTGACCAGATAAAATCCAGGTCAGGGCTCATGTAACTTTAACAGTTGTAGAGAAAAGGGAATTTCAAACAGTGTCATTTGTATGCAATTAGTACCTGGTGAAATTCCCTCTTCATCACAACCGTTAAAGTTGCAGGCACTATACTAGAGTGACCACATACAAAAGAAGGCAGGGCCCCTGCAACTTTAACGGTTGTGATGAAGAGGGAATTTCACCAGGAACTAATTGCATACAAATGACACTGGCTGAAATTCCCTTGTCTCTACAACTGTTAAAGTTACATGAGCCCTGACCTGGATTTTATCTGGTCACCCTAATTTCACCATTTGTTGATGTACTAGAGTTCAGACAAGTCAATAAACCTGATGCAGATTTTTGTACCTGCAGTGCCTGTTTGTCTAGTCTATCTCTGTATTGCTCACTCATACACGCTCATGGAGTTAACCAGCCATGAAGCAGCCCATCACACCCCAACCAAAGACAACCCCATTTTACAAAATGTCCCTTTTGGTTTCAAAATCCAGATTTTGAGTTTTCAGCAGAGCGAAGACTTCTCCAAATGTCATTGTTACTATAATAGTCATGCAACTTCATAGCTGCTTCATGTTCTTTTCACCTCCAGAATCAAACAGGGACAATGTTGTTACAACAGGATATCGGTCTTTCCACCAAAAAGGCAAATTATCCATCTTGATATGATTCAGAGTTGCTCTGAAACATAAGGATAACTTCCTAAAATCCATACTTAGACAATAGGGAAAGCATGTTTGCTTCTGTGACTGACTAAATGAGCTAGCATTTCTGCCTTGATCTGTCCCATTTCACAGCATAATCTTTCACCTCCACTTTGTAGATTTTACTTATGATGGCAGCATTCTATTGAGGCGGTTTCATGGGGAAGTGAAATTTCATTTGCCCCTATTGACAGCATGAGTGGTCCCAGGAATGCAGAAAAGTTCTGATTGCAGACATTTATCTCTGGCCACCAATTCATCCGCTGCCTTCTCCTCTTAGTTCACGTTACAAAAAAAAATGACAGACCATTTTCCTTAGACTGATTAAGGAAATGGGACTTTTTCTTGATTGTTTTGCACCTCTGCCCTCCCTTGGTGGTCAGAGCAGGTGGCACGGTGTGCCTACAGTTTTCTAATTCTGTGTGATTCAGATGAAAATCTCCTTTAGTTATTAGTCCCTTTGGCCCAAGTGGAAAGTGCTTTTGCAATAATATGTTTCCCCTCCCAGGATGCAGGCCAGCTAAAATGAGGTTCTAGCTTCGGTGCATTTGCGCATGCCTGCTTCCATTATGTTCCTCTTTAGGGAATGTTTACTATCAGTCCACGCTTTTTGTTTGCACTGCTGCTTTAGAGTCCTAGGATCTAGGGCAGAGTGCCCTACTTTGCAGAAGACAATCCTCTATCTGAAGCGATGACCAGCCTAAGCCCAGTGTAAAGATAGCTGTACGAAAGGAGAGCCAGAGCCTTGAGGTTGTCCATCAACCCTTAGCATCAGGACTTCAAACTGAGCAGGTACGCAGGTCAACTTGTTACAGCCCTTACTCCCCACTACAATGACATGTATTACATTTTGATTTAAATTATAATACTTCTAAATTTGCACCTATACTTATATTTAGGGCACAATCCTATATGAACTGCCCTGGTGCAAGTATCCTTTGCACTCTACATTTGAGCTAGACTGCGATTTCCCATATTCCTATCCACAACCTCCAAACACCAGCCCATCTAGAAACCACACTTATATATTTATATATTTATTTATGACATTTTCAATACAACCCAGTAGTCAAAGCTCTCATAAATAAATCAATCCATTTCAGTGAGGTCCGTACGTATCATCTGTCCATCACCAACCTATGCCAGCAGATCATCCACTACATCTGAGATACTTAGCAACAACCCATACCAGGAGTAGGCACCCCAGCATACATGCACCATAGGTTGCACCCTCTTCTTTCCTTGGGATACCCATCAGCTTGGTTGATTTCATGTTTTGATACCAACGTTAACACCTTATGAGATAGTGGGGCACATGAGGGCATGGGCTGGTGGCTGGTAGGCCTGTCTATGAGGGATGATGCAAGTGTGGTTTTTGTCTGGACCTTGTTACCACTCTGGATGGCCATGCGCTGCAGCCCTGCCTTTGTCTACTCCCATGTGCCTTCTGCTACATTAGAACTTTTCCACCACTTCCATTGAGTACTTCTGATCATTCTGTTCCACCCAGTCATCTTCAGCTTGGTAGGTTCCTTTCAGAACATCAATCCTCCCAGAAAGGCTTCTCATATCAGGAGCAAGGAGGAAGTTGTAGATGAGGGAGGCTAGGATGCCACCTGACAATGGACCCAGCCAGAAGTCCTTGAAGAAGAGAAATCCAAACACACACACAAAAATGGGTGTTTTGCAAGGCACATGGAACTTCTACTGCAGAGGTGAGAAACCTGTGGCTGCCCAGATGGTGTTGGGTGGCAACCCCTATCAACCCCAGCCAGCATGGTCAATGGGCAAAGATGATGGGAGCCCAACAACATCTGTACAGCCACCAGGCTCCCAGTAAGTTATGCAACTACCAGGAGAAGGCACAGAACCAGCCTTCCTGTTCTAAGCCAACAGGTGTGCTATTTGCATGATGGGAACATGGAGCAAGGAGCCAAGAAAGCCTGCTGCTACCAAGTGCTGTCCAGCCTAACTGTCTGAGAAGTTGGACAAAGCAGAGTCAGCTGCCTTTAACATTATCTTGAGCTGTTCAGAGGAAATGCAGCAGGGTTCAGATTTCTCAGCAGTGTATAAATCAAGGGTAGAGCTGATGGGAGTTGTAGTTGTTGGGCTGCAAAGCCAGTGGTGAGAGCTGTTGGGAGTTGCAATCCAACAATATCTGGAGGGTCACATGTTACTCTAAATTTCTCCTATATTTCCTGTTCATCGTTTATGTTAATTGGGGCCAAAGCCAGCTCCTCATAACACGCTTCAACATTATTTTCAACTGCAGCAGCTGCCAGGGGTTCTATGCAGTTTGCTGAATTTCTGGTCACATTCTGGTAATCCCACATCTACCATTCCAACCAAAACACCATCAGATGGATCTTATTCTTGGCCACGGGGAGGTACCCTTTAAATGCTTCCACACTCAGTATAATTCAGTGCTTGGGAAGCAACGGGAGCCCTGAGAACAATGTTTGTTACAGTTGTTTCTAATGACAACAGAGAGTTTTAAAAATTATTATCCTGAACCTAACAATTTCCCTGCATTGGAAAAACAGAGTGAAGGACCCGATAGCCCATCCAGGATGGCATAGGTCCTGAGGGCTTACGTTGACTTGGATCCAAAATCTGCCTTCCTCAAGAGGAACAGCTCTGCTCAGAGAAGGGTTGTCTGCCCAATTTGGGGGAATCCCCCCTGCTTCATTCCACAGCTCATTGGGGTCTCCTGACCCTCTCTGTAGCATTTTCAGGGGGCTGGAGGGGAAGCAGTAGGAATGGAAGTCTAGTTCTGTCAGTGCAGTTGCCCCAGCTTAAATCTGGATCCAACCCCAGATCAAGATTTAGAGGCTGTTATCCCAGGTTTGTTACCCTGAGACAACAACCTTTCTTTACAACAGGATTGGGGAATGTGTGGCCTTACAGTTGTCATTATATCACAGCACCCATTATCCCTGATTGGGGATGATGGGAGTTAGAGCCCAGCAACATCTAGAGAGCCACAGGTTCCCACATTTGGTATACCTGAACAAGGAATTTCATGGTGTTTCAGCCACAGCCACAGCGCCTTAAGATTCACAAGACATTGCGCTTTTCTGTTGTGAACTCTGAACCCTCAGAGATTCTGCTCTTGCTTATCCAAGGCTGAAAGAGAGGTGAGCCAAGAGCCCCTGATCTTACCCAAGTTAGTTGACTTTCACTCACCTTCCTTCAGCTTCTAATTCATCACTTGAGCATACAAGCAAATTAGAGGTTGAAGCTAGTTTAAGAATGATTATCCTGGAATAAACAGGCCCTAAGATAAGTCCACAGCTCATATATCACTCAGCCCTCGTACTTCATAAGCAACTGATTTTAATTAAGACAGACCCCAACAAGAATTGAGTCTTGCTTGTGTACTTCTAATGAATGCATCACCCATTCATCCATGTGCCCGGCCTCGAAACTAATCCAGCCACTCGCCTCTGTCCCTCTCTGCACCCATTTTCTAGTTCCCTGGAATTCTGGCCTGGATAAGGTTGAGGAAGCTGGAAAATTGGCATGGGGGATGTCTGCTTGTGCCCTTCAATTCCTTAAAGCAAGACAGTGATTTCTGGGCACAATGAACCTCATTTTGAAGGCTCAACCCCAGCTGTGCCGGGTGGAAGGCATGAGGATCCCCTTACCCAATGATCCTGATAGTTTCTTATTATGATGGCAGGGTCAAAAGACCGTGCGGGGTTCATGGAGCAGCCAGTGAAATAGATCTGGAAGATATTAAAGACAGATAAATGTCCTCAGTCCAGGAACATATGCTGCTAGCAAATGGCTGGAAAATGGGCAAAAATGTATTGAATGGCTATGAAGCTGAGAAACGACATTCTCCTTCCTTTTCGGCAAAAGTAGTTCTCTCCATTCTGGTCCAAAGTTGCTTCTGAAGAAGGCAGGAATGGAACCACCATGTGGATGTGGTACTTACAGTGCAATCCTAGATATGTCGACTCAGAAGAAAGTCCCATTGAGTTCAATGAGGTTTACCCATAGCTAAGTGGGTATAGGATTGCAGCTTTAGTGGTTCACTTAGGGCCCGTCTAAATGTTCTGCTAATTGCCTTCTTAGCAGATGGCCTTATTTATTTGGGCGGAAGCATGTGCAGCCCTGATTCAGATCGGGATCGGGGAGATTTGAGAGCGGAGATTTAAGCTTCCGCCCTCCTGTTTTTGTTCTGAAGTTCCACACACACACCTGAAGTATGTATGTGTGAAAGGGGGGGAACCAGCTCCAACAGGAGTAAGTGAGTCATTTTTGTCTTTTTTTTTTAACCACCTCATCCCTGCTTCCAGAAATATATTCTCCATTCCCCGCCCCACACAAGGAGTTAGAAATTTGTATTCCTTGTAGTCATGTGATTCAATCCCCAAGTTCTCCTTATCTCTAATTCCTAGAAAAGCAATATAAGGTCCCTTCCTCTCTGTGATGTGCAGAAGCACTCTGGAAATAGGGTAATATTCACATGCAGGAAAAGTATTTGGATATAACAGTGTGTACCCTATTTAAAAAAAGAGCTTGGACTATTGGTTCTTCTTTCTCCCTTTAACTCCTTTGATGATTCATGTTTACCTGCAGTGTTACTTTCCAGTGGTATCAGACCACACCAGTAAAAATATTTATTTTATTTTGTTTATTTTATGTATGTCCCACCCTTTCGTAGAAAGAGCCCAGAACACCTAACAACATATACCTGCCACATAAAGATATGTGTGAAGGAACCAGGTCACTGGTCCTACACACATAGAGCTCCCTCAGACGAGCGTTTTATTGCATGCTCGCTACTGGGCACTCATGGATTTTCACGGGTCCCTCTCACGACATCGTCTGCCTCCCGTGTGCCTCCCATGCACCTCCCGCCCCTTCTAGCCTTCTTTGTGTCACAAAAAACCACCTCAGTAAGTCCGACTTATTTTTAAAGATGGAAGTTGCCGCTATCTCCTGCTGTGGGCAGGAGAAGCAGCAGGATCGAAACGGCCCGCTGAATGGGCCATGCGCACGTTGGTTACTTCCTCTTTCAAAAGAGGAAGTAATGAGGGACAAACACACAGGCGGAGAAGCGACGGTAAGCAAACATTATTTTCTCCCATGTGATGACGCTCAAAGTTCCTTCATACACATATTACTGGAGGGGAAGAGGCTAAGTGCAAATTGACTCCCCATATTGTGAAAAACACCTGGGGGTGTCTATACTACATTGCTTTATATGCTGATTCCCTCAAAGTCCCTCACCATTGCTGCTGCAAGGTGGAATCAAGAAAGCTAGATGGCAAGAGGGAGCACTGGCTATCCAGACAGGAAAAACCTCAGTGCAGGCAGCCATTTGGTTTGCCAAGCCCGCCCGCCTCCTGCCCTGTCTTCCTGGGGTTACCCTGCATTGGGAATTGCCACTAGGAATGTGCTGCCACCACCCCTGAGCTGAAGCCACCAGAGACAGTCAAAAGAAACAACATGATGGCATTGGAGCAACTGGAAAAATTATTGTAAGATGACACTTTGAAAAAGCGCAATTTCGTGGGTAAAAGCCCAATGTGGCTGCGAATTGGCAGCTGCATCATATAAACAGCGCAGTGCCACTGCACTGCCACTAAGGGGTTAATAGGGAATATAGAGACCCCCTTGGAGCAGCTAAGAATAGGTCCAATAGCACTCCTTCTCTGGTTGCTATAGCACCCCCTGCTGGAAATGGCTGGAAAAGAACTGCTGCTCATCCATCCAAGAATCACCCCCTGTACCTTTTTTTCTTCATCTTTGCATCTCTGGGATAACAATACTCATCCCTAGGAGATGGCCACCGGTGACTGACAGTCCAATAGATTATGCCGGGAGCCCATGTTGTCAGTTCTGTGGCGGTCAGTCAAGGCAATGACGCAGAGGACCAGCAGGAAGGTCAGAATCAGCTTCACCACTGCTGCCTGTTCTGCTGGGGTGTCATGTTGCAGCTGGAAAGATTAAGAAACCCATGAAAGACACACCGAGAAAGGCAGCCTTTGGACCTTGGCAATCACAAAGGCAACACAAAGAATTACCATTCGCCTGCAGCAGCATTTTGTGCACAAAAAGTGGCCCCGTTGGGTAGATTTTTAGGAAGCGCTTATAATTCCATGGTTTGTCAGGTGCACAGTGAAACACCAGCGTTCTCTCAGAGCCTGACCACTGGTCTGTTGAATTTCTGAGCTAATTATGTGTTCATGTGTCCGGTTGTTTCTGAAACCGCCTCCTATCCAGGCTCCAATGTCTGTGTATTTCAAGAACAAGAACTGGATCAGCACCGAAGGAGAACTCTGGCGTTGTCTAGTAATTAAGCTGAGCCACTGCTCCTTGCTAGAGCTCAGGTAGTAGTTAACTTCTAAAAGGAGTCTCAGGGCGTGTGTGTTCAGACACTTTACCAGCTGATCTGCCAACCCTGCTCTCTGATTCCAGAGGCTCCGGGGTTTGCTCTGCCTGGGCTGATGAGGTGCATCTGAGGACAGGGATCCGGTACCTGGAAAAGCTGTACAGAAAAGGGAGGGGTTTGGGCAGGTGCGGATTTTCCTCACCCATGTCAAAAGATGCACCTGACAACATTCCCTCTTCCCTACAGGAAAACCAATGATTTTTCTTAAAGTACTCTGAAAATAAAAGGGGTTTCAGACAGAAGGGAAGAACAAAGTTGGAATAAGGCATGGTGACAAGATCCCAAAAATGACAGGCAGCATCTGATAGCTCCCAGGGTGAGGTTAAAGAAGAGCTTTCAAAATTATCAGGATTAAACAGGTAGTTGATACTAAGAATGCAAGGAGATGGGGCTGTTCCATGATTGCGCTTGTTCTGAGACCAGTCACCAGCATCCATGCAACTAATGAATAAACATTGTCAGAAAGCTCGTATTAGGCAGGTGGTTGTTTGTTTTTAGAAAATGTGAGAAAGGCATTACTTCCCATGGTGTACACACACTGGCTCAATTCGGATGACACATTAATCAACTGAGAGGACTTAACCCACTGACAGTGGGTTAAAAAGGCGACCTCAATTCGGACGACACGCTGCAGCAGGGGATGCAACGTTAAGTTAACCCCCCTGGTGGTTAATAACGTACTCGGTTCTGACTGACAGCTCGGCCGCCATTTTCCCCGCCTACCAAACCCCATTAGTCCTCCAGCAGGTATCCCAGAAGGCACTGCAGCCGAAAACCATGGCCGCTGCCATTGAAGCCGATGCAGGACACGCCTCCCAAACCCCATTGGCCGCCTCAGTCACTGGGCGGAACTCAGCAGCCTCGTGCAAAGGGGCAGCCAGGAGGAACCGCAGCACCTACACAAGAGTAACAACCAGCAATGCTCCCCAAACATTGGCACCCACACCCCAGGTAGCCACTCCCGCCCACCCTATACGGGAGACCTGGCATCTGCGAGAGTCACCCCCCTCCCCCAGCCCCCTCCCACCTCCCTCCTAAAGCAGCCACCCGCACACACAGGAAAGAAGGCAAGAGTGGGGCGGTTGGGAAATCTTTATTCAGCAGGAAAATCAGACATGGGCAGTAAGGCACATGGGCACCACTATGCCAGGGCAGAACCTACGGAGAGGACAGGCGCCCCCGGGAAGGGAGGAGGAGGAGGCTGAAAGGCACAGCGGTGAAGAGGGGATGGCCAACGCCACACCCCCAAGGAGCCAAGCACAGAACGTGCCAAGGGGAGGAGGTGGAGAGGGGGCCATGCCAGGGAGAGATGCCAGTCCAGAGATGGGACTCCACAGCCAACGCTCACATGGGATGGGGGTAGCGCAGCTAGATCCAGGCACTGATGCTTTTACGCACCCGGAACGCCTCCGCACGGGTGCGATGCTCCCCAACGGGATTCTCAGGGCTTGGCAAAGGCTCACTGTCCAGCCGTGTTGGGTGGATGAGGGGGGGCTCTCTAGTTGCCGCTTTCCCTGTCCTCGTCATTCTGGGTGATGCGAGGGTGGAGGTGGTGGTGCAGTGTGGGGTCTACTTTGGATGGGGTGTTGTTCTCCCTCTTGGTGTGGGGGGGGCTGCCCCTTGCTCCAGGGCGCCTGGGGTTGTTGCGTATTCCGTCTCCCCCTCCCCCCCTTTGCCATAGTGCCCTTCTGGTGTGCTTCCCTGTCCGTTTGGGTGGCTGACTGGGTCCCCTGCGTGAGTGCTTGCAGGAGCTGGCTCCTTTTTGAGCTCCGTGCTGGCTGCCTGGTGGGGGAGGCGGGCGTCCTGGTTGCTATGGCGGCGAAACCAGCAATCTGTTTCATCCACGCCTGAGCTCCCGTCCGCTGTCTGCTGCTCTTGCTGCTCTCCTCTATGGACTTTTGTGTTAACGTACTCACCTCAGTTGTTTAACCAATGCACCTCAAGTGGCTGAATTCGGACAACACGTTAGTCAATTGACTAACCTTTAAACAACTCGCAAGCGAGTTGTTTAACTCAGTTGTTTAAAACTGCAACTTAAACAACCATGGGTTGGTTAACCGTTGTGTGGCTGAATTCGGACAACACGTTTGGTTAACCCACTGATGGTTGTTTAACTTAACAACTGTTGGTTAACGTGTCGTCCGAATTGAGCCACTTACTCCCCTCTGGGTGAACAAGTTGTGTAGGTTTTCATAACAATACAAAAACCTGCAAAATCTGCTTATCCCAGGCTACAATGGGCTGAATAAACACACCATGAGCAGGCCATCCCCCTTTCAAATTACCTTTACCTCTAAAATAACTATTGTCTGTCTTCCCCAGTTTCAGAAGGAATTATAGTAATCAAATCTCTTGGGCTGCTGTGGCAATTTCAGTCTGGGCAAAAATAGAATTATCTTATATAATTTGAGCAGATAAAAACAAACAACAGCAAACAACAGCCACCTCTAGCGACAGAATTTCATGCAAAGAACACAGCCAAGAATGCTGGTTATAGAACGGAATCATTCATGAGGGATGCTACATGTTTACATGTCTTGGTAATGATTAGCAGTCATCCACTACCAGTGATTGATTCTAATCTTGTAATTGTAACTGAAACAGATGGTGGGCAGCTCCAGACATTGAGCCTATCTACACACGCAGGATAAAACACTTTGAAAACATTTTGAAAACTGTATATGGAGTGTGTCCTGGGCCCCAACAGTTCTCAAAACTGTTTTAAACCATTTTAAACTGTTTTAAACCATTTTAAAGCAGTAGTGTAGATAGGCTGACAGTTTTGAGAACCATATACAGTTTTCAAAACGTTTTCAAAGTGTTTTATCCCGCATGTGTAGATAGGCTCATTGAATGATCATTGTGTGACATGCTGGTGTATGGTCCAACAACAAAGATAAATATGAGGACCCATATCCCAAGCAGGGGGGGGCACTGACAAGAGTCTGCTGGAGTGGCTCCTCCTTTTCACCCTTGCAACCTGCTTGTTCACCTGCCTCTCACTCTGGTTCAGACAACAATGGTGGTGAGGAGGAGGAGGAGCAAGAGATGCCACAGCCTACCTGCTCACTGGCTCTATGCCTGTCAAGCAAGCAAGTAGTAGCAATGATAAGAAAGAAGATACAATGGCTGCTAGTGACCATGGTGGTGAAGCAGTCTCACTGAAGCAGTCCATGGAGGGTGTGTTGCCCAAGAGCCCTCAAGAACCTGGAGCTGGCACTGCTTTCGTTGCTCCAAAACCAGCAGCAACCCATTTGTTATCCTAAGAAGTGCCATCTCTATCCCACAGGGAGTCCAAAATTCCATAACAGAATTTCCCCAATACATTCTTGAAGTCCAACTGATTCTGCAACTACACCACTACAGCCTTTTCAGGTACCTTCCTCCCAATATGGGAGGTTTAGAGATTGAGCAATGCTCAGAAAGCATTCTCACATCTAGGCAACAGCAGATTGAAGGCCATCTCTAGCACACCCCTTCGGCAGAGATTAATGGTTCCTTCTAGCAGAGGTTCTACCTCCCCAGAAGCACCCACCTTCAATAGCCAAGATGGCCATGGATTGGTGCTGCTGGAGTAGGTCTGAGAGATTCTATTGTGCACTGATGTCCTCTTTGGAACTACAATACCTCCAGATGGAGGCTTTCTCCAGCAATTACAATGTGCTTTTACAGATGTCCAACATGCTGGCATGCCTGAAAACCAGATTTCAACTATGCTGATCCCAGTTGCTGATCCCTGCTAGCGGTTAGTCCATCTGTGCTAACAGTATTGGCAGCAGGGAGAAGAGCAAGAAATGAAGACCAATGAAGGTAGTGACCTTTCTAGGGTTGTCAGGTTGCAAGCTGGAGAACCCACTATATACTTTTACATCAGGGTTGGGCAGAAAGTAGATCTTCAGATGTTTTAGACGTCAACTCCCAGCATTTCTGACCATTGACCATGCAGGCAAGGATGTCTGGTCCAAAGCATCTGGAGATTTACTTTATGCCAACATCTGCTTTACGTTCCCAGACATAATGGGAGATGCATCAGCCACGGCTTCCCAACTGGTCTTCCAAGTTTCCCTTTCCTGCTTGTCGATATAATGGGAAGGACAGTGAGTGGAAGGGAGGAGCTGTAGAAACTGGGGAGGAGAAGCTATGGCTACATAAGGGAGTTTAAAGGACTACTGCATTTTATCTAGTTTGTGACCTCACAAGCCCAGTTTCTTCTGTGAAGTTCTTCCTATTCTGTTTCTGGATTTGTGGTTCCCATTGCTGGAGAAGATGGCAACTTGAAGCAACCAAGGGAATATAGTCCCTTGGATATCTACCAAATGATTCAGAGGGTTACAGCTAGAATTCAGATTAGGCCAGCGTGAAAGCTTTTCATAGCACTCAACTGTAGATCTAGATCAGCGATGGGCAAGATCTCCAGATGTTTTGGATTTCAATTTCCAGAAGCCAGCATGGACTTCAACTGCCAGCATGGCCAGCGGGCAGGAATGCTGGCAGTTGAAGTCCAGAACACCTGGAGATCTACTTTCTGCCCACCCTTGGTTCAGATCAGTCTTCCTCATCCTGGCCCCCTCCAGATGTTTTGGGCTAAAACTCCCACCAGCCCCAGCCAGCATGGTTAATGGCTAGGGATGAAGGGTGTTACAGTCCAAAACATTTGGAGGGCACCAGGTTAGGTGCTGGTCTAGATTCACCAGGCATTCCTTGATGTCAGACCCACTGAATTGCATGGGACTTTCTTCCCAACATTTTTCTCCATCACAACAGAAGTGCTCTCGTTAACAGCTCTTGCCCCATTGACAGCCAGGCCTCCTCAGATCACCAGAGGGGTAATCTAGTATATCACCCACATGCCCGCTATTGCTCCCACCAACTGACCCATGATGTAGGCCATGGCACGAAGCACTGAAATCTTTTGTGCGACGAGGAGGGCCACGCTCGCTGCTGGGTTGATGTGGGCCCCACTGACGTGGCCCACCGACTGGACAAAAGTGGCTATCGCCAAGATCTGCAAGATGCTTAGCAGCGCAGAGGGCCAGTTTAAGGCAGAGCCCACCCCTAGCAGGACAAAGATCATGGTGGCCAAGAATTCTGCAGCAACAGCCCTGAGAAAGGCTAAGGAGCACGCCTCATTCTTCATGGTGGAAGCGGCAGTGGCGGAAACCAATGCACCACACTGAAAGGGTTCTTTTGTGCCTTTGCTTTCTTCTGCAGGAAGGATGGGAGAAATATAGGAAAGGAGTAAGGGAAGAATGAAAAATGGGGTGGGGGTGAGAGTTGGAGCTCCTTGGAAAGCACTCATCTCCTGCCTCCTTATATTCATAATGCGTAATTCTGCCATTTTCTCAGTCCGTGATTGATGTCCCTGTTTAACTTTAAAGTTGAATGCAGAGGGATCCTCCTCGACATTGTTCCCAAGGATTACATGCTCAGCATGTGCAGTCCTGCTGCTAAACATCCTTTGGTTTCATCAGAATTTGCATCTTCCTCTTGGGTCCTTTGCGTAACACAAACCTGGCCACCAACCGAAAGGCAGCGCTCTGGTTTTGTATGGTGGCCTGCCAGGGGCCTAAGTTCAAGAAAAAGTTTGCTTTTTCTGCCCACCAAGGACCACAGAAAGGGAGTTGTTGTCATATGTATTTTATTGAGTGCCAGGCCACAAAACATTGCTGTGAGCTATGTTCTGCTTGGTGGGTTACAAGCCATGCAGGTCTCATGTAGTATATCCAAGAGAGCCACGCAAATAGTTTTGGGATGACTGCTGGTTGTAACATGACCATATAATTAGGTTGGTGACTGCACACTCTGTAACCTGCTTAAATTAGCTGGATTGCTTTCATAGGCGTGTGCAAGGGGTGTGCCAGGTGTGCCCAGGCACACCTTAATGTCTCAAGCAATAAACACTGAATTGAGTGGGCCACTGAGTAGGGATCCAGAGGAGGATCCAGAGGCAGCAGGAACAATCATCCAGCTGCCCTCCGGCTGTTCCGCTGCCACCATCCCCAACAGCACGCTGTTGCTCCAGGCAGCAGGAGCAAAAAGGAATCGCTCTTCTGGGAGCCTCTCTCCGCAAGCTACACTTCAAAGAGACCAGGATGAGGCCCCTCTGAAGGGTAATTTCACCTTGTAAGCCCCCCTTATGGCCAGTATCACTACAAAGCCCCACCAATGCTGGGGCTTGAGGAGCATCTTCTCATTCCCCCACCACCACCTGCAACGGAGAGTAGGTCATGAGTGTCTACAGTGTTTAATAAATAAATGAATAAAACAATGTCCTTTATGATTGAGTATTCAATAAATGTTGTCCTTTAAAAAAATTAGAAATTACCTGGGTGCACACCCTAATGAAATGGGCTGCATGGGCCTATGGTTGCTGTAAGGTGGTTTGAGAAAGTTTCACTTTATTCCTACTCTTCTCTGGGCTGTACTGCTCAATTTTCTGCAAGCTTAATTGCAAACAGAGATGCTGATGAAGTTTGCCAAATCCAGGCCAAGATATGAGCTTTAGGGGCTCAAACAAAAGCTGAGCTTTAGGGACCCCAAAATTCTTCTCTGGCTCAGATTAGAATCTGAGCTGAATTGCTGGCTAAGCACAGACATACACACACCTCTACCAAATCCTTCTCCTTTCCTTTAAAATGAGGAAAGCAGCAGCTATGGCATTCCAGCCACAGGTAGAGGGAAGGAGTCAGGTCTCTCCCTCTCTCCCCTTTCCAGAATGCTGTAGTTCAACAGGACAAAAGGCCCTAGTGGCTCCTGGGAAATGTAGTTTTTCCATAGCAATGCCAGTTGGAGGGAAGTAGATCATCTTATTTCTGAGTCAATCCAACATGAACTGGGAGAGGTGAGTAGAGACATATCCCATGACCCACCTCAACATGGAACTATATCTTAATGAGTTCAGTGGGGCTCACCCCCAAGTAAGTGTGCCCACAACCACCCATTTAGATTGTCCAGATCAGGCAGATGTCCATTTTAGAGAGAGAACTGACACTTGCTAAAACTATTGGTGGTGGCTGGGGTGAAGATTTTCCACAGATTTTTAATTTAGTGGAATAACATCTCATGCCAATGCTCATATTTTGAATGCACACCAGATGCAATTTTTGAATTTTAAAATTAAATGGCTTGATCAAGTCACAGGCTGTGCAGCCAGCCTGATCTTAAGCACGTTTATTCAAAGCAACTCACATTTTGCTCTGTGAGGCATAGGATCACAGCCACCAGCAGTTCATTGATTTCCATGGGAAGGATTCTTCACTCTTTCATTGAAATAAATGGGACTTAACAGTGCAATCATATACATGTCTACTCAGAAGTAAGCCCCAGTGGAACTTACTCTCAGATAGGATTGCAGCCTTAATCACCTTTAAGGCTATGGCTGGAGTATATCTTTTAATTTTAAGTCTTCATAAAGCATAGGAAATCCTTGCATTACACTAACCTGGTGTAACCTGGAGTCCTCCAGATGAGTTGGCCCAACACATCAGGAGGATGCCATGTTGGGAAAGGCTACATCACGCCTAGCTTTGACACTTCTTGCACAGCAGTCTGCTTTGCTTTTGGCACAGGAGTTTCCATGTGCTTCTAGCTGAACTAAAGCACCCAATCAAAAGTTCATAAAATCCCTGTGCAGAAACACCATTAAACATTACGAGAGACTCAAACTGAGTGACATTTGAGCTCCTTGCAGGTGAAAAAGATGAAACAGCCAAGTTAGATTGGCAAGGTAGAAGAAAATTCGTCAAGCCTAAACTAAGAGAGTAGAAGCCAAGAAAACATGGCTCACATTCTAGACTGTGATTTATTTATTTTTAAATTTATTCAGATGTAAGCTCATAAATCAACATAGGTTTCTAGTATGTGTCTACCTGAAGAGGTTAGTCAAACTCTTAATCCTCAACTGTAAATAAAATGAAGCCTAAGTAACGTATAACTATGGCATGCATCCCGTGCTACCTTTCCTTCTCTCCTCCTCTTGTCCCTGTATTGTTTACTCCATGGGTAAAATTGAGATTATAAATTTTTTGAGGCAGAGGCTTGTCTGTTTTGATTATGCTGCTCTGTAGCATCCCAGTTGTATTACGAACATAAGACCCTGCTGGGTCAGACCAAAGGCCTCTCTAATGTAGCATTTTGATCCCACAATGGACAACAAGATGTTTCTGGGAAGCCCAGAAGCACGATGCATGAGTGAAATAGCACCCTCTCGCTCATGTTCCCTAGCAACTGGTATTGAGAGGCAGACGGCCTCCACTACTGGTGGTAATATCTAGCTATCATTCATGACTAGCAGCCATTAATAGCTGTATCCTCCATGAATTTGTATATCAATAGTGTAGTAGTAGTTTTGTAGTAATAGTGATATTGATTATGGTATTATTATTACCTAGTTGAGGCTGGTAGCCATTGGCCTTGAACCAAAACTCAGTCCCTGAGGGATGCTACTTGGTCCAGAAGTTTCAAACCCCAAAGCCTCCTCTTTTTCTTCTTGTTCTAATAAACAGATTTTTGAGGCAGCAGGAAAAAGGAGAGAGATGGAAGGTGTTTGAGTGAAAAGGGAAAGCAGCAGGGATTATTATGGTGGTGAAAGGTCTGGACAAATTCAGAGAGCAGGGGTGGAGGGGGAACAGAAAGAGACAGAGACAGAGAAAGAGATTGAATCTTAACTCCCCCCATCTTCCTTGGCAACCATTTACAAACAGAAGTTTCCTTACCATCATTATCCTGTTCCTGGGAGATAAGAAGTCTTAGTGTGACCAGATAAAATCCAGGTCAGGGTTCATGTAACTTTAACAGTTGTAGAGAAAAGGGATTTCAGCCAGTGTCATTTGTATGCAATTAGTTCCTGGTGAAATTCCCTCTTCATCACAACAGTTTAAGGTGCAGGCACTATACTAGAGTGACCATATACAAAGGAAGGCAGGGCCCCTGCAACTTTAACAGTTGTGATGAAGAGGGAATATCACCAAGAACTAATTGTATACAAATGACACTGGCTAAAATTCCCTTTTGTCTACAACTGTTAAAGTTACATGAGCCCTGACCTGGATTTTATCTGGTCACCCTACAGGGCATTCTAAAATCCAGAATGCCCTCACCAGATTACTTATTTTTTAATGTTCCAAACCATAATTTGGCTCCACTCAGCATCTGCAACAAATCTGGATTTAATTATATTTCTGTTTAGATTTTCTATCTGATAGGATGTAGTTGCAGATAAACCCACCACCACATGAGGGAAATTACATTGGATCCTGTGAAAATGTAGCTAGCCAAGGTGAAATCAGGTAACTAAATTGCAATTGAAGGGAATATTTTTTACACACACACATCCCTCGTAATTCATAGAAAAAGTTTAAAAACAAAACAAAAATAAGGTGAGATGAGATACGAGTTTTCAGACTTGCAGGATGGAAAATGGAACTGAAAACCCTCCGCTGCCACTAACCTTCTGCATTGTGTTGTAACACACCGGCATCAGATGGGCCATATAATTACTGCCTTGCAATAATTCTTCATGAACCTCGACCTGCTGTTCTGTTCCCAAAGTCTCTTGGGAAACTGCCAGCCATTCCCGTTTCACCATTTTTTTAGTGGTCACGTCGCAATTACGTGAGGCTTTGCTTTTACTAATTATCACTCACGAAAGCAATTAGAAGAACCCCTGGATTAAGTAACAATTATAGTGATTAATTATATTTCTCTCCCCTCCGGGCTTTTATTCCCCAGTTGCCTGCTGAAGGCAAAGTGCTCATTAGAAGCCTGGGGTTACAAAGAGTGCAAAAGGCCCATGCCGGGAATAATATACTATTCGCCAGGCAGACGGCCTTGTCTTGCATCCTCCTTGATCAACAGGGACAATACAGTAAACATTACATAGGAAGGAGGCAGCAAGTTAGCAGGACTGTCTTTCCTTCTTCTTCTTGCAGATTTGAAGGAGAAGGTACAGACTCTGCAACAGCTTGTCCAAGTGATATTCAAGAAGCCACAGGGCAGGGGTTCTCACAATCCCATATTCCTCAACAGGTGTTGTCTTTTGTTCTTGCTAGGAGGTGGAAATTGAATGGAACCAGGCTGCCTTTCCTGACAGGATGCTTGAGAAATGCAATCTTCGCAAATTCCAAACTGAGTGCAGCCTCTCCTAGATGAATGTGCAAATCACAACTTATTTATCCACCACCTTTCGCACTTGCAAAATGTTCCGACACAGTTCTCAACTCAAAACAATGGGCGTCATCAGGCGAACATTTTATTGCACACTCATTACTGGGCACTCATGGATTTTCACGGGTCCTATTCATGATGTAGTCTGCATCCAGTGCACCTCCCGCCCCTTCTAGCCTTCTTTGCGCGACAAAAAAGATCCAGGTAAATCCAAATTATTTTTGAGACGGAACTTGCCACTATCTCCTGCTGTGTGCAGGAGAAGCAGTGGGATCAAAACGGCCCACCGAATGGGCCACATGCACATTGTTTACTTCCTCTTTTGAAAGAGGAAGTAATGAGGGACAAAAGCACAGGCAGAGAAGCGATGGCAAGGAAACACGATTTTCCCCATGTGATGATGCTCAATGTATCCGAATACATTTAGACAAGTGGTGTTTCTCTAGAGCTGAGGATTCCCTCTCTCCATTAACAGAGAAGGGCTCCTCAAAGCTAGAGAAAGATGGCGGTGGGAGAGGGGCAGAGCTTGGAAGGGAATTCCTGGGCCCTGGATCCAGTCTGCAGACCAGAGGTTCCCCATCCCTCAGAAAGCTCCCATGCCTTTTCACATGAGTACTAATGGAGGAGTAGGCAACCATAAAATATTCTGGACAACTCCTATAATCCCTGACCACTGGCCATACCGGCTGGGATTTATGGAAATTATAACACGTAGAGGGCACAATGCTGCCTAGCCCTGCACTACTGCTAACAGATGTTAGCCTGATTCTGATAAGTAATACATTTCTCTGCAACTTATTCATCTTTAGGTTGGTTGGTTGTTTTTAGTTTGGTTGAGTTCGTAAATTGTTTTGTTAGAATAAATGGAACATTGTGTTAATAATAATGATAAACCACCTTTTTTGTTTTACCTCAAATGCCAACACCTCCCATCATGCCTTGGCCGGAGCAGCCGTCTAAACTTCAAAAACAATCAGGACACACGACACCCTTTGTACCAGCTAATAAAGGTCCAAACCTAAAAATATGTTTTCAAAATAGACCTGGCATTGCCCAGATATCTGAATAACATATAGTAGGGAAGCGGATCTCAGTGGACATAAGGAACTGTTGTATGCATGTGCTCTGAAGTTATTATTATGAAAAAAAGGAAAGCAGCCAGAACACAGAATACTTTATTGGCATAATTCACTATATAATATCTACATTTAACAGGTTTTGGCAGACAGTCAGGATGGTGAAAGCCACTGGTGATTTGGCCCTTTTATCTGACATAAAAATACTTAAAATCCAAAATTTCATGTTTTTAGATTTTTCTGGTACATTGTACAGCCAGACCTATTAGCGTGCCAGATTTTAAGTTTCTACCTGGCATTGCTTGGGCCCTCTAAAATATATGTCTGTGAGGTAATCATCTTAAAGTAGCAGGCCGGTGCTAGGCCTGAGTTAACCTTTAAACAAATTAAATTAATTTCTTTTTTTCTTCTCTCACCCTCATGACAACCCTTCAAGGTAGGCCAGTAACTTTAAAACAAATTAAATTAGTTACTTTCCCCCCACCTCCCGCTCTCTCTCCCCTTCAATGCATGGCCAGGGCTGCATTGAAGCTGTCAACATAATTTTCCTTGTGCTACAGAAAACAAAAACTACAACTCCCAGCATGCCTTTTGCTGTGGTGCCCGACTTGCCCAATGGGAGTCCTGCTGCTGAAGCTCATGGGAAGTGAAGTCTGGCTGAGCCAGTCCATTCTACACTGTGCAATCAGTGCTCGTAGGTAGGCCGTGAGGGAGCTGGCTGGCTGACTGATGGTTCACTTGGTTGCCGTTGGCAATGGGCCTACTCCCAATGGGTAGGCTGATCATCTGAAAAGGAGGACAGGGCTCATATAACTTTAACAGTTGTAGAGGAAAGGGAATTTCAGCAGGTGTCATTTGTATGCAATTAGTTCCTGGTGAAATTCCCTCTTCATCATAACTGTTAAAGGTGCAGGCACTATACTAGAGTGACCATATACAAAAGAAGGCAGGGCTCTGCAACTTCAACAGTTGTGATGAAGAGGGAATTTCACCAGGAACTAATTGCATACAAATGACACTGGTTGAAATTCCCTTTCCTCTACAACTGTTAAAGTTATATGAGCCCTGGCCTCCTTTTCAGATGGTCAGCCTATCAATGGGGCCTAACAACTGAGGAAGCTGGCCCCAGGTGCTCTCTCTTCAAGTCCAGGAGGGCAAGCCACTACCAGATAATGGCTGCCAAAGCCTGATAAGTCTTCCCTCCTGCCCAAGGCATGCTGGGAGTTGTAGGCCTAAGCCTAAGTCCCTGAATAACATGTTAATCTTTGAACACCATCTGAGATGTGGTGGAAGACAACTGGAGAGCAGGCCATCTTGGTTGTGGCACCCTGCTTGTGGGTTTCTGAATAAAGTGTATGATTTTTATGAAAAAAGCCTGACTTATACCATTGAGACAGAAGAGTGAATGGAGGATTGACTGATATAGCTGAGGCTAGAATGGAATGGTGGGCAGGGTTAGTGGCAGTTGGAGAATGTTAGGCAGGAGAACAAAGACAGTGAGAAGTAAGGGTTTGTTCACCCATACTTTATTTTAAATCAGCCACTCTACATGCCAGTACTACACCACCCAGCATGCCTTTGGCAGCCCACAGGTGCCCGCATCCTCTGAGACATCCTCTTGTTGCCAATGCTGCTTTTCGACAAAGCATCGAGGAGTAGCATCACCAAGGAGGGGAGGTAAGCGGCTATCAGTGGACGCCCCCAGCTCCAGCCAATCCTGCTGGGTTGCCTTGGCCTGTGCATCTCACCCACCAAGTGCTACATCAGGAGCCTGTACTGAAGGGCCGGGGCTGGGCCGGGCACTTCCCCCCTTGGTCGAGTCTGTTTCTGGGCATGCACAGAGTGCCTCCCCTTCCTCCCTCCCTCTTAAGGGCAAAGGCTACACACTTGTTCCTACAGATTCTGAGAAAGCAGCGATATCAGGATGGAGTACCTTTGAGCATGTTTGGACCCTCAAAGTTATCCTGTTGTATCTAGTTACATTTTAAAACTGTGCAGAGGGTGGGAGGAGGCACCGCAAATGGATGCAGCCCATTTATGTGAGTTGTTTCCTTTTATGTGGAATTGAGTTGACTGCTTGAGACCAACCTTAGGAGTCGGGGTTGTAAAAGACATGCAGCAGCCACTCACAATAGCTGCCAAAGGCCAGTAAGTCTAGCCTCCTGCCCAAGGCATGCTGGGAGTTCCACCCAAGGCATGCTGGGAGTTGTAGCCATAAATCTAGGTTATTAAATTCTTTAAAAATACTTAAAACCCCAAAAATCGTGTTTTTAGATTTTTCTGGTACATTGTACAGCCAGACCTATTACTGTAGCACCATGTGAAGTTTCTAACTCATCTGGAAATGGGTAAACATTTCCGGACATACGTGACGCACACATACTTTCCACTTTATAGGTAGAGATGGGGTGGTATACTAACCAAGATCTATATATTTATTATTGTTACTTATTCATTGCTCTTATCAGCTGCATTTCCACCAATTAACCCTCAAAGGTAGGCTGACCAGGTGGCTCGGGATTTCCCGGTCCTAACCGGGAATCCAGGGGCCAACCGGGGGAGGCGGGGGAAAACCGGGGTGGCGGAGGGTCACGCGGCGGTGGCAGCGAGACCCGGTGGCGGTGGCGGTGGGGGAGCCCAGGAAGCGGACACCCCTGCAGGTAAGCACGAAGGGGGGCACTTACCTGCTGGGGTGGCCGCTTCCCGGGCTCCTCCGCCGCCTTCGCTGCCGCTGCCAGTCTCGTAAGGCCAGAGGCAGTGGGGAAAAGGCGGGAGAGGGCCGGATCCGGAAGTGACGTAACTGGCCCTCTCCCGCCTCTTCCGCACGGCCTCTGGCCTCCTTGGGGCTCAATCGCGATGGCGATGACCCCTGAGGAGCCCGGACGCCCACGCCCGCCTCTTCCGCGCGGCTGGACGCCCGCGCGGAAGAGGCAGGTGCGGGCGTCCGGGCTCCTCAGGGGTCATCGCCATCGCGATTGAGCCCCAGGAGGCCAGAGGCTGCACGGAAGAGGCGGGAGAGGGCCGGCTACGTCACTTCCAGATCCGGCCCTCTCCCGCCTCTTCTGCGCGGGCTGCGACAGAGGACCCTGTGCGGCCACGCGGGCGGCGGAGGACCCGGCGCGGCCGCGCGGGCGGCGACGGAGGACCCCACGCGGGCGTCGGAGGAACCCGGCGGTAGGTCCAGGCTTGTTTTTTTGGGGGGGGTTGTTTTGGGGGGGGCAGGGGGGGACCGGGATTTTGATTTTTTAAATCTGGTCACCCTACTCAAAGGGAGATACATTTAATAAAACACCAATGTTGAAAATGTGCCAATGCCATAGTTTTCACTCAAAAAATATAACATTGGTGAAGAGCTGGTCAGCAGCCAGGGATATACATGACAACACACTCCAAAACTCCAGATGACCACACCCAACTGTTGTGATGAAGAGGGAATTTCACCAGGTGCTTCATGCATACAAATGACACCTGCTGAAATTCCCTTTTCTATACAACTGTTAAGGATACAGGAGCCCTGTCCTCCTTTTCATATGGTTATTCTACACATCAGGTGGTGGGACTTCAAGGGAATGGGTGGGGATTTCAGGATTGAGGGACTTGCCTCTGACATCATCCAGCTGCCAGGGAGAGGGGGATGACCAAGAAGCAAAGTTGACCCCCCCAGGGCAGAACAGTTCCCCATTCCTGGTCTAAGGCAAGGCAAGTGGTGACCAAAGAAAGGGCCTTCTCTGACACCCCAATTATAGAGTGCTGAAATGCTTCTTGCCTGGCACATACTTTGTCATCCTTTTTTTACTTAATTTTAGCCCTCCTGATCATTTCCCTCTGTCTCTTAAGGTCTTGCTGTCCTTTTAGTCTTTGTGGATTATATTTTCTTTTCTGATTTGTTTTAGCGGAATTGTAATTGCTTTTGTATTTTTCTTTTATGTAAATATCCCCAAGAAATTTATATTGAAGTGTGATATAGAAATTTCTAAAACTAATCATAATAAATTTCCATATCTACCAAACAAGGTTCAAGAGTCCCTTGGCCCACAAATCTTTGCAATGATTGGCCAACAATTAATTCTTATCACCCAGGGACAATTATACATTATAGCTCCAATCCATCCATCTAAACAATCATGGGACATAAATTAGTCATGCCTAACTGTTCCATTGGTTTCACTAGAACTTAGTCATGCGTCATGACTAGATTTAGCTGCTTCATCTTTGTGCAATAAACCCTTTGGCTTGCTTTAGATTGGCTGCTTGTCATATTTACCAAAGTCCTTTCCAGGGCTGTATTAAGGCAGGTGGCAAACAGTTCTGCTCCCTGCCCACTCAGTCCAATCCGTTCATCATTTTGCATCCTTCTAGAGCAGGCTGGGCAAAAGGTAGTAATTTCCTGATGTTATAGACTTCAACTCCCAGAAGCCCCTGCCAGCATGGCCAACGGTCAGGAATGGTGGGAGTTGAAATCTAAAACATCTGGAGATCTAATTTCTGCCCACCCCTGCTCTAGACCAGGAATGGGCAACATCTGGCCCTCCAGATGTTTTTGCCTACAACTCCTCTCATCCCTCACCATTGGCTATGCTGGCTAGGGCTGATGGGAATTGTAGGTCAATCATCTGAAGGCCAGAAGTTGTCCACCTCTACTCTAGAGCAATGATTTCTAGCAAGGCTAGTTATATTCCCTGCCTTGTGATGTTCCTTTGTCCTGTATAAAATGGAAGCAGAATGTCACTCTCTTTCTGCACAGAGCATTGCAAAAACCTGCTGGATGAATAACCAGAGTTTCATCAGTATTCAGTCACTTACTTATCTCTTTCAAATGGTCCATGACATCCTTAGATGAGAAGGTCAAGACTCCCATTTCTTTCCGTGTTTCTCTGGTCCTAAAACGTCATTGAGTTCTCAGCCGAGATCATGAACTTTCATTTTCTTTTAATTAACCAAACCTTCAAAACAGGGCTTACAGCTTTGTAACGAAATTAAGGAGAAGTGGTAAGATAATACTCTAGAACTAGAAGCAAGCTAAACCAGCCTTCCGATCATCCCCAGCCAATGGCCATGCTGATTGGGGATGATGGGTGTTGTAGTCAAATACATCTGAAAGACACCAGGTTGGGGAAGGCTGAGCTAGAATGTTTCCTCTCTGGAATCAAAGATGGAGTTATTTGGATCCTAATTCCTCAAATGGTAGGAAATTCTATCTAGCAGACTTTACACAGGGTCCTCCAACCTGTTTGGGTCACTGGGCACATTTGGAATTTTGAGAAAGTGGTGGATTCTGTGCTGTAAAACACAAAACACTCATTTAAATTCAAATAAAGATGCCGCTGAAGAGCAACACTTCACTTTGCAGCATAGGCCTCTCTGTTTTATCTTACCTGTTCAGACGACACTTCAGGCTCTGTGGTTAGTGAAACTGTGGTCCTCTGGGGTTAGCACTAACCACAAGCCATGCTGTTGCAGACAACACTTTAAGCTACGGTTAGATAGGGTGACCATATGAAAAGGAGGACAGGGCTCATGTAACTTTAACAGCTGCAGAGAAAAGGGAATTTCAGCCAGTGTCATTTGTATGCAATTAGTACCTGGTGAAATCTCCTCTTCATTACAACAATTAAAGTTGCAGGCACTATACTAGAGTGACCAGATACAAAAGAGGGCAGGGCCCCTGCAGCTTTAACTGTTGTAATGAAGAGGGAATTTCACCAGATATGAATTGCATACAAATGACTCCGGCTGAAATTCCCTTTTCTCTACAACTGTTAAAGTTACATGAGCCCTGTCCTCCTTTTCATATGGTCAGCCTACAGTTAGAGATGCTAACTCTGCTGCAGATGGTCTGACTGTGGTTAGTAAGTGAGCAGGGTTTAGCAAAACACATCACACAAGACACCTTAAACCCTACTGCTTAACCAAAAGCCTTAACCAGCAGGGGTTAAGGTGTCTTCTGAACAGGGCCGATGAAGTGGAGAGAGGGAACTTCGATGGTTGGCTTTGACAAGTGGGGGGGGTGGAGCTTTGGGTGGCCAAGGGACTTGGGGCAGGCGGCAGGAGATAGATAGGGGGCTTTAGCAGGTGGAGGACTGGCAGGTGAGCAGGACTCACAGGCAGGCAGATGCATAGGTGGGGGCTTCAGCAGGCAGGTGAGGTTGGCAGCTAGGTGGCTTTGGGTGGGCAAGCGGCTTCTGCAGCTGGTGGGGGCTTGGGGGAGTAAGAGGGCAGGGGGCTTCGGCAGCAGGAGGGCCCTGTCTGCAGCGCTATGTCAAGGGAGCCTGGCACCGCCCCTGCGTGCATGTTGCAAGTTTATTCTTGACCCAGCTAGAAGTTGCTTGGCCACTGGTTGCCACCTTTTACTCTTCAGTTCATGGGCTGTCCAGGCATTCACACGGTCGGTGGAATGAATTGAGACAGCACTATCAAGGTAGGAATGTGTCCCCATCAGTACAATTACCCATTGCAATACTGGCCATCTCAATTTGATCATCAGAACAAGCTGGATCTTATTGCGACCGTAAGTGTAAGCATGTGAATGCTTTCATTATTTTGAGTGTGTGTATGCAAATGTGTGCGCACACATGTAGATGTGTATGTGCATGTTTATCTTTGTGCATGCACATGTCCATATGTGTATGTCTGCATGCAGCCCTCAACCCCCAAGCTGGCATCACATTCATCCCTTGGAGCTGAAAACATTGCGCTCCCCTGTTATACAGAGAAAGAAATTTCTCTATCAGGTGTTGCATGAAAGTGACAGGAGATTGGTGGAAATACAGATTACACAGAACATATTCATTTCATGAAAACGGTGAAAACAATGTAATTCTTGGAACAGTTACCATCAACCATAAAGATTTTGTTTTATGTGAAAATAGTAATAATTATTATAACGGACAAATTCTGTGTATAATAAGCATAATACTTAGCTTGGACACAGTTGCCAAAATATGAGTGATTCATAAAAATGATGAACCCTAAAAACTGGCTGACTAATTCTGCCTCCCCACTGCCTGTCAACAACAAAAGCAGCAGGTAGGGGTTTTTTTTGTGCTAAGGCTGAGAGGATAAAGCAACCTTCTCCAACCTCGTGCCTTCCAGGTGTGTTGAGCTACAACTCTCATCATCCCAAACCAGCATGGCCAATGGCTATGCCAGTTGAGGATGATAGGAGTTGCAGTCCAATATTTGAAGGGCATCAGATTGAGGAAGGCTAAATTAGGTTGCCTAGGCCCAAAGCTGTGGTACAGTTTGAACCAGAGACTTTACAGCTCACATGCTTAGTTACTCCACTGAGGCAGTCATCTGTAACTGACATTTCCTTTAATTAAGAGACAAAAGACTTGTCCATAGTTAAATGTCTGAAGCCTCTCTGTGGGCTGGTGGAAGCAAGAGGCAAGGTGGGGAGAGATGATACCAGGGGGGAATTGCTAATTAAAGAGTTTCTTCGAAAAAGAGATAGCCTTTGGCCTTTGCAGCGTTTCTCACGTGATTGGCTCGCACCATTCTCTTCATCAATCGGTCTGCATAAATAAGTTATGCAAATAAACAACGCAGCCCCACATGAAGAATACCTATTGCTCAAGCCATTGACATTTGGGTCCTTTTAGATGATCATAGGGGATCGGTCCTGTTTGTTAACCTATCCTGGCTGGCACTGCACATGAGCTGCAGAATTACAATGAGAAGACAGAATTATCGAAAACCTTTTCTTCTTATAAATGGTATTGGCATTTCAATTCCATGCTGGCATTGATCATGTGCGCCAGAAGAGACCTAAGGAGTCTGTGTGAGTTTAGTTTTCTTTTCTACTGTTCAGTCTTTACAAATTGCGGGGCTCCCTCAGGAGTTTAAACAAAAACTAGCATCGTGTGTGTGTGTGTGTGTGTGTGCGCGCTTAAAAGGTCTTCGCTGCAACTCCCTCTCTATAATGCCTCGACAGAAGCAATTGTCTGATAGAGAGAAAGAGAGCAGGATCACTCTTTGCTGCAAAATGAGAGCCATTTTTCTCATAATTTTTCTCAACTGTTTCCTCCCCCCACCCCAACCCGATATAACTGCTTTTGCATTCAAAGGGCTGCTTTATATAATTCTTGCTCATAATTTACAGAAATGCTAAGATAATTATGATCAAGTCCCCTTGAGAAAAATGTTGGACCATTAGCTTGGAGACAGTAGCTCTTGCAAGAATAACACTACAATCCTATACATCTCTACTCCCAGGTAAGTGGGTTTAGGAATCCTATATACCCACTTACCTAATAAGCCCTATTGAACCCAATGGGACTTACTTCTGAGTAGCCATGTATAGGATTTTGCTGTGGGTGTTTTGTTTTTTCCTATCCCGCTTGTTCTTCTTTTTAACCTTACTTTCCCCAGTGTAGGTCGTGCAACCTTCTTGCATAATCGATGTTGGAATTTAAGGGAAAGGGAGAACCCCAAATGGATGTTATGTCCTCTGTGCAGACAAGAAATTATACAGGCGCATAACCATCTTTCCCCACACCCCCAATCCTTTTTATGCTCTAAACATGACAGTTTTTCTTCCATTTTTCAGAAGGAAAAGAGACGAAAACAGTTTGGCCATACAAGCAGAATTGTGGCTGTGCCTGCTCTCCGATGATTTGGGGCCAAAACCACTGGATTTGGAGAAACTGGATTGGAGGACATTTGGGGAATTGGCTTCTCTTCAGCCAGGAACAGCACGTTGCTATGGTTGATGGGAACTATAGTCTGGAGGGCACCAGGCTGGGAAAAGCTGGCATAGACAATCACACTGTACCATCCAGATCCCCTAACATTAGTGTGAAAGGAGGCATATGCACATACAGAGAGTGACAGGCAATTTATTGCACGCTCATGATTGGCCACTCATGGGAGTTTGTGAGTCTTTTACATGGTGTCGTCAACCTCCAGGACATCTCCCCGGTAATCTTGCCTTTAAAAAAATAAATAAATCCAGAGATAATGAAATATTTAAAAGAATCGCAGGATATCCCCAGCGTGTAAAGCTGTTGTAGTGCTGTACTACTGCCACTAGATGGTGGTGTTTCATTGAACTTAATAACACTGCCAAGAGGGAACGTTATCAATTCAAAATCACATGGGTGCCATCTAAGGGAGCCTTTCATAAACACGGAAAGACTCCAGAAGAAGAAACACTAGTAAGGATGCGGGTTTCCCCCCCCCCCCCCCCCTTAATGTAGAGATACCCATAGGGTTCCCTCTCCTATGGAGGAGCCCTACAACTGTTGAGCTGTAGCTATGTAGGCCCCCTTTCACACTGCTGCCCAACATGTGGGTGCTGGGGGCCAGGAAGTGCATTGACTCTGGGGGCATGGCTGATAGGCACATTTCTACTCCCCATTATAGGGTACCTGAATCGGGGGGGGGGGGTGGAATTATCAGTACGGGGCTTTTGTTGCATGGCACACTAATTGTGGGCTGATTGCATGAGTCCTCACCCTGTGCTATAGCTATATATGCAGAAGTTATCTCCATTGCAATAACTACTCCCCTAACCAATGCCTTTCCTGGTCTGAACAGCAGCAATGTGAGAAATTCTCATTTCACGAGATTCTCCAGCCCCTCTCCCCTCACAGTCTTCCCCTCTCATCACAGCTTGCTACTCTCATTACATTCATATTTTTTAATTATTGTGATTCTTTCAAAGGCATAATTACCAAGGAAATCATTGTTCAGCACTAAAGTTAAACTGGGCTAAACTGCACATTACAAGGCCATTGGTGTTAATTGCAGGGATTCATGACAAAGAAAGTGGCAATAACATTCTGGCTCATTGAGAGATAAGGAGGCCAGAAGTATATCCTGTATAGGATGTGATATCCTAAGACCGGCCTCCTCCGAGAATTGACGTGGCAGGATGCTATCGGGAGGGAAAGCGAGCCACGCTGCTTTGCATTCCAGCTCATTCTCACAGTGGGGGATCTGCATTTATGATAATGCCCCCTTGCAGATCATCTCCAAAGCACTTTATGAACATCTAATCTGGCCTTACGAAAACACCAGGGATAAAGCAGTTGGGCTGCCTCACTCTCCCTTACCCTCCCTCCCTTTTAACTGTTTAGGGAAGCGGAGCACTAGAGATTACCAGTATAAAAGAAGAAGACTGCATTCGGACATCGTGATAGCCATGATGCCTCACAGCTCTATAGCTAGACAAAATAACCCACAGTGACTGCCATAGAACAGGATGATCCACAATGGGTTAAATAATCCACTCTGCAGACTGCAAATTATCAGAGTGGGTTGTTTTGGTCAAATGAGCCTCGCAGATTTAAAAACTCCCACCAAATGACACAATAACTCATGATGGGTTAATTAACCTATCATGGCTTAATTAAGCCATCATGGGTTATGTTGACATCTGAACCCAGTCTATGGGCTTTTCCACACCAGCCGTTTATTCAGGGATTATATCGTGATTGTCCCTACTGGGCCACATGAAGCACAGCTGATCCCGCTATGATCTCAGGATGACCACTCAGTTTTCCCGGGATATCGGTGACTGGAGTTGTTGTGGCTTTTCCCCCTCTTTTGCAACAATCTGGAAGTGTGTGCCTGGTGTGGCCCTTCTTCGCAAAGCCATTCCTGTTTGCTGCAAGTAGCGGAGCTCAGGGAACAGGCAACCGGCTGTGTGGGGTCAGTCCATGGGTATCAGGGGTGTGAGGGGAGTGTATGTTCTCCACGTTCCTGATGGGTATCAGCTTGTTTCAACGGAGAGTGTGTTTGTTGTTTTAAAAATCACAGCTTTGCGCAAGATAGCAACTGTGCTCTTATGCATGCCTCAGGACTCGTAAAAAAACCAAAAAATAACCCTTCACCCTGGAAGGGTGTCCCATAATTGCAGGAAATCTTGCTGGCGTGTGCCCCGCGAGCAACGACTGAGGAAGCCGGTAACCCTCGTGATCATCCCTCTTCCCTCACGAAAGGGCACTATGTGTAGATTAGCCCCAGGTGTGACTCAGAAATTCCTGGGGTCAGTTTATTCTTCCTCCATCCATACCACTCTCTGAGGGCTGTTGAGCTACTAGATTTGCCTTCTCCAACCTGGTGCCCTCCAAATATGTTGGACTGCAAACAACAACAACAACACCTCACTCAGGTTTCAGGCCCTCCTAAGGCAGCAACACTGGAAAGCCCCAAGGGACGAACTCCAGATGAAGTCCTCTAGGACTGTCATCAGATGGGTGGATTTTCGCCCATCTGTTGCTATGGCCTCCTGCTGCTGTCCCACAATAGCATAGTTCTCTTGATAACGGGAGAGAAAGAGGAAGCAGCAACGACCACGTGGCCCATTCAGGAGCCATTTTTAACTCGCTGATTTTCTTGCACACAGCAGGAAATGGCGGCACATTTCTTTCCTTTTTTAAAAAAGATGGATTAAAAGTGGTCTATTTCTTGACGGAAAAACGAGCTGAAGGAGCAGGAGGCATGCAGGAGGTGGGCATCATTGTCTAAAGGACGCACAAATATCTGTAAGTGGGCAGTTGCGAGCATGCAATAAAACACTTGTCTAATGACGCTCCATGGCTTTTCTCAGAAAGCTCCAACAGCTTTCCAAAATTCTCCACGCCCCAATGAAAGAGGCAGAAAGCCGATAGCCTCTTTCTCAGGGAAATGAAGAGGTTGCAAAAGGGCAGATGCAGGTTCTGCAGGGCACTACTTTTAAGCACCCCATTCACCCTCTCCTGCAAGTTCCCTCTTATCTCCACAATGTTTGATGTTAAGACCATGCTTTTTCTTTAATAATGGACATAGCTGAAGGGAGTGAATCAGAAACTCCATTCGTACTCATTCTGTATAGTGTGGGGAACTAGGGATGTATATCGTATTGTTCCAATGTCCGATAATGATCCAATAATGCCATTATCGGACATCCGATTAACAATAATGATAATTTTCTAAGGAGGCCCTATCTGATTGGATCCAAAATTCATATGTCCGATAACTACTGAGAACTAGGCCAGTGGAGGCAGCGGGGGGACGGCATCAGGTAAGTGGAGAACCCTCCCTCTCCCCCCCCTTGTGCTCCTTACCTGCAGCCTTCCCCGCTACCTCCGCTGGCCTCTGCTGCTTCCGGACAACTGAGAATTAGACTTTGTGGCCTAGTTCTCAGTAGAGCGATGACGTGCCGGGTGATGATGTCACCCGGTGCGTTGTCGCTCTACTGAGGCCACAAAGCCTAATTCCCAGTAGTCTGGAAGCAGCGGAGGCCAGCAGAGGCAGCAGGAGTAAGGAGCATGAGTGGGGGGGAAGGGAGGGCCAACCCAGTGTTTTCCCCATAGACTTGCATTGGGGGAAAGCTTTCTTCCCCCAGTGCAAGCCTATGGGGAAAACACCTGAAATGGCGGTCCGTAATCGGATCAGAACTTCCGATATTTATTGGATATCGGATCCGATCAAATACGGGTACCACCTGATATGATCGGATCCAATATTTTTAATATCAAAAATTCCGATCAGGTTCTGATTCCAATATTTCTGGCCGTGCACATCCCTATGGGGAACCACTTTCTCATGTGGACACCCCATACTTCTGTAGTATGCATTAGGGATGTGCACTGGATCGGACCCGATCCACGATCCGAGTCCGGTCCAGTGGGAAATCGGATAAATTATCCGATTTCCGATCCCGCAGCTGGATCGGCCGATCCAATCCGAACCGGTCCGAAAAAGCTCCGAACCGGTTCGGCGGATCGGCGGATCGGCGGGCGCCCACTGGCGCCCACCGCCGCTTCCATTGGCGGGCGCCAGCGGGCGCCCGCCGATGAAAGTGGACAGCGGGGGGGGGGGAGGAGGGGGGCACTTACCTTCTCGGCCCGGTGGCTCCCGTCCGGCGCCGGCGCCTACTACTACTAGCAGGCTCCGCGGCCTGCTCTAGGGTGGCGCGCCGGGTGATGTCATCACCCGGCGCGCTACTCTAGAGCAGGCCGCGGAGCCTGCTGGTAGTAGTAGGCGCCGGCGCCGGACGGGAGCCACCGGGCCGGGAAGGTAAGGAGGGGGTGCGTGGAGGGGAGGAGGGGGCGCGTGGAGGGGGGAGGGGGGAGGGGGGCCCTTACCTTTCCGGCCCGGCGGCTCCCGTCCGGCGCCGGCGCCTACTATTCCCAGCAGGCTCCGCGGCCTGCTCTAGGGTGGCGCGCCGGGTGATGTCATCACCCGGCGCGCTACTCTAGAGCAGGCCGCGGAGCCTGCTGGTAGTAGTAGGCGCCGGCGCCGGACGGGAGCCGCCGGGCCGGAAAGGTAAGGAGGGGGTGCGTGGAGGGGAGGAGGGGGCGCGCGGAGGGGGGAGGGGGGCCCTTACCTTTCCGGCCCGGCGGCTCCCGTCCGGCGCCGGCGCCTACTATTCCCAGCAGGCTCCGCGGCCTGCTCTAGGATGGCGCGCCGGGTGATGTCATCACCCGGCGCACTACTCTAGAGCAGGCCGCGGAGCCTGCTGGAAGTAGTAGGCGCCGGCGCCGGACGGGAGCCGCCGGGCCGGAAAGGTAAGGAGGGGGTGCGTGGAGGGGAGGAGGGGGCGCGCGGAGGGGGGAGGGGGGAGGAGGGGGCGCGCGGAGGGGGGAGGGGGGAGGGGGGCCCTTACCTGCCCGGCCCGGCGGCTCCCGTCCGGCGCCGGCGCCTACTACTACCAGCAGGCTCCGCGGCCTGCTCCAGGGTGGCGCGCCGGGTGATGTCATCACCCGGCGCGCTACTCGAGAGTAGGCCGCGGAGCCCGCTGGTAGTAGCCGCCGGCGCCGGACGTGCCGAGAAGGTAAGTGGCGGGGAAGGGGGCTTACCCCCCCCCCGGAGCCGTCCGCTTCTATCCGCTGGCGCCCGCGGGCGCCAGCGGATGGAAGCAGGCGGCCCCAGGGGGGGTAGGGAGCGCGGGGGAGGGGGTTTACCTGCCGGGGCCGTCCACAGCGGACGGCCCCGGGGGGGGGAGGGAGTTAGGCCCCCCCTTACCCACCCGCCGCCATTTTTTCCTCATAGACTTGCATTGCAATGCAAGTCTATGGGGAAAAAAATGGCGGCCGATCCAAAAATTTCCGATTTTTGGATCGGGATCGGACTCGATCCGGTCCGGGGGGCCTCCGATTTTGTCCGAACCGGTCCGGGACAAAATTGGAGGTCCCGATCCGGGTCCCGATCCGATCCGGGGGGTCCGTGCACACCCCTAGTATGCATCCAATATGTGAATACAGGAAGTCTGTAGGCAGGGCCAGCTATGTGGGTAATGATTAGGTGGACTAGATTTACATGATTGGCCCCTGCTTCTTCTGTTTTAAGACTGATCCACACAAGACAATATGTAGAGTCAGTGCTCTCTCCAGGTTTTGGAGAACCCTTGTGCAAGACACTCTCACTGGGCCCCTACCCTCGCTGAGTCTACCTTCTCACCACAATTGTCACCAACTGTTATTGCTCCTCATCCTCTTTCTCATCAGTGCTACCACTTACTTGTTTCACAGGCAGAGAGTGAGCAAATAGGCCGTAGCATCTCCTGCTTCTCACCACCACTGTTGTCTGGGCCACAGCTCGATGGAAATGTCAACCCAGTATGCGGCAGCTGTAAAGAAGGCAAACTCCATGTTAGGCATTTTAAGAAAAGGAATTGAGAGTAAAGCTGCCAGTATCATACTGCCTTTATACAAATCTATGGTGTGACCACACTTAGAATACTGTGTACAGTTCTGGTCAACACACCTAATATATATATATATTATAAAGCTGGAAAAAGTACAGAAAAGGGCAACTAAAATGATTAAGGGGCTGGAGCATCTCCCCTATGAGGGAAGGTTACAACAGCTGGGATTGTTTAGCCTGGAAAAAAGGAGACTAAGAGGAGACATGATAGAAATTATGCATGGTGTGGAGAATTTGGACAGGGAATCATTTTTCTCCCTCTCTCAAAATACTAGATCCGGGGTCATCCCATAAAGCTGATTGGTGGGATATTCAGGACAAATAAAAGGAAGTACTATGGAATTCACTATGACATGACGTAGCGATGGCCACCAATTTGGATGGCCTTAAAAGGGGGTTGGATAAATGCCTGGAGGAAAAGGCTATCAATAGCTAATAGTCCTGATGGCTATGTGTTACCTCCAGTATCCAAGGCATTAAACCTGTGAGCACCAGTTGCTGGGGAACATGGGTGGGAGGGTGCTGTTGCACCATGTACTGCTTTGTTGGCCCCTGGCCAACAGCTGGTCAGCCACTGTGTGAACAGAGTGCTGGACTAGATGGACCTTTGGTCTTTTCCAGCATGGCACTTTCTACGTTCTTATGAGAGGCAGGTGGACAAGCAAGTTGCAACGGTGAAGCGGAGGAGCAACTCCAAAGAGTTCTTGTCAGTGAGCCCTTGGCAGATGCCCAACTATGCTTACCCTTGATGGCGCCCCTGTGCAGAGGAGACTAGTGGTAGATTTCTGACTATACCACTTCAGATGGCAGATAGAGGGTCATATTTCTGAATGCTTCTGGACATGAAAGCTCTCTAGATGTAGTAAACTAGCACATCAAAAAGAGGACCATGCTAAGTCTTTCAAGTGTGCCAGTTGAATATTTGCAGAGAGGTGGAGGGAGTTAATTTGAGGGAGGATTCAAAAATTTGACATGCACACACCCAGACCCCTACAGTCCAAAGTGGTATAATCTAGAATCTACCTCCTTAGCGTTCCATCACATTCTGCATAAAATCTGTGCAATGGTTCTACTTAACAGCAGCAGCATGGGCTCACCACAGGGAAGCCGGCTTCCTTGTTGCTAGCGGCAAATATGACTAGAGTCTGAATTAAGACTATATATCGCCTCCACGATGTACCAAGAAAAAAATGTTTCCTGGGATTCTGTGACTATTAAAACGTTTAAGCAGCTTGGCGGTTGCTGTAGCATTCTTGCAGCAACTGCTTCTAGCGGCAGGATGGCCCATATTAGGGCCTGGTGACATGGGTTGTTTTGTGTTTTATTTAAATTGTATTTTGTTTCTTGAGGTTCAAGCTATCAGTCATTTCCTTTTCCTACCATGATGTTGTGTTCCATCTTCCCTCTTCTTGTCAAAACCCCAGCAAAGCACACCCATTGTTCTGATGCGTCATTAGGTGACCGTATGGAAAGGAGGACAGGGCTCCTGTATCTTTAACAGTTGTATAGAAAAGGGAATTTCAGCAGGTGTCATTTGTATGCATGCAGCACCTGGTGAAATTCCCTCTTCTGCCCTCTTTTGTATCTGGTCACTCTAGAATAGCTCCTGTAGCTTGCACTGTTGTGATGGTTTGGGTCCAGGTTACCTGCGGGATCGCCTTCTCCATACAATCCGCCCTGCACGCTCAGGTCCTCTGGGAAGAACTTACTGCAGTCGGCCAAGACTAGGCTGACAACCGTTACCCAGAGGACCTTCTCTTCTGCCGCTCCCAGACTGTGGAATGACCTGCCAGAGGAGACTCGTCAACTTAACAGTCTTTTAGAATTTAAGAAAGCTATAAAGACTGTTCCCTTCCAGCAGGCATATCCAGTGGAATTTTAGAATGTTTTAAGGGTGTTTTTAGGATGTTTTTAGGATGTTTTAGGATTTTTTATGCAGTTTTAATAATATGTGTTATGTTTTAATCAGTTTTATGTATTTTATCATGTTGTTGTTCCCCGCCTCGATCCAGACGGAGAGGCGGGTAAGAAATAAATTGTTATTATGATGATGATGATGATGATGATGATGATGATGAAGAGGGAATTTCACCAGGTGCTGCATGTATCCAAATGACACCTTCTGAAATTCCCTTTTCTCTACAACTGTTAAAGGTACAGGAGCCCTGTCCTCCTTTTCATATGGCCACCCTAACATTTTCCACTGCTATCACAGGGCCAAACATCCTGTCATGATGATGATGGTGATGAATTCCATTTATATTCCGCCTGCATACAGAATACCCTAGGTGGCATTCAGAATACCCTGTGGTGTGGATGATCTGGGATTAGTTCTCCCAAGATGTGAGTTGTTGCTCTTTTCCTTCTTCTTTTTTTTAACATACTAATGTGGCTATAATTATGTGGATCTCAATGAAAATTCTCCCATCCCCCATGCTGCTTTTGGCTCCAGGAATAAAGCTCCCATTGGCAACAGTGGCAGTTCCTCCTCCCTCCCCCCCGGGGGGGGGGCTAATAACAGTGGACAAACATGAATGGGTGCGATTTTCTTCAGGGCTATGGTACCGTGAGGGAGCAAACTTCCAGGGAGGAAACACAGCCCCCTGCACTTGCTATTTCTTGGGGGCGGGGGGAAGGGGAACAACAAATGGGCTTCCTGTCAACATATTTAGTCTAGTTTGGCCCTAACATAAACAGTATGGAGTATCTCTATTTCTTATTACTTAAAAAAAAACCAACCACAGTATCAATGAGTCAGTATGCAAATATTTTAACCATGTCTTGATTCAAATTTGATAGGGCTACCAAAGGGCAGTTAAAATTGACACAGGAGCTCTAACACACGGGTGGGCAGAATGCAGATCTCCAGAGGTTCTGGACTTCAACTCCAAGCATTCCTAGCCATTGGCCATGCTGGCAGGGGCACCCACATCCCAGGTGCACCATCTCATAATGCCTGGCTGAAGACCAGCTTAATGCATAGGCACAGCTAGAGGTATTTGCCTCCTTACAAGTTGTGCAGACCAGAGGCCCGGTTTGATTGCTGAGCTTCAACTTTTAGGCTGTATAGAAATGTAATAATAATAATAAAAAAATCAACATGATCCATAGCTACACCGAACACATGGAGTTAAGGGCAATTATTCAGCGCCTGGGCCAGGTGCCAATCCCGGCTGTGTCAGCCCAGGTCCCCCTACCTCCCACCAGCTGTCACGATATGGATCTCTTGGGCAATTGGAATAGAAGGGACACTTGGACTGAATCTTCTTTCCGTCACTCCCATTTATTATTATTCTGAGGGGGGAAACACTTTCACATCATATATCTGTTACAGCAGGGGTGGGCAGGAAGTTCCTGCTGTGAACTCTTCTGCTTTCCCCATGGGCAATTAAGGGCATGCAGGGGTGGGCTGGATGGGTGACAGGCAGTGATTTACCCTGTTCGGAATGCTAGAAACTGCAGTTCCTCCCTGGGATGGGCTCTGGGGAACAAATAGTCCCAGAGCCAGGCAAGATTTATTTACCCAAAGAGTGCAAAAGCTTTGTGAATATTTTTTTGTTTATATATGACAGAAGTGACTCAGAAAAGTGAGTCTTACTAAATTCCAGTGGTGGGGGGGCTGCATGATGATGTCATCAATATGGCTGCCGAGCTATTATGTAGTTGCCACATTTAAATATGCATAACTTCTCACCCGTTTATGCTACAGAGATGAATTTTTTTCTGAAAAAATGACAAATACTTTTTGTAATTACAGTTTTTGTTAACTGCGTTTTTGAGATAATTTCACTTGAACGTATAAAATCAGTGCGCACATTGGTTATATGTGACGTTTAACCATGATTTACTCAAAAACTATACGACTTTTGAAAAAATACCGTATAACTTCGATTCTCAGGTGTCATCGATTGTAAGACGCACCTTCATTTCAGTACCACCAACAGAAAAAAAGCTTTGATTCTAAGTGTGGGGAAATCGTCATCGATTCTAAGACGCACCCCATTTTTAGAGACGTTTATATGGGGGGAAAAGTGCATCTTAGAATTGAAGAAATAGGGTACTCAAGAACAAAAAAGTTGCATTTTTTAATGAGGATTAAGAAAATGTATAATAACATGGGGTTTACTCCAGCGCTTAGAGAATTATGAGTGATATCTCGTTATACGTCCACTTTCTCAGGATTGTATGATTTTACAGTTTATCATACAGGGCTTTCATTTCAAAAGTGTCCACCCTAAATATCTCTCAATCTGATGTACAGATCATTTTGAACATGTTCAACTGTGATTTTTACAGTTGAACGTGTTCAAATGTTCTTTACAAAATTTCAATCAGGACGAGTATGATGATATATAAAAACAGACTATTTATTAGGTTGAATTGTTTTTAACAAATGTTTTAAAAATCTTCAGCAAAAAAATTACAATTTACAAAATAAAAACTATGTTCTGTGAGAAGGGTTAACAAATAAATTTCATTGGATGTCCTCTTCACTTTCATTGGAACTGCTATCATCACTGTCAAAATCACTTTCCTCGTCTTCTTTTTCACTGTCCTCTTCTGTGGCCGTTTCAAGATTTTCTGGGAGTGTTGGACCATCGTACCATTTTATGTGGTACCTGCCATTTCCCAAGTACCAGCCGTGTCCAGTAGGATCAAGCCCGCCGTCAGGTTTTCTAAAATCTGCTTGTTTCCACAGCCATAACACTGAATTGCTTCTTTTAATCTTTTGGATCAATGCAGGTTTAGGTAGAGGCAGCATTGTTGGGTCAATCCCTTTAACTTTGGATAATGCCTTAGACTGGATCTTAGGTGTTGTTTTCTTCATAAATAGACTGTATCTTACTTCACTCACAGAGGAGTATCTAGGGTGGCCGTACATGCCACAGACAAATTTCTCAAGCCCAGCTATCTTTTGTTCGGTTAAAGTTAATGACTCACCTAGCTGGCTGAGTTATGCATCAGGTGGAATCCTGGATCTGAGCTCTGATGCTGAGAAAGTCTGGTCCAATCTTCTTCACAGGGTACATCTGCACCGACTCGAGGATTAAATGCCCCTCCTCCTGGATTCAATGTATCTGTGACCCCACTGTCCATCCTGCTACCTTGCTTATTCTGCACCCCCTCTTTCCCTGCTTGTCTATCTGCAGGTAGAATAGAGGGATTGTAAGACCGGAGAAGCGGGGCCAAGACTAAGCTGTACTGCACCATGTGCCATGCATAGCTGCTTTTTCACGGGTTTCCTTTCTCATGCTCCTACTTTCGTGCTACTGGATAGTATCCAACAGCATCATTCCGCAAACTCAAAAAAAGCTAGCGGCACCCCACCGAATTTTTCTCTCACGCGAGTGCCTGTGCATTGTGCTTGCACAACTGGAGGCAGAACGTGTTTCGCAAAAGGTTGCACAATGGGGTGTGCAAGCATAATGCATAACCACTTGTACAACCCTGCTTGTGCAAATGTCACTTTAGTTGGATTCTCCTCTTGCACATAGTTTCCACAAGCATAATGTTATCTGCTCTATTGGAAAGACACTGTTGGATACGGCCCACTGTCCTCAAGTGGAAGCATAAAAGGCTTCAGAGCAAACACATCAGCATCAGAAGGGCAATGCGATCATTTTCCTTTTGGGGAGGATTTGCTCAGCCCATCCTGGAAGTGTGTAGGATGGATGTAACTCTATTGTATGAAAGGCTCCAGCTGCTGTGCTATGGATACAAATTAACAGATGACAATAATTATGGATGCACCTTACAGCCACCTGTTATGGGCGGATTCATGCATGCAGAAGAAACTGGAATGTTTCTTTGATTTAATTAGATTAATCCATTTTTAAATTTTGGATTGATAAAATAAATGTTCCCATTTGATCAGGCAGCAGAGGTGTTTTTTTTTAAACACTATTTTAATATGAGAACTTAACAAATATTGTGGATAGCTGCCATCTTCTCAGAATACACACAATACTTCTGAAGAAAATATCTGCGTGGATCTATTAGATTATGTGTGCACACCTCCTGGCAGGCATCATTTAAGCAGACATTCCTTCAGGTGTGTTTGTGATGTTTTATTTCTATGCCACCCTTTGGCCAGGAAGCCACCACCACCCTGCACCAAGGTGACTTACAGCAACAAAATCCATGTGATACAGTACAGTTTATGACTAATTTAAAACATCAATGTCTCAATGTTTAAAATGAAAAACCTCAATCCCAGCACATCCTTTCCCATGCTTCAAAGCAAAAACCTGTCTCTCCTAAAATGCCAAAAGAGAGGAGGAGCAACCTCCCCTTCTCCCACCCTGAAACGCTTTGTATGGTTTCCCAGGCAGAGAGAGTGGAGCAGAGCCAGTGGGACGATTCTTCACCCTTGATGGGCAACACCAATCTCTCCCCTGCAACAATATTTCCCAAGCGTTGTGTCCAAGTAAGTGAGTGGGTGGGCACAACATGAGGGTCGTTAATAAGCCACAAGGCCTGGTTAACCAACCCCGTGTGAGCCAATCATGTGCTGGCTGATTTCCTCAATTACCTTTGCTGGTTGTTGTGAGAAGTGAACCTGGTGAGGGTGGTTGGCTTCCGTGGTAAACAAACCACCCAGTTACCTTACAACACAGTGGGGGTTATGGGTGGTTTGGATGTCACGATAACCCATGCCCTGCAAGGGTTCTTTATTTCTTTATTTATTACATTTAGATCCCACCTTTTTCCCCCCTCAAGGAACCCAAGGTGGCATACATAATCCTCCTCCTTTCCATTTTATCCTCACAACAACCCTGTGAGTTAGGTTGGGCTGAGAGTCAGCAACTGGCCCAAAGTCACCCAGTGGGCTTCCATGGCTGAGTGGGAACTAGAAGCCAGATCTCCCAACTCCCAGTCCAACACTCAAGCCACTACACCACATTGGCTAGAAGTTAGGGAAGTCAGCTGGCACATGACCGGCACAAGTGGGGGTGGTTAACAAGCCACTGTGGCTTATTAACCAGTCTTGTGTTGTCTGACCCTGGTTTGTGTGACCTAGCCTGCACAATTAGCGACGGTGAGTTGCAGCACCCAAGAGCGTCAGGGTTACCAATCCAAGCTGTTGAAGCAGCTTCTCATTATATGAAAACCCGGCAAAGATCGGTTGTTGGGGTGGTTAACAAGCCACTCAGAAACCATGGGCTGTTTTAGGGTTATGGGTGGCTTGCCAATCATCTCAACAACCCACTCTCACTGGGTTCGTATGTAACAAGAAGCTACGGTGCGCTCCTACCACACCTCACCGCGCTCCTACCACCACCACAAGAAGCCATGTGGGGAATTTCATCCACAGTGCCTTCTTGTTATATGTGAGGACCAGCATGTATGTCAGTGAAACAGTGTGTGTGTGTGTGTGGGGGGGGGGGGGGGGTAGGGAATGCCTCTTCTAAAATGATGTCTGTTGTGACCAGTGGTGCCATCAGGGATAGGCTTTGGGTCAGATGTCTAGGATCACACTCAGCAGGAGGGCTCCCCAACACTTCATGGCTAGAGCAGCTTACCACATTTTTCAAAGGAAGTGAAATAATACACATTAACATCTAAAGACAGCTACCCCTGTAGGATCATTATGTTCATAATCTAAAATTAATTAAATGAACCACTGGCTGCAACATGTGTATGTATCATCTAAAAGAAAGGGGAAAGGACAGTATACATTTGTCTTCAGATACTGTTTTATTTATATGTGAATTGATGCAGATTTAATCACTGAACCAATTCATTGACTAAAACACATGCAACTAATCAACTAATGTTTCTTTAAGCAGGTGATAGCCCTAGCACATACATTTACTTATTTATAAGTATTTTTAAATTATATATCACCTTTCAGTCTAAACTGCTTGATTTCTCATTTAATTAGTAAGCAGGAAGGAATTGCCTCTTGAGTGTTTGAATGGATTCCTCTAAAAGGCATAGTTTTTGAGATGATGCCAGAAGATTACAAATTTTCTGTATATTGTGTTTGATGTTTTATTCACACATGTGAGAGAGCAATTGTATAGTCCCTGAGAGAACATCCCATCAGATTGCTCGTGAAATCCTTCCTAAGTCAGAGAGAGCTCTCCAACCTCGGAAGGGGGAGTCAGAGATCCGCCCCCCCCTCGCCCCCTTGCAGCCAGCATGGAGAGAACCATTCTGGCTACCTTCCCAAGGTCAGAAACTTCCCCTTGGAAAGGGGGGAAAAGGGGCAATCCAGTGGGAGGGAAGGAGACTCTAGAGGCCTAGATATGAGTTATCCTGAGCGTTCCTCCAGTCTCCTTCCCTCCCCCTTCCAAAGTTCCCTTGTTAGAAGGGCTAAAAAGCCCATCTAGCGAAAATAAAGGAGATCAAAGGATGGAGAGGCAAAGATCATCTCAGTTGTTTCTCCCACCCTGCTGGTTTCAGCCCAGCAGGTGATAGTTATCTCAGAAGCCTCTGGGTTTGTAAGCTTCCGAGCAGCAAGTAAGGACTTGATGGTGACATGATCAAGTGATGAATATCCATGTGTGAACCAGCCCTGCAGACAATGATACATTCATGTTCCAAGAGGAAAGGTGAGAGATGGGTCACCAACTCCTCTCCCAGCAGCTGTATGACAAAGTTGATACAAGCTTATTCTCACTTTAAGAGCATCAGAATTGTCATGCTGGATCACGTCAATGTCCCTCCGGTCCAGCATTCCGTTCCCAGCAGCCTCCAGCCAGTCACCTCTGGAAATTCACAAGCAGAGCATGAATGTGTGTGACAGGCATCTCTTGTTGTTTATTCCCAATCTATCTCATCATCGAAAGTAGCGAAGCGGTTAACCCAAGATTTTTTACCAAATCATGCACTTCGGGTTAAAAGCATCAAACTTGCCAATGCATGCAGTGAAAATAGCAAAACCTGTTTTGAAATAAACTATCTTTAACTTTTATGCTTTTTGCTTATAAACAAATATTCTCTGCTTCAAGACAATATGTCCAGTGGTGTTTGCAAGGCCCTGATAGAATTAGATGACACATTTGATGTACATACACCAAAATCACAAAACAAGGAGTGCACATGTTTACACTAGGGCTGTGCACGCCCAAAAATATCATATTTTATCGTTATCAGAATTTCAGACCAAAAAAATTATTGTCTCTGATAATATCGTAGGTTAATCATATCATCTTCATGATAATTATCAGAAATCCGATATTTAATTTGCAGCCCCATTGTGCCCTATAGAGCTGGGTTTTGTTTTAGAAAAAATGCCTATAACTTCTGTATTTTAAAAGTTAGAGGCTTGAAACTTGGTCACAATGCTTATGGGGTATGCCTAAGTATGTGTATGAAATTTGAGACCGATCCCTCCAACCCTCGATTTTATATGAATTTATTAAAGAACGTTTAAGTTCTGACAGGTCAAAAGTTGCACGATCTTTCAAAAATTCATATAAAATTCAGGGGTGGAGGGATTGATCTGAAATTTGGCACATATGTGTAGCAACATGTGCTAGATATGTGTATGAAATTTGAGATCGATCCCTCCAACCTTCAATTTTATATGAATTTATTAAAGATCCTGCAACTTTTTGACAGGTCTGTATGAACGCATGCGGTAAGCTGTCATTCTGACCTGTCAGAATTTAAACAATCTTTAATAAATTCATATAAAATCGAAGGTTGGAGGAATCAATCTTAAATGTCATACACATACTTAGGCATACCCCATATGCACTGTGACCAAGTTTTTCAAGCCTCTAACTTTTAAAATACAGAAGTTATAGGTTTATTTATATGGCAGTCCGATAATCTGATATAGTTGGGCTGAAAGACCCCACCCCCACCCCCAGGAAAAAGCACGAGTAAAGGAGCCAATCTTAATCCCTTGAGGCCCGGTATTGGGGAAAAGGCGGGGAAGAAGAAGAAGAAGAAGAAGAAGAAGAAGAAGAAGAAGAAGAAGCCCAGTGAAGATGTCAAATAAAAGCCTCATATAGAAATGCCCTTAGCCTCAGTCTCCTCTCTGTAATATGTGGATCATCATCATACTGGCCTATCTTACTGGGCTGTTGGAAAGATTATTGAGATAATGACTTTGAAAATGTGAAATGTGTTCTGTAATAGTGACCAGAGAGAGAGAGAGCCTACTCAGTGGTGGTGCCCTGTTTGTGCATTTCCCTCTGCAGAGAGGCTTGTTTGGTACCAACGTTATTATCTGTTCACCATCAAAGACTCTCTGTAAACATGCATAGGCCGAAATCCTATGCATGTTTACACAGAAATATGCAATCCTATGCATGTCTAGGCATCAACATGGTTGAATGGGGCATGCTGTGAATTGAATGACTTTTTCTGCCTGAGCATGTCTAAGATCGCGCCTTTAATGTAGCAATGGATTTTAAAATATGTTTATGTTTCGTTTGTGTTCGATCTTGTTTTTGCAAACCACCCAAGAAAGCTATGCTGAACGCCATTATGGTGTTTAAATAAATAAATATGATTTATTACTCAGGATTATTATAACAGATCATTATAATGTGTATACCCACTTTGCCAAAAGGAAGTCAGTGGATAAAAGCTAAATGAACTGGACTTGGCACTGTAGTCTTGGCTCAACTGCCAATTCTTTCAGGAACTCATTAGGTGGCCCTGGGCTCCCTCCCTCATCTATAATTTCCAAAATACCAGAAATAGTGGTCTGCCTCAAAGGGGCTTTCGTGAGGCTGGCCACAAAGAAAGATCATAAGGCGCTGTGCAATTAAACATGCTTTTCATAGGACAAATAACAGCATGGAATCCTGGAGTCCAAATGCCCTCTGGCCATTTGACTGGCCCAGGAGTTTCCATCTTACTAGGTAACTGGAGCTCGCACCCTTGGGTCTTGTTTGGGATGCTGCTGCAGCAATATCCGTGTGCTTTGCAGTCATTATGTGGGACTGAATTTGAACTGTGTCCATCGAAAATTGAGAAATTCACGGAGCATTAGTGGTGTTGCATTCCCCGTCCACCCAACCTGCTCTTTTCAGCGCTTCTGCAAACTTAATATAAAAAGAAGTGCAGTCCTGTTTTCTTCTGGAGGACATGCAGAATTGATGGGTCATAGCCATGATGTGCGAGTCCAGCAGGGATCTCTGGATACTGCTGAGCAGCCACATAAATGGAAGACGAGAGAAGCGTAGGATGCATGTCCAGATGTCCTGATTTAGAAATCAGCAGATCTGAAGGGGGTGAGGTTCGGTGCCTAAAACAGAGGAGGGAACTATTTGGCCCTCCAGTTGTTGTTGGACTCCAACTCCTATCAGCCCCAGCCAACATGGCCAGTGGTCAGGGTTGACGGGATTTGTACCTACTAGCGAAAATCTCTGACTGCTCCCCCCACTCCAAAAGCCCTCTGGTGTACGTTTGTCTCAACTCTCACTAAAACCAGTTTTTGCTGAGCAGATAAGTCCGATTCTCCTGCTGCTCCGTTATGTAAGGCTAGGCCTACCCCTCCCACTCCCAACACTGGTAAGCTATTCCCACCCCACCCCCACCCCCACCCCATTTCGATTCAATTCATCTACGATCTGTTTTGCTGACAATACTTGATTCAAGCGTTGCCAAAGAGAGAAGAGAAGGAAGGAAGGAAGGAAGGAAGGAAGGAAGGAAGGACGAGAGATCTGACCCCCACCCTCTGCCCCGGAATGTGTGTGTCAAGTGAGGATGAACACCATCTACTTGTAACAGAGCTCCTTTTGGGGTGGGGGGAGATTCCTTCCTTTCCTTCCTTCTGAACTACATTCCTGAAGCATACCCCTATCGTTATAGGGATGAAACAAGATTTCACACAAAATCTGGCAGCATTTCGCATGCAACACTTGACATTCGATTTTTAAAAAACAAACAAATGTTGGGCAGTGTGCACGCAGCCCACACTGCAGCAGGTCAGCTCCTCACACAACCCACCCGAGGAGTGCACAACCCGCTCTCTGCAGATTCATGCATGCATAGTCTAGTGCTGCAAGGTTTCATTGATTTCATTCAAGACTGCAGAACCTCAGGCCCAGGGGCCAAATTAGGCCTGCCTGGGGTCCCAAACTGGCACTCCAGGGTTCCCCAGATGCCACACCCCTTCCCTTGACCCCACCCACTTTTCCCTGAAACACCAATTGTTTGCTGGTTTCTGTCTTTTGTGCCGATTTCACCATTCTAAAAGGCTGAAAGATCTCTCCTAAGGCTTGGTTACTGAGAGTAAGAGCTTAAAATACGCTGGTATTTTTAGTATTTTAGTTTCTCCAATTTACCTCACATTTAGACAAAGATTTGTTGTGATTCCTGTCCAAGGTCTTCTCAATTTTGGCCACTGTGTGTGGACAGTTTCTTCAAGAGCAGCAAAGACTCTCAACACAACAGGGCATCCAGTTCTGGTGAGAGCCACAGGAAAGCTTGAACTTGCATTGCTGATTTTCATGGGACCCAAGTAGAGAGGAATATGTAGCGGACCTCAAGAAATGTATAATCTGCTTCCTTCAACATTTGTCCGATGAACAACCGCATCCACTTTAAAATGTTGTTTCAGTGAAATTCTGTAGCAGTTCCTTCTTCAGCTAAGGGGAAGGGGCATACCTCAGTAGCAGATGGCATGTTTTGCATTTAATAGACCTCAGGTTGAATCTCCAGTTAATATATTTCAACTGAATAGAACTAGGAAAGGCATCTGTTCAAGGCCTGGGTTTGCTACAGCCAAAGTAGACAGTCCTGGACTAGATGGGCCAGTGTTTGGACTTGGTATAAGACCACCATGTGTTATAATGCCCTGTCATTGAGGGAGCAATCCCCCCTGAGAGCATCTGGGGGGGGGACAGGATTGTTTGGTTTGTGGGCTCTCAGCTCCCTCCCCCTCATAGCCGGTGCAGTTTGCTCTGCATTGACTATGTGTCAGCGCTTCGAAATAAGTGTGGAGCTGGAAAAGGAGGAGGGGAGGAGACTGGGGCATCAGCCATATGAAGAATCCTATAGCTGCCCCAGCCTCCTTCCTTCCCCGTCCCCATAAACACCCCCTTTCCCCATCTCCATGCCATTATTATTATTATTATTATTATTATTATTATTATTATTATTCATAAGTACTTTAGTTGGTCACCTGATGATGAGAAACCCGCCATTATGTTTGCATAGTGTCCTTTGTCCCTTCCTCCCACACTGTGTATTGTCCCCACTTAACCCAGGGCTGGTGTCAAGGGTAGGCCTGTCAGGCACCTGCTTACTGACAGTAGAGGCTGGTGGTCCCTGTCACAGTGGGGGAGTGAATCTGCTTTGGGTTTCAGTCAGAACCAGTCAGAATTCTAAAGGAGCTCTCCAAAGGGCTGAGCCCTGTATCCAAGGTGGGTTCAGCGATTGGTTATCTCTCCTTTAGAGTTCTGACCAGTTCTGACTGAAACCCAGGGCGGCTCGACCGCCCCACTGAAATAGGAGCCACCAGCCTCCACTGGAGAAAGATGGCTCTGCCCACTGCTGGCTCTGGCCCCACCCACCACTGGCTCCAGGATTGTCCCCTGCCAGCGTGCAGCCCTCTGTAGAGAAAAGAAAAGGAAAAAAGAAAAGATTCCCCGCCCCTGTGCTAAGGGACCTGCTCCCTTGAAAATTCCACACAATGTAATGAAAGGTTAACGAGACACTGTCTATTTAGGAGATGTGTGGATATTACCAGGGTGCTCCTGCGAGAAGAATTTCTTGTTACTTATCCTCAAAGGAGACACCATAGGCAGGGAAAGAAATGTTGGGTGAAGAGGAGACATGGCCATATCGGGAAGCATTTGTCAAGAAAACTGGGTGGAAAACGTGCTATGCTGAGCCCCAGGAAAAAATATCATACATAGAGGTAGACTGAGCACTGTATTAGCAGAAGGATGCTATAGCTACCACTGACCCAGCTTCGGGGTGGTGGTAGGGGGGTGCAATGGGCTGTATTATTCTAGATCCTGGCAGATATTTCACGCTGTCATGAACAAACGAAAAGCTTGGCTGTACCATACTCCCCGCTCAGCTGGGGCAGAAAATTACAAAGCAAAACAAAATGAACACCACACTGCGAGAACAGCTTCGTTTCCCTTACTTATCTCCTTTGCCTCTTCCCATTTCCTTAGATCTACTACACCGGCTGCTCCATGAACCCAGCTAGATCCTTTGGGCCAGCCCTGATCATAGGGAACTTTGCTAGCCACGGGTGAGAGAAGAATTTGCTTCTGATCTGAAAGAGATTGGGGGTGGTGGGGAAGGTGATACAGGAGAAGCACATGCAGTTGGCCATACCGAAGTGGCTGGCAGAGCATCGGTGAGGAAGAAAGGCAGGCGTTGCTGGCAAAAGCCCAGCCCTGGCAAGAGAGTGGTGCAATCTAACGTTCACCAAAGCACGCTTTCTTTCTGTCTCCCTAGATTTTCTGGATCAGGCCGCAGGCTGGTGCCATTGTAGCAACTATCTTCTGTGTCCACAGGAGCACAGCAAAACGACTTGCCATCCTTCGAGGACACGGTGATCCTGAGAGTGAATGCCAGAGGAATCTGTCTCTGAAGGCATACTCTGTCCACCCCTACCCAAGATCAGGCATGATCAAGCATGAGCGCAGCCTCTTTAACAGGGACAGATTCAGTCTCCCTATATATGGACAGGATGGACAGTGACCTTATCCTGAGGATCCAGTTCAACAGACTACAAATGAATGACTTGCTTTTGGAAACCTCTAGGTCAGGGGTGTTGAATCTCTTTCAGTTCCCATCAGCCCCAGCCAATGGACAGGAATGCTGGGGGTTGTAGTCCTAAATATCCGGAAGGCACCAGATTGCAGGAGACTGATGTGGAGACGTCTCTCTTTTAGAGATCAGAAATCCCCTTCACAGAACTACAATTCCCAGGGGAAGAAGAAATTATCATTAAGCAGGGCTCAGCAACCTGATACCCTCCAGATGCTTTAGGCTACAACTCCCAATTAGTGTGGACAATGGTCAGGGATTATTGGAGTTATAGTCCAAAGCACCTGGAGGGCACCAGGTTGCCATCTTTACTGGAACATGTAGTATGCCTTTGGTTTTGCTTCCTTCTGTTGAATATCTTCCCTCACCCCACCCCCTTAAAGATTGCAGAATGCCTAAATCGGTTAGGATTCCCAAGCCAATACTTCCAATAGCCACTATAAAGTAGCCCACCCTCCTACCTGCGCCGATTCTGCTTCTCCATCATTCTTCTATATGGGCTGTATGTTTTACAAACCAGAGAGTAACCTCCGAGCTAATCAAAGCTGGGCCCTCTGAGTCACCCTCCCAGTTGCTCACAAACAACATGGGCATGGTTTCACGATGGTAAGGGCAGGCAATCTTTCTGGGCTGTGGGCACATTCGACAATTTGAGAAACTGGGCACCACCACCAAATGGCTGCCAGGGGAGGTCAGGTCTAGCACAGGAGAACTAACTTGTCCCAAAGACCAAGTACAAGGCAGAGGCGGGGGCTGAGCCCCATCAAGCCAAACAATTCCTTTGAACCCACAGTTATCAGTACCAACAGAGACCTCTTTTACAGCAAGTCTAGCTGCTGGTAAGAAAATGTGTTAATGTGGTTTTTTTTAAAAAAAATGGGAAGGATTGGACACCTTGGGGGTTGCCCACCTGGGCACTACCACCTTGTGATTCTTTCATTTGCCTCTTGTTCTTTTACTCTCTTTGCATCGTATTCTGAGATAGTAATAATGCTAATAATATTTGCATAGGGAAAGATCTCCAAACAAACACTAATTGTTGTCAGCTTACCTTGGCCTGATTTTTCATCCACTCCCCCCCCCCCCCCGCCCCGCCCTTCAAACTTCGGTTTCCCCTGGGTAATTTCTCTTTTGTGTTGTTATGGTCGTTTATCTTGATAGTGGCTTTTTTTAAAAAAAGTCCACAGCAACCTAGATTGCTGGAGCCTTTCTGGGTTGCGTCTCCTAAATGGAAGAAATCTGTTCTCCTTTGCATCCTGGGGGCACTGGAGGTACAGGACTCTTAATAAACATTGTGCCCAAACAGTCGGGTCTTTTGCTTCTTCAACACAAGTCTCCATTGCTACAAATACCGCTTTTCATCTTGCTTTCCACTCTTCCTGACCTTTCAATTTCTCACAATTGGTGCTGATTTGAAGCAAGGAGCATTAAATAAGATGTATTTCAGTAATAACAGATCCCTTGTAAAAAAAAAAAGAGAGAGAGAGAAAGAAAGAAACCCTCTTGGCAAGAAGATACAGAAAAGATAAGGACAAAGCGAACATTTCTGTCTCAGCAATAATAACCTTGTCAATCTTTGTGTCTGGAGCTCAACAGATGGCAAAAAATCCCTTCTGTTCACAGCTCTAACGGGCAAGATTTTATTGAAGGCATGTTTGCAAGAGCTGTATGTGTGTTTGTAGGCTTAAAAAAATCAACACACACAACACAAAAATGGGTTTATATACAGCAGAGTAGAGTGCAAGCAGAGGGTTTATTACAAATGGCTTGCATTTGGTGGTGCATATCCCAGCTTTATCTCCAGATCTCATTCCAGTGATGGATGAGTTGCAGAGATTAAAAAGAGATTGCTGAGGCAATTATAAGAAGAAAGCTATGCTGCTGATATCAAAGCAACTAGGCTTGATGGATACCAGGGCTTAATTTGAGCCAAGGTCTTTATCCCAGAACCTGTTTTTAATGCCAGGGCTCCTTTATCGCGCCACCTGGAAAAATGGCACCACAAAGGAATGAGCATCTGACCATGTGCAGAGCATCTTTGCCACATCACCAAATAACCGCAACAAGCTGCATATACCTGAGCTTAGCCTGGCTTGAATCTTGGCACCTTTTATCATCATGTCAAAAAATCTCAGATGCAAAGTGCTGAAGATGGCTTGGAATTTCAAGGCCATGTTCTGATGAAATCTAAGACCACTTTGACTGTGACCTTCACCTCAGATAAAAGGCATTCACATTTGCTCAAGTCTAAGGGGGAGTCTACACCAGCCATTTATTGCAGAATTGTGTCGCAGTCACTTACGGGCCACATGATGTTCACTGCTCCCATGGTGATCTCAGGTCCATCCCTCAGTTTTTCAGGAATATTGCTGACTGATTTTGTCATGTTTTTTCGGCTCTCTCGCTGCAATCCCGAAGTCCGCAGCTGGTAAGTCCCACTTCGCGAAGCTGTTGTTGTTCATTGCGAGTTTCTGGCTCAGCAAACAGCCAACTCACTGTCAGGGGTGTGTCCAGCCATTTTGGAGATGTGTGGAAGTGGAAGCGGCTGCCATTTTCACCGTATGTTTTGGATGTGTATCAGCATGTTTTGGTGCTGAGAGTAGGGTGACCAGATTTTGAAAACCAAAATCCCAGTCCCTCCCCCGCCACCCCACCCACCCAAAACAACCCCCCCACCAAGCCACCCCCCCAAAAAACACCAGCCCGGACCTACCGGGTTCTCTTCCGCCGCCGCCGGCCGCCGGGTCGAGCCCCGAGGACGATCCCCGAGGAGGCCAGAGGCTGCGCGGAAGAGGCAGGAGAGGGCCGATTACATCACTTCCGGATTCAGCCCTCTTCCGGATTCAGCCCTCTCCCGCCTCTTCCGTGCGGCCTCTGGCCTCACGAGCCCGGCGGCGCAGGACCCGGCGGCTGGCAGCAGCGCAGGACCTGGCGGCTGTCGTCGGAGGACTTGGCGGCTGGCGGTGGCGGCGGTGGACCTGGCGGCTGGCGTCGGAGGAGGACCCGGCAGCCGGCAGCGGCGGCGCAGGACCCGGTGGCCAGCGTCGGAGGAGGACCCAGCGGCCGGCGGCGCCGGCGGCAGTGGACCCAGCAGCTGGCGCCGGCAGCGTTTTGACCCGGCGTCCAGCAGTGGTGGTCGAGGAGTCCGGGAAGCGGCGTCCGCTTCCCTCCAGTGCTCGAATCTACTGAGAAACAGGCTTCGTGGCCTGTCTCTCAGGAGCGCGCCACGTGATGAGGGACAGGCCGCGAAGCCTGTTTCTCAGTAGATACGAGCACCGGAGGGAGGAGGATGCCACTGCAAGTAAGGAGCGCGAGGCGTGAGGGAGGGCACTTACCTGCTGGGGCGGCTGCTTCCCGGGCTCCTCCGCCGCCACCACTGCCGGGTCTACCGCTGCTCGTCGCTCGCTGCCACCGCCGCGTGACCCCCCGCCACCGCGGTTTGCCCCCGCCGCCCCCTGGTTGGCCCGGATCGCCCCAGGTTTCCCGGTTAGGACCGGGAAACCCCGGGCCATCTGGTTACCCTAGCTGAGAGTGTGTTTTTTTTAACATAAACGTATCTCTGCGCAGCATCACATATTTGACAGACAGCCTATCCACCCAATGTGTAGCTCTGCGTTTGTGTTTGTGCACATCTCTGACGAGTCATAAAAAAAAACCTAGCCGCATCATCTACATAGCTCCACCCACTTTTCCCAATCCACATGTGGAAGCGTCATCACGGGGCACATGTCCTCCCGCAACGGCACTCCTGTCATTGCATGAAATTTCACTTGTGTGTGCTGGTCACAGAAGTGCAAAAGGGCTGTAGGTGTAGATTAGGCCTAAAGGAGTGTTGAAGGCCCAAACTACACAGCCAAATTGCTTGGCAGGGTGATTGCTTCAAATCATCAGACATCTGGCTCATCATTCATTTCACATGGACTGTATCACCCACACAAATCTGTTTCTTCCACCCCGATCCCAAGTTTTCATTTCTTTTTCTAGAAGGGTATTTTTATCTTCTTTTTTAAAGGGGTGGGTGTGTTGCATTTACTCCTGGTTTATTTATTTAAAATTATTTTTAGGCCATCTTTAAGGGTGGAACCCTATAAAAGTGGCATACAAGATAATAACCATACATCATGGATACAATATTACATCAATTTATATCACATTTTTTAATCCCACCCTTTGTTTGGGCAAGGGTGGGAACATGTGGCCTGTCAGATGTGGTTGAGCTGCAAATTTCATATGCTGTAGCCAGCATGAGCCCTGGCCTAAGGAATTAAGGGCAGCATACATGGCTAGCCTTTTGTTGTCATAGCTGCAACTAAGGGTACCTCCACAAGAGAGGTTTAATGCTCTTTGAAGGCTCATTATAAATTTTACCTCCACACCAGCGGAGCGCAAAACGGGCGTAGAGGCGCGTTATCTCCTGGATTATGCGCATTATCGAATGCGCGTTAAATAGCGAGTTTTATTTTGCTCTGGCCGTTAAAGCGCATTTTCACCGTGTGAACAAGCGATTATGCGCATTAACTTCTTGTAAAGCGCTTTTTGGACATCAATTAATGCGCTTCGCCGCCTCTCGCTGCCTCCCGTGTAGAGGGATTAGGAGTAAATGCGCGTCTGCGATAATGCGCATAATCGCCGAACCGGGCGCAAAAGCGCATCCTTGTGGAGGAGGCCTAACAGAACGATCCCCCTCTGAAAATCTCATGCAGGTACTTTGTCTTCATGAATCTAAAACAATTATAAACCTTAGTGCCATGCCCAACCTCTGATAGATTAGAATAGCTACTTTACTGAAAATTAAACGCTGTTAGTGCCTTGGAACAAATAGACTGTTAAATCAAGATGATACACTGCAGAATAATGAACACACAATAGTAAATATTCCTCCATCGGTTCTTCCATACTGTTGAGCATTATATAAACACGGGAGGAGGGCAATTTCAGCCAAGCCATGTGCTCCACCCCATGTGGGCGGCGCCTAGTCCCTGATTGGTTACTAAAGGAGGCCACCCCTCGGGATTGGCAGCGCTGAGTTCAGAGAATTCGGAATTTCCGTTCTCGCGCGCCGGGGTTCGCCATGGTGCTGCCTCTCGTCCTGTTGGCGTCCTTGGACTTGGCGCTCCAGTGGAGTCTGTGGGTGGCGGCGGCCGCGTTGCGTACAGAGAAGTTCTACGACTTGGTGGGTGAGGGGGGAGTCCAGGGCGCTGGGAACCGCGGCGGGAAGATCGGGATCGTGCGTCCAGCCGAGCAAGCTGGCGGGACCTCAATTTCGAGCTTCGGCGTGGTTGTTTTCGAGGGAGACGTGCTGCCGTCTGACCCTGCAGCGGAGAGTAGGCTGAGTGGGTTTCTCCACTGTTAGCGTAACTTCAGCCCTGTTCGCTTCAGTGGGTCTCTTCTAACATTGAACTCACAGGCACACACACACACACACACACCCCTGGTCCTGTTGCAACTCCTACTTTGCTGCCCACTTCCCACATCTCAGGGACGTCAGAGCGATATTATCCACGAAGGCTGGATTACCTAGACCATAGGAATATGCAGCAAATGTTTCTTTGAGCAATCATTAATGAATTATAACCGCTGGTTTCCAACCATCCCCCCCCCCCCCCCCAACTTTGTTTTTTCGATGCGATGAAACGTTTTCTTGCGTCCCTCTTAACTTTATTTCTGGACAAGCTCTGAAGAGCACACAGAAAGTGAGGTAGTTGGTAGTACAAGACCAAGTCTCCCACCTGTTAAATCTAGACTTAAGAGGCATTAACCACTGAGCCATTTGGGTGTTCTTTCTTGCTGGAGCCAAGCACAAAAGATCAGGCCTACCCTTAAAATTAAGGAACAAGACACCTCTGAGTACATCTCAGTAATTTGTTTTTAGTACCATAACTAAGATCACAATCCTTTTATTGAAAATTCCATGCTTGGTTTTTATCTAAGATTTGTTCATTTCAGCAGCCTAATTTTGTGGGGAGGGGAGATCATTGCCCTTGGTAATCTATTGCAAATTACCCAGAGATCTATTGGTGGATCTAGATCTACCTTTGCCCCACTTCTGGTGTACAATGAGTGGATTCACCACAATGATCAGGCTAATTGCTCAGCACTGCTTCAGACTCACACATAGCCTTTCTTCTGAGCGTTTGCAACGGCATGAAAAAACATACAATTTCCATAGTAAGCCACTGCACACCACCAGCTCACAAACTGTCACACGGAGTAATATACACTGGCCAATAGACTACAAAATTTATAGCTCAAAAATGCAGCATGTTCAGCTATATCAGAGGCCCATCTCAGCTTAGTCTTCTAGGTCATAGAACTGTAAGTTTGTAGAAATGCTCCATAGCCTTGGTTTTAGTAATCATATGAAACACTAATTATTTAAACTCTTTTTTAAAAATTTAATCATTGTTGTAGCCCACTTTGGGTGTCTCCTAATGTGATGGGGTGCGGATCAATACTTAAATAACAATGCTAACAGGTCAGCTGGTGTTGTTCAGATTAGACAGTTCCAAAAGCAGAGTAGACTGCAGTATTTATAAAATGTGGGGTGAATATAACACATGTACAGAGATCCAACAAGATATGTTGCACTGCAAACTGAGGTATAGCAGAATATGAAACACTGGTATTGACTGTCAAGGTTACTTGTATAGAGAGGATAGCTTCCTCTACACAAAGGCCTAATCTATACCTGCAGGCCTTTCGCAAGGGAGGAGGGTTGATTGCGACTTTTCCCACTTCCACAATTGGCACTCACAGGGCACATGCAAGCGAAGTTTCCCACAATCACAGGAGTGCTGTTGCGGAAGGACGTGTGTCCCATGATGGTGCTTCCGCACGTGGCTCAGGAGGAGTGGGTGGGACTATATAGATGACATGGCTACGGGGCTGGTTTTTTTTAATGACTCGTCAGAGATGCACATGAACACAAACGCAGAGCTATGAATTGGGTTGATAGGCAGTCCATCAAATATGCAATGCTGCGCAGAGAGATGTTTGTGTTAAAAAAAACATATATTCTCTCAGTGCCCAAACACGTTGATCCACATCCAAAACATATGGTGAAAATGGCGGCTGCGTCCACTCCTACACACCTCTGAAACAGCTGGACACGCCCCTGACAGTGGATTGGCTGTTCGCTGAGCCAGGAACTCGCAATGAACAGCAACAGCTTCGCGAAGGGTGGGGGCTCTCCAGCTGCAGACTTCGGGATTGTAGCGAGAAAGCCGGGGGGAAAAGTGACAAAATCAGTCAGTAATATTCCTGAATAACTGAGGAGTAGCCCAAGATAACCACTGGAGCAGGTGAACATCATGTAGCCCACGAATGACGACTTTGATACAATCCTGCAATAAACAACTGGTGTAGACACCCCCAAGGATTCTATTTCTGATTCCTCCTGATATGCCCATACCCTACCAGGGAGGCATACCCTACCCTATGCAAGGACTACTGTGCCATTTAAACTTTCTGCATCTCTCTCTCTCTCTCTCTCTCTCTCTCTCTCGGAAGTGGGACATTCATTTTGCTAGCACATCTGAGCCTCAGATGGGGTAACACACAGCATCCTAGGCAACAGATACAGACAGGGCTGGTGACTCTTTGGGGCCTCCGGTGAGTTTTGAATGAGCTGTGCATTTGTTTCAGAGGGAGGCATGAGTGTGCTGGAACCTATCCATATCAGCAGCCAGGAGATGACCAGTGGTATTTGGGTTGACCAAGGAATGCTGTACTAAGAGCTGGCAAACAGCGTTGATGGAGTTTAGCCTAAAGTCAAAGCACCACCTTTGAAATGAGTCTTAGCGCTATTTATTTATTAGTGGTAATTCTATACTGCTTAATATAATAAAATGCCTAAGTGGTTCACATATGAATACTAAAATCACATTTAAAATACATTATTAAAAACAATTCCAAGTACCATAATAGTACAGAGCAATACAAGGAGCAGTAAGATGGAGCAGCATGATTAATTACAAGCCAGAGAAAGCCTAGTATTACAAATGGGTTCTCACACTTCACTTACTTCTAAGTGATGCATTGCTTCTCCAGGACTATGGTTGCAGCCCCAACTATCCCCCACCCCAGTGGCAGGCCATGTTGCCACAAAAGCGGGGGGGGGGGGGGGGGAGGGATGACAACACACACATAGTGTGATACCGAGCTTCCTGAGAATCTTCACTTTCATGTGTTCTGTAATTTTTTTTATATAAACAGGTTTCTCGTAATTGTGGATGCAATGGTATTTTTGATAGTGTGAACAATACCTGTGGAAAACCAGATGGGTTGTTTAATAAGATTTCCAGGGGCAGTACACTGCCTAGCTCTTGCTCTTTCCCAGTCACTAGCAGAAGCAATACATTTTTCATAGTAATAAACACGCAGAGTAAATTATGCACAATAAGATACATTAGTTTAACTTATATAGGATGCAGGTACATGTGGGATTTTGATTTTTAAATGCACACAGTTTTTCCCATGACCTTTTCTGCATTTGATTTCAGAAGAATGATGAAGAGTCAGGTGTAAACTCACACAGAATCATATACAGGGCCACCCAAAAAAGGTGGCAACACTACCTAAAGACAGCTTTTAAAATTACAGTCACCACTAAATGCTGATTGAAGCTTAGGAAAGATCCACATTGCTTGCATAGAACAATGCACGTCATTGTCATAACGTTCTCTTTGTTCTCAGGTTGGGGCTCTTCCTCTTCTTAAGGATCTTGAAGGAGGGGTACGATAGACGATTCAATGCCATAAGAGAGAACCCAGGCACTTTCTTTCTTTACTGGACAATGCAAGGTGAGAGTGTAGAACAGTCAGTTTAGAAACCAAGATCATCTTACTACAGTAGAATTGAACTGAAGCGTTGAACAGGTTCTCTCATGCATCAGGCATGTGGCATACATAGGGCTGTGTGCATGCCATCTCAAACTGAACCGAAGAATAAATGCTAAAGAACATACAACTGAACAAAAATATTAAGAGTGACAAACCAATACATAGGAAATAACTATAGAAAAATGTACAAAGTAAGCAGAATTAGGTGAATTAAACATATACACAGAAAACACATGTGCTAGAAAACCTGTATAACATAAAAGCGTAAATTGAACACAAATAAGCAATGTTTTTACAGATGGGAAAGGTTTAAATCAGTATAACATAAAAGTGTAAATTGAACACAAGCAGGTTTTTTTTTTTTTACAGATACGCAAAAGTTTTACAGGGACCCGGTTCAGTTCTGTTTCACTATGTAGATATTCAACTACAGACTTACAGTGAGATCCTGGCCATATTTACTAAGAAGTCTGCCTCTATCCCATTGTTTTTGCAGGCATATGGGTATTCATAACACTGCTCCCCACTCTACTTCTGAACCTGGAGGAACACGAGATGCCCCTTGGATTCTGGGACTACCTTGGATGGAGCACCTGGACAGTGGGGTTCATTACAGAGGCTGCAGCTGACCAACAGAAGTGACATTTCAGAAGCAACCCTGATAATGCAGTGAGTAATGGCTGCAAGGGAGGTTCTCTGCTATGTTGCATTTCACATTAATGAATCATTCACCAGGGGAGCCCAGATCTCACTCATTTGACTCTCAGATAAGCCCATTTGCTGCATAACAGATGGAATGAATTTTTCAAATTGATCTTTTGGGGGTTTTCTTATAGCTTTTTAAAAAATAGACAGTGATTTTATGTAGCTAATCTAGATCCTCATACCCTGACATAAGGGATCCGTGATTGGATACCGCACCCCACTCCATGCCAAAGTCAAAGGCCTCATTAAATGCCATACTGAGGACAAATGACACATGCCTAGGCCACAGGAGCCTTGTGGTCAGGATAGATCTCTAGAGTGGAATGGAACTGGTAAAGAGTCCTGCACATATATTCAAGTGGTGCATCTAATTATTTCATAAGTCTTCAACCTTTTCCTTTTTAAAATTTTCCCACGGGAAGTTTATCCAGAGTGGCTTATGGGCTTACAGTCGCCACATCAACTACCTAGGTGAGATTTTGCTGTGGTCAGGACTCTTTGTGTCAGCCACATCTGTGCTATACGGATGGCAATACATCAGTGTCATCTCACCATCGCTGTTTTGGTTCTTGCTAAATTATGTCAGCGGGATTCCACTCCTGGAGAAAGCGGCCACGAAGAGATGGGGGAAAGGAGGCTGTTTTCCAGGCCTATTTGCAAAAGACTCCCACGCTGTGGCCTTTCAGCTTGAGACGGTAGCAGACAAGTGTCACATCTACCTCTCTGGGACAGCCGCTGAAGGGCATCAGACACAAGACAACTACAGCATGGAGGCCACTTTAAATTGACATCTGCATCCTTTCCATGGCGATTGTTCAGCTAGCACGGTGTTCATATGCAGTGGCTCAACCTAAGCCCAATGTGTAGCGAAAATCCACAACTTGTACAGTCAGTCAGTGGGCAGCATTCTGTTGTGCCCATGTGCTTGTCAGACCCAATTGCTCAGCAGGGTGTCGACGCTTCTAAAAATAACCCAAAAGTCGTGTTTCCAGGGGCAGGTGTTGCACCAGGGGCAGCCCCGCAAGTGCAATGGGTCCAGCAGAATGGCTCCATTGGATACTAACTGCTGGTGTCCACAAATGGCTTGCCGCGTGGAAATGGCCACTCACTCCGCAACTTACTCCTTGGGAAAGCCATTTCATATGCACCATTCCTCAGCAAACGTGTGTCAGTATGTGGAATGGCCACTCAAGCATCACAGCATCAGCAGTCTTTCCTTCACTGCCCTGGAACGGAAATACGTCTGGTACACTAATCTGAGATTAGAAGGCTGTGCTGGTTTTTTAGCTTCGATTACATAAAGTAGCTGGAAGGCTTTGCTCTCTTCCTGGTAAGTGGGTGCCCCTTGCCTAGCTGCCTGAGGCGTTAATCCCAGTAATCCAGTGCACTGAGAAAGGAGAAGATCATAGCCAGTAAATTCACCTTTTGTAGAAGGATGCGTGAACGTAACCTGCTGAAGCAGGGTTAGTAGCAGATAACACACTAGCTGCGACAGGACCATTTGGTCTCTAACTTCATATAAAAGTCACCATTGTCTTTTGCATTTTTATGTAAAGTCAAGCTTGTAAATCCTTCAGCTTTGATAAACCTATAGTCTTTGTAATTAGAATTGCTCTATCAGCTATGAATGCAACGTTAGGTATTACCTGGAAGCTCTTGAAATCTGTATTCTAATAGGCATGGCATGTAGATGGAGATTCTTTTGCAGTATGGTGTTTTAAGACAGCAAATTGTACAAACTTGTTAGTGCTCACCCAGACCTGATAAGTTAGGCCAAACTAGGTTTTAGTACAGATTCATCTCTGCAAAGTAGTGCAATTAAAGTCAACAGAAGGAACTGTTACGAGAACAGAATACCATCTGAGTTAGGTAAAATTTTAATTGGGCAAAAACGTGCTTTTGTTTTCTTCACCTGTTTTAGTCCTGTATATATAAAAATCCTCCCTAAATATACAGGGATGCAGCATTTGCTCTTTCTGTGCACAAGGTGGCGCTAGAAAGCAGTGCCATCAACTTCATATATATCAATATTTTGTGATTAATTCTATAGGATACTTATATGAAGTACTCAGCTACGTTTGGCCTAAACCTACTACTATTCAAAGTCAATTGAGAGTCCCACAGGTTCTTATTTGAGAGATGTTTGCTTCCCCGTTACACCCTATTTGTACTTGAAATATTCCAGCTTAAACATTTCTTCATAGGAAAGATCACACTCCCTGCCGCCAGTCTTCAGGTCATTTTACTCACACTTTTTGTACCTCCCACAATACTATAGTGTCTCTCCATTGTGAAAACTCTCAATTTATTTCCACCATCTTCTTGATACTTGTCCTTTGATTCGTCTTGAGGGCTCATAAATAAGAGGTTTCATCTTCGTAAGCATTCTAAGAGGAGTAGTTCTTACATAGAGGAAGTACCCATCCACTGTAGGAATTGGAGACCGCATAGCTCACACAAAGTAAAAAGGGGAACACAAGCTTATAAATTCATTTTAGTTCAACATCTATTTCCAGAAAAAGGAAAGCAAGTTCTACGTTTTTTTTGCCATTTATAGCTGCCATTAAAAGTTGACTAAGAAAATTGTGTTTTAATGCTCACTTGACTGCCTGTTCTGAATAGCAAGAAAGCTGGGATGAAGCATAGGTTCTACATTGGAGAGGTTTCATATTCTGTTCATGCCTTTTGGCTGAGATTAGGGTATTGCACAGTCTCTCCTTTCCATTTATCCACATCTTCCGCCGCTCTAAAGAATGTTAAAAAAAATTTTTTTTTGGCACACACCACTTCAGTGTTTTTGGTATCCTCCATTAACTGGCACAAGGACTATAGCCATCAAGAATCAAAAGGAAAATACAAAATTCTTAATCTCGTAGTTCTATTTAACCACAACTGCTGCTAGCAGAACAGAAAGCCAGTGTGGTGTAGTGGCTAAAGTGTTGGACTGGGAGTCAGGAGATCTGGGTTCTAGTCCCCACTCAGCCATGGAAGGTCACTGGGTGACTTTGGGCCAGTCTCAGACTCTCAGCCCAACCTACCTCACAGGGTTGTTGTTGTGAGGATAAAATAGAGAGGAGGATTATGTACACTGCCTTGGGTTCCTTGAAAGAAAAAAGTCGGGATATAAATGCAATAAATAAATAAATAAATAAACCACTGGCAAAATGGTCCCCCCCCCAAAAAAAAATCAGCTCTGGAGGCACGGGAAATTTGGAAATCCGGAGCATATTTGGAAAGTACACGGCACCTGCAGTGGGGAGAAGAGTAAGGGGAAGTCTTCTCATGCAACACTAGATTTAAGCCATAGACTACAGCATTGTAAAGATTTTGGGGGTAATTGTTGCTTTAGCCTAAATATTGCTACAATTGATGGGAAATGTATTACTGAACACAACATGAAACAGTATGGTTCATATTAAAGTAAGATTTACTTTTTTGATAAGCCATAACACAAGATAAAATACTTTTACAAAATGGAGACCAGTTATTAAAGATATTGGTAAGATAGAACTTTCTGGGAAGAACCAGTCCGGATGGGTCTATCCATTGTATCTCATAAACAAATAGCACATTCAACTTCTAACCAGAGGGCCCCCATCAAAAAACGCATCTTGCAGAAGGGTTTATAATCTAAGATAGACTGGAGATGAAAGTGGCTGTAAGAAGCTTAATTTATTATCAGTTTTATTTTGTGCCTCTTCTCTGGTTCACAAGGGTGAACCGCAAATGTACAGCAATGCGTGTGCACTAATGGAACACTGGGTTTCAATTTTTCAAATGACCAAGTTCTAAGTGTACACACGTTTTAAGAAAAAGGTTATTGGTTTCACTAAAAATAGACTAACCAAGAGTGTAAATGTAGTTTCAACATGCACAATTTCCCAATACAGTGGATCAGCCCTCATTTCCCCAAGGATTATGGCTGCTCTTTGAAATGAGGAGGATTACTGCTGGTGCAAAATGCATTCTCTCCGTTCCAACCACATCACATAAATGAAACAATAATGGGGTGTTTTGAACAGGTGGAGGCAACTTCCCAGCTACAGAAAGAGTTTTCAAAAACAACTGCTTGCAGTTTCCTTACTGGCATGCTGAGTGGGTTTTGCTAGTTATTTCCCTACAATAAATGTGATATGGCACTAGATATTTACATTGCACAATAAAATTCAAATAAAAGTCTCAGTTAAACTAAAAAAAACACACAACTTCTACAGGATCTTAGTACACAGTGCTGCCGGGAAGAGTGAAGGAGCAACTTTGGATTTTATTGTAGCCATTCAGAATGGGATTGTAAGTAGATATTCAGAACAAAGTCAGGTTTCATTTCAGCATTGGAGAAGCAAAAAAGTTGCCCTGGCGTCCAAGATTGGTTGCAGATTTGCTTTTGCTTGCAAATCTAGGGAAAAGGAAACAGAAAGGATCAGCATGAAGTAGTTTTCAGACTATGTTCTAGGATTTGCTTGGGGAATGGACATCCTCCCTCTTGGAAGATGGTTTTGTATAGCTGTTGAATCTCTGCCTCACATTTTCACTTTTGTTGTTCAGTGAGCAGCCATTCAGGCTGAAAGGGTTCACTAGAGATTCCACAGTGCTAAGTACAGAAGACAGATGCAGCCCAGGACTCCGGGATAGTGCAAATATATTCTTCTTTACACATATTGCCTTCTTCCCCCCACCAATTGCCAATTTACACGCATGCTGGACACATGGATAAGGCTTGAATATACAGGATTGTGCATTGCAGTTGCCTAGCAACCATAATATATCACTCTTTCTTAGCTATTACAAAACTGTCTAGAGGCAGATGCACATAAGAGCTGGTGTGGTACCCAGCATAAATACCACAGCTGTCCCATAAGGAACCTATGTCTAATGAGAAAGCTGACACCGTAGGACCTTACATGTCCCATATGAAGCATTGCAGCCATCAATGCAAACAGTGGTTCTTTCAGAACCACCCAGTATCACTGTACTTCTCTTTTGGAACACATACTCTCTGACATGGATCAACTATCCACTTTGTTCTACTCTACCCCAGCTTGTCTTGTCACACTTCAAAGCATCCCCTCCCCCACATCATCATACAGTTGGAAACAAGTCACAAAATCCCTGAGAAATCATACTTATTCCTTTATTGCCCAGCTACATTGACTTGCTACAATGACTCAGCCAAAGGCACCAGGAATCTAGCAAAGGTGGAGGGAATAGTTTGTTTACTAAACCAAGGAAGCAACTGCCCAACTTACTTTGGTGTCGTTTTGCAGAATGTAGACCTGACCTTCTGGGACAGTGAGCTGCTTGAAGGAGTCTTTACCAGTTGCTGCTCTGGAGTGGTGAGTGGCCCCAACATGCTCACTTTGCAACAAGACAACACAGGCATCACATTACAAGCAGTTCCAACATTAGAAGCATAATTATGAATAGTCTCAAGGAACAGCTAATGCTTTATTCAACCTCATCTATAAAATGGATATAGAATGCCACAAAATGGCACTCTAGTTCCTATTGCCAAGTTCATTTAAATGACAGAGTCGGCCTCTGCTTGATTAAAAAGAATGAGGCTTGAGCATGCACACGCCATACTATTCAGAGTTGCTAATGTGCCATGCACATTTTCTGCCAAGGAATTTCAAATCTTGCAACAAAGAAACATTCTCTTAATAGAATGTAGGAGGAGCTGGACATGGAGAATATATAGTCACCACTGGAAATGAAAACTCTTGTCAAACCCTTATCCTCTCCTCTGAATGAGTTGTAATGGAAACACAGTGTGAAGGCATCAGGGTCTGCTCCATCTTGTTGGTTGCTACTAGGCAGGAAAAGACAAAACATGATGCTCCTATGCTTTTTTATTAGTCCATGTTACAGGAGAGAGGAGGAGGACGAGGAGGAGGACAAGGACTATGACATCAGTTTTCCATTTTCTATGGCATATCTAGTCACATTCTGTAGCTCTTTTGCTCCTAGAATAAGAATTTAGGATAGAACAACCTCAACTTTTAGTACCAAACAGATGACTAGGAAGGAAGTGAAGAAAAGGGGCTGTTTAAGTAGAAATGAAGAGGACAAGAGGTGGCATGTGCTAAAATGCTGCAGGCTGAACTGGGATTGGAACCAGCTGCTACCAGTAAGAAACTGGTGTGAAGAAGCAAGGCTATCTGATGACAGGGCTGAATTTCAGTTAGCATTCTTGTTGGAGCATAGCTAACAATACAAGAGGCCATAAATACCTTTCACATCTGGTGTGCAAGGTGTGGAGTAGGCATTTGAGTTTTCGATGATGTGTGCTGGATCAATGTTTTCCTGCTCCACCATCATGAACTGACTCCAATATTCCAGAGGCAAGCAGATCAGCCGTTCCACAACCTATAGAGAATCATATTGGTATGTGGTTAAGTCTTCTTTCAGAATGGTACAGATCAACGCCAAGCAACGCAAAGATGAATAGCCTTAATTTGTTCACACTGCTGGCCTACCTTGGGTTGCCTTTTTGTGTCTTGGAGTAGTGTCATTGGATCAGGATTTGGCACAGCATGACCAACAATTGTAGGCCCAAAGACTCTGGCCAGGTTGGAAACATCCATTCTGGTATCTAGACTCTGAGCCACTCTGTACACAAGAGACAGAGGAATTTGAGCAAGGAGAATAACTCCAAAATGGCAAGTCTGCCATTCTCGGCTTATGAGCTATTCCGGGTTGTATTTATTTCTCCCAAAACACTTCCCCCACCAATACACTAGTGCCTAAAGAAACAGAATTATAGCATTCCATCTCTACTTTCTTTTTGAGAACATACAATCCAACTGAACCTACCTCTGGAGGTGTATCATGAGGAAAGCCAGGGTATCCCTGTTGGCCTGGGGGAGCTCCCCAACAGTTTGATACATGGCTGCCACACTATTGTCTTCATCCACGATTTCTTTAAACAAAAACACAAAAATTGTGTTTCTATTATTGCTTTTAACACATTAATAGGGCAGGGTTTGTGCTGTGTCCCATGTGTTACTAATATATATCTGTTGGGCACAGAGCTCTACTCTCGAGCCTATAATAGGAGTTGCCGTTATCCAAGATTGTAGGACATCAGGCCAATAGAACCTCCAAACACAATATTAGGAAGGGGAAAGTTAATTTAAATAGGCAACTTCTTTGAGATTTCCCTAATGTATAGTAAGACCCACAGAAATACTGCTGAGGATTTTAAAAAGCAGTTTACACCAAGTTAGGAATAAGTGTGCTCCTAGTCATATAGTCTTCCCTCCCCCCCCCATCAGTAATGTATTAAGGTTTTTCATTATCTAGAATGATAAACAATGATAGAAATGGAGAAGAATCAAATACTAAAATAAGAGAAGAGGAGATTCTTTGAAAAATAAATAACATCCTTTTGATGATGCAAAGTATTGGGAAGAAGAGAGGCTTCTAATAATGTAGTTATGTCCTTACTGTTAGTCTTGAGCCTCTACTGTGTTATTGAAAACACAAAACTCGATTTTCAGTCAGACAAGTAGAAGATAAGAACAAGAAAGAATATAATATAAAGAGGATATAGGAAGTAAGTTTCTTTGTGTCAGCTGGGAAAGACGTCAGAGTAGCAAGTCACAGCAGTTGCTGTTTCAGGGAAATATTGTAATCTACTCCAGAATGGTATTCCATTTGCCAAGGTATTCCTTGGTATATGTCACTCGCTCATAAGAAACCGATTCCAATTCTATTATTCAGACACCAGTATCAGGATACAGCCTATATTTTGTCTGCCTCTAATACAACAGCAGAGGATCAAATCATTAGTTATTTTCCATGTCCTACCTGTGACGAAACACAGAGAGCCAGTGTTTTATAAGCTTGGCAAAAAGCAATGGATTATACTCAATGTGTCCTAGTCATTGATGATAGTCCTGAAATAATTCTTACCTGCTGCCTCCATAAATGTCCTATTTAGACGGAAGGTGAGAAGGGGCTCCTTAAGGTTGCGGAAGAAGTCTTTAAGGAGGCCACATACAGCATGGATATCTTCCACCTTGCTAAGCAAGGGTACAGTTTTCCCTCGAAGGAACTTCTCCTTCAAGTCTTTCACTGTGCGGTCACAGCCAGAAATTCGGTAGAGGCCTGTCTGTTGAAACAACTGTCTTTGAAGCATGATCCCCAGGATGTTTACTTAGAAATCTTCCTGGCATCAATGAAACTCACTTCCTAATGCTCTGGATTACGCTCATAATTATTGCACAGGCACCTTTTGATAGAGACTGTGTATTTGGTGTCTGCGAACTCTCTCAAATGAAGCCCCAAGGGGAGCCACTATATAATTCTATCTGTCTGTCAGTCTTCATTCTAAACAATCCCATAAACAAGGCCCACACCTTCCAAGTTCACTCTTACCTCATGCAGCCCTCGCTGCTCAATCTCATTCACACAGTGAACTACAATGGAGGGGATCATTGGAGGAGTCAGAGAAACAAAATCCACGAGGGCTCCCTGAAAAACACACAAACAATGATTTTCCATCTATACCTAATTTCACACAAGTCCCACAGAAGACTCTGAAAGACAAAGATTTCAGGTCTTTTAGTCCACAGTTTGACAATAAACTATCCACAGAGTCAACAATGAAAGACATCATGTAACTTGCACTCCAGGAAAACAGAGAGGCAAACATCACTTTTAAATGAATTTTGTAGCCAAGTGCCACATTCTAAAGGTCAGGTTTAAGACTGTATCATTGAATATTATGGACCAAAGCTAAATATGAAGAAAAAGAAGGTAACAATATTAACATGGGAGGCACAAGGAATGCCTGAAGAAACTTCACAATCTCTCTGGCCAATGTAAAAGGATGTGTATGTTTACAGTACGAGAGTAACAAGAAAGGCTACATCCTTTCTAGCTGAGAGAAATCACATTATCCTCCTTCCCTCACTGCTTAAAATTGTATAATCTGAAGATAATATCCCCAGATCTTTCTGAAAAATTCTACGTATGTATAACAAATGGTAAGATCCAATTGAGCAATTGTTATCTGATGGTTCCCCTAGCAAACCATCAAGCACTGTTACCTTCTGCTTCTTGTTCTGTTCACCTTTCACTTTACATCTGGCCCAGTACAAACATGCCTTAGAGATAGCCAGCAAGAAAACCATATATTTTTACATACCCCAAGGATACTAATAAGAAGTATAAAGGAAAGGCTTTTCTTTAGATCACTACCTAGAGGACATCTTAGAACTATAGGGTAAGATTTTGCTTTTTGTTACGGAAAGGTTCAGTTAACAGATGTGTCACTTCAACAGCAGCCTCTTAGAGCAGAAGAGATTCTCATCGGAATGTTGTTGCTGCTTTTGGCAAAAGGTACCTCAAAGGTATTTTACAGCTGTGCTACCCATTACATTTCACTAAGACCTTATTCCCCATTCTTCAGATTGCACAGTAAATTAAGCAACTGCAGGCCATTAAAGGTATCTCATATACAGAAGCATACCTCTCCAATTCTGACAGGGGTGCCTGCTAAGGTAGGGATGCAGGGCAGGGGGCAACGGTCTCGACATTCTGGGTGTGTCACTACCCGACAGTCTCTGCACTTCAGGGACATCTTCCCAAACTTTATTCGTTTGCCACATGGAACACATGACTCTGGTTTAATAACCTGGGGAGAGAGTGCGTGCATAAGGAACTGGCCTGATCTGGAATAAGCACTGAAATACATTTAATCTAGAAAAAAAAGTAGGTAGGATCATTAGTTTATTCATTTCAAGTTCTTCAGAAAGAGATTCTCCAAACAGTTAACCACCAAGTTAAAAAACACATTTTAAAACAACATTAAAATCCCAGATAAGAACAACAAACATACACCACCGCAGCAGCACCAGGCAGCCAATCAGCTTCATGAACAGAATGGGATTAACCAATGTCCTGCTTTGTGAGCTTGCCACAGAAACCTCTCTGGGCAGTGGTTTATGGCACAATAGCTACACCACGTTGTACCACACAGTTGTCTTGTTGCAAATGCAGTTCCTGTGGGCAGTTACACTTAGGCCGATGAAGAATATTTTTTTCCCTTAACCTTGTCTGAAGGTGCTGGTTTTGACATGTCAAACCCTAAAAAGCTTAGGTACACCTCTCCGGCTATCAACCTACCCAGGAACTGAAATTTACTGGAGAGGCCCTTCGGTTATACCATTATCTTACAAATTCTGGACTTCTGAAACTCGTAATAGCGCCTTCTTTGTGGTGGCAACCCAGCTGTGGAATGCTCTCTCCCTGGAGGTTAGACTGGCACCAAGGTATCTCCGCTTTTGGAGCCAAGTGAAATTGATCGTTCATCAAAAGACCTTTTGATTTGATGGTTGGGCCTATGTATTTCAGCAAGACAGCTGATGGGTGGTGTATAGTTTTGATACTTACTGGTTACTAGGCATTTGTATTACAATGATACATTGGAGCTGTTCACACAACACACTAAATTCACTCAACCACTGAGTGTGGGTTGTTTTGAACCATGGGTTGTTTGTTGAACTGTGGGTTAGCGTGTTGTGTGGGTTAGCATGTTGTGTGAAAAGCCCCACTGTGTCTTGTGAACTTCCCTGGGATCGTTTTGTGATGACAGGTGGGATAGAAATTAAAATAAACAAGCCATTTTGAGAATCCATGGTTTGTTGTTGGGTTGTTCAGTGTGATTAATAAGTCACACTACATGGTTAAGAAGCCACTCTGGCTGCATTCAGACAACACGAATGCAGAAAACATGTTGTGGTCAGACAACATGCCAACCCACGGTTCAACAAACAACTCACAGTTCAAAACAACCCACACTCAACTACTGGGTGTGGGTTAGTATGTTGTGTGAAAAGCCCCACTGTGTATTGTGAACTACCCTGGGATCGTTTCGTGATGACAGGTGGGATATAAATTAAAATAAACTATGGTTAAGGATTGGCTACAAACTATGTTCTGAAGTGCGTTGGCAAATTATGGTTAAGCATCTACACCAAAGTGGTCTCCCTACTTCTCCAACCTTTCTGCTTACATAGTGTCAAAAAGAACCTAGTGTCTATTTATTATTTATAAACCAAGGTCGCCATAATTATAACCCCCAAAAAACCTTTTTGGTTAGATTTGATAAAATAGTTTGTGGGGTGGAATCACAGCTATTTGTAGGGTGACAACGGGCCTGTTCAGACAACACACTAAGCCATGGTTAGGGCACTAACCCTTTTGAGGCAAATGGTAAGTGTGTTTAAACCATGGTTATGTAGCCACCATGATTAGGAATGATTCACACGACTCACTAAGCCATAATGTTTAGCTCAAAATGCCTAACCACCATGGCTTAGTGTGTTGTCTGAACAGGGTCAACTTGTGCTAATATAGAAGAATACAGAGCAATGAAACAATATCAGGGAACAATGTTTCCTTTTATGTTGTGTTTATTATATTGTCTATAAAAATTAAAAAAGAAAACTTGCAGATGTCTCCCTAAACATGCCCTCCCAAGCTGGGTTTAACAAGCTCACTGTACATTTGGTATCTTAACCAAAATTAAAGCAACAAGTGATTAAACATGTTCGCACTGCACAAAGGAGGGTACCCCCCACACAAAGTGTCTTATTCTGCTCCATTTGTCTTAACTCCAGAGATGATGGTGCTGAGAACAAAGCCTCAGCTGAAGTTCTCAAGAAGTTCAGGGGCAGAGGAAGAGGTATCAGGAGGAGGCTTTTTTTCCCCAGATATCCTGGGCCCAAAATGTTTAGGACTTTAAAATGGTTTAAACTAGCAATTAAAATGGGCCCGTGACCAGGCTAGTAATAAAAAGCCTGTCCAAAACAAAAAGGAATTCAGATAGGCTAATCACTGCCTGCTCACTCACCGTTTTTGATACAAATTCATGAAGTCTCATTCCAGTGCTCCCAGGAGTGCTTGATCCATCTGTTTCAGATCTGCTTTCTAGCTTCCTGCTTCCCAAGCTTGAGTCACTGTTCCAAGGCTGTAGAATGGCTTAGATAGAGACAAGACAGTCATTTTACAGATTTGAGATAGGATTCAAACTGACAGGGGGCACCCCCAATTTAAACCAGCGAATATAAGTTGCAACTCCTATTTGCAATGGCATGCTAATGCAGCTTGAAAGGAGTTTCAGGATATCCAATTTTGTTTCTCCTTTCCTATTTTTAGTATTAAAATAATGAAGGGCTGACTTTTAAACAAATAAAATCAAAAGGTTACTTTTAGATCCTTTTTCCAGCTCAGAAGCTCAGACTTCGGAGGGAGGGATATTTGGCGGTCAGCTTTCAGTGCACCTCCCTAATCCTTATTAAAGTAGAAATAGAAACAGATGTGTGGGATGGATTTAAACAGAACAGATAAAATAGTTCAGGAGTGGGTTTTTTCCTTCTTTCTGTTATAAAATAAAAGAGAGCAAGAGATTGAAAATGAATAGAACTATGTGGTACAGGAGAATCAAAAGAAAAGTATGCTCCTAGTTAATTCATAACTGTTTTCAAACATAATTCAGATGCATGTTGCTATTTTCTGTTGAACTTCAATAAATGCAGGTTGCTTACCTGTAACTGTAGTTCTTCGAGTGGTCATCTGTGCAGTCACACATATGGGCTCGCGCCGGCGCCGAGCTCTCTTCGGGAAACTTCTATCTAGCTAGGATTTTTGGCGGGAACCCCTCCCCCCACCGTCCTATCGCGCATGCTCAGGGGTCCCGCCTACCTCAGTTCCCTGAGACCGCTAGGCCTCGCGACTAAGGCAATTTAACAATGAAATTATGAGTTAGAGTAATTGAGCATGCAGTAGTCAACTTGACAATCAGAACAGCGATGCCAAGAGGGGACGGCGGGTGGGTTGTGTGACTGCACAGATGACCACTCGAAGAACTACAGTTACAGGTAAGCAACCTGCATTTCTTCTTCGTGGTCTCTGTGCATCACACATATGGGCGAGTAATAAGCCAACTTACCGGAGGTGGGAGAGGCACGCTGTGTGGTCACTGGCATATTGAAGATAGGACTGCTCTGCCAAAGGAGGAGTCCTGACGCGCTCTAACGTCAAGGCGGTAGTGCCTCACAAAGGTGGAAGCATTCGCCCACGTGGCCGCCTTACACAGGTCTGGAAGAGTTGCGCCATGGAGGAGTGCCGTTGAGGTGGCCTGTCCTCTGGTAGAGTGGGCAATTAGACCAGTGGGTACTTCTTTTCCGAGGATCTGATACGATAAGGTGATTGTGTCGACAATCCACTTGGAGAGACGTTGTGGGGACACTGGTAACCCTTTATTCTTTCCACCAAAACAGACAAAGAGTTGGCGTGACCTGCGATACCCTTCAGAACGGGACTTGTAGAAGGCTAATGCCCTTCTGACGTCCAACGCGTGCAGCGTGGTGCATAACGGATCGGCGGGTGCTTGGAAAAAGGTAGGTAACACAATGTCCTGGTTCATATGGAACTCTGAGGCAACCTTGGGGACAAACGACGGCGGAGTACGGAGGATGACCTTGTCACGGAAGAACTGCGTATAAGGTGGGTCAACAAGAAGCGCCGCAAGCTCTGACGCGCGCCTTGCGGACGTAATGGCAACTAGGAAAGCAGCTTTAAGTGTCAACAAACGGGTATTGGTTGTAGCCAGCGGCTCAAAGGGTTTAGCGGATAATGCTGTCAATACTAACGAGAGGCTCCACTGCGGAACTAGTGGGCGAACGGGTGGAAAGAGGTTATGCAGGCCTCTAAGGAAAGCCTTGGCAAGGGGATGGGTGAACGCTGAGAATCCGTCTATGAGCGGATGGTGAACTGCAATGGCCGCCAGATAGACACGGATAGAAGATAGCTTTAGGCCTGTAGTATGCAGGGAATGTAGGAATGCGATAATGTTCGTGATAGTGGCTGAGGTAGTATTGAAACCGTTTTCAGCAGCAAAAGTTCTGAACTTTTTCCACTTTGCTAAGTAAGATGCCCTAGTCGAGGGCTTTCTAGAGGCGTCCAAAATCGCCTTTATGGTTTCAGGTAAGACTATCCCTTGCCAGAGGGCTGGAGTCTCCACGCTGTCAAGCGTAAGGTTTGTATGTCCGGATGGAGTACTCTGCCGTTGTCTCTGGATAGAAGGTCCGGGGAGAATGGGAGACGCCAAACTCGATGGTTTGCTAGTCTGAGTAGAGGCGTGAACCACGCTTGCCGTGGCCACCAAGGTGCAATCAGGATAGCGTTGGCCTGGTGACGCTGGGCTTGCGTGATAGTCTTCGCTATAAGGGGGATCGGAGGGAACATGTATAGGAGACCGCGAGACCAGTCCCATAGGAATGCATCCCCTAGGGAGTCGTGGCCCATGCCTGCCCTGGAGCAATAGGCCTGGCAGACTCTGTTGTCGGAGGTTGCAAAGATGTCGATGTCCGGCGTGCCCCACTGGGTAAAGAGGCGATGCAGAACCCGGGGGGCCAGCTCCCACTCGTGGGTGTCTTTGAAGGAGCGGCTCAATTCGTCCGCCTTGATGTTGTCTGTCCCTGCGATATGCAGAGCTGAGAGCCTTATATTCTTTGTGATTGCCCAGTGCAAGATGTCCATGGTGAGGTGCAGCAGGCGGGGGGAGCGGGTGCCACCTTCTTTGGTGATGTACCAAACTACGGATGTGTTGTCCGACAGCACCCTCACGTGATGTCCCCGTAGCTGAGGGAGAAAGGCTTGCAAGGCTTTCTTTACGGCGAGGAGCTCCAGCTTGTTTATGTGCAGGGAGCTCTCTGAATGTGACCACCTTCCTTGAATGAACAGGTCGTCCAGGTGTGCCCCCCAGCCTCTCAGTGATGCATCGGTCGTGACAATCCTGGAGGGACCAGAATCGACGAATGGAAGTCCTTGCGACAGATTTGATGGCTGTGTCCACCATAGGAGCGAACGTCGTACGTGGGTCGGAATGGTAAGTATTTGTTTGCGCGGATCCTGCAGGGTCGTATAGCGACTCAGGAGAAGTTGCTGGAGGGGGCGCATTCTTAACCGCGCCCATCTGACCACACAGATGGCCGCTGCCATAAGTCCCAGGAGGCGCAAGATTGTAAAAGCCGTTGCCCGTCTTCGGACACTTAGTTTGGCAGCTAAATGTTGTAGGGTTTGTAATCTGTCCTGGGGGAGAAACGCCCTTGCAGGCGAGGAATCGAGATGAACCCCGATGAACTGAAGTGAAGTGGTTGGTTGAAAAACTGACTTTTCGTAATTTATTTGTAGGCCTAAGGAGGAGAGGATGGATTCCACCGTGTTTACGTCTGCGATTGATTGGTGGCGAGTAGGAGAGACGACTAGCCAGTCGTCGAGGTAAGGATAGACTTCGATGTTGATGGATCGCAGGTGCGCACACACTGCTGCCATGCATTTGGTAAAGACTCTTGGAGCTGTCTTTAATCCGAAAGGTAGGACGACGAATTGGTAGAGTTGGTCCCCGATGGCAAAACGAAGGTATTTTTGGTGTTCCTCGAGGATGGCTATATGAAAGTAGGCATCCTTGAGATCGACCAGCGTAAACCAAGTGTCCCGTCTGAGGAGTGGAAGGATGGTAGAGAGTGTGATCATGCGAAATTTCTGAGGCCGGATGAACTTGTTTAGACCTCGGAGATCCATGATAGGGCGGAGTCCTCCGTCCTTCTTGTGCACTGTAAAATAACGGGAGTAGAACCCGTTTTCTGCTTGGTGCGTTGGAACAGCTACGATCGCGCCCTTGTCCAGCAAGGCGCATGTTTCCTGAATCAGAGTGTGTGATGGCGGTGTGGTTTTGACAGTGCCTAGAGGAGGAAGGACTTCGAAGTCTATTTTGTAACCTTGCTGGATGATTTGCAGCACCCAGAGGTCGGTGGTAATGGATGCCCAAGTTTGGTAAAAGGGCTGAAGCCTGTTTAATGGCGAGACTGAGACGTCTTGGGGTGAGTCAAAGACGGCGTTTTTGTTGTTGGGTCTGCTTTTGGCGGGGTTGTGCGTACCGAGGGGTGGCCTTGCGCTGGTGGTAAGACGTTGACGCAGTCGGTTGTTGGTAGCGTTGACCACGATCCTGGCCTTGTCCTGGCTGGTAGGGTAAAGGCCTGTACCACTTCCGGGGACGGAAGGACTGTGCAGGGGGTTGGCTGAATCCCATTTTCTTTGCGGTCATCTTCGCCTTGTGGATAGTATCCATTGTAGAATCGGTTTGTGTATTGAATAACCCCTCCCCGTCAAAGGGCAAATCTTCGATTCTGTGCTTTGTTTCAATCGGGAGGTTGGCCGAACGCAGCCACGCATGCCGGCGGAGGGCGACAGCTCCCACTAAGGCCTTTGAGCCTGAGTCCACCTGATGTCTGGCGGTGGTCATCTGCTGTTTTGATAGTCGAACAGCCTCCGCCTGAAAAACACGTGCCAGGTCCCGCTGGTCGTCAGGCAGGTAATCAGTTAAATTGGAGATCTTCTGCCAGAGAAACAACTGGTACCTGGCCATCATGGCCTGGTAGTTGGATGTTTTCAGTACCAGTGCCGCTGAGGAATATATTTTCCTTCCAACAGAGTCCAGCTTTCGGCCTTCCTTATCAACAGGGGCTGCATGAGTTCGCCCCGATCTACCCTGTGATGCCTCCACAATAATCGAGTTCGGTTTAGGGTGGGTAGCCAGGAAAGGGGCTTCCACTTCTTTGACTTTGTAGAGGGCGTCCAGCCGTTTTGAGGTGGGCGCCAGCGTGGCTGGATTGGACCAGGATTGTTTGGCCGTTTTTAACAATGTGCGAACCAGGGGGAGCGTCAGTTGAGGGGTTGGCTCTGTCCTCATGACATCATAGATGTCCCCTTCCTCCTCTTCTGGTTGCTGGACGTCGATCCCGAGCGACTGGGCTAGGCGGAGCATCTGCTCGTTAAAGCCCCCGAGCTCCATGGTTGGTGAGGCACCCTCCTCGGTAGCGACTTCCTCTGTCGGTGAAGGCATCGATGGTGCCGGCGATGGAACCGAGGACGGGTCCGACTCGTAGCCGTCTTCAGACGGCGACGGTAGTGAGCGTCGGTACCGGGAGGAGAGGGATTGCTCCGGTATCGATTGGGGCTGACGGTGTCGACGTGTCGGCGCCGGGAGGAGAGACGTGGTCCGGCGAGGTGGTACCGGTGGAGGCATACGCTGGGAACGATCCGAGTAGCGGTCCCAGTCTCTAGAGGCGGAGCGGGATCGTGATCGACGACGGAGCATCGGTACCGAAGCCTCGGTCCCGGTGGGATTGGAGTATTCTTCGTCGATGACGAGAACGTCCGACCCGAAAGGAAGGATGTCCTGCGGCTCCGAGCGTGGTTCCGTCGGTACCGGAGATGGTAATGAAGGGGGCCGGATCGATGATTCCTCTCGCGGAGTTGAATGACCTGGTTGAGACTGAGTGCTCGATAGGCGGCGCCTCGATCCCGAGGGCTGGTCCGCCGGTAACGATGAGGGGCGTTTCCGTTGATTTGGCGCTTTCGATGTCGACGACAACGAAGACGGTACCGATGAAGATTTCGTCGGTACCGTGGTGCTCATCGGTTTGTGTGGTACCGAGGAGAGTTTCTTCGGTATCGAATGCTTCGACGTCGAAGGCCCCGTCTTCGATACCTTTGTCGAAGTCGATGGATGTTTCGACTTTTTCGCCGTTTTCCCCTTCTTTTGCTTAGCAGGAGGGGGAGAAGGCGACAACGATGCCTGGCATGTAGTCCTAACAGGGGATAAGCCAGGAGTTGCTGGGCGTGAGCGTACTTGGGGCGATAGCCCTCGCTCCCCAGAAGAAGATGGCCGCGGTTCCATGCGGGCTACGGTCGGGCGGTCAATGGCGGAGAGGGCTTTGCTCCAAAGCAGGCTTCTTAGCCGGTCCGCCCTGTTCCTCCTGGTCTGCCTTGAAAACCTCATGCAATGGGAGCAGGAGTCAGTAATATGGCCCTCTCCCAAACAGCCCAGGCATAAAGAATGTCCATCCGTGAGGGCTAGTTTGGCGCGGCAACCAGAGCAGCGCTTGAAAAGCGCGGTCTGCGCCATAGGCCGCAGGGGAAGAAAAAACGCCTTAACTAAACTTATCTATAACCTTTATTTTTATTTTTTTTTTTTTAACAAACACTAACAGGAAACTAGAACCTAGCTAACTAACTAATTTATTTGAAAACTTTTGTCTTCTTACAGTCTCCGACGACGGAGGAAGTCTCCCGCGAGGCGTTCAGCTAAGCGGTCGAAGAAGAACTGAGGTAGGCGGGACCCCTGAGCATGCGCGATAGGACGGTGGGGGGAGGGGTTCCCGCCAAAAATCCTAGCTAGATAGAAGTTTCCCGAAGAGAGCTCGGCGCCGGCGCGAGCCCATATGTGTGACTGCACAGATGACCACGAAGAAGAACCAAGAGCCTCCTCTGAAGTGCCAAACCACAGAAATTATCTGTCATTTGTATCAGCATCTGTACAGGTACAGACAAACATGGCTTAAAGGCTGTGATTATAAGGAAGTCACAGCATTTTAAATTTCAAGTATAAGTGATAATCTAAAAGCACACACTTACCTGCCTTTCTATGGCTTCCGGCATAGCAAGGTATAGTCTCAATAGTGGAGATTGCTTCAATCGGGCCGCCATCATTAGGTACCATGAGAGTTGTTTTTGCAACTATGGATTCGTTTCCCTGAAATGAGGAATTGAAGAGATTAACAGTTGCAAAACAGAGTTAAGGGACTCCCTCTTCCTGATCATATGAAACCTTTAATCCATTTTAACTTTGTGCAGCCTCAAATACCTACTCAGCATACTGTGCAGCACAAAATCCTGGCTTCAAAATGAACCTGAGAAGATAGCCACTGGGATGCAACAGGACACTTTGCATTCACATATTATCTTTCAAGCAGATAATTAAAATGAAAGGATGCACAGGCAAGGAGTGTATGAATGATTCCAACATATCATGCACTCCTTGACAAGCAACTAGCCCAAAACACAACTTTTACTACTTACAGGATTGTCCAAGACCAGAATATGTAATTCATTCACAAAATGGGCATACAAAATATATACCCACTGAAAGGTCAGGGAGCACATAATACTGCACTATGCTGAAGTGAAGCAGTTATGGGTTGTGTCTGGATTGGGGACCACTGTGTGCTCAACATAAAGCACTTTGTATTATTATTTTTCAGGAAAAATGGGATGCATGACAATAAATAATAATGTAAGTTGTCATGGGATCACTGTAACATCAGATATTTGCACTTCAACAGGGGCCTTATATGAAAGGCTCAAACTGTGGGTTCATGAGAGATTGAAACAAATCTGCCATACATTCTAGACAGGTACAGAAATGCTAATTGTACTGATCATCCCCATAATGCACCAAGATAAAGGTTCCCATATGCTCATGGCAAACAGCATTTCCACACCTTACAGCTTGGGTATGGAGAAGCAGTCATCTACATTAACAACGCCTTCCTTTTGATAGAAGTTAACATGTTGATCAGCCCTGAGTAATGAAAAGAAGTGTATGTTCCTAACACCAACCCCACCCACCTAATGACACATGGTATGTAAAACGCAAGACACTTCTGTCATAAAGAGCCAGTATAATTTTAGCAAAACTACGTACTTGGTCTGCGGTAGAGCCAATGGAACGTGTTTTCTTCAAAGGACCAGGTGGGCCTTCTATAAACTGCCTAGATGAGCGCTGTTAAAAAAATGTTTGCAATATGTGTTTAAGTAAAAACATTACAGTACTCCTGGGAAAAGTCAAAGTAAATTCTATTCAAGTGCTCAAATGCTAAATTCTGTCACATTTTGTATTTATAAGGGATGTGATACGCTTGAAGAATCTAGTAAGCATTTGTAGTACAACCTTTTTTTAAAGTGTTCTTTCCGGTTTCTTTCATCTAGTAACCAGATGAAAATGAAGAAAATTAAGTAGGAATGGATGGAGAAAGGCGTATCTCTAAACTTAGGATTCCCACACACACACCTTTTAGTATAGGTGAAACAGAATTCAAAATTTCAGCTGTGCTACTGGCTGTAAGCCAAACTGAGGTGCAACTTCCATCTCAGATGTCATGACACTGCACTCTTCAGTCTCAGAGCCCTAGTGCAAAGTAACGAACATTTGAAACAAGCAGCTTAGATGGAGCACACCTTGAAATTTAAGTGGCTCTCTAGATAATATCAGCTTGATAGCTTACTTGTACTATTGGCACAAGGCAAGCAAACATTTTTGAATGGAAAATCTACCCTCAGTGATGGAAAGACGTATGTATATTAATGTATACTTTAAAGTGTACATTATTCAAGGAGTGTGGAAAATATTTGCTAGTTTGGTCATTTACAACTATTGTCCTTCGATACCATGATGACCCAAGTGCAGTACACTCAAAATTGCATACAGACACTAATTCAATCATGTGTGAAACCCTCACTTTACATAAGACCATACAAGCTACTAAGGGGGAAAGAATATACATACCCTTTTCTCTCTCTTCTTCAACCTGACTGTCTTTACCAACGTGGAATCCCAATCCTGGTGATGAGAAAAGAATTTTATTAGCATCATGCAGTCAGCAAACATGAATGTGATGTTTGTCCATTTACCTTACTAAAACTATGAATCTCATGACCTGCTAGACCATATACAATGGAATTTGGGACCAAAAAGATGATGATGATGATGATGATGATGATGATGATTTATTCCATTTATATACCGCCCCATAGCCGAAGCTCTCTGGGCGGTTTACAAAAATTAAAAACATTGAACCTTAAAAAAAACACCAATATACAAAATTTAAAACCATAAAAAGCATAAAAACAAGTTATAATTATAATATCCTTTAAAAACAATAATTCTGGGTCAAAGTACAACAACAACACAAAACATATGATGTTAAATGCCTGGGAGAAGAGGAAAGTCTTGACCTGGTGCCGAAAAGATAACAATGTTGGCGCCAGGCGAGCCTCGTCGGAGAGATCATTCCATAATTGGGGGCCACCACTGAAAAGGCCCTCTCCCTTGTTGCCACCCTCCGTGCTTCCCTTGGAGTAGGCAACCGGAGGAGGACCTTAGATGTGGATCGTAGTGTATGGGTAGATTAGTGTCGGGAGAGGCGTTCCATCAGGTATTGTGGTCCCAAGCCGTGTAAGGCTTTATAGGTTCGAATCAGCACCTTGAATCGGGCTCGGAAATGTATAGTGAAGTACAGTCAGATTAAGAGCAATTCACATTATTAGCACATGTCTCCTTACACAGGGTCATATTTTAACATCATTAAGATAGTACAAGAAGTAGAAGTCAGATCAGTTACATTACCAGTGATTCATCGGTCTTGTCAAAACTGATGTCGGATAAATTTGAACCAGATTCATCTATTGTTGACAGTCTAAATATAAAAATATTTATAAATCACACATATGCACATAACATTCACAATTCCTGACTTCACCTTTATCAGGGCTTTATAATTACTAACCCAGCTACTTAGCCTTTGAACAAAACCAGAACCTACTAGAAAGAAAGCTGTGGCATTTACAGAACTGTATGCGTTCTAGACAAGTGTAACTTTGCTATTCAAACATGGGATTTGATGCCTGTGTAGAAGAACTTGGAATGCAGGTTTCATTTTTATAAGCAGCAAGGGCGTAAACTGCCAGATTTGAGAACCAATAAGTCCCACTGTTTTCAACAGGAGAAAGCTAAGCATGTTTCTAGTACTCCCATAGAAACCAATGAGACATAGATGTAGTTTAATAGCATGTGTATCTCCAATTGTCATATCCTTTCTTCCTTTCATTCACTAATTCTTCCTAAAAATGGCTCCTGAAGGGAAAAGGTAAGGCAAAGAGAGATGTGCTTATTGGTATAACACAACCTTTCCCAACTTGGCCTCCAGATGACTTGGACTACAACTCCCATCATTCCAACCACAGTGGCAGGGGACAGAGGGAAATGTAGTCAAAACACATCTGGAGGCCACCAGGTTGGGAAACGTTGGTTCAATCTGTTCTGTTTGCAGAATTTGGGTTCTTTTGGTATAGCGCATATGCACACAGCTGGGCATATGCAGAGCTATGCGTATTCTGCCCATAAGAGAAACTGCTGCGCCTGTTGCAGAATTTGGAATTCTCAGAATCCCAGCTTGCAGCTAAAATGATGGTTCTAATAACCACAGATTTCATAACATGTTGGATTTGTCTACTGAAGATTCATAAATTAAGCTGGAGCTTTAGTTGGGACTTTCAGCACCGCTGAAGGAACAGGTCCATAGTTTGGGGGTGCTCCTGGATCCATCTTTGTCTCTAGAGGCCCAGGTGACCTCAGTGTCCTGAAGCGCCCATTATCAACTTTGGTTGGTATGCCAACTACACCCGTTCCTGGATAGGAATAGCCTAGCCACGGTCATTCATGCACTAGTAACCTCACAGTTAGATTACTGTAACGCACTCTATGGCTGAATTCGGACGTCACAAAAGCAACGGGGGGTGGGGAACAATCGTCAGTTGTATTGACTATCGTGTCGTCCGAATGCTGCCATAGTCAACTCAGCGCTGATCCTAATCCACACCACAGTTGATTATTTATTACCATGTTGTGTGGGGAGTACCAGCTAGATGAACAACAGTAAAGTTGATTATTACCCTACCATTGACTATCGTGTTGTCCGAATTCAGCCTATGTGGAGCTACCTAAGTGCGTGTTTCGGAAGCTGCAGGTAGTGCAGAATGCAGCTGCTAGGGTGCTCACAGGGTCACCTAGCTATGTTCATATAAAACCTGTGTCAAAAGAACTGCACTGGTTGAATGTTAGCTACTGAGCCACATACAAGGTTATGTTATTATCCTAGAAAGCCCTAAACAACTTGGGACCAGCATACCTAGCAGACCACCTTCCCTTATATACACCCAGACGACAGTCGATCCTCAGAGGAGGTCCTGCTGGCCCTTCCAAAATGAACGAAATGTCGCCATGAAGAACCTCAGCGGCGGGCCTTCTCTGTAGCGGCACCCACCCTCTGGAATATCCTCCCTTGTGCAGTTTGGGAGGCAGAAAAGGTAACATCCTTCAAACGCCTCCTGAAAACATACCTTTTTACACAGGCTTTCCCTGGATTGTAATTTATCTGATTTTATATTGTATTCCTAAACTTATAATGTTTAAATTTATTGTATACATATTGTATTTTATGGTTTTAATTGTGCACTGCCCAGAGAGCCTCAGCTATTGGGCAGTATAAAAAAGTAATAAATAAATACATTATTTATATTGCTGCTTCCCTTGCCCCTTTTACCTAGATGTATCCCATGATTTTACCTTTCCATCTCCACCATTCCCCTTCTTTTTAACTTCCACCATTCCAATCTTTGCCCTAAAGAACAAGTTGTTCAAAAACCTGAAGCTCAGAGAAATAATTATTTTGATCAGACATGTATTCTCCTGCTTCAGAATGGGGGCCAGGGGGCAGCTTCTCACATAAGGCATAATTATATGAATTTTCCTTTACTGATACAGAAAGGGGGACAGCACAAACACTTAGTATAAGTAGCAAAATTCAGCATGACTCTTCCTAATCTCCTTCAACATCATTTGGGTCGGCATAATGAGGTCTATTCAATTTACATTTCATTATTTCATCATTCCATCGTTAAGGGAAGCTCTTATAAGATTTTGTATCTTTTCAAATACAATCTCTTTACAAATCTCTATTGCTGTTTAGAAACAACTGCCTATCTGGCTGCAACTCAGTACAACATTCCCAGTGTGACCACACAACTTTATATTGCACGTAATGCATAAATACTGATTGAAATGCTGTTCTAAATTAGTGTCTTCCTCATCCACTCCTTCCAATTCCTAAGAGTTAAACTTCATTGACTACTGATGTAGAGAGTAGAGATCTATGCTTAATACTACAAAAGAACCCTTCCCAAGATGCACTAAAGTGTGATACAGATCAAATAATTATTTGGCAGATAAAAAATACATGACTGCTGCTTGGAATTAGATCAATTTGCTGAAAAAGGTATTTCTGAACTAGCATTCCCACCTTTAAGTGTGTTACTGATGCAGAGGCAGACTTATTTACATTCAGGTTAGCACTACTACCTCAGAGGATAATCTTCTTTTTAACGGGATAGGATTTTAGGTATAATCTGTAATAATTCTACAGACAAAAAGTGTTCTTGGCAAAGGAACACTGTTTTATACTTCTTCTTTTACAGGCACACTGAGCAATTTTCAGAGGCCTGGTATCCTGAAAATTAGCATCTAAGCTACTAGTGCTGAGAGTTTTGCATACTGTGAGTGCCAAGACTTTAGATTACCAAGTCATCATGATTTTTAAGGGAACCACTAGCAATCAATGTCACACAATTCTTAAAAGCTTTGAGTAAGAAAGACTACATTTTATATGCAATTAATCTGTTAGAGCCACACTAAAATGGTGTTAGGACCCTCAAGAGTGACATCTTAAAATTACTATCTCCTGTGAATACATGCTGAATCTTTACCTTTCTGACCATGAGCAAAGTTTCCAAGAGTCTGGAAAAATGTTCCTTAGCTAGTGAAAGAAAGCCAAGTTGGCCATCTACCATCTTTGCAGCCCAAACCACCTAAGAGGTACTCCTACATCAAGGTAATATCTCACTAATCTACCTTTTGTTCCCACCAATGGAAACTTGAGGCCTGTTTAGGAAAGCCAATGCAGATTTCTGTTCTTCACTCAGTTGAATACTGCCTGATGAATCACACATGAGCAGTTCTCTGATCAACTGGATCTGCCGTTCCTGCAAGTTTGAAAACATCAAAAGTAGTCTCGCTTTACATTTATGAGACAGACAGCCCAGAATAAACATAACCTTCCGAGGAACACTGCTACATCACCAGCATATTAATGTATATAAAGAGTTGCACACCTGTCTTTCAAGTGATAGCATCAGCTTAGTTTAAAGCAGCGGCAAAGAGATTGTGCTGAATCAAATTGCTACCCAGTGTAAAAAGATAAGGTACTCCAAACAGATTTCTTTCCGCCAAAAAGCAGTTTGCTGGTATCATACCAATATTATGTGCAACTTACAATAGTTTCCACCATATTAGCCTGCCCCCCCCAAAAAAGGGGGGGGGACTTGTAAATTCATCAAGTGGCCAAAAACGAGCAATGCAAAAAGAGGCAGTGAATATCACAATGTCTCCTTGGGGTTATAGGAGCCCCAGTTTAAGCTTGACTTCCGGTAAAGTAGGACCTCCCACAATTCCCCATATTTGTATCAAAGCCCACTGAGACAGAGCAACCAATGAAACAGAACAATTAGGAAAAGAAACAGACCAATGGACAGTTGGATGAACTGAGATTGCACCTCAGGAGAGTGAATTGAACAGGAGATAGAATCCTCCCTAATCTGAGCTGGTTTCCTCAGCTACAACACATGGCTCAGACCACTCTTTTGACTTTGAAGAGCACATAAATTCACAACGTACTTATTTTCTGACCTTAGATTCATAATATCAGGATGTTAAAGAGCAACCCATCCCAAGCATATCCAAAAGAAATGTTGTAATGCCTCACCTATGCTTGGACTGAGAATCCTTTACTGCTGAAGAAACCTTTGACCCAAGCAGAAGCAAAGGCAATGGTTTTCTAAAGCCTAGCAAAAGAATGCTAATACCCACTAGGGACTGCTTGAACATGAAAAGCAGGCTTGTTTCCAACAATAAGGGAGGTGCCCCATGCACAGGAGGGGTACTAGTATTGCTAGTTATGTGAAATACTGTCTTTTAGAATGAATAAACTGTTTAAGACAAAGTGTTCATATATTGCTACCTGGCCTTTATTCCCACAAAATGATATCTAAAAACTATGCAAAAGGAAGACTTTTATGAGAAAGAGTTGTAAAATGTCTGGACATTTTGATAACATGGGGGGAAATGGTTATCCAGTCCTCTTTGTAAGATTCTCAGCATAATTGTTTTGTCCATTCTTTATTAAAATTATTATTTTAATGTATCTTTTACCAATAAACATTTAAGGGATAGTCTCACAGGTTCTAATTCGAAGTCCATAGTCCAAGCCATATAGGAGCCTCAGCAACAAGTCAAGCTAAAGTTTCAGCACATCCTATGAAGGCTAAGGTTAAGGTGTCAAGTGGCTTCTCTCCTCTGCCTTCAGTCCAGCCAAATTTCTGCTTCCAGGCTAAGCACAAAGTCATAATGTGGCATGAACGGTGGTGAGGAGCGAGTGGGAGGCATTATTCGTTATAAGAGATATTAGGACTGTTACACAATAGCTGTTCATAGCAGTCAAGCAATCACATCACCGTAAATTACAATGGCTGAGTGGTGGTGGTGGTGGGGAATCGCATATTCATAGCAATAATATATTGCCCCTGAGTTCTGGAAGAAATGCAATCCTGGAAACAGCAGAGGGTAGCGCCCAACATCATACTGGAGGAAGGGAGTTCACAGAGGCTCTTATGTTCTTATTCTAAGTCTGCTGCTCCATTTTGTTAAGAAAAGTTGAAGCAATGTTATACACACCAGCTTTTCACAATCTGCTTCAGCTCGCTGCCTCCGTTTGATTTCTACATCCACTTGGTTTCGGGCATGTTTCAGCTTCACATCCAGGGCACTACGCTCAGTTTCCGTTTTCATCAGAAGATCTTTGTACCTGGCCACCTCATGATCCATTTTCTGCCATTTTCTCCTGAATTCTTCAAAGTTCTTGGCCAGTTGGATAAATTCTAGAAAGAACACACATCGTAATCCATTTGTAATGGAGCACCTCCCTAATAACCTTCAGCTTTTCCTCCTTAAATATTATTTCAATAGAAATGTATCATGATGAAATGATAACAACAATACAGAAGTGTTGGCCAATCAGTTATTGAGAATGTCGTTCAGAAGGAAAGCCTGGACTCAAGAGTTTACCCTGTAGCTATAATCCTACGTACACTTATCTGGCATCAAGTCCAACTGAATATAGTAGAATTTAATTTTGAGTAAACATGCATAGAATTGTCTTACAAGAGAACTATAAACATGTATCGGGCCAATATCTCCCATTATCCAAATCAAGGATTTCTACTGGGTTATATTGATACTATGTTAAGAAAGACCAATGACACAATGTGTTAGAAGACAACCGTGTGACTAAGGCAATTTAAATAAAAATATGGACTTGCTGACAATTGTCATATCCAAGAATGGAACTGCAGCTATAATTAACTTGGGAGCAGATTATTTTATGGTCACAGATTAGCACACCAGAAGGACGTTCAACAGCAAAATTTAAATGTAACTGCTGTAATATGCTTCAGTAGATGTAGATTAGTATTATAGATGTCTGGGCCAGCAACTCTATTCAGCTAGATAATTATACAAATATTGATTTGAAAGGAAAAAGGCAATTTCCTTTAGCTTCTTAACACTGCCCTAAAGGGAATATAAACATTCTATCCTGCAAAGCTACAGAAGATTGGACAAACTTGCCTCCAGCCAGTGTCCTCCCCCACACCCCCATTATGTATGATGTCGTTATTCTGTGACACGGCACAGACTTCCCTTGGGCTCATTGAGGCCTGCAAGAGTACACGGCAATGTAACATCATGTCCCTTAGGCAATAGATAGAATAAGGTAACTACTGGAACCTTAATGTTTTAACCACATACTCTGTACTGTTGCCTAGAAACCACATTGGACAAACCCAGCTAGCTGGTATGCAGATTAGAAACCACATTGGACAAACCCAGCTAGCTGGTATGCAGATCAGTTTTCTACAGAAGGAAAGGCATCCATCTCAATAATCTAGCTTCCAGAATCAGTTAACACATGTTAACTGGATGATCTAAGGGATTTACCTCACAAATCTTTGAATCGCAGAGCAGGAAGAGCCTTCAAATGTGATACAGATTTTTTTTAACCCTTAACATTAGTTACCTGCAGTGTCCACAAAAGGCGACAACTTACGGTATTCATTGCCTTCATTTAGAATTTCTGCTTGGCGCATGAGTTGGTCAAAGATATTCCGTATATTCAGCATTGTTGTCTCCATCGGTGTGCTAAGAAACTGAAATAATTCAGAGATTAGCCTATTCGACACAGCAATACCTGCCAGCAAGATTAAGTCTAAAACTCAAGAATAAGCACCACATTACATTTGCTGCTATCTGCAGGCAAACCAATAGCTGAATAACATAGCTACTGTGTCCATCTACAGTGTATATAAGACCTGAATAAGGCTGTGGGGGTAATGCATGAATGTGATTTGCACCACAAGTCTCCCACAATTGTATGGTCATATGTCCAACTTTCCTTTCTCAGTCAGCAGGGGAGTGGAGGAGGCAGGTAAGGAATCTCCAATCGTAGTATCCCTGGACTGGTGGGCTGAAGTGTTCCTTATAAAATCTATTGCAAACGACGCCTTGGCAGAGGCAGACTTCCCTACAGATGTTCTCTACAAGAGCATTGGTACAAAGAGTAGCAAATGCTGTTGGACCAAGGGCCGAATGTGCAGTGATGCTAGGAAATGGAGAACAGTATGAGATGTAAACGCCAAAATAATAATTCCCTGACACACTTGCTGATAATAGCCCTTGTGACTTTTCTCACCTGGTCGCTGTCCTTGTATATAACACATAGACCCTATTCAGATATGTTAAGCCACAGTGGTTAAGCATTTTGAGCCGAACATTATGGTTCAGTGTGTCATGTAAACCATTCTTAACCATGGTAGCTACATAACCATGGTTTAAACAAGCTCACTAACCATTTGCTACAAAAGGGTTAGCGATCTAACCATGGCTTAGTTTGCTGTCTGAACAGGCCCATAGAAGGCATCAGAGCATCTAATTTTCTGAATGTGCCTGAGGTAAACTTGTAATATCCAACACACATCAATTTTATGCCATTTTTTCTTCCCAGGATGCGAGAGATTTGGGTAGAAATCGGGGAATACCTTGCCATTGGGGATTAAAATAGGGTCAGGTTGAAGTGCCACCCAGTCAGAGAAAAATGAACCCAGCTTCTCTCACATCAACAGGGCTCCAAGCTGTCCCATCCTCCTGGCTGAAGTTCCAAGGGGGTCGGGGTGGAACTGACAGGCTCAAACAGAGACCCTGCTAGATCCTTATAGACCAAGGATAACTCCCAAGAACACAAGCTATGAACAATAGATGAGATGGGCACCTTGTGGAAATACTTAACATGCAATGGCTAGAGATAAACCTCTCCATGGGTGTTCAAAACTGTCCCCAATGGCTGCATCCTATCTCTTAAGGGTAATGGGAGCTAGGCTGGCTTGTGAAAAGGTGAGAATGTCAATAAACTGAGCCCTAGATGGGGTTACCTGATGATGTTTGTACCAGTGTTCCCTAACTTGGTATTCTCCCTGCTGGCTGGTGGTGATGGGAGTTGTAGTCCAACACACCTGGAAGGTGAGGAAAGCTGGCCCACACCATCTCTGGAAAACATTCCACATCATCTCATTATTTTTTTTAGTTGAACTTTGACATGAGACTAAGAAGGATTGGACTTCTAGTGAAAGACCTGATCTTGGAGCTGCTTCCATTCAGTCCCCAGGAACACAATTATAGCCGTGGTGTGAGTAAACAACTATCTTGCAAAAGCATGTCCAGGGGGCTCAGGATTCTCCAGGGGTTCTCCATATTATCCATAAACCAAGGTTTCTTGGGCCAGTAGAGGATCACTATTAGCACTCAAAACACAGTATGCTTCATATAAGATGCTCCACAGTATCCTCACAATGAGAAGCGCATACAGAAGGCCACTTGGTTGACAGAGTATCAACGACTTCCACCTTGGGTTTATAGTATCTCAAGAATAACCAATATAGTTCAAACAGACTAACTGCTAGAAGCCCCCAATGTCCCTGGCAGTTCGCCTCATCCTGCAGTCCAATGGAGCGTGTTCCCCCATAGCATCTTATATGGGGGTTTGCCATCACATTGTCATGGAGGAGGCAAGTAAGGTCATAGTTTACCACCTCTTTAGAACAGTCAGACTGGGTGGGAATGACATCTGAAAATCCCAGTGACTATGCTCCAGAAACAGTGGCTTCAGTAGCACTGGGTTGAATACCATTTCTGCATGTAAGTGGCATACTCCTTTTTGAGAAACATCCTTGTCTAGTAAATGACTGTTGGCTCATTCCATAGAAGAGGAGCAGATGGGACAGAGGCTGACTAGAGCCATCTTCCTTTTTTTCCTTTTGGAATACTGTGTGAGCACGAGTATTGAGCTCCTTGGATGCTGAAGGTTTGATGGTTCATGTCATCTTTGATTAAGAACTGATAGTGACAGGAAAAGAGGAAATGGGGGGGGGGGGTTAAAAAGGCATGGATCCAAACTCATCTTCGGAGCTCAAAGTTAACCCTGAATTTCTGTGGAAGGCAAAGATTGAGGGGGTTCTTCCTTCTTGGAAGACATTTGTTTGTATTTTTGGCTTTACCTATAAGAAGTTAACCCTTTCTTGCCTCCTCCACTGACTGAGAATCAATATGTTTTAACTGTTGAAACAACCAGTTAGCAAATGTGCTTATTCAAAAAAAGAAAAAAGAAGACAACATATTGGGAAACTTGTTGTAAATCAGTGATTTAACTTGGCTTTCTTTTCACTGATTTAAATCACTCTGATTTATGTCAAGCCTAAAATTAGCATAACATTCAACACTCAATATAAAAGGTGTACGTTTGGAACATCACTGGATTGGCTTGGGTTTAAAATTTTATTTTTGTAAGCTACTGTTCCTATTGAAAGTAGCTTTTAAAAATCCATGACATGGTCAGCACATTTTCCAAGCAACAAGAGCCAGTGACATCATAGTGGTGATTAAGGAAGAAATTGCTAGTTCAGCAGTACGGAAATTGCTTCTTCAGTCCACGTAACTGATGAAAATTGTGTATGGGAACTATGGCTAATAAATTACCACCAAGTAGAGGCTGATGCTTACAATGTACCACATTCTTGGCATCTATTGCAGACAACATATCACCTTCACAGCTAGAAGGCCACAGAAAAACATTTTAAGTGCATTATACAAAGTAGTACTCTGAGTAAGCATGCTTTAGTATTTATTCTGCCTGGAAAATTTCAAACGCTCCAAAAGGCTCCATGGTATGAGACTTCTATTGAAATTTTTGGCGATTTTTCTCCTCCATGTTTACTGCCCCCACTGCACCACCACAATTAAAATAAATATTCATGAAGAAGAAAATTCTACAATTCCCAGCATCTCCCAGCCAGCCATTATTGTAGGTCTTTTTTCTGTGTAATCATGCACAGGTCACACTCTTAAAATACTTTTAGGAATTTTAGAACAAGGTACTGAAGAAGTAGTTTGTACAAAAATCAGTACAAAGAACAGATTTTTCAGAGCAACTATAGACCCAAATCAGTAGCTTTGTACCAACATTTAAAGTGTACTCAATGTAATGATAAATATCATTACAAAAAGTATAACCACAAAAAAGAAATGTAATGTGTTCATTTTGATATAAGAAAGCATCAGTGGGAATAATCGCTCTGCTCATGGTTTTATCTTTATTACCCATTGCCAAAAAGCAAGGTATGTCGCAGCCTTGCAATCATTATTACTGTTGCACCACAACTCAGGAGAAGCTCAGGGAACTTTGAGGAGCAAAATGGTACCCGCTAATGACCTCCTACAAAGCATCCCTAATTACTGTCAGAGCTATCACCTTTGTGATACCATAAGACTTCAGCAAAGGGAAAGAGGCATAAACAGAAAGTCTTGAAGAGAAATGGGGCATGGCTGAACAGCTCTGCCTCACGTGCCTCAGATCAAATTTTAGCCACAAGCGGTAGCATAGCATTAGGTTGTAAATGTATTTAATGGTATGGATATTTTTAATTCACATAATACTCTACCTTAATTTCTCTTCTGCATGAAGCTCAGAATCGAGGGCCGAATCTACCCAATGAGCTTCTTTTGTATCTTAATAAATGTAGAACAGACCCAAAATGAAGAACTATCTTCGAACCACAAGTTCCGCACATTTACAAGCATCTAAGGCCTGTTTCATATACTACAATTCCCCACACAGAATTGCCCTGCAGCAAATTAAGTAAGATGATGGGACCACACAACTTTCTGGTAGCCGCACACATGAGCCAGTAGCCTATATCTTCCTCATTATGCATACACAGATTACTGATGTAATATTACTCTGCAAAATTGTTAATTCAAGCACTGCTTCCTTGCTGCAGCTACTACACATGGGGAATCTTAGCACATATGAAGCAGGCCCAAGGCTCTTACAGCTATGAAAGTGGGGGTAAATTCAGAAATCTGTTGGTTATTTAAAATTAGAATCAATCATGAATAAAAGATTCTGTTTCAACTTCTTGAACCATTAGGAGAAGTTAGTCACTTCACTGCATGGCTGACAGCAATGCCAACTACTTTATCAAAAGACTTAAGTATCTATATCTTAACAGTTTATACCAAGAGCTGAAATATAAGTAATTATGGAAAGCACAAGAAGGCAGGCAGGAAGCAGCCGTTTTCATCTCTGCAGGAAGAGTAGCTTTTTGAATGACTGTTTCCTCTCTATCCCACTCAAAACAAAATGGCACAATTATATTTTTCATGATAGATGAATGCTACCAAGTCTCTACTCACATCCCACATGCACAGTATCATGCAATAAGAAAAACATAAGCTATAATTTATGCCTATATATTACACTTTAGATACATTACCACACTATTAGGCAATAAATAAGATTGCTCAAGTGTTAGAAGTCTGTTTCACGTGCCTCAAGATACCTTCATCCAGCCTTCCCTAATCTGCCATATTATCTGGGTTCTAGATCAGCATGTTTGGGGGACATCAAGGCTGATGAAGACTAATTTAAATCTATGCCTCTCACATTTCCCCCCCTGGAACAAGACTGGAGGTTGCCTTTCCAGCATCTAAGTCATTCCTTTCTCTCCACCACCGCCACCATATAGTCACCACCATTAACAGTCCTCCAAATCTGCAGGCTGAGGTAACCACCTCTCTATATCATAGCAAGTCTGCCTCTGGGAATGGAAATGTTGCTGATGAAAGCCTGACTAAGAAAAGCTAGATTTGGCCTTTTCCCTCAAAGCTATACATCTGCATCAATGCGAGCAAGTATGCTTGTATAATATAACTGATTGCAAGCCTTTTAAGAAAGACCAAACATTTTCCAGTTTAACAGGAACATGCTTTTGTCAAGAGGGAAAATACCTTTTGCTCTAGGCTCTTAGATAGCTAATTGCTAAAGATGTTCTGTTAATGAGCATTGATGACTAAAGAGGTTTGCTTAAATGAACATTGATGGTACTTGATAGCTACTAGTTATTGGCTTGGATGAGGGCTGGAGAAAAATATTGGCAGTGAAATGTAAGACAGAATTCCACGGTGCTGAAATAGGCAGATAAGGAGCTGCAGCTTTTGCTTGGGTTGGGGTGAATGAAAATTGCTTTAACAACCAAGCAAGTTCAGTGTGTGTATCCTTCCCCATACTCAATTTGTATATTTATAATCAAGTAGATATTACTAAAAATACTGTGTTTTGGTACTGTGCTTAGAAGAAAACTTACTCTGTAAAAGCCTGCCAGGAACTTCTTGCCATTTGTGGAAGTGAAAAGCACAAAACACTTCTATTTCTCCCTATCCCCAAAATCATTAGCAGTTTGGAGATGACACCTCCAAAGCTTGTAACATTTTATAAACAAGTATTTTTAACAGCACAACTCTATACAATGTAGTATATAGTATAGTATTCATATAACACACACTCACACACACACACGTATATATATATGGTCCACCAAGTGTAACACAAGTAAAGGATTGAACTCTTAAGTAAACAGTTTAAATCCATAACAGTGAAATTTACTATTTAATCCACATAGTAAATACTGCTGGCCTATTTTAACTAGCCATACTTCCTTTTTAGATTAAAAATAGTATAAAAAAGGAAAATGTGCTATTTTATATACAGCATATAAAAAAACCATGAGAATAATTTGTACAAAGAAATAGAAATCGAAAGTCATTTGTGGAAGGCAGTATGCGTACTCTCCAGACAAGGTTACTTAATAGAACATCTTTCTTCTACTAACATGGCATTTACAAGGCTTTCATGGATTCACAGAATGAAATTTTAAGAGAACGAAAGGCCATAGATAAAGCATGAAAAAGAGCAGCAGATCAAAGGTAGTCATCTTACTAAGGTCAAAGCTGGCTTCTCAATCTTGCAGGTTTGTCATTAATGTCCATATTTAAACAGAAACTTCTCAGCAACAAACTAACTCGGATTCCACTTCTTCCAAATTACAAGGGTCTTCAGGAATGCCAAGGTTTCTAGTGCTCTATGAGATCATAAACCAGCCCTGAGCTTAAATAGAATCTAGTCATACACACACAGTTCAAGATTCCAGACAGGTAGCATTTCATTTAAGCTTGGTTGTCTTGTATATATGCAGAATGTTAGCATATTATGGTCCATGGCCTGGGTGCATACTGCATGCTTAACAAGGACCAAATTTAAACATGGAATACTGCACACATATAAGTTTCTTAAATTCTCAACGTTAACAAATGGGTTTGTTTGCTCACCTACAGGAAGAAACCCCAGTATAGTCCTCAACAGAACATCTCTCTGTAACCAAAGCCCCTTCAATTACCAGTCTGTTCAAGAACAGGCAGACAATAATATTTCTAATCCCAAAGTATCTAAATGAAATTTCAAGTGCCAGCTTCACACATTCCGTAACTTTCAGCAAAAAATGTAAAAAACATTTATTCAAAGTTTGATGCGTCAGATTTGTATACACCTGGACTACGAGGTGTCTGGGATTTCTCAGTCCTTTTCAAGGTTTCAAACACAAAGCAACTGTAATTTTGAAAAGCAGTATCCTAAAGACGCAAAATCCAAGGTTATCAGAGGTTGGCTATTGACAAGAAAACTGAACTTGAATCCTGGCAAGACAGAATCACTGTGGGTGGATGCATCACAGGTCTGGGAAATAGTTCAATGGCCTGTTTGGGATGGGGGTTACACTTAAGAGATGTGAAGGCCCAGAAAAAAACTGGAAAAAAATTGGAGGGGGGGACATTTCCCCCCCATCTTTTCCCAAAGCCTTTTTTGTTTTTTTCTGAAAAATTGGAAAAAATGAAAAAATGAAAAATGAAGAAAAAACAATTATAGAATGTTTTATTTTAGCATGATACATAAAATATTTAAGACAAAGTGTTTATATATTTACTTCTCCAAAAGATTTCTAAAAACTATGTACAGTATCAGATTATTACAATTTCTGTGCACTGAGGACAAGCAAGTCCTAGGTTGCAAACTGAGACTACAACTCTCAAATACAAGAGCAAGATGCATTTCTGCCTCTAGGGGGCACTGCCATTGAAGCAGAGACTGAAACTGATAGTGATAGCTATAGCTCAGAAAACGAGTCTGATTAAATTTCATGCATATTCATTGAATCTTGGTCCTCCTTTTTTCTCAGTTCTTTTTATGGGAATGGGTGCTTTATGTCTACTTGCCAATATGGAGGACTAACAGAGACATAAATAATTTTCCTTGTTACTAATGCTAATGGTTTCTTCTGTTTGTTTTAATTGTTTTTTGCCTGCTCCTCATAAACTGGCAAAACCAAACAGGTTCCTTACAGTTCAGGTGTTCCTTACAGTTCAGGAGCTTATAGCTCAATTTGTAAAAAAAAAAAAAAATAAGGTAAAATTTAAAAAAGTAAATTCAATTTGTAATAATTGCTTGAATGCACTATACTTTTAATATACCAAATGTGATAATTTTATGCCAAACCAACTTGTACATAACTACATTTTATGTTCCTAAAGTAACAAAGTGACTTTCAATCTGTAAAAAGTGCTAATATTGCATTTTTTCCATTTTCCCGAAAATCTCCATTCCCCCACCCCCCCATGGGAAAAAACAGTTTTTTCCCCATGGCTTCAAAATTTCCAGAAATTTTACATCTCTAGTTACACTGCCTCTGAAGGAAGAGGTGCATAGTTTGGGGGTACTCTTGGATTTTTCTTTGTCAGTTGAGGCTCAGAAAGTTTCAGTGGCTACAAGTGCCTTTTACCAGCTTCAGCTGGGACACCAATTATGCCTGTTCCTGGACTATGATAGCTTAGCCACTGTTAACCTCAAGATCGGATTATTGTAACACCCTCTATGTGGGCTATCTTTGGGCTTGATCCAGAAGGTGCAGCTGGTGCAGAATGCAGCAACAAGGCTGCTAATTTGTGCCTCCTTCCAACAGCAAACTACATTATTGCTAAAAGAACTGCACTGGTACCGAATCACCCCTTATGTCCCCACCTGATCTCTGTGATCACCAGAGGGAGCACTTCTGAGGGTGCCACATGTTCCAGAGGTTCACCTCAGGAGCACTTGCAGCAAAGCATTTAGTGTTGCAGCCTCTGGGATGTTTTACCACTTGACATTAGAGGGCCCCAAGTTTTGACAATCTTAAAACTGATCTCTTTACACAAGCTTTCCCTGAAGCATGACCCTGCCAGCTATGGTTTGTAGCATACAGTAGAATGTGCCATTTTATTGTGGATTAATTCATATTATGTTGTTTTTATTATGTTTATAGTTTTTTTGTGCCATTGTATTTTATGTTCATCTCTTTGTGGAAAGTGGTATATAAATGTTAATAAATAAAATAATTCAGATAAGCACTGTGCCATAGTAATCTCATATCACAGACAAAATTTGTATTATTGCCTTGTTAGAATGAGTGCACTTTTTAAGCTTTCTGGTTGTGAGTGCAGAGATTTAAAGCATACTTCCTGAGCTAGATCAAGATGCTGGCGATCTATATAAGAGGTGGGCACAGGGTAGATCAGGATCTGCTGGTAGATCACCAAGTGATTTGTCATAGATCAGCAAGGGTTTCTGAGTCCCAATTGTCTAGCAATAACAACTAAAAAACGCTTGGAGATAAACTAGTAGAGGATTTGTGCATGAAAGGACTCGTGAGCTCAATTCTGGCACTGACCACAAATTCCTGGACTAAGGACATGCTCAGAAGCACTCCTTAATTCTTAGTGTATGTCTGCCTACCTGATCTCCTATTTTGCAGCTGGGTCTGGTTCGTGAAACTTAAGGTTCTAATCAAAACCAAAGTAGAACCCTGATTTCTGACTAACCTGATTTTTGTATTGCCTGAAATCCTCTTCTAAACAGATATTACAAGAGGTGACTGCAAAGTTCTCATCATACAAAGTAGAATGAAATTAGGCTGAGAACCTTCATCAGTGATATGTAAACATTTTTCCATTGTTTTCTTTTTCTGTGGAAAATTCTCAATTTCTAAAAATGCATTATTTCATAGACTTTATTAGTAACAATGAAAGGATAACAATGCTTAGGCAAGTTTTCAAGTTGTAATGGATGCTTTTCAGGTGATTATCTCTAGGATGTGTGTGAGCATACATATGTTTGAAAACAGGGGATAAAATAAAGCCACAAATAATCAAAAGCAAAAATCAAGTTCTGAATCCACCTGACTGGCTGTGCAGATCAAATCAAGACACACACACCCCAACAAAAAGAATCAACACACAAATGAACTAGTTTCTATTCCTCAAAATATCTTGCTTCTAATCAATCATGAGCACAATTGATGAAGAAGATTAAGCGTGATAAATTGCCCTTTCAACTTATTGCAACTCATTAGTAAAACCAACCTTCAGTGAAAGGGTAGTACTGAATCATATTCCCCTCAATTTGTAATGGAGCTATTAAGTAGTGCAAGAGATTCTACAGATAGGGACAGAGAAAGCAGAGGTGCCCCAATGACCTCATTGGAATAGTGTTAAATTTTGTTAAAGAAGTGGACAACCATGGCATATCATGAAATGTATTGTGTATGTTGTAACAACAGTTTTCAGTGCCTTAAATTTCAATATACAATGAAAGGGAAATACAGACTGTTTCATTTACATTTTTTACAAGTATTCCCATCAAAATAATTTCCACATAAACCTTGAGTTTGTTTGACTATAACATTTAAAGCACATGGGCAGAGCAATCATATGGAGGCTTGACGGAGGAAGTATACCCATGGCACAAAAACCACTATGTCTAAGACCTGTTAGGACAAAAATTGAGAGCCCCAATCTTCTTTCCCTTTTTTACCTACAAATTGCTCCTTTTTTAAGTGTCTCCCTCCCCCATCTCAATAAGAGGGAAAATAAGTATGGTGTACTCTTTCACCCTTTTGAGCTGTGTTGGGGGAACAAGGAGCCTTTGGGTCAGGTGGATCCAAGGCTTCCACTAACATGCCCCCTCTTATCCTCCACTCCTGCCTGAGAAGCGAAAGCGAACCATTCTGACGCCAGCCGGGGGGGGGGGGGGGGGGGGCTCCACGGAGGGAGGTTGTCAGTCTCCAGTGGCCTTACAACTGCCCTCACTGGGAATTTAGGATTGTTCCCAAAGTGTGCTTTATTTAATGCCCCCCCCCAACAAATATTTCATTCTAAATATAGAACCTAGATATGATGGGAATTACAGAAACCTGATGGAATAGAGAAAACCAGTAGGATACGGACATCTCTGGAAATAAATTCTATAGGAAGGAAGTACTGGGGGAGGTGTTGCTCTGTACATCAAAGAGGGCACAGTGTCAAGCAGACTAGAACACCTAAAAGGGTAAACTCTTTCACAGAAGCGTTGTAGACCACAATACAAGGCTCCAAAATTTAGTGCTAGGAACGTGCTATCATCCTCTACACCAGAACGCTCAGGGTGGCCTTGACATGGAAAACGAAATCAGGGAGGATTCCTGCCGAGGAAGTGTTGTAATAACGGGTGAGTCCAATTACTCACATATTCCAGTCACGACAAAGAGGTTAAGTTTCTTGATGCCCTAAACAACTGTGCCCTAGAACAGTTGTCATGGAACCAACCAGAGGGGAGGCTACCCTGGATTTAATCCTATGTGGTGCCACCCAGAACCTAGTATGAAATGTAAATGTTGTTGAGCCAGTTGGAAACAGTGACCACAGTGCTATCATATTTAATATATATTTAAGTGGAAAATTGCCCAGTCCAACACAGTCACATTTGACATCAAAAGAGGAAAGTTCTTAAAATAAGGAAAGTGGTGAAAAGAAAGTTGAAAGGTGGAGTCAAGAGGGCAAATCACTTCAAAATGCAAAAAATCCCAAATTCAGGTATAAACTGGTGGCATCTGAGGTAGTGGTGACTGACTTAAAAAGTGTTTTTGGGGTTGTTCTACGAAAATATCAACCCAGCATGCAGCTTTTGCATGCGGCTTTTTTTAAAAGGCAAACTCCATGCTAGGCATAATTAAAAAAGGAATTGAGAACAAAACTGCCAACATCATACTGCCTTCATGCAAATCTATGCTGCAACCACACTTAGTATAATGTACAGAGTTCTCGTCAACCTATCCAAAAAAAGAGTATTGTACAGCTAGAAAAAGTGCAGAAAGGGGCAATCAAAATGATCAAGGGCAAGAGCATCTCCCCTATGAGAGAAGGTTAGAACAGCTGGAATTGCTTAGCTTGGAAAAAAAAGGAGGATAAGGGGAGACATGATATAAATGTACAAAATTTTCCATGGAGTGGAGAATGTGGATAGGTGACATTTTTCTCCCTCTCTCAAATTACTAGAACTCGGGGTCATCCCATGAAACTGATTGGTGGGAGTTTCGGGACAAATAAAAGGAAGTACTTCACACAGTGAATAGTTAAATTATGGAATTTGCTACCACAAGATGTAGCGATGGCCACCAATTTGGATGGCTTTAAAATGGTTAAATTCCTGGAGGAAAAGGCTACCCATGGCTACTAGTCCTGATGGCTATGTGCTACCTCCAGTATCAGAGGCAGTAAGCCTATGTCATACCTATGGCTATTGTGACATAAAACTAACATGGGGTACTTTTAAAGTTTCATTTACTAAATATTTCAGATAAATATGATAAATGAGATCACACTCTGTTTAGGATATCAGAAAAATTTCCATAAATCCTCAGCATTAACCTTCTTACTTCCTAATTACACTAGCTATGTTGATAGGTAGCCAGATTAAACATTATACTGTCCCATAATTTCGCAGTCATAAAAGAGGCATTTATTAGGAAGCAACATGTTCTCCGGCTCCTAGATTCCTCTAGCCCTGGAGGCTTAGATGCCACCAGCAGGATAAGAACTTAAAGAATGAATCTCCTAAAGACACACAAAAAAGTAGCTGTTATCAGATAATGAAAATAATAGTTGCACTGCTGTCCTTAGGGCAAGGACTTTGACATTAGGAAGAAGTGAAGGAGGCATTATTATTGTGCAGGAAGGGGGAGGAAAAGAGACACCCCAGTCCATATTTGACAAGCTGACTACCCTCTTTTCCTCGCCTAACACCTTGATGTATTCCCTTGGTCCTATCCTGTCTCAACTTCTGGCTGCCACTGCCCTACCATTACTGCTTGTCTCCGCCACATATTCAACCTCGCTCTCCAATGGCTCCATTCCTACTACATAATTAAAATTCCCTTTATCCATGCCGTCTCCCATAATCACTACCCAGTTTCCCTTCTGCCCCATGTCTCCAAATTCCTAAAGTGCACCACTTACTCCTGCTGTCTGGACTGTCCTCTAACTCTTCTCTTAACCTCAACCCTGGGGAAAAAATATTCTGCCTTCTATGCACCCCTGAAACTGCCATCACCAAATGACTGATGATCAACTCATTGCCAAATCCAAAGGTATCTGCGCTACTGTCTTTGATACAGCTGGTCACTCTCTGTTGATTCCCTTCATGTTCTATGTTTCTGTGGATCCGTTCTCCTTCCTGACTAATTGCTTAGTCAACATTTCCACAGAAGGTCGGGGGAGAGGGGAGCTGATCTCCACTGGGATCCCTCAGCAATCTGTTATCTGTTTCTGTCTCTCTCATATCAATGAATGAGTTCATCATATTCCATGGCTTTCGTTAGCATCCATGCATAAATGACATCCAGAACTTTAATCTCATATTGGTATTTCCAATAGGATGTTTCATTTCCAATGAATCCAAGACAAAATCTTTTAATCTTTGTAAACCTTTCTCTCCTTAGAGATTCTCTGTATTGACTGATCACTACCATCTACCCTACTGATCAAGCACAAAGTCTTGGCTTTATCTTTGCACTATGCTCAGTCAGTTATCAAGTCACTTCTCCATGGACAACATTGTGAAATAAGGCTCCTTTTCTTCACCATCCTGCCAATGAAAACTGTAGTTTATTTTAGTATAGCCTTTCCCAAACAGGAACTCTCCACTTATGTTGGACTATATCTCCCACAATGCCCAGTCAGCATCATTGTGCTGGCTGGAAATGATGGGCATTGTAGTCCAACACATCTGGAGGGCTCCAGATTTGGGGAGACTGCTCTATCACATTTCTAGCCATGACTAACATTTTCCTCTCTGGTCTTCTACTGTCACATCTCTGACCTCCCACCTCTCTGCAAAACAGTTCAACCAAGTCATTCCCCTCTCTTATTGTTCAAATCACATGATGCCCCTTCTTAAATCTCTACATTAGCCACTTTCTACACACTTGTATCCAGCAAAAAAAACATGTCCTTACTTTCAGAACCCTCTGTGACCTTGCCCCCTTTATCTCTCCACCCTCATCTAATACAGAGTGGACAATATATGCCCTTCAGATGTTTTGGTCTACAATGAGCTAGCATAGCCATGCTTGCCCTAATATACACTTCTAGTTCCCTTACCTGTGGGTATCTGAATGTGTCCTGCCCCTAAAATGAGCCCATCCTTTCTCCCTTACTGACCCTTAAACCTGGAACTCCCTTCCAGATAACCTCAAGCTGCCATGTCTCTCATTTTGTTCAAATCCCCCCTGAAAACCAATCCTTTTTTAAAAGCCTTCGGCACTATACTCGATATCTCATTCCCTATTGAGAATAAGCCCAAAATGAAACAATATTCTTCCCCTTTTTACCTCCACTTCCCCTGCCTTTGTCCCCATTGAAATTTAAGTTGTAAGCTTCTCAAGGCAGGGAAGCACCATGCACATCGTAAAAGTATGAAGTGCCATCCTAGTCTGCTATCACATGTCCCATAACATCTCCAGAAAGTAATTCCTAGGCAGAACGTATTTATTTGTAACATTTATATCCTGCCCCTTCCTCCAAGGAGCCCAAGGCAGCATACATGATCCTCCTCCTCTCCATTTTATCCTCAGAACAACCCTGTGAGGCAGGTTAGGTTGACAGTCCATAACTGACCCAAAGTCACCCAGTGAGCTTAATGGCTGAGTGGGGATTTGAACCCAAGTCCCACCCACCCAGTCCCAGACTCTACCCACACTGGCTCTATGTAAGGGGAGGGGAGGGCTTAGGCCCAAAGTCATCCAGTGAGCATAATGGCTCAGAGGGGAATTGAGCCCAGTTCTCCCCAGTCCAACACTCTAACCACTAACACTACACTGGCTCTGTGGGAGGGGAGAAAGAAAGTGGACCCAGTGAGAAATCCTTCTCCAAACCTATCCTTTAAAATCGAGCTTCCTAATGTCTAAGAATATATTACTCGTCAATAATTTTTTACCCTGCTGTGCTGACGGAAGATTTTATGAAATGTTTGAAAAAATGATACATATCTATTTGAAGGTAAAAGGCGGGGTATACATTTAATAACTCTCCCCATAAAAGCTAATTATCAGGGAAAGCTTCCTCAACAGGGAGAGTTTCCTACTTCCTAACACCACACTCCCTTTTTCCAGATAACTGCTTCACCCAAAATGCCCCCTAAAAGCCCGGGCGACCCCCAGAAGTATCTCTTCACCCTCACCCCTCTTTACCTACCAGGGTCCGCGTGAGAGGAAAGGCCCTCGTAACCCTCCCCGGACCGGCGCGCAGCACAACGGCAACCACTCTAGCAGAAACGGCTTCGGGACCCGCCTTCCAGTTTGAATCGCCACAGCCGGATGCCTTTTCCGATCTTGATTGGCTGTGCTGTACTGGCATGGGGAAGCCAAGTATGACGACACCACCTCCGCCTCCTCACAGATACAAAAAACAACCACCACCCTCTTGTTCCACTTACTCGCTTCGGAGCGGGTCGCTTCTGGCGCCTTCTTTCTCAAGGGCAATGCTGCCCTTACTTCAGTGCATTGTTCACTCACCCCCTTAGCTGTGTCACTTTGAGAGCCATTTTACCCTAAGGCAAGTCGCCCTCTCTTCCGTTCAAATCATACAAGACAATAAAGTTTAAGAGGGCGGGAGATTAAAGTGAAAGGCAAACAACCAAGAATCTCTTTTCAAGTGGAAGAAATCTCATCATTTATTATTATTATTATTAATAATAATAAATGATGAGATTTCTTCCACTTGAATAATAATAATAATTTTCTGCCAGTGGACATTTTTGACAATGCCTCATGAAGGTGGAATAATGTAAAAGAAAAATATTTGTCACCTTAGAGACAGAGCAGGACTCCTCTGCTTTTAACAGCTTCATTGCAGGGGGAAATTAACAAAATGTAAAAGTTCTACCTCCTGTAAGCGAACTGCTGAAAGGAAAACAACTCAGCACCTCTCATGTATATTTCGAAATTCACAGTTGGGCAATAAGTTAATTAACACCAACCAAAACGTCGCAAGAAAGTGAGCACGTTTTCATGTTTTCTAAAACTCTTCATCAGGCCAGATGTCAAGCAAAACAGGGTGGGTGGAAAAAGAAGGAATGGTTTGATGCTGAAGTCTGTATTTAGTCATAGTCTTCAGATGGAGTGTAATATAGAGGTTACTGCAGCACAGCATTAGAACAATAAAAGTGAGACCTGAGGGGAAATATTCAGCATGTAGAGTGTTCCACTCAGTCGGTCCCATTCTCCTACCCACCTGGTTTGTGTTTTCCCAACAGACATTCAGCATTTCATGGTTATTGAGAAGGCTCAGTCCTCATTAAGCTGTTCGCAGGTCCCCTCCCCAGAGTCCCCCCACAAAGTTTATTTGCTCTTCTGGAACCTCATGGTTCCCTGCATCTGCTGATACCTTCCTCTTATGTATGGTGGTGTTATTTTAGCTACATAAGCAATGGTGCTCATGTCTGAACAATAGCAATAAAGGGAAATATGCCACCATTCTTGCCAACTATTGTAAATTGATGAGTCCTGCAAATATGGAGGTTTATTTCCTCCCTCCCCCCTCCACAACCATCTCTCAGGCAAATACAAGCCCTCATTTCTAAGGCCCTTTCTACACCATAGGGGTGTAGGGGGAGGGAGGGCAATCCCGGAAGTACCTAATACACACCATCGGCGCACAGGGAGGGAGGACGATCCCAGAAGTACCTAATACACATCATCGGCGCACAGGGAGCTGCCGGGGGCCATCCCAGGCAAAATGCTTGGTGTGGAAAGGGCCTTGATCTCACCCAGAATTGTCACATGGTTGGTTTTTAAATTGTCTCTCATGAGGTTTCTTTTCTGGGTTACTTTTGAAGGGGGTATCTAAAGGTCAACCATATTTATGTAGGGTGCAGAGTGTCTAAGTCTGGGGCTTCCACTGATACTTTACCTCCTGCATCACAAACATTCAGTTTCTTGGTTCAAGATAATAGCCTTGGACCAAATAGGGTGTCGTCTAGGCTGCAGTGCAGTACCATCTGCCCGAACATTGTCAGCTGATTCCATGGGCCAATCTGTATCCTCCAAGCCCTACAAAGCTCCAGCCTCAGAGCTTGCTCCTTAATTTGAGCATATTGTTGATGCTGTGCGAAGATGCTACATAAAATATTGGCTCTTGGCCTGCCCCTATTTGCTGTATGGGTGCTTAACCCACACCTGTTTGGAACAATGTATCTGCTTCTGGCCTACATGGACTGGCAGCCGTTGGGGTCATGAGTCTGAGCCTTCCTGAAGCTTGACATTTTTGACAAAGGAGAAAATCAAGTCCATGCTCCTCATCTTCTCACTTCTCATTGCTGCCACTTGCTTACTTGACAGGCAGAGAGCCAGTGAGCAAGTAGGCAGACACATCTACTTGTCCTCCTCACCACCACCATTGTCTGAGCCAAAGCAAGAGGCAGGTGAACAAGCAGGTTGCAGTGGCAAAGAAGAGGAGCAACTCCAGAAAGCTCTTGTCAGTGGGCCCCTCCTGGGGTATTGGCTCTCAACAAATGCCAGACCATGCCTAATCTTTGTGCCAGTCCTGTTTGGAGGTTGCAATATCATATGGGCATCAGTGCATCTGCAGAATTCCTTTGTTTTTCACAGCTGCTGCTAAGCTTATTTTTTCCACACTAAAGCCCTTTAGGGCTGCTGAGATTACTTTTCCGCAATCAGCTGGAAGCAGAACTAAAACAAAGGATCCATACAGCATATGTAACACAGTTGTTATTATCCAGCAATGCCCTTTTCACTACCCAAGATCCTTCTATAATGTTCACTTCCAGGTAAGATCCATTCAGTGAAGGTCATTTCCAAAGATAGTTAAATGTTTGCTGCTTGCTGGTTCTGCCCCTTTCATTGTTTCCTGTTGAGGACAACTGAGAAGTTAGTAATGATTATGCCTTGAATAGCCTCTATTAAATACCTCTTATTTTCCATTGTTGTTCCTGCAAAAGGTGTGCGGGGCGGGGGGAAGTTAATTACAAATTTCCTCAATTTTTTAATATAGCAAAATAAAGCTATTTCTCTATACACAAATGAACAGGACATCCACAGTTTAATCTCCTTTGCCCAGTGGGAACAGAAACTGATAGTATGGGCTAATTAAAACCTGGGACAACACAGAGAATGCTGGAACATAATTGAAAGGCAATTCAAGTGAACCTTCTCTTTGTGTGGACACAGTAACTTACAATGCAATCCTATACATGCATATTCAGAAGTCCCTCTGATTTCAGTAGGGTTACTCCTCAGTAAGTGAGTAAAGGATTGCAGTCTTTCCATGGGTTAGTGTGGAAGCAACCTTTGTTTAATTTAAAGCTTATTCATAAAATGTTTGAAACATGAGGCCCTGCATCACTGCTATGGAGCACTGTTGGCAATTATTCACATTTCTATTGTCATACAGCAGCACTATTCTTATGTCACCCCATCCATATATCCACGATCTGTTAGAAAAGGAAAGAGATGCAGATTCTTTCCCCCAAGAAGAGTAGTTCTGACAGCCTGTTACAACTCCCTACTGCTCTCAGTAATGATCTAGTCATAGTCCTACTGCTCAGCAATGTTATCGTCTGTAAAACTGCCTGCTTTAATCTTACGTTTTGTTCTACCCATCTGTTTTCATTCATTTCTTAATCCAATGAAATTTCTGAATATCCTGGGTACTTGTAACTACAGTGCACAGCACCTCCTTGCTCCACAACCTCACTGCAAATACATGTACAGTCTCAAAATATCCCAGCTTGTATCATTGTTTAACATTCATTGTAAATGCGCTCACAATGCACCAGGCACATAAAATATATATAAGAATGGTGTTATGGTAATCATTGATATTTAAGTAAGACTGGGTGGGAAAAGGAGCTCTATAGGAATTGGAGGTGAAAGAGGTATCTCTCCAAGGTGTAATCTAGACTCAGGTCCTTTTTAAGAGGGGGACAATTGCTCTGGGCTTCAGACATGGAAGGGGTCACATGGCCAATGATGAACTATGAACTCCAACTGAAAAGAGACAGAAATGACACCTCAACCTGGGAGTGAAGAACGTCAAGTGTGAGGGCCAATGCTGGCCTGCTTGGGGTCCTAATCCAGACCTCTGGGATTCCCCAGGCAGCTATGAGCCCTTCCCCAGGCTCTACCCAGTTTCCTCCACCATCAATTGTTGGGTGGTTCCCTGGATTTTGTGCAGTTTTTTCCCCATTCTAAAAGGTTGACATGCCTCTCCTAAGGCTTCATGATCGGCAGGAAGAGCTTGGAGACAAATTATACAGATATAGTTGGTATTTTGGTCCCACCCCTTTTGCATTTGGTACCCTTTTGCTTTGTAGCATATTTACAGGTATTTTAAATTACATGTTTTCACTTCATCTTTTTCAAGTGGTAGATAAGAATCCAGATATAAGTTTACTTAGGAAGCTTAGCGAGTACAATAGGTCAAGCAGTTTCTTATTGGTTCTCTGCAGCCTAACACAGAAAAGCACATTGAAGCACTGATCCTGTTCAGACGACACGCTAAGCCATGGTAGTTAAACATTTTGAGCTTAACATTATGGCTTAGCATGTCATGTGAACCATGACTTAGTATGTCGTGTGAACAATTCCTAACCATGGGGGCTACATAACCATGGTTTAAACATCTCACTAACCATTTGTTGCAAAAGAGTTAGCAGCCTAACCATGGCTTAGTGTGTTGTCTGAACAGGCCCATTGACTATCAGAAACAAATGGTTCTGCCTAGCTATTGCTGACTAAATAACAAGAGACTGCACTTCCCCCCCCCCAATTTTCTAAGCTGAATTTGTGTGGAGTAGTCAGACATTTGAATTTAGCAGTGGCACCAATAAAAATACACAAATATTCTTAAATTGACCGTTTTTTAAAATCACCCCTCACAGCAGTAAGTCATGTTTTATATTCTTTTACTTCTTTATCAATTACAGGTCTATAATGGTGCAGAAGCTAGGATGGTCCTTTGTTATGTTTATGGTACCAGGACCCAAAGACAGGGGTGGGGGGGAAAGAGCCTGTCATGTGCTTAGAAATGATTCATTCTGGCACAGGAACTGTTGGACAGGTGTTAGAACCAATTAATTTCCCAACTGTGTTCAGTGCTAATTATGCAAGAAGTAACCATGCATTTTTTTGGCAGTTAAGATGACTTTTTGCAGGTTCGTTTTTCCGTGCTGTAAGACATTAAGGACAAGGAAAAAAATCAATACACATGTCACAAAATAGTAGCAGGAAGTACTGGAGGGAGAATTCCTATGCCCCAGACATTGTCTGAGGGGCCACAAGATAGTGGGAATTCCCCCTTCTAAGGTCAGAGATAATGCTCCGACCCAGGAGGGGGAGTCCATCCCCCTCGCTCCTGCCCCCTTGCAGCTGGCATGGAAAGAACTGCACTGGTTGCCCTCTGAGGTTGGAAAATCTATCTCTGAGGGAGAAAATGGGAGGATCCAGTGAGCAGGGAGGTGAGGAGACTGAAGAGGCCAGGATATGAGTTATCCAGAGCCTCTTCCAGTCTCATTCTCTCCCCCTCTGAAGCGCCCTTGCTAGATGGGCTAAAAAGCCTATCTAGCGAAATATGCAAGACAGGGAGGTGAAGATCGCCTCCACTGCTCCTCCCGCCCTGCATTGGATGATCAGAAGCCTCTGAATTTGGGGGCACAATCAATCATCAAGGGCACAATCAATAGGGTTGCACCCATAGACTATATATTAAAACCAGAAAACCATCCTGGAAACAGGATGGAAAACCCCCAAATATTAAATATATCCTAGTTCTATTTAAGTCCCACGACTAGTATTTCTGCCTTCTGCCCTTATTGTAAAGCATCTCCCATATCTGCTATAACACTAGAGGTGATGGCTGATGGAGACTATGTAGTCTATGTCTATACTTCCTTATGTTCTTGCATCCTTCTCACACCAAGCAGGATCACTGCAGAACGCAGAAAAAATGTTATTGCGATAGCATGCTCTAAAATGTTTCAGATTTGCTTGTGTTGGCAGTTCTTGCAGAGTAAAACATGGGATGAAGATTGGAGGATGGGAAGAGGGGTAGCACAAACGTCAATGATGCTTTTCTTGTGGGGGCAGGATTGGGATGGTGATGAGTGGCTAAGTTTAGGTATATAAAGTAAGCATTGAAGCCCTGCATCCTGAAAAAAATTCTCTGAAATTCTCCAAATCCCAACAATAGAGGCAGTAAAACAACTACCCCTTTTGCAGGGAAACAACGCAGTTCTGAAGGGGCAGGTGGGATTTCAGCACAGCACTAATTTGGGGGGTGGAATTGGAAAATTACACATTTGCACCTAATCTATGAGACGACGGAAGCAAATCAAGGCAATTCCTGGATGATAGGACACACCAGTGCTCTAACACAGGGTTGTTGATCTTTCAGCTCAAAGGCTGAATTCCATTTCAGAAAAGCTCCCGGGGACTGCATTCCAGTAGTAGGCAGGGCTGAAAGCAAAGGGGCAGGGCCAAAAGTCCTAGCCTATTTTATTCATTCATTTATTTATTTATTTATTCCATTTTTATACCACCCAATAGCCAAAGCTCTCTGGGCGGTTTACAAAAATTAAAACCATAAAAACCATTCAAAATATAAACAACAGTATAAAAATACAATATAAGAACACAAGCAGGATAAAACCAAGCAGCAATGCAAAATCAATACCAATTTAAAACTTTAGCTTGAATCTCTTATTGCCAGTAACTAAGCCTTAGACGAGGCATTTCAACCCTTTCGATTCTAAAGTTTAGAATGTAGAATAAACTCCACAAAAGCCAGGAAACCACCCAACAATTGGGGAATGGATTGAGTGTCTACACCCCTGTTCTGGCACCTGAACGCAGAACTAAAATGGAGATTGCATCAAGAAGCCCGAATAAGAGAATGCATGAAGGAACACTGGCAGGGAGTGAGAGAGGAGGATCACGAAATGCTACTTCATATATTTGCGAAGACAAAAAGGAAAAAACACCATACAGTGTGGGTATAAAAGAGATAAACTCTGGTGTTGTATAAATTCTTATGAACTCTGTTTTTTGATGTTAATAGTCGAATATCCACAATGCTCGACGTTTCGAAAATCAATCCGTTAGGAGCTGAATATGTAAATTTAAAATAAAACACATACAACATAATCATTATAATCATATAATGATTATGTTGTATGTGTTTTATTTTAAATTTACATATTCAGCTCCTGACGAAGGATTGTTTTCCGAAACGTCGAGCATTGTGGATATTCGACTATTAACATCAATAAACAGAGTTCATAAGAATTTATACAACACCAGAGTTTATCTCTTTTACACCCACCTCATATATTTGAACAAACAATTAAATGTGATTTCGAATTCAGTTCTCCACCAGCAGTCTGAAGTGGTATATATGTGAGGGTGCTGATCATCTAGTTTAATGCTATTAATATATTAGCTCAGAGATGTGATGTATTTTCCCAGGTTAATTCATTTCAAAATCACAATAACCTCATAAACGAAGTGCCACCTAAGCAAAACTCAAGTGGACTTTGTGCCATATATACATGAATCTCTAAAAAATCATTGGGCATCTAAGTCACTTTAAAAAAGCAGCACAGAGATACAAAGGAAATGGAGGGTAATGGGAGAACTAAGGAACAGGGTCAGGTAATATAGAGGGAGTGATCACAGGATGATCTCTGTGAAATAGGGTGGGACATACTAATAGCCATTGAGATACATTGGTTCTTTCTGAATGGGAAAAGGAATATGGTGAATATCTGAATGGTGTCGTGAATCCACTCTGGTTTTCAATCCAAACCAGCCATGACTCTAAAGGAGCTATCAATCTGTGGTTGGAAGTCTTTTGTACATAAGTCAGTGGGCACGGGCAGACATTGCTTGCGCAGTAGGAATTTTAAATCAGCAAGTTGTGAAGCCCACAAATGCTGCTTGGTTAGGAGTTAAGAGAGTGTTACATTATTTGAAGAATACTCTAAATCTCTGTCTAACGTTGTCATCTTTTGAAAATGAGTCCTTAGAATGCTATGTGGACAGTGATTGGGCAGGGAACCCCACAGACCGGAAGTCTACAAGCGGAATGGCTATTATGCTTGGAATGTCGTTAATACACTGGAAATCCAAGAAGCAAGGTTGTGTATATTCATCCTCGTCATGCGAGGCTGAATATGCGTCTTTATCAGAAGCATGTGGAGAACTTGAATGGTTTATGCAATTGTTAAAGGACATGAATGTGTATGAGGATTCACAATCTTGTATAGCTTTAGCCAATTCACAGATGTTAAAAGCCAGAACAAAGCATGTAGCTATAAGATTCTTTAATGTGAAACAGCATGTAGAGAATGGGTTTATAAAGTTATTCTATTGTGAGTCAAGGCAGAATAGAGCAGATCTGTTTACCAAGCCTTTGGTAGTATATCAGCATGACAAATTAATTGAGAAATTGGGTTTTGAAGTGCTTGATATGTAAGGACAGCTTTATTCATCTTAAGTATTCAATTTTGAAGGGGTGTCAGGGAAAAAATTCTGTTAAAATGAATAAAGGACTGGACAGTTTAGAGTGTCCAGGAGAACTGAACAGTGCAGCTGCAGTCAATTATCTGATAGAATAGTTTTTTCTATTCACTGTTAAAAAGGTCAGTGAGATAGTGGACTCTTTCTGGAAGGTTAGTTAATTGACTGAGTGCTGAGTCAGTGTACAGCCAAAAGGTATATAAGTTAGGGACCTTAGAATGGCTGTTGTTAGGCTGAATGTTTATGTGGAGGAAGAAGGCTGGTGGAATGAGAAATATAATGGATGGAAAATATGCTTTGTAAAATCTTCCTGGAAACCTGAATTATTTGGAGAAACTAGTTTGCTGTATATATTTATATTGGAACCACAGTAAAGGACTTGTATTATACACTATACCGCTGGAGTGTGAGTATTTCTTTACTGCCTGGACTTGGCTGGAAACACGCTTGCTCTGCTTAAAGCGATTGGGGAGCGCTTCTTTCCCTAACACTATCCAAGGTGTTGAACCTGTTTTGGGGGTTGGGTTCAGCACCTTGGATAGCTCCTTCTGGCAGGTTCTGACTGAAACCCAGAATAGCTTCACAGCTCCACTGAAATTGGGGCTGCCAGCCTCCAATCCAGGGTGAATTATAGAGTGAATTGTCAGCCCCAATCCCAATTTATTTATTTATTTATTATTTTATTTTATTTAAGCTACTTCTATACTGCATGCTATTGCAGGTTTTCCAAGCGGTTAGCCTAAATCCACATACATTGCAATATAAAAACCAATATAAAGACAGTATAAAATAATAAATACCTTTAAGATGGCCAAACAAAAAGTATTGCCTGTCTGAATTGCTACTGGAGTGTGTTAGATTGAGTTGGTATCCTCCACCTTGAGCTGCAAGACTCAGAATGAAAAGCATATTAAATCGTCTTTTTGGAAATGACCATTAGAACGCATTAAGAGACTTGGATCCTCTTAAACAAAGAAAGAAACAAATAAATAGGCTCGCTATTTCAAATTATAATAACTATGCATTGAGAGAGTTTTAAATAGCCCGACGGCTTAGCTGTCTGCTGTGTCAGTCAATAGGACAAACTGAGAATGAAGATTCCCAGGGTTTCAAAAATGCTTTTCAAAGAAAATTATAAGCAATGAAAGAGGTGGGGAAGGAGGAGGGGACTGAAGTCTGCAAAGAAGGTGCTGAGGGCACATGTGTAAGCTGTTAAGAGGGAAAAGAAGAAAGCTAATTTGTTTCTTCCACACCAGCAATTTCAGCTACAGCTATCCACCAGTTCTGCTAATGATGCTTTACCAACGAGGGAGGAAAAGACAGGGATAGCCCACCACTTGAATGCTGGCTGAGGAGAAGCTAGTCACTGACAGGCACTACTTTTCCTAATGGTCTTTGTAATGGGAAGAGCATAGACAGGTGAGAGAACCTTAGAAGCAGTGGGAGCACTCTAAAGGAGGAAACGTGGCCAGAACTAGAATGTAGGTAACTGCCATTCAAGAGACATTAAAAGGAGATGCTGAACAGGATCTCCAGCCATAGCAACCAGGCTTTGCAGAGGAAATTGCAGAGGAAACTGAAGGCAGATGTAGTAATAATTAAAAAAAATTACAGCACATCCCCAACCATGGGATGAGCTCACATTTGCAACTTAAGGAAGCAATCCTATGCATCTTGAGATGGGGAAAAAACATCCTACAAATCCCAGCCTTCCCCAGCCAAAATGGCTGGCTGGGGAATGCTAGCCGTTTTAGGACTTTATTCTGTCTGAACATGTGTAGGATTGTGCTCTAAGTGACAGATGTGCATGTCAACACATTAAAAAGTGGCTCAGCTGTCAGTCTTCTCCCTCTTACCAATGCTTTTGGTAGGCTGCCCGGGCTAAACTATACATGATGTTAGTCACATGCTTAAACAAGCATACTTAGCTTGGCTCCTATTATTTTGCAGGAAAATCAGCCATGGGACCTAATCCAGAATGTACTTCTGATTCACATTAGGAAGCTGTGGTGGTTTGCATTGAATACTGTTGGGTGTATTTGTCCCTGAAGGTGCTGTTTGAAGGAAACAGGTCTTTCAGGGGCAAAAAGCAGCCTTATAAAAGCACTATATAAATCCGGGCCTTTTTTCAGCCCAAGTGTCTGCTGGGGTGGTTGGGGAAGCACATGGGCATACATGCATATATGCACACACATATACACACACACACACAGTCACATACAATTCACTCTCATACACACACTCTCAATTCACTGGTGTACATTCTAATATTTAAAAACCCTGAGTTTAAGATGGACTGGCAAATTCTGCTGCATTCCCTTAGGGGCAATCTATATACTATAAATGACCATGTCTTGATCAATCTATTCATCAGCTTATTATTGATTTTTAAAACAAACAAACAAACAAATTCTTAACGTGCAAAACTGCTTGGAAGACAAGGAGAAGATTTCCTGGTTGACATCAACGGAATGGGAAGAGTCAACTCCCACCCTTCTGTTCCTTTGAGAAACACTGTCTTTGACCACAGAGTCTCTACTTCATTACAAAGGAGTGAACCTGACATATCCTAAAACAGAACATGGGTGATAGGAGGGTTGTTTAACCAAATAACCTCCAGCAGCCAGATTTGCACAACACAACATGGGACGGCAACCCCTGGTTGGGGGTTGCATATTCATAATGGCAGTGGGCACGCCCCACACCTCCTTGAGGGTAAATTAAACCATGATGGTTATGCAAACCAGGTTTGCATCATGTTATGCAATGTTGTGTTGAGAGGGAAGTAGCACCAATGTTGGCAGGAACAAAGGAGACAAAGTCTGGTTCTAGTAAGCGTGTATCTTTAATATGTTGTATTAAAAGCCCGACGTTTCGGATATGATCCTTCTTCAGGAGCTATAAACAATGAATAAAATATATATAATGGTAAATAAAAATGCGGACAACACCCATCAGAAGTTATACATTCCTTTTCTTTTAAAACAGTTTTTATATATAGAATAATTATCAATATTTTTTCCATTTTTTATTATATATATATATATATATATATATATATATATATAAAAGATACACACTTACTAGCACCAGATCATGTTATGCAAACCAGATCTTAAGAGTTGCTCTCTAGTGTTTGAAATCTTAACAGGTATCAACAATCCTAGCAGCCCAAGGAAGTGCATTATGCAATAGGCAACAAGCCTATGGCTGCAGTTCTTTCTTTTTTCATGTCATTTGATAGCTAGGGCTCCAAAACTGGTTCCTGCCATATTCTTACCCCACCTTTTGCATTAGCTGCATTTAGATGACGAGCTGGTAATATATCAATATCAGACACAAAGGGTTGTATCCAATGTTAGTCCTACTTAGAGTAGAATCATGGATTATATCCAATATTAGTCTAACATAAGAATGGGACTTAAATTAGACTAATATTGGATACAATCCATACAATTAGGTTTTGTGGGAGAGTAGAGTATCTAGGCTCAAACCAGAGAGTTTAGTGACCGAAAGGAAGCTAAACAAAACCTATTCAATCAGTTTTACCACATGCGTAGAGTGACCATATGGAAAGGAGGACAGGGCTCCTGTATCTAACAGTTGCATAGAAAAGGGAATTTCAGCAGGTGTCATTTGTATGCATACAGCACCTGGTGAAATTCCCTCTTCATCACCACAGTTAAAGCTGCAGGAGCCCTGCCCTCTTTTGTATCTGGTGACTCTGGAGGGCAGGGATCCTGCAGCTTTAACTGTGCTGATGAAGAGGGAGTTTCACCAGGTGCTGCATGCATACAAATGATACCAGCTAAAATTCCCTTTCCTATACAACTGTTAAAGACACAGGAGCCCTGTCCTCTTTTCCATGTGGACACCCTACACATGTATCTTATTTTCTAGCTCAGTTTAAGCTGCTCTTCTTTAGATTCTTTCCAGTTTCTTCAATGCCCCTCTTGAAGTGTGACCAGAACTGAACACAGTAGTTGGAGACAAATCAAGGAATGTTGGTGACTAAGGCAGAAAAGCCAAATGGTGTCCTTTCCATCCCATGATAAAAAATATTATAATAAACCAAATAATTCACAGTCTACTGCTCATTGCTGCCTCAGGCAGCCTGACTCCTGCTCAATTGTAGCAGCCAGCCTGGTCAATATAACTGCAAATGCCCCATTAAAATATCTTTTTTCTAACACCGTCTTTTTGGAAAGACTTGTTATTTATCTATTTATAACATTTATACGCAACCTTATTTGCTAAAATACCATCAAGGCAGCATATAACAATGTAAAACAATGAAACATTAACACAAAACAAGAACATTAAAAGCAGTAAAACTGTAAAACATAATAAACCCTACATAGTTTAAAAGGCTAATTAAAAAAAAAAAAGATATGTTTTTACACCCTTTCTAAAAGCCCAGATAGTTGGATCCAATTGTAGTTTGTAAAGGAGTGCATTCCATAGCTTGGGAGCGACACAGGAAAAAAACCCTTTCATGCATGCCTGGCAAACAGGTCTGTGTGGGGCATGGTGCCTTCAAGAGGGCCTTTCCTGCAGATCTTAGCTCTCAGGCAGGTTCGTATCAAGACAGGCAGTCACCTTAGATAGCCAGGTTGCAAGCCATTTATGCAGGGCCACCCCAAGATAATTTGCTGTCTCAGGCAAAGAACAAGACGGCTCCCTCTCTTGTTCCATGTACAAAAGCTGGCTGGACTAATTCTTCAACGTTGGCAATGAAACTAGGCTGACCATATGAAAAGGAGGACAGGGCTCATGTAACTTTAACAGTTGTAGAGAAAAGGGAATTTCAGCCAGTGTCATTTGTATGCAATTAGTTCCTCCCCCCCCTTTTTTAAAATAATTTTATTTCAGCTCTTAACTACAATTATACCATTCTTTTCCATTCTTTATACACCAAGTGCACCCCTCACCAGGACCAATTCTTCTTCATTACATTTTCCAAAATTGTGATACTTCTTGCACAGGTTTGTGTCCTTTCCCTCTCAACAATACATGCTCTAAAAATAATTTCCATATATTTTCAAATTCATTTCTATTACATATTCCCCTTTCTACTTTAATATTACATGTTAGTTTGTCATTAATAGCAATATCCCATACCTCTTTATACCACTCAACCATTTGATAGTTATCCTTCATCTTCCATTTCCTTGCTATTATTAATCTTGCTGCAGTTAGTAACATAGTAATTAAATCCTTAGTATTCTGATTACATTTCATCCCTTCATATATTGATAATAACGCAATCTTTGGGGATGACTCCAAATCAATTCCCGTTATCTCTTTTATCTCTTTATATACCATTTGCCAAAACTTTTGTACATATTTACATGACCACCACATATGAACATACGTGCTAGTTTATTAACATCCTCTCCAACATAATACCAAATATTTTTTATCTATTTGATTCAATCTAATTGGTGTTAAATACCATCGCCATATTAATTTGTAATAATTTTCTTTTATCTTTACTGATAAAGTTTTCAAATTCCTTGCTCCCCATAACTTCGCCCAATTCTGATTACTTATTAAAATTTTCATGTCTTTTTCCCACACCAATTTGCAACCATCCCCTTGTTCTTTTACCATCAATATTTTATAAATTTCACTTGTTATACCTTTTAATACCATATTTTGTTCCTTCTCTCGTCTTTGTGTTATCATTTTTTCAAATATCGTATATTCTCTACATTTTTTATTTTCTTTTACCCACTTCTTTATCCACTGTTCCAACTGCATACAATTAATCCATGAAACTTTCTCTTCCCTTAATGTTTCTTTTATTTGATTTAAATTGTCCATCTTTATCACTCCTTCTAATCTATTTATGTTTCGTTTTCTTAATATTTTCCCCCATTACTTCTTTTAGATTTTCTGGGAAGCTCTCCATCATCTCTACCGGAGTTAATGGGGAGACGGCGGGTATTAATTTAATCTTATTCTTAGTCCAAATCTCCAAAATATTCTTCAATATTGGATTCCTAACTCTTTGTAAAAATTTCTTATTAATTTTATTAAAGTATATATTTTCCATTTCCATTTCTACTTCTTTGGATTCCAATTCTAACCAACGGTTTTCTCCCAAACCTAGAATACCTTCCACTACATATCTTAATTGGTTAGCCAAATAATATCCCTTCAAATTAGGAAGGCCTAGCCCTCCTGTTCCCTGTTGTTTATACCACATTTTCTTATTTATTCTAGCTTTCTTATCTCCATTACTAAAATTGTTAAACATTGTTTGCCATTTCTTCAACTCTATTTCTGATATTTTAATTGGCAACATCCTAAATAAGAAATTAATTTTAGGTAATATTTTCATTTTTAATAATGCTATTCTACCAAACCATGAAAGTTTTATCTTCTGGTATTCCTCCAGTTTCTTTTTAACCTCTATTATAATCTATTATAGTTTTCCTCTTCCAATTTATCCAAATTCTCTGTTATATGTATTCCTAAATATTTTATTTTTCCTTTTAATTTAATATTCATTTCCCTTTTAACTAGTTCTTGCTTCCCTTCTTCTTTGTAATTAAACATCATCATCTCTGATTTGGGCCAGTTTATTTGTAATCCCGTCATCTCTCCAAACTCCTCATCTTCTCAATCGGTTCTTGAATTGAAAGTAATGTATCGTCTGCAAATAAACTTATTTTAATTTCTTCTTTTTTCCCTATCCCCTTTATAGTCATATCTTCTCTAATTGCATTCGCCAAAAGCTCTATAACCATTGCAAATAAAACTGGGGAAAGGGGACAACCTTGCCTAGTTCCTCGGGCTAGCAACAATTGTTCTGTAATACCATCATTGACCATTATCTCTGCTACATTTTCCAAATATAACTGATCTATTAATCCCTTAAATTTTCCTCCAAATCCCAAAGGGTCTATTAATATTTTTAATGTTGGCCACTCCACACAGTCAAAGGCCTTAAAGATGTCTAAGGCTATTATACCCGCTTGTAATTTATCATTCCTTATAATATTTATCATATTCAATACCCTACTTATTGACATCTGTCTACCTGCTACAAATCCACATTGATCCTTATTAATATATTTATGCATACATTTATTCAATCTTTTTGCCATTATCACTGTCAATATCTTAGCATCCTGATTTAGCAATGATATAGGTCTGTAAGATCCCGGATCTGTTAGTTCTTTATCCAGTTTTGGAATTAAGATAATTAAAGACTGCTTCCACGATGGTGGGGCCTTCTCCCCATTTATTATTTGATTATATAATATTTTTAATTTAGGCACCAACATATTCTTAAAATTTTTGTAATATTCCGGACCCAATCCATCCATTCCCGGGGATTTCCCCACTTTTAATCCATCTGTTACTCCTCCAATTTCTTCCTCTGTTACTGGTTGTTCCATCGCTTCCCTATTCAGTTCTTGTATTTTTATTTTCCAGTATTTCTCAATATATTCCCTAATCTTTCCCAATGACTTGTTATTTGATGTATATAACTCTTGATAGAATTATTGAAAAACTTGTAATTTATCCTTCATTAAATTATTAATCTTAGGGAATCGTCTAAATTAAAGAGACAACAAGGAGAGGAGAGGGTAAGATTGGAAAAGAATATTAGGGAACTGGAGGATGAATATATAAAGAATAAAGATAAAATTATCGGGGCCCAATTACAAGCAAAAAAGAAGGAACTAGAGGGTATAGAAATTGGGAAAATACAGAGAAACTTGATATAATTAAAAAGAGAATATTTTGAGTATAGTAATAGGAATTCTAAAATGTTGGCCAGATCCACAGAGTCAAGGAAAATGGGAAAGCCAATTGGAGCTATAAAAGATGCAATTAGTTCCTGGTGAGATTCCCTCTTCATCACAACAGTTAAAGGTGCATGCACTATACTAGAGTGGCCATATACAAAAGAAGGCAGGGCCCCTGCAACTTTAACTGTTGTGATGAAGAGGGAATTTCACCAGGAACTAATTGCATACAAATGACACTGGCTGAAATTCCCTTTTCTCTACAACTGTTAAAGTTACATGAGCCCTGTCCTCCTTTTCATGTGGTCAGCCTAAATGAAACAGCATTTTCACTGCATCTGAAGGCAACAGATTACCTAATGGGTTCTAGGGCAGGCCGCTTGGTACTCAGCTCTTTTCTCCAATACCTTGCTGCTGCTGCTGCCTCTGCCTCCCCCCCCCCCCCCCCAGTATCTGCCACCTGAGGTGACTGCCTCACTCTGCCTAATGGTAGGGCCAATCCTGCATTTTGGGCTTTTTTAATGGTCTCTGATGCTTCTAAATTCGGTTCTTAATTCAGTTCTCTGATTCATCTATCCTAAACAAGTAATTGAGTTCCATTGCTTAATTGCAATGTGGTGCTACTAAAGGCCACACCCTTGACTTCAGAGGAGCATCCAATATATGTGCAAGCCAAAGTATCCCTCATTATTGCTAGGATAGAACGATGACAGTGCCATGTGGAACAAATAGCCCAACAAAACTGATTAATGAATCCAGGTTAAAAAGGATTAGATTAGACAGACATGTAAACAAGAGCAGATTAGCTCCATGTTGCAGATGGGAGCAGTCACAGTGAGAGATATGGATAAAGCCACTTTCAAAAGGTCAGTCAGTCTGCCTGTTAGTCCATAACACTCTGCATAGGCACCATGGCAGTAGATTTTGAGGTAATGTCCGTGGCTCCCTCCGCTGCAGTATTAGCACCCCTCACACAAACAATTTAACACAGGAATAAAAATGCAAATTTGTGCTGTGCCTCCCTCCCTTCATAGTTTGTAGGGAAAACAGCTTGATTAGTTTATGGGGTTGGTTTATAGATGTATTCAGTTGTCTTTCTTTTAAAAGAACTTTATTAGGAGAAAACTAAGTAGAAGGGACACATAGTAAGTCAACAATAAATAAACAAACTGAGACACAAAAGCTCAAAGCTTCAGGGGCGTTTGCTTTTAGAGAGAGAAAAAGTGTGCGGGAAAGACAGAGAGAGCAAACAGATGGATAATCTGATGTATTATTTTACATCTTTAGATAGTATTATTTTATCCACTCAATAAAACTGCTCCCTAGGAGCTGTTTAGCACACCATTTATTAAAGATTCTCAATTCAGAAGAATGATCCCCATGCAAATTCCTTCTTCATTCCCCCTCCCCCTTCCTGCACCCCACATTCTTTGCTTGGGGTGACAGTTCAATAAATGATCCCTTTCCATTCCATTCTAAAATCCCAAGTCCAGAGCTTACTTCCTATCTGCCTGATGGTTCCTGTCAAGAGAAATTTAACAATGAACTCAACACTAAAATAAATACACACATTCCAATAAGTGCCCAAAGAAAGCACACATACCTGTAAAGAAAACCATGTTTAAAGGCCAAACAGACATTACTTCAAATCTATGTCTAGAAGCCACATCGCCCCCCATCCTTACTCTAGAGTAGGCCCAGAGGCCCTGATCTAGGAGCATCATCAGACAAGCGTTTTATTAGGCTGACCATATGAAAAGGAGGACAGGGCTCATGTAATTTTAACAGTTGTAGAGAAAAGGGAATTTCAGCCAGTGTCATTTGTATGCAATTAGTTCCTGGTGAAATTCCCTCTTCATCATAACAGTTAAAGTTGCAGGCACTATACTAGAGTGACCATATACAAAAGAAGGCAGGGCCCCTGCAACTTTAACTGTGGTGATGAAGAGGGAATTTCACCAGGAACTAATTGCATACAAATGACACTGGTTGAAATTCCCTTTGCTCTACAACTGTTAAAGTTACATGAGCCCTGTCCTCCTTTTCATATGATCAGCCTAGTTTTATAGCATGCTAGTTACTGGCCAGGAGCCCTGTCTTCCTTTTCATATGGTCACCATATCTAGATCTAAAAAGCCTCCATGCCCACCCCCATGCACACATACACCCTGTGCCTATTGTAGAGTGAAAATGGGACTGGTGGGAAAGAAGTAACGTCTGTTTTGGCCGTTAATCTATGAAACCTGAAACACAAGCGTGGGTATTTAAAGGGCAGGCAGCTATAAAATGGAAGTAAATGCTTGAAAATGGTTAACAGTGCATTCCTTTGCATGATCAATAGAATTTACTATTCCCAGGTAAGTGAGCATTTGATTGCAGCCTTAGGGTAGAATCCTCTATACACACTTACTTGGGAGTAAATCCCACTGAACTCTGTGCATCCTGAAATCATCACATCACCTGGTCTACAGCCTTCTCTCACTTTCCATCTTAAAATTGTAAACAAATGCAACCTTCATGACTTCATCATCAAGTCAGCCTTTTTTTTCCCCTCCCGCCCCGACACAGATACATTTATGAAGAGATCTGGAGATCTCAAAAGCTTGCATACTTTTGTCACTAGTAAAGGTATGACACTAAAATGGATTTTGGAATATATGGGAAAGGAGTTTCATAAAGTATAGTTACTCTTTCTTTAGCATCTGACTGGCTTCACTAAAACATGAGTCTCTAGTAAGTCACAGAGGCCCTCATTTTTTTTAGTTTCTCTTGAAGTATTTTCTAGCTGAGCAATTCCACAGTGGTTTGGGAAACCTATATTATCCATATATAAAAGACAGTGCCAGAGCCTGCTCTCACGCCACCTGAGGGAGACAAAACACGCTACCGCCACATTGCACCCCTTTACCTTTGCTGCCACCCCCCCCTCTGTTTGCCTCATCATATGGAAAGCTGCATGGCCAGAAGAATTAGCTGTGGCACTCGTGCAAGAGCTCTTGTGAAAACCCTACATCAGCTTCTTCTGGCTGCATAGGTCTCCATGCAATGAGGCAAACACAGGGTGAGTAGCTTCGCTAAAGATCCCCGCCAGCCACATTCTCACTTTGGCAAATGCCATGGTGGGGGAATAGTTGGTGAGGCTCTCCAGAGCACCTACTTGGGACAGTGGAGACCCCTCCCAGGAGAGGTGGGGAAATAGTGCAGTTTGCCACTTCTTCTCCGGTGCCTGATGTGGGCACCTCACCCTGCCTCATGGGAGGGCCTGCCCTGTATAGAGAGAACATGAGGAAAGCAGTCATTTGGCTTAAGTCTTCAAATGGACTAGGGACAGTGTTCATCTTGCATTTCCCCCACCACCACCATGTTAGAAAGCTGTCTTTGTCTCTGAAAAATCCCATCTGCTCATATCTGACCCTCTCAAGTGCCCTAGCCTCTCAGCTTAGAAAACTGAATAGTATTTTTTGCCAAATGTTGATCACAATGAAGGGCTTTTGAATGACATAGTCAGAGGATGGAGAAGAAGCAGAAGCGAACAAAGACCTTTGTCTCATCCAGAAACACTTGGAAACATGTAATTCAATTCTAACTAAAGCAATCTAGCAAAAAGAAAAAAAGAAGGAAAAACGGGGGGAAGGGAATTCCAATGGGCTTCGTGGAGTGTGTGTGTGTGTGTTAAATAAAGCAAGTCAATCTTATATCCATATCGTCAGATTCATATCAACATCCACAACTTCGCAATTGTGTTATGCTGAAAGGTCTCAGATGTACAGAACGTTGCTAACCTCAATGGGTTAGATGAATGTGTTGGATTTTAAAACAGCAATTTTTCCTCCTTTGAGAGGTAGAATCCTGTGCAAGTTTAGAAAAAGGTCCTACAGTTCCCTTTCTAAACATCCTTGTGCTAATATATACTCATGCTAGCCTCAGTTGAGGAAAATAGTGTGTTACTCTGCTGTCATGTAACGGATGAAGGCAGTATCTTTGTAGTGGAGTTGGATAGGGGAATAATCACCATACATGTAGAAGGAGCATACAGCCCTCAGAATTAAAGAAACATTTCTAGAGAAGTTACAAGTTCTCCAGACCTTGCTGGAATTTGCTAAAAGGGGGGGGGGGGGTGAGAGGGAATATTTTACCTCTCAATTATGGCCAAACATATCTAATAAAAACTTCTTCAAAGAACACAAAATGGTGCCAGGCATGAGAGAGGAGTTGTGTTGCCAATGGATACAACTGCACAGAGTCAAATCCCAGCCTTGTGTGTTCTACATGAACATCCTGTCTCAACTTTCCCCAACTTGATGCTCTCCGAGATGTTTTAGACTAAAATCCCATCACCCCTGACCATTGACCATGCTGGCTGGAGCTGATGGGAGGGCCCCAGGTTGGAGAAGGCAGTCCTAATTACTTGATCACAAAATTGAGCACACCATGCAGCCATTCCCAACCCGGAGTCTTCAGATATTGCTGGGTTAGAACTCCCAGCATCCATTAGCCATGCTGCCTGGGGATGTTGGGAATTGTCATCCAATAACATTTGGGGACCCCATGTTGGGAAAGGCATAGAAAATGATGAAGTCTTTAGGATGCATCATGTTGGTGTTATGATTAGGCTGACCATATGAAAAGGAGGACAGGGCTCATGTATCTTTAACAGTTGTAGAGAAAAGGGAATTTCAGTAGGTGTCATCTGTAGTTTCTGGTGAAATTCCCTCTTCATCACCACAGTTAAAGTTGCAGGCACTATACTAGAGTGACCATATACAAAAGAAGGCAGGGCCCCTGCAACTTTAACTGTTGTGATGAAGAGGGAATTTCAGCAGGAACAAATTGCATACAAATGACACTGGCTGAAATTCCCTTTTCTCTACAACTGTTAAAGTTACAGGAGCCCTGTCCTCCTTTTCAGATGGTCAGCCTAGTTATGATGGATCGTTCATTTCCAAAGGAGGCGTGGTAAGGGTGCCTAAGGTGAATGAGGCACTCGCTTCTTGAGAGACTTTCACTTTCAAAGGCATTTTTTTATTTCAAGAAAGAATGCCAATCATTTTAGGCATTCTTCACATTATTCCTGAAAAGCACTTTATTACCGTAATGACATTCCATTTTTTTCCAGGCAGTTCGGTAGCTACATAAACGGGCCTTTCACCAGTAAAATTCTGAAACAGTGCTTCTGCTTCCAAATTGCTTTCATGTATGGGGAGCAGCAATGCAAGGTAGTCATGCAGAGGAAAACAGAAGGAAATAGCAGGCAGATGTATATGGGGAGACTGGAGATGCAGACCTGAGTTATGAGAGAATGCAAAGTGATTCTTTTGCACTGTCAGCGGAATTTTGACAAACACACAAAGTTGTGACCTTGGCTTAAAAAGTTGTGGCCTTGGCGTAAAAAGAAATCCTTTCCAGCCACGTATGGTATCTGAGGAAGGGCACATTTTTCACATAGCATCAGTACTTTTTTCTATTGTGGTCAAAGGTCACCTCATAGAGGGATGGTAATGAATGACCCGCTGTGTTATGCTTAGAAAAGAATGGGCAATTTCTTCGGCACTGAGAGAACCACAGAAAATGTTGTGATCCCATGTTCAGCTATATCTCTGTGACCTCGAGGGATGGAATAATGGGGTTTTTTTGTTTGTTTATTTATTTATTGCATTTATATCCCACCTTTTTTCCTCCCAGGAACCCAAGGTGGCGTACATAATCCTCTTCCTCTCCATTTTATCCTCACAACAACAACAATCCTATGAGGTAGGTTGGGCTGAGAGTCTATGACTAGCCCGAAGTCCCCTAGCCAAGTGGACTAGAACCAGGATCTCCCCATGCTGAATCCAACACTCTAACCACTACACCACACTGACAATTAAAGCTGGAAATGTTGGGATTCACAGCAGAAAATGGAGAAATACTGCAAAATATGTATATCCTTCCAGATCTTCCTTCCACCTTCTAGCTAGGGCTGGCCCCATTAGGCAGAGTGAGGCAGCTACCTTAGGTGGCAGATACTCAGGTATGCATTGCAGGGGTGGGGGGCAGTGGCATTCCTTCTGTTGCCCCCAGATGTAGATATGGACACTGTCCCATTGCTAGTATTGATGTAAGACTGAACTGCCAGTCTGGTTGCCTTCTGTATACAGCATGGCAGGTGGTGGCATCTTGCCCTTCCTCTAGCACAATAAACAGGGATCTAGGATTCTCTCTGCATTGCTATTGCTATTCCTGTTACTCTGCTTAATTACACACACACACACACACACACACACACACACAGCTCCACAAATGCTTTGTAAAGAGTGCCTCCCTTCTAATGGCCGCCGGCAGTGCAATTGATTTCACGGGACAAGAACAGAGGGAATCAGAAGGTCCTTTCATGCACAATGTGATTTCAAAGAGGAAGGAATTAAATGGCAAGCGTAGATCATGGGCCCTTTTGCCATTTCTTTTATTGTAAAGCAATTATCTTCCCTTTTGTTTGCGTCTAGGGGGCTAGGCCTTGAAACTTCTCGTCTGGGAAACTGTTAATAGAATTTATGCTAATTTGATGATTCCAGTGATTACTGGAGGGAGTGACTTGCTCGTATTTTGCAAGCGGTAACAAAAAATTGACTGCATCTCTGAAGCCACATTAAGGACCAATTGTCAGCTTCAGCCAACCAATATGACTGCTTTGCTATCACTTTGGGGCTATATCTGCATTTGTGTCTGCTCACGGATGTGTGCTGACATACAGGCCCATCTGATCTACACACTGACATGCAGTAGCTCCCGTATGATCCACTCCTGGCCTCTCTGTCTCCCTACATTATGCTGAGGCAGAATCAGATGAGCACGTCACTTCAGATTTATTCATCCCTAGACTGTACCTGTTTCTAAACCATTACTTATTTTCCTGCTATCAGTTGCATCAAGTGAAGTGTGAAAATGTGCACCGTGGTTTTACTTGTGTATGTATTTGTGGTTGCAAGAATCAATGGATTCTGCCTGTGTAATTGCATCTTCATCATATGGAATGAAACAGCCACATCCTTCCCTAGTCATGATAGCTGAACAAGTCTCTCTGTATATGAACATGATTGGATTTTATTTATTAATTTATGATTAAATCATTTTAAAGCTGCCCTTCATCCTTGTGGATACCAAGGAGGTATACAAATATAATTAAAATAACACATAATAGAATAGAAACATCAATAACCTACCCTTATCATCATCAAAACACAGAAGGCTATGAATACAATAGAACAGACAAAACATCCAGTTAAAATGCCTCAGTAAACAAAAAGTTTTGAGCTGAAACAATCACAGTGTTGGCGCCAGTTGTACCTTCATAGCTAGGTGCCACAACCAAGAAGACAATTTTCATTGTTGACACATAATGAACCTGAGGTACTTGCAGAAGATACTACCCTTAATGGACATTGGCTGCATCTCCTGAAATCTCGCAACCGTAGGATTAGGCAGAAGGCTATCTGCATTGGGGAGAAGGCCATGACTTCTAGGCAAGCTTGAGGCCCAAAGTATCTCTCACTGTAGAAATTAAACACTTCAGAAAATGCAAATAAATAGGTGTGCAAAAGATTATTTCTTTGAGCAATTCTGCAGCAACAGTGTCCTGTACACAGATGTTCTAGAAAATGTACCTGTCTCTTTAAAGAGAAGGAAGCTCTTGCAGGGAAGTGAGAACTGGAAGAAAAAAGGATCAGAGAGCTGGAAGCTAGTGCAGTCTGTTCAATAAAATCAATGTTAAGTGATCGAAGTAACTAAAGCTGTCTGAGTAGTTGTTCACCAAGAACAGCACAGAAACTCTTAATACAGCATTTTAAAAGAAAATGGTAAAGTGTGATTCAAGAGAACATTGCTGAGTGTTTTCAGCTGTGACTTAAAAGAAACATTATGTTGCATTCAGTTTATAGGCGCTTGGATTTTGCTACTAGCCTCTTTCTTGGGAATATGCATTCATTCTGCCATGCTCCATCAGGTGGCGCTGTAGCCTTTAGGATGATTCTTAGAGCCTCTCCTGGAAGAGATGCCAACATCATCTCTCTGCCAGGACTGTACCCTGCAGCATGTTTTGTTAGGGTCTTGACCAGCCTTGCATTAAATGACCATGCCCAAGGAGGGAGTGTTGTTTTTTGTTTCAAGAACTCAGGGCCTTATTCTGAGCTCAGAACCTGGAATTAGGCCTATAGTATTAAGCTGGTATAGGAGCTTTGTGTGGGAAAGGGGGAAAGTCTGACACGCGAAATTTGTCTTCTCATTTCAGAAGGATTTATCAAGAGGAAAGAGAGAGCCAGTGGAGAAGGGAGATGGTCACAATGAAGATGATGGGAGTTTACCCATTGATCTTAAAACAACCCTTCTGACAGAGTTCCGTGCTGTTTCATTTCACAATATGGTTACCAAAGCAATAGTGTGGCTCCTTGTCATTTAAATAAAATGAAGACTGTATTGATGGATCCTTCCACATCTGAAACCAAAATATCCCTTTGCAAATAAGCAAATAATTGGCAGCACCCCTCCTTGTGCTGCAGATTATTTAGGTCCTAAATAACAGCTGCCTTACACAAAAACCTTTAGGCTGCAATTCTATATGCACTTATCTGGGCGCAAGTCCCCTTGAACTCTATGGGGCTTACTTCTCATGAGATATGTAGAAGATAGCATTGTCAAAGGTGAAGCTTTTCCTGAAAGAGAGATGCTGACAAGGAAATGTTTTGCCTGTTAAATCTCTCGTGTTTTCATGCTGCTGTAAAAGGCAGGGAAGTAAGTCCAATGAAAAAGAAAAGTGACACCCCCAGTCTCTGATAGAGCAACACCCTCACATCCAAGAGGAAAGAGAATAAAGCAGCTCCGTAAGGTGGACATTTGTGGGGGTAGGGGGAAACATTCTAGGGAAATAAAAGTGTTACCACAATATAAGAAAATTCATAGGGGAGCAGCCTTCCATGCATTGACCTGTTCATATGACAAGCTAAGCCAGGGTGGTTAAGCATTTTGAGCTACATTCTGGCTTAGTGTGTTTTGTGAACCATTCTTAACCATGGTGCCAAATAACCATGTTTTAAACATGCTCACTAACCATTTGCTGCAAAAGGGTTAGTGGCCTAACCATGGCTTAGCATTCGTCTGAACAGGCCCACTGAAAATCCTAGTGCCTGGGCAGTGCTGGTGCTCCAGAGAAGATTGTCAGTAACTCAGGCTATATGCAGATGATTATTTTTACAGAGCAATGGAAGCAAGCTATCTCCTATTACAGCCTTCCTCAACCTGGTGCCCTCCAGAAGTGTTTGTCAGTTGGACTATAACCCCCATCATCCTTCAATCACCATGTTGTCTAGACTGAAGATGGGTTGTAGTCCAAGATGTATGGAGCACATCAGGCTGGGGAAGGCTGCCTTATTACTATGGCAAGCTATTTAAGTGCCTGAGATGGAGAATTCAAATAGTCCCCTTCCCATCAGTTAGCATGGGCTGCAAATCACTGGGATGTTCTTCTGTGCCAGCCCCAATAAAATGCATGGGCAGTCTGTTGTGCAGGTTTTGTTCATGTCACTTGGCTGGCCTTGCAACCAGTGTACCCCTCCACTGGGTACACTGCTCCTGGGTCAGATCTATCAATCGCTCACTCTGCTGCCTTTAGTGACACCCCAAGTTTGTCACCTGAGACAGATGCCTTACCTCATGAAAGGGATGTTTTGGTGCTATGGTGACACTGTCCACAATCCTGCTTCAGTAGTTTGATAACCATACAAGTGTAACTAAGGAGATGGGAAGCCATGGTTCAGAGGAGATAGCCTGCTGCAGGAGTGGGAAAGCCTATTACTTCATATACACACACACATATATTATTATTATTATTATTATTATTATTATTATTATTATTTATATACTGCCTTTCTGTAACCAAGCAAGGTAGTTTACAAGAATTCAGACAAGAATAATAAACAAATACAAATATAATAAAACATTAAAAACAATGAGCTCCCCAGAGAGGTTCGCCTGGCGCCTACTTTGTACTCTTTTCGTCGCCAGGTGAAGACCTTTTTATTCTCCCAGTATTTTAACAGTTAAATTAACTCAATTTTAATCCTTGCTGTTTTAAATTTGTATTTTAATCTGTATTAATTCCTGCTGCTGGTTTTATTCTGGTTTTATTCTGGTTGTGTTTTTAGATTGTATGTTATTGCTGGAGCTTCCCAGAAAGCTAGGGTGACCAGATAAAATCCAGGTCAGGGCTCATGTAACTTTAACAGTTGTAGGGCAAAGGGAATTTCAGCCAGTGTCATTTGTATGCAATTAGTTCCTGGTGAAATTCCCTCTTCATCACAACAGTTAAAGTTGCAGGGTCCCTGCCATCTTTTGTATATGGTCACTCTAGTATAGAGGGAATTTCACCAGGAACTAATTGCATACAAATGACACTGGCTGAAATTCCCTTTTCTCTACAACTGTTAAAGTTACATGAGCCCTGACCTGGATTTTATCTGGTCACCCTAAGGTAAAATAAAGAGCGCACACACCCCTCAGCCATCTCTTTCCAGTAAGATATATGCGCTGAAGCCCAGCACCCTGAATTTTTTTGCCAAAATTCTGAAAATCCCTATGAAAAAGGCAGAAAAATGATTGCTTCTTTCACCAAGAAACGAAAAGGTTGTGAAAGGACAGGTAGGGTTTCAGCACAGCATTAACTGCAGTTTCTGTGAACAGTCTTCAAAGACATTTTCTCATATACAACACATTGCAACAGTCTGAACAAGATACTACCACCAACTTCACTTACATATCTAAGGACCAATCACATAATCATATTTAAACATGGAAATCCTGTCATGCATGAAACAATCTGATGCACATATGTTCATGGTGAGTCATATTCTAGACTAGTCTGACCATATGAAAAGGAGGACAGGGCTCATGTAACTTTAACAGTTGTAGAGAAAAGGGAATTTCAGCCAGTGTCATTTGTATGCAATTAGTTCCTGGTGGGATTCGCTCTTCATCACAACAGTTAAAGTTGCAGGCACTATACTAGAGTGACCATATACAAAAGAAGGCAGGGCCCCTGCAACTTTAACTGTTGTGATGAAGAGGGAATTTCACCAGGAACTAATTGCATACAAATGACACTGGCTGAAATTCCCTTTTCTCTACAACTGTTAAAGTTACATGAGCCCTGTCCTCCTTTTCAGATGGTCAGCCTATTCTAGACACATGTTGGAGCATTCACAGGATTAGTGCCCAAAATCAGGTTGAGTTTACCCTGCCTCTAATACATATTTCGCAGTTCTGGATAAGCCAGAATCCTGCTGCCTTGCCTTTAAACAGCAATGTCTCTCATTGTTTTTGTAACCTTTCACTGTCCCACCAACTAAAAAGGCAAAAACTAGCTAACCCATGAATCAGCTATACCTTAAGAGGCCTGGGTAAGCTGTTTTCTGTCAACTTTAAACAGCCAATAGTCAAGAAGAATGCACCTTTCTAATGTCCAGTCAGATGGACTGAATTAGGACACAAGCAGATGGCCAGGCACCTTCATCTTGGAAGGTAGATGTTCCTGGTTAGTTTGAACCTTGAGTGCTGTATACACCCCAGAACTGATCCTACAAAGATTAATAAGCAATTCTTTAAAGACATCAGAAGCAGGAAACCATCTAGGGAGGCAGTTAGTCCATTTGACGATACAGGACTTAAAATAGTTCTAAATGAGGATGAGGAGATTGCAGAGAAATTGAATGAATTCTCAATGTCTCTTTTCACTGCAGAAGATGTAGGGCAGATACCTGTGCCTGAACTAATATTTTTAGGGAGTCCAAGGAACTGAGGTAAATAGTGGTGACAAGAGATAAAGTTCTAGACCCTACTGACAAACTGAAAATAAGAAATCATCAGGTCCAAATGTTTTCTATCTGAGAATTCTTAAAGATAGATCACTGATATTCTAACAAAAATATGTGATGGCTTCTAAGAATGGCTTCTGTTCAGATGACTGGCAAGTGGCAAATGGAACGCCAATTTTTAAAAAGTGATCTGGTGCAGGGGGGCAGGGAAAGGATCCAGGAAATTAAAGACAGTTAGCTAAATGTCTGTTCCAGGTAAATTGGTGGAAAGCATTGTTGAAGATAAAATTATGTATATATGGAAATACATGGCTTGCTGAAGAAGAATCAACATGGCTTCTGCAAAGGTATGTCTTTTCTCACTAACCTTTTGAGAGTGTCACAAGCATGTAGATAGATAGTGGTCATCTGGCAGATATTGTTTACTTGGACTTTCAAAAGGTTTTTGATAAAGTCCCTCACCAAAAGCTTCTGAGCAAACTTAGCAGTCATGGAATAAGAAATGAGCCCCCCCTTATAGATCAGTAACTGGTTAAAGAACAGAGAGCAGAAATAAATGCACTTCAGTGTAAATAAGTGATGTACACTCTGTGGGTATGCCCCCCCCGAATCCACATATACACTAATGGGGTCTGAACTGGTGGTGACTGACCAGGAAAGGGATCGTGAGGTTGTGGTGGAGAGCTTGATGGCTGTATGCTACCTTCAGTGTCAGAGGTAGTATGGAAAACATGAGTGGGAGGGTGCTCTTGCTCTCATGTCCTACTTGTGGGTGTCCCACAGAGTCAGCCACTATGAAGAGAATGCTGACCTTTGGCCTGATCCAGCACAGCAATTCTTATGTTCTTATATAGAATCTCGTCATATAATATGTGTGCGTGCATTTGGAAGACATGTTGTTGTTGCTGTTCTTATTGTCGTCGTCGTTGTCATCGTCATCATCATCATCATCATGTGCTCATTTAGTAACTTCAGTCCCAGCAAGTCACATACATCCTGAATGGAGTCCTCACTGGTCCCCACTCATCTGTATCACAAAAGGAGGCTGAGTGTATACTGCATTGCGAAAGAAGCCAAAATGTGAATATAGCATGTCGGGTTTCTCCTGAATCACACCACATCTGCATGTTTGTTTAAAGGGGAATTTGTCCTCTGGTTTGACAATGTACAGAATTAGGAGTGGGGGAAAGCTGTGGTGTGGGAACCTGTACCTTTAACAAGCTGCCCTCAGTCAGAAGCTCTCTTCCAGTTCTCTTCCAGTCCATCCACTCATGACTCACTCTTCCCTAAAGCTGTGCTAAGGGTCCACTATTTTACGAAGGCTGGAGTTGATGATTGTGTGTCAGAGTCACTCCAGTGCCCAAACATCCTATTGAAGTTGAGGAGGGGGTAGTGCCTCTAGAGTCAATGTCTTGCAAATACAAAATGTCAAACCAGGACACCCATTTCACAGGGTCACTAAACAACCCAGGCCCATCCTTTTTTGCACAACATCAGGGGTGCTGGCGGCAGCAGTAGCCTGGCCCCATTCCAATGTAGGAAACTTGTTTTCTGCAGACCCTATGAACTCGTTTTCCTGCCAACTCAAGTAGATGCCTTTTTCTTCCTATTGAGAAGAGTTGCTGCATCTCCTCCCGCAGGGACCTGCATTTCAGAGCTAGGTGAAGAGATTCCTCTCTATATCCCATAAAGCACTTTGGGCTCCTTATTCATGAAAAGATCTGTATAAATGGGAGATCATTATCTAGCTGATTAACATAGCTCTTAATCCACATACAAACTGTATCCATAATATAGTGAAATGTGGCATAATGGCACCTTATTAACTAAATCCCCTATTTTCTCCAGGAACATTTTATTTTTTAAATTCCCCAGTCTTTCTTTCAAATGATGTCTGTATTTTGAGTGGGTCAGCAAATCTGGCTGGCTCTACAGAGTAGGGGTGGGTGAACGTCAGGCTTGCAGCTGCAGAATGTACTTTGGTTTTTACTAGAACAAGATGGACAAGGGGCTTGAGTGGGTGGTTGCTGGCCAATTCCAGACACTCTTCACTGCAATTGATTATATTAATCCATTGTAATTGGGCTCCAAGTCTGGTTTTGGAATGCCCTCAGGGATGACCTCTTCTGAGAAAGGGACAGGGGGAATGTGACCCTGTTGGACTTCTCAGCAGTTTTCAGTGCCATTAGTCATGGTATCCTTCTGGATAGGGCCTATCTTGTCTGGGCATTGGAAGTGCTGGGACTATTCACATGTCACGATAGCCCACCATCCATAGCTGAATTTCTCATGAGAGCTGTTGTGTCATGTCGGATGCTTATGAGCTCCATTTTTGCATGGCGCCCATGGATGCCAAGCATGATGCAACAGCCCCAGCCATGGTGGGCTGTCATGTTGTACAAAACAGTCACTGTGTTGCAGTGGTTCAGTTCCTACTTGGATGGCTGATTCAAGAAAGTGATGCTGAGTGATTATTGCTCTGGCCCTTAGCAGTTATGCCATGGGGTGCCACAGGGCTCTGTCTTAGTGCTGTTCAACATCTACATAAAACTGCTGGGGGAGGCTATCCAAAGATATGGAATGAGGCATCACCAATATGTAGATGATACCCAAATCTATCTCTCCTTTTTCTCAAATCCAGGTGAGGCAGTGGGTGTTCTGAATCAGTGCCTGGGCATGGTAATGGACTGGATGAGGGTCAATAAACTGAGACTCAATCCAGATATGATGGAGGTGCCAGTAGGTGGTTCCTTTGCCTTGATAAGTGATATTCAACCTGTTCTTGTGGGAGTTCCACTCCTCCTAAAAGTTCAGGTTCATAGATTTGGGTTGCTTTTGGATCCAGCACTATCATTGGAGGCACAGGTGACGTCAGTGACATGGATCACCTTTTATCAGCTCAGGCTTGGTATACCAATTACATTCTTATCTGGACAGAGATAGCCTAGCTACAGTTATCCATCCTCTGATAACCTCATGTTTGGATTAGTGCAATGCATTATTCGTGGGGTTGCCTTTGAAAATGATGCAGACACTTCATCTAGTCCAAAATAGGGCAGTGAGATTGTTAATGGGGACTGGCCAATTTGATCATATTATATCAGTGCTTTATGACCGATGCTGGCTGCCTGTATGTTTCCAGGCCCACTTCAAAGTGCTGTTATAAACCTACAAAGCCTTAAATGTCTTGTGGCCAGTTTACCTGAAGGATCATCTCCCATATATACCTGCCTAGACTCTAAGATCATCCTCAGAGCCCCCTCTCCTGGTGCTCTTGCCGAATGAGATGAGGTGGATGACTAATAAGGAGAGTACCTCTTCAGTGGTGGTAGCCCAGTTCTGGAATGCCCTCCCCAGAGAGGCTTGCCTGGTGCTTGCGGTGTTTTGTTTTGTTTTGTTTTCACCATGAAGATCTTTTTATTTTCCTAGGCTTGTTTTAGAGCTTTGCACTGTTTGGTGTAAAAAGGAAAAAAAAACACCTTCGGTTTTATTCTGTTTTAAATTTGAGTTTTTTATATATATTTTATTTTACTATACTATTGTATCTTAGGGTTTTCAGTTTTGTTCTGTAAACCACTTAGAGAGCTTTGTCTATTGAGCAGTTCAGAAAGGTAATAAATAAATAAGAACCTTGACTTCCATCAATCAGAGCCCGGTGCAAAAGACATACACTTTAAGGAATCTGAGCATGGGAAATTGATCCAAGCACCAGAATTAAACGGAGCTCACAGTTCTTCCTCACAAAAATTCACTCCTGGATACCTGAAGCTTTCTTCATTTCGGCAGTATAATTTAGTATGGGGGTAGGGAGAATCATTTTGTGGTTGCCATTGTTAGACAATTGGGGATCAGAAATCCTTGCCCATCTACTGCAAATCACCCACCCTGAAATGCATCAGTAGATTCAGAACTACCTTCAACCCATGCCTGCTGTAGAGCCATCCTAGTTAGAAAGAAGAGCCAACCATCTGCTTGAAGTGAATGCTGGGCTTTTCTACATGAGGCTCTTATCATGCTCACAGTTATTTACAGGTTCTTTAGATGACATTGTGACCTTCCAGCACTTTCGGCGAGTGTTTCTAGAGTAGAGAATATATGGCATTTAATTGTGAAAGTGAAAGAAAGTGCAATTTCCTCTTGTATATTTGTGCTACTCAGCTATACCACAGTGCCACCTAGAGGTCATGTAGCAGAAAAGCAGGAAAGGAAACTCTCCTTGGGTAGTGCTTGGATCTTAATTCTGTGACAAAAGCGAAAGTAGATACAATGGATTAACAGCTGATTAACAGTGTGGAAAAGGTCATTGTCAGGCCTTCCATCATAGTACCCCCAAAGGAGAGGTAGGGCAGCAAGATAAGTATCAGACACGCTGATGTCAATCCAATGCCCCCCTATTCATGGAGTTGCTTCACACTGTGGTAAACAATAGACCTAGAGTGGTAACAGGTGGTGTGATGACATCATGCACAAATTAATTCCTTTGCTCCAAAACCCTAAACCCTCTTGATTTACTACACCTTTGATTCCCTACAAGACAATGGGGCACAAATCCTATTGGATCTGGTATGTAGCGCTGAGGCTTAAACCAAGAAGGTTCTGTCCCTGCTGAACTACAACCGTAGCCACAACTAAGGGTAGTGCCATGAACTGCCTATTGATTCATTCTGTGTTCTTCTGATAACACTATCCACTAGGCCTCTTTTTAAAAAAACTCTTACATTTGTATGTGCCAAGGTACATCTGTGCTTCTTTCTAATTAGACCTCTAATTGAAAGCTCTTGGATGATTTACTGGATGCGAACCATAGGTTTCATCACAAGAGCATTTGTGCATCAGAGGTGCCTGCAAGCCACAAATTTAACAGGTGAAGTTTCCCCCCCTAGTATGAAGGTAAAAGGATAGAAGACACATTTCATCTGCTGAATTTGTGCTAGTTAGGCAGCCATTAGAGGCTTGGAAGCCCTGCCAGAAAACAGTTGGCAACCCCAACCAGAATGCTTCCACATGATTGTAGTAAATGAATTAATCTGGATTTTTAAAAATTGGTGCATCAGCTTGCTGATGCTTTCTGGAATATGGCAGAGATCACCCCTTTGAACAGGAGCATGAAGGAAGGAAGCCTGAACAGACAAGCTCTTGGAAAATGGCAACATGTGACAGCCATCGCTTCCAATATGTTTGAAGTTCCAAAATGCTCCATTAGATATAACATGCTGCTTCTCAGATTCTCCGAGATGTATGGTTTTTCTCCCTTTGACATCATCCTGTTTCTATTTAGTATTTCTCTGCACTCTTTTCCAACCCTCCCATCCATCTATTCACCCATCTGTCCTTGGAGAGATCTATTTGCTGGCTTTTACCTCATATCTTTATATCATTCTGAAGGTTATCCAGCATTTTTTCTCTCCCCTGCTTGGAGGGAGAAAAAACATATATATTATTTTGTCTTTATCTGAAATATATATATATATATATATATATATTCTTCAAAAAAATTCAACATTGATTTATCCCTTTCTTGTTTATGAAACAGGCAAGATTAGAGACTTTCTAATACACGTTTCATGGTGGCTCAGCAGACTCAATGAAATCACAGAATCAAAGAACAGTAGAGTTGGAAGGGCCCTATAAGGCCATCAGGTCCAACCCCCTGCTCAATACAGGACTAGCCACCCAGGCTTGGGGAAGAGGCTGCTGCTATAGAAGAAGGACATGGCCACCATGATATGGGACTAACTTGATCCCAGTTATTTCAATGGGTCTACTCTGTGCTCTATAGCAGATGGATCCACTCAATTGACTTTATCGTCATGACAGCTTGCTTCAATTGGCCCCAACAAGTGAGGCTTCAAATTTTGCAGAAATGTTACATCGCTATGAAAGGCCAGTGTATTCACCCTGGGGTAGTGGTGGTTAGAGGGGGTGGGATATACTTCAGCACCTAGAAGCTTGGGAGCCAGTTCATTCCCACTTTCTGCAAGAGAGGAGTACATCAGCCTCCAGAGGGGGGCTCTTGGAAGAAGAGGTGAGCAGAGACTACCACCCAGGCTTGGGGAAGAGGCTGCTATGGAAGAATGACATGGCCACCACAATATGGGACTAAACATGCCCAGAAACCCAAGGATTTCATGGGCCAGACAAAAGAAATTTGTAGGCCAGATGGAGTCAACTGGCTGCCAAATGGCAATCTCTGTATTGAGCCGTTTAAATAAAAGCAAATTTAAAACTGCCATTGACTTGCACTGAGGCTGAACGAAAAACTGAGATCAAACCTGGAGCCCCTGGCTTGGAGGGGTTGGGGCAGAGGTTGTCAAGCTGTTACTGAGGGAGCCTTCGCTCTCATCTGTGTGGGGCCAGCTGTTCCTGGGCCTTTATTTTCAGCCAGCCCCGCCGCCTCCGCTTGGCACAGCCTTCAAAGCTGTTAAGGGAGGTCAGATCCTATAGCAGATGAGCAAAATGGGAAAAGATTAGAGCAATGCATTTGCTATCATTGGCAATAACACTGCCTGAGTAGAGAAGGAATATTTGATTCGCAGCCCTCCTGGGGCCCCCACAGCCCCTGCGCCGACTCCAACAAGCTGAACAGCGAGAGTCTGAAATGTTACTTGCTAGATCAAAAAACAAAGCGTGAGTAACGCTACAGCCTGCTCATTTCCCCCCCTGAAGGGCTGGGAACCTCTTGCTTTCCTCTCGCACCATTTCTTTCCTATAGCCCACCTCACTTGCAGAGAAGCTAATTCCACAGGGCCGGAGCCTCTGAATATGGCTTAAATAGTGGGGTCAACCTCCAGGCCGGTTCAGGTTCCTGACAGCAATCACCATGGCAACAGCCCATCACCACTCACTCACTACAGCATTGGTGGTGACATCTTGGCCTCTGTGTTGGGCAGTAGCAGTTGTGTAAAATATTGTTATCAGTGCTAGAAGTTCACTGGGCTTAGGTTCCAGGTTTCTCAGTGGGGTGGTGGGTCAAAGGTAGGCCCAACTTAATACCTGCTGACTTTTTAAAATCTTTGGAAGATTTGATTCCCTGTTCTGAAGTTCCTATGCCCTTTTCTCCATACCAATGGAAGTCAAAGAACTACGGCACCAGGAAAAGGTCACAATTATCCGGTTAGTCACATCAGTCACCAGCATCACATCAAAAAATTATACCAAAAACCTTCAGAAACTGGGCCTACCAAAATACATCCACACCAACATCCAGAAAGCAGCCATAATTAAAACGTGCTACATTGTCAGGAAATTCCTGAATCTGTAAAAAACAAAACAAAAAAAAACAGCATGACTTGGCAAAGCCCGTCATGTCCGTCTAGAAAAACCGCCACAAGCGAGAAAGACATGAAATAATAATAGACAAGGACACTGGAATATAGACATCTTATTATTTGCATACAATCATCCAGTGTGTATTTGTAAATGAATTAATGTATTTTCCTAAAAGAAGGGTATGGGGGGAAGCATGTGAGATGCTTCATATCACTGAGCTGAACAGCAGAATGAAATATTTGCTGGCAAAGGAGGCACCTCAGCAGCCTGGCTACACCTGAGCAGCTAGGTAGCTCTTAGATATGAACCACCCTTCCCCAACCTTGTGCCTTCCACAACTCCTATCATCCCTAGCCATTGGGCATGCTGGTTGGGGCCGATTAAATTAGGCTGACCATATGAAAAGGAGGACAGGGCTCATGTAACTTTAACAGTTGTAGAGAAAAGGGAATTTCAGCCAGTGTCATTTGTATTAGGGGTGTGCACGGAACCCCCGGATCGGATCGGGACCCGGATCGGGACCTCCAATTTTGTCCCGGACCGGTTCGGACAAAATCGGAGGCCCCCCGGACCGGATCGAGTCCGATCCCGACCCAAAAATCGTACATTTTTGGATCGGCCGCCATTTTTTTCCCCATAGACTTGCATTGCAATGCAAGTCTATGAGGAAAAAATGGCGGCGGGTGGGTAAGGGGGGGCCTAACTCCCTCCCCCCCCCGGGGCCGTCCGCTGTGGACGGCCCCGGCAGGTAAACCCCCTCCCCCGCGCTCCCTACCCCCCCTGGGGCCGCCCGCTTCCATCCGCTGGCGCCCGCGGGCGCCAGCGGATAGAAGCGGACGGCTCCGGGGGGGGGGGGTAAGCCCCCTTCCCCGCCACTGCTTACCTTCTCGGCCCGTCCGGCGCCGGCGGCTACTACCAGCGGGCTCCGCGGCCTACTCTCGAGTAGCGCGACGGGTGATGACATCACCCGGCGCGCCACCCTGGAGCAGGCCGCGGAGCCTGCTGGTAGTAGTAGGCGCCGGCGCCGGACGGGAGCCGCCGGGCCGGGCAGGTAAGGGCCCCCCTCCCCCCTCCCCCCTCCGCGCGCCCCCTCCTCCCCTCCACGCACCCCCTCCTTACCTTCCCGGCCCGGCGGCTCCCATCCGGCGCCGGCGCCTACTACTTCCAGCAGGCTCCGCGGCCTGCTCTAGAGTAGCGCGCCGGGTGATGACATCACCCGGCGCGCCACCCTAGAGCAGGCCGCGGAGCCTGCTGGGAGTAGTAGGCGCCGGCGCCGGACGGGAGCCGCCGGGCCGGGCAGGTAAGGGCCCCCCTCCCCCCTCCCCCCTCCGCGCGCCCCCTCCTCCCCTCCACGCACCCCCTCCTTACCTTCCCGGCCCGGCGGCTCCCGTCCGGCGCCGGCGCCTACTACTTCCAGCAGGCTCCGCGGCCTGCTCTAGAGTAGCGCGCCGGGTGATGACATCACCCGGCGCGCCACCCTAGAGCAGGCTGCGGAGCCTGCTGGGAGTAGTAGGCGCCGGCGCCGGACGGGAGCCGCCGGGCCGGGCAGGTAAGGGCCCCCCTCCCCCCTCCCCCCTCCTCCCCTCCACGCACCCCCTCCTTACCTTCCCGGCCCGGTGGCTCCCGGCCGGCGCCGGCGCCTACTACTACCAGCAGGCTCCGCGGCCTGCTCTAGAGTAGCGCGCCGGGTGATGACATCACCCGGCGCGCCACCCTAGAGCAGGCCGCGGAGCCTGCTAGTAGTAGTAGGCGCCGGCGCCGGACGGGAGCCACCGGGCCGAGAAGGTAAGTGCCCCCCTCCTCCCCCCCCGCTGTCCACTTTCATCGGCGGGCGCCCGCTGGCGCCCGCCAATGGAAGCGGCGGTGGGCGCCAGTGGGCGCCCGCCGATCCGCCGATCCGCCGAACCGGTTCGGAGCTTTTTCGGACCGGTTCGGATTGGATCGGCCGATCCAGCTGCGGGATCGGAAATCGGATAATTTATCCGATTTCCCACTGGACCGGACTCGGATCATGGATCGGGTCCGATCCAGTGCACATCCCTAATTTGTATGCAGTCAGTTCCTGGTGAAATTCCCTCTTCATCACAACAGTTAAAGGTGCAGGCACTATACTAGAGTGACCATATACAAAAGAAGGCAGGGCCCCTGCAACTTTGTGATGAAGAGGGAATTTTACCAGGAACTAATTGCATACAAATGGCACTGGCTGAAATTCCCTTTTCTCTGCAACTGTTAAAGTTACATGAGCCCTGTCCTCCTTTTCAGATGGTCAGCCTAATTAAATGGTAGTCCAAAACATCAAGTTGAGGAAGGCTGCAAGTTGTCTTAACAGGTCAAAACATCATGAGACAGAAACATATCAAATCACAACACTGGCACATCTATTCTGTTTTATTTATTGATTACTCACATTTATGTTCCGCTTTCTGCAGAGGTATGAAAGTGATGAACATAAAATGCAATGGCATTAGAACAACAATGAAATATAACAATAAAACACACAATACCGCACACTCCGGGCCAATATTCTTTATTATGCCTGGCAGTAGCTTTCCAATCACCTGTTACCTGATCCTTTTAGGGTGAAATCCTATGCATGTTTAGACAGAAAAAAAGTCCTACAACTCCCAGCATTCTCCAGCCAGCATAGTCAGCTAGGGAATGCTGGGAGCTGTAGGACCTCCATCTGTCTCAACATGCATAGGTTAGATTTGCAACCTTAACTGGAGAGAGCAGGAATTAAAGCTGAGACTTTCTGCATGCTAAACATTTGCTCTAGCACTGAGCTTCCCCCACAAATCTGGGTTTTGGGGAACCTTAAAATGTGATCAAGCTGTAGTGCTTGTAAGAAGGATGCTGGACGGGGCTTTTATGTTGATCTAGTAAGCCTAGTTCAGCCTTGGGGGCAATTTAGCTTAATTGGCAATAACATTGCTTAGGAAACAACAGTGAAAGCAGAAGGGAAGGACATTAGCCTTCACATCAAGTGCCTCTCTGCCAAATTGAGAGGGTTGGTAGGTCTGCATCTGCAACCCATGCAAAAAGCCGAATGAGGCAATCATAAAATACATATACAAGTACATGTATCATCGACACATACATTAAGCAGCAAGTGCCTTCAGGTTGATGGTGAAATGCCTGGAACTGGAGATGCTAGAACAGGCATGGGCTACTTCTGGCCATCTGCAGTGGTTGGACCGCAAGTCCCATAATCCCTCACCATTCGCAATGCTGGCTAAGGCTAATAAAAGTCACAGGCCCTCACAACCTCAGCTTGGTGGCCCCACAGGCAAACCAGCCCAGAGGATTACCCTTCCGTTTTTTTTCCACACCCTCCTGCCCAACAAGAGATGCTTAAGGTTAATGGTGCAAATAGCTGTAGGAAATCCGTATTAGGTGCTTGTTGATTAAGGAGAAATGTAGGTGGCTAATGTTATGCAGTAGCATCACCAATCTTCAGACATTATTGTTTTCTAGCCACAGAATCCAGCAGACCAAGCCCTTGACTACTTGCTGGCATCATTTGTACATTATTCACACTGAACTTGGTTCTCAATCATGGGAGTTAAACCAACGGTGTCCCATGTGCAATTCAGATTGTAACAGACATTGACACTATCTGTCTTTCATCACGTGCTCCAGCCAACTGGAGAACAGATGAGCTGTTGTTGCCTCCAACTTATTTTTAAACACCACTCCATATGTGTGTGTGTGTGTGTGTGTGTATGTCTGTGTGTTCTTTTTTTATGAATCACCGCCTGGGTGGCTGAGGTTTGTATTTTCCTTTATTGCGTTAAATATTATCTGTCAAATAAAATGTTTCTCCTCCCCCACCATCTTCATCATACATGATTGGCTGTCACTGGCCCCACCTTAAATCATCTATTATACTTGCTAATGAGTTGTTCCCAGATGCCATTCTGACACTCTCCCACCTCCACATGCTAAATCGCATGGTATGGTAATTCTACTAGAGCCAGAAATAACTTCAGAAACACAAATTGCCAGTCTTATGGTCCAGACTTTCTTATATTGATTGATAGGTTTACAAGGCTCTTGATGTCAGTTGGGTTCTGGGTCCATATCTTTAGTCGGCATAAGCAAGTAGCAAGCTTCAGCTGACCCATCAGCCAAATTAGATGGGAGGAGTGGTGGTAGAGTATATATTTGGGGAAGTATCCAACTGTGTTATTCTGCTAGTACAAGTGATGTTGTATTACCGAAAACTAAGTTCCGAACTATGCGCAAGAGGAGAATCCAATGAAAGTTAAATTTGCACAAGTGTGGTTGCGCATTACAGTTGCACAGCTGATTGTACATTATGCTCATACAATGGAAAGATTCAGCGGAACTCTGCTAGCACTATTTAAGTTTGCAGAATGACACTGTTGGACATTGCCCTTGGTGTGGAGAAAGTCCCCAGTTCATCTAGCACAGCCTTCCCCAATCAGGTGGCTTCCAGAGGTTTTGAACAACAACTCCCATTGTTCTTGACTAATGACCATGATGGCTGGGCCTGATGGAAGTTGAAGTCTAATATATCCGAAGGGTACTGGAGAAGGGAAGAGTGATCTAGTACCTCTGGTTAGTGGATCGCAGGTGACAGAGTGACTACAGCCCCCATAAGCCATCATGGCCAGTAGTCAGGGATCATGGGTATTATCATCCAAAGCATACAAAGTTCAACACCTTGCCTATCCCTGGGATAGATAGTACTGGGCTAGATAGACCAAGCCCCTGACTCTGTATAAGGAAGCTTCATATGACAGCCAGTTGATCTACCCTTTCTAGCAAATAAAGGCGATGTTTTGGGTGGGCAACTTGTGGCCCTCCAGATGTTTCTGGCCTACAGCTCCCATCCTTCTTCACCATTGCCTGTGCTAACTAGGGCTAATGGGAATTGTAGGCCAAAACATCTGGAAGGCCACAAGTTGCCCACTCCTGTCTTAGCCACTCTCTTCACGGTTGGCTTCATGAAGGAAGAGTTGCAATCAGAAATATATAAGCTGTGCTGCTGTCCTTATGTTCCCTGCTGCATTCGGCTCTCTACCAGGCAGGTAATATGTTGGACTGGGGTTTCCCGCTTCTCCCAGCTCAGAGAGTACACTGGTGGCAGCACACTTGTGAGGCAGAGAGGGAGGAGAAGGAACCTAACCCCATTCCTTGCTCTGCTGCCAACCAATCTAGTTATTGATTACTACTAGCGTAAGTCTACAAAACAAGAAAAAATGGTGAAAAACACATGATGAATCTGACCAAACATTACATGGCTCAGAGCCCATTTGAAAGCCTGATCTGTGGCAATGATAGCAGTGAAAAGACCTTTCTTATCTGCCATTATTGCACCTACTCAGTCCTTCATGTCCAATGGAGCTTTTCCCAGGGTAAGGGAATAGCATCAACCTAGTCTCCATCCACTGGAGATTTTTACAACCCTCGGTAGCCCGTTATGATAGTTTCGCTAAGTACTTCATGGATGAAATCACTCCGATCTGTCCAGTGTGGGTTTCACCTTAGATTCAGGGGCTTATTTATTCATTCATTGCATTTCTAATCCGCCCAATAACTAATGTTCTCTGGGGGGGAGGGGGTTAGTTTAAAAAAACCGAAAATGCCATAGAACACTTAAACATATAAAATGCAATATAAATATTTAAAAGAATAAATTACAATATGCAGAGATGTCTAAAGTCTCCCTTTGTTTTGCCATTTCTGTTGTGAACACCTGAGGGCAAAGTGCCTGGAGTAATTCGCCCCACAATGTAATTCGCCTACATAGCCCACATCTGTTGCAAGACCCAAGTCCATTGCAGCTTTTAAAAGCTTGTTAAGCACGGTAGTCAAACTCAATTTGGGTTATCATTAATACATCATAGTTGCAGAATAGAATGGTGGCACCTTCTTTTAACAAAGCAATTGCAAGTCCTTTGTTAAAATAAAGCCTCCTTGAGCCTTATTTGGGGGAAATATAGGGCAGCTTCAAATTTACTGTTTTTTTGGCCAAGCTGATTAAATGGCTGGTGACATATCAATTCCTCCAGGAATTTTTGGATGAAATTAATTATTCTAGATCAGCCTTTCCTAACCTGGTGCCCTCCAGATGTTTTGGACTCATCCCATGTCTATTAGCCAGGCTGGTTTGGGTTGAGTTGTGGGCCGAAATATCTGGAGGGCACCAGGTTGCAGAAAGCTGTTCTAGATCTATTTCAATTTGGCTTCTGTCAAGATTCAGGATCAATGAATTATGTACACTGGGAGAGAGCTTGGGACTCTGTTGATTTTCCTTGCCTTCTCAGCAGATTTCTATACCATCGACTGTGGACATCTGAACTGCCTGCATGGATGAGTTGTGGGGTAAGGCAGTCCTCTGCAGTAGTTCCATTCCGACCTTGTACATCAGTTCCAGAACACAGGGCTGGGAGGCTACTGTTCTTTCATGTAGGACAGGGGCAGGCAAATTGTTTTGGCCTACAGTTCCCATCAGCCCTAGCCAGCATAGCCAATGATGAGGGATGATAGGAGTTGTAAGCCAAAGTATCTGGAGGGCCACAAGTTCCCCACCCCTGCTGTAGGGATTACTCTGTGTGGGGCTGCAAAGTGCTAACAAAATATCTGCATGATACTGCAAGGTGAAGTCACTTTGGTGTTTGGAACAAGAAGTCACCAGTACGCTGATAACACACAACTTTATTTCTTCATCATGTCAGGTGTAGCAGAGTCCTCTGTCAATCTAGTAATGGACTGGATGGTGAATAAACAAGTTCCATCCAGACCAGACACAGAGACACTGATGTTGGGTGCACCAGTTGATCTGGAAGTGCATGATATGCTTCCTTGGAGAGTCATATTCTCTCTCAAGAAGCAGGCCCATCTCCTGTGGAGTGCTCCTGGATTTGATGTTGCTTTTAGATGCTCTGGCCAATATTGTGTTGGTTCAGCTTTGGCTTATGCTCTAACTGCATGCCTTTCTGCAAGGACCTGGCCACATACTCTGATCATGTGTCCACTCAGCTCCAGCGTGTTCTACATGGAGCTGCTCTTGAAAACAACTGGAAACTTCACCTGAAGTATCTCTTGAGAGCTGACCCAGTGCCCATATAATAAACTTAATGAACTATCAGCTCATTTCCAGGCTTAATTCAAGGTGTGAGCCTGTTGCTCTAAAGCCCTAAATCTTTTGTAGAGTGAATAGACACAAAAGAGGGCAGGGCTCCTGCAGCTTTAACTATTGTGATGAAGAGGGAATTTCACCAGGTGCTACATGCGTACAAATGACACCTGCTGAAATTCCCCTTTCAACACAACTGTTAAAGATACAGGAGCCCCCTTTCCTCCTTTTCATATGGTCACCCTAATACAGTATACCTTGGAAAACTTCAGGTCTGAGGGGCAAAATCAGCCCTCTGGAGCTCCCCAGTAGGCGATGCCCCTTCCCCTGCCCCCCCCCCCCCGCTTTTCCCCAACCACTGATTGCTTTGTGGTTTCCTGGATTTTGTACAGTTTCTCACCCATTCTGAAAGGTAGAAATGCCTCTCCTTGGGCTTAGTTACTGGCAGTAAGAGCTTTAATCTAAAATATGCATATATTCTGGCCCCGCCTCTTTTGCCTTTGGCCCCACCCACCATCAGAATGAGCATGGACAGCTTCTCTGAAATGGAATTTGCCCTCAGGTTGAACAAATTTCTGCTCCCCTAAGACAATCTCCCTCAACCTGTTGGCCTCCAGATGTGTCTGGGCTACCATGCTGAGTGGGGTTGATGTGAGGAGCACCCCGTCCCATGTGTACCTGCCACAATGAGTTAAGATCAAGGGAAGAGGCATTTCCTTGAGTGCCACCACTGTAGTACCAGTAAGATTATCTTCCACCAGAGCGAGGCTTTTTTTGATGGGGACAGGAGATCTGCCAGACTTGCTTTATTAACAGACATTGACTTGGTTCGCACAACAGAACTGCCCAAAATGGCTTAAATTATCCACAGGGGCTGTCACATTATTCCGGCTGCCCACCGTTGCATTTTTGCATGACTACCATGGGTGCCCAGGTTGCTGTAGCTTGTCGTGTCAGGCAAACCCAGATGGTAGGGGTTGTTTGAGGGTTAAACAACCCTCAGATAACCCATGGATTGTTTTGGAGTTATTTTAGGGTTGTGTAACCCTAAAACAACTCCTGCCTCCTGGGTTCTCATGCCCAGCACAACGCAACAGCTCACACAGGTGAATCAAGCCCCTGTGGGCTGTCACGTTGTGTGAACCAGGTCCTTGAATATCTATTGTGTGTCTAAAAACCTATTGCTTTCTGAAATCTGTGGGGTTTGGGGTCTTTATTTTGATTAAGCTTCAATCTTAGTTTTAAATATGTGTATTTTATTCATTTTATTGTAGTTTTCAATAATGATTTGTGTTTGTAATTGTTTGTTGAGGGCTTATATAGCTAAATAAAAATAAATCAAGTTTTAAAATCACATTAAGTAACCTATGAGCTGTTGATTCCAATGAAGTGATCAATTCACATGCACTCCGGATAGAATGCTTGGCCCCATTGAAACCAGTGGAGCAGTCCTGACATAAAAAGAAGTCTGGGGAATGGGGATGGGGGTCTGGTCCCATTGATCCAACCCTATCAGTTCCATTAGAAGTGAAGTTAATTTGCACCAGCTGTGATTTAGCCCTGGAAGCTCCAGTAGCGAAAATGCGATTTACACCAACAGCGATATGACCACTGATGGTGGGCTGGGTTTAATCAGGTTACACACCAACCTGGTCTGACCATGGATAAACCACAGAGAATTTCTTTATGCAGGCAGAGGCGGTGTGTCTCCCACACTGTTGTCTGTTTGCATCCATTCTATTATCTCTTCTTTGCCTCCTGACAAACAGCCTGCGCAAGGGATGAGGTAACTTCAGGGAGATCAAAGGCTCTTCCTTCTGCGGGAAGTTTTAGCAATTGGGCTTATCAGAGGTACCCTGGGGCTTGCTTCCCAGTTGTCCCGCTGTGCTGATTTATATACCTGTACAGAGAGGGGTGTTTAGATTCTGCTACCATTATGTAGTCATGGTGAGTCTGAACCTGCTAGTTGGGGTGGGGGTGGGGGGTGAGGAAGTGGTGGAAAGAAAGGCTGCTTAGCAGAAGTCAAAGGAAAATATTAGGGGAGAACTTGCAGGGCTGGAGGACAGTGCACACAGAACAATATTGTCCTAGGGTGACCATATGAACAGGAGGGCAGGGCTCCTGTATCTTTAACTATTGTATAGAAAAGGGAATTTCAGCAGGTATCATTTGTATGCATACAGCACCTGCTGAAATTCCCTCTTCATCACAACAATTAAAGCTGCAGGAGCCCTGCCCTCTGTTGTATCTGGTCATGAGGGCAGGGCTCCTACAGCTTTAACTGTTGTGATAAAGAGGGAATTTCACCAGGTACTGCATGCATTCAAATGACCCCTGCTGAAATTCCTTTTTTCATGCAACTGTTAAAGATACAGGAGCCCTGTCCTCCTTTTCATATGGTCACTCTACCTCAAAGGAAATTACCCAAGCCAGACCTACATTTGGAGTAACTCTTTGTTTATCAGGGTGGATTCACACAAATCTGTTTTTCATACAGTGATTATTAAAAGGCCTGGCCTATTTGTGAATGTATTTTGGCATCTCCCCTTGACAACATATAAATATAAGCTTAGGATCTGATTGCTGTGAAAGAGGCTGGGTTAAGGGGGGCAAAAAGGACTGTTGAAAGCATCTTTAGTAGTCAATTGGCCAAAATGCAAGCCAGTTCCACCTTCCCCAACTTGGTGGCCTCCAAATGAGTTGGACTCCAACTCCCATCATTCCTAGTCAGCATGGGTATGGGGATTGCAGTCCAACCCTTCTGGAAGGCACCAGGTTGGGGAATGAAACGGGTGTTGGCTGGGAATGATGGGGGTTGTAGTCCAACATACCTGGAGGGCACCAGGTTGGGGGAGGCTGAATTGCATCATCTTGAGGCAGGACTCTCTTCTCCCAGAGGTATCTCCTAGCCATTCTGAGCAATTTACCTGTAATTACCTAGCCCAGCCTTCCCCATCCCAGACTGCAAATCCCATCATTCCCAGTCAGCATCTGGAGGGTGCCAGGTTGCTTTTTTCTCCCGTGCATTGCAAATGATTATCATTTTGAGTCTGAAAAATCATTTTTGGTTCATTGAGTTGATGTAAGGTAAGCTCTTGACTGTGCCTTGTTATTGCAACAACAACAACAACAACATTGGATTTGCATGCACACCATTAGATATAGAGAAGGTGAGATGTGCATCAAACCATGGGGGATGGGTGGAGTGGGGCCAATTTGTTCCAAACCTCTCTTTGTCGGACCCTGGGAGTGGCTCTTTTGAATTCAAGCATCTGGGGCTCAAGGCTTACCCTATGTGCCATCGCATGGGAAGGACTCACATCTTTCCAACTCTTTGCCACGAAAGACAGAAAGACAACAATAACGAAGCATACAGGTGGCTGAAGAAGCCGCATATCGTGCACATGTGTGTCTCCTTACTGCTTGCTTTCTTCAGCTGGTCTATCTTGTATTCGATCCCCACTCACATGCCACTTTTGCGTGTCTGTGTGTCAGCCTGCAGCTTGGCACATGCCCGACTTTGCTAATAGATTTGCCAGCAACTGCCTGGTGCTTGCAGCCATGCGGGCTGTCCCCTCACTGAGGCCTGCATTTGCTGTTCATAGAAAACCAGCTCAGGAAAAAAATATTGTTCCTGACATGAAGCCAGAAGGATTAAAAATTCACATTCCACATTGATTGGAAGCTGCATAAATTACTAATTATGACTTGGAGCCTTCGGTGTTGAGAATGTTTCTGAAACAGATCGGGCTCAGCTGGGAAAGGTACGAGCCTGATACACAGTGAAATCAGTACTAATGAACAAAGGACCGCCCGTGGTGTGCGGCCGCATGAAAGCTCTCCAGAATACGGTGTGGATAAATATGCCGATTTGGGTTAGGCGGTTGTGGATGTCGCTAGTGCAATAACAGTAATCTCTCTGTATAGTTGTATATGATATGTAAAGCGGTGTGTGGGTTATTCAGCAGAAGGAACAAGAGCCTCCTGTTTTAATACGGGTTTCAGTGCCCTTAGAAGGGTGCACATTGCTGGAAGGTTACAATGAAAGGCAGAGAATTAAGATTGCCAACTGACCAGGGAAAAAGAAGTATGCCTTTCTCCTGTGCCTTCATGATGCACCCACCCTCTGAAAAACCCTCCCTCGTGCAGTTTGGGAGGTGGAAAATGTAATATCTTTTAAACGTCTCCTAAAAACATATCTTTTTAGACAAGCCTTCCCTGCACTGTAACTTATTCTGGTTTTATGTGACTTTTAAAATTTTAATCTGGATCATTATATTATGGTTTTAGTTGTAAACTGCCCAGAGAGCCTGGGCTGTTGGGCAGTATAAATATGTCATAAATTAGTAAATAAATAAATAATTTAGGGTGCAATCCTATGGATGTTTAGACCCCCCACCCAAAGTCCTACAACTCCTAGTGGGGAATTTTAGGACTCATTGTTTTTAATCTAAACATACATAGGATTGCACCATACAGCGGCCTCACTGTGGAGCTGGGAAGGGTTCTGGACTGACACTCTACACTTGTGCTGGTGAGGAGAACAGGAGTTGGGGAAGAGGGCAGTCTGTGGCAGTTTTAACAACTGTGCTGCTTTAAGAATGGCTGCTGTGCGAACTGTGGCTTTAAGAACACCTTTGCAACTGCCCATTCTCACCACTAGCAATCTTGGTGGTGGAACTCTCACCAAGTGAACTGAAGCAAAACACCTGCTGGAAGATCCAGCTCGCCAAGGCAGGACACTTAGGCATTGGCCAATTTCAGGCCCAGAGAGAGATAACAGCGGCCTCGCTGTGGGGCAGTAGGGCAGCAGGGCAGCACCAGCCCTTTGGGATGCTGCGGGGGCGAGGGCGCTTTCCATTTTTGCCTTCTTCATTTTTTTGTGTTTTTTACTCGTGTGTGTGTGTGTTAGGACTGCTTCTTCTGCTCAGGATGAGAGCCTGTTGTGGGTTAGCCTTTGCGTGAGAGACAGAGGGGAGGAATGTATGTGAGGCTCCATGTGAGAGATGACTGGGAATTACTGGGAAATACTTTTATATTGCTGGTGGATTGGCTAGCCTGATGTCCTTTTTGTGACCAGTGGCTGGCTATTACCACAGGCTATCATCTGTGATTGTGCTGGTTGGATGTGTATGATTGATTGGTTGAATGGAGTATCAAATTGAGCTAATTAATTGTTAAATTTTCTCTGATAATTTTATTCTTGTATTTTGTTTGCTATTGTGTGTATTGTAGAGCATAATGTGAGGGAAAGGGAGCGGCAATATGTGTTGTGCAAGGCAGAAGGAGCTATGGCGATGGCAGGGTGATTTGCCATTACAGAGGAAGGAGAGATAGATATTTAACACCCATCTTACCTTCCCATCTCCCTGCTGCCCCAAGGATCTTGGAGCATGAACCAAGCCACCCACAGAACTTCTCCTTGCTCCTATGCAATGCCAGGTCAGTTAAAAACAAAACAAATATCATCTATGACCTCCTTACAGATGAAGAGGCTGACCTGGCATGCTTCACGAAGACCTGGCTGGGAGATGACAGTGGCCCGACATGGGCCCAGGCCCTCCCAGCTGGGTACTGTGTTAGCAAACAGGGGAGGAAAAGTGGGCGGGGGGTGGAGTAGCTGTGGTCTCCAAAGACAATCTTAACCTGACCAGACCTCCTGTCTGGGAATTGAATTACATCGAGTGTGTGTACCTGAGTCTGAAGACCAGGGATAGACTGGGGATTCTGTTAGTGTACCAGCCACCCCGCTACCTATCTGATTCCCTGGCCGAGCTGACGGAACTGGTCATGGAGCTAGTGTTGGAGTCGCTCAGGCTTTTAGTCCTGGGTGACTTCAACATCCCATTCAGGACCAGTTTATCAGGTGCAACTTAGGAGTTCATGGCATCCATAACAAACATGGGCCTATTCCAACTGGTCTCTGGATCCACACATTCAGCAGGTCACACCCTTGATGCTGTTTTCAATTCTGAACAGACCAATCTGTGGGCGGAGGTGATAAATACCTCTGCATTGTCATGGACAGACCATTTTCTGGTTAGGGTTAGTATCATGACTACCTCCCCCCTCGAAGATGGTCTGCCCTCGAAGGCTGATGGATCCTCTTGGATTCCAGGAAGCCTTAGAGGGTTCTATGGCTGGTATCGTCGACAATCTTGTAGAAGCCTTGGTCAATAGATGGAATCAAGACCTAACTAAGGCTATCGACATGAGCTCCCCCAAACGTCCTCTCCAACTGCGCTTCCAATAGGGCACCCTGGTATACATGAGATCTCAGGGAGTTGAAGCGGGAGGGACGATGACTGAAGTGCCAATGGTGGAAGACTTGACAAGACACAACATAGAGAATATCTTCGTTACTATGGGATGGCAATACGTGCAGCGAAAAAAGCTTTTTTCTCTGCACGCATTGCATCTGCGAATTCACGTCCAGCAGAACTGTTCAGGGTGATGAGGGGTCTAACCCAGACACCTTCCCCTCTGAACCCGGTTTTAGAGCCTTCGGTAGTTTGCTGTGACGCGTTGAACGAACATTTCACAGATAAAATCTCTCAGATAAGAGCCAATTTAGATGCCGTCGTTATAACAGAAGCTGACAATGAAATGTCCAGCAACTCTGCAAGTAGGATTACACTGGATCAGTTTCAGTTGGTTAGTACTGAGGACGTGGACAAGCTGCTTGGACGAGTAAGGAACCCAACTTGTCCTCTTGATCCCTGCCCTTCTTGGATGGTCGCCCAGGGAGGAGATGCAATTAGACTACAACTACAACATATTATTAATGCATCTCTCGGGGAGGGGAATTTTCCACCATGTTTAAAAGAAACGGTGGTACGGACGCTTCTAAAAAAGCCTCCCCTGAACCCCCTGGACCTTAATGATTACAGACTGGTTTAAAATCTTCCGTTTTTGGACAAGGTGATCGAGAGGGCAGTTTCCTTCCAACTCCAAGCAATTTTGGATGATACAGTTTTTCTAGACCCATTTCAAACCAGCTTCAGAGTGGGATACGGAGTTGAGACAGCTATGGTCACCTTAGTGGATGATCTCCGCATGAGTACTGACAGAGGGAATGTGTCCCTGCAGGTAATTTTAGATCTCTCAGCGGCTTTCGATACTATAGACCATGGTATCCTTCTGGAATGCCTAAGGGGTTTGGGAATTGGGGGCACTGTGCTCCAGTGGTTCCGGTCCTACCTCTCGGGTAGGTTCCAGATGGTGATTCTTGGGGATACTTGTTCCTCAAAAAAAAGGAGCTGTTATGTGGCATACCACAAGGCGCCATCCTATCCCCAATGCTCTTTAATATCTACATGAAACCGCTAGATCATCTGGAGGCATGGGGCGGGGTGCTATCAGTATGCTGATGACACCCAAATATATAGACCCAGAGCCAAGCAGGATTTATTTACTCCAGCAAAAGCTTAGTGAATATATATATCTATAGATATATAGATATATATATGACAGAAGTGTCTCAGAAAAGTGAGTCTTACTAAATTCCGGGGGGGGGGGGGGAGGGCTGCGTGATGATATCATCAATATGGCTGCTGCATTATTATGTAGTTGCCACATTTAAATATGCATAATATGCATGGTAGTGATCAGGCAAAGAATATCCTGGTTAGAGCAAATGACATTGATGTGTTGGTTCTGTTAATTTACCATCAAAAGCACTTTGGTTTGATTGTGGCGTGTCTTCTAACAGCAGCAGAAGGACAATCAATATAACTTGTATCACAGAGGAGCTCGGACATGATCTGGTAGAGGCCTTGTCTGGCTACCATGCTTTTACAGGGTCTGATTTCACAGCTGCATTTGCAAGACAGGAAAAAGTTAAGCCATTTGAAATCATGAAAAAGAATCATGAATTCCAAGAAATTCTCAGCCAGCCAGGTGAGTCATTAACTTTAACAGAAGCAAAGATAGCTGGGTTGGGGAAACTTGTCTGTGCCATGTACAGCCACACTAGATACTCCTCCGTGAGTGAAGTAAGATATAGTATATTTATGAAGAAAACAACACCTAAGATCCAGTCTAAGGCATTCTCTAAAGTTAAAGGGATTGACCCAACAATGCTGCTTCCATCTAAACCTGCATTGATCCAAAAGATTAAAAGAAGCAATTCAGTGTTATGGCTGTGGAAACGAGCAGATTTTAGAAAACCTGACGGCGGGCTTGATCCTACTGGACACGGCTGGTACTTGGGAAATGGCAGGTACCACATAAAATGGTACGATGGTCCAACACTCCCAGAAAATCTTGAAACGGCCACAGAAGAGGACAGTGAAAAAGAAGACGAGGAAAGTGATTTTGACAGTGATGATAGCAGTTCCAATGAAAGTGAAGAGGACATCCAATGAAATTTATTTGTTAACCCTTCTCACAGAACATAGTTTTTATTTTGTAAATGGTAATTTTTTGCTGAAGATTTTAAAAACATTTGTTAAAAACAATTCAACCTAATAGTCTTTTTTACATATCATCATACTCGTCCTGATTGAAATTTTGTAAAGAACATTTGAACATGTTCAACTGTAAAAATCACATGTGCATCAGACTGAGAGATATTTAGGGTGGACACTTTTGTAATGAAAGCCCTGTATGATAAACTGTAAAACCATACAATCCTGAGAAAGTGGACATATATCGAGATATCACTCATAATTCCCTAAGCGTTGGGGTAAACCCCATGTTATTATACATTTTCTTAATCCCCATTAAAAATGCAACTTTTTTGTTCCTCAGTATTCTTTCGAAAGTCATATAGCTTTTGAGTAAATCATGGTTAAACGTCACACATAACCAATGTGAACACTGATTTTATACATTCAAATGAAATTATCTCAAAAACTAATGGAGTTAACAAAACGTGTATTACAAAAAGTATTTGTCATTAAATTTGAAACATTTCAGAAAAAAAATCATCTCTGTAGCATAAACGGGTGAGAAGTTATGCATATTTAAATGTGGCAACTACATAATAGCACGGCAGCCATATTGATGACATCATCTCGCAGCCCCCCTGCCACTGGAATTTAGTAAGACTCACTTTTCTGAGACATGTATGTCATATATAAACAAAAAAAATTCACAAAGCTTTTGCACTGTTTGGGTAAATAAATCCTGGTCTGGCTCTGGGACTAATATTTCTCTATGCCTTCGATAACAGCATCAGCTAAGGATAGTGTGTCTCCTCTGAATGAATGCTGGGAGGGGGTAATGCGCTGGATTAGGAAAAACAAACTGAAGCTGAATCCAAACAAGACGGAGGTTCTTCCTGTCAAGGGTTCTGACCTGGGTTTGGAGGTGTGTCAACCAGTTTTGGATGGGGCTTCACTTCCCCTGAAAGACTGTGTTCGTAGCTTGGGGTTGCTCCTGGATCTGTTGCTCCAAATGACAGCCCAGATAGATGCAACGGCCAGGAGTGCCTACTATCAGCTTCGGCTGTTGCGCCAACTGTGCCCCTTCCTAGAATTGGAAGACCTAAAGATGGTAGTGCACCACTGGTAACTTCGAGGCTCAACTTCTGCAATGCGCTGTACATAGGGCTACCATGTACCTAGTTCGGAATCTTCAATTAGTTCAAAATATGGCAGCCAGGTTGGTCACCAGTACACCTAGGGGTGACCATATTACACCAACTCTAAAATCACTCCACAGGCTGCCAATTAGTTTCCAGGCAAAGTACAAAGTGTTGGTTATTACCTATAAAGCCCTACATGGTTTGGGTCCGCGTTACCTGCGGGATCGCCTTCTCCCATACAATCCGCCCCACACACTCAGGTCCTCTGGAGAGAATTTACTTCAGTCAGTCAAAAGAAGGCTAACAACTGTTACCCAGAGGACCTTTTCTTCTGTCGCCCCCAGACTCTGGAATAGCCTGCTGGAGGAGATTCGTCAATTTAACACTCTGAGTTTAAGGCAGCTATAAAAACTAGCCTCTTCCGGCAGGCCTACCCAGATGAACTTTAAACCAAGAATGTTTAAATGTGATTGCTTTATATGCTCTTTTAATTAATTTATGTATTTGATCTATAATACTAATGTTGTTCCCCGCCTCGATCCAAAGGGAGAGGCAGGTAAGAAATAAATTTATTATTATTATTATTATTATTATTATTATTATTATTATGTTTATGAGTATGATTATGATTATTGTGATTAACTGCTAATGTCTGGAGAACAGGCTGCTGTGAAAGATGGCATATAAATATAAGGTTGGCAGGGGGAAGCACCCAATCTATGGCTGTCCAATCATCCAGTGAGACAATAGTTAGCAGCAAACAATCATGGTACATTTTCAGCCACAAAATGCATGTGCATTTTATATCAACATATGTGTGCACACACATGTCATTTGAGGTATGCATCCAGTCATAACTGTAAATCCATATATTTATTCCTATGCATTCGCCTATATACGCACACACCATGATAGCCATCTCCTAAACCATGAAATTGTATTTGATTTTTCTCATTGACACAGAGTATTTTTTTAATTGCTTCTCCCCCCCTCCCCTGCCCGGTTTACAGGCCTCCTCTGCAGATTAAGCAGTTGGGAGTCTGGAGTGAGTGTGATTCTCTCTCTCTCTCTCTCTCTCTCACACACACACACACACATACCACCTCAACCTCTTTGCCTTGCAAACCGAGAAAATTAATCTCCCAGCCTTCTCTGATATTTGGGCTGAATTACAAGCTGGGAGTGGAGATAAAGTGCCGGTAAGAGGAAGCTACAGGTACAGCAGAAAGCCCGGCTGGCTGGCTATGGGCCTTTGTCCGCACAGATAAAAGCTTCCTGGCTTCATGCGTAATTCAGTAGGCATCGCCTCCTAGCCCTGCTTAGGCTTAACGTTTGGCCCCGCCACACCCGGCCTCCGTGGCTCTGTTCTAACAGTTCCACTCCAAGAGAACACAGCAAAGCTGCAGATGACTAAAGGGAAAGCATCGGGTGGGGGGAGCGTACGTCTGAGTGTAGGCAGGTATTGTATGCATACTGCATAATGTGTGTGTGTGTATAACAGAGAGAGGGGGGGCAGTTGCCATTGGTCAAAGGGGCAGGGCTCCTGCAGCTTTAACTGTTGTACTGAAGAGGGAATTTCACCAGGTGCTGCATGCATACAAATGGCACCTGCTGAAATTCCCTTTTCCGTACAACTGTTAAAGATACAGGAGTCCTGTCCTCCTTTTCATATGGTCACCCTATAAGATACAGGAGCCCTGCCTTCCTTTTTATATGGTCATCCTACTGTTAAAGATACAGAAGCCCTACCTTCTTTTTCATATGGTCACCCTATGAGTTAAAGTTACAGGAGCCCTGCCTTTCTTTTCATATGGTCACCCTACGCATTAAAGATGCAGGAGCCCTGTCTTCCTTTTCATGTGGACACCCTACTAAAGATACAGGAGCCCTGTCCTCCTTTTCATATGGTCATCTTACAAAAGATACAGGAGCCCTGTCCTCCTTTTCATATGGTCATCCTACAAAAGATACAGCAGCCCTGTCCTCCTTTTCATATGGTCACCCATGCAAGCATGCTCAAGAGTGCACACATGCGGTACGCTCCATGTGGGAGCATGCTTAGGTGATTGTCCCTTGTATCTTTTATTGATAATGTAAAGCAGTGTGTGATTTTGAGCTTGTTTGCACAATGGAGAATCAAGGATTCAGAGGTTGCAGTCTCAGCACCTTTTATTCTGTGATAACCACTCTGCTCTACGGCCCCTTCACACTTGCATGCACGCAGGAACAGCAGCATGGGAACTGTTTTGCTGTGGAGCAATGGAAGGCCACTAGGAGTGTGAGTGCATGAACGTGTGCATGCGAATGAATTAAGCAACCAGTGTGTTGTTGTGGTTAGAGTGTAAGACTGGGAATTGGGAGATCCGGGTTCTAGTTCCCACTCGGCCATAAGAGCTCACTGGGTGTTTGGGGCTGTCACAGACTCTAAGTCCAACCTACCTCACAGGATTGTTGTGTGAATAACATGGAGAGGAGGAGGATTATGTACGTCGCCTTGGGTTCCGTGGAGGAAAAAAGGTGGGATGTAAATGAAATAAATAAATAAATAAATAACTCCTCACAGACGAGGCCAACCCCTTTCCCTCCCAGGAGAGCTACTCAATTGGCCCTGACCACATCTTTAATGGCTCTGAGGTTTGCAAGTGTGTGTCTGAAAGGGTCCTACCTGGAAACAGAATTCTAGATTGCCTCAACTACTTTCTCTTTCTGTCTGTCGCCAATTGTTCCTAGATGACTATCTATGCTACTTTGTTGGACAGCAAACTCTACCCATCAGCGATAACAACTTGACCAATGATGGATTTTTGGTGTCGTTATCCCAGGATGACAGCAGAGAGTAGATTCAGGAACTCCTGATTTTGTCAGGGATTCTTGAGTCTCTTTCAGCTCACTTCAACCTCAGAGAAACACCTCAAATGTGTAAACATATCAGAGTTAAGGGGTAGTTATCAGGATAAGTAATTATTTGAACACATTCTGTGTGTGTGTGTGTGTGTGTGTGTGTGTGTGTGTGTATGCTGTGTGCCATGGGAATTTATGCCATCTGCATACCTTACAGCGCTTAAAATCTTCAGTTCACATTGCTTAGAATCTTGTTTTGTTGGTCCATGTTTAAGAGCCCACTTTCTACTTGAGGACACACGAGGACAAAGGCAGATGCTTGATGATGTTGTTTAATGAATGGAGTATCCTACTTTAGGGTGGGTGGCAGTAATTGGGGAGGGCTGTAGCTCAGTGGGATAGCAGCTGCTTTGCATGCAGAAGGTTCCAGGTTCGATCCCCAGCATCTCCGGATAAGGCTGGAAAAACTCCTGCCTAAAATCCAGGAGAGCCACTGCTGCCAGTCAGTGTCAACAATACTGGGCTAGATGGACCATGATCTGACTCTGTAAAAAACAGTTTCCTGTGTTCCTAACGGCTGGCTGAGCTGATCTTCAAGACCTTTACAAGATTTGCATAGAGCAAATGTGAGAAGTCTTATAAAGGTGTGGTCCAGTACCAGAAGCTAGTACATTAATTGCACGAAAACAGTGAAAATCTATGGGCCAGATGCATTGTGTGTGTATGTGCAACTAGCAATGCACTGTGCCATGTGCACACCTGTAAGACATTCAGAAGCATAATTCCTCAATAAGGAGACATGTTGAGACAAGATTAAAACTGCATAATTCTCCAACGCCTGCTAAAGAAGAGGGTTATTGCACTGATGCAAACATGTAGTTACACGTTGACACCCTGCGATTTTTACATAGCAATTTGGTGAAGACAGGGTAGTCAAAAGACAGCAAGCTAAGACTCCTGAGCAGGCTGTGTAACTGCACTGGGGTTTGAAAGGATGGGTGGGGCAGAGAAAGGAAGAATAAACAGGGGTGACATTACAACAAGGGAAGGGAATTAGGAGGGAGGGAAGGTGCATGGGAGGGTTTCGCTCCAGATTAAAATATTCACTGTGCTGAGGTGTGCAACTCATCTCAACCAAGCAAGGCCAAATAAGCAAAAGGAAGAGATAACAATTACTGGGAGATACGCTTGTTTACCACTTTCCCAGGAAACAAAGAACTCTATTAGCACAAAAGACTGGGTTGATTCCACATGACTGAGGTGTCAAATCTTATCCTTTTCAGATCAGGTCAATTTGCTGGAGGTTTTATTTGTTGGTAATTTTGTTGGGATTTTTCATCATTGGGAAGCATTTCTTGCAACCTTACAGTACACGTGCATGCATACACGTAAACACTGTTCTGCATTAGGGCTATGAACAGATCCGGATCCCGGACCTGGACCTCCCAGATATGGAGATCCAGGGCCCATTGGCCTTCCAGGTCCCTGGGTGCCGGCTGCACAGCCAGCACCCAGGGAAGCCAGGCCAGCGGTGAGTCCATTTGACTCACCACCCTCCCCACACTCTCCCTACTTACCTGCTGCCTCGTCGTTGCTACCACTATCCGCTGCTGCTGGCTGCTGGCCGCCGCTGCTTCTGCTCTACTGAGAACCAGGCCACAAGGCCTGGTTCTCAGTAGAGCAGAAGCAGTGGCAGCCAGCGGTCAGCAGCAGCGATGAAGAGTCAGCAGGTAAACAGGGAGAGTGGGAGGGAGGGTGGTGAATCCTTTTCCCCATAGACTTGCAAGTCTATGGGGAAAAGGAAGGTCTCCAGATCTCAATCCAGAGATCCGGATCCGAATCCAGTTCTGGACCAGATCAGGGGAAGTCCGATCTGATCCAGATTGGATCGGGCTCAGTCCGGATCGTCCGGATCCAGATCTGGACCAGATCGGAGGAGCTGTTCACAGCCCTATTCTGCAGCATGGACGGTGTAATCGCAGCACTGGCATCATCTGCACTGTCATTGGCCTGGTGTCAGCAATGGAGAGTACCTGCTTTGCAAGCAGAATGTCCCAGGTTCAATCCCCGGCGTCTCCAGCTAGGGTTTGGAAAGACTCCTCTCTGAAACCCTGGAAAGCTGCTGCCAGTCAGTGTCAGCAATATTGGGCTAGATGGACCAATGGGCTGACTCAGAGGATAAAGGGGTTCTTAGACTGACCCTCTTAGCTCTTTTAGTTCAGGAATTGCTTTGGAAGCAACGCAATGTATACAGACAAATAGATGCACAACTTCTAAGTCCCTGGGGGGAATATCAAACTGGGGACTCTCCGCCTCATCATGATACTTTGCCAAAGGAAGGAACAGCTGGCCTGCTCTCTGCTGCTGTGAGTGGGCAGTCGGGTGGCCACCAACTCATTGCCAAAATGGAGGAAATGCATTATCAAAAAAAGAGGACACCCATTTGCATAACATATTTATATATGTAGGTTCAAGTTTAGAAATAATGACTATTATTTCAATGGAAATGTAAAACATCTCACTATAGTGGAACGATTGACTAGATGCCCTATGTGCCTGCTCAATCTGCTGTCCAGGTGCTAAGGATGGGCAACTTCAAGGCCCCTCCCTCCTTAAGGTTCTTTGACTTTTAACTGGATTTGGACTGGACAGCTCATCAAACAGAGGATGCCTGCAAAGAGAGGACTGTGCTGTGCCAGCTCTTCAAAGTAGAGGACTGTCCTCTGTAAAATAGGACACCTGGCCATCCTAGCACTGGGCAGGAAGAGCTATTTCAACACAACTATGCTCCCAGCAGGGATCAAGTGATGTTCTGTATAGTTGTTGGTTTTGGTTTGGCTCCTCAGTCTTGAGCAAGTTGTTGCTCAGGCATGAACATAGTTGCTCTCTGGCTGGCTGGCTGGCTGTGCTTTGTTGCCCTCCTCCTTCTCAGCTGGACTACCACCAATGCTGGCTCCAGATTTTGGAGGGCCCTTGGACAAGACACACCCCGTCGGTTCCCTCCCTCAGCGAGACTCCCTTCTCCCCACCATTGTCCCCAGCTGCTCTTGCTCCTCCTCCCCTCCTCCTCCTCTCCTCCTCCTTGCTTGCTTGACAGGCAGACAGACAGCATGTAGACCATGGCATCTGCTGCTCCTCCTTCTCGCCACTACCGTTGTCTGGCCCAGAGCGGAGGAGCAATTCCAGGTGGGCATTTGTCAGTGGACCTTTCTTGGGGTGTAGGCCCAATCATGCCTACCCTGACTACCGTGTTGCCCCCAGACTGCCTGCCTTGACAGATTTATGAATGTGGCTTGCTTGAGGGTCTGGCATACACCTCATGTGGCAGCGGTGTGGTTGCATCACCATGTGACTGGCTCACCACCTAGGCTTACCACACTGACCATTCCGCCCTCCTTATAATGGCTGTGCATGACACAGGAAATGTGGGTTCTGTTGCATATCCCATTCCTGATGCGGCCTTTCTGGCACCATAGTCCTGCCTCATTCACTGCATTTGCAGGGGATCCAGATGGCAGCATCTTCTAATCATGACCCTCCAGTGTTTTCTTACAGCTTCTTCTGTCTCTTTCCTTAACACGAAGAACCCATTAAGGAGAAAAAGACAGAACAGCTGCACAGTGCCTTCTGACTATCAGCACAAGGAACTCTCCATCTGGAAGTCCTCAAGATCACTTCAACCTGTTAACACTGGACTGAGCATTTTCAATCAAGTGTGCAAAACTGTCTTTACTAAGGCAGTCATCCAATAAAAGAAATCTTAGCCAATTGGATGAATTTTGTTTACTCTCATTCACTTAGAATAGACCCTCATTGGGCCCTGTACTGTGGGTGTCCCAAACATCAGATGTTAAGCAGTTGGTGATTGGGAATATCTCCTTTTCTGTGGTGGCACCATCTCTGGAACACACGGACACACACACCATATGGCTTAGTAGTCATATTAGCATTTAGCACCAAGTGGGTAAGCCTGTTTTATTTTCCTGGGCCTATACGTGAATATTAAAACTCTGGCTAATGGTATTGATGCTGGACTTTGGGTGCTGTTTTCTTGGTGTGTGGTTTTAAACAGTGGTTTGGCATAATTTTGTTATTTTTAGAAAATATATGCGTGTATCTCAATAGGCACTAACTTAGATTTGTTGCTGGGTGAGAAGCAGGAATGCCTGTTCTCAGATGGAGCCTTCCACCTATTTTTTTGTAAGATGCCTATGAAAAATAAATTAACTAACGATTTTTTTGAAACAAAACAAAAATCTAGCCCCTTCTTAATCAAAAGGTTGTGAATTTATTAACCCAACTGCTGAATCAACTAACTGCACGATCCTATGTGTGTCTACTCAGAAGAAAGTCCCATTGAATTCAGCAGAGCTTACTCCCAGGTAAAGTGTGTGTAGGACTGGAGCCTGAAATGCTGCAGCCCCTCCCCCAACATTGTAGCCTCCAGATATTTTCAACTACAGCTCCCATCAGTCCCAGCCAGCATGGCGAAAGGTCAGGGATTCTGGAAGTTGAAGTCTAAAATATCTGGAAGGCACCATTGTGTAGGGGAGGGCTGCTTTACACAGTTGCATCATTTGGTCTTCAGTCCATTGGTGCCACTGAATTCAGTGGTACGTGCTTCAGAGTAAGCACGCAGACAGCATTGCATTGCTAGTTCAGAGGTTGGACCCAGATTTATGCTGGATCGACTGTGCTGGTGGAAGTGGACTTTCTGTGCCCTCCTTCTCATAGCAGCCCTTCCTTCTCCCTGAAAATACTACACAGAAAGTCAGGAGACCCTGCTGAATGGGGTGAGCTGTGGTGTAGTCAGGGGGAGGGAGAGAAGGAATCCCCCAAAATCTGTCAGAGAGACCTTTTGAAAGCCAGTGTAGTGTAGTGGTTAGAGTGGTGGACTAGGACTTGGGTGATCTGGGTTCTAGTCTCCCTCAGCTATGAAGCTCACTGGGTGACTTTGGGCCAGTCAGACTCTCACCCTAACCTACCTCACTGGGTTGTTGTGAAGGTAAAATGGGGAGGAGGAAGATAATGTATGCCACCTTGGATTCCTTGCATGAGGGGAAAAAGGCAGGATATAAACACTAGTCACAAGTCGTCTAAACAGGTCTAATATTTTATTGAAACTGTTTTCAGCTGTCTAAATTGTTTGAATTTTGTATGTTCAAATTCTTATGCTATATTCTATGCTGTATTTTTATGCTGTATTTTATTATTTTAGGATTGTTGTAAGCTACCCAGAGAGTTTTGGCTATTGCGCAGTGTAGAAATGAAATGAAATAAATGTATAAATAATATAAATGTAATAAATAAATAAATAAATACTTAATGAGCAGAGCCTCTCACAGAAGGCAGATCTGGGATCCAATCCAGTAAGTTTTCCTTTCAGTCTAGAACAATTCTATATATTCTCAAGGTGACAACAGATGTGAAGTCAGACATACTGACTCGTTCAGAGACCTTGACCATCATTGCACTGGGTGGTGGTGGGGAATCACATTTCCTTACCATCACTTCTCTGCCCCACTTTTGTTCCTCATTACTTCCTCTTTCTGCCCGGAGGGGAAAGGGGAAGTAAACAAAGACCACATGGCCCATTCAGAGGCTGTTTCTATTGCGCCGCTTTTCCTGCACACAGCAGGAGAATGCAGCACATTCTGTTTAAAACAAAAAAAAGTCAGATTAAAAGGGTCTATTTTGCCACGGAAAAATGAGCAGAAGGAGCTGGAGGCAGACAACGTTGTCTAAAGGACGCGTGAACATCCGTAAGTGGGCAGCAGCGAGTGTGTGATAAAACGCTTGTCTGATGAACCTCTTAGTGAGGGCATCTGGCTGGACAGCGCACAATTCCCGTGCTTCTCCTTGCTTCTGCGCCTGCAGCCTAACACAACAAAGCACATTCAGCTCCTGAAAATCGTTGGTGGGAAGTCGAAAACGGGAGATGTGTCCCTCTGGCCAGCTGCTGCTGATTGGATAGCAGCCACCAGCAGAGCTTGGCACAACAGGTTCTGAGCTCATTCATTTTAGAATAGCAGGAGCACGTCTACTTGAGCAGTGGGAAGTTGGAATGGCAGCAGTTGCAGAGCACCCTTAAAGGTCTACATCTATCCTTAAAGGCACCCCAGATTTGACTATCACAAGGGTCGGTCCAGTTCTAATTCCGGGTTTATCTTTTCACTTCTTTACCTATTACGAATAACCACCATTCAGATCCATAGGAGGGGGGTGTCTAAACATGGAAAAGGCAAGCAAGTGCAGCGTAGAATAGTTTCCTAACGTACATTTGAAAGCAAACTGTCTTTGCCTCTGGGCTTGTCCTCCTCAGGCCTCCACCTTTAGTAGAATGGGAATTATAATAATTTGCCTCATACAGCAGTTGTGGGAATGAATGAGATAAGAATGGTAAAATGCTGTTTCCCCCCCTCTGTGTGCCAGGAGAACCGCTCTATAAATAATGCAACAGCATCTTATTTCTCCAAATTAGCTGGGGAGAGCAAAGGAGGAAGCATCCAAAATGTTCTAGTAATCAGGAGATCAGATATTTACATACAGCCTCACTGATATTGAGTTACCTGGAGGAGACATGGTGATTTCAGATATCACTCGAGGCGATCTGGAGAACTGAAGTTCAGATAATAGGAGCTCCACTCTGTATGCATGACAGAGCCCGCTCAAGGATTTGTGCTGCTGACCTATGCAAATCACCTTGTTGCTGTTTACCCCACTTGCCCTTGAGTCTTAGGGTGCTTCCAGGCAAAGCCTTGATTGTGCAATTCTCCTGCCTCATTCTCTGAATTTTACTGGGAAACAAGACATTGTCTTCCGTATGTAACCCCACACTCACCTCATGTTTTCCCACATTTCTTGCATCTTTTTTTCTTTCCATCCCCCCAAATCCAGGAGGGAAAGATGGAACGGGTGCACCCATTCCATCTTTCCTTCCTTAATGGATTTTGATGACTGAGGCGAAAAACAAAATGGCATCATTTGAATGTCTGAGGAGAAAATCAAAATGGTGCCATTTGGATGGCTGGGAGGGGAATGGCAACCCCCTCCCATTCCATGTACAGAAAATGACTGGACTAGTAAATGAATCTGTCTTCAACAATGAGGATGGGGCATAATCCTGCAGTGCATCTGAAGGCAACAGGCTAATTATGGGGCACCACAGCTTGATGCATGGCATGGCATGGCACACAGGTCTCTCCTCCAACATCCTGGTGCTGCCTCCATGCTTCTGCTGCCTGAGGCCACTGCCTCACTCTGCCTAATGGTAGGGCCGGCCCTGGGTGCACAATGCCTTCCAACTAGTAGCAGTAGTGCTAGGAGCCATCTGTGTGGAAAAACTTCTTGAGCAGAATGACAACCATATTTTAAATCAGGGGTGGCACACTGCTCCCTTGGACGCCACTGGGGGGGGTCGCACCCCTACCCCCCCACCCCGCCACCACCTGCCAAACTGATGCTGAAATTTGGCAGCACAGTAATGGCAAAAAGTGGCAGTTTTGCTTTAATCGAAATAATGTGATTGGGGAGTGCACGATTTGTTTGGAAGCAGCATCATGCTCCCAGGAGGTTTGCAGGAGCATGGTTTTGCTTCCAAACAAAGTGTGTGTTCCCTGCATATCTTGTTTTAAAGTAAAATCACCACCTTTTTTGCTGCTGCTGCAGCAGCAGCAAATTCAGCACTGATTGAGTGTCAATGTACAAAAGACGGGGGCACATGTGGCCCGCAGACCCAGTGTTGCCCCTCCTGTAAATTAAGCAGGAGTCTCCTTTGTCTTGTTTGTTTGTTTGAATGTCTATCACTTCCTCCCCTTTACAAGTATATTCATGTGCCCCAGGAAATCAATGGAGATCAGAAGACTCTAGGTCAGTTATATGCCCTGGAATGCAAAGGATAGCCCCAGCTGATAAACTGCTAAACCACCACTGTGTACCCCTTTTGCAGTAGGGATGCTTGAGGAATTCAGTCTTTTCAAGTTGCAATGCAAAATGGCCCTGTGTGCATCTCCAACACGAGGGGTATACAACCCAGTGCCCTCCAGATGTTTTGAACTACAGCTCCCTTCAGTCCTAGCCAGCATGGACAATGGTCAGGGATTATGGGAGTTGGAGCCAATGGTGTAGTGCAGCCAGGGCTCAGTGAGACACAGCACCTGCACTTTTGGATTAGCAGAGGTGCTGATGTTGTCTGCCATCCCACTGGCAGCACCCTGTGTTCTCTGGGCTTAGCTGCAATCTTCACAGGTTTGTTGATATGGATCAACACAGCTGCCTGCCGTTTTGGACTCTCCTTGGGAGCATGGCTATGGGGACTGTCAGGATGAGCATCTGCACTTCCAAATTGACACCTCCATCACTGGTTGTAGCCCAAAACATCTGATTGTCTATCCCCATTCAACACTAATATGTTGAATTTAGTTATCCATCAGCTTTTGTATTTCCCAGATGTTCCGCTCAAAATTTGTTTAGAAATGCATATTTTGAGAGAGAGAAACACATTTTAAAAATATGTGTTCAACTAGGTCTTTAAAAGTATTTTTTCCTGGACAGAAAGGTCTGGTGGGTGAACACGCTCAAGGGACATTGCCTGGAAACAGCCTGGTTCATCAATCCCTAGGAGGCAGTGGCTCCCTCTTTCTCTCTCCAAAGCATTTACATAGCTGAGGCAATGGTTCCCTTTGGATTTTGGCACCCCAGGCATTTGGCTATTTTGCCTCTATAGTTGGACCTGTCTTGCTGCATCAACTTGTGCAGCAGGGGTGGGTGACATGGCCTTCCAGAAGTTTTGTCCTACAACTCCCATCAGCCTTCACCATTGGCCATGCTAGATGGGCCATAGGGTGACCATATAGAAAGGAGGACAGGGCTCCTGTATCTTGAACAGTTGTATAGAAAAGAGAATTTCAGCAGGTGTCATTTGTGTGCATGCAGCACCTGGTGAAATTCTCTCTTCATCACAGCAGTTAAAGCTGTAGGAGCCCTACCCCCTTTTGTATCTGGTCACTCTAGCTAAAGAGGGCAGGGCTCCCACAGCTTTAACTATTGTGATAAGGAAATTTCACCAGGTGCTGCATGCATACAAATGACACCTGCTGAAATTCCCCTTTCAATACAACTGCTAAAGATACAGGAGCCCTGTCCTCCTTTCCATATGGCCACCCTATGTGGCTAATGGGAGTTTTAGGCCAAAGCATCTGGAGGACCACAAGTTGTTCACCCCCCTGGTGTACAGGAAGGTGGTTGCATAGCAGCATGTTCAGATCTCTCCCTAAGCTCATCCTATGGAGCCCTGAGCTTTGCATGTGCCAAGCAAAGGCTGCTCAATGAACTAGTGTGGTGTGCATATCCCATGTTATATGGGATGGTCTTCCTAGGAACTTATGCAGAGAAGCCTAACGGAGCATCTATAGGGGGTATGCAAATACCCCAGACACAATCCAGGGTGAAGGAGACACGGCATACACCTCTGACACACAACTCTTTCATCATCACTGTCTCGTGCATCAAGAGCGCTTGATCCATGGTTGGCTCTCACAGCCAAAGCCCAAGTGATCTATAAATAATTTTCAAATTTCATTTTACCTACAAGCCAAATGAATGAAAATGGCTCTGGGGGGATGTAAAACTCTGCCGCTCCCGTGAAGCGTGAAGTCTGCAGATCTATCGAGGTTAGAGGGCTTATTGCGAGAGCGGGCTGGGAGGGGTGGATTCTCTTCCCCTCCTTCGTAAAGCTCAGCGGTGACACCACAAGTCTGGGGGATGCAACGCAGCCCTGGGAAACCATCTTAATCCGCATGCACGGCAAGGGCGGCAGAGCAGGCCCCAGCCGGCGGACGATTTGAAAGCAAGTCCTATTTGCAAGGCAAAAAGGGCCATGTAAATCACAGAACCAGGACTCTGGGGGATGTGCAGGTAACAAGACGAGCGCACAGTGAGGAGTGGCTGGAGGCTCTTCTAGGCTAGATCACCAGATAGAGAGGGGACGAACTAAAACAAAGGACAGTACTTGCCCATAGGGAAACCATACTTGCCCATAGAGATTCATTGCATAGCACTTGCCCATAGGGATTCATTGCATAGCACTTGCCCATAGAGAAACCATACTTGCCCATAGGGATTTATTGCATAGCACTTGCCCATAGGGATTTATTGCATAGCACTTGCTCATAGAGAAACCATACTTGCCCATAGGGATTCATTGCATAGCACTTGCTCATAGAGAAACCATGCTTGCCCATAGGGATTCATTGCATAGCGCTTAAAGACAGGTCTCTTCTGGCAGGCATATCCAGTGGAATTTTAGAATGTTTTTAGGATGTTTTTTAGGATGTTTTATTGCTATTTTAATAACATGTGCCATGTTTTTAATCAGTTTTATGTGTTTTTAATCAGTTTTATGTATTTTATCATATTTTATATTTACTGTTGTTGCACGCCTCGATCCAGACAGAGAGGCAGGTAAGAAATAAATTTATTCTTATTCTTATCTGTACCACCGAGTAACATGTGAATGTTGAATTCGGTTGACTTACCTCACTTGGAAGATGCCGTTCCGGCCTGCCTTGCGCAATATGGACTATAGCACGGAATGGGCATCGGAACGTGGTTTTCGTTGATGTTTTGTGTCTCCTGTTTTTGTCTATCAACGTACTGTGTAACTGTTGAGTTAGGTTGACTTAACTCACTTGGAAGATGTCATTTTGTACAGGCATCAGAACATGGTTTTCGTGGCTGTTTTGTGGCGTATTGTATCTGTCCCACCTAGTAATGTGTGAGTGGTGAGTTTGGTTGAGTTGGCTCACTTAGAAGTTGCCGTTTCAGCCTGTTTTGCCCAATATGGACTATGGCCCAGAATGGGCATTGGAACGTGGTTTTCGTGGCTGTTTCCTGGCGTATTCTGTCCCACCTAGTAATGTGTGAGTAGTGGGTTTGGTTGAGTTGGCTCACTTGGAAGCTGTCATTCCAGCCTGTTTTACGCAATATGGACTATGGTCCGGAACGGGCATTGGAACGTGGTTTTTGTGGCTGTGTTGTGGTGTATTGTATCTGTCCCACCAAGTAATGTGTGATGGTGGAGTTTGGTTGGTTTCAGTCATTCAGAAGTGGCCGTTCCGGGGCATCCATTTGGTTCCAGATGTTATTCTGGGAGTTATGGGGTTAATAATATAATATTGCAATGGTTTCAGTCCTAAAATATTGTTCTCAAGTGTTTCTAATACATGCCAGTGTTTTTGGCATGGATTTTTAATATAAAGGGGTCGTTCTGGCTCGTTCTGTTCCGGCTTTTACACCGTCCCGTATATGCAATGAATCCCTATGGACAAGTATGCTTTCTCTATGGGCAAGTATGGTTTCCCTATGGGCAAGTGCTATGCAATGAATCCCTATGGGCAAGTATGATTTCTCTATGGGCAAGTGCTATGCAATGAATCCCTATGGGCAAGTATGCTTTCTCTATGGGCAAGTACTGTCCTTTGTTTTAGTAAGAGAGCATATGCTGGCTTCCCTCAGGGCAGGAGGAGAACTCCATCATAAACTTTGTCCGAGGTGGTCACAATTTGCGGGGGGGAGGGGGACAAGTGATGCAGCTAGGGCTGGACTTTGAAGGCAATGTCAGAGCCCTGCAGCCCCCAAATGACCACTCAGAGAGTAGCAGGTGAGGAGGACAGCAGAAGCAAACTCCATTTTATTCCTGTTGTCATGACAGTGCTATGATTTATGTGAGGTTAAACTGCAAATCTGTACATGTCCAGAGGTGCCCCCCCCCCAAATTAGGGTTGGCACGTTGTTATTTTAACATGCCAGGAATGTAGAAGCAGTTATAAAGCATACAATGGCAGTGGGGATGGGAGAGAAATGTTAGTCGTGTGCTTCACAACTGAAGTAATACGCATGGCCATCTAATGGCTGGGGGACGGGACCCATAAGTTCATGTCCAAGTAGATTACCATCTCTTCTGGTCACTTACACCACTACTGACACTTGCTGTTTAACATCATGGGCACTGATGGTGATGCCTACCACACCACACAAAAATGACCATTCAATTAGCAAATTAAGCCTTTTTTTCCATGTAAATGCAATTATGTGGATTGCATTGTTCTGATTGGGAAGGAGTCTGAGATAGCCTGGTTGTCATCTATTTCTCTCTCTTTTAAAAAAAAGAAAAGAAAAGACTCTCGTATGTGCTTCTCTGCGTGAGTTAGAGTGCTTCCAGGTGAGGCTTTTATAGTTCCACTGCCCTGCCCCATTCAGAGACCTTTACAGTGTGTGTCTGTGGTCCAGATGCCATTGTCTTGGATTTGTTGCCCTCCTGTGCTTTCAGGTCTAGATTGCACTCCATCGGCATGTCCTGGAAAGTTGGAGATCTTGGAGAAGTGGTGGAAGCCATATTGGCCCAAATATCTTCTGCCTTGTTCCTATGTGTTTAGGGGGAATAGGTGCACAAAGTCTTTTGATTGGTAGCACTAAGATCCTTCTGTATGGACGTATCCTTAATGTGCACCGGCATCTTTCACCATGTATGTATATGTAGATGTATGTATGTGTGCATTATGCATATATATATATATATGTGTGTGTGTGTGTGTGTGTGTGTGTGTGTGTGCATATGCAATGTGCGCACATGCACACACTATATCACAAAACTGGATTCAGAAGCATTTGAAAATACAAATTAGCCAGGTAAATGATGAGACCGTAAGAATTCTGTCTACGTACGAGCATCTTTTCCGGCACAAGTGGGTTTAACAGCTTCTTGAACCTGATCCCATCCAAATGTGCTGGACTAGAACTCCCATGCTGGCCGGGAGTGGGGAATGATGGAAATTATAGTCCAACACATCTGGAGAGCATCAGGTTGGGGAAGACTGCCCTATCACAAGTGCTACCTAAGCAAAATGCATGTGGGGTGGTGGGGAGCCAATGCATGTTGACTTTAAAAAATGAACAAGTGAAATCCCTTTTAGTTGTTATAAATACAATCCATAGTGAACTCTTTTATGAACACATGTGGAACGTTTTGCTTTGCAGGCATCCCAGTGAACTATTATTGTCCTTATGCAGGTTGTCTGTCTTCCACAAAGACATGGGGGCAGAGGAAGAAAAGACAAGATCAGAAGTGATCAGAGGTCAGTGGTAAGGAAAAACAAGATCCTGGAGCATGAATTTGGCTGCTCCTGAGGGGCAAGGCTTGTTGCTTCAGCTGGTGTTGGGATGTCCAGGGAAGTTGAAGATCTTGGAGAAGTGGTAGAAGCTGTATTGGCCCAAATATCCTGTTCCATACCTGCCAGCACTTGCCACATGAAAAGAGGTCACTCCTGGTCTTCCCCTTAACTTAGAACTCCTTACCCCCTACAAGTTAGAGCAAATCAAACTAGGTCAGATGCTCTAATATTAGCATTCTTCACATTCCTAAAGGTATGCTGAAAGCAATCATATTAACATACTTCAAATTGGCATATTCGTTTTTTTAAAAAAGAACTGATGAGTTTAGAGCTTTTTGGTCCCGGTATCTTTCTGTATTCTCATAAAGTTTGCAAATTGCCTCTTGCTTATGTTAATTTAATTTAACTTATGATCAGTACCTTATGCTAATTAACCTTGCAAGAGTTACCATGGCTTGATCGGAAGCTGGACTCTTGCAAAGCATCCTGTGGCCAATGCCTGGATCATACCACTTTACTTTTGTTCCCCCTAGCCTGGGGGGTGAGGTGGGGGCACTTGTATCAAATTTCATGGCTCTGCCTTGTTGGAAAGTACCCTAACCGTTTTGATACCTGATTGAGAGAGCAAGCGAGTGAGCCAGGCTGCAATCCTATCCACACATAACTGGGAGGAAGCCCCATTGAGCTTAGAGAACTTACTTTTGAGTAAACAGATATGGGATTGGGCTATCAGGGTGCTTCCAGGTGAGACTTTTATGATGCCATTGCTCTGCCCCATTCATGGAATTTTATGGGGGGTTGAGACAACCCCTTCCATTCCTAACTGTCTCATGTTTTCCCACCTCTCCTGTCTTTTTTCTTGGCACAGAAAATCAATTAAGGGGGTGGGGGGAGACAAGAATTGCTGCACAATGCCTACTGGTTACTAGACCCAGGAGCCCTCCATTTGGAAGCACCTTCTGTCTGTGAATCAGTAAGGTCCAGAGCATCAAGACCACAGGTAAAGGACCAGGTGCCCTCCCAATATTTTGGATTGTAACTTCCCTAAATCCTCACCATTGCCCATGCTAGCTGAGACTTCATAAGGAAATGTTGATGGCTGCTTTCCCTATGACTAAAATCTTGCATGCGAATGAACTAGGTGCCAAAGCAGAATCAGAGCCTTGGTCCAAGCGCACAGCCACGACAGGGTATTTCCAGCGTATAGACAAGCCCCATGTCACAGGTATTCACACTATAGTGAGATGTGCTGTATTTCTATTTAAATGATAATGATTATATCCAAATTTGCATCTATGCATAGAAATGAGTGCATGCTAATTTTCTTTTTTTGATCTATACCCCACCTTTCCATCCCAAAAATGGCACTCAAGTCAGCTGCTGCCTGCTGTGATTGCTTTTCCTTTTCTTTTTTTTTTCTTTTGCTTGGCAATAAGTTAAGACGGAATATAAAGATTTTAAACCAACAATGCAAAGCAACAATGCAGCACTTAAACAAAGCAATGTCCTCTTTTTTGATGATGGATTTCCCCTTTTTCAGGATGGGATGATTCATAAGTGGCCTCCCTACCTGACCTAAGGAGATCCCCCCCCCCATGGCTTCAGAGCTGAAGAGAAGTAGCAGGTTCACACCACCCTCTTCACACACACCCAGAGATCATAAGAGTTACACAGACACAGTTGCAACCTGTCTGCTTAAGCTCAGCTTAAACAGAGTGGCTACTGCTGGTTTCCTACGTAATCGGGGTGATGGAGGTGGGGACACTGGAAAGGCAACTGGACTGGGTGAGGGGGATCTCCTTTTTGTCCTGCCTTTCTTTCTCTGGTATTTTTTAAAAGGGCGTCCCTTTTGTAGTGAATAACATCCACTGCCTAAAGAGGTACAAGTACTGGGCCTGGTAGCTAGAAAGGTGAGGATAGCAGCTGTGCCATAGAGGAGTGTGCTGGAGCATATTTTCATCAGCCTGGACCATTTCTCCTGGTCATTCCCAGCTGTGTGTAAGACTATCCTGAGCACCTGTTTAATTATCAGCGCTTTGTGAATGACTGTGCTGCAGTGAGTTTAATAACCACCGCTCAGGAGTAATTGGAGTGATTATTGTATGGCCTGGAGGAAGACATCTCCACTCGTTATCTCCAGGGAGTAGCATCAGGATGCAGGAAAAAAAAAGATAATCAGAGGCTTATTTGTAGTGCTTTGTGTAATAGTTTTAATAGGATTTGGAGTATCTGAGAGATCAGACCTCACCATCCCAACTTGATGCAGCTACGAGTGTGAAAGTCCAAATATCATCCCTAGATACATTGCATTGGGACTTAATGTACAATTCAATTCTGTTTTAGATCAGAAGTTCCATAAAGATTGCAATTGTAAAAAAAAATACTTTTTTACTAGCTCTATGGCCCTCACTGTGTCTTGTCTGTTTACCTCTACTTCCTTCCTTTCCCTACTCTGCAGAAGCCCTGCTACCATTGGTTCACTTATTTCACTGTCATATGTGCCTTCTACCATACTGCCTGCTGTGCACGGGCTGGCATGACATAGCTTTCTTATTGTTTGTTTAAAATATGTATATTCCCTCTTACCTTATTGCCAAACAAGGCAATTGACAACAAAACCAATTATGGCAGCCAGCAAGAGAAACAATTCCACAGCCCAGCCTTGCTCAGCCTGATCCCCTATAACCCCCAGCATCCCTGACATTGGGCATGCTAGCTGGGGCTGATGGGAGTTGAGGACCAAAATATCCAGAGGTCACTAGGTTGGGGGAAGGTTGCCAATCACTATGGGAAAACTATGTCTACTATGATACATGAAGTTAAACAAATTGGGGAGTGCATTTTTAATATTTAGAATACATTGGACATCTGATGTGGATGATGGGTGAAAGACCTCTTGGAGTTTACAGCTCATGTACATAAAGTTTACACAAACAGGGAGGGAAGACAAATTTCAAAATGTTTGGAAGAACTCTTTAGAACTCTATGCGGACTAAGAAGTAGAAGACATCTTCCTACTCTGTGCAGTAGCCACTCCTCTGGACCATCAACGCTGTTATTTTTTTCTTATTTTTCCGTTTCTTTCCTTCTTTAAAATTTCTTAGTCAGTGTTACCTGACTAAGAACTCAAGGGTCTATTTTGAGCACAACTACATATTACACATATGTAATGATTAGCATGAGCACTTCAACCCTCCTCCAAGGTAAGACAGGCTGCAAAACACTCTTTGGCTCAGTTCGGACGACATATTAAGCAACGGAAGGGTAAATAACGTACTGACCATGCGTTAGGCAGGAGGAGCTCCACGGACGACATGCTGCAGCCAGCGCTGCTCAGAACCGGCAAACGCCCCAGCTGCTAGGAACTTGTGGCGGCCATTTTGGTTGCAGCCTCTCCTCAGTGTGTCCCCCAGCCGTATCCCAGCATGCACCGTGAGTTCTGCCGGCTGCATAGAGCGGCCGGGGTTTTTTGGCTGCTCTAGACAGCAGAACTCTATTCTGAAATAGAATAGTCCACCGAGAGAGGGAGGGGGCAGAATTCAGACAACACTTTAAACAACGGGGCTTTGGGCTAAACAATGTGCAAACCCGTTGTTTCGCTCCGTTGTTTAAAGTGCCTGATTAATGTACTGTCAGTTGTGTGTGCGTTGTGTGTTGCCCTCCAGACGACACAATAAGCAACACAACTGACAATTGTTCCCCCCCTCCTCCGTTGCCTAATGTGTGGTCCGAACTGAGCCAGTGTGTGTCATTTACTCCTTGGTAGTGCTACCACCATCCATGTTTTAGGGAGCAATCCTATTCATGCTGGCTGGGGAATGCTACGAGTTGTAGGATGTTTTTCTACCTAAACATGTACAGGGTTGTACCCTGAATCCACTCCTCAGATCCAATTAGACAGTTATTTAACTTCCAAGTCAGAGAGTGAAAGAAATACCAAATTGCATCAAAGAAGCAGTAGAAACCAGAAATGTACTGACTAGTTCTGGCACTTAATATATTCTAAAAGTGCTTTCAGTAACTCACATATTAAAGCACAGCATCTCTCTTCAGCTGGCATGCCAAACAGCATGGGTCATCTTCTGGCAATTTGTAGAAGGTGTTCAAGGGGGAGAGGGAGAAAAGAGGCACTGGTAAAACCCATCCTTTTTATCTCCAGAGATTAAAGGAGGCTGAGGGCGAATCAGGCAAAGGATAAACGTTCCTTTGGACACCTGAGAGTCCTCATGTAGGCAGAGGGAAATGGTCATAAGCATCTGCTAATGAACAGGTGGGAAAGAGGTGAAGTAAATGGAGGCAATCTCATTCAGTGTTCCTATGAGACTGGACTAACTAAAAGAGAAATGGATGGAGCCTATGTGATGGTTTGTCTCTGAGTTCAGGAAGACGGAAGTCTTTAGGCAGAAATGAGAGCATTTAGGAGAGGAGCAAGGGGGTTGGGCCTTGGGTTTGTTACAGCGTGGTTCCTTAGTACTTTTTTGGAATTTGTTTTTCATTCAGTACAGCTTGCCAGACTACAATTTGAAGTGAAAGATCAGTGTGGGGAGAATGGGCTTTGTTACCCTTCACCCAGGTTCCATTTTTCTGCTGAAAATCAGCCTCCTAAGTTGCTTTTACTCCATTTCCATTTCCTCAGCGGGAAAACTTGTATCTTTTCCAAAGCAGTCACAGAAACAGCTGGAGGGGACAGACAGGGACTGAAAACTGGGGGTTGTGGAGGAGAGAATAGATAGTTATTTAGGGTGTCCATATGGAAAGGAGGACAGGGCTCTTGTATCTTTGATAGTTGCATGAAAAAAGGAAGTTAAGCAGCTGTCATTTGTATGCATGGAGCACCTGCTGAAATTCCCTCTTCATCACAACAGTTAGAGCTGCAGGAGCCCTGCCCTCTTTTGTATCTGGTCACTCTAGTATAGCTCCTGCAGCTTTAACTGTTCTGATGAAGAGGGAATTTCACCAGGTGCTGCATGCATACAAAGAACACCTGCTGAAATTCTCTTTTCAATACAGCTATTCAAGATACAGGAGCCCTGTCCTCCTTTCCATATGGTCACCCTACTTTAAGCTAAAATATGCTCGTATTTTTTTCTTTTGTATTTTGCCCCCATTACCTCCAGCCTTGTCCACACTGCAATGCACCCCCGCCCCCAAAGAGCTTCTCTGAAGTTGAATTCGGCCCATGGCCTGAAAGTGTGCTGACAACTCTGTTCTAACACAGACAAAGAAGAGAAGAGCATTCTTTTTTTTTTAAAGAAAAAAAAATAGCTGGAAATATTAAAAATAGAGAGTGAGCCTAGCAATAGAAAACAAAACAAAACAAGAAATGACAATGCATTCACACAACTCAGCCATGATGATTTCCAACCTAATACATCAATTGAGAACTGTAAACTCATTGCAGGCATCCCTAATAGAAAAGTTCCTTTCCTTGTCCCTGATGTATTTACTAAGAGACAGTTCACAGAGCAAGCTAATGAAAAAGCCACGGGTTAGAAGAACTCAAAAGCTCCAGACTCCCGGCTATGTAATCTTTTTGCAGTGAGAGAGAGAGAGAGAAGGATGTCTAGGTACGTGAAGAAGGGCTCAGTGCTGTCTGGCTATCCTGCAAGATATTTCCTTCTTTCCATTCTGATGATAGTCCTAGTTCTGAGCTGCAAGTGAGAAGTGCTTTATAGGATGTCTGGAAGCTTAACCTAAGGGGCTATTAGAAAGGCTTGTGCTTAGGCAGAGGTGAGGAAAATCCAGTGTTAATGAGCCCCAAGGCTGCTTAGCCAGGCAGCCCGCAGCTGGCAGCCCCAGAGCAGCCAAGCGAGGCTCCAAGCCCATGCTAATCCCCATAGATCTAGGAGTTTTAACGAACCCATTTGACTTGACTTTGTGTCGATGTTTTTAATCTTCAGAGTGTTTCATCGGAAGAGCCAAATCCCTTTTGCTGGTTTCATGCTTGCCCAGTACCATGCTAGGACCCCCTGGCATAATGGTGGGGGAGAAGCTGTAAAATGATCTCCTCTGTAATGAGCCTGCTCCCCTTTAAAAGGAGAGCAACACTCCTTCCTTGTGGGTTAATCAGTATTCAGAATTATGACACTTTGTCTGATGCAGACGCTGTTGTAAATTTTACTGTTGCCAGGGCTGGACTATTCTTTAGTGTAAATCAGCATATAATTGAATGTCCTAAGGAATAAATGCTTCTTTCCCCTTTCTGAGCCAACCTTCCAATATAATTCACCTGTGCTGCTCAGGGATAGGGTGGTTCGTTGGTGGCGGAAGAAGAATGAATCCAGTGGACCAATTCCAAGGCATGCAGGCAGCTCATGACTGCCTTTTCTACATCAGCTCAAACCTCTTGCTTGTGTTCCCCCCACACCTTTAGAGTTATGCTAGTGGAACGATCTCCCCGACGAGGCCCGCCAGGCGCCAACATTGTTATATTTTCGGCGCCAGGTCAAGACTTTCCTCTTCTCTCAGGCATTTGGCAATATCTGAGGAGCCTGGGTTTGTTTTGTTTTTGTAGCTTTTTGAAGTGTTGAAGTGGTTTTTAAATGTACAGATTGTGTGTATGTTGTATGTTTTTGCTGTTTTAATTTTTGTATATTGTTTTTAATTGTTTTTAATCCTATGTAAACCGTCCAGAGAACTTCGGCTATGGGACGGTATACAAATGTAATAAATAAATAAATAAATAAACCCCAGTTCCATGCTAATAGCACAAGTTCATGCTTTTATGCAAGGGGGGTGAAGTCTTGCTGTAGTAGGAGGACAGTCTATTGCAGACTTTCCCAACCTGGTGCCCCTCAGATGTTTTGGATTACAACTGGGAATGTGTGAGGCTGGGAATTTCACTCCATTTCAGCATGATGGGATTTTGCAGCATTTCCATTCTGTTAAATAGTGGCAGACTGTAGCAGATTTCCCCTCTCCAATTCCAGAAATATTTTGTGCATGTTAGGGGGGGTTCCCTGATTTGCACAATTTGGGGGGAGGGGGATCTTGAAATTTGTGCAAATGTGTCATTTTTTGAAATAATAATAATAGTGATCTTGCGCAAGTGTGCATGATCGCAAGTCCACCTGTCCTCTATGTAGCTCTGCTTTGGCATTTCCTGAAGGGGGGGATTGACAAATTCTTTGAGAAGTATGGAATATGGCTCTGCTTGGCTAAACAAAGTACTGGGTGGAGAGGATGCAACTGACAAAGATATTGATAAGAAGGGAATAGTCTCTGTGGGGCTACATAGTGGACAGGCTTGCACAAGATCACCAATAAAAAATGTAAAAGAATTACAACACCATTTGCTCAAATGTCAAGATTCCCATACCCACACACAAATATGCAAATTGTTAACATTAAAAACACACACACACAAAACGGAATCTGTGTTTTGGTTCGACTTGCTACAGATCAAGGTGATGCCAAGAGGGGAAAATGGAATGAAATCTGCAGGGCCGAACCAAAAAAAATCTGTTGAGTTTTCATCTTCCAGCCAGCCATGCTGGTTGGGAATGCTGGGAGTTGTAATCCAACATATCTGGAGGACACCAAGTTGGGGAAGGCTAGCGTGTTGGCTGCATTAAGGCTACAAACCTAAGTACACTTATGAAGGAGGATGCCCCATCTATCTCAGTGGGTTTGACTTCTGACAATAAACTTGTGATTGCCCTGTAAGGCTGCATTCTTACCTACACGTACGTTGTGGGAAGCTCCACTGAACTCAGTAGGGCTTCACTGTGAGGCGACATGAATAGGATTTTGCTATAAAAAAAATTATGCAGGAGAGGTGAGTGCTGCTGTGCCAGATTGCGGGAGTGCACAGGAGGAAACAACAAAATAAAAGAAAGAGGAGGAAGATCAGAAAATGGTGATGCACTGGGGGAGTGGGGGTGGGGGTGTTTATATCTGGTAGTTCAGCTGCCTTTTAAGAATCGTACCCTACTGAACTTTAAAGCACTATATAATAACAATTAAGGATATGATCTTGTGCATATTTAGGCAGAAAAAAGTCCTACGACTCCCATCATGGCTGGCTGGGCCATGCTGGAAATTGTAGAACTTTTTTCAGTCTAAGCAGCCATATGCATTGTGCCTTAAATAACACATTTTAAGTGTGCACAAAATGGTGCAGACATGGGGAAGGGGAGCTGTGTCTCTCACCACCCTTAGGCACTATCCAGAGGTGTCTATGAGACACGCAATCACGTTCCTATTTCGCTTATTAACGTGTTTCACATTTTAACAGGAAAAACACACACACACCACATTTTCACCACGATAAAATATTGCAACTTGAGGACTAGGGAAATGTAAATTTTTTGCAGCAAAAACATTATTTTGGGCAAAGACTGTTGATCCCCTGGAACCACTGATTAATGACTGCATATTTTGTGCACAATAAACCAAAAGGTCCTAAATAAAAAGAAAGCACACAGGCCAGGCTAACATCGTAAATCAGCATCAATTAAAAATGGGGTTAGAGGATCTAATACACCAGGGGCCCCAACCCTTTTTGGGCTGATGAGCACATCTAGAATTTTAAGAATGGGCAAGCTCCCATAACTGCCATGAGGGGGCTTGCCCATAAACAAAATGGTTGTCATGGTGGGTGTGGCCAGTCACAAAAAGGCAAACTAGTGAGGTTAAAAGAGAAGTAACTTGTCGAAGTCAGTGATGGGACTTGGATTGTAAAACACAAAAGCCCTCTTTTGAATCCAGTTTTCTGCTCCAAAAATGGAGGAGGCGATCTTCCTGCCACATTCAAGCAGTTGTATGAATTTGCCCTAATGATCTTATGCCAATGAGCATCGTCACTTCTCTGCCTGCGCATTTGTTCCTCATTACTTCCACTTTCAAAATAGGAAGTAAACAAGGAGCACGTGGCACATTCAGTGGGCTGTTTTGATCCCGCAGCTTCTCCTACACACAGCAGGAGATAGCGGCAACTTCCATCTTTAAAAATGAGTCAGACTTACTGGGGTGTTTTTTTGTCGTGCAAAGAAGGCTAAAAGGGGTGGAAGGCGCACAGGAGGCAGACAACGTCGCGAAAATCTGTGAGTGTCCAATAACGAGCGTGCAATAAAACGCTCATCCGATGGAGCTCAATATCTTCCCTTATCTGGCCAAAATTGTCCAGGTCATATAATAACTTCCGGTATATGAGCCAAGCTAACAGCAATTTCTACATAGGACTTTAGGGCAGGTATAAGAATCCCTGGAAGTAGAGGCAGTGTTTGGGCTTTTCTCTCAAAATAGTTTTTGCTGTAAAAGCTTCTAAATGATGCAAATATTTGACACACACAGATACCCTCATGCAATGCTTTTCTAGGAAATCCCAGGAATGTGAAAGTCCTGTAGGAATTCATAGGTCAATTTGGGAAAATAGCAGCAGGGAGAATTGCAGAAGGGGCGTGTGCAAGAGAGCACACACACACACACACACAAAGAAATAGAGAGAAAAAACAAGACGGAGCTTTGTGTGTGTGTGTGTTTTAGGGCTTGTCTGCACTGCTGAGCATTCATCTTGATTTTATGTGAATGTAATGTGTATTTTGCTTGTGGCATCTGTACAAGACACAACTGGGAATCGGTATAGCCTCTGAGTTATCATTGCTTAAAACCATCTCAGACCAAATTATTACTCCATTTATTACACAGCCGCAAAAAAAAAAAAGAAAAAAAAGTGTATGGCTTGAAAGCTCACATTAACCCCCATAAACCTGCTCTGGGATAGCTGGCAAGGACTTATTGTGTCCTTGTATGGCCCTCGCCACCCTTGCTGCTTTTGCTGGTGGCCAGACGCTTGTGCTCTACTGAGCCAGTTTCGTGGCTTTCGTTTCCTATTTCTTCTTGTTCATTGCGCTTTTCTGTTATTGCTCTGCTTTGCCACTGAAAGCCGAGAAAGTGATGGTTCCGTCGGTTAAAATACATGCAAAAATGAAATAATTTGCCTACAATTTGTTTTTGTTTTTATTATTATTATTATTTATCAACTATTCAAAATATATCTTAGCAACTGCAGGATGTAAAATTGCAGGCTGTGCTCCGCATGGTGTTTTAGTGCTCGCACAAGTGCATTGACCTACATCTGCACTACAAACAGGATGCCCAGTGGAGCCATCAGGGCACGACTTTGGGGTGGGAGTCCAGGGCCCCATTCAGCAGACTGAGCAGGAGAGCCCCACCCTCACCCCAAGCATGGCAGGATTGGCTTACCGAAGTAAGAGAAACAATACACATTACATTTCTGCGGAAAGATGCATGAGGGCGGGAGGGATAAGACCATTGAGTCCAGTCTAAAATTACTTCACTACACCACTGAGGACGCATTAACCCTAACCCATTTACAGTGCAGAAGTGCAGAAGTAAGTCTCAGAAGTAAGTCCCATTGTATTTAATGTGGTTTACTCCTAGATAAGTGAACCTAGGATAGTACTACTCTGAGGAATGACAATGCTAGCAACTCACTGTAAAAAAAACTGTATGAAGCCATCCCCCAAAGGCAAAAATGGGGAGAGCAATTTTTCGGAGAAGGTTTTCTACATGAGGCTCTTGACCAGATACAAAAGAGGGCAGGGCTCCTGCAGCTTTAACTGTTGCGATGAAGAGGGAATTTCACCAGGTGCTGCATGCATACCAATGACACCTGCTGAAATTCCCCTTTCAGTACAACTGTTAAAGATGCAGGAGCCCTGTCCTCCTTTCCATATGGTCACCACAAATCCATTTAAAATGGCTTATGCAGTGCCCCTGTGGACTGCTAGGTTAAAGAGAGAAATAAGGACCCTATTTGAGATCCCAGGACTCTATTCCACACTGAAAGTAAAGAGAGAATACAAAATGTAATGTTAGTTTAATAACCGTCCATATTACGTGACCTTCGGTGCTCTTTCTACGCCTGTCCAGGTTATGTCCCAATTGCCATTGCCGCCGCCGCCATCCGCCTTAGGCTACATGACCGGAACGGGCCACTGAAGTCATTAAACAAAGCCAGCTCTTTCCCAGTTCTGGTGCTTCCCTTGCCCGGTAAGGCTCACTCAGCCTCAAGCGCACGACCAAAGGTGGAACTGTTCCCCACGAGGTTACAGCCTCCCCGGCAGTAGTGGCGGCAACACCACGCCCCAGCGAGCAGGCCTCAGTCGCTGCAAGCCCAGGAAGGCGACGCGACGCGTCAAGTGGAGGCTCAGACTGACTCCGCTATTGATCGCTCCGGATCAATGGTAATACGAGAAGGCCCAGAAGTTGCTGCGAGAGGCATTGGATTCCAAGATACCCCACCTGAACTGAATGCAGGAAGCGGCATTAATAAAAGAAAACGCGTTCCAACGAACCCCGTCCCCTGCTCCCAAGCGACGGGCGCTTCCTTTCTTTCGAGACGAGGCAATTGGATTGTTTAACAAATTAGCTGGGCAGCAGGAGAGACGAAAAGAAAAAGATTGGATGGGGGAGTTCTGCCGAGACTTGCTCTTTATCTCCTGCAGCTTGGCGCCCAAAGCCTCACTGTGCGTATTAAGGGTGAGTGGGCAGCCGAGTTGGCAGCAAGAGGTGTTTGCAGGGGTATTAAAGCCATGGCTAATGTTTATCTCATAGACAGGCACCGGGGGTGGGGAGGTGGAAATCATCAGAAGTGTGCGCTAGCTCTGGGTGAGTGAAGCACAACCAGTTTAGAACAAACTCTGTTAGCTCAGCTGAGGGGGAACAGGCGGAACAGACCCCACAGTAGAGACTGTTTGGCAAAAGGAGCTTAATGCCCAGGCTTGGCACTGCATCAGCATCTCCCAGCCTGCTTCAGACAACAGGGCAAGTGGTCTAAAATTCTGAGAGTTGTACTCCCAACTATCTGGAGGGCACCAGGTTCGGGGGAGGCTGCTCTACATCATAGCTACAGAAGTACACAATTCCAGCATGCTTCCAGACGGAAGGCTTCTAGCGCCAGAACACATTGTGCAGGTGTTCCATCTTTCTCTTCTGTAATGGCTGTCCTGTGTGAAAAGAAAGGACAGAAGAAGTGATGGAGAAACACAAGAGGGTAATGAGTGGAAGATAACGGCGTTCGGACCATCATGTTCCATGAATGAGGCCGGGCAGCAGCAGCATGAAAGCCATTTGTGGATAGCCCTGGGCCCTCTGGGCACAGTCCTGCCATGAATACTGTGAATACTTCATTTCCAAAATGTAGACAGAAACAACCAGATTTAATTTTTAAAAACAGGGACAAAGGTCAAACTACACGTTACAGTATGGATACTTTTTAAAAAGCATGCGTACTGGTCACTTCTGTTTTGAAGAAAAAGCATTTGTAGGCCACCCATCCAGCTGAGGGCCCACAACAGTTTCCTGCTGTAAATCCCACTTCCCCTAGCTCTCATTTGCCCCTGGAAATGCTGTCAGAACACCTAAAAACTAGGTGTTTTTAGATGGGCGAACTCATCCCAAGTGAATGTGTTATTTACACGGAAAGTAACAAATTTGTCCATGTGAACTCAGACAAGAGTTCTCCTTTAATACGGACTCTCAATATGAAGATGGAAGCCCACCAAGGCTTCCAAGTCCTCCTTGCGGAACCAGAGCTACAACAAAAATGATTGAAGCCACTAAGGGGACTGTTTTAAATATGTTTTGGAGGGATCTAGATGAGAGGTCAACTTAATTTTGGGGGCGGGGAGGGTATCTGTGTATTGCTTTACTACACATGCTCTGAAGCTCACGATCAATTCCAAATTTAATAACAAATTCGTAATACATCAATCCAGGCTCCCTACAAAGGTGAGCATTAGAAATGCATGAAATTTGACTAATAAGCTGGCTTGTTATAAAATTTGGCAGCATCACTACTAAAAACCATAATCTGTAAGTGATCCACATAGAGATTGTGTGTCTCTTCAAAGTGGTGCACAAGAGGTAAGTTTGAGCATTGGAACCCATCATGCAAGGTAAAAGTAATACAAGGAATTGTGATGAAAATTCTCCAGTATTCCCATGTAAGTGAACTCAGTTTTGGTCCTTAGCAAGAAGAGAAAAGGGGCTTAAAGCCCCCAAGGAGGTGAAACAAAGGAGCAACTATAATGTAATTGCCATACTCAAGTACTGTTTATTAGACAATCAACCAGTGGAAGTACCAAGTAGAAATACATCATATATTCTGTCACTGCAAATATGTGGCATCCCCAAAGAAGTATTGTTTTCATATCCCAACAGTGAATCTCATATAAAGTCGACTAATTGATTGATTAAGGGTTAACATTATGGATCAGAGCTTGCAAGTTCTTTTTGTGATTAGTACACTTTTAATAGCAAGCGCTCTCTGTTTCTCTTGTTTGGTAGCTAGCCCTCAGCAAGTAATTTCTGCTGAACACTGATAAGAACAATTACTTTCAAGAATGTTCCTCACTCCAGATGGAATGTGCTCTGTTGGGAAGCTCTTTTTTTTCAGGGTAACACAATCCAAACATGATCTTGCCAGAGAAAGAAGATGCCTTTTTGTCTGAATAAGAGAAACCCTTGTCTTATCATAAAGGAATGTCATTCATCCTCCTACTGACACAAATAAATTCATAGACATCTGGCATGGGGAGGTGGAGACAATCCCCCAGCCATTTTTCAAGTTAAAAAAGATACCCACTGGCCATCCTCCTTATTCTTTTTAAAGAATTTATGGCCACTGTATGAGACTGTACTACTTTCTGTCCCCTTTGAAAACCTTGCTGTCTTCCAGTCACAACAGGTATCATTTTAACATTACAACCATGCCATGGAAGCCATTTTCATAATTCCATGGTGCATCCACTACATTTAAAGGCCTGTCTCTTAGCGCAAAATCATTACTATTAATCCTGGTTGGGCCATGATTTCATATTGAGAACCTGCATGATTAGCAACTCCTCCCACCACCATGTTTGCAGTCATTTAAATTCCCATCTTCACTCAGGGATGAACCCACCAAAAAGCAGCTGATGTTTTATTTATGTTTAAATTGTTTGGTTGCCCTGTTTTACGGATTGTGGTTTATATTTCATGCTTTCTTTGACTTCTAAGTTCTGACATGCAAACTTTTATATCATCATCATCATCTTTATGTATTACACGTCTATACTACCCAGTAGCCAAGGCTCCCTGGACAGTTTACAAAGGATTAAAGCCTTAAAATACAATATATAAAACATAATATTAAAAAAACATTTACAAAACATTCAACAATAAAAATCCCAGGACTGGTTAAAACCTTATCATATGCCATCAAATACATGGGAGTAGAGGAAAGACTTACCCTGGCACCAAAAGGATGACAATGTTGGCACCAGGCAGATGTCAGTGGGGTGAGTGTTCTGCAATCAAGGGGCCACCTCTGAGAAGGCCTTCTCCCTTTCAATCAATTTCCCAATTGAATTGCTACTAGTTTATGCATTTCTGCTTTTGTTGTTGCTCTTGAGGAAAAATCAAGAGCCTTGAAGAGTGCTGCTGACACAGATACACCATCACCAGGAGTGGGGAGCACATTCCTTTGGGTGGTGGGGACTGGAGAGAATATGTGGGCATCTGCATGCTGGAGGTGGGCATGGCTAAAGCCAGCAATGGGCAGGAAAAGACCCACCGGTGGATGGGCAACCCCTTCCCTATTTATTTATTTATTTCTCTCTTTCTGACATCACCTTCTCTCTCTCTCCCCCACCCAGCAGAGGCTAGTGGGAGCAGAAGAGATTACTCTTAGCAGCTACATTCACCAAACTGGTGTCCCCCAGAAGTGTTTGACTGCAACTCCCATCATTCCCAGCCAATGGCCAGTCTGGCTGGGGATGATGGGAGTTGCAGTCAAACACATCAAGTGGGCACCAAGTTGGAGAAGGCTGCTTAGCAGAGATCTGAACTGCTCACTTGCAGAGGACCTTTGCAATTAGGCTGACAGCTGCCTGTAGCCCAACGGCTGCAGGTTGCCCACCCTTGCCCTGACTGGCTCCAAAGGAGGCTCTGGTGCCTTTCTGTCAAGTTGGGGCTTAAAGAAGGTGGGGCTTCTCTGGCGACCGCACTGCTGTGGGTGGGTGGGTAGGGGAAGATGTTCTTCATCTCTCCTCCTGCCACAGTTCAGAGCTAGGTTCTTAAGTGCTGCTGACCTCCTGGATGGAAAAGAGAAGCGGGTCGGTGGGGGAAGGATCAATGCAGCCACTGAGCCACATGCCTTTCCACTGTGAAAGGCATGAGAGTACAAACCCTCCTGTCCCCTTTGGGTCAAGGCTTGGGAATTCCCATCTATTTCTTCTCCCAGAAGGGATCCATCTGTTCTCCTCCCCTCAGTTCACCGCCTCCAGTTTATGCCTATCCCAGGCATTTGTCCCCATTCGCTAGGCCAGCACAACTCCTGCTGCTGCTGCTCCCACCCCCATCCCTGCTTCTTCATCCTTGCGTCTGTCCGTTGGAGTGACATTTGCAAGGTTTCTGGGGGCAGGGTTGCTTCTGCTCTCTTTTTGCATTGTTAGGCCTCCGCCAGTTCAGCCAAGAATGCATAATGAGAGGTTAAGTTTATCCCAGGTTCCCCAGGGCCCCCAATCCCCACCTTGCAAGCTGCTAATTCACTCCTCAATTGTATTTACTCTTGCTGATATTGCTGTTTGGAGACAGGGGCTCTTCTGTTCCATCTCATTGCTGCGTGAGGGCTTTGGGACAGAATTGCTTAGGATGCCTGTGGGGTGCACAAATATGACCCCACTTCTGTATTCTGAAGTTTGGGGGGCTGCCTTCACAGTGCCAAGTTGGCAATGTTCTGCCGCCAAACCCCACGGTATCACTGGTACAGGGTGGCAGCAAATAATCCCCACTCGGGAAGGCAGCATGGGCTTTCCAGTGGCCATTTGGTTCACTAGGCTTGCCCCTTCCCCTCCCGTAGCTTCCTGTGACCAATGGGATGGCAGAAGAGCTGCGCTGACCTCATTCGGGCAGGAAAAGTCAGGTAGGTCCTTCGGCTCTTTGCCCTGTGGTGGCTCCGAATCTGCGGCTGTGTCATATAAGCGACGCAACACAGATTCAGAGCCACCCTGGGGCAAAGCCAACATTTAGACAGCCCGGAGTCTGCTTTCCTTTGACAGCCTTTTGGCCAAGCAGTCATTGACTAAAGTCAGTGGCTTGATATTCACCGTTTTCTTCATTTTTTTGCAGACTGCAGAATCAGAATGACAGTCTGCAAATTCAGGGTTGGCCCCTGCAGCCATTTCAAGGGGAAGATGCAAAATACACTGTGATACAATATATCACCTTCCACAATCTGGTTCCCTCCAGGTCTTGGACTGCCCCAGCCAACATGTAAAGTGATCAGGGATCATGGAGGTTGTAATCCAGTACAGCTGAAAGCCTGCAATGTCAAGAAGATCTTGGAATAAAAGCATGTACAGGAACAGGACACAAATCTGCATTTCAGGTTCAAATACTGGCTCAACATCCACAAGTAATTTCAAGGGATGAAAATCACACTGTAATGTGATATTTAGTACTGAGATGTTGCAATGAAACCCAGTATGTAGATCTATGACATCATTCTTTGAAGTTTGAATAGCAGTCCAACACTCTTCCCTCCCTGCACCTGCTTTAAGGGGTCAGGGCAAAGGCAAACTACATTCAAATTTGATATCTGAAGCAAGGCCACTCTCAAACAAGAATCAGGATTAGATTCAGCATTTGGGGCCTATGCACAACCTGGTGTAAAGGGGGCAAAAGGTGAAGAGTAGTGATACATCAAAGCCGAAATCACCCCTGAGTCCACTGTCCTCTCACAGGAATCTGGGACTTGCCTGATCTTCACCAAGCAGGATATAACACTTTGAAAGTGGTTTGAAAACGGTATATGGAATGTGTCATGGGCCCCAACAGTTGTCAGTGCACTTCAAAACCGTTATAAAGTAGTAGTGTAGATCCTGCCATGCTCTCATTTAGCATGACTCTTGGCCTGGTCACAGACCCAATCGGACTAGCTCACATAGCAAGTCAGATGGCAACATGGCTCCCTGGACCATAAGCCTCTTTATTATATACCTCTAGCGATTGCCCAGTCCTATCTACCTCTGGCATTGTCCATGCCTGTATCTACATGTATTGATCTATAGTAGCACATCACACAAATTGGGCTATACTTAGAAATATAGAGAGATGCTTGTGCATGAATGCATATTTGGAAATGTGGGACATAGAATCTGCAACAATATGTTGCAGTGCGAGTGCTCTTGTTCAGGGTTCCGGCCAGCCAGCTGCATCATCTTACATGAATAGGGTGACCATATAGAAAGGAGGACAGGGCTCCTGTATCTTTAACAGTTGTATGGAAAAGGGAATTTCAGCAGGTGTCATTTGTATGCATGCAGCACCTGGTGAAATTCCCACTTCATCACAAGTTAAAGATGCAGGAGCCCTGCCCTTTTTTGTATCTATTCACTCTATAAAAGAGGGCAGTGCTCCTGCAGCTTTAACTGTTGTGCTGAGGAGGGGATTTCACCAGGTGCTGCATGCATACCAATGACACCTGCTGAACTTCCTTTTTTCATGCAACTGTCAAAGATACAGGAGCCCTGTCCGCCTTTCCATGTGGACACCCTAAATAACTATTCTCTCCCCCACAACCCCCAGTTTTCAGTCCCCTCCCTCAAACAGTTTGCCAGTATTCCAGGCCCATTGCACGTACTTGATCCTCACTGTACTTCCGTAGGCCTGCTGATGATCACTCCTTCTTGTGCACTGGTGGTGCTGTTTTGGCTAAGTAAGCATCCTCACCTAGAGGACTGAGTTTGCTCTTAGTATGTAGCACCTTTCACCAACCTGGAGCCAATAGCCATTGTCTTAAATCTGGGAGATTGTCCAGCCAAGACCCACACACTAAACAGATTCAAAGATACCAATATGACTCAAGTCCACCAGCCATGGTGGCTGGGAATGATGGGAGTTGTACTCCCAACATATCTGGAGGGCATGAGGTTGTAGAAGGCTGGCATATAAGATGGACTCAACATTCCAGGAGAGAACTGCACAACATTTCTTCACATCCCTTTTCTTTCTTTTTTTTTGACCAGGCAAATTCTAATGGTAGAAGGTGCCTGGGGAGCATGCAAAGCACAGTCCTTGATCCTCTCTTGAAACAACTTTGTCCATAAGATGTAAACACTGCCAACTCGAGAGTATGTGCATCTGGCCTTCATTAGCCTCACTAGCCTCAAGGGAGCTGAACTACTCCTTGTTCCATGAGGGTAGAAGGAACAAAGAAACTTCTCACCATTCTAAAGGATGCGTCCCTCTTCCAGTTACAGTTTGTAATTTATGACAGGTGCATCTCACAGAGCAATGTTTCGTGATCCATTGTGTTCATCATTCAACACCTCCTGTTCTTGTGGCCCTTCTGCTCAGAGGTCTTCAGCCCAGACAGTTCTTCTGCCAACCTATTTAGGACAGGCTGGGCAACTTGTAATCCTCCAGATGTTGTTGGACTGCAATTCCCATCAACCTTCACTATTGGCTGTTCTGGCTACAGTTGATGGGAGTTGCAGTCCAGCAGCATCTGGAGAGCTACAAGTTGCCCACCATAGTATAGGAGATGGGGAAATGTGGACAAAGCCCAACGCAGGCTCTACTATCTGCACATACCAACATGGGGCCCAGGGGGACATTAGTGAGGAATTCTCCTCGTCCTGCACCTTTTCGTCTGTATAAGACATGCCAGAAGAAGTCCCCATTCAGATGCACCTGAAGGCACTGTTGTGAGTCATGCTGTTGTGCTTGGCAAAGTGAATACATTTGCCTTGCTTTGGTAACAGCTAGACATTGATGGGAACTAACAGCCACCATTGCGGAGTGGAAAAAGAGCCAGACTAGGACCATGAAAGCCAGAGACCAAATCCCCACTTGGCCATGAAGTTCACAGGGTGATCTTGGGCCAGTTACTCTCTTAGCCTAACCTACCTCACAGGGTTGATGCGAGGGGAAAAATGGAAGGGGAAAACCATGTATGAGGCCCTAAGGTCCTTAGAGGAGGGGCAGGATATTTAAAAATGGACAGTTGGCTGTTCAAAGTACCTGGAACATGAGTCACATACACAACTGCCATGACAGGATTTGGTACCAGTTTTGCGTGAACTTGCAGAGTAATAATAAGGCTTGTAAGGAGAAGTCACTTTTGGATTCCAAGGTCAGAGGTTGCTTTGACCGTCATGGTACAACCTGTGTGCTTGCTTCTGTGCTCCTGCAATGCCTTCTTAATCTGTACATTTGTCAATGCACAGATTACTGCACAAACAGTCTAAATCTCATTGCTCTCACCTGCAAAAGGGACTTAACCTGCAGAGAATGCCACTGCTCAGGGAAGGAAATGTGGTGTAAACCAGGCTCTAATTCAGATGTTACCAGGAATAAGATATAAACCCAGTATAGGCAAACATTGAAGAGGCCAGTAGGGCCACCTTCAATGTGTATAGGTTTCCAACACAGGAACAGGAACCCTGGCCAATTAAGGTTCCCAACCCTGTGGAGGAAACTTCCACAATTAAACTTCCCCACCATCTGCCTTCAGACTCTGCGTTTTCTATATGTGGCTTTTAGCCCAGACGTTTACTATGGCTTCTGCTTCTGGATTCTTGGTGGGATTAAGAATAGCTTCTTTACATGTGTTTTTCTCTGGGGGGGGGGGGGGATTATCTTCCTTTCTATACTACATTACACAACTGCTAGGTGGTGCTGTTGTAAAGCAGAACTGCACAAATACACTTGGTTTCTATAGCTATTCAGAAAATATACTAGACTTTATTTGTTAGGGGGAACTGTGATAATGGTTGCAAAGCACAGGAGAGATCCTGGATGATGACAACATCATGTAAAGGACCCACAAACTACCGTGAGTGAGGAATTGTGAGCGCACAATAAAAGCCTCATGTAGAAAGTGTCTCTAAATCTTGGATTGAACAAATTTATGTACATTTGCTGCTGTTTTGCACATCAAAGTATTGCTCTCTTTTTAGGCCAGAGGTAGAGGCTTGGGCTCACTAGGAGCATCTCACACCGTGAATCAGGGGTAATGTATAAAAATATCCAAATTAGCACTTGCTTCACCCCAGGAGCATGGCAATCTGACTGATTAGCTGCCTGATGAACTAATATTGATGATGACCTCAGAAATGTCCCTTCCTAGCAATTATAGCAGAAATCCTAGAAGACGAAATGCTGTTTTAGTTTATTGAGGCAAATCTTAACAAAACATTTGGTATGAGAATGTCAAAGGAAAATAACAGAAGCCTGGGTTTATCTGGACTGTGGCTGAGAAAACATGCAGGATGAGAGGAGAGGCGGATATCTCTTTGACAATATGGGGGGGAGCATAAGGTTATGCTCAGTAAAAGGCTTTAAATAATTTTGGTAACCTCCCTCAACCCAATGCTACACCCCAATAGGAAGTTACCCATGGCTGACAATGGTGTACAAGTGTCAAACGTAACACAGGGAAACATCACAACTTGGACTTGAAGGCAGGGGAATTACAGTGACTCCGCTGTGATCTGCATCCAAGCTGCAGACAGATGGGAAACAGGACGGACTGAAGACTGGTGGACATGTGCACTGAACGAACACAGCTCTGCAGAAAGTCATCTGCAGATGCACCCTAACTCCAATAGCCTCCTTCCTCCTAGGGAAAGGATGCAACCTGAGGGAAGAGGACTTTGTTATGCGCCTCTAAATCCCAAGTGTACAGTCAGCTTGTGCCTCCATCTTTGGCCACATTGGCATTGTCTTCTCCTTTTCCTTAGTGTCCCCATCCCAGAATGGCCTTCTTTTTAGGGCTCTGAAATGACATATGCTCCATTGCCCTTTAATTAACCAGCCAGAGGGGCCATAGCTCAATGGCAGAGCATCTGCTTTGCATGCAGAAGATCCCATGTTCAATCCCAGCCATCTCCAAGTAGGGCTGGAAAAACTTCTGCCTCAAAGCCTGGACAGCCCTTGCTGCCAGTCAGTATCGACAATACCGGGCTAGATGGACCAAGGCTCTGATTCTGTATCAGGTAGCTTCCTATGTTGCTATGTTGTGAATATGTAGCTAGGATTACAGGGTGAGATACAAAGTGAGACTCAAAACCCAAAAGCAATTCCTAGAACACTTTTATTTAGATAGAATGCAGTTCAATTCAATCCGTTCATGCCTCTTTCAAGTAGTTACCAATGTTGGAGCAATTGCGCCTACTCAAGTCATATACTCAGAAGCAGGAAATGTGCTGCGTGCAACTGCTTCCCTTGTGTCCATGCCTTCCTCCTCCAAATTCTGCTGATTGTTGGCATATCTTAAATACTCTTTGCCCCAAGTTTTTGCATGATGTGGGAAAAACCCCTCTTGACATGTCCTCCTTGTACATTAATTGGGCTCTTCTTATCTTTTGGAAATTCCGATTGTCGATGCTAAAGGAAGTCAGCTTCCCTCAGAGCTCTTTACCACCACTTTGCCTGCTGTGACTTCTGCCTCAGGTTCAAAGCTTATCTTGGAAGTTTCTTAGTCGATTGTTTTCTTCCTTCAAAGTTCACGGATCAACTACATCTTGTTGTTCACATTCTCTGGTCAGCTTTGCATGTACACACACCTTGTTTCTCCCAATGTTTTGGCCTTTCCTTCCTGGTAACACTTCGCAGACCGTTTTGTAGCTCTCTTTTAGTCAGCTCCCTTTCTTAGGATTCCCAACACAGTCTTCCATTCCTGAGATCAGGGGGAGTAGTTGCAACAGGTCAACAGCATCATCCCCCCTGTCTAGCTTCTCATTCTATAGGGGATCAGCAACCTTAGGCTGACCATATGAAAAGGAGGACAGGGCTCATGTAACTTTAACAGTTGTAGAGAAAAGGGAATTTCAACCAGTGTCATTTGTATGCAATTAGTTCCTGGTGAAATTCCCTCTTCATCACAACAGTTAAAGTTGCAGGGGCCCTGCTTTCTTTTGTATATGGTCACTTTAGTATAGTGCCTGCAACTTTAACTGTTGTGATGAAGAGGGAATTTCACCAGGAACTAATTGCATACAAATGACACTGGCTGAAATTCCCTTTTCTCTACAACTGTTAAAGTTACATGAGCCCTGTCCTCCTTTTCATATGGTCAGCCTAAGCAACCTGCAACCCCTGGGCCAAATATCATCTCCCTACCCCCCCACCTCATCCCCAGCTGCTAGCCTGAAGGCAGGAGTGGGGAACTTCAGGCCCAGGGGCAAAATCCAGACCAATCCAGCTTTCTGGGGTTCCCTAGATGGCCACACCCCTTCCTGTGACCCTTTCCACAAACTACCACTTGTTTGCCGGCTTCCTGGCTTTGTACAGTTTTTCCCCTGTTCAAAGAGGTTGAAATGCCTTTCCTAACGCTTCGTTTCTGGCAATAAGAGCTTTAAGCTAAAATAAACTGAAGTATATTTGACCCCACCAATTCTGCCTTCAGCCCCACCTGTTTTGCCTTTGGCCATGCCTACTACCAGACTGTGCCCTCCCCAAGAGCTTCTCTGAACCTGCATTTGGCCTTTGGGCTGAGAAAGTCTCCCCACACCACCAAAGAGCTTCAGCTATTGGGCGGTATAGAAATGCAATAAATAAATAAATAAAGGCAAAAAGGGTAGATGGAGAAACTGGTGGTTGCAATCATGGGACTTCTTTATTTGAACATTTTAACCCCACTCTTCATTCAAAAAGGCTCCCAGAGAGGCATGCATCTTTGTTCGATAAAAACAAGATCCTCTCTACCCACAGGCTTATAATCTAAAAGACACTATGCGAAAGGGAAAGGGATAAGGAGGGCAGAGGAAACAAGCAACCCTAGGCACCAATTCTTATCATTAATCAGCTTTTTTATGATAATCAGGGGGCTATCTATACACTTTAAAAGCCCCGCGGTGGCTGCGTGGTGGCGCTGCATCAGTTATATGACGCAGCAGCTACCTTGCAGCCACCATGGGGTTTTCCCATTGGAAAACTTGGGGACTTACTCCAAATTTTCCTGCTGCAGCAAGGTCACTATGGCTCTTCCACTGTCTGACCTCGCTCTGGTGTTGCACCAGATGCATTCCTGGGCAGAAAGTGACCTCCAATTGATCTCCAGAAGCTGGGTGAGGGGCAGCAGGCAGGCCCAGTGAGCCAACTGGCCACTGGAAAGCGTGCATTGCCTCCTCCTGTTAGGATTACTCACTGCCACCCCACAGTAGTGATACCGCAGGGTTTCACATTAGAGCGGCGCCAATGTGGTTTCATGAAGGCAGATTCCAGCTAGAATGGAAACAATTCATGGAGAGGAGCCCAGCGGAGCCGGTCTTTCAGCTTCTCATCTCTTCTTCTGCTGCAGTCTAATGGAATGCTAGTAATCCGCCTTGGGGAGTAATAATAAGGATCTGGCCCATCCTCCTCTATCCCATCCTCAAAGTGGCCCTCCAGTCAAGCTAGTTGCTGACCAGGGGCTTCAGCTAAGCCTCTGTCCGAAGCAGCCTCCTTTCTTCTTTCATTCCATAAGTGGGATTCCTGGGATTCCAAATAAAGCCTCCCCCTCCACTCTCACGGAGGTATTTTCCAAACATCCAATCCTCTCAGCAAACCTTCACAGCAGCTCTCCTCTAGCTCCCTGCAATCAGCCGACCCCTCGGGAGGTTAAGGGAAGACATTTCTCCTGTGAGGGCTTAAATAAATGCCAACCCACCAACAGCAGAAGCAAGCCAGGGGTTAAGTGGCTTTTGTGAGCTAAGGTAGTCTGTTATTCAAGTGCCCAGGAACCGTTTACACAATTATTTGCTCAGTGTGATCCTTCTCCTTCAGCTCTGGTTAATTTATTTTAATACTCAGTATATAGGTTGGGTTTTCCTGGTGTGTTTACATACAAAGGAAAGAAATCTATTAGCCTCACACACATTATGTATTTACAACATTTTAGGAGTATCACTGAAAAAGAAATCTCCAATCTTGTACTTATTTAACCTTTGGTGCTGCATTGCTTGGGTATACATTACATCATCCTTCCCCAACCTGGTGCCCTCAAGATGTTCTGGACTTCAATTCCTATCAGTCTTTGCCAGCATGGCCAGTGGTCAGGGATGTTGGGAGTTGTAGTCCAAAACATCTGGAGGGCACCAAGTTTGGGAAGGCTTTATGTTATGGCAGGACAACTTGTGGCCCTTCAAATATTTTGGCCTACAATTCCCATCACTATTGGCTAGACTAGCTAGGACTGACGGGAATTGTAAGCCAGAACATCTGGGGTGGGGACACAAATTGCAAACCCCTGTGTTATGGTCAACTTTGGAATTCTGAAGTAGGTTTGCTTCCTCTTTCAAAAACAGTTTTGCGTGTAGAAATGGTTGATCTTTCTAGATAAAAGAAAATGGTGGGGAAAGATTCAACTGATTAATTTATACATGGTAAGGTGGAACAACTTTTTATGCTTGCCATGGCACTAATGCTAGAAACAGCATCCTTCTTTCCATGTAACCTTGAGGCACACTTCCTGTGGTGTTGTCATCATCATATCATGTGTTTCTTTACCAACCAATGATATGGCGCATGGACAGGGAAACACATGACCTAATGGACGCTGAATGCAGGTAACTGTGCCTAAATGTTACAGGAGAGAGGAAAAGAGCTAGACTAGGCTGACCAGATAAAATCCAGGTCAGGGCTCATGTAACTTTAACAGTTGTAGAGAAAAGGGAAGTTCAGCCAGTGTCATTTGTATGCAATTAGTTCCTGGTGAAATTCCCTCTTCAGCACAACTGTTAAAGTTGCAGGGGCCCTGCCTTCTTTTGTATATGGTCACTCTAGTATAGTGCCTGCAACTTTAACTGTTGCGATGAAGAGGGAATTTCACCAGGAACTAATTGCATACAAATGACACTGGCTGAAATTCCCTTTTCTCTACAACGTTTAAAGTTACATGAGCCCTGACCTGGATTTTATCTGATCACCCTAAGGATGCCATTTTTCACAGCAGCTCTGTGTCAAAGGCAAAGTTATGTTTCAGTACTCAACTTTCTGTTTAAAAGACACCATAGATACTTTCCTTTTTTCATGTAAGAGAACAGGATTCAATAAGCCTTTGTTATATTTTAGAAATTAAACTGCTTTGTCTATCTTTTCAGTCCATCTTTTTTCTTCTAAAATTTTGGCATTTGTTGTAAATGTGTGTGTGCATTAAATAAAATGAAATAAAGTGCTCTTTTTTATATAAAAATGATGCAGTAAAAATTTTGATAACTAAGAAAGAGAATGGTAGAATGAAAGAATGAAAGAATGAACCAGAGGGGGTAAGGACAATGGAGGAAATGGGGGAAACAGGCCTTTTAAGACTTTAGACTTTGGGTTTTTTTTAAAGAAGCCACAGTGATCATCACGCTCTCCACAAAGGATTGTATAAAGCAATGAAAAGGTGCCTTGTTATTGAAGACATTAAGGAAAGAGAGAGAGGGCTACTCCTACAGCTGAAATAATATTTTGCAGCATTTGAAATTCAGAACATTAATGAATCGTTGGCATTCAATGAAACAAAATGAATTTGTTTGAAGTTGCAGCAATGGAAAGCAGATTTCTTACTGACAGTACAATCTTGCATGCATCCGTCTGAAGTCCCATTGAGTCCAATTGGGCCTTACTTCCTGGTAAGTGAGTATAGGATTGCAGCGCTGGGGATTTAAGGCTGCAGCCCTATGCTCACTTTCTAGGGAGAAGCACTTATTGACTATAATGGGGCTTACTCTGAAGTAAATGTTCATAACACTGCACTGTAAGGGTCTCAATTGATCAATTCTTTCTCCTCTGTTATGAAAGGAGATCTATTGTCCTGGATCCCAATGGTTTTGTTTAGCCTTGGAGAAAAAAAACTGAATTCCTCCAGCCCATCAGTGCTACTAGGGTGACCAAAGGCAAAAGAAATCTTTAGTAGTGCGTGGGAATTTCAGCAACAGGGCTGGCCTTATACATTTTGCTGCCTAAGGCAAAGGACAAGATGGTGCCTATGTACAGAAGCTAGGCTGACCATCTGAAAAGGAGGACAGGGCTCATGTAACTTTAACAGTTGTAGAGAAAAGGGAATTTCAACCAGTGTCATTTGTATGCAATTAGTTCCTGGTGAAATTCCCTCTTCATCACAACAGTTAAAGTTGCAGGGGCCCTGCCTTCTTTTGTATATGGTCACTCTAGTATAGTGCCTGCACCTTTAACTGTTGTGATGAAGAGGGAATTTCACCAGGAACTAATTGCATACAAATAACACTGGCTGAAATTCCCTTTTCTCCACAACTGTTAAAGTTACATGAGTCCTGTCCTCCTTTTCATATGGTCAGCCTAACAGAAGCTATTGGATTGACAGTCAAATCTTACTTCAGCGTTGGTGATGGGACAGCGTCCCCCACCACCCTGCAGCATCAGGCTAGCTTTGGGGATGCAGGGCAGGCTGCATGGCAAACACAGCTCAGCCCTGCTACATCTCGCTACCACCCCCAGCATCTGCTGCCTGAGGCACCCACTTCACTCCACTCATCCAGGCATAACCAGATGCACCTGCCACCATTCACTTTTCCACAAAACATTTCACAAAGTGTCACAGAGAAGCCACGTCCTCCTCCTTGGATCTGATACCCTTCAGGGCTAGCTGTGCTCTCTGGACATGACGTACACTCCCCAACATACTCGCTTTACTTCCTTCCCTTGATCTGTGCCTCACTATCAGAGCTAGAGAGGTCACAACAATATTGATTTCTTAATCCTCCTGAGGGGAAGGATTGGCTGCTGGTGCTGCCCTTGGAGGCTGCACCAGTCTGCTGCAGCAGCTTTTCCGCTCTCTGCTCCCTGCCCTTCCTCCCCCAGCACCCTGCTAAATGTCTACTTATCCTGTGCTCCTGCTCACTGTTATCCCAGGCAAGGCACTCTGCAGATTTAAATAGAAAGGTATCAAAATAAAAGATAATTGTCACGAAAGATGAAGTTGAGAGGGGGGAGGAGTAGGAGCCGTCAGCGCAAAAGAACTTTTGTCTAATTTTGCCACCCACACAGTGCAGAGAGATACTAGTGCCTTGAACTCTGGCAGATAAAAAGCTTTTGTGGATCTATTCCCTGCTCCTTGAACAGCCGGCTCCTCCAACAAAAGGAGTGTTTGGTCTGTCCCTGAGGCCAACCGAGATGAGAGCAGCTTGCATCATGATCTTGGACGTTTAGGACAGCAGCTCCAGGGGGCAAATTGACCCTGTGTTATCAAAACTGACCAAAGCAACATAGGAAACTGACTGGGACCAAATCGGGTGGCTTGTCCATTTAGGCCGGTGTTGTCTAGTTTGATTAGCAGCAGCTCTCAAGTATAGGATGGATTGAACCTGGACCATCTGCTTCCAAAGCATGTGCAGCTCTACCACCACTGAATGATCATCCTTCCCAATGGGCCTTAAACTCTACGAGGAATGTTGCCCTCAACCCAAGGTCTTGATTAGAAAAGACACAGAAGTTGCCATCATCCAAAGAACCTGAGGACCAGAAAGAAAACATGTCATCCACCTTGGGCCTTATATGTGGAAAGGCAAGGTATAAAGTCAACAGACAAACTGAAGCACAAACATATAGCTGTCATTCCTGTTTCTTGTTCAGGTCTTTTGCAACCAGAAAGCTGGATGCACAAGAACACTTCTGAGGCTGGAGGTGACATTTAACTTCCAATAATAGAGACTCAATCTGCTGAATCTCTACCAGCACAAAGAAGAGGGGGGCTGGGAGGGAGTAATGTTCTAGGAGCCATTTTCCATCACCCTCTTTTATGACAAAAAGTATTTGCACCATGATGCAGTCAGCCAATTCCAGGGTCCCTATATTACTTAATTAATTACTCGGTTTAATTACTCCATCACTTCCACTGATGCTTAATTGAACTTGGTTTCTTAATTATGTGGTTCAGGATAGCTTGCCATTTGTCACCCTGATCCAGGAAAGGAGATCCACATATGGAAGCAGTGTGTGTGTGTGTGTGTGTGTGTACAACAAATGCAGGTGCAGATATATTTATACTGCCTATTTAATTTGCTAATGTATTTATAAGCATACGGCCCTTCAGCCTAGATAAACAACAATAAAAAAATTAGAACAAAAACAGACAATTAAAAAAAACCATCAATTAAAAGCAGCAGATTAAAAACAATTAACTGCATAATCCTATGTATGTTTGCTCAGAAATCCCACTCCATTCAATGGGGCTCATTCCCCAATAAGCAAGACTCCTCTTTTCAACAACTGTCCTACCTACTAGCCTTTTATATATGCCTGCCCACTCCAGACTAGGTTAGCACAAACTTCAGCAAATTCAGGGTACTGCACCTCCCTCGGAACTGACTTCTCCCAGTGTCAGGCTAACTCTTGCTCGGAACCCTCTTTGGATGGGCTTCCTACAAGACCCCATTTTCCTCTGGCTCCTAGCCACCATTACTACCAGCCCCTTTCCCTATGGTACCTCTTCTGAGGAGCTTTGATCCACATGTTCATCCTCCCTGCAAGTGGGCAGAGCACGGGCCACAACTGTGCTCTTCTGGCTCCATGTTACAACTTCTACCATGGAGCTCATGCAGTGTAGCAGCTGCAGCCTCGCACCATAAGCGTCGTTAGGCAGGTGGATGTTTGCGTTTCCCTACCATCGCTATGGCCTCCTGCTGCTGTCCCACAATAGCAATGGTCTCTTTACACGGGGATAGAAAGAACACAACCACATGGCCCATTCAGGGGCCATTTTTATCATGAGGCTTTTCCTGCACACAGCAGGAAATGGCAGCATATTTCATTTCTTTAAAAAAAAGATGGACTAAAAGGTGTCTATTTTGCTATGGAAAAGAGAGCAGAAGGAGCGGGAGGCTCATGGGAGGCGGGCAACGTTGTCTAAAGGACACGCGAACATCCGTACGTGGGCAGTAGTGAGTGTGCGAGAAAATGCTTGTCTGATGACACCATGTCTGGGAGCACATTTCAAAGCAACCTGGCAACCCCTGACTGACCACAATGGAAGTATGGCCTTGGTGGGGAGGAGGGGAAAAGAAGACTGAGTGCAACAAATAAACTTACACATGGTTCAATGTACGGCACAAAAAGATACTTTGAGACCCACGAGTCTGTGGTGACATCAGCCATTCTGCAATCCTTTTACATGGCAGGGTGATGAGGCAACCTGATCTTTTCCAGATGTTTAAGACTACAGCTTCCATCACTCCTACCCAACATGACCCATGGTTGTGGATTATGGGAGTTGTAGTACAAACTACCTGGAGGACACCAGGTTGCCCACCCCTAGGGAGTCCAAAGCTAGTTAGTACCATCTGGGGTGGTTATGTTTCTACACCTCCCGGTTCTCAGGCAAGTGATCCCTTTATTATTTTAAGAACATAAGAAGAGCCATGCTGGATCAGACCAAAGGTCCATCTGGTCCAGAACTCTGTTCACACAGTGGCCAACCAGCTGTTGACCTGGAAACCACAAGCAGGACACGGTGCAACAGCACCCTCCCACCCATGTTCCCCAGCGACTATTGTACATAGGCTTCTTGCCTCTGATACTGGAAGTAGCACATAACCATCAGGACTAGTAGCCACTGGTAGCCTTCTCCTCCAGGAACCTGAGACATTAGATGCCACTCAAAAAAGTGAGACAAAGCTCTGTATCATGGTTGGTTCCCCGAGGGAAAGAAGAAGGGAGGGAAGATGAGGCAGGCACTCCAGGATTCTGTATTCAGGATCCTTCCGCCTCTCTCCGCAAGGAATCCAACACACACACACAAACACACTTTGATCGTCTGCTCTGCCTCCTGCACTTTGACAGGCCCTTGATCAGTGTGGCACCATCATGTCTCTCTCCACAGCAGCCACCACAGTTTGGGACTTAGGTGCTGCCTCATTGTGGACCCTTTCATCACTTTTCCTTCCCTAGTCAGAACCATTGCAAATGGCTGCTTTGCCTGTCAAAAAACAGAGAAGAAAAAAAGCAAAGCAGTTCTTATTCCAATACTTGCTTAGAGTTGCCAAGGCATCCAATTAGCCTCTGTAGTCATGCCTTTAATATCACTTGTGTTGTGCAGACCCAAAAACCTTCACCTGCTGATTCCTGCAGATCTAGCTGTTCTTAAAGGCACAAGAGCAGGCTGTGTTTGTTTCATGGTGGTCATTTGGCAACCTGATGCCAGCAAGAGGATGGAGGTGCGTGGGCTTGTTAGGAGTTCAAATTACCAGCTCTTGCTTATTTGCAACATGTCCATTCACTGAAACACATGCAAATGTTTTGTGTGCTTTTTAGAATCACCTATTGCCTAACAATGTGGCAGGCAAACCAACAAGCAAAAACAGCACTCTATTGGGCATGTGTTTAAAGAAAGGTCAGACCAATTTAACACTGGCTAGGTAACGATCATTAACTTCGATAGGAAGAGGAATGGGTTGAGGAGGAGTAGGCAGGAAGCATTGGAGCTAAACAACCCAACCATTGCTAAATCAACTGCTTTTGCAAAATGCAAAAAGGAGATATCTGTGGCAGCGTGTTATGGACAGCTACACAGATACAGCAAGAAATACACAAATGGTCTTCTCTGGAGATACATGCTGGCTGAGAATTATGGGAGCTGCAGTTCCAACACATCTGGAGGGCACCTCATTGGGGAGGCTGCTGATCTGGATGCAAATGGGAATATGCCTCCCCTTGAATACATCCTTGTAACCACACTTGGATAGGGTCCAGAGAATTTGTGCTTTTCAACAGGTGCTCAGCTGCCAAACATTGCCCAGGTGAAGCATTCCCATCACTCAGTTTCCTAGCCAGGAAAAAAAAACCTCTTCACCAGTGAAGCAGGAAGCTGCCTTATATACTTGTAGAGCTGTGCATAGGTGGCCTCTCCAAATTCTCCACCCTATTTGTGAGTAGAGAAATTGGGCAGACAATTTCACCGAATGTCTCCAGGGGGAGGAGAATTTCTCCAACCATTTCTCACAGGTAGTCATCACCATTGACAAGGGTTGTAGAACAGCTTCTCCTTCTTTTTTCCCCCTAAGTGTTTTGGGGGTGGGGGTTGCACTGCTACTGCAAGTGGCAACAGCATCAACTGTGTTGGCAGCTTTCCCCCATCCTCCACAATTACAATACCTCATTTTTCTGCCCCATTCTCAGGGCAGTTTATAATTTATTTTGAATGTGTGTTGGTGGTGTTTTTGACATTAACTAGTCACTGCAAGGGTTGAGGGTACTGTCTATATTTTTTCTTTCTATAACATATCTCACCACTGCTCTACAGTCTCCCAGGCTGCCTGCACTTCCTGATCTGAAAAGGCCATCTGGGAGGAACAAATTCATGATGTCTTCCCCTGTGGGGGGGAAGGAGTGCAGGAAGCCAGGAAGGCTACAGGCTGTCAAAGAGGTGACTGTACAATGAAAGGCAGGATACTTTTACACACCCCTCAGTCATCTCATAAGTAAGGTCAGCACAAGAACCCTGAACCGAACCCATGACAATTTCTCCAAAATTTCTTCTCCTTTGAATTTCTTTTCGAAAGCAATTGCTTTTCTATCACATTGAATGAGAATGGTTGAAAGTTTCATAGGAGAAATTTTCGAGACAGCACTATATGCTTGCCCATCTTGTTCAGTTTAGTCTAATCTTGCTGGTAGTGCCTCAAAAACAGAGAGGAGTTTTTCCAATCCCTTCCTCTTGAATCGTCAACTGGCAAGATGGAGTATTGGACTGAACCTGGGGGGTTTTGGATGCAAAGCATATGCACTGACCTGCCCTCTGTACCACAGCTCTGAAGGACACAGCTAATAGCAGCTCTAAATTAGGGTGACCAGATAAAATCCAGGTCAGGACTCATGTAACTTTAACAGTTGTAGAGAAAAGGGAATTTCAGCCAGTGTCTTTCTATGCAATTAATTCCTGGTGAAATTCCCTCTTCATCACAACTGTTAAAGTTGCAGGGGCCCTGCCTTCTTTTGTATATGGTCACTCTAGTATAGTGCCTGCAACTTTAACTGTTGTGATGAAGAGGGAATATCACCAGGAACTAATTGCATACAAATGACACTGGCTGAATTTCCCTTTTCTCTACAACTGTTAAAGTTACATGAGCCCTGACCTGGATTTTATCCGGTCACCCTATTCTAAATTATCCCTCTCTCCTGCACTGGGAAGAGTGAAGTGGGATTGGTCAGCCATTTTTATCCCTGTGTTGCAAATGCAAAACTACGTCCTTCTGCTGGCACCAAACAAGCAGCACTTTGCCAGCATCCCCCTCTCAACCATCCTTGGTACCTAGACCAACTGTTCCCTACCTTAGTACCTAGACCACTTGCAACTCCCATAATTCCAAGCCAGAATGGCTAATGGCCATGAACAATATGATATACATGGCAATTATAAGAGTTGTCGTCCAAAATATCTGGAGGAGGCCAAGTTGGGAAAGACTGGCCTAGGATGATCTTCTCCTTCTCCTCCATCTCCTTCTCTTCTGTCTTCTTCTCCATTCTATCCTCCCCTCTCCACTCCATGGCATATATTAGTCAATTAATTAATTAATATCACGCCAGCTGTGTGGCTTTTTCTTGCTCCCGCCAGAGGGAAATGAGGCTCCAGGCCCTAGTACCGGGGGTAGCTGCGTTCCAGTGGGTGCCACAGGCCTTGGACATCTGGGAAATCAGGCGCCCCCCCAGGTGTAATTGCATTTCCTCGCCTTGCACGCTGCAGCAGCGTTTGACATGCTGTTTAATTGGTGTTGCTCTAATTTGCCGCCAGCCACACTAATTGATGGTAACAGTAAAAACTGTGCTGACAGGAGAAAGCAGGAGAAGAAAATACTGGAAAGACAACTCCAGGGCTCCTCCTGTCTGCCAGTGCGTTGTATCCCTGCTTCCAGCCTTCCATAGAATCTCAGAGCCATCTTGCCTGAATCCAGGGCTTGACGTGCTCAGAACTAAATGCGGTTTATCCAAGGCAGGCACTTCAGGAATGTGGGTAACTATCCCCATCATCCATACCTCACTTTGTTCAGGCTACACGATTATTATTCCTTAGGAGCACCTATTAGTTCCAGACATTGACTGATTAACGTGAACAATAAAATAGACCTTTTTCAGGTAAGCATGCCAAAGTCACAAATCTGTTTGCAATTTTTTTAAGTGTCTCTTTGACCGTTGGTGATGACATTATTAGATTTAGTATAAGGAATGCTTCAAGGTAACCACAATAAATACTGCAAAAATATATCCTGGATTGTTTTGTTTTTTAAATTGATTGCAGTCCTATACTTGGGCGTGGAGGTGTATAGGATTGCACTGTGAATCACGGCTATATATCCAGGAAAGGGCCTTTGAACTTTGCTGTGAATCTTTCTCTGCAAATGAAATCTCTCTCTCTCTCTCTCCAACCCACACCCAACTCCAAAATGATACAGCTGGCAGCACAAATTGATTTGTGGGAAAGGTGGTGGGACAGTTATAAGGTTGCAAGAAGCAAGGTATTCATACAACACAGACTGCAGGATTCTAATCCAGATGAGGCTCTGATATCATAACAGTCTCATGAAAAGGAAACATTTCTGTCTTGAGCAGTGGCAGCTGATGCTCAATGGAGTTGGTGGGGCCAGTGGAGAGCAGTAGAAAATCATGGAGCAAATGCCCCCTGTTTGTTGGGGGCTCTCTCTGCCACAGGTGGGGTGTGGATCGTTGCCACATTAGCTCCAAATATAATGCTGCCTGTGGTTTTGACCAAGACGTTTGGGGGAGGCTGGTGGCTCTAATTTCTGTGGCAATGTGAGTCCACTCTGTATTTCAGTGCTGAACCTGTTATGGGAATATGGTTCAGCACCTTGGAAAGCTCCTTTAGAGATCTGGCTGGTTGTGACTTTCTAATAGGGATGTGCACTGGATCGAACCCGATCCACGATCCGAGTCCGGTCCAGTGGGAAATCGGATAAATTATCCGATTTCCGATCCTACAGCTGGATCGGCCGATCCAATCCGAACTGGTCCGAAAAGGCTCCAAACCGGTTCGGCGGATCGGCGGATCGGTGGATCGGCGGGTGCCCACTGGCGCCCACCGCCGCTTCCATTGGCGGGCGCCAGCGGGCGCCCGCCGATGAAAGTGGACAGCGGGGGGGGGGAGGAGGGGGCGGGAGGAGGTGGGCCCTTACCTTCCCGGCCCGTCCGCTCCCGTCCGGCGCCGGCGGCTACTACCAGGGGGCTCCGCGGCCTGCTCCAGGGTGGCGCGCTGGGTGATGTCATCACCCGGCGCGCTACTCGAGAGCAGGCCGCGGAGCCCGCTGGTAGTAGCCGCCGGCGCCGGACGGGAGCGGACGGGCCGGGAAGGTAAGCAGGGGGTGCGTGGAGGGGAGGAGGGGGAGCGCGGAGGGGGGGAGGGGGACCCTTACCTTTCCGGCCCGTCCGCTCCCGTCCGGCGCCGGCGGCTACTACCAGTGGGCTCCGCGGCCTGCTCCAGGGTGGCGCGCCGGGTGATCACCCGGCGCGCTACTCGAGAGCAAGCCGCAAAGCCGGCTGGCGGTAGCCGCTGGCGCCGGACTGGAGCAAACGGCCCTAAAAGATAAGCAGTGGCGGGGATGGGGGCTTACCCCCCCCGGAGCCGTTCGCTTTTATCCGCTGGCGCCCGCGGGCGCCAGCGGATGGAAGCGGACGGCCCCAGGGGGGGTAGGGAGCGCGGGGGAGGGGGCTTACCTGCCGGGGCCGTCCACAGCGGACGGCCCCGGGGGGGAGGGAGTTAGGCCCCCCCTCACCCACCCGCCGCCATTTTTTCCTCATAGACTTGCATTGCAATGCAAGTCTATGGGGGGGGGGGGAAATGGCGGCCGATCCAAAAATTTCCGATTTTTGGATAGGGATCGTACTCGATCCGGTCCGGGGGGGCTCCGATTTTGTCCGAACCGATCCGTGACAAAATTGGAGGTCCCGATCCGGGTCCCGCTCCGATCCGGGGGGTCTGTGCACACCCCTACTTTCTAACATAGGAAGCTAGCTTATACTGAGTCAGACCATAAGTCCATCTAGCCAATACTGACCGGTAGCAGCTCTCCAGCATTTCAGGAAGGAGTTTTTCCTTATCCTACCTGGAGAAGCCGGGGATCGAACCTGGGACCTTCTGCATGCAAAGCATGTGCTCTATCACACTGAGCTACTGCACTGCCAACCCTTATGGTGCTACCTCCACAGTCCAATTCTTCTCCATCCATCTGCTGCAAGAGGAAACTGGACCCTCCCCCTCCACAACCACTGCTGCTCCTGCAGTCAGAGGGTGGGAAAGGCCTCGTGAAGTGACCCAAACATCAAAATGAAGAATGCCAAAATCTTCCTCTGGAGGACTTTGATTGAGCAGGGAGGAAGAGATGGACCAACACCCTGGAGGGAATTAATTGGAAGAATAACACAGACCAGGCAATTGTGTCTGCTTAAGCAAACTTTACTAATGAGAAGGGAGGTGGTATGAAATAATTCACACTGCAAATGGAGAGACATGTCTTGAAAAAAGGCCAAGACTTTCCCCCAAATCCCTTGGAGAGTGATGACCACTCAAAGGAGGTCCGCTTTTTCCCAACCTGGGACCCTCCAGCTATTTTGGAGATTGGCCCCAGCCAGAATGGCCAAAAGTCAGGGATGCTGGGGATTGTGGGCCAAAACATCTGGGTGACACCAGATGTTGGGGAAGGCTACTGTAGGCAATGCTGAGCTGGGTGGAACAATGGTCTGACTCTGTACAAGGGGTGAATGTGAGCAGGGCCAAGCCAAGATGTTTTGCTGTATGGGGCAAAGGACCAGTTCCGTATACACTAGCCAACAGGAATTGCAGTTGCATCTTCTTGAAACTCTGGCAGTTGGCTGGCATCCTCCTCCACACCTGGGGCAGCAGGATAGTTTAGGGGGTGCAAGACAAGACACATAGCATGCACAGCTCTGCCCTCCAAGACAGGGGATTGGCCAGGGGGGCAGGTTCAGGAGGAATAGCTGGAAGGCTGCTGCTGCTGCCCCTGACATCTGTTGCCTAAGGCAGTTGCTTCACTCTGCCTAATGGTGGGGCCAGCCCTGAATATGAGCGATGCAGTTACTAGGGTGGCCACTTATGCATTGCCAAAAGGGAGGATATGCATCACCCAAGAAGGACAGAAAAGGTCACTGTTTTGCATAAAATTTCCACAGGCTAATTTATGTGTATAGATGAAAAATGAAAAATGACTACAGTAATTTAAATCCAGTGCATGTCACCATGGCCAGGTGGAGCTATATGCTTGCTCAGCATGCTGTCCAACAGGTGGCATCTGTTGATGGGTAACTTCAGGAGCCCCTGTGGCTGCTCTCCCGTCTTATGGCTCTTTCTCTTTAAACTGGACTAGGACAGGACAGACTTTCAAAAAGAAGACGTCTTCAAATGGAGGACAGTAAAATACAACATACTGGACTCAATGGCCTTATAGGCCCCTTCCAACTCTACCATTCCGTGATCCTCTGATATGGTCACCCTAGGAGTTACATCGATTTTGGCTTCGTTTTCAGTTGGCAATGAGAACTAAGCTAAAGGTGTTATGGAAAAGGTGGACGTTGCATAGAGAAGGTCCCATGTTGAAGCTCTGGCATCTTCACTTTGAAAAGGAAAAAAGACAAAAAGAATTGGGTAACGAGTGATAGGACAGCCACTGACAAACTGAGCTAGGCTTGATAAACACAATCTGACCTGCTATACAGCCACAGTGCTCAGTTCCTGTGCTCTACTGCTTAGCTATTGGTTTACGGCTCCATTCGGAAGGGACACAAGGCCCAGCACTTCACAGAGGATAAAAAGAATCACTGTTCACACTCCAAAGATCAAGGCCTGAAAACTCTCCCACCCCTATAATAATAAGGGGTAGGGAAACTTCAGTCCGGGAGCCAAATCCAGCCTGCCAGGATTTGCTAGATGGCTTTGTCCCCTTCTCCTGCCCCCCTTCCCCCCCCCCCGATCATTTGTTGGTTTCCTCTTTTTTCCTTTCATTGTTTCATTGATTATATTTTTATACTGCCGTATAGCAGAAGCTCTCTGGGCAGTTTACAAAAATTAAAAACCCATTCATAACACCTTATACAATTGCTTTGGGGCAGTTTTCCCCCATTCTAAAAGGTTGAAATGTCTCTCCTAGGACTGAGTTTCTGGAAACGAGAACGTTAAACTACAATCTGGTGGTATTTTTTTGTACTTTAGGATTACCCCTTCGGCCCTTCCCTCTTTGGCCACACTCACTACTGGAATGCAGCTTCCCCCACCCCCTACACCTGCCACCCTCCCCATGCCTGAGAGCTTCTCTGAAACTGAATTTGGGCCCTCAGTCTGAAAGAGCTTCCCCACCCCTGGCATGTCATGTGTGACAGTGGCAAAGACGTTTCGTTCCACACATCCATCTGCAATCTGCTACCTCCCCTCTTTCCACCCTCCTCTCCTCACAGAAATTAGCCTTCAAACCCTGTGGGATCAGAGAGTTTAGCAGCTATACTTAAGCCTGTATTAATTTACAGAAATAAATTCAATTACATAAAAGCCATTTCTGTGCTAATGGCCTACAGGCAATAGCCATTTAGCAGCATGGTCAAATTTCATCAGCTCAAAGAGGTGGATGGGAGAGTTCACAGGAATGGCAGAAGTGTAAGACCACAGATTTTGGTGTTCTGAGTAAAGCGGAACTACACATGAAGCTAGTCCAGTGGAGGCGAAGCATCTTTGATAGCCTCTTTAGAGTTCTGACTGTTTCTGATCAAAACCAGGAGAAGCTTCACCGACCCGCTCGTATTGGAGCCACCAGCCTTCACTGTGTCAGTCAAATCTTTCAACAACCCTGCTTAACCACACAGCTTTTATTTCAGGAGGAAAGCATGTAAGGTGACCATATGATAAGGAGGACAGGACTCAGGTATCTTTAAAAGCTATGTAGAAAAGGGAATTTCAGCAGGTGTCGTTTGCATGCATGCATTGTTGCCATCACAACAATTAAAGCTGCAGGAGCCCTGCCCTCTTTTGTATCTGGTCATGCCAGGCAGGGCTGCTGCAGCTTTGACTGTTGTGATGCTAGGCAAGGCTCCTACAGCTTTAACTGTTCCATATCAGGGTCCCACAACTGCTGATCCTTCAAAACAAAAGTGAACAGGTTAAGCATGCTTGGTGAAGCCCAACATCATATGTAGTTTGGCCTTTAGTATGAAGACAGATGTAATATAAGAAGAGATCTCACCGTAAGACAAAGAGTTGGGCTTTGTAATTGAAATAACAGACATGAATGCCAGAAAACAGAAGACAGTCTCAGCCCTCTGTCTCTCTCCTCCCCCTGCCCCATAATTCATGGGGCTCTCTCAACTATCTTTTCTTATTTTTCAAAACATACTATGTCCATTTGACATTTTATCAAAATTTTTTCCACAGATTTTTTTAAAAGTGCAAAACCACCCTACGGATTGTGGAGAGGATTATGACTAACAATAAAGAAATCAAATTAAGCAACAGAATCAAGTGCTTGCTTAAAAGAGAAATGGCTTCAGTTGTTGGCAGAACCACAAACAAAGAGGAAGATGACTTAGAGCTCCATCACACCAGCGATTTGTGCACTCTCACCATGCCTGGTGTGTGGATTTGCAGCACGATACTCACAGGACGCTGTGCCTGTCCTGCTGACACCCCGCCTCTTCCCCAGCCTTTCATAGAACACTAAAAGTCTGGATTATTTTTCCTAAGCGCATTTAACGCGCCCTAAGCCTCTGTGTAGTTTTAAAGGAACCGGGGGCTTGAATGGATTGCATCAGGTCCTGGCAGGGAAAAGCGATCTCTCCCAGCAGCCGGCTCCAAGCCTCAATATAAAACCCAAGCCTTGCATCCCAGGCTCGAAAGCATTTTTTAAAATCATACAATGCCTGAATCTCTGCAGAGACAGGATTGTACTCCTTTGATGCCCCCAAAGAGTCAGACTAAAGGGTCGTTCCATTTTTGCCCGGCAGGAAGGCAGTCTGGTTGAAGTACTCACCTGACTGGAGGGAGAAAGAGAAGGGGAGGGGTGGAGTGGAGTGGAAGAGCTAACAAGCGAAGGAGCAGCCATTCAGGTGAAAGGGATCATAAGCTTGCTGCGCTTCTGCCTCAGAGGTAAAAAAAAAAAACATGGAGGCAAACTGGGGGGGGGGGGAATTTGGTGTGATGGAGGTTTTAAACTGGGCTTGCAGCTATGCTTGCAAAAATAGCCTATAATTATACTCAATGGACAATATAAATAAAACAGGGGACGTATTTTCCCCATCATTTCATTTCTATGCCATGAAAAAATAAATCTGAACATTGGTTGCTGTTAAAGGCACAGGAGCAGGGCCTATAAAAAGTTGGCACCCCTAGGCATGTTCCATCCTTGCAATGACAAGCGAAATTGTTCCATTCTTGTATTGTTGGGTGGGGGGCAGGGGGAGGTTGCTAGACATGCTAGGGTGACCATACGAAAAGGAGGATAGGATTCCTGTATCTTTAACAGTTATATAGAAAAGGGAATTTCAGCAGGTGTCATTTGTATGCATGCAGCCCCTGGTGAAATGCCCTCTTCATCACAACAGTTAACCTGCAAGAGCCATACTAGAGTGACCAGATACAAAAGAGGGCAGAGCTGCATCTTTAACTGTTGTGATGAAAGGGGAATTTCACCAGGTTCTGCATATATACAAATAACACCTGTTGAAATTCCCTTTTCTATGCAACTCTTAAAGATACAGGAACCCTGTCCTCCTTTTCATGTGGGCACCCTAACACACGCCTTCTTGAAACATGCCGTCTCTCAGTACTGGAATATGTTCATTGCCTAGGCTCCGCGAATGTGGGAAGGAAGAGGCGGAATTTTGGGAGCCTCAGCCGCAGGGTTGAGCTCATTTGCAGAATTTCAGCCGCCGCCACGCAATCCCACAGTCGCACAAATCCCTGCTCTTATTTACAGGCCGTGAAGCTGGGTGTTTAATATGCTAAAGACCCCGGCAGCGACACAGCCTACTCCGCTTTGCAAACATATGCATAATAGGGCCCTCGGGCCTACTGTTTGCTTGTGTTCTGTGATGAGATTTTTCCCTTCCACTTCACGCCCTGAGCTGAGCTGAGCTCCCACGCAGACCAGGGAAAGGGCTGCCGCTTTCATGTACTCATCTTGGGCACGGGTGAGCCGAATTCAGATGGGAAACAAGGCATCATTTTTAGCAACAAGAAGTTAATAACAATTGGCACAAACCACTGTTGGAGAGAGGAATTGGGGGAATCTCCTTCATGCTTCCGAATCAAGGCCAGGAATAAAAGGGAAAGAGAAAAAAAATCACATCACAGACTGTCAAATTGTTAATACATTGATTGATTGAGCTCAACACAAAACAATTACACATGAAGCATTCCCTCTCGCAATCTGGTGTCTGGCAACAGTTTGCACAACTGAGGGTCTGTGCTTTCATATTTTGCTTTTCAAACAAGTTTCTAGCCCTTACAGTTGTGGCCAAGGAAATATGCACCAAAAGTCTATGGTCGGTAGGGGTCGGCAATTGAAGGCCCCGAGAGCCAAGACCAAAGTCAGGCCCACTGAGGGGCCAACTCAAAGTGCAACCTTTGACTTGGCCCCTCAATGGCCAGGCCCCTGAATGGCCAATCTAGAAGCAAAAGTCTTATGGAGAAAGTAGCATCTATGTCAACAGAAATATCTTGGCAGGCTGCTGGGGGTGGGGTGAGGGATGTTATCTACAGATACTCACTTCTCTAAAAACCATTCTAGAAGGACCAAGTGCTGACCAAGCAAGCTTCCAGGGCCAGCGTCAAGGGTCATCAGGAATGGGCACCTGCCAAGGTCCCATAGCCCAACAGGGTCCCCACTCCTCCACTATTGCAACCTTCTTCTTCACCTGGCCCAGATAACTGTAGTGGTGAGAAGGAGCAACAGCAGGTGCCTTGGCCCACACGCTGCCTGGCAGTGGATCCTGCCTGCCGGCTGCTGGGAATCCAGATGCTGCCTCCGCTGTCACCTGTCCTATGCCTCTCAAAGTGAGGCATATGTGGGCGGCCGCTCTGAAGCCCCAGCAAGAGAGTGCCTGGCGCAGCTGTTCGCAGAGCATGCCAAGCCCATATGCCAGGCTCTGAGGGCTCCTTCCTCAGAGCAAGGCATTGGCAGGGAGCTGCAGCTGTGGGAATCTCCAGGGCCATCTCCTGGCCAACGCCTCACTCAGAGGAAGGAGCTCTCAGAGCGAGGCGTTGAGGGGAAGGCAGCTGACAGCAGCTCACATCACTCCATGATGCACAGCCCGATAGTGGCATGCAGCAGCATCTCGCACTCCTACACACACCCAGCTGTGCATGGTGATGGATTGTGCTCCATCCCACCAGCAGTGCATGGTGGCTTGCACTCCTCCCCACCCCAGCAGCAGCATGAAGCAGCAGATCACAGTCACCCCACCCAACCCCCAGCAGTGGCACACAGTGGAGGTGTGCCCTCCAACCTCAGGAGGTGGAAGGTCTTGCACCCACCCTGCTCCCTGGCTCTGCACCTGTCAAGCAAGCAAGTGGTCGCAATGCTGAGAAAGGAAATGCAATTGCTGCTAATGACCACAATAGCGAAAAGGTAGACTCGCTCGCCTGGGGAGGGGGGCGGTTGAGGGAGTCTTGCCCAAACCTGGAGCTCCGAAACATGGAGCTGGCATTACCAGCTTTTACACCATATGGAGAGCTGCCTCCTTCACTTTCCCAGTTGTATCTTCTAACCAGTATGTTTCTACTGCCCTTTGTCATGTCTCCCTACCACCACCTGTGTCTTTCACCTGCCATGCCAACGTTTCTGCAAAAACTCAAGTGACAGGAACGCAAAATCATGGCATCTGTACACTCCTGTGACTTGTACACGAACTTTGGATTTGGATTTACTTTCAGTGCAGAGTTTGGGCATTTTTAGAACATTTTTGGAGCACCACTGGGCTTGGGATAGTAGAAGAGGAATGGAAGTCTATGGTGTGCAGTGGACATGGGGTCAACACAAATACACCTGTGGTAGAGCCAGTGCAGGGCTGTGTTTAGAGAGTCAAGCTAGAGATTGGATCCAGATTAAGAGGAGACCCATTGAAAACTTAAATCATGACTAACTTAAGTCCCAATTGGTTTCAATGGATCTACTCTAAGTAGGACTAAATCTGAATCCATCTCTAGAACCCTAGAACTGGGAAAATCCCAGTTCAAATGTCCACTTTGCCACAAAACTCACTGAGTGACTTTAGACCAGTCACTATATCTTAACCTAATCTACCACTCAGGGTTGTTGTGAAGACAAAATTTGATTGGGGGTGATAGAACCATCTATGCCACCTTGAACACCTTGGAGGAAAGACAGGATATAAACATCATAAAGAAATACCTCCCGATTGTGGATTTCATAAGTTAGCAGGCAACACCAGCTTACGCACCTCTGCATGTATATTTGAATGTATGTATATTTGTCTATGGATATATTTGTATACGTATGTATATTTAAAGTGGAGAAAAAGTAAAAAATAACAATTCCCAAGTGTAATGCAACCTTCCCTAACCTGGTACCCTTACAATGTTTTGGACTACAACTCCCAGCATTCCTGATCATTGGCCATGCTGGCTGGGGCTGATGGGAGCTGAGGCCCAAAACACCAGCTTGGGGATAGCTGGGGTAATGGCTAGAGTATTGGACTGAGCCCAAGGAGACCCAGATTCAAATCCCCACTGAGCCATGAACCAGTCAGCATTACTCTGCTCACCTACCCTGCAGGTCTGCTGTACGGATGAAACAGGAGAGTGTGTACAATCCTGAACTCCTTGGGGAAAGGGTGGTATTTTTTTTTAAAAAAAGAAAATGTAATCAAATAAACGATACCCCAAATATATCCCTCCTCTTCAGTGGATGCGAGGATTTCCCACTTCCCGCCCTCTCGTCTCAGCAGCACCTGGCAGGAGGGATCTGCCAGCCGCACCTCCTTCCTCTCCTGTAGTGGGAGCATTAAGCAGCTAAAGCAAGCGGATAGAATTATCAGCCTCCACTCGATGTGCTCTTCACGCTGAAATCCTGGAGCCCATCTCCCCATCCCTTCCTCTGTGCCACTTCTTAAGCTTCTTCTATTTACAGTAACAAGTATAAAATATTTACACAAGCTATAAAGGGATTTCAAGCCCCTGTTGGAGAGCTGATATTAAATAATAGTGCATAATAAAGCAATAGCAGATGCATTAACCGTATGGACGGGGGCCCATCGTTAGCCCAGTTCGCCTGGGCTGGGATTCAACGTCAAGGAGAGAGAATTGTGTCAGACTGAGAAGCATGGGAAGAGACACAGTGCATCCCGGGCTGTCTCATGCCTTGGCCTGATTTCAGATGCCTTGGATCCAGCTCCGCAGCTTTGGGACGCTCCAGATTGAGGCACGGTCTTGGCCCTTCACCATAGTGTGGAAGACTGCTGTCCAGGTGCTCGCTGTTGATGGACAGCTGTTTTTATGGTTCTTTACCTATAAATTGCCATTGGGTAGGACAGCCCTTCAAACAGAGGATGGTCCTCTGGTGGGCTTTCAGATAGAGGACTGTCTTCTGTAAAAGAGGACGCATGGCTACCCTATAAAGGCAGACATATCCCAAGGCAACTGTTGGGACAAAACTGAGACAGCAAAACAGAGGCAGCACTTTCCCAGGAACAATAGTCCAGGTAACCAGGGACATTTGTGCCTGGTGTTGGACTAGATGTTTTCTGTCATGACTGACCTGAAAAATGTATATTCGTGTAATTTAGCCGGAGTCCATGGTGCATTTTAAGCCCAGCGTGCAGAGTGGCTGGGAGCAGAAAGAAAACCAAGGCTGGACAGAGAGAGGCAATCATTTTTCCCCCTGGGTTTGAAAGAGGGATCACTGTTTATGGTTTCTACATCTCTGGTACACAAACTTTGGAGGCGTTTCAGACACTGTTTGGCCAGAGGTGAGCAGGACAAAAGAAATAGATGTGTCTCTCTGTGCAGTATGCAGTGGGAAGCAATGCCTCTCTCCAGCCACATTAAATGTTGCTTGTCCATCTCTGGGATCTTTGTGCTGCCTGAAGTTGTGGTTGTAGAATTGCCAAAGGATAACTCCAAAAAGCCACATGCACACCCCCAGCTCAGCAATTGACAGCTTTGTGTCAGTCCATTTTCTTTGTAGGCCTTCAATTAATCCTGACCTTTGTAGACAGCACCATATAATATTGCTGTAAATGAATATTGCAAAATGTCCTCCCAGGCAGTTTTCAACTAGCCATTCTGTTTCCCCCATCCCCACTGCCATTTGGCTAATGACTGCTCAGTGTTTTGTGTTGTGCTGCTGGGGAAAGGAACAGGGCAGAATTACCGATAGCCCTTCATTTCCAACAGAACTGGAACCACAGATGCCTGTGTGAGGACTCGGTATGGTGAAGTAGTTACAGTGTTGGACAAGGACTAGGGAGATCCAGGTTCAAATCCTCTTTGAGCCATGAAGCAGCTCACTCAATGACCTTAGACTAGGCTGACCATATGAAAAGGAGGACAGGACTCGTATAACTTTAACAGTTGTAGAAAAAAGGGAATTTCAGCCAGTGTCATTTGTATGCAATTAGTTCCTGGTGAAATTCCCTCTTCATCACAACAGTTAAAGTTACAGGCACTATACTAGAGTGACCATATACAAAAGAAGGCAGGGCCCCTGCAACTTTAACTGTGGTGATGAAGAGGGAATTTCACCAGGAACTAATTGCATACAAATGACACTGGTTGAAATTCCCTTTTCTCTACAACTGTTAAAGTTACATGAGCCCTGTCCTCCTTTTCATATGGTCAGCCTACCTTAGACCAGACATGATTTCTCCACCTAACCAACCTCATAGGGTTGTTGTGGTATAAAATGGGGGAGGAGAGAACCATATATGTATCTGTGAACGTATACTATAATTTCTAGAATGAGAGGCACTAGGATTCAAGCAGGCCAAGGACTCATACTTTGTGACAGAGGAGCCCTGACTCCTGATTCCAAATGTGCAGTGCTAGATGATTAATAGTGGGAGAAAAATACTTTGTATAAGCTCAGAGGTACTTCATCCTTCATAATTACTTCATGGGTTTAGAGCTGAGCCCATGCATTGAGAACAAATCCTTTAAGCCCCATTGAATCTTGCTTTGAATAAAGCTCTGCTTATAATAAATCTTTGGGTCAAAGGTTTCCCTTTGAGGGAGAATGGAGTCCGATGCTGCCCCTGCCAAATCAGGCTCAGGGACACATTTCTTTTTGTAGTGGCAGTTCAAGCAATTATGTGTGATGTTGTTTAATTGAATTTCCATGTATTTACATATGGGAGCACCTAAATAATAAAAAGTTTTTTTGTTTGAAGATTCTAAATGAAGGTGGCAGTTCCCATTTTTGAGATGAATTAAATATTTTTTGGGATTGGCATTGGCAAAAATTGGGAATTGGGATTGGCAAAGCTCTCTTCATGTACTTTCCTTCATTTTATAAAGTGGGCACTCTGAACCTTTGTGGGCTGGGCAGAGACATTTTGGCTAGGAATTTCTGCAGAAACTGAAGCTGACAGTGCTATGGCTCTATTCTGCCAGCCAGTGTTCCTTTTTAGTCACAATTTTTAATGCAATTGCTTGTCAGCACTGGCAGAATCCAGAGAGATAACTCGTCGCAGCACTAGCTTGGAGGCTAGGCTCGAAATTGTGTAGGCACTACCAGCGGCTGAAGAGTTCAATATTTCCATTGGGCTGGGTGGGGGTGGTGTTCAGACCCCACATATATACAGATATGTGTTACAGATATAAAGCACATTATTCAGGTTTTCTCAACACAGAATCTGGGGGTGCCTCTACAAGAGCAATTTAAAGCTCTTTCAAGGCGCATTACCAAATTTACCTCTACAAGAACAGAGTGCAAATGAGGAGTACAGGCGCTTTTTATCTCCGATTATGCGCTTTTTTGAATGCGCATTAAATAGCGACTTTTAATTTACTTTGGGAGTAAGAGCATCTTATGTGCGTGTAAACAATTTTCTGATGAGGCGCATTAACAATCAGAGTGGGTGGACTGTGGTCTTGATGTAATACATAGAACTGCCCCTTCGCTGGGAAAACCTTCCACTTTTTCGTTCAGTTTTATTTCCTGTCTCCTCCTGGCAACTTCCTCCTTGTTCTCCATCTCTCTGGATGGAAGCTCCAGGAAGAGGAGACCCAACGTGAACAGAAAATAAAGTTACTTTGAAGTACCCTGATGGAATATTTTTTACATGGAGACATGGGGCCAGATGGAGGTGCTTTCACGAGAAGCAAAGGGGATAGGAAGGATGTGCTCATGATTAGCTATCAGCTTAGACAGATCATCCCCTCTCTTCTTGCTGGGTTCCTGACATGAGCTGTGTGTGCGTGTGTATGTTTTACAATGGTTGAGCTCACTGGGAAGAGGAGGGGGAAGGAACGAAGCAGCATCCCCCTGTCTGTTTTGGCGTGTGTGTGTGCGAGGCACATTCCCATTTACTCCTGAGCAGTTCACTTGAAATGGCAATCGGGCAAAGGGGGGGGAGAGGTACCCAAACAGGTTAACCAGGTGATTATGGGCAGGTAACCCAGGTAACCAAAGGTGGGAGATTCTGGTGGGCGGGGAGAATAAAGGGAGGGAAACCTGTTTGGCCAGTTCCCCAGGGCAAAGCGCATTACTTTCAGCAACATTTGCATATGATTCTCAGCATGTAAATAACTTTAAAGTGTGTTTCATACAGCCAGTAATGCGCTTCAGTGCCTCCCATGTATAGGTATTAAGCGTAAATGCGCTTATCAGGAAATGCACATAATCGGGCAACCGGGCCTCAAAGCGAAATCTTATAGAGGGAGCCTGGGTTAATTTAGGTGTGTGTGTGTGTTTGGAGAGGGAGAGAGAGTAGTGTGTTAAGCAATGGAGTTCCAGATAGTTGTGAGGCTTATTCTTCAGCTAGCTAGAGCAGGCTAGCCAGGCTTGTGGGATCCTCCTCCTCCTCTCCTTCTCCTTCTCCTTCTCCTCTTCCTCCCCCTCCTCTTTCTTTACTGGAACATAGATCTACCAAACAGAGTCAGACACAAAATGGTGGTTCAGGGGATGGAGTAAATTATATACTGCACCTCATCAACCATACACTGGCATATATATAAATGTACATGAAATCCAGAGAACAGAGATTCTTCTAGGGTGACCATATGAAAAGGAGGACAGGGCTCCTGTAACTTTAACAGTTATACTGAAAAGGGAATTTCAGCAGGTGTTATTTCTATGCATGCAGCACCTGGTGAAATTCCCACTTCATCACAACAGTTACAGCTGCAGGAGCCCTTTCATCTAGTATAGCTCCTGCAGCTTTAACTGTTGTGATAAAGAGGGAATTGTTGTGATGAAGAGGGAATTTCACCAGGTGCTGCATGCATACTATTGTACGACTCCCTCAGAACCCCACAGCATCACTGCTGCAAGGTGGAATTGACAAATTTACACAGCAGAAGGGGGCATGGGCTATCTGACTGGAAAAACGTCAGCCATTCGGCTTGTCAAGACTGCCCCCTACCCTCTGCCCTGCGTACTCACTCTTACACTGCACAGAGTTGCCCCTAGCTATGCCCACTTCCTTAGGGTGACCAGATAAAATCCAGGTCAGGGCTCATGTAACTTTAACAGTTGTAGAGAAAAGGGAATTTCAGCCAGTATCATTTGTATGCAATTAGTTCCTGGTGAAATTCCCTCTTCATCACCACAGTTAAAGTTGCAGAGCCCTGCCTTCTTTTGTATATGGTCACTCTAGTATAGTGCCTGTACCTTTAACTGTGGTGATGAAGAGGGAATTTCACCAGGAACTAATTGCATAGAAATGACTCTGGCTGAAATTCCCTTTTCTCTACAACGGTTAAAGTTACATGAGCCCTGACCTGGATTTTATCTGGTCACCCTAGCCACTACTGACAGATGAAAAAACAATATGGTGACCTCGGAGCAATAGCAAAGGTCACGGTAAAATGACACTGCAAAAAAATGCATTTTGGGGGATGGGGGAGCTCAATGAGGCTGTGAGTTGGCAGATGCGTCATTTAAACAACGGGGCGCAACTGCACAGGCTTGATGGGGTATACTGGGCCCTAAAACTGGCCAGCAGAGCTGACAAAAAGCCCTGCAAAAAGGTACCCATTAGTTAGGCTGACCATATGAAAAGGAGGACAGGGCTCATGTAACTTTAACAGTTGTAGAGAAAAGGGAATTTCAGCCAGAGTCATTTGTATGCAATTAGTTCCTGGTGAAATTCCCTCTTCATCACAACAGCTAAAGTTGCAGGCACTATACTAGAGTGACCAGATACAAAAGAAGGCAGGGCCCCTGCAACTTTAACTGTTGTGATGAAGAGGGAATTTCACCAGGAACTAATTGCATACAAATGACACTGGTTGAAATTCCCTTTTCTCTACAACTGTTAAAGTTACATGAGCCCTGTCCTCCTTTTCATATGGTCAGCCTACATTAGTACTCTTATTTTACAGAGGAGGAACACTGAGGCTGAGAGAGAAGCAATTAGCACAAGGCCAGCCATGGTAAAGGATTCCCCCCTTCAAATGTTACTTGCTCATTAAAGTATTAGGAGTCAGAACTTCTTGACGATCTCCTACAAATCACCCAGAGATCTATCAGTAGATCCCAACCTACCTTCTGCCCACCCCTGAGCTAGAGCATGATTTGTGGTAGGAGAGTGATTTAGGAAAGGATTGAGATGGAGGCTAGCATACAAGAAAGGGACCAAACAGAGTACATTTTACATCGTGAAAAATAAAAAGAAGGATGGAGCAGGGGTGCAGGATAAGGGAGAACCGAGGCAGACTTATAGCCCCTCGCAAAGAATACATCACAGTCAGTGATACAAGGAATGGAATCCGTTTTGGTTGTGTGTTGGGACACATAAACCGTAAACAGCCTGTAGAAATGGCCATCCTGAATTCCATTTACAGCAGAGTAGGCCCACTGGCTGCAATCCTAAAATGACTGCTCCAAAGCAAAACCGGAATTGCAGCCATAAAATTATGACAGCATTGTAAAGAGTGGCAGGACAGACCTCTAATGCCTATTCAAGCGAGGCCCCTAGGGGCCATTTTAATGTACATGGGTTCTCATAATAAATTCCACTCCTGGGCATCGCTGACCTGAGCAATTCTCACCCATCACGTCTTCAGCCTGTGGAGCTTCTTGGCTCACTCTCACTTAAATGTTAAATAAATAACTAGCCGTAAGCTCTAATCACAGACGCTGCTTAGCATTTAGATGGCAAGGAAGTGCCTGAAAGCTCAGGGCACCAAACAGCCAGGAAAAGAGACAATCCAAGAGATGTAGGCTCACTCAGCTGGCATGGCAGCCATCCTAACACAGCAGCCGGACTTAAAAGGGCCTCTGCAGAAAGATGTTGCTTGTGACGGTCTAACATGACCAGTTTTCTCATTATCTCATTGCCTAAATTGATTTTAAATTATTTATAAAGAATGTATACCCTGTCTTTTGGCCCCACACAGGGCCCCCATATGTCTTACAGTCATAATTAAAACCCCAATAGCATACTAATGGAGGACTAAAAAAAACCACAGCCAGTTAAAAACATGCAGTGGTAAGGGGGGGGAGTAAAAGCTCAAAATGTCTTCACAAGTCACCCAAAAAACAATGAACGTAGGGGCCCATCAGATCTCCCAAGGAAGGAGGGGCCTATTAAAGAAGAGACCTATCAGCTCTCCCCAAGGAAGGGACTTCCACATATTTTGTACCATAACTGAGAAGTCCCTGTCCCATCTCCCAGCCAGCTGGACCTCTGATGGCAACACGCCATGGAACAAGGCTTCAAATGAAGAAAGCTATCAGTGCACAAATTTATGAGGGGAGCAGTCTTTCAAATACCCTGGTCCTAAATTATTGGGGCATTATAGTAATGGCCAGCATCTTATGAATTAGGCTGACCATATGAAAAGTAGGACAGGGCTCATGTAACTTTAACAGTTGTAGAGAAAAGGGAATTTCAACCAGTGTCATTTGTATGCAATTAGTTCCTGGTGAAATTCCCTCTTCATCACAACAGTTAAAGTTGCAGGGGCCCTGCCTTCTTTTGTATATGGTCACTCTAGTATAGTGCCTGCACCTTTAACTGTTGTGATGAAGAGGGAATTTCACCAGGAACTAATTGCATACAAATGACTCTGGCTGAAATTCCCTTTTCTCTACAACTGTTAAAGTTACATGAGCCCTGTCCTCCTTTTCATATGGTCAGCCTACATTATGAATCCACTCAGCAGCACATAGCACAAACCTGTTGTTGTTGTTGTTGTTGTTTACATTTGTTAAACGCCTCTCAATTATTACATTGTACAAAATTTAAAACAGCTACTACAATGATCCATTAAAATACAACCACACTGCAAAACATCAATGACACCCATAGACAATTTGACTGATGCATTCAATTGCCCATCATAGGCCATCAAATGTCTGGGAATAGAGGAAAGTCTTAACCTGGTGCCAATAATATGACAATGTTGGTGTCAGGTGGGCCTCATTGGGGAGAACATTTCATAATTGGAAGGGGGCCCCCCAATGGCATTGTGTCATAGGGGCCAACATGTGCACGGATCCAAGAGCATCATTGCCTCGGAGATCTGGTAGGAGCCATTTACTGTATCGTGTACTGAGCTTCTTCAAATGGCATAGTTCCACACAGAACCCTACACACGGTGACTGCGAAGCTCCTACATTAAAAACAACAATAAAATAAACCATTGTGAAGGAGCCTCTGTGTACAACAACCCTGCAAGACCCTTTGTGTATGGTGCCACCAATCTGCCTTTATTGCCCCTGTCTTGGGGGGCAGGGAACCACACAACTACAAATTCTCGCACTGCCAGCTGATACTCTAAATGTCACTGAGAGGTTTCAGACCCTCCTTGTCCCCCCTTAGTATAAAGCCGTTAACATGGCTCAAGCGGCTGAACAAGGAAATAGCCAAACCCAGAATCTGAATTAGGAAGGATTTTATTAATCTGAAAAGAAAAAAAAAGGAACCAGAGAGAGAAAAGGCATAATACAAGATAAAATAAATCAAAGTCATTTCTACATAGCCTGAACTGAGTAACTATTAAAGCTACAGTAGGTTCCAACTGACATGCTTACTGGCATGTGTCTCTTCTAATGTCATATTGAAGAAGGCATAACAAAGTATGAACGCCCCACCTTTATTCTATCTAGTCAGGGAGTTATTGATTGAAAGGAGAAACGTCTCCCACCAATCAGGAGCTGGCAAGGGCTGTCTGGTGTCAGCCATGTGTAGTCAGGTGATGCCTGATTCACACTTCCTAAGTCAGGAAACTAGAAAAGAGAACTCTGTGTCTTGTGTGTGTGTGTAAGTGTGTAAGTGTAAGGAGGGCATTTCCTCTTCTGAGGCTGCTAGACAGTGTTAGCATGGGAAGGGCCCATCCTTTGGATTCAGGAGAAAAGGCTGGTGTACGAGACTGGAATGGCTATGAGGAATGGAGTAGGCAGGCAGGTCATGTAGGATCTAGGAATCCTTAAAGCATGTGATGTCTTAGGCTGTTCTTTACAATCTTTTCTAATAATATATCTGGTTTCTCAAAGCAATGGTTTGGCTTTCATAAATATGAGATGCTCCTGGAATTTCAGAGTCCTGGAAAGTGTTTAACTTGAGCATTTCCAAAGCTGCTATCTCTTGGTTGTAGTGCAAATGATTCATGTAAAGCTGCGCATGTGCAGAATTTGAATGGGTATTTAGGAGGGTAATGGCACAGCTAAGTCAAGATGGTTGTTCGGAATTGCAAGTAAAGGGCTATTTTGCACGGCACGAACAGTAGACAGCAAAACCTACTAATTCCAATTAAACTCCACAAGAAAGCATGGAGGGCCCTAATATTTTATTCCCTACCGCCTAGAATTCCTTGCTTATCCTCAGTACTCTACTAAATACTCAGTAAGTACTCTACTGCTCTCTGAAACAGAAGAATGCAAGATTTGTGCTGTTGGATCAGATGAAAGTCCCAACTGTCTAGTCCAGCATACTGTTCCCATCTAGGGTGACCATATGAAAAGGAGGACAGGATTCCTGTATCTTTAACAGTTATATAGAAAAGGGAATTTCAGCAGGTGTCATTTATATGAATGCAGCACCTGGTGAAATTACCTCTTCATCACAACAGTTAAAGCTGCAGGAGCCGTGCCCTCTTTTGTATCCAGTCACTCTAGTATAGCTAGTGTAGCTTTAACTGTTGTGATGAAGAGGGAATTTCACAAGGTGCTGCATGCATACAAATGACACCTGCTGAAATTCCCTTTTCAAGCCATGGTGATTAAGCATTTTGAACTAAACATTATGGCTTAGTGTATCATGTGAACCATGACTTAGCGTGTTGTGTGAACCATTCCTAACCATGGTGGCTACGTAACCATGGATTAAACACGCTGACTAATCATTTGCTGCAAAAGGGTTAGCGGCCTAAACCTGGGTTACCATGTTGTCTCTACAGGCCCAGTGAAAGCCTTAGTCTCTATATGGAGCCACAGTTCATAGTATTCTACCTTCCCTTTGTATAGGGTGACCATATGAAAAGGAGGACAGGGCTCCTGTATCTTTAACAGTTGTAGAGAAAAGGAAATTTGAGCAGCTGTCATTTGTATGGATGCAGCACCTGGTGAAATGCCCTCTTCATCACAACAATTAAAGTTGCAGGGGCCCTGCCTTCTTTTGTATCTGGTCACTCTAGTATAGCTCCTACAACTTTAACTGTTGTGATGAAGAGGGAATTTCACCATGTGCTGTATGCATACAAATGACACCTGCTGAAATTCCCCTTTCAATATAACTGTTAAAGAAACAAGAGCCCTGTCCTCCTTTCCATATGGGCACCCTACCTTTGTACCTTTCTAATAAGCACATTCCTGTAGGATATTTTACTTTGTTCTGGAGATTACCTGCCACCTGTACCTATACAGGATGACCCAGGGATATCTGCTTTATACTTGGCATGTGGATCTGCCAGCTTTACTCATCTGCACTGACGTTTGAAAATGTTGAATGTTTTGCAAGTGAGATCTTGTGCGTGACAATAATTAAAAATGTACTAACTTATGCCCTCTAAATGTGAAAATTTACCAGGCTGTCTGAACGTAGTATTTCAAAAAGACTAGGATAGAATGTACTACCAGATCTCCTGATACACTGTCACTTGAGATTTGCTTCCCACTACTTCAGGAGCTTCTTTTTGACAAGAATATTTCATTTCCTTTGCCAAATGGTGGACGATATGGGTCATCCCAATTGCTGTAGGGTAAGAGAGCTGCTCCAGTTCTCTATTCCATCCTCAAGATTAGAGGCGAAGGACCCTCGCTAGTCTATTTTTCTACAGCAGGGCAGGCAACCCTACTTCCAGTGGATGAAGCTGGGGAACTGAGTTTAGCCTCCAGGCTGCTCCATTCCCTCATAGCTTCAGAATCTTGCACTTGTCACAGCAATTGGTGGTGTGATCTGTGACCACTGAAAGAACCTTGACTGCAAAAGCAGAGAGAAAGAGAGAAAAAAAAGACGAGGCAAACATGCACTCATTCTCACATACACACAATCACAGTGGCTGATACTGTGATATTTGATAGACACACACACACACATGTATACATATGCCCTCCAGATGTTTTGGCTTTCAATTCCAATCAGTCCCAGCAGCCAGCATAGCCAATGGCCTGTTGTAGTCCAAAACATTTGAAGGTCTCCAGGTTTAGGAGTCCTGCAGTATACAGTAGAAAAGGGGCAAACAGAGGAGAGATTGAGATCTACTGGAATTCTCTGGGTGATCTGTAGTAGATCTCCAAGGGGTTCCAACTCCCAATACTTTAATGAGAGGAAGTAAAATTTCAAGGAATAGAATCTCTGGCATGGCTGGCCTTGTGCTAATTGCTTCTCTCTCTCAGTGCTCCTCCTCTGTAAAATAGGAGTACTAATAATGATTGCAAATCTGGCCCTCCAGGGTTCCCCAGGTGGCCCCACCCCCTTCCCTTGGCCCCACCCCCTTTTCTTCAACCACCAATCATTTGATGGTTTCCCAGCGTTTTTGCATTACCCCAACCCCTCCAATTCTTAAAGGTTGAAATGCCTCTGCTAAGACTTAGTGACTGGTAGTACAAGCTTTAAGCTAAAAAATGCTGGCATTTTGGACATTTTTTCCCTACCTCTTTTGCCCTGGGCCTTGCCTACCACTGGAATGTGGTCCCCAAGAGCTTCTCTGAAATAGAATTAGGCCTTGAGGTAGAAAGAGGTTTTGACACTCTGCTATAGGGAAAGTGGTGCTCCAGCAAGTACGGTTTATAGTTGCACCAATCTCTACTCTTAACAGTGTATGTATGGGTGTGACTCTGTGTGTGTGTGTGTGTGTGTGTGTGTGTGTGTGTGTGTGTGTGAACACAGCAAATTTCCCACAAAAGCGAGAAAAGGGATACCTTTTAAAAACACTGCAAATATTAAAGACTCCTCTTACACAATACAGCGTGCACAAGGTCTGCAGTGTATCCTTTCATACATTTTTTCAATAAAGTGTCATCCATTCACTCCATCAAGGATGAAGCACTTAATGTTTCTGTGGTGTTGGTGCTTCAATCGAGCAGAAAACAAAACAAACCCTAAACCTGCTTTTCATTCAACGTAACTCCCCAATCCCTGCATTAGTCCTTCTGAAATGTTGCAGGATTCTTTCCTAGGGACTACTCTGTGATATATGCCGTTTTCATAGAACTTGCTTGAAAACACAGTGGAGAGGGAAAGCAAATCCCCTTTTCCCCACCCAAACTTTAAAGATCCCTTTTGCACAACCTTCCCCAAACCTCATACTATCCTTCTGAAATTATGCATGCTTCCCCCCGCCCCAGGCACCCCTATGATGCGTGTCATTTTCATACAAATTGCTGATAAAAACATGACACGGGGATAAACAATTTTGTTTTTTAAAAAACCACCCGAACTGTAACCGGTGCTCTTGCACAAAAGTACCTGCACTTCTCTGTCTGAAATTTGGCAGGCTTCATCTCACCAGATGGGGCAACTATGCCTGCAGATTTCATCCCGGTCTCTAACACACACGCACACACAAATTGATTATAGCGCTTTGTGGATTTCCCTGACTGAAGTTCTTATTTAGACTAGAGTCGGATTCAGTGGCCTCTGAAGTTGTCTGAGCTGAACTGGGCTGCTCTCTGAATTGCTGAAGCGGGGTTCAAACCAAATCTTGCGGTCAGTGAACAGACCCTAAGTCCTGCTAAGTACAAAACATAACAATCATTCAGTCACTCCTGATGCAAAGAAGAGGCTGCCTGTTGGTTCTCGGTGTGAGTCAGTGCTTCGCCTTCTCATGTGTCTGATGCACCCAGATCATTGGCTCATGCAGAAACACCATGGGAAAAGCTCCTCTGAATGGGGATAATTCTTTCTTTTATGGTAAACATTTGGGGTGGGGAGAAGGTGCAAGAGTAAAGTGAACTTCTACGTTTAATCTACTACCTTGGCTGTCAGGCATTTGTGAAGTACTGTTCCAATACTTTGTTATCCTTACCTCACAGAGATAGCTCAGGTCTCATTGACCTTGCTGGAGTTGCTTCACGCTATTGGACTTCTTCTGGTCATGGCAAGACTGACGTGTAAGAGAGTTTTGTCCTCCTTCCCATGTGGTCACCCTAACCTTCTTTTAAGCCCTCGGGCCCAAAAAGTTTGGAGCATTTTCCATTCCCAAGAAATATTCACCGTTGTCCCTCACAAATTAAAATATCTCTCAGAATGCACTGCTCTGTAGGAACAGGACCTGAGGTGTAGAGTGAGTACCCTGGACAGCAGTGCCAAATGAACTGCAAAGATTAAGGCCTTAAAGCACCAGATTGGGCACCTGATCATCTACACACACACACACAGCTTTTCCCAACCTGACACCCTTGAAATGCATTGCCAGGTGGCTGGGAATGATGGGAATTGCAGTTTAGCACATCTCGAGGGCATCAGGTTGTGGAAAGCTACACTGGTCTGCTTCTGAGTGTATGTTGTTTACACACAAGATTTAAAGCGGGCCTTACTTCAACAAAGATGCTAAAACTAGATTTGCCAGCATATCCATTTCCCTTACAATTGCCTCTTTTTCTCATTGTCTTCTGCACCAAATGGATAAGGAAATGGTGCCAAAAAGAGGGGATTTAAGCTCCGCATGTGAAAACAGCCTCAGCCTAGCACCTGATTACATGGCAACCTTCATTAATGGGACCTGACCAGAGAGTTGGCTTCTTGGAGGTTTACATTGAGGTAGTTTCTGGCATCACTCCTGCCATTCCCTGGGCCAAACTTTCCCAATTTGGTTCCTTCTGGATGTTTTGGCCTACAGTTTCCATCATCCCCAGCCTATGATCAGAGATGATGGGAGTTGTATTCCAGTGACATCTGGAGGGCAATCAGCCGCCCACCCATCTCAGATTCTTCTGGTTCCTATGCCACTAGGACTGCATCCCTCCACGCAACTTCTAAATCACAAAGGCCTTCATCTCGCTTACTGCCAAGCTGGTGTTTAAGTGTCCTCCTCCTCCTCCATCCATCCCATCTGGCCTCAGGTGATCATCGGGGTCAGGTGATTTATGGGACACTTCATTGAAAACAGCCCCTTAAAAGTGAGAGCTATTCCCATTTCCCAAAGGATTGGCAGAGCAGGCATGGCGCAGCATAGCCCAAGCACCTCCAGCGACTGCAGCACTTAATAGACCAATACGAATTAAATTGCCTCCCATACAACAGATGGACTGTGGCTCCAGATAAAGAAGCAATTTGCAAGCAGGGGGCTGCATAGTCGAAAGGAATAATCAAAAGGGAAGAAAGTAAAAAAGGCGGGTGTGACTTATAGGTGGGGAGGAAAAACTCTGTCCCTCTCCAGGACAGGGAGGGGAGGATTCCTGGCCACTGTATCATCCTCCTTGTGACTAAGTAAGTAGATGTAGTCTGGAATCACAGGTCTGGCCTAGCCTTGCAGGGTGGAGCGGGAGAGGAGGGGAGAAGCTCCGTGAAAACAGAAAGAGAGCAAACTAGAACGGGAAGACGAGACGCTCCCCTCCGCATACAAAGGAAGGCGAAGGAGGCCAGGTTTTCAAAGGCCAGCAGCAGCTTCTCTGTGCAAACGGCTATTAGGGAGGAACATTCTCCTGGGCCTGCTAGTAAGACCTTGTATGAGGAAGGTTGTGCAACTCCTATTAAAATATGAAAATAGCCAGTCACGTTTTCCATTGAGATGGCATTATCGGTCATTTTGCAGACCTGCTCTCCCACTATGCAAAATGCTTTTACCCAACCCCACCATCTCCCTTTTTATATAGCCTGGCAGTGGGTGGGCAGTGGGTAAACAGGGCCCTGATGAATGGGCTCTTTCTTATGGCCAGCGGCTCGCAGATTTGGGAGCAACATTAAAGGGCAGAGTTTACCGGTTATTTTAATTTATTATAATCGTTTTATATGACAAGGGTGTCATTTGGAATCTTCTGCCTCAGGTGCCAACATTTCTTGGCCAGCTGTTGGTACAGTTAGTGTATGATCAGGAAAAGGAAAGTGGGGCAGAAACTAGTTTGAGTTTAGGAGCTGGCAGGGAAAGGATCTATGAAAACAGAACATATATGAATCACCTTCAGGGACCAAACAGATGCTTTTAGAATGATATGACAACTGAAATTGGGATATGACGGTGCTGGCTTCCTCAAGTGAAATTTGACTTTTTTATTGCTCTGTAGCTGCTACACAGCTGTAAAAGGGTTAAATTTAGCTTAAGAGCAAGCTAACTTTGACCTATTTACCTCTCTTTGGTGATTTGCCACCAAATTTCAGTGACACACACTGCCAATTTCTTTTGCTTCTGTTGTCAACTTCATCAGCAACAGTTCAGCCCACAGAAGAGTGCAGGGGACGAAAATGTCCCCTAAGCCCCTCAGAGTCCCCCCACCCTGTTTTACATGCAAGTGCTTATGCTCTGCCACTTAGCTCTATCCCATTCCTAATTAAATGTGGAGCAGCAGCTTCACACAAAAGTTTTGGCGCATGAAGCAGTACCTGCAAAAACAAGGTGGAAGTCAGATTGCATGCATCAAGAGTGTTCACCATTGGACCATTTATGCCCACTCTTTAATTTCCCATAACTGCCATGGACAGGAAAGGGGCAAATTTGGACTTTGCCTGGGAGATGGGGGAGACAGCATCCACATCAAATTTCCACCGCATACCCACAAAGGTCCAAATAAACCTTGGAAAAACAAGAAAATGGAGGGAAGACAGGAGATTCTCATTCTTTCCCTCTCTTGCCTTGGGATTAAGAGCAGGACCTTGATCGACAGGGATGTCTCTTCTCCATGTTTCTGCTAAAGAACCCCTGCCCTGGAGCCAAGCTACAGGTGGGGTAAACTAGCTGGAGAACGACTTGCAATCTCTCTTGCCCTGTGGCTGGATCACCCAGTGAGCTGTGTTGCGTCAAAAATGTCCATTGTTCAGTGGGTTCCAAGGAGGGCTGTGCATGGACCCCCTGATCCAATCTGGATCCCGATCTGGGAGGTCCGGATTGGGCCCAAGCCAATCCAAGATCCGGATCTGCTCTGGGTCCATGCAGAGCCCTCCCTCCAGCTCTCCCCGCTCCCTTCCTCCCTCCCCCAATCGCCCTGCTTACCTGCTGCCTCCTTCGCCATCGTCCTGTCATCACTTTCTGTCCTCGCTGTGGGCCGCTGCATTCCTGGTCGCAGCAGGTGATGACATCACCCGCTGCGAGCAGGAAATGTGGCGCTTTAGAGCACCACATTTGCTGGTCGCGGTGGGTAACGTCATCACCCGCTGTGAGCGGGAAAGTAGCAGGATGACATTGAGGAGGCAGGACGATGTGGGCCGACACAGAGGAGGCTGCAGGTAAGCAGGGCGGTTGGGGGGAGGGAGAGAGCGGAGAGAGGGGGAGAGAGGGCTCTGCACGGATCTGGAGCGGATCCAGATCGCGGATCCAATCTGGCCCGATCCAATCCAGATTCGGGATCCGGCTCTGGTCACAGCCCTAGTTCCAAGTGCACTGTGGATGCTTAGATAACCTTCGCCTATGTAGATGATTCTGATTGGCCTGACAGGCTGTCAGTTCAGTGGACCCTGAAAGTTCTCTTCTCTCTTTATACCCCACCCCCACCCCTGCTCAGTTCTCTCCTTCACTTCTTGTCAGCTTCTTTCTGGCCTGGCTCGCTCTGTTCCGCTCCCCTCAGTCTACATCCCTCATTCTCAAGTTGCCATTACTGTGAGGCAAATGTGAAGCAATCTCTTCAGGCAGCAGATTCCAGAGGGTGCACCTTAGGTTGGGGCTAGAAACCAGCAATGTTGGGCATTTGCAGAGGTCCAGATGTGAAGAAGACCCCTCTGGAAAGAGTGTGTGCCGTGTTCTCACTAATTTCAGGCAGGTATGAGGCCCGGTCCTGTCAGGAGCAACACTGGCAAAGTCTTCTGCACCACCGTTTTTAGGCAGAGGCAAGGCCCAGACAGGTATTCAGGTGGCCATGTGTCCTTCTTCACGAGGGCTGTCCTCTGTTTGAAGTCTTCTGTTTGAAGGGTTGCCCAGTCCAAATTCAGCTTAAAGATAAAGAACCATAAGAATGGGTAGCAGGAAGGTGCCTTGAAATCACCTGAGTTCGTCTTTTTGCTTCAGGTGCTGCACTGTAAAGCCAACATTGTGACTGGGTTCAGACAACACAATAACCAATGGCGGTTAAAATAGTCAACGGTTGGTTATTTAACCCACCATGGGTTATTGTGTTGCATGGAGGGAGTTTTTTAACCAATAGTTGGTTATTTGGTCAAAATAACCAACGCAAATAACCAACACTGTTCAAAGTTGGCTATTTGAACCACCATTGGTCATCGTATTGTGTGTGTGTGTGGGGGGGCACCGTTAGTTATTTCCTCAGCCACAGAATTGCAAGACAAGAGTGGTCAAAGCGGTGACTGCTGCTCTAGTCCAGCTGTCTGGATAGTTTTTCGGCAGCAGTAGCTGATGGGATACTTGCAGAAGGACTGATAGAGAAGAGAGGGCAGGGATGAGTGAGTCAATTCAGTGTGGACTAGTAGTCAATTCAATACTGATCCTAAGCCACACCATGGTTGATTATTATCATGTTGTGTGGGGAATACCCCCTAGATAAACAACTGTGAAGTTGATTATTATCCCACTGTTGACTATCATATTGTCTGAACACAGCCAATCCTCCCCCTTTCTCAACACTTTGTTTGTTTAAATTATGATGATGATTACATGATTACATTTATTTATTATTACATTTATTATTAGATGCCTTCTTTCTTCTTACAAGGAATCCTAGGCAGCTTACATGGTCATCCTCCTCTCCATTTTTTCCTCACAACAACCCTGTGAGGTAGGTTAAGCTGAGAGTCAGTGACTACTGCAGCCAGTGACATGACCAAGTGGGGACTAGGATTTGGATCTCCCAACTGCCAGTTCAACACTCTAACCACTACGCCACACTGGCTTTTACCGCTATGATTTATTTATTTCCTTCTCGGCTTCCAATCTTTCCTGCCTTCCCTCTGAATCTCATTCGCTGTTCTCTTTCTCCCACCTCCCCACAAATCATTACCCCCTTGACCCCAATGCAAACAAACTGTTACTGAACGAGCGGGACAGGATGAGTCCACACAGGCCCCACCAGCACCTTCTCCAGGAAACCTCTCTCATGCCTTGGCAACACATCTGCACAGCTTACCTAGTCTCTTGCCCAGCAGGAATGAGATGCTGCCATGAAAGTGGGATGGCAAGAGATCCCTCAGCTTCCTCCCCCTGGTGCTCATCAAACCCTTTAGAAACTGAAACCACCAAGGAGGGAGGGTCTGCTTGGAAAGTCTAAGTGGCTTAAACCACAGAACTGCTGCTCTTGGGATACAGCCAAAAGGCCTCTGGATACTCAATGACTGCATGAGGTTCTCTGGCTGCACGTTTGGAAGAACAAGGTACCTTCTGCTCCTAGGACCTAAACTATTGCCTATGTCATTCGCTGCTTCTTTCAGTATATAACATTTCTGAAGTCAATGAACTACAGATAGAAAAACTGACTTTGTAGTATTCTGTGCCTGCATTTTAAGGAGCACTGTAATTATACCACCACTGCTGCTATTACTGTTTAATAACAATAATAATAATAATAATAATAATACAGGATCAAGTTATAGCCACCAAGAACTACCAAAAATACATCATAAAAGATAACAGTGTAACAACAGACCAATGCAGGAAATGCCATCAAGTCCAAGAAACAATAGACCACATAACAGGAGGATGTAAAATTCTGGCAGGGATGGACTATACAGATAGACAATACAGCTGCAAAAATAATTCACCAACAACTGGCCATCAAATTCAACCTTATCAAACAACCTTCACCATACTATACATACTCACCCGAAACAATCTTGGAAAATGCAGATCATAAAATATACTGGGACAGAACGATTCATATTGACAAGACAATACCCTGCAACCGACCAGACATAACGGTCATAGACAAAAAAGAAAAACACACATACCTCATTGACGTAGCAATATCCAATGACAAAAATGTTATTGAAAAGGAAGAAGAGAGAAAAATATACACCACTGGCCATGGAAGTCAAAGAACTATAGCAACAGGAAAAGGTCACAATTATCCCGTTAGTCACATCAGTCACTGGCATCACATCAAAAAATTATACAGAAAACCTTCAGAAACTGGGCCTACCAAAAATACATCCACACCAACATCCAGAAAGCAGTCATACTTAAAACATGCTCAATTGTCAGGAAATTCCTGATTCTGTAAAAGACAGCATGACTCAGCAAAGCCCGTCATATCTGTCTAGAAAAACAGCCATGACCGAGAGATACATCATCATCATCATAATAATATTAAAAATAATAATAAATCAGTAAGTGGGACCTTCAGGGTTCTATCCAACCATGCCCTCTTCCAGGATACTCACTTACATTCCACCTCCATTTCGGTTTTCTAATTCCCACCCCTCGACAGTCAGTCAACATTCTATGCCCATGGAGTATGCTCAGTCCTCGTCAGGCTATTTGGGGTTTTCCCTCCCCACTTATGTTTTCCTCCCATACAGGTTTGCTGTACTTCTGCAATCAGTGGAGATTCTCCAAGGCTGCCCAGACTTCTCTGTTGTGGGTGACAAGGCCGTTTTGACTACAGAAGGGTAGGTACTCAGAGAATGAGTTCGCTATTAGTATATATGTTGATTAATTAATGTCATTATTCCCATGGGCAATTGACGCACTTCACATAAGGTTGTATTAGTTCCACATGAAAACGTGTTTTCTTTTTTTTTTAAAGGGGGAAAAGAGGAAATAAAACAGCACACAGGGAACAGGTAGTGGGTTTTATTTCTTTGTTGATACGTTTATGTGTTTATTTTATCAACAATTGATTCCTGGGTAGATCACAATAAATATGCATTAGAAAATACAGCCCCAATTAAACTACAAAACACAGAGATGAAAGCAGAAGATAAAAGCTCTCAGATAGATCATATTTAAAATATCTGGAAACACATCAGCATGCTAATTGCACATCCCTAGCCAAGCTCTAGATCATAGGTGCTGAATTTCTTTCAGCCAAAGGGCCAACTTCAATTTTGGGGAAGTTCTCAGGTGGGGGGATAGCATTCCAGGGGTGGGAGAGTGGGGCCAAAAGCAAAAGGGGTGGGGGCAAAATATTAGCATAAGCTTAAAGCTCCTACTGCCAGTAACTAAGCCTCAGGAGAGGCATTTCTACCTTTTAAAATGGAGGGGGGAACCAAATGATACATGGTCAGGGGGAAAGGGAGTGGGGCTGGGGAAAGGGGTGGAGCCAGGAGAAGGGGGCATAACCAGAAGGCCAGACTGGGACCCCAGAAGGGCTGGATTTGGATCCCTGGCCTGAGGTTCTGTACTTCTGCCCTAGATGCACCTGAGAAATAAAATATATTGGGGTACATGTTGATGATTAGAAGAAAAATGCAGCAGCAGCAGCATCTAGCAGGGAATATAGTCTGCTAAGTTAATGGACCTGCTACACTGAGGCCTAATTTCAATGTAATGGCAGTGTTCTCCAACAAAGCATGGTTCTTTAGCAGAGCTGGTTCTTCAGCAGCCTTTTACAGCTTCCTTGTAAGGACTGAGTACCAGACACTTATAGTTCCTTTTGTAATAAAATGTTTATTTACCAAGACACATGTCTAAGCATGAATGTCTGAGCATAGAAGAACAGGCAGACACTCATACACACAGTGCTATTGTGTGAAGCAGCATCAACTCCCCCCAGAGAAACAGTGGGGATCTCAACAGGCTGACCCTACTTTCCATCAGGCAAAGTGAGGCGACAGATGTGGCAGAGAGTTGTTGAAGTACAGAGCTGAGTGTGCTGCTCAGCTAGCCCTGTGTCCCCTAAACTAGCTTGCTGCCCTCAGATTATTATGGAAGATGCTGGCCCATCACCAGTGTTGGCTCTCTGATCAGCTTCTGGACATGAAATGAGGAGGGGTGCCATACTGTCCATCACCTGAGGCAGCAAAACCTTTTGGCTCAACCCTGACCCTCAAGGCTTCTATGTGCCAGCTAGCTGCAAAACACAGGCCTAGTTCTTCTGCACAGCAGATGAGGTGGTACAAACCTATTTCTGGATTGTACTGCTGGTGGGGTATCATATGGCTGAATACGTCCCATAAAAAGAAAATCCCCACATATACAAAATATCAAGGAGTGAACTAGACTAGAATCCTTCTCCCAGGCAAATCACTTTCCTCTTTTGCCCTTTTTTTGGGGTGTTGCATTTTCTCTTTTTGGGGCAATGTATAAGTGGCCACTCTACTTACACATACATGTCGGTAAAAATCAAGAAGTCAGAGAAGCTACCTTGTCCTTCCAACTGATAGCTTGGGACATCGTCTCTGGTTTAATACACCCCTTACTCTTCTCTCACCTTCTACCATAGCAGAACAGGATCTGGCCTTGGTTTCGTCTCTTTCCCTTGTAGAGTTGTTTTTGGCTCAGATCCATCTCCTCTTGTTCCCAGAATGAAAGAAGTCTAATAGGGGTGGGAAGAAGGTTGCTGGGATTCCATTTGCTGCCTCATCCCATCCACGCATTTGCCCTTTTCTTGAATCCCAGGAGGTTAACAAAAAGAACGTTTGGCCCACTCTTCCTCTCCACGTGTTTCTCTAATCACCAAACTGGCAAGGACAGTCCTTGGCAAATGAGCTCCATTAAGTGCATCATTTGTGGGAAGTGTTTATACTTTTGTGACCGAAAGGGGGAAACATGATTTTAAAAAGCACAAATACAAAACAATGTCAGCACTTTAATTAGGAAGGAAGTGGGTGGTAGAGGGCTCGGCACGAATTCACTAGCAAGAGGGGATGAAGCGTGAGTTTTGGTAGCATCTTGGACAAGGTGTATAACCACAGTAAGCAGGCTAAAGTGGGTCAAATATTGTGCTTAGGCCTCAGAGATCTGCGTTCGAATCCTGGTTCAGACGTGAGCCCACTAAAGACTCTTCTGGAAGGTGCTGTCATCCTTGTCTGTGAAAAGGCAGCACAAACAGAAGTTCATGTGAGAATCACTGACAAATAATCCCCCTGCTCCATAAACAGATGCAAAACCTATGCAAAACCTAAAGAAAGAGAGCCGCAGCTCTCTCTCTCTCTTTTATAGCAGCGATGGGGGTATGACTTGGGCCTCACTGAATTCAACTGAAAGGAGAATTGTTATGCATTTTTACTGGGCCTTACTTGAGAGCCACAGAAGTGTGTGTGCGCGGGGGTGGGGATATCACACATATTAATCCCAAATATATCAATTCGAATGTCAGAGAATTCCCACCTTAGGGCATTGGGCATATTGGAATAGGAACCGGCAGGTGACTGCAGTTTAATCATCACCCCTCATGCAAAGCAAAGAAAAGGAAATAACACAATTGAAGCTGATAGCCTTAGGGTTCTGGCTCAAAATATCCAGTATAAAGATAGCAGCCTCAATCAGTGGTTATTGACAGCCATGATTCTTTTCATGAATCTTCGATTACAGCGACAGCCTCTGCATTCCACTGAGTGCTGCGCCAAAACCCCACCTGCCCTTTGCTTCTTTTCCCTGAAAAAGAGCCAGTCGTTTTTCTGCCTCTTTTGTTGGGACGTTGAGAATTTCAGAGAAATTTCTCAGGCGCTAGGGCTTCAGTGCTTACCTTACTGTGAGGAGGAGGTGGCTGTGGGAGGCGAGGTGCTCTTTATTTTACCATTTTCCCTCCTCTAACTTTACAGCCCCTCTGGCTGCTTGAGCTTCCTGGAAAGCCCCTGAGAGGACTTAACCAGGACTTCCTCCCTTGGGCTGCTGTCTGCTCAAGTGCCTGAAAGCTGAGTGAGGCATTTTTGGGTTTTGCTTCGTTGTTGCTAAAAGTCCTTTTAACGATGACAACACTCAGGCCCTCAGCAAGCAGCAGCACTGCCCCAAGGGAGGAACTCCTAATTAAGCCCTCTAGGGTTTTTTTCCCCCTTTCAGAAAGCTCCAGCAGCTAGAGAGACTGACGGATAGAAATGGACGAAATTGTTAAAAGAAAGTGCACATGAACCTCTCAGCCACTTCCTTACAGTAAGGTAGGCAATGCACCCTGCACCCTGAGACATTTCTCTGAAATTCCCACCCCTTCTCACAACTTTCAGGTGCAGTTTCTTTTCTCCCCCTCACCCCAACAAATGGTCGGAAATAGATCGAAAAATCAGCACAATGCTTATTCCACTACATATATGGCTTGAAGGGTCATGAAAGCTTTTGTCAGCTATGAAAAGCGCCCCCTCTTTTGAAAATTTCCTCTCCACAGGGGAAGTGCAACAATGCCCTCACTCTGAATGGTCTTTATGACATTGTTATGTAGCCATATCTGCTTGGCTGCATAATATTGTGGCATCATCACAATTGTTAGCTAAACAAGTATTTGAGATCACTTGGGAAAGGTGAATGTGAGTGTCAAGGATAGGGGGCCTGTACCAAAATAGAACCAGAGAAGGGAAACTAATATATCTGCAAAAAAAAAACCCTTATTTTCCATGAAAAGGTTTGTAGGAAAGGATATTATAGGACAATAATAATAATAATAATAATAATAATAATAATTTGTAACACGCCTCTCCCTCCGAATCGAGGCGGGGAACAGCAACAATATAAACATAAAAATCACAACAGTTAAAAATTTTAAAAAACAAGAGGACAATACAACATTAAAAACATCTTAAAATTCATCTGGATAGGCCTGTAGGAAGAGGACAGTCTTCATGACTCTCTTAAATTCATGAAGACTGTCAATTTGTCTAACCTCCTCCGACAGACCAAGGTGTGTTGGGTGGGACAATCAAAATGCACAGGGGACTGAAGCAGCACCCCTATGAGGAAAGGCTAAAATGTGTGGAGCTTGTTAGTTTGGGAATAATGTGAGTAAGGGGCAACATGACAGTGATTAACAAAATTATGCATGGTGAGGAGAAAATGGCTAGAGAGGATATTTTTCCCTCCCTTGTAAAATAGAGCCTGGGGTCATCCAATGATAGGGTGACCCTATGGAAAGGAGGACAGGGCTCCTGTAACTTTAACAGTTGTATTGAAAAGGATATTTCAGCAGATGTCATTGGTATGCATGCAGCACCTGGTAAAATTCCCTCTTCATCATAACAGTTAAAGCTTAAGGAGCCCTGTCCTCTTTTGTATCTAGTCACTCTAGCTATACTCCTGCAGCTTTAACTGTTATGATGAAGAGGGAATTTTACCAGGTGCTGTATGCATACCAATGACACCTGATGAAATTCCCTTTTCTATATAACTATTAAAGATACAGTAGGCCTGTCTTCATATGGTTACCCTATCCAATGAAGTTAATTGGTGGGATATTCAGGACAGATAAACCAACATAAAGTTATGGAATTCACTGCCATAAGACGTGACAATAGTCATTAGCTTGGATGGCTTTGTCTAAATTCATAGAGGATAGATCTATGATGTCAGGATGGCTATATGTTACTTCTGTGTTCAGAGGCAGCATGCTTCCATTCAGCAGTTGATGGGGAACATGAGCAGGAAGGTGGTGTTATGCTTATGTTGTGTTGTTGGGCTTCTGTTCCGCTGTGGGAACAGAATGCAGGACTATTCACTACCACAAGACATGGTGATGGCCACTAATTTGGATGGCTTTAAAAGGGGGTTAGACAAATTCCTGGAGAAGATGGCTATCAATGGTTACTAGTTCTGATGGCTATGTGCTGCCTCCAGTCAGAGGCAGTAAGGAACATGGGGAACATGGGTGGTAGGGTGCTGTTGCACTCCTGTGCTGCTTGTGTGTTTCCCATGGGCAGCGGATTGGCCACTGTGTGAATAGAATGCTGGACTAGATGGACCCTTGGTCTGATCCAGCATGGATCAGATAGGTCTTTGGTCTGATCCACCAGGACTCATTTTCTTACGTTTTTATATCTTCACAAGATATCCTTCTTTTGTACCTAGATGGCCAGTATGTTCTTCACAGGAGTTGAGCGGGTTGTGAGTGTCTATTTCAAGTAGGATCCCTTGATTCTTTTTCAACTGTGTATCAAGGCGTCAGTCAATCAAAAGGGTTTGGAGGTGTGAAAATCTGGCATTTTGTTCTTCTTTTGACTGGCTCACTCAGGAAAGAAGGCGTTCTTCCATTCATCTGATCATCTGTAATCTGAAGATGACAGAACTGACTGCACCTATCACCTTTTTGGCACTGAATCCTCTGATTTAGCCCTGACTGCTCTGATCAGCTGTTTGGTGCTGACAGTTTCACTCAGCTGTTCAGCACTGAACAGTTCCTATCAGTTGTCTAATATTTAACACCGTGTGTGTGTGTGTGTGTGTGTGTGTGTGTATCTGCTGATCAGCCAAAAACACTTAGTCCCTCCTGAATCAGGGGTTTATATGCTTTTGGTGCCAGCAACATCAGACGGTCCTCCTCCTCCTTTGTACCTAGGGATGGAACCCACCAGGATGCTGCACGGAACTTTCTGCACATGCTGCTGTGATCTATTCAGGCCCTCTTGCACATCCATCTCTATATTGTCACTGTCTGCCACGCTCACATAATTTTAGCCAAGTTTACGATGGTGCGGAAAGACCAGGCTGCAGCTGCAGTTTTCTCCCTCTTCTTCTTGTTCCTCATTTCCTGCCCTCCACTAAATCTTCTAGGCACCCTGTTGGTGCGGGTCTGTTTTAGATAATATTTATTTATTTATTTATTACATTTGTATACCGCCCCACAGCCAAAGCTCTCTGGGCGGTTTACATAGGATAAAAAACAATTTAAAATAATAAACAGGGCTTTCCACAAAAAGAAAGGATGGACAGGGAGCAGGTAAAAATTCTTGTTGAAAAGTGAAGGAATAATCCTTATAAAGAATCTTTTCTCATGAATGCTTAGGGGAATCAAGTTTGTTCACTTTATCCAGAGAAAATGAACAACTGTTTTAGAGGATATTATAAGTATATTTCTGGCACATGTTGTTTTTCCCAGGTGATCCATATAGAGCAGCTGCCTCTTTTTTCTGCTTCTCTCCACATTTTTAAAACATATATATAGCTGAGTATCCTTCGTTGTGCACTCCTTTGTACATATGACTGAATGAACACAAAGAAAAGGATCCACACATTTGATCAGGGGAGGCTGGTGGCTCCAATTTTGATGGGGCTGTACATCCATTCTGGGTTTCAGTCAGAACCAGTCAGAACTCTAAATGACTTGTCCAAGGTGCTGAATCCTAACCCCAACTTAGGTTTAGCACCTTGGATAGCTCCTTTAGAGTTCTGGCTGGTTCTGACGGAAACCCAGAATAAATTCACAGCCCCACTGAAATCAGAGTCACCAGCCTCCACTGATTTTGACACAGGCCCATATTCTATCTAGAGCACATGAAGCTGCTTTATGCCAGGTCAGGTTACCTGTCCATCTAGCCTAGTATTGTCTACCCTGACTGGCAGTGGTTCTCCAGAATAAGGAGAAGAGGTCTTTTGGTGAGATACTTTTAACTAGAGATGTCACGGATATCTGGGACCTTCAACATGAAAAGCATGTGCTCTACTGCTGAGCTACGTCGCTTTTGTAAGTAAGGAAATGCAACATGAACTTTATGTGATAGCATAGGAAAGAAAGCCAAGGAACACGGACAGGGGTGATTGCACCAAGATTTGCCAAACTTGGTTGTTTCTGCAAAGACCTGAAAACCTTCACTTTCATCATAAACAACCAAGTGGTTCCAAGGTGGGAGAAGTCTTTCAAAGGGTGAGTTTTTAAGAATAAAGTGTAAGGATGTTTTTACACCCATGGCTCAAAATAGTTTGTGTTTAAATTGGTTAACAATGAAAATAGAAAACTGGACTAGTCTCAACCTTAGATTTCTCTTCCACATAGTATCCCACGTTAACAACATGTACATTTAAGAAGCGCTTTTTCACACAGGACATGACTGCATGATAGAATTTGCTACAACAGGATGTAATGATGACAATCAATTTGGATGGCTTTAAAGGGGGATTAAAGAAATTCATGGAGGATAAGAGCATCATCAGACTAGCATTTTATCACACGCTCATTACTGCCCACTCACGGTTTTTCGCGTGTCCTTTAGACAATGCCAGCTGACTCCCACATGCCTCCTACTCCTTCCCCTCATTTTTCTGTATACAAAAAAGACCTGGAAAATCCAACTTACTTTTTAAAACAAAACTTCCTGCCATTTCCTGCTGAGTGCAGGAAAATCAGCACAATAAAAACACCCACTGAATGGCCACGTGGTCATTGCTGCTTCTTTCTTTCCCCATATAAAGAGATCATCGCTATTGTGGGACAGCAGCAGGAGGCTATAGCAATGGTAGGGAAATGCAAAAAACCCCAGCCTGATGATCTCTTAAGGCTATCAATGGCCATTAATCATGATAGCTATATACTAACTCCAGTATTAGAGGCAGTATGCCTATATTTACATCAATTGCTGGGGAACATGAGTACGAGGATGATACTGCACTCATGTCCTGCTTATGGGTTTCTCATGGGCATCTGGTTGGCCCCTGTGGGAACAGAATGCTGGGCTAGCTAGGCCTCTGGTATGATCCAGCACAGCTCTTCATATGTTCTTATGTTTTTAAAATAGTGCAAGATACACTCAAATGCCCATATTAGTGCCATGTGTAAAAATACTGTGAGATCATGGAGAAGATGCAGAGCTGGCCTTTCCATGAAACAAAGAGGGATAGAGTCTAGAGGGAACACCATTTTTCTGCCTTTCCAACTTCTTCCTTTGCATCATTAACAATACTTGGGGAAGGAGCATCTTTCTGACATTTTATCAAAGGACCACACTGAGGAATTTCCATATTAAGCTTTTATAGTATCATTCATGGCATTTTATGGGGATTTAGATGATGAATGTCTTCAGCTTATAGCCATCTTGTATATGTTGGACTTCAACTCCCATCAGCCCCAGCCACCATGATCTGTGGTCAGGGATCCTGGTAGTTGTAGGCCAAAACATTTGGAGGGTACCAGGTTGGGGCAGGTGGTCTACACAATTCTCTCTTCCAGTCCCTTCCTCCCAGCTACCATCCAAGAACCCAGCATTTTTTTAAAGTCATATTCTTGTGCTTTCAAACCTCAACATTTGCCCTTCAAATGAAGCATGCACATTAAGCATGTCCAATTTGCATGTTGTTCTCTAGTTGCAGAGTCTGATTCTATCCAATTAAGGAATATGTTGCTTTGACAGTTAGAATCTTAAGTCTGGTTCAGTTTGCTTCCTTGACCCAAATGGTTGCCTGTGGAAATACAGGGGACACCATTAGGAGGTATCAGTTGTGCAGTCATGCAGTCTGTTTGTTTGTTTGTTCATTTGTAGCATCCATGACCACACAAATCATGATGGACTCATGACTCCTAACCAAGTGTCTTACCAGTTATATAGTTTCACACCAACATAATTTATACTGCTAGACAAATTAAGCTAATTCTCTGAGATAGTTTACAAAGATTTCATGTACAGTGTCGCTGGTGAGTCATCTTCCTTGCTAGCCAAGGATCCTCTGGAGGCACCAGTTGACTCTTACAGTGTCTTCAAAGAATTGTGTGACTACAACATCATAATAGTCTAGGTAATCTTTATATTGAGCATAATGCTTCTATCCCTCTGCAATAATTGACTTACTAATTTAACTACACCAGATCAGAAAACAGAGAAGAGACACTTACATAATTATAATGATATCCAGTTAGGTTATGCACCCTACAATCACATCCAATCAGATGTCATGGCAATCATTCTTATAAAACGGCTGTATGAATCCCACTTTAGCAATGAAAAGGATGATGTTATGTATATACACTGATCATGATACAGGTCATGAGGCATCTGTAGCTGACAGCTTATTTAAAGAGGAGCAGACCATTCTAGAACACATGATGTTTTTCTCCATAGATCCCTTTGATGTGAACCTGCCCTTTGCAGAGTTTTAGCTAACCTCAGAATGTACAGGGCCCTCCCATAGGGAAAGAACATGCAACGTCCCCAAAATCCATAAAGTATAATACTTTTATTAGGTCAACTCAAATATCACAACAAATGTGCAAGCTTTTGAGATCTCAAGATCTCTTCATCAGGCAAAATGTTACAAAAAGCAGGTTGGCACTGGGAGGGGGTGAATAGGAGGGGAAAAGGCTGACTTGATGTTGTAGTCAAGATGTCTGCATGGTCAAAGTTTTAATATGATATGGAGGAGGGGAGGGGGAGGAAATCTTGCCAACTTTCAAATTGGACTCTGCCAAGTGATGTGATTGTTTCAGGTTTCAGGGCTCCTAAGAAGGAGAAAGTAGCAGGCAATTACTTAAAGTGTTTATTAAGCCGTTTGGGCATTCAATATCTGTGGATACTGAAGGAGCAAAGATTGAGGATGGGAAACTCTGCGCCCAATCTACATGTTAATGTAAACACCGAATGGTGCTTGCACATGTCCCTCTGTATATGCAGAGGGGGCTCCCTACGTGTGAGCAGGGAGCCAGTCTTCATCGATGCTGGATGTCTAAACAGTAAGAGAAAACAGAAAATAAGAAACATCTCTGTTTGGGGGGACATGTACCAGTACTGGTTCATACAACCAGCACCTCCATACACATCTTGGCAAGTTCACAAACTTATGGCTGACCTCATGCACTCCTGTGAAGGACCACGTGGGGGCCACACAGCATCCGAACTGGCCTTAGAATTCCTCAGCACCAGGGACAGCATACAGGGCTATGTAAAGGAAGGAGCTGTGTTTTCCACAGGAGCTGAAGAACAGCCAGCAAGATGGAGGTAATTGAGAGCTCTGAGGGATTAGGATCGAGGTTCCATGTGGGAAAGGGGCATTTCCTTAAGGCAGTGAGTGAGGCCTGCAGACAGATCAAACCACAATCTCTCACAATGGACCACCATGTGCTTCTCAAGTCTGTTCGCAAGGGAGCCGTTAGCAATCATTCTCCCTGACTCCCAGTTCATTTCCCTGGCTGGCTGCATTGATTTCTGCAAGGAACAGAATGAAATTCATAAAATACAAAGTTTGAACACTACCTCCTAAAATAGATTCATTTTAGTCCATATTCCCTGAGCTCACGCAGCCGTCGCTTCCCACCTCTCACTGACTGCATATTCAGTGGTTGCTTGGATATCCTGAATTGTGTGCAAGTGATATAATCAGGAGAAACTTTGACTGACATAGGAAGCAGAACCTAGTGGTTAGAACAGGGGGAGTGACTGGCAGAGGCTGGGAATGTGGATGCTTCCTTTCTTGGAATGGAAAATTTAACTTGGTATCAAGAGTCCTGGGTACTGCTCTGCTCTCAAATGTGAAATGGAGATAGTAGAGTTTAATGGTTAGAGTAGGAGAGGAGGGGGAACTAGGACACCTGGTCCCACTCACAGTTTTGAATACCAGCCTGTTGCAAAATTCCATCCCTGTAGCCGAGAACCATAAAGCCATAAGTGCTTAGGGCCAAGTTACCGAAATGATAATTTCCTCCTAAATGTATCTGAGATAATCTTCAGAGGTTTTTCTCCCAGTGCCTCCCCCAAATGAGGTGTGGTGGGTGGCTACCACAGAAAGGGTAGCCCCAACTGTGAAATGCTTTCCCAAAGGAGGCTCACTTGGTGCCCACTCTGTGGTCCTTTTAGCACCAGGTGAAGATCTTATTTTCCCAGGCCTTTTAAACAATTAATTTAAAATCCAAATCCAAAATCTTAGTGTTGCTTGAGACTATTATTATTGCAGTGGTGGTGGTGGTGGTTAAATTGATTTAATTCTCTGTTGTTAGAGCTTTTAAGCTGCATTCTTAAGGTTGATCATTTATGGCTGCATTTTATTGTTTGATTGTCATTGCAAGTCACCCATAGACCTTTGTTACTGAGTGGCATATTAAATATCATTAATAAATAAATCATAAATGAATCATAATCTTTCTTCTATCCTCACATAGCGCTGCAACAATAGCAGGACAAGACAAAAGCTAATCTTGCTCTGACTCTGATCAGTTCCTACCAAAGTCCAAGGGGGACCAAGGAAAAGGACAGATAGGAACTGATGTGTAGCTTATAAGGTTGCAGCACAATGGCTGCACAGCACAGCAGGCACAGGTGTTCGCTTCACAATTAGACCTGAGCATATTTGTTGCGTAGTTAATGGAGGTAGTTGCTTTTATTGAAGGGAAGGGGGAGGCGGGAATTCCCAGTCCTGGTTTTCATAGAAGCAAATGCAAAAAGGTTTATGCTTTTAAAATTTGTCTTGATAATATGAATCTTAGAACTGCATGGAGATCTAAGACTGAGATCTGCATCGAGAAGGAAGGAACTGAGTACAGTGCTAATGCACACACTTATGGTTTGACAGATGCAGCTGCACAAAGAGGGACGTGCAGGGCTGGCGTCAACAATAGGTATGGTCAGGCATCTGCCAAGGGTCCACACCCCAGCATGGGCCCACTGTCAAGAGCCACCACTGGATGTGCTCCTCCTCTTCACTATTGTTTTTGTTTGTTTGTTTACCATTGTAACCTTTCGCTTTGGCTCAGACAACCAATGGTGATGGTTAGGAGGATGAGCAGTAGATGCCATGGCTTACGTGCTCCCTGGCTCTCTGCCTTTCAAGCAAGCGGTAGCAATGATGAAAGAGAGGATGAGCCATTGCAGGTGGTGAAAATGGGTGCAAGACTCACGAAAGGAGGGAGCCCCTTGAAGACATCTTACCCAAGAACCCTCCAAAACTTGGACCCAGCACTGGGCATGTGCTTTGGTGGAATCTCACATGGAAACTCTGAAGAACCAGATCTCCCAGCACCACCAAAAGAAGGGTAACTGCAAGTATCTGTAAACCTTGTCCTGAGCCTCTTTCCTGGGAGCAGAATCCTGCACTCTTGGTTCTGCTCCTGTTTGATGTTATTGATTCCGCTGGACCAGGAAAAGGTTTGTCGTGGTGGTATGTTAACAGTAATGACAGCTCTGATTGAGCTCCAGGAAACAACGTGAAGTTAATCAAGTGCTCTCTGGGGTCTAAAGCTGTGTTTTCCTTCCACACAACTGCTGAGTGTTGCTGATCGGGTCTCTAGCACACTTGCCCAAGGGGAAGCTCTCTTTCCTCCTCCAGCAGCGGCCCCAGCCAGCCCTGAACAGCGAGCGTGTTTCTCACTGCTAGACAATAATTCAGCAGGGACTGGCTGCTCTCAGTTTTTACTACTGGGGGAGGTGCTTTTAGAAGTGACAGAGCTCCACACAACAAGAAACTGGTTATTGGGCATGGCCCCTCGAGCCTGACTTCCTAGTCTGGATGAAAACAGATGCTTTTGCGGGACCTAAAGGAGAAGGCAGCATAGCAACACCTGGATCAGCAGTCACCGGCATAAAAGGATGGTGGAGATCCTACAGTATAAAATAGGGGCAGGCCACCTTTGTGGGCTCTGGGCACCTTTGGCCATTTGAGAAACTGTCCTGGGCACCACCACAAAATGGCTGCCAAGGGAGGTGTGGCAAAGGACAAGTCACCTGTACAAAAGATCGTGTCCAAGGCAAAGGTGGGGGTTCAACCCCAAAGCACTAAACAACTCCTTTGAACCAACAGCTGCCAGCACCAAGATGTGTTAATATTTTACATAAAAGTAGTCCGGGAGTGCAATGAGGCCATGGGCACCACATTGCCTACCGCTGATATAAAGGCTGTCCTACCCAGCAATGCCCCTGATGGGAGTTGTTGATTCCCCAGCGCCATTAGTGGTGGAGGAACACCGATCCCAGTTGCATTGGGATCTCTAGTGGGGAAGGCTAACCTAGAGCACTCTTTTCTTTTCAATCCAGCCGATCAGCAGAAACGTGGGTGCGGACTCCTGGGGCTTGGAGGGCCACATGGGGAGGGGTGGAGGATTGCATGTGGCCCAAAGAATGTAGGTTGCTCACCCTTAATATAAAGAAATCATCACTCAGGACAGATGATCATATATGCTTCCATATTCTGAACTTTTCCTTCGGTAACTGGTAAATGTTCCACACCTGCAATTTTTCCTAGGATATGTCACGCAAAATTCCTAGGGAAATCTGGTAGAAATATGCACCTGCGTCTGGGCGGTATTCCTGATCAGGGCATCATTTCTGAGTTTTGTACAGGGGAAAATCTAGACTTCATTGAGCAGGAACCAGCAACATGATAGCAGAGAACACCCCTTCTATCAAGCATGGAAAGATAAGAATAGAGCAAGAGCTGAAAGGAGTCAGATGTGGCAGCCAAAAGGTCTCTTCACAGATTATATGTTTAGGTGTACTCTTCAGGTGCTTTACCTATACACCTAAAACTGTACAATGAGAGTGCAAGATGAATATTCTATAAATATACCAGTATCATAGTAGGTGGAACACTCATCCAGTAACTGGAATGGGCCACAGCTTCCAGACAGTGGGATCCTACTGCTATCAATAAAAAACCATTGTGCAAGGCAGACTTTCATCACACCATCGCCTTGCCCCATTCACTGAATTTTGCAGGGGTCCAGATGATGATGCCTTCAGTTCCTTTGTTTTTCCACCACTTCTTTTTCCCCTCTTCTTCTTACTGCAGGAGAAAAAGACAGAATAGTTGCACAGTGCCTTTTAATTGTTGGCTCTAGACACACCCATGTGCCATCTTCTTTTAAGTTGGTAGAAGTGGTGAGAAAACACAGGAGGGTTACAAATGGAAGACGAAGCAGTCCGGACCCTCTGTAAAATCCAACAAATGATGAGGGTGTGTGCTCATTGCACAATAATAATAATAATAATAATAATAATACCTTGTCTGGAAGCACTTGCAAATCAGACTTGCTGTGAATTGCCATTTGGACAGGTGTCTGGCATAGGCAACACCGATTCCCACAAATCTGCTCCTGTCCGCCCAGAACGTCCACTCCTCTCGTGTGGGTTGTCCTTCGAACAGGCAAGAATCGATGGTGTGGAATGGCCTTTTAATCCTATATGTGTGCGTATGAATGGGTAAGAGAGGGGGTGGTGTGTAGACGCAGGACTTTGGCATCAGTTCAGGAAAAGGCAAAACGTCGATCTGAAGACAGCTGCGGGAGTGGAGGAGTCTCTGAAACGCGCGCGCGCGCGCGCACTCACACATGCTCACGGCAGCATCAGAGGCATCAACAGCTCCTGCTGCTGCTGCTGCCAGCGCGCACACGGCCACCCTGCAATCCCAGATTGGGTACCGCCACCACTCCGAGCCGCTCTCCTCCTCCTCCTCCTCCTCCTCACGCAGAGAGGCGCGCGCACACAAACACACACACACACACCGCTCTCTCGCAGGACTCGGGGCTAGCCCGCCTGGGCCCTGGCGCCGTTTCGGAGGCGATGAATTCCTGCGGATCCTCCTCCTGCGTCTGAGCCAGGCGCGATTTTCTCTCCCTCCCTCTCTCCCCCCGCTCTCTCCCCCCCCCCCCGCTGCATCTCTCCGCCGCCCGCCCCCTCTCCGCCCGCCCCAAGACACGGCATCGCTTGCTCGCCACCAGGGGAGGATGCATGTGTTTGGCAGGGAGACAGGCGCCGCTGCTCGCTCGCTCCACCGCTCAGCTGCCTGCTTTCCGGCGACGGCCGCCTTTCTTTGATTCCTGGGAGCAGCCGAGGCACAGCGAGCAGCGGCGGCAGCAGGATTCCCGCCCCGCCGCCCCCTGTGATCCTTCCTTCCTCCCGGCAGGTGCCGCCTCGGCTCGGGCAGCCTTGGCGCTCACTGCTGCTTCTCCAACCGCGTCTTTGCGCCTGCATCTCCAGCCACCCCAAGCAACTGAGCCGGCGAGGTGCTGCCGCTGCTGCTGCTGCTGCCGCCGAGCACGAGCGACCGGCTGCCGACGCTGGCCCGACTTTCAGGTTTGGATGCTCGGCATGCTGGGGTGGGAGCAGGGGGTGGATGATGGGGAGGGGGAGAAGAAGGGGGAGGATCCCACCATCCCAGGTTAAGAAAAGTGCAGCCGGAAGAACGGGTGCGGCGGTGGTGGGCGCCCTGTGGGAACAGGGAAGAGCGAAGGGGGATACCTTGGAGCGGATCTCTAGCCCTCTACTCCAGACAATGGCTTGGAGAGGGGAACTAGGCATCGTCCAGGTGTTCCCAAACAGGTGTGGCGGCCGAGCTCGCCAGGGAATAACCTCGAACTCCTTGATCCTTTCTCCCCCCAACAGAGCGACTCCTTCTCCTTCCCTGCCCCAGCCGCGACCATGATGGACCTGAAGGTGGACGAAGAGGAGGTGGAGAACGGTCAGCCGGTCAGCATCGAGGCATTTGCCAACAGCTCCACGCTGCACGGCCTGTCCCACATCTTCTCCTATGAGCGCCTCTCCATCAAGCGCATCTTCTGGACCCTTTGCTTCCTGGGCTCCTTTGCTGTGCTGGTCTTTGTCTGCAACGAGAGGATCCAGCATTACTTCCGCTATCCCCACGTCACCAAGCTGGACGAAGTGGCCACCACCCACATGACCTTCCCCGCCGTCACCTTCTGCAACCTCAACGAGTTTCGCTTCAGCCGGGTAACCAAGAATGACCTGTACCATGCTGGGGAGCTGCTAGCCCTGCTCAATAACAGGTAGGGGCAGAGTGCCTCTGTGCACATGGGGGTACAGCGCCAGATGTCCCAATGCATCACTGTGGGTTGACATTCAACAGTTAGTGCACCTGTATCCAGACATGGCATGTGCCCAGCATGTGTTTGTATGTCAGGAGACTATAGGAACTGTGAACTGAAGCATGTTACGTTGCAGCATACACATATGCATATGTGTACGTGAATAACCATATGCTTAGCAACTTGCATGGGCTACAGATGGCGTTGCAGGTTACAGATGGCATGCATTAGGTTAGATGCCATACACTGGGGCAAGCCAGATATGTGGCTCCCTTTACATCAGGGGTGGGCAACTTATGGCCCTCCAGATGTTGCTGGACGGCATCTCTCATCAGCCTTAGTCTTGGTGAGGGATAATGGGAGTTGCAGTCCAAAAACATCTGGAGGGGCACAAATTGCTGTATATTGCAAATATAGTGCATGTGGATTTAACACCCATGTAGCAGCCTGCCCTGCTACAATGCATCGTATGTGGCCCTATGCACCTTTTTTTTTATCATGTTCCTTATGTTGCTCTCTCTCTGCACTTCTTTAAGACTGATGTGCTCCCATACTATGGATACCACTATGAGCACTTCTTGCATTTCTGGCTGTAGTCTGTGTACAAGGCAGCTACCCAGTCTTCATTGTCTGCTCTCTTATCTCATCCACTTCCCTGGTACCTAATACAATGGCTCAATTCGGATGACACGATAGTCAATGGTGGGTTGACTAACCCTAACCCTAGGGGGCACTCCCCACACAACATGGTAATAAAAAATCAACTGTGGTGTAGATGAGGATCAGCGCTGAGTTGACTATGGCAACATTTGGATGACACAATAGTCAAAACAACTGACGATTGTTTCCCCCACACCAGTTGTTTATTGTGTCGTCCGAATTGAGCCATTGAGTCCCTATGAGAATAGGGTAGCATGCATGGCCTCACTCTGAAGGAGGCCCCACTCTGGCAATGTCACCAGTCGAATTCTGCATAATTCCATGCAAGCGCATGCAAGAAGTTGCAGAGAAAAGGCCATTGAGCTCAGACCTTTGGGAAGTGATGTGTACAGCCCTTACGAGCAGAGGGTAAAGCTGAGAAGGCAAGGCAGAATTTGGGCTTTCTGGAAGGTTGGTTGCACAGGGGTGTGCTGTGTGATTTCTTTGTCTTGCTGGTATCAGGCAAAACTGTTGGCAGCCAAGGTCCCTCTTAGCTTATTTTAGTGACTGCTCTTAAGTGTTCAGGAGCATGAACCCTAAGAACCCCTATGTGTGCATTTCACTGCATCTCATCTAGACAATTTACTGCCCTCTGCTGGAGACAAATCCAACTCCTCAGCAATGTACCATAGTCCAATTGTCTTCCTAAAAGCAGTGTGTGTCTGTGTGTTGTTGCTAAGTTTGCCTGCGTTTCTGAGTCAGGACAGCCTAGAGGTCAGCTTGTTTTTGGTACTCTCATGTCCCTCTGATGCAACAGGGATGCTGCAAGTCTGTTCCCTATGGTCAAAGCAAAATCTGTGATATGTGGTGTGTGATTCCATGACCTGCTGTTTACCTACCCCTTGCCCCCAAGTTAAGGAGACAAATTGGACTGGAATCTAGGGTCAGTGTTACAAAATGTTCCCTGTGTTACAAAATGGGGCTTCCTTTTTTGTTTGTTTGTTTCTTTCTTTCTTTCCAAGGGCTGTTCCTTGTTCGAAATGCTACAACTCTATAAAACAGAGTTCGCCTTGATTCTGAACATAAGAAAGATAAGGCGAGCCCAGCTGAATTGGACAAAAGATCCTTCTAGTCCACAGACCTATTTCCAGCAGTGGCCAGCCAGATACTTACGGGAAACATCATCTATGCATGGTGTGAAGGCAATGGCCCTCTCTCGTGTGCCCTGGGAGTTTGGGATTCAAAGTTATCCTGCCTGCCACTCAACTTGGAGGCTTCACTTAGCAATCAGGGCTAATAACTCTTGATAGACATCTCCTCCACACATCTGTTTCTCATCCTTTTTAGAGCCATCTGAAGCAAAGGGCCAGCATCATTTGCCAGTAGATTCTTTAAGTTCAGATTCGGCATTTTGTGAAAGAACAGCTGCCCTAGGTCAGGCCAGCGGTACATCTAATCCATTATGTTTCGCATTAGTGGCCAAATCAGAAATGCACCAACAATTCCCCAAAAGTATTCCATTCTTGCCTGGAAGTTCACTCATTGTCTTTCTAGATCTGTCTTCCCAAACCTGATGCCCTCCAGATGTGCTGGACTGCAATGCCCATCATTCCCAAACATTGGCCATGGTGGCTGGGAATGATGGGATTTATAGTTCATCTAGAGGGCACCAGGTTGGAGAAGGCCGCTCTAGATACTTGAGGTTTTTAGTAGGAATAGGGAGTCCAAAGTTTTGACTGGGCTTGGTAGCCAGCCATTCTTTTACTAACCAGTGAGGCTTGGAATTCTCACTTCCTACTCCAGAGAGGTGAAAGAAATTTCTCCCTTGGTTTTCTTTATGTGTGTGTGTGTGTGTGTAACCGCTATCTGGCAGAGACTTTTTTTTACAGAGGAAAAGCAACGAGCAGAGTGTGTATTTGTAGCAATCCAACCTATGGCACTGATCTAATGTGGTTCTCCATGTGCAAAATGTGCCATCTGCTGATGAATCTGGCGCTCTGAGACTCATAGTAGGTAATGTTGTGTGGGCGGATAGAACTCTTACAACTTCATGTTGCTGGCTTTTAGGATTGCAAGGTCTTGTACAATGCTGAGGATGGGGAGCTTCCACCATTCCCTTCGTAATGGCCGGTCCTGCTCCCCCACTCCCAGGGGCTCCAGGGCTGTTCCCTTAGCCACAGAACCTCTAGCGCTGTGCCCCTTCTTCCCTCCCCAACTCTGTGCAAAAACATCCCAGTATCTGATCCAGAATGTTGCATACAATTAATCATCTTTATGCAAAATAAGCAAATGTATACAAGCCCTTGTCGAATAACTTGATTTATTCCAGGAAAAGAATTTGGGATTTCTTGATGGAGATATTGCTATTATTATTATTATTATTATTATTATGTCAGAATGTTACCATCATACAAATAGCATTGTGGTTGGCCCTGCTCTGGAAGTGGTATGATCTATTTATATCAGGTTCTGATGCCCTATTCCAGTCTTTCCCACCCTGGCACCCTCCAGCTGTGCTATACTATGCTGGCTGGGGCTGATGAGTTATGGTGCATCACATCTGAATAACACTGTGTTGGGGAAGGCTGCCCCATGCCTTGAACCACCAGTAGGAGGAGCTAACTGCAAGCAGTTTGAGCCAGGACTCTAAACCGGTGGGCGGAATCCTCCTTCATCCTAGGTATCAGATGGTTCCACTGAGCCAATCCCATACAATGGCCAGATATAAAGCTCCCAGATCTGCTGCACTCCATCTATATCTGGACAAGTTGTTCCCGGGGGAGTCCTCCAGGCTAGCCCCCTGTGCCCACCTGTCTGATGGCCTTCCTGCTCCAGGAACTTGCCAGCCTTCAGAACTGAGCTCTTGACCCCTTATTGATGTTTATTGACTGCTCTTGGAAATAAAATAACAGAACAAAAGCAGTTATAGGACACTTACAACAACAATGTTTCAATGACAAGACATGACAGAATGCTGGGTTACAGCATGTCAGAAGGCACAATCCTGTGTTTGGGTGTCAAGAGGTCTCCAGAGATGGGACTACAATAATAAAGGAAACTAAGTTGTGTGTCATTAGCAAGGATAATCAGGCTCCGAAGCCTGATTCAAATACTATGTTTGCAACAGCTGCTGGGCACTGTGGCTGGTATGGTAAGTAGCTATGGGTGGAATCCAATGTTTTGGGAGCAGAAGTCCACTCGTGCGATGGGACTTTTCCCCTCTTGCCTTCCCCTGCAGTGCCTGTGCCCTCCCTCCACAAATCTGGAGCAGACTTGTGGGCTGTGGGGAAGGGAGATCAACCCCACTCCCAATGACAGAAGCAGTTCCATCAGTGGAGCTACTTCGCTGGATTTCATCTTGTGTCACCTGCCCACCACATACTCCTTGACTGCACATCTTACTGGCTTAGTACTTGTCCATAATAAGGAAGTTGTTCCCACACCACAAAAGGGACTTTTGAATTGCCCCACAGATTCCATGCACCAGAAAGAAACATGGCTGGTCAGCACCAGGTGCACCCATTTCGGTAAGAGCAATAGTTGAGCATTAGAATCAACTGGTGTTTAGTCAGGTTTAATTGGCATTCTTTGCAATACAAATGAATTCTGAACCACAGTAGCCCAAATTTCCCATTGAGTATAGATGGATTCTGGAACTTGCATAAATTAGGTAAATATACACACGTTGGTGTGTTTTGCATATTTGTTCTGTTGCTGCTAGTCATTGGTAGGGGCAAAGACACATGGAAGATAGTAACTCCTTGTCCTTGACCAAAAGAAATCATGCTGAGGTCCCTCTCCTGGGCCTTGATGTTTCACTAGGCATTGCAGGCCTTAAGGGCTAGAAACTTATTGTTGTTGTTTTTTGAGAGGTAGATTTTCATGAAGGGGGGACATCTCATAGATAGGGTGACCATATGAAAAGGAAAACCGGGTTTCTGCAGCTTTAATTGTTGTGATGATGAGGGAATTTCACCAGGTGCTACATGCATACAAATGACACCTGATGAAATTTCCTTTTCAGTACAACGGTTAAAGATACAGGAGCCCTGTCCTCCTTCTCATATGGTCACCTACTCATAGAGCACATCAGCATAGTGAATCCTCATGTCCCCAATTCATGTAACATTTCCAGAGTTTGAGCCCAGGAGTTGCAAGTTCAAAGTTCCAGGAGTTCCAAGGTGGAACACAAGCAGGCAACAGGCAAGATCTCAGGAGTCCAGGTCACAGGCAACAAGGTCCCAAGGTAACACAGGAGGCAAGGGCCAGGCAGGAAAAGGAGGAGGGTCAGAGTCCATTCCCGGTCACAGGCATCAGGGTCCCAAAGCAGCAGAGTAAACAAAGGCCAGGCAGGAGGAGGAGGAGGAGGATCAGGGTAGTCAGAGTTTAATGCCAGCAATCAGTCAAGGAAGTAGTGTTCCTGAGGTAAGGGAAGCTGGATTCAGGAAGGCCTGGGAACTATTAGCTCTCAGCCTTATGGTGCTGCTTTAATGCAGAAACGGCCAGAGCCACACCCAAGCCACGGCTGTGATCTGTTAGTGACAGCAGCTGGAAAGGTCCTCCTTGTGAGCAAGCCCCCTTCATGTAAGTAGACCTTTCCTCACAAGGAGGCCTCTGGGTCAGTCTAGCACTTCTCCTGAGTTCCTGTCAAGGCTTGGGGGTTTCTCTGCCTCCACCTCTAAGGTGGAGCACTTGTCTTTCACAGGTTATGGCCTCATGGTCTATTGGCAGATCCTGGGATTTGCTGGTGGTGGGTGCTTCCTGAACCTCCACTCTTCCTCCAGCAGGAAACTTCCAGCAGGGACATGACAGTTCAGCACTGTAACACGCAACTGGGAAAACAAGTTGTCTTCTCCCTTATTATCCCAATAATAAATGAAGCATATTTTTTGCATTGAGATACCCCCCCCCCCCCACTTTCACTGCAGGAACCAGTCAGGCTGAATTCGCACCCCATGCTACTACCGTACTGGATGATCCCCATCAGACATGTGGGCCAATGGAGGCACAGCATGGGCTGAAGCCCCAGAGCCGGCAACATGTGTACTGGGGAGATGGGATGTATTGAAACAACATATTCCATTCCCCAAAGCAAGACCCATGTAAGTGCCGTTATACCTGTAGAGCAGCTTCCCTTAACCTGGGACACTCCAAATACTTTCATCCCTGACAATTGGCTACGCTGGCTGGGGACCAGACATCTGGAGGGTCCCAGGTTGAGGAAGAATTCTCTAGATACCTTGTCTACTGTTAATGAAACAGGCACAATGTTATATAGGTATCAACAATCCCCAGGCTTGCAAGGCTTAATGTGTGCAAGGATATAGCTAAACATTTTGACTGCCGGCTTCCAGAATGTAAGCTCACTGCATGCATACCCTCTCCCTTTAACAAGCATTCACTCGAGTGTGTCACAAGAAGAAAATGGCAGATTTCCTCTTTAAAAACCTCACAGCTGGCCTTTATGTTTTCTGAAATGGGGGCCAGCAGTGGTGTAGAGGTAAAATTTAAAGCATAGGTACTCATCAGGACAGTCCCCATAGCCACGCCCCCAAGGAGAGTAAAAAAATTCAAGCAGCTGCATTGATCCATAGCCATAAACCACATCTAGCCATTCTCATCTCCATCAGGAGCTGCTGTTTTGTAAAGCGAATGGGTCTGAATTGTTCTTTCAAGACCAAACCACCCCCAAAATACTTTGTGTTACAACAGGGAACAGTGTATTGCTTCCGGGAAAATTAATGCCCCCTCCCACTGCAGCTACCGTGAGGATTGCAGCTAAATTCCAAGGGAACAGGGAGGTCTGCGGGGAGATGACAGATGACATCGGGGTCCCTGCTAATCAAAAAGTGCTGGTGCTGCATCCCTGTGAGCCCTGCCTCCACTACACTACTGGGGATCAACCGTTGTTTCTTTGTCTCAGAATGCTAATCTGATTGCCGTGACACCCACCAGTAACTCATTAATTCATTCACTCTGCAAACTCCATCTTGAGACTGAATCTGAGCTGTAGACCTCATGACCACAACATCTGACCTAATCTTTGTACTTTTGGGGGATTCCCCTCCCCAACCCCCTGCTGATTTGTTCATTTTTATTTATTGGTTATGTTTATATCCAAGGAGCCTTTTTCCTCCTCCACTCCATTTTACCCTCACAAAAACCCTGTGAGGAATGCTAGGTTGAGATTCAGTGACTGGCCCAAAGTCACCCAATGAGCTTCATGGCCAAGTGGTGGATTAGAACCCAGGTCTCCTGAGTCCCAGTCCAATGCTTGAGCCACTCTACCACACTGCTTCTGGAGAACTCAGAAGCTTGCACACTCCTTTGTGGCATTTCAGATGGTCTTAATAAAGGGGTTGTCTGACTGTGGAGTTTGGATTTTTTTTCTTTCTTTCTCATGGACCAGCACAGATATCTGTGTTGTTTTTTGTTACTAATGCACGATGTGTTATGCCTTTGGAGAGCAGGAAAGCTGCAGTTGTTTCTTTTCCTTTTTCTTTTTGCTGCTTCTTTATTTCAATTGCAACAGTGTAGTGGAAAATGCCTGGCTACTTTTGCAGGGAATGGAGTGCAGTTACATATCATCCCAGAGGGGGTTTCGTATTGCTCTTTAATTACACCATGTGTTAATTGCACATATGCTGAAGTTGTCCCAGTCGTACCTTGGAATGGCATGCTCCAGATCCTACCTGACCATAATGCGGTGTCACTCCATTGCCTTCCATAAACTCATAGGATTATAGGAAGCTGCCTTATATTCAGCATGACCATTGACCCATGTAGCCCAGTATTCTCAACACTCATTGGTAGCAGCTCTCCAGGGGTTCTGGCAGGACATTTTCCTGACCTACCTGGAGATGCCAGGGATTAAACCTGGGACCTTCTGCATGCAAAATCTGTGCTCTGCCACTGAGCTACAGCCCCTGAAGTGCTGTAATACTGACCGATGGTCCTTTAAGCTCCTTTGTAAAGGACCCTGTGGAGGAAGTACCCTAGTGGATTAAGCCAATGGAGAGTCTCAGGGCCTGTTCAGATGTGCACACAGGGGTGGATGAGTAGCAAATTACGCAGAGGGGAGGGGTAATGGAACCATGACAAATGGGCCTGCCACACAATCGCGGAACCACACCACTCACCGTAGTTCTGCTATCCACCCACCCCCTTGGTAGGTAGATCTATTACCTCTGTGTGGTTTAATTAAGCATCCCATCATCTTCCATGTGCCGAATGGGTGACCAGTAGCCACTCCATTGTGAAAATGGGAAAAAATGGCTGCCGACTATGGAGTGAGTCTGCGGCGGCAACAGGGTCGGTGGAAGTGGCAGTCGCTCTTGCCAGCAGACTCTGTGGTCACCACCATTTATATTTCATGGCAAATGGAGCAGAAATACCGATGGGGTTTCCATCAGATGACATGAGAGCCACTGTGGAAGCCTGCTAACCATCTTGCAAAAGATGGATAGCGGATGTGTGTACTTTGCCCACTGTGGGGAGGGAATTCCCCCACCACTCGACATGTTTTTGAGCGATCCGTGATGGGTGAGTGTGTCATCTGACCGGGCCCTCAGAGAGACTCACTCTTTTCCCCCATGACTAAGCTGTGTGTTTTCCCTCAGGTACGAGATCCCGGACACCCAAATGGCTGATGAGAAGCAGCTGGAGATCCTGCAGGAGAAAGCAAATTTCCGCAACTTCAAGCCCAAGCCCTTCAACATGCGAGAATTCTCGGACCGAGCTGGCCACGACATCCAGGAAATGCTGCTCTCGTGCTTATTCCGTGGGGAGCCGTGTGGACCAGATGACTTCAAAGTGGTGAGCGGCTGTTTCTTGCATCTGAAAAGTCTGTACATTTGGGGGATGGGGGTGGCATTGCTTGACTGCATTTCTACCCCATCATATTCCTGTTGGGTGCCCAAAGGGAGAAGAATCTATGTTGCTTTCAGGGGTCATGGCTGGCATTGTTCTGAAGAAGTATGGTGCATTATTGTCTCGATGGTTCTGACTGTATCTTGAGATCTTGGTCACACGGTTGTAGCGATGTCTTTGTCAACATGGGATAGCGTCTCTGACAGCTTGTTTACCCAATCCATTATCATGAAGATGACCTCTTAACATGTTCGGGGTGTTCATGCAAGCCCATTACATGTTCAGTGGACACGCAAGGTGAGAGTGTGACCATCTCAGCTAGCCCACAATTTGGGTGGCCATGCGCACAGGGGCTGATACATGTACAGCTATATGCAACAGCTAGAAGAGCATGTCTAGTGTGCAGACACCAGCAGTGTGTGGCTAGCAGGCATGGTCCCACTCCTCCATGTGTTCAGTGTACATGTGTACGCATGGCGGGCAGGGGTGGAATGTCTGTTCAACCCTATGAAGTGGAAGAATCAGAAGCCAAAATGCATTGTGTCATTGATCAAACTTTAAGGAATGCCAGAATATTTCAGCTATAACCTCTGACTAATTCTGTCCTGGGTCATTCACAAGTCATTGGCCCTGTTCAGAAGACACCTTAAACCACGGCTTTACCATGGTGGTTAAGGCTTTTTGGCTTAAGCACTGTGGTTAAAGCTGTGGCTTAAGGTGTCTTCTGAACAGGGCCAGTGTTCCTCTACGGAACAGTAAACTCTACCCATTGGAGGTAACAAGCTTGTTGTATTCTTCTTGAAACTTGGCTTGCACATATAAACCATCACACAGTTATTATTTCTGTGGCAACCATATAGGCATGATGAGTCTTGTGGGTCAAGGTTCACATTGTCCTGGCTGTGACTTCTCACAAGGGCTGGCCTAGGGATGTCTTTGTCTTTGTGGAGACACAGCAAGATGTTGAGATCGTCCCATAGGGGAAACGGGCCATGGCCTGCTGCCTTCTGCCACGTCATGGGCATTGTAAGGTCTTTTGAGAGAGGCTGGCTGCTATGGAGGGCCTTTCGCTGCTGTCGGTTTGTATAACTATTGAACTCTATCTGTCTGCTCATCATCTGAATGATCTTGATGCCCATGTTGGGTTGTGGCGACTCATGTGAGCCTAGGCAGATGAGTTTGCTTGCAAGGCTTTATCAGACCTACATGGACCAGTGTGGTGTAGTGATTAAAATGTTGCTGGGAGTTGGGAGATCCGGGTCCTACTTCCCACTCAGCCATGGAAATCCACTGGGTGACTTTGGGCCAGTCACTGATTCTCAGCCTAACCTACCTCACAGGGTTGTTGCGAGAATGAAATGGAAAGGAGGGCCATGTAAGCTGCCGTGGGCTCCTTGGAGGGAAGGCAGGATGTAAATGTAACAAATAAACAAACAAACAGATAACACTGCTGCAGAGTGAAGGATCCCACAATATGCTCCTGAGCCCCTTTTGAGAGTGGCCTTGGATGAAAAAAAAAAGCACAGCCAGGCCCCGATATGTGATTTCTTTGTGTTGGGCTTCCAGTGTTTGTTCCTCTTACACTGCATGGAGGAGACTTCTTTTGTTGTTGTTGTAGCTACACCGCAACATAAAAGCTGTTCGAGCCTCATCCACCACACCCTGCTCAAGGGAAATAAAGGCAAAAGCAGGATGGGCAGCAGCTCCAATAATGGCTCATACTCCCTGGCCAGAGAGACTCGAAATAAAAGAAGGAATGATGGGAAGAAGGATGGTATGGCTCCTAAAGGGTCTTGCCATTCACAATGTACAGAGAGAAAGCATTAAGTCTGGGGAAAAATAGAGATGATCTATCAGTACATGAAGGAGCAAATCATCCATGCGACTTCATCCATTTGATCCAAAGATGTACACAAGTGAGATTTAGAGGAAAGCTTGAGTAAAGCTAAGGCTCAGGAAATGTCAACTCGGCACTAAAAGTAGCAACCAGAATATGCATGTGGGTGTATACATGTATCTTGCAAGTTGCATAAATTATACGAACTGAACGCCTTTGGTGAAAACTATTTGCCTTCTGCTAGTACTATTACTGATTGATTGACTTTTAGTATGGGACCACTGGTGTCAGCTATAGAAGCATCATAGGCAGGTCCCTGCTCCCAAGAAACTGGCAGACCCAACATAGATAATGGAAGGACAACAGAAGGCGGAAGAGACAGGCAGGGGTAAGAAGGAAACATACTGTCGCATCTAATTAATGACTTGTACCATTGATAGCCTAATCCTCTGGGAATTTGTCTAATCCCCCTTTAAAGCCATCCAAATTGGTGGACATCACTACATTTTGTGATAACGAATTCCATAGTTTAACGATGCATTGTATGAAGAAGTCTTTCCATTTATCTGCCCTGACTCTTCGACCAATCAGCTTCATGGGATGACCCCATTGGATTCTAGCATTATGAGACAGGGAGAAAAATGTAGCCCTATCAACACCAAGCCTAAATTTACAGACCTCTATAATGTCTCCCCATTTCACCATTTCTCTAAGCTAAAAAGTCCCAATTGTTGTAATCGTCCCTCGTGGGGGGAGTTGCTCCAGCCTCTTGATAATTTTGGTTGCCCTGAGTGCTTAGACCACTCTTGCTGTATGGTTACTAACAGCTGCTCCTGGTGGAAGTGTCCCACTGTCACTCCACGACAGGAATGAGGAACTTGTAGCCTTCTGAATGCTGTTGAACTGCAATTTCCATCATCCCTGACTTCTGGCCAGCCTGGGTAGAGCTGATGGAAGTTGGCATTCAGCACCCTCTGGCCACATGTCCACACCCCTAATCAACAACAGGTGAGTAGTTTGCAAACTTTGCCACAGTGACCCTCCCTCTTAAAGTCTGGGCACTTAGTCTGCCTCTTAAAGGCACTCCCAGTGGTGCATCCAGACCCATTGGCTTAAAGATGGAAGGAAAGATCTCTGTTGTTTATGTGTGAGTACATGCACCAAGACTATATGGGACCAGGATATTTGAAAGACTGTCTCCTCTCGTAGGATCCTGCCTCCTCTGCATCCAACACTGGTGGCTGTAATCTGAACCCACAACCTTTGGAGGCACAGTAGGCTGGGATGCAAGACAAGGGGCATGTTCAGACTACACACTAACCCACCATGGATCACTAAAAATGCAATCCAGGTGGGTTAGCATGTCGTGTGGTGGGAGATTTCCCTCCCCATGGTGGGCAGGGTACCCATGCCTACTATTCACCTTCTTAAGGATGGTTAGCGGGCTTCCACAGTGGCTCCTGTGTCATCTGATGGGATCCTCATTGTTTTCAGCCTCATTCCAGTGGAAAAAAATGGCAGCAACCATAGAGTCTGCTGGCAAGAGCAACCACCACTTCCAGTTATGCTCTTGCCGCCGCAGACTTTCTCCATTTTTATTTTCCTCAATGGAGACACCCCTTTGAGTTGCGGGGGATACCAGGATGCACAGTTAAACCATGTGGAAGTAAGTTAACTAACTATGGAGAGGGGATAGCGGAACCATGGGGAGCAGCGTGATTCCCATTTGTGTGGCGGGCTCACTTGTGGTTCCGTTACCCCTTCCCTCTCTGTAGTTCCCCTCTGAACAGGCCCAGGGCCTTTTCTGTTGTGACACCTAGGTTGTGAAGCTCCCTCCCTAGAGAGATTCAGTTGAAGACCCTTAAAAGGGAAAGTCCTTGTAAACTTTAGCTGTTTTCTCTTTTAAGTTTTAGCTGTGCTGACTTTTAAATTTTATTTCACTAAGCTTTTTAGTTTGTTTTGAAATTTAATCTCTCCTCTTGATTATACTCTGTTTTATTCTGCTCCCAGTTTTATTGTATTTATTTGATTATATTGTATTTTGATGATTTCACTAGGAACTGCTTTGAGGCCTTAAAACAGTATATAAACATTTTTATAAATAAAACCATTAAAAGGATGATGGAGAAGCTTGGTAGTGAGGAAGAGAAGAACCGGAGCCACTGATCGTTAGTTACAGATCAGATAAATAGGTTTGTCCCAAACATCTTGCCCTAAATGTCAGCTGGTAGTTTTTCAGGAGTGCTCAACCAGTGAATTGGCTTCTAGCCATTTTGGAGCAGGGAGAGACCACTGAATAGAATCTCAACATTTTGGCCATCTCCCCCAATGATGTTGTGGCTGCAGAGCAGGAGTGTGGCAACAGGGTGGATTTAGGGTCAAAGAGAGCATCTTCTTGGCCGTCCTTACAAAGGTTCAAAATTACAGACACCTAGTTTGGAAACCACAGTCCTAATCCAAATGTGCGCACATGAAACCCTCTTAGAAAAACAGTACCTATATTGATCAGCTGTTTTGTGGGGACTAAATCCATCTCCCCCAATCCTCCCCTTTCCAACAGCTGATAGGAACAACACCTGCTATTCTAGGAGGTGTCCATCACTTGTGTAACGGTGGGGGACTTCAGAAGAGTGTAGCTCAGGGGCTTTTTTCAGAGCAGGAACACTAACATCCTCTGCCACAGCGGCCAAGCTAATTGACATACCTGCCTTGTTCTGGAAAATGAATAAGGTAATAATGAGGCAAATTATTGTTTTTGAGATTAGCATAGAGAAAGCCAGAGAAGGAGGAAATAATCAAGCAGGCCCTGGATACTTCTCTCCTTTTCTTTGATGGGCTTTCTACTTCATGCTAGCCGTTTAAATGGTAACACTCCTTTGGAAGATTGCTTGCATTTTCAATTAAAAAGCTAACATTTCAGCGGGCTGAAGATCTTTTGTTCAAGCTCATTGTCTTTTACAAGTTGAACCTATGCAGTCAGAAGTAAGCACCACTGGGTTTAATTTAACTTACTCCTGGGTAACTATGCATATGATTGCTGTCATGCCCCATTAACTTAATTGTGAGAAATAGCTGGTGGTTTGTTTGTTTAGAAAGTCTGTATTTTATTATGGAGTTTTGAACCAGAGTGCTAGCTTCATTGAGAAGGAATAGAAAATCAGCCTGTCTTTCCATCCATCCATCCTGGGGGTATGACAATGGTTTGTCCTTGGAGGCCTGCTTATGAGGGTTGTTCAAGATGAGATCCTGCACTTCAGAATTGATCTCTATACCACTAGGCTCCATGTGGGCAGCCCTGACAACTGGATTGAGGAGAGAAACTGCATGTGCAGCACACTTTTGCATGTACAGTTTTCACGTACAGCTCCTCATCCATCTTGGGACGCAGCTCTGTGGTCTTCCTTAGCTGGACTGGTAGTGTTGGATTGTGCATATTCACCTTTCATGAAAGGCTTAGAAGACACACCAGTTAGGAAGCTAAACATCCACTCTCTCTTCATACACACACACACAGGACACACCCATCTCTATCCATATACAACCACCTTCTGCCACCTTGTGACCAAAGAATATAGTGACACCATATATACATCACCACAATGAGGGGTAAGGACTATGATGACGTATCTCAAAGCTGCAGTGCCGTGCTTCAAGACTTATTGGGAAGCTCTGGCCCAAATGACACTCTGCCTGTGGCCAATATTAGCTCCTGGTTATTCATCCTGGTTATTGGATCACTGGAATAATCCTGAACCACCTCTGTGTGATATGCAGGATTGTTCCAAACATACATTTTCCTAAAAGTGAGCTGGATTCTTTCTGGAGCTGTTCACCTGGTTGTTAATTCCCTGTAGCCATTTCCAGGAAAGGGGAAGCCCACTGAACAGGACTGAAACATTCTGGTTATCTCCAGAAATTAAGTGGTAACACTACCAGGCCTGTGTCAGCACCTGGTGCCCTCAGGCAGCTGCCAGTGCTCATGCCTGTCCTAGAGCCCTTGTTACCGAGTGGCTGAGTCTGGGAAGTGGCCATTTTAAATTTCCCACAATGCCTTGGAGCAACACCACATTTGGTGTACAAGGCATTGTGGGAAATTTTCAGTGGTGGGGCTTTACAGCTACCTTGCTGCTACTTTACTAGGTGAGCCCATGGGGGGGGGCATAAAATAAGAGGGAGAGCACCAAAGAGCATTTTGCTGAGGGCACCCTCAACCCTTGAACCTGTCCTGACTACTGCCAAATGTGATAGTGTTGAATGAGTTAACCCAGGTTCTTGGCAGCTGATGATGGGGAGTCAGGATGATCATTTTACAGCAGAGCATAACGCAAACATCTCAAGGCAGCACTGAAAGAGCTTTATCTCCCATTGCAGTGGCCAGGCACTAAGACCTATCTATTGTTTGAGCAGTTCTGGCATGGAGGGGAGAAAACTCACTGGCGGATTCCATGTCTTCCTTGTATCTAATCTCTTTCCATCTCTGTGAGTCTTTCTATCTACCCTGTCCAGCACTTCATTCTCTCGGCTTTCTCAATTTTATGTCCAGTCCATCTTTCCCCATCTCGCTCTCCTTAATCTCCAGCTCCACGTCTGTTTGTGTCCAGCGCCTCCCCCCCACCAACACTTCCCCAGAGATGTACTTCGCTGATAGGCTGGGCTCCTTGCAGGCAGCATGCAAGGGAGCAACATGAGGGGGGGATCCCCTCTCTTTCCATCTCCTCTACTGCCTCTTGCTTCCAGAACGGAGCTTGTAATGAGATGTCAGGCGCAGAAAATTCAGCCAGAGTGAGCAAGACAAACGACAAAACAGAGAAACATAAATAGACACGCAGGCGCTTGGTATATCAGTGGAATATAATTTCCAGTCCCTCACTTGAGCGTTGTCATCTCCCCCAACCCCAATACTCATCCTGCTCTATACCGTGCAAGGTTTGTTTCATGCTGTGCCAACACGTAAGATCCGTGGCACAATAGAGTCAGTGTTGCTCCCTCTCTCGCTAGGTTCAGTTGGAAATTATATGGTAACGGTACTGCTTTGCGGGAAAGTTGGCTGATAAATGCCACAGACGGTGTCGCTTCTTGCAAAAGATCTCAGTCCTTTCTGGGGCTCCAGTTAGAGGCTCCTCGATGCTTCTTCCTCTCTTCTGCTTTGCGGTGCTTGACAGCGACATAGGGTTGTTCATGTAACAGAAAATCGCCATCCAACTATCTACAATCAGCGTTCAATAAAAGCAGGGAAAGAGGCAGCCTCGAAACATTCACAGCCTATCTTTGAGATCCAGAACTTGTGATTCCAATGGCTTTCGTCTCTTGCCTTTTGTTCATTGGAGGTTGGACCAGGTGTACACCGTGGGCCAGATAGATTTCCCCCCAAAATATCATTAATCTCTCTATTGGGGCTATAATAAATTCTAGTTGATTAACTTATATAAGTCCTAACTGATTAATCGTATGAGCTTTAACCTATCAATTTATAGTTGTTGTTGTTTTAAAAAACTATCAGTAGTGCAGCCCTGTGCATGTTTACTCAGAAGTAAGTCCTAGTGAGCTCTTTGGAACTTACTCCCAAGTAAATGTGCAAAGGGTTGCAAGCACTCAAATCTGCGTACATTTTCTTATGAGAAAGATCTATGGTCCTAAAAGGGAAAAAACTTTGTTTTTCTAGATGATGCATGCCTATGTCTCAGCAAACATCACCTTAGACAAAGCTCTTGTCCTTTTTCTAACAAGAGGGGATGCCTCTTCTGAGATAGCACTTGCTAGCTGTAGGATATTTTTTTTCTTAAATGAAGACTTGTAGTAAAATCTTTTTTTGGAAAAAAAAATCTTTGCCTCTTCAGGGGGGATTTCCCCACTATCAAAGTGCTTTAAATCGATGGATTTAATCAATTGAAAATCACAGTCCCAGTCCCTCTTCCTTATCAGATTCTGACTCATTACAGTCAACTAGCTATACTTCAGTCCAGAGAGGCCACTTGGATAGGGCCTGTCTTGTTGCTCTGTGATAGAGTGTGTTCTGTTAGCATCCCACCCAGCCTTTGGTTTTAGTAAACTTTCTAGGGTGACCATATGAAAAGGAGGGCAGCGCTTCTGTATCTTTAACAGTTGTATAGAAAAAGGAATTTCAGTAGGTGTTATTTGTATGCATGCAGCAACTGGTGAAATTCCCTCTTCATCACAACAGTTAAAGCTGCAGGAGCCTTGTCCTCTTTCATATCTGGTCACATTAGGCAGCGCTCCTGCAGCTTTAACTATTGTGATGAAGAGGGAATTTCACCAGGTGCTGCATGCATACAAATGACACCTGCTGAAATTCCCCTTTCAATTCAACTGTTAAAGATACAGGAGCCCTGTCCTTCTTTCCATGTTGTCAATCTAAGTAAACACACCATGTTTGAAGGGGAAAATGCATATACTAAACATGTAAGAATCTGAGAACAGCTGTCCTGTTTTGGACAAGAGGATCTTTTAGCCCAACATTCTGTTTAGTTTCAATGGTCAGCCCTTCACCTTTGGGAAGCTCATAAGCAGGGTATTAAGATAAATAGCTCTTCTCTGTTGTCTATGCCCCACAAATGTTATTCAGAGGTTCTATTTAACTGTTTGTGTTTTAGGTTAGATATTTATTGGAGCAAATACCAATGGAAATGCCTACCACAGGGAGCTTGAAGTAGCACCGCTTGTAGGTTGTTATCTCTCTTCACAGGAACGGTGGACAGAATTTAAGAACATAAGAAGAGCTATGCTGGATTAGACCAAGGGTCCATCTAATCCAGCATTCTGTTCATACAGTGGCTAGTCAGGTGTCGACCAGGGACCCACAAGCAGGACACGAGTGCAAAAGCACCCTCTCACCCATGTTCTTACTGCTTCTGATACCGGAGGTAGCACATAGCCATCAGGATTAGTAGCGATTGATAGATCTATTCTCCAGGAATTATCTAATCCTATTTTAAAACCATCTAGATTGGTGGCCATCGCTATATTTTGGGTCCCATGACAACACAAGACCCAAATTACATACAAAATGCTTTTATCTCAAAGTTGTGTACAAAGATACACATAATACATAAAACACCCATAACAATATAATCATAGCAATATAATTGACAAAGAACCCAAATACTGAATACAGGTACCCATCCGCTTTGCCAAATAGTCTTTAGGAATGGTCTTCCTAAGATACGGTGGATGATATCTTAGAATATTCTTGGCTTAAGAGCCAAGAATTGAAATCACTTTGTTTTAGAAGCTTTGTCATGATATGAGTTTGTTTGACACTCAGACAGAAGCTTTACAACTGGACAAGCACAAGTACAGCCATGCGAGTTGTGTTATTATCAAACTGAAATCATCCCAGTTTGATAATAACACAACTGGATTCCAACAGAAAAGTTTTTTTTAAGGCATTAGAATTGATAATATGGACTTGATAAAGACTATTTGCCAAAACAGATGAATCCTGTAGTTGGATTGTTTGTTGAATATATTGGTACATGTTTTCCATGTAGGTATTTTAAATATGATCCGTGCTTCTGTATACATGTTTAAAATGAAAGCATTTTGAATGTAATTGAAGTGCTGTGTTGGGATACAATTTAGAAGATCTGTATTTTGTTCAGATTGTATCCTTGAACAGATTCTGGGGACACTTAAAGGAGCTTTTCGGCAGTGCTTTGAAGTGGTGATGGGGTTATTGCCTTCCTTTCTTCCCAGATTGGAGTCTATGCAGAGTAATGCAGCAGCCAGGGCTGATCAGCATACAGTCCCAAATGTCCACTTACTCTAGGAGGGGAAGATTGAATGAACTCTCCCCTGTTTACTTTTGGGAAGAAGCTGGCGATGCATCTCAAATTAATTACATTGCTGTCAATAACAATATCTAGCCCCTGTGTAGATAAAACAGTCAGTGGGAGCTCTTAGTCTCTTACTTGAGAAGCCTAAATGCAACCAAAACATTAAATGCTGAGCAGTTCGTAAGAGCATCAAGAACATTACCGAAGGCTTAGCCAGAAACCTCAATGCCCTATCAGATTGACTCAGCTTTGTTTACTGGGCCTACTGGAAATGCTGTAGTAGAATGGATTTGGGGAGAGGGAGGAAGGGGAGGCCATGCGCCCCAGCATGCTTGCTACTGAACTACCACAGGTTTCTGCTATGCACCAAGGTCACGAATATTGCTGATACTCAACCAATGGCCCCTGTCGCTCTGAGCCATAGCAGGTGGCAAGAGCTTGCAGGGGGACAGAGGCAGCAGTGTCTCTGTTTCAAAGCTGGACTATGCAAAAGAGGGAAATACGCACAGGGTGACTCAGGGTATTTACATACATGGCGAACTTTCAGGCTCTCCTGTGATCTGGGTAGGGTGATCCCAGTGCCATTAGGAGCCCAGATTCTTCAGGCGGAAAATCCAAATTCTGTACTCAGAATAAAGCATACAAAACGCAAAGGGTCGCTCTGAGTGTTTACATGCACTTTGCCAATAGGCAGCAAGGCTATTAACAGAAGATAACCAGCCAGGGCAAGTAGCATGTAAGGGTATTCTGTGTAGAGCTGGTTAATGATGTTAATGGGGTTCTTCCAGATTAGGTTTTTATTGTGCAATTGGACAGGTTTACGGGGGGTCTAGATGCCACCGTCTTCCATTTGTAACCCTCCCCTCGTTTCCCACTATTTCCTCTGTCTTTTTCTTTTCCCACAAAAAATCTGTTAACAGAAAAAAGACGGAATTGCCACCCGCGTCTTTGATGGGTAGCGCTAGGAGCTCTCCACTTGGAATCACCCCTGCCAAGGTCTGGCCTGGCATGAAGGGCTGGAATTCCTGGGCACTTGCAGAAAGCCCACACCCCAATGGCCGGCCCATTTGCAAGAGCCCCCTGGCCTTGCTCCTCCTCCTCTTCACCATGGCAACCTGCTTGTCCACCTGCCTCTTGCTGTGGCCCAGGCAACGGTGGTGGTGAGAAGGCACAGCATCAGCCATCACAGCCTCCTTGTTTACTGGCTCCCTGCCTGTCAAGCAAGCAAGCAGAAGCAATGATGAGAAAGGAAGTAGGAACAATAGCTGTTGGTGACAATTGTGAGGAGAAGGTAAACTCACTGAGGGAGGGGGCCCATGAAGGGTGTCGGGCCAAGGGCCAGCAGAAACCTGAAGCCGGCCCTGCTGATTTTGAGATGGTGGTAAAGGGGCTACCAAGCAGGTGACCTGCCTCCCCAGTTTGTATTGGGCACGTGGGGCACGGAGAGGCAGTGCAAGAGTGCTTTCCACTGCCTTCAACTTTAAAAGAGTGAGGAATTCTGGGATGGGATTTCTTTCTTCATGTCTGGTATCCCTGGAAGACCAGAAGTGCCACAGACCTGCACTGCACCCAACCTTTTTTCCAGGTGTTGTGCAAGAGGAGACACAGAGGATGCTGGGAAAGAATGAGGATGGAGGGGTAGGTGTTCAGGTGAGGAGACTAGGCCCATTATAATACAATACCATGCCCCAGAGGACTCTGATGTGCTCTGTCAGTTTACCTGAACACCAACAGGCTGCAAACCTGTGCAGAATTAATTACCTGAGAGTAAGTCCCATTGAACACAGCAGGACTTACACCCAAGTAAACATGCATATGATTCTGCTTTGAATGGGTCAGGTATAGTGGCTGGGGTAGGCTGACCATATGAAAAGGAGGACAGGCCTCCTGTAACTTTAACTGTTGTAGAGAAAAGGGAATTTCAGCCAGTATCATTTGTATGCAATTAGTTCCTGGTGATATTCCCTCTTCATCACAACAGTTAAAGTTGCAGGCACTATACTAGAGTGACCATATACAAAAGAAGCCAGGGCCTCTGCAACTTTAACTGCTATGATGAAGAGGGAATTTCACCAGGAACTAATTGCATACAAATAACACTGGCTGAAATTCCCTTTTCTCTACAACTGTTAAAGTTACAGGAGCCCTGTCCTCCTTTTCATATGGTCAGCCTAGGCTGGGGCATGCTTGCAGTTGTAAGACATTTTTCCGTCTAAACATGCATAGGACTGTGCCCTTAATTAGCAATTGGGAGAGCACAGAAGGGAGAGGGGAGGAAAATATGAGCCTGCCCACTTATTACACCACCAACAGTAAGATGACCATATTGAAAGGAGTTCAGGACTCCTGTATCATTAACAGTTGCATAGAAAAGGGAATTTCAGCAGGTGTCATTTGTATGCATGCAGCACCTGGTGAAATTCCCTCTTCATCACAACAGTAAAAGCTGCAGGAGCCCTGCCCTCTTGACCAGATACAAAAGAGGGCAAGGCTCTTTCAGCTTTTACTGTTGTGATGAAGAGGGAATTTCACCAGGTGCTGCATGCATACAAATGACACCTGCTGAAATTTCCTTTTCCGTACAACTGTTAAAGATACAGGAGTCCTGTCCTCCTTTTCATATGGTCACCCTAAGGAAGCCCTCTTATGTGTCCCACCAGTATCTTTAGTACAGTTGGTTGTGACTGTGGAGAGGGCTTTCTCAGTAGGTCTGCTCAGACTTTGGAACACTCTCCTTGCTCCTTTAATAGTGTTTCAGCACATGGCAAAACCTGGCCATTTTAGGAAGGATTGGCTACTGTGTGAACAGAATGCTGGACTACATGGATACTTCATCTGATCCAGCATGGCTCCTTTTATGTCCTTATGAAGGCTTTTGTGCCATAAACCATATTAATCTTGTTGGTGTTTCTCTCTGTTGCAATGCTTAAAAGGTGGCTTTTGTTCCGGACTGCTATTATTTTAACTGAGGCTGTTTGTATGTTAATTCAATTTATTCTGCTTGCTTTTGTTCTTTTATTGCCATTTTTATGTGGGTTTGCATTGCTTTATGATTGTTAGCCACTTTTAAGTTGTTAGGAAAGCAGGATATACATTTCTGAAAGAAAGAGAAAATCTACATCTTCATACACACAAACAGTTTTGGACAGGGAGATGCTGTTAAACCGTGAAAGAAGCCATTCACAAATATGTGCAACTCTATGGAAAGAGGACTAAAAATGCATTTCAGAGAGAATATATCTGACACACACAAACTTCAGGAAGCTTGTAAGTCCTCCTTCTTGCGCAGCCTTCTGTTGATGAAAAGCCAAACACAATTGTGTTGTGAACCCATTTGAAACTGCATTTCTGACTTTCACACATGCACGACAGCTGCGGGAGAGAAGCTCCAAAGCCGCGTGTGTGAAACCTGTCTGGCTCTTAAAATGCCCAGTACAATACTTGCTTGGCAGAGCCAGTTTTTGAGAGTTCCCACTTGGGGTGGACTGAAACTTGATGTTGCAGCGAGGAAGAAGCCTCGCCCTTTCCCGCCGTTGCTTTGTTCTTGCTGCTTGGCTTATTCCTCCCCAGCAGGTTGGGAGAATAATTGAATGAATTTGATTAGAAAACGCTGGCTCTCCTGTGCTGTATTTATGCTTCTTCCCGGGTCCCCCCTTGCAGCCTCATGCTTTGTGTGTGCTCAGTGTGCTGCAGAAAAGCTTTCACCCTGGTTGTATATGAATATATTTTCCCTCCCTGGATTTCCCCATGGGCTCCTTCTCCCTGCTGAAATATTTGGCTGCATCTCCTTGCACACGGGGGCTTCCTGGGGCTTTGCCTGGGTGGGTATGTTAATGTGGATTTGCTTTCCATATGTGTGGGGGGGAGGAAGGCTACTGCTCTGCATTCCTGCTATCTCCCCATGACAGAACCTCTCCTACCTTCTCTATCATTTTCTTCTATTCTCAGCCATAAGAAGGTTCTCCATATGCCCATTCTTGTTTCCACAGTGCTGCTGGAAAACACAAGCTGGACACAAGGGCGATCTGCCCCCTTCCCTCTCTGGGTCAGGGGACTGCTGCTGTTACTCAGAGCTGTGCAGCCATGTCATAATTCATATAGCCCTATTCTTTCAGACTGAGCCCAGGGGCCAACATTTCCGGGAGCATCACGTCAAGCCTTGCCTTGAATGTTAAGCCTGAAAACATCACATTCAAGGGGTGGAGGGAGGAAAAGAAAGGAAAGGAAACCAGCTTTTGATTGCACCATCACACCCCTCCCCTCCACTCCACAACAGGAGTTGCAGGAAAGATGGTTTTTGGTTGTTCTTGTTTTTTTACCATTTTAAGTGGAAGATGGCAAAATCAGTGAGAGGCTTTTAGACAGGTTTTTTAAAACAACAATCTTAAAGGTTAATTTCCACTGCCTCCTCCCCGCTTGGATGGTTTCCAGTAATGCTGTGCAAAGCCAGGTCCAGCACCATAAGCATCATGCTGCATGGATAGCTGCAGCCACCACCGCATTGGGGAGGGGGAGAAAGGGGAGCCCGGCTTAGATGGGGCACATTATTCCCCCCTTCCACTGTGAGATCTGGCAGGGCCAACTACACACGCTCACAACCTCTGAGTGGAGGTTGAACCAGGTTGAAAAGTGACACCTTGCAAGGCATCAGTCATGCTCAGTTGTGAAATAGGGCACCCCTTTCTCTTGACTTGCAGTGAGCATAGTCAGATCTTTAGGGGTGCCATTACCCCCCAACCCGGCTCTACCCCTTTGTCTTTAACAGCAGCCTGACAACATTTGCAGATTATTTATTGTTTTATATTACTTGAATTGATTTTATCTGGACGTCTCCCTGAGATCCCAATGATATAGGGTGGGATGCAAATGTTTTAATAAATAAATAAAATGTGGAGCTTTTCCTGTCATTTATTTACTTCTATGCCAGGAAAAGCTTTGCTTGCTAAATTTCTGTGTGGCAGACTGCTGTTGAAGAAGGCACAGGAGCAGAAACAGGGGGGAAAAGTTGGTGATGCTGTCACACTCTAACCCAGCCTTTTCCAACCTGGTGCCCTCAAGATTTGTTGGACTATAACTCTCAGCATCCGCCATGCTGGCTGGGGAATACTGGGAATTTTAGTCCAAGGGTAACAAGTTGGGGAAGGCCACCTTAACCCTTTTTTAGCTGCAAATTTTGATTCCCTCTCTCTCAGACACACACACACACACACACACACGTACATTAACCTGCTCCAATATGTTGCTTTGGCTCCTTCCACATTGTATGTTTATTTATTATTTATTTTAAACATTTCTTGGCTGCTTTTCTGGGCAAAGCCCTCACAAAGTGGCTTACAGTAAAATATATAAAATATTAAAAGCAATAAAATAGCAATTAAAACAATTAAACCAACAATTAAACCAGCAGGAACAACAATAGCAGCAATGACAACAATAGCAATACTCTTCATGCAAAGGCCAAGGTAAAATGTTTTTAAGGCCTTCTTAAAAGCTTGCAAAGAAGGTGCATGGCGCACCTCCGATGGAAGTTTGTTCCAGAGGTTTGGGGCCACCACAGCAAAGGCCCTTTTCCGTGTGGACTCCCATCTAATTGTCCTCACAAGTGGACAAGTGAGAAGGGCCTCTCTGATCTTAAAGTGCGGGCAGGCTGATATGGGTGAAGGTGGTCCTTCAGGTTCTGGAAGTACTGTCCCCATGACATATTATTTGTCATAAACTGTTCTAATCTGAAGGCATAAGAAGTCAATTTGGAGTGAGTATCTTTATTTTGCACTTCAAACCTGTGAAGTTGGGCGTCATTCAGAAAGAACATGATTTCGTACTGTATCTGACCAATTGTCATTTGTGATTTGAATAGGGCTACCAACTTTTTTTTACTGCTCCTGCGCCTTTAACAGCAGCCTGGTAAGAGGAAATTTAGCTGATGAAACAGGCATGAAGAAAAGTGTCAGGGTAAATACTTCCACCTGCTGAATTTCCACTTGTTGCTGTTAAAGGCACAGGAACATGGTTGGCCACCCTGCTCTTTCCCTAGAGGCAAAACCAATCCCTGGAGTGGGTGGGTTCTCTATTTACCACCTCTCCGTCTCAGATATAGAGGCTCTGATTATCTGCAGAAACCAAAGCAATACTTAAAACTGGTGTTAGATGTTGACACTGAACCTGTTACTGATACCTGATACCAGCATTCTCTCTTTCTTGGCCCTACTCCATGACAAAATGTCCTTAATTGACTAAATCAAAAGGTGGTGAGCCTGGCACTTAGAGCTAAGAAATCAGTCTGTAATAAGATGTAGAGGTGAATGCAGTGTGTGATATGAAACCCAAGATTTCTCCATACAGCTCTTCAAAAGGGGAAATCTAGAAAAGGGACAGGAAAGAATAATACTTCAAAAGCCAAAAATTGATTTTTTAAAAAATCATTTGTAACAATAGATCTCATATAGCGGATATAAGAATATACAAAAGACATAAAAGAAATAGGTATATCAATCTCTAATGCTTGGAGTATAATCTGGAACCGAGGAGACAGAGCTAAATCTAAACCCATCTCAAAAATGTAGCCTGGCAGTGCAATCATATTTCATGTTCACTCAGAAGAAAGTCCACTTGAACTCAATAGGACTTGCTTCCAGGTAAGACTGTGTAGGTTTGCAGCCCAAGAGGGTTTTTCGGGGGGGGGGGGGAGATTAGGTTTTTCAGGACAAAGATCTGCTTTTTGTTTTCCTATGTAAATCACCATTTATAATGATAATAACGCTAATAAGAGTTGTTCTGCAGAGTACTGAAACCTAGCTACTTGAAGGCACTCTAATTATTAAGTTTATTAGAGGATGTTTAAGTAGCTAAGTAATATAGTATTCCATATTTTGCAAAGAAAGTAATTGTATAAGTACATAACTATTGCAGACAAAACATTTTTAAAATACTGTAAGAAAATACGTTGTTATGGATGTAACCTTGGTTCTGTCCCATTAGTTATCTTGTTCTAGCCCACTATTTCTCATGCCTTCCTTTTGGGTACGGGAAAATGCAGAGTTAAAATTTGAGTAAAGGGTTGCCGGGCTGCAGTCCTGCAAACTATCTTTGGTGTTTGGGCCCTGACAAAAAAATAGTGTGGTGCCTGTAAATGTGTGCAAGGCTCCTTTCCCCACAATACTAACCATCTGGATATATGGTACCTCTTCTTGAGCCAAATTAGGCATGACAGCAGAAGACCCATCTCTTTAAATGTGGGATTACCCCAATCCTGTATGAATTGGGCATGAGGTTCAAGAGCAAATGGGGAGAACAGGTAAGGGTGCAAATCTTTTCTCTACCCATAGCTTACCTCTACAGAGTCTGTTTCCTATGAGGCAGGAATGAAGGTAAGGAGTGGATGAGATAGGATGGCCATGTGCCTGTGTTTATTGATTTATTTATTGTTACAGGGGACAGTCCTTTATTTGAAGAGCTGGCAGAGGACTGCCCTCTATTTGAAGGTGTCCTCTATTGGTGAGGCTGTCCTGTCCAATTCTGGTTTAAAGATAAAGGACCATAAGAGCTTTTGCCCATCAACAGTAAGCAGCATCTGGGCAGCTGACTGAGCACTCAGTCACACTGGTCATCTAGTCACAGTTTTCCCCACTATGGTGAGATGTATTCTATCTCTATTTAAACTGTGGTAATACTGTCTCAATTTGCATCTATACATATACACTAGCAAATATAAATTTTACGCAGATCAGTGTCCCCTTTTGTCCTTTTTTTTTGGTGTTGAATTTCCTCATTTTTGGTGATTCATAAACACCCTCCCCTTCAATGAGTTGAGAGTTCCACAGCCCCTATCATATGTCCCTTAGATCTAAAAGTTGTACCTTGTACCCTCCCACCAGAGGAGGCTGGTGACTCTGATGTCAGTGGGACAGTGAATGCGCTCCACGTTTTAGTCATAACTCTAAAGGAGGTATCCAAAGGGCTTCCCACCTTGTATATCTCCTTTAGAGTTCTGACTTAAACCTGAGGCAAATTTACTGCCCCACTGACATCCGAGTTACCAGCCTCCGCTGCTTCCCACACATCCCAAATATGGAGCAGGCCTATATTCAAAAAGAGTCTGGCCTGCTGCTGCCATCACATTGGGTTTGGCCCTTCCAAGGCCTTTCCAGGTGATCAGTTTATAGCACAACAGATGCACTGTTGTTTCGGATCCAGATGCTTTCCTTCACGGAAGCTCTTCTGCTTTGAGGTATCTCTCACGCGTCCAGCATTCAAAATGCAGCGTATTGTTCTTGGGACAAACGTTATTCTTTCCCTAATGAGCAGAGCTGTAGCAATTTGGAGTGCCATCTGATATGCGGCGGCACACAATTGACACAGGCACCTACTGTGTATTGCCAGTGGCAGAACGAATGCCAACAGATGACACCATCTCCACCATCCCTGAAACTAATGCACAAGCCCCATTGCGCCCCTCACACTGGTGCTCAGCCTGCGAAACCAAGGTATCGCAAGGCAAAGGACAGGGGAAGCTGCTTTATTTGCCCATCTAGCTCAGAAATGCACACTCTGAATGACAGAGGCTCTTCCCTCCAGGGACTCAGGCAAAGGCCTTTACCTGTTTCCACCATAGTTTTTTAACTGGAGATGGAGATGCCAGGAATTGAACCTGGAACCTTCTCGATGGAAAGGTCCTGCTTTAGGTATGGGGAGTGTTGTCAAGGCAAAGTATGGAGAAAGTGCCTGTCGATTTCTCTCTCAGGTCCCACTTCTGGGCAAATCCCTTGTTTGCAGTGTGTGTGACCTCCCTTCATTGCTTCTGCTCTTAGATCAAGGGCGGGGAATCTCTTTCAACCTGAGGGATGAATTCAATTTCAGAGAAGCTCTGGGGGGTGGCGGGTGGGGGTGGGGTGGGGGTAGGGTTCCCAGTGTTGGATGGGGCAGAATGCAGAAGAGGGTGGGACCAACATTCAAAGACTTACAAAACATACCCACATACTGTAGCTTAAAGCTCTTACTGTCAAGAGTGACCATATGGAAAGGAGGACAGGTCTATCAGAGAAGTGTTTTATCCCATGCCCGCTACTGTCCACTTACGGATGTGCGTGCATCCTTTAGACGGCGACGTCCATCTCCTGCTCAACTCCCGCTACTTCCGCTAGTTTTTCCGTTGCAAAATAGACCCCTTTTAATCCAGCTTTTAAAAAAAAAACTGAATGTGCCGCGATCTCCTGCTGTGTGCAGGAAAAGTGGTGTGATAAAAACAGCCTCCGAATGGGCCACTCGGTCTTTGTTTACTTCCGCTTTACTTTGTTTACTTCCGCTTTCCCCTCTGGGAAGAATGAGAAAGTAGTTAGGGACAAAAGTGGGGGTGGAGAAGCGACGGTAAGGAAACATGATTTTCCCCATGTGATGACGCTCTTTAACTGTTGTATAGAAAAGGGAATTTCAGCAGGTGCCATTTGTATGCATGCAGCTCCTGGTGAAATTCCCCCATCAGCACAACAGTTAAAGCTGCTGGAGCCCTGTCCTCCTTTCCATATGGTCAGCCTATCTTACTCTCAGTAACTAAGCCTTAGGAGATGCCTTTCCACCTTTCAGAATGAGGGGCAGGGGGACTGTGCAATAGCTGGGAAGACATGAAAGGACCAGTGGTTGGGGGAAAGGGATGGGTTCAGGGAAAGGGAACATGGCCATAACCCCAGGTGAGCCAGATTTGCCCTCTCAGACCACAGGTTCTCCATCTCTGTTTTAGATAGAGAGAAAGATGACCACCTAAAATGTACAGCAGTGTTTTGCCTCACCCATTGCACGCCCTTTGACTCAGGCCTTTTAGAATAATCTAATGTCGGCTAAAATGCAGCAAGACTGGTCCTTCCATTAGATAGAGTGAGGCAGCTGGTTTTGGATGTCATGACAGGGCAACACTTTGTTAGCTATTTCATTTATTATTGTTGAATTATTGCTCTGAGAGAGAGAGAGAGAGAGAGTGAGTGCTGTTGGGGGGGAGGGGTTGCCGCAGGTGCCAAAATAACTTGGGTGGCCTTAGGTAATATGCATCTTGATTTTGGGGGTGAGATGCCTGACCTGCAGATTGCCTGACTTGCAATAGAGACAATGTTATGAAGCTAATATGTTCATAAGCACTGGGGAAATGAACAGGGAAGTCTAGCTTCTAATTCTTCCTAATGCTGGTGAAAGGTCTCGGGAGTCGTGAGCCCCAGCGCCTGTTAAATGTGCCCTCTATCACCGCGCTGTCTCCCTTTCTCTCTTTTTTACACAGAAGCACACACCCGGTTTGGTTTTTCTCTTTTCCTCCTGTCCAGATGCTTTAATGAGTCTTTCCCCTGAGCTCATTCTGCTGACTCAGCCCATCAGAATTAGCAGGCAAGCAACCTCAGCAACTGCAGTGGCCCCAAGGTTGGGAGGGGGAAAACGGAGGGAAGGAGGAAAAAAGTGCGGGAAGCTTTGCACAGCATAATGGGGCAGGGGCTTGAAGTAGGGTAACCAGGTAAAATCCAGGTCAGGGCTCATGTAACTTTAACAGTTGTAGAGAAAAGGGAATTTCAGCCAGTGTCATTTGTATGCAATTAGTTCCTGGTGAAATTCCCTCTTCATCAGAACAGTTAAAGTTGCAGGTAGTATACTAGAGTGACCATATACAAAAGAAGGCAGGGCCCCTGCAACTTTAACAGTTGTGATGAAGAGGGAATTTCACCAGGAACTAATTGCATACAAATGACACTGGCTGAAAATTCCTTTTCTCTACAACTGTTAAAGTTACATGAGCCCTGACCTGGATTTTATCTGGTCAGCCTACTCTTCATCACAATAGTTAAAGTTGCAGGGGCCCTGCCTTCTTTTGTATATGGTCACTCTAGTATAGTGCCTGCAACTTTAACTGTTGTAATGAAGAGGGAATTTCACCAGGAACTAATTGCATACAAATGACACTGGCTGAAATTCCCTTTTCTCTACAGCTGTTAAAGTTACAGGAGCCCAGACCTGGATTTTATCTGGTCAGCCTACTTGAAGCATATGATGGTTTGCAATAAAAAATATGGTGCCACTGGAGGTTTTTACAAACATAGTTGTTTTGCGGGGTTATTGGGGAGGTCTTCCTACTGGAGAGGGAGGGGCTAACCGTCCCCTCCCTGAACACTGCAACACCCCCTTGAAAATCCCCCCTCCCCATGTGTGCATGCTCTGCAGCTAGGCTTTTAAAAGCCCCTGTTGGTACCAAGGGAGGCTTTTAAAAGCTTATCTGATGTAGGAGCCATTTTTGGGAGAGTTCAGCATTTAGGAGGTAAAGACTTAACTTTGGTTCCCCAAATGATGCAAACCCCACCCCCAAACAAATTGCATCTACACTGCAATTTGGATTTTTTTTAAAAAAAAAATGGCACCAATGGAGGTTGATACAAGCCTGTCACCGGGTTGTGTGTGTAGATGAATTTTTGGAGTGTGTATTGTGCATGTTTTGTGTGAAAATGCATGTATGGGGGTGTTATGTGTAAATGGGGTCTGGGCAGTCACGTTGAGGGGGCAGTGAGTGGCAGCTGTGGCTGGTCACACCTACTTTGAGATGCCTCCCCTTCTACTTGTTTGCTAGGAGCCAGTTTGGCTCCAAGGCCTAAAAAAGTTCCCCAGTTCAATTTCTCTTTGTTGAGATTATCTTGTGCAGATGGGAGTGAGGCGGCTTCTTCCTTCCTGATAATGGCCACTTGTGGTGTTGGGGCTCCCCGAGCGCAGTCCCAAGTCCCTTGAGAAACTGTGAAGCAGCAGCCTCCATCTTTAGGCTGCAAATGTACATCTGGGAAAATAATCCGAAGGGGTGCCACTCTCGAAGACTGGATTGGGGCTTTTTCTTGTGATGGGTTTAAAGAGGCCTCTTTGGCCTGATTCAAATGCTTAGCAGGTGGCAACCCAATTCCTATGATGAATGGGACACATCTTCCCCTCCACCCTCCCATCTGTGCACTTAATGCAACATATAATCCAGGTGTTCCATGTGAAAGCCTCTATAGTTAGAGGCCTGATTCTAGGCTGACCAGATAAAATCCAGGTCAAGGCTCATGTAACTTTAACAGTTGTACAGAAAAGGGAATTTCAGCCAGTGTCATTTGTATGCAATTAGTTCCTGGTGATATTCCCTCTTCATCACAACAGTTAAAGGTGCAGGCACTATACTAGAGTGACCAGATACAAAAGAAGGCAGGGCCCCTGCAACTTTAACTGTTGTGATGATGAGGGAATTTCACCAGGAACTAATTGCATACAAATGACACTGGCTGAAATTCCCTTTTCTCTACAACTGTTAAAGTTACATGAGCCCAGACCTGGATTTTATCTGGTCACCCTACCTGATTCACACCACTCTTTAAAAAAAGAAAAGAAAAAAGAAGGCAGGTGATTGTGTGAATCAGATGTACCTTCATTTGTTTCATTTTTTTTTATTTGTTACATTTTTATATTGCCCCATATCCGAAGCTCTCTGGGCAGATTACAAAAACTAACACATGCACATTTGTGTGGAGCATCTTTATTCTATATCAGAGGTGGACAGACTTCAGGCTCATCAGATCTATTTTGTTGTGGTTTTTTGGTTTTTTTACTCAGATTCCAAGGTCCACAGCCTGGTCTGCAAAAGACATACACTTAGCATTAAAGAATAAGCTGCCTCTGAGCTCATTCTGAGCCTTGGAATCATTTTTTGGTACCAGAACTGCTCACAATACTTTCGCTCAAGCGGTCCCGTTTCCACCCACCACCACCCCCAGCTCTCTTCATTTCAGCAGCCTTATTCGGGTGGCAAAAGTTATTTTTGTTGTTGCTACTGTTAAACAGTTTAGAGTCAGAAACCCTTGCTGATCTACTGCAAATCAGCCAGAGATCTACTGGTAGATCCTGATCTACGTTCTGCCCATCCCTGTCCTTTATTTCATTATGGGCATGGTGATGGGGCAGGCATGTCTCCATCAAGGCAACTGGATCCTTGCCCGGTGAGAATCTGAACAGAGACCTTTCCCCTTGAAGCCACTATGGTAGCACTCCTGTGGCAAGCAGTTTGCAAGTATTCAAACTTGTGTTGTCATATGACACACGCTCCCTGTCCACCTCCAGCCCTCTTTCTTAGAAGGGTACAGGCGGTTTGTTCTTTTTGCTGCAAAGCCATGCACAGCAGACCGTGCCCCTTCCTTGCAGCTCTGAACTCACCAGAATCCTGTTGCTCAGTAATGTGAATCACTTGCTGCCTGCAATATTATTATTCTTGTGTACCTTCACACTGCTTTTATTCATTTATTTCAACCACTTCTTCAAAAAAAAAAACCTTGGGAGTTTTGCCCTGGGGTACGCCAGCAGACGTGCACACCCTTCATGCACATGCTTACTGCTGCATTAGCACACCATAGTCATAAATGCCCCACTTGTCTCGTTTAGCATTTATTTGCACTTAACCTCCAACCACGGGGATGAGGAATGTCATAGCGTTGCTGTTTTAAAATAGCGCTGGGAAAGAGAAGAGGCTGCAGTGGAAGAGTTGGGATTTCTAATTATGCTCTCAGTGTGCAGCGCTAAAAGCACTATCAGGACTCACATCACAATACACAGTGTTATATATAGTTCCCCTCAGGCAACTTATCGGTTTTTGTCAGGTACACGCAGCCCTGTGATGGTCCCGAAAATATAATGTGCCCATCAGAATTGTGCAACAGGGACAAAGTATAGATGGACTACCACTGGGCAATAAGAACATAAGAGCCGTGCTGGATTAGACCAAATACATATCTTGTCCAGCATCGTGTTTCCCATAGTGACCAACCAGATGTCCCTGGGAGGCCCACTAACAGGACATGAGTAGAATAGCACCCTCCTGCTCATGTTTACTAGCAATTGATGTTCAGAGTTATGCTCCCTCTGATACTAGAGGTACTATATAGCCATCGTGACTAGTAGCCATTGATAGGCTTCTCCTCCATGAATTTGTCCGATCCCCTTTTAAAGCCATGCAACTTGAAGTATAGCATTGAGTGAACCATAGTCCTATGAAATGCTGTCCAAGAACAGGTTTCGGGTTCATCCCAAGGTTTCAAGTTAAAGATGAGAACAGTCAATAAACTGGCAGAGGCTGAGTCCAGTCCAAGATTAAGATCCAAAGACTAGAGAAGGGGGGCTGTCAGAGGCTGGTCTTTTCGTACTCCAGATATTCCAGGGAGCAAAAGACTTGTTCCACAGGGTTCCAAGCCTGAATGAGCCCTTACGACAAGGTGCAGAACCTGTTTCAGTCCAAGGACCAAATCCCATTTTGGAGAAGAATTTAACAGCCGCATTCCAGTGGTGGTGTGGCCCAAGGCAAAAAGGGGAGGCCCAAAAATACACGCATGTTGTAGCTTAAAGCTCTTGCTGCCAGTAACTAAGCCATAGGGATAGATGTTTTGACCTTTTAGAATGGGGGGAAACTGCACAAAAGCTGGGACACCACCAAATGTTTGGCATTTGGGGAAAGGGGAGCGTGGCCTGATGGAGAACTTCAGAGGATTGGGATTTCCAGAGGGTCAGAATCCGCCCCTCCCCCGGTTGTGGGTTTCTGCACCCCTGCCTTATAAAATCTGTATGGACCTTCCGAAGAGGGGGAGAGCCTTACAGTACTTGGAGCCTAGCACTTTGTCATCTTTGCTATTACCTACTGACTGCATTTGGTGAGCAGGTTCTAAAGGTATGAGTCCCTTGGAGCACAAGTGTGAAACCTGTGGCCCTCCAGATGTTGTTGGACTCTGATTCCCACCATCCCTGATTTGGTCATAGTGGTTGGTGCTGACAGGAGTTGGAGTCCATCAGGAGGTTTCCCAACCCTGTACCTGGAGAAATCTTCTTCAGAACTTTCTGGCTTGGAAATCAAGGGCTTTCTATCTGTTGCGTTTAGGCTCTGTATCATGTCCCAGGTCCAGCACCTCCACAGTCTGCACCACTGACCCTCCCGACCTAGCTGACCCTTCTCTCTCCGAGACCTGATTTACCCATAACAACAACCCAGGGTACGGGTTGAGTATGGGTTACCTTTGAATCATAGATTGTTGTTGAATCATGAATTGTTGTTTATGTGCAAACTCTGCACTATAGTTTAACTATGGGTTAACCATGAGTAATCCAGGAAGACAACCCATGGTTTGTGGTCAGGTTGTGGACTCTAGGTTGTTTGCGGTTTATAGCCCATAGTTAAACTACAATGCAGGGTTCACACATAATGGCAACCCAAAATTCAACAACTGCCCATGATTCAGTGACCACCCATACTCAGTCAGTACTCTGGGTTATTGTTATGTGCAAACCAAGTCTGTGCGTTAAAGTTCAGGTTGCTGCTTGTTGCTGAGGTGCCGATAACAACAGACTCAAATATTTGGAGGTGCCCTGAGGTTACAATGTGAGCAATGAACACTCAACTGGTGTTGCTGAAAATTCAATTTTCCTGCTCCTATTTCCATATTAGGGAAACAGGCATCATATATTTCCCTCTGTTTTGAGCATGGAGAGGACCTGGTAAGCCATTGCAAACTATTTTAGCAAGTGAAATCTGAGGCAAGTTCTTGGTGGCAAAGGCAGGTGGGAAGTCCATCTACACGTAGCCAGGAATTAACATGGTTGCTATGGCAACAGCCCATCTGGCTTAAAAAAACAAACAGTTCCCTCTGCAGTCACTATACAGTATTCCCAAAGGATGGGCCCAAACAGGTGCAGAAGGGGACTCAGGTAGAGGCTAGAGCTCATCGCATGCTTGTGGCTTCCTGGTGCAGAGAGCAGGTCCCAGCTCTGAAGTTCCACCATCCTGTCCCTTGCACAACAAGCACATGACTTGTGCCACTGACTGTCTCATCTGCCACATCAACAGGAGACAAAAAAGCAAATAAGAAAAGTGCCAGAATCTGCAATAAGGCAATGCATTTATTAGAATCAACTAAAATGACACAAAATAGCGAGCAAGGTGGTGGCAGGGCAGGGCAGGGAGGAAAAAGGTGGCTTTGTATTGAAGTTATCACATCTGCCTTAATCACAGTCTTACTTAGAGTGTAGGAAGAGATTGGCAGACATAGGATGCCTCTACAAGAGAGGTTTAAAGCTCTTTCAAGGCGCTTAAAAAAATTTACCTCTACAAGAACGGAGCGCAAATCGGGCGTAGAGGCGCGTTATCTCTCCGATTATGCGCATTATCGAATGCGCGTTAAATTGCGAGTTTTATTTTGCTCCGGCCGTTAAAGCGCATTTTGACTATGTGAACAAGCACTTATGCGCATTAACTACTTGTAAAGCGCATTTTGGTCATCCGTTAATGCGCTTCGCCGCCTCTCGCCGCCTCTCGTGCAGAGGGATTAGGTGTAAATGCGCTTCTGCGATTATGCGCATAATCGCCTAACCGGGCGGGTGCAAAAGTGAATCCGTGTAGAGGGGACCCATAGCTGGATTAATTTCCAGAAGGAGTTAGCTGTGTTTGTTGTTTTTGCTGCAACAGAGTAAGAGTCTTGTAACACCTTAAAGGCTCACACATTTATTCTGGCATACGTTGGCAATGTCCATGAAAGCTTATGCCAGAATAAGGGCACAATCCTATGCATGTTTAGACAGAAGAAAGTCCTACAAGACTTTCTTCTGTCTAAACATGCATAAGATTGCACCCTAAATGTATTAGCCTCTAAGCTGCTACTAGACTATTGTTTTTGTTGGATTAGGCTCTTCTAGTGCTATGCAAGTTTCAGGTTACATGTAGGGATGCTTAGACAAAGAAACACACAAGGGCTGATTCCCCATTATTGAAAAAATAAAACCCACCAGTTACCAGGATCAATCTTCAGCCTTAACTGAAATACACAGGCTGCTTAAGGACACAAGAACATAAGAAGAGCCCTGCTGGATCAGACCAAGGGTCCATCTAGTCCAGCATTCTGCTCACACAGTGGTCAACCAGCTCCCACAAGCAGGAAATGAATGCAATAGCACCCTCCGGCCCATGTTCCCCAGCAACTGGTGGACATAGGCATACTGCCTCTGATTATCTTATAGGTAGAGAACAATAGTAAAGAGAAACACGGGAGTTTTAATCTTACATTGGAGATTAATTTTAGATACTGTCCGAGGTTAAAAGAAATGAGCTGATTTTATTTATTTATTTATTTATTTATTTATTTACAGTATTTTTACCCTGTCCCAGAGCGGTTTCCATAACATCAGTAAAAACAAAACAGTCCTCGCCATCAGGCTTACAATCTAAAACAGGAATGGCCACAAAGTAGATCAAAATCTACTAGTAGATCTCTGGGTGATTTGCAGTAGATCAGCAAGGGTTTCTCATTCTGAATTATCTAAGGATAGCAATCATTAAAAACCTTCTCCCACCACCCATCGCTAAATTATGTTGCTGAAAAAGGATGCCTGAGGGAAAACTAGGAGTGGGTTGTTGTGTGAAAGTTCTTCTGAACTTGGTTCTTCTGGTTGGGATCACGAACTATGGGCTGCGCATGTGCTCGGAATTCTTAACGTCAGTTGATGGACCTCAGGGTTTTAATGAAAAAAACCAAAATAGATTCTGCAAGCCTGAAGTCTGCCCTCCTCTGATCTAAAAGACATGACACGAAGGGAAAAGGGAATGATGAGGGAAGAGGAAACCAAGCAAACACAAAGTTATTACTAATTGGGTAACATTAGCTAGTAGTTAGTGAGAATGTAACTGTACATGTTTTAATTTGTAAGCCTCCTTGAGTCCCAGTATTGGGGAAAAGGCAGGATAATAATAATAATAATAATAATAATAATAATACATACTCACCCGAAACAATCTTGGAAAATGCAGATCATAAAAATATACTGGGACAGAACAATTAATACTGACAAGATAATACCCTGCAACCAACCAGACATAACGGTCATAGACAAAAAAAAGAAAAACACACATACCTCATCAACATAGCAATACCGAATGACAAAAATGTTGAAAAGGAGGAAGAAAAGAGAGACAAATATACACCACTGGCTATGAAAGTCAAAGAACTATGGCAACAGGAAAAGGTCACAATTATCCCGTTAGTCACATCAGTCACCAAAATCATATCAAAAAATTATACAGAAAACCTTCGGAAACTGGGCCTAGGGGGCGTGGCTATGATCGAGTCAGGGTAAAGTCGCAGATCTTCTGTCCTCCTTAAAAAAGCTATGAATTAAGCACTAATTCCTTATCGTAAAGACTAATAAAAGGCATGAAATATTGTCTGGAACTGAATAATTGCTGAAGGCGATCTGGAAACGAGCGAGAGCTGGCCGGAGGTTGTTTACTGATTGCTGCAGTAAAAGTGAAAGTGACTACGTGATTACGGAGAAGGAGAGTCGCCATTAATGAGGTAATTTATGGACTTATAATAACACAGCTTGCTTGACTTAAAGGATTAACAGGCATTATATATAGACTGGAAGTGAACAATCTTTGAAGGGGGATTTGAGAGTAGCAAGAAATTGCTGATTGTTGGCTGTTCCGGCTGTTCCCTTTGTTCCGGCTGGATGCAAAAGGGGTCTAAGGAGCGAGACGCCATTAGTGGATTGATTTATGGACTATAATCGGCAGATAGCCTGTTTATGGCACACTTGGAGGGAGTTTGAGAAGAAGTTAAGTTAACTCCCAGTGAACTGAAGTATTGGCTGCAACGTAGAGACATAAGTGAGAGGCCTCCAGGCAGAAGAGGGAGGAGGGAATTTTATGAAGAAGCAGAGACGGCAGAAGCCCTCTATTCCCACCCCCGCCTGGGTAAGACCTGTAAGAGAGAGAGGATCAGATCGATTGTGGCATAGGCTGACCCGAGTGGAAATGCCGGACAAGCAGACTGGGAAAAAATCTCCCGTTAAGGGCTCTGTTTCTTCAGAGCCAGCTGCAATTCCGAAGATACCCAGAGGAGGGCAGCCAGACCCAATGGATGAATTAAAGGATGACATAAAAAACATGCTTATTGGATTGGAACAACGTTTGGCGAAGCGCATTTCAGATACGCAGACCGAACTCATGGAGGGTTTAAAGCAAGTGGTGATGGATGTTGGAGTGCTCCAGGCAGATACTAAAGCTCTGGCGGGAGTTTGTAAGAAACAGGAAGTCCAGCTCTCTCAACATGAACTACGCCTTATCGCTATGGAGGATCGAGACAAACGGGCTAATATTCGCATTAGAAAATACCCAGAACAAGAAGGAGAGACTTTAAAAGATTTAAGAGATACTATTTTGACATGGATAAGAGAACAACTTCCAGATGAGGCCTGGGAGGAAGCTGATCTTGAACGGGCGCATAGAGTTGGTTCTAAGCGTAAAGGAGTGCTTCCAAGGGACATAATTGTTAAATTTGCAAATTATTATAAAAAAGAAAAATTTATGCAGGCAATCAGACGACAAGCTCAACCAAAGATTCAAGCAACAGCAATAGAAATTTATCAGGATTTATCGGCGCACACTGTCCAGTGGAGGAAGAGTGTCAAAATTTGTACAGCAGCATTGAGGAAGAAATCGATAACCTACAACTGGGGATACCCAGTATTTTTGAGATTCTTCTGGCAAGGGAAGCAAGAAAGAATAACATCGTGCGAGCAGGGAATCGAGTTGTTGGAGAAGCTGGGCATAATTGATGCCAAGGATCTGGGAGAAATAGTCCAAGTGGAAGGAGCAGTTGGAGGTTCCAGAGATCAACTAGAAGGAGCGGTTGGAGGTTCCAGTCAATGAAAGGGATTAGAGGGGAAAGAAAAAAAAAAAAAAAAAAAGGAGGGGAGGATCGGACTTTGCTCTGTGGGTTGGGCCGTGTTCCCCCCCCCTGAAGAGTTCTAAAATAATTGGGACCAGAGCCCAGATGACTGGTGAGGAGGGGGGTAAAAATGGGTGTGTGTGGGGGGGGGAAGGGGGGGTATGTGTATCACTGACCGAGACCAATTTAATGATGTGGCTGGAAGTAAGAAATGGAGAATAGATTGAGATGTGCAACTCTAAATGTTAAGGGGCTAGGAACGGTGGTTAAAAGACGACGAATTGAAACATTGTTGAAAAGAAAAAAAATAGATATAATCTTTTTACAGGAAACCCATCAGATAAAGGAGGGGGCTAATGAGTTAAGAATGAGGGAAGTTGGAGTTTATGAAAAGTCATTTGGTACTTCTAAAGCAAGAGGTGTGGCAATAATAATATCGAAGAAATGTGGTGTTAATATTCAAAATATAAAGAAAGATAAGAATGGAAGGATCCTTATAATTCACTGTACGTTGGAAGAGGAAGAATTTGTGCTGATAAATGTCTATGCTCCAAATGGGAAACAAATTGATTTTATTAAAGAAGTATTTAATATGGTGGGAGATTTAGGGAAAAAGAATATTGTGATGGCTGGAGATTTTAATATGGTACTAGATAAAGGGAAAGATAGAGATAATATAATAAGAGATAGTAGAGGAGAGGGTAAGACAGAATTAGCTAAATTAATGGAGAGGAAAGAATTAATGGATGTATGGAGAGTTGTAAAAGGGCAAGAAAGAAAATATACATTTTACTCACCTAGATTTAAGAGCTATTCAAGGATTGATTATTTTTTTATATCAAAGAATATGGTACCTAAATTAATAGATTGTGATATTGGAGTAATAAAGATCACAGACCATGCTTTAATGATGATGGATATTAAGTTAAAGAAGGATTATAAACAAGCAAAGAGATGGAGAATGGACGGAAGAATTTTTAAAAATAAAAACATAGTTGATAAATTAAAAAAGGAATTGCAGGAAATATGGCAGATAAATGAAAAAGGAGTTAATTCGCAAGGATTATTATGGGATACGATGAAAGCAGTAATAAGAGGGATCTGTATTAGGGAAATGTCCACACTTAAAAAGCAACAGGAAGTACTTAATAAAAAGGTTGAAGAAGAGATAAGGAGTCTAGAGGAGAGACTGAGACAGTCAAAAGATAAGCGATTATATGCCCTAATTCAGGCTAAAAAAAAGGAATTGGAGAAAGAAGAAATAGAACAGGTCCAAAAGAATTTATTATATTTAAAGAGAGATTTTTTTGAATTTAGTAATAGAAATTCCAGATTGCTGGCTAGATCCACGCAGTCAGAGAAGGCTAAGAATATGATAGGGACAATAAGAGATAAGTTAGGGAATAGATGTAATGTAATGAAAGATAAATTAAGGATTTTTCAGGAATTTTATAAAGATTTATATACTTCAGAGGCGCTTTCACAAGAGAAGATTCGGGAATATGTAGAAAGGAATTGGAAAATAAGACTGGATGATCAAGATAGGGAGTGTATGGAAGCCTTGGTTACTGACAAAGAAATTGAGGGAATTATTGGAAAACTAAAAGGAGGTAAGTCTCCGGGGATTGATGGTCTGGGGCCGGAATTTTATAAAATATTTAAAGATATTTTAATACCAAGATTAAAAAAAATATTCAATAATATAATAGAAGGAGGAATGACCCCGCCATCGTGGGACCAGTCCCTGGTAGTATTAATACAGAAGCCAGGTAAGGACTTGACAGATCCAGCGTCATATAGACCAATATCTTTAATAAATCAGGATGCAAAAATATTTTCAGCAATTATGGCTAAAAGAATGGGTACATTTATATTTAAATATATTAAAAATGATCAATGCGGATTTATTTTAGGTAGGAAAATGCCGAATTTAATTGGGAGAGTTATAAATATAATAAATATTATAAAAAAAAGAAACTTAAAAGCAGGATTATTAGCTTTAGATATTTTCAAAGCCTTTGATTGCGTGGAATGGCCAGCGTTAAAAATAATATTAAAAACATTTGGGTTTGGACATAAATTTATGGGAGTGATAAATCAGATGTATAAAAATAATAAAGCGGAAATAATGGTTAATGATGGGTTAACGCAACAAATAATACTAGCCCGAGGAACTAGGCAAGGATGTCCACTTTCACCGATTTTATTTGCAATAGTTATAGAAATTTTAGCAAATGTAATTAGGGAAGATGAAATATTAAAGGGGATAGGGGGAAAAAATAAGATTAAAGTAAATATGTTTGCGGATGATATGTTATTGACAATAGAAGATCCCCTAGAAAGTGGGGAGATGATTCAGAAACATGTGAGGGAATTTGGGGAAATTACAGGATTACAAGTTAACTGGGGGAAGTCTGAAATGATGTTGTATAATTATAACAAGGAAGAGATGGAGAAATGTAAAGCTAAGTTAGGATTAAGATATAAAAATATAATACGATATTTAGGAGTTAATATAGATAAAGAATTAGAAAGAATAGAGGAACTTAATTTTGTAAGCTTAAGAAAAGAGGTAGGGGAGAAATTACAGATTTATAGAAAATTAAAACATTCTTGGTTTGGTAGAATAGCGGTTATTAAAATGAAGATATTACCTAAGGTTAATTTTTTGTTTAGAATGCTACCTATTAGAATTTCAGCAGCTGAGCTTAAAAATTGGCAAAATATGATTAATGCATATTGTAATGGGGATAAAAGAGCTAGGATAAATAAGGGGTTATGGTATAAGACTCAAAAGAAAGGAGGTTTAGGACTTCCTAATATTAAGAATTATTATATTGCTAATCAGTTAAGATATGTTATTCATGCTATTTTAGGGGAGCAAGATATGGATTGGCTGGAATCGCAAACAGTAGAGATAGAATGTAAATTGCGAAATATATTTTTTACCAAAATGCAGAAGAAAGAATGGAAGGTACTGGACAACCCATTATTGGAAAATATAATATCGATATGGAAGAAGTATAGGGGGAAGTTGATACCAGAAGATTCTCCGCTAGCCCCAGTTGTGGTAGTGGGAAACTTCCCAAGAGCATTAAAATCAGAGATGGAAGTGAGACTGAAAGAACAAGATATTCTTAAGCTAAGGAATTGGATGGGAAAGATGAAAGATAGTGAGCACATTAAAGAGTTGTTTAAAGGACAGAAGATAGCGTGGTTTAAGTCACTGCAACTGGTAAAATGGACAGAGGAATGGAGGGAAAAAAATAAGAAATGTAGAAATAATACCAGATTTGAAGATTTAATTGAACAAATAGAAAAAAAAGATGAAGCCAGAGCTAAAAAAGGACTCACTAGCGAGATATATAAAATTTTAATAGAGGGGGAATTTCAGGACTCACTTAACGTTATAAAAGAGGTATGGGAAGTAGATATTAGGGAAAAAATTAATGAAGATAATTGGGGGAGGATGTGGAATGTAAGAATGTTGAAATTATTGTCGATTAGAATTAAGGAGAATTATTATAAGACAGTTTGGAGATGGTATCTAACACCTGTAAGATTTCATCAGATTGATAAAAAAGTGTCTAAGAATTGTTGGAGGGGATGTCAGGAGGTTGGGACCTATTTTCATATGTGGTGGAGCTGTGAACAAATACAAAAATTCTGGGAAAAGGTTTTTAAAGAAATAAGTGATATAATTGGAAGTAAATTGGAATTAAACCCGAAGCTAGCTCTACTAGCAATATGGGATAGCAGTAATAAGCATATAATTAATAGAGAATTGGTAAACAACCTCCTGGCGCCCGTCAGAATAATGATTGCTAAAAATTGGAAAGGGCAACGAAGTTATAAAATAGAAGATTGGTATAAAGAAATTTGGGATATAGCATTGAATGATATGTTGACATGTAAAATGAAAATAATGAGGGGAATGTCCAGTAAGAGTGATTTTGGAGATATATGGAATCCCTTTTTGGAATATGTTTTAAGATCGGGAAAGGGACATTCGCCTTCAAAAGAATCATTAAAATTCTGGAAGGAAGATGAATGAATGGGAGTAGGTCTCGGGGGGGGGGGTGCACGGGGGTAGTCGAGGGAGTTAGTTTGTTTATATATCATCATGTGTATGTTTGTTTGTTTTGTTGAAAAATGAATAAAAATTATACTAAAAATGGAAACTGGGCCTACCAAAATACATCCACACCAACATCCAGAAAGCAGTCATACTTAAAACATGCTCAATTGTCAGGAAATTCCTGAATCTGTAAAAGGCAGCATGACTTGGCAAAGCCCATCATGTCCGTCTAGAAAAACCGCCATGAGCGAGAAAGAGATACAGCAATAATAATAATAATAATAATAATAATAATAATAATAATATACCATCAAAGAACAATCTTCCGGGGGAAGAAAAATGCTCCCTCCAGTTTTAGGATCCTGCTCTTGAATGACTAAATCTAGTGTTTGCAGAGAAAAAGGAAATTCAAATGTGGCAGCCTCATTGTTCCAATAACCAGGGAAGTTGATAAGGCAGATTTTGTAGAACTTGCAACCCACCCAATTGAATGGAGCCCACTAGGGACTCAACAGGCTTCCAGTTGTTGTTGCCTTCCTAGGACTACTAAAAAAATGGAATTGGAGGAGTGTTAAGCACCTGACAGTTCTCAGTACATGGCTATGTGGAGTGCATTTGGGCTTCATGAGACACAAACAATAGTTCACTCAATGAATAACTAGCTTGTGGTATCCACAAGATGCAGAGATTATCACTAGCTTAAGTGTGTGTGTGTGTGTGTGTGTGTGTGTGTGTGTGTGTGTTTTAAAGGAATTGACAATACATGGAGGATAAGTCTATCAATAGCTGCGATATCTGAAAAGAATCTCCATCGTCAGAGGCAATGTACCTCTGAAAACCAGATGATCAGGACAGATAATAGTGGGAAATTGTTCTCTTCACGCTCTGCTTAGGAGCTTCCCAGCCACCTCTGGCCAGCCACTGAGAGTGAACAGAATGCTGGCTCTTAGAGGGACCTTTGATCAAACCTAGCAGACCCCTCTGATTTTCTTATATTTTGTGCAGACCTATGATAAGGCAACATCCCTTGTGATGAGAATATTGTCAGGAGTGGGAGGAGGCAGCTCCTTCAGAACCTCTGGCGCTGGAGGTGTGATCCACAGGTGTTGAAATAATACAGAGACCATCCCTGTGCTCCACATCGATAGCACTGCATGTCTATGTTATTAGTTGCATCCGTGCTGCGGCCGCTGCGCTATGCTACTCAGACAGATACAGCACCATCTGTACTGTGACCACAAGCCTCGATACTGCAGTCTACAGTCACTCTACAGTCTCGCCATTGCAGCGCTCTGTACCATAGTACCAGTATCTAGGCAGCAGCGTCTGTCCTGGAGTATTCACACCAATACAGCAGCAGCACTATAATAGTTGGTACAAATACAGCAGTGTCTCTGCTGTGTGACTTTGGTGGTATTCTAGAGGCCTAGTTTTCAGAACTTACTTGGAGTCACACATTGCACAGGCCAAGAGCTGTGCATATCCTTCCAGAACTTCATGCCAGCGAAGAAATAGATGCAAAGTCTGCTTTGTTTGCAGCACTGAAGGGGCATGGATGGTTAGGTGCATGGTTTGTGTTAGTGTAGGAATAAGATGGGGGTTTCTGTAACTGGACTAAAAGCAAACACATTTGCACAGAGGTGTCATTTAGGGAGGGCAGCCTTCTATATTTCAGTCCACATGAAATTTGGAGCACCTGATTATTAGGGGTGTGACCCGTGACAAAGGCCCTATCTACACACAACAAACTTATATTAATTTATAAGCACTTTAGCAGACATACCTTTCCCTCCAAAGAATCCTGGAATTATATTTAGTGAGGTGCTTGACAAGTCTCTGCTGGAGATCCCTAGCCTCTTCATAGAACTACAATTCCCAAAGTTCTATGGGGCAAAAGGATTGATATTTAAATGCATAACCCTATGTAGGAGGGAAAGAGCTATACAATTCTCAGCATGCCCCAGACAGCCATGTTGGCTGGGGCATGCTGGAAATAGTAGGACTTTTTTCTGTCTAAACATACATAGGATTGTGCCCTAAGCCACTTTAACAGTGTAATCTTGTGTATGTTTACTCAGAGTTGAGTCCTATTGATCCGTACGAGGCTTATTACTTAGTGTGTCTTTAAGATGCCACTAGGGCTACAATCCTACTTACTCGGAGGATGCCCCATTGAACTTATGCTGCATTGAACTTCATTCCAAGTACATATGAATAGGATTACACGGTAGCTCTGTAGTGTGACTATGTCAACATCCTTTTAAAATGCACCTGGAGATTCTTTATCATCAGCACCATCTATCATTGAATATTTAATGTATTCAGGATCTGGCCTTTTAACTCTGCTGTGTGAACCTTGCCCTATCCCCATTGTAAAATCTTTGCAACCCATTAGCCAGAAATGATGCTCAAGTATTTCCTGCAGGAGCTAGAAAAGGGGCATTCTCTCTCTCTCAACCAGGTTCCTCCTCATAGACTGATATTTTGGGGAGGGGGCACTGCAGTCTCAGGTAAAGCCAGACCTGCAATCTCAGAAATGGGGAAGCTCAGAAGGGTTTCAAGAGGGAGATATGTAGTGCCATGTGTAGCTCTTTGACTTTCTTCAAATGACTAGCACTGGGGTGGGGAACATGTGGCTGTCCAGATATTGAACACCAGCTCCCAGCTTTTTAAAGTTATTATAGTGGTTTTAGATGTATGTGTATATTGTATGTTTTTGCTGTTTTAATTTTTGTATATCATTTTAATTGTTTTAATCTTATGTAAACTGCCCAGAGAACTTCGGCTACCGGGTGGCCTACAAATGTAACAAAATAAATAAATAAATCAGCCCCAGCCAGAATGGCCAATGGTCAGGGATGATCATAATTGTAGTCCAACAATATCTGGAGGGCCACACAGCCCCCGCCCCTGAATTAGCAGCAGCAGAATACATTATGCAGGATTAGCCAATATGTTTCCATTTGCTTAATATACAGAATGTATAATGGCTGCGAAATTCAGTAATTTTTTTACGCACAAAGTTTGCTTTACTGTGATGCATAATTAATATAAACAGCTCTGGATAACCCGTCCCCCTCTCTTTTCTTCTCCATGACAGAGTCCTTTTCTGTCCCTTCAACTTTGTCCTGTCTCTTGGGCAGGGACCATTTGACTTCCTTGTTCATTTCAACAGCCAGCACTGTATTTGACGCTTAATATATATATACAATAATCGTCATGACAATGGGACTCCGCAACAAAGGGCTGAGTTAAATCACTGATACACACAGGGCCTTTTCTCTGCCTTCTGAGACTGGTGTTAACATTGGCCATCTTCTCTCTCCGTGCTGCATTGAGACCCATCTCCCCACCCACCCCAAGGCAGTTCAAGAAGAGGCATTGCTGAGCTGAGCTGGATTCCGACAGTAGAGGCAGAAGGGGTGAAAGACTCCCTGCCTTGTTTCCATCTCAGACCTTTTTGGGACAGACGGAGAACTTTGTAAATCCCAGCCAGCGAGTGGCTACCCCAGCCTGCCCTACACACTCTCCGGGGCAATCATGTCTCTGACAAAGGGAATAAAAGCTGTGCATTCTCCTTCTGCTAGGAGGCCTTTGCCTGGCGTGCCTGCATGCCTGCTCTTCCCGTGCCATCTGTCTCCTACAAGAGCAGCACAATCAGCACTGGCATAGACGACCACAGTTGGCCAGCCTGGCAAGGGATCTCCCAGCAGCTGCCGGGAGAGTTAGGTTTGCCATGCCATGACTCTGTGCCCCAGGGATATTTTGTACTTTTGGGACAGGCTCCTGGCTCCCTGCTTTCTGGCATCATGCCTTCTCGGAACATCTCTCTCCTTAAAACACAGGGCTCCCTGCTTGCTCTGTGATTGCTTTGCAGGCGCCATGCTGTTGCCAGGAGTTTCCATTATTTTATCCAGGCCAGCAGTGGTGTAGGGGAGCCAGGGCTCACAGGGACATGGTACTGGCACCTCTTTATTAGCATGGATGCTGTCATCATCTGCCACCCCACTCGGACTTCCCTGTTCCCTCAGAGCTGAGCTGCAATCTTCACAGTTGCTGGGAAGAAATGAATTTTCCAGGCAGCAATATAAAGTTAATGCAAACTCTTTTGCCTTGGTCTTGAATGTGCAATTAAGACACATTAGCTTTACAATAGGACTGCTCCTGGGGGAGATGAGAATTGCTAGATGTAGTTTGTTGATATAGGTCAACACAGTTGCCTACAATTTTCAACTCTCCTTTGGGTGTGGCTATGGGGACTAGGCTGACCATATGAAAAGGAGGACAGGGCTCATGTAACTTTAACAGTTGTAGAGAAAAAGGAATTTCAGTCAGTGTCATTTGTATGCAATTAGTCCCTGGTGAAATTCCCTCTTCATCACAACAGTTAAAGTTGCAGGCACTATACTAGAGTGACCCTATACAAAAGAAGGCAGGGCCCCTGTAACTTTAACTGTTGTGATGAAGAGGGAATTTCACCAGGAACTAATTGCATACTAATGGCACCAGCTGAAATTCCCTTTTCTCTACAACTGTTAAAGTTACATGAGCCCTGTCCTCCTTTTCATATGGTCAGCCTAATGGGGACTATCATGAAGAGCACTGGCAAAATTTAAAGTTGCACCGCTGCAGCCCTGAAAGGGACTTGCCCAAAGCTTTGACTATCCTTGCTCAGACTACTCTGTGTTTTGGATGGATCCATCCATGCAAGCTGTTAAGTGTAGAGACTCTGGCTCAGCACTGGCTGGATCAATGTAGTGTCTCAGTATGAAAACTTCCTTGGTCAATGAGATCAGAAGCTGCTGAGAGACCCAGCAGAACTAACTGGGATGCATGTATATACACACCATTCATTTCACCTTCCACCAAGGTGACTGACTGAGGCTATTTCTGTCCCCAAACCAGGCCTAAAACTGAACTGAAATGGATCCAGGAAATCTACTGATATCTGGAGGGATATGGGAAATTGGATACTGGCCAAATATTATCCAATGGTGGCCTAATTTGGGATCTGGTGGGATCTAGTAAAGGGTTGCTGTCGTTGTTTTTAGCAGAGGTTTCACTGCTGCTGGTTTAAAACCAGTGGGAACCTCCCCCTTTCTCAGAGAAGCATTTACTGTCTTAATCACACCCACTCCATCTCCAGCAGCTTTGATCAACCAAGAGTGACAAGGGTCAAGAGCACAAGTGGTTGGCCTCTCACACTCCCAAGGATTCTATCTCCGTCCTCCGGCTACACAAACTGAAAAGTATCTTATCACAACACCACAAGCAGCTGTCAAAGTTATACTGGTACTATTAATGTGGAACCGAGGTTGGAACCGATGTTAAGTGACTTTATCTCCAAATAAGTAACAACAGGCCGCTGAGCAGCCTTCACCCATCTCCTGCAGGGAGAGATGTAAAAGTTCATGTACTATTCAGAATAGCTCCACTGGATATCTTTGAGCATATGCAATGGTGGCAGCAAAGTGTGCTTTTTTGCCACCATTACTGTCCTTAGGTGAGGCCAAATCCAGCCCTCCTAACCTGGTCCTATGGGGTTTCACAGATGGCCCCAACCCCTTTCCCCTGAAGCACCAATCGTTTGGTGGTTTCCTGGCTTTTCTGCAGATTTCCCCCATGCTAAAAGCTTGAAATGCCTTTCCCAAGACTTCCTTACAGGCACTAAGACCATTTAGCAATAGTATTTTGCCCCCACCTATGGCCTCATCCACCTAAATGTTATTTGAAGGTTGTTTCACCCTCCAGCGTGGCATGCCGCCTGGGTTCAGATGATGCAACATGCCACATCCATGCTAGTGATTAGGCAAATGGCACCCAACACATGCCATGGCTTAAACAAGCCATCATGGCTTCTTTAAGATATGGTGATAGTACAATCTGGCCCCCAATGTCAATATCCTGAGCCATTTCCCCATTCCAGAGGTCAATCAGAGCATTAACAGAACCACTGACCAGGATAGGAGAAAAATCCTCCTGGTGCTGTGAGGTACCCATCTGCATCTGGATGTTCTACCACCCCTGAAGTGGTTAGGAGTCATACAGAGCAATCCTATACTCAGAAGTAATCCCCATTGAATTCAGTGGGGTTTACCCCAGGTAAGTGGGTATAGGATTGCCGCCTTAGTAAGCCTAAAACCTACTAGGTAGCTTTGTCAAGGGAATCACTAGGACCTCCTCCACACCCAGATCACTGTCTTCCCACCATAACAAAACAAACAAACAAACAAACAAAAACAGATGGAGAGCATGCCCAATGGCATGAGTAGGGAATGGTGCTAATCAGGACAGCCCCATGATTGCCATGAGCCACCCCAAAAGAGGTGGAGTCAGTGGTGCAACTAAGATTGGATTGCAGGGTCAACGTCCAGGGCCCTGCCGCCCAGGGGGAGCGCAAATGCCCCTCCCCCCAGGAGTGGTAAGTGATAGCAGGCGGGACAAACAGGCCCCAAATCAGCACATGGGCTGGTATGGGCATTTTTAAAAAATTCTTTATAGTCAAGGGGCAGCTGGTAGGTCATTACAGATGCTCATTTTATTATTTTTGAAATGTAAATTAATCTTTTCTGCAACAAAGTTTTGCTTTTTCCAAAGTCAACGTTTTAGCACTGGGGCAGCAAAAGCAACGTCTATTTTATTTCTGTGGTCATGATGGTGATTTAATTTAAGCATGCTTAAAATGTGAAACTGAATGTGCTCAAAGTATTTCACGGCATGCTGGGAGCTGTAGGCCTTTTTTCTGTCTAAACATGTATAGGATTGCACCTTTAGGCACCGATACAGCGTGGACTCTACCACGGATCCAGAGGCCCTCCCTTTCTCCAAGACCCATAGTAACAGCAAACCAGCTTCTGCCCCTTTTAGTCTCACTCTTCTGACCAATGAGCCCCATGATCCAATTCCCACTGACCCTCGTTGCACACTTTTCAGGCTAGAGGCCCTGGCAGCTATCAAAAGGCAGGAGCGGGAGAGATGTCAGGGAAACCATGTCAGGGAAGGAGTGTAGAGCTGCACCCACTGGCAGGGAGATGTGTGCTGAACTTCACTGGCCGTGACTGATGTCCGGGGGTCTGCTCTACTTCCTCCCTGCCCCGCTGGACAGTAGTTACTCTTCAGAGATCTTTGTGTCTTGGCTGCGAGAGATGAAGTTTTTTGCTGATGGTATCTGACGTCTCAGCCGCTTGCAGTGGGAGATTAATAGCTCTCCAAACACAAGTGGAGAGGGAAAGAGCCCCTGGAGAACAAGATTGGGAGGGAATGTCAGACTGGTGCTCTCACAGAGCTCACCAATTCTCCCCTTGCTGGTGATGGGACCGGCACAGGCTCCTTGGAAAAGAGGCACAACAGGACAACCTGGGCTGACAAAGGGAGCCACGAGGATAGGGCAAGTAGCAGGAGAATAGGGTGGCTGTGATAGGGTTGCCAACCTTTTTTTCCGAGCAGAGCTCTTCTGCCTTTCACAGGCCTGCCAAAATTCAACAACTAACCATTTTCCTAGCATAGAGATGCAGCGCTAAAAGCTCCACCTGCTTCTGTTGTTTTTTAACTATTTATTTATAGGGTGTTTTTTTCTTCTCCTCCTTATGCAAGTATTACAAGCATAGCAGGCCTGCTAGGGAGTGGGGGGAAATTGACTACCTTCTGTTGTGTTGGTAACTTATATAAATGGTTTCTGACAAGGATTTGGTCCAGTAGCTGTTGCTAGGGCTGCCGGTTATGTACTAGCCCTTGTGTTGTGCCTCGAACAGCAACCCGATATAAAGAAATTTAGGAGTCGAAGCTTTTCCTGGCAAGTAAATAAAATGAGAGGAAAAGCTTCCCCTGCTTAATTTCTGTATGTGGTTAAAGGGAAAGGAGCAGAGTTGGTGCAAAAAAGGAGGAGGAGGTTACAAGACACGCTTAGGGTTATGCTGAATGTTCACCCATTTCGGTTTTCAGACCAAGAGAGCTTTTGCTGAGGGGACAGCACTATTTCTAACCTTCCCCTTAAATTTTATCTTTTTACAAGCCTGTTTGCTGCCATTGTTCCCCGTTTCAGTGCCATTTTTTAAATTTAGGCTTCTTTCGAGTGCCAAATGATCCCAACCAATCAGGGACCATGTAGTGAGTGGTTGAATTCAGACAACACGATAGTCAATGGTGGGGTAATAATCAACTTTACAGTTGTTCATCTAGGGGGTACTCCCCACACAACATGGTAATAATAATCAACTGTGATGTGGATTAGGATCAGCCCTGAGTTGACTATGGCAGCATTCGGACAATATGATAATCAATACAACTAATGATTGTTTCCCCCTCCCCAGTTGCTTATTGTGTTGTCCGAATTCAGCCAATGTGTTGGCCTCATAGCGCTAGTTGCCCATCAGATTAGACAATGTCACTGAAGGCAAAGGAAGCCAACTGAGGGTGAGAGCAATGTTTCCTGTATCAGTTGCATGGGCAACTCCAGGATTTAGGATTACCTGTCACCCTCACTCTGCATGGGTGAACTTTATGCCCCCCTCCCTTGAATGTATTCCCTGAAAAACAGAAACAAAGAGGGGAGATGCTTCTTCACACTGCTGAAAATGTGTATGAGACATGTCTCCCCTTTTGCTTGGATTTCCATCACAATAGCCAAAAGCGTAACCTTAGACTGATATAGCTTTGAGTACTGGAAACGGGATTAACAATGAGTAATGAACTTGCTATTTGCTCTAATTATGACCCTTTCCAAGGCATCTTGTTAGTCTCTGTTAGTAGACAGAATAATCAGCTAGATAGACCACTGGACTGACTAGAATGGCACGCTTTTTATGCGTGCAAAATAAATGATGGGTCTTTGGATGGGGCCAGATACCTTGTCTCTTTCTATATTTTGCACAAGGATGAGGAATAGGCATAGAGGGTTGTGATATAGTCAAGGAAAGTGAATTAAGTAGAATTAAGGTACTCCTTGCAGGACCCAGCCAGTCTTCTAGATACTTGGTAAACAAAAGTGCCCATCCCCACAGATGTGGGGGGAGGCACAAGTCCCATATACTTGATCACTGTGTGTGTGTTAATGATAGTTCCTATGGTCACAGTTTAATGGAGGGGGGACAAATAATATGGTTGACAACATTTTTTTATAGCACTGTTCCTCTGCTCTTAATACCACCAGGGCTGTGCAGAGGTGGGGCCAGTTGGCCCAGGGCCCACAATTTTGAGGGGGCACTCCGACGAGGAGGTCCCCCCAGCTTATGCTACTGCTTCCGTAGCATAAACAGCCCATCGAGAAGCGAGGAGCCTGCCTTGTGGAAACAGCGCAGAAGCTGTCCGTTGTGAATACCACGGTCAGACTACAAGCTCCAGAGGGCCATGCCGCATGCGGGGCAGGGATATATGTACCTCGAGGTGTTGTAGAACAGGTTTAATATGAAGGTGTTATGTAGAATGGACATGTTGAAGGGCACGCCCCCTTGGGGCGGCCATGTTGTCCTCCTTTTTTGAAATGGGGGGGGCACTCACTTCCCACCTGGCCTGGGCATATTACCAGTTCTGCACAGCCCTAAATACCACCGTGGAATACAGAGGTTAAACATGTTTTTTTTCCTGGGAAGAAGATAAAATGATAGGGAAAGTTTGAATTCTGTATGTCAAACTATAGTATAAGATATAGGAGCAGGAAAACAAAGATGGCAACCTATAGAATGCATGCTGGCTGGAGGAATGCTGGGAGTTGTAGGACTTTTTTCAGTCTAAACATGCATAGGGTCATGCGCTAACTTGACTAAATACAAGCACTGGACTCAGGAAGTGTAGCAGTTAAGGAATACATATGTATGTGTGCTATGGGAACTTGCATCTTCTACAGATGCCTCAGGTAGTTTGCCTTGTAGTTTAAGCCCTCCGTCCTCTTCCTCCCTTTCCATTCCCCTTCTCTCTACCCCTCCCCTCCCCCCACCCCCATGCCCTCCTTCCCTCTCCTCCATGCTGACACTTTCATTAGCAGGTCCGATCAATGCCTCTCGCTTTCAGGCTCCTTCATTATTCATGAGTTGGATTCCTGACTGTTTGGCTGAAGTAACCCAAGACGTAGCTCTGCGGTGCTGCAGCCACCCTGGGGATGGGTGGATAAAGCAAAATGGCAGGAGCACAAAAAAAAAGGTTGGAGGTGGGGGATGACTGCCCTCAAGCCACTCACCAAGGAAGCTGCAAGCAAAAGGAGAACTCTTGACGTCAAGCCTTCCAACCTCCTGCCTAAATTATTCTTTAATTTCCTCTTCCAAAACCACGGATTGTTTAGCTAAGCTTCCCCCAACCTGGTGCCCCCAAAGGTTTTGGTCTACAAGTCCCATCATTCCCAGCCAGTGTGTCCATTGGTTGATGGGAACTGTAGTCAAACATATTTGGAAGGTGCTAGGTTAGGGAAGTATAGTGAAGTCTATTGGGCTCCATACCCCTGAGGCAGAAGTCAACAAGCTGCTGCAGCTAGACTTGCCAAGGAGCAGGTTGGTGAAGCGAACAGCCTGGGGCTTGGGAGGCATCCTTAGAAATAAAGCAAGGGCCAGAGGCCCTGTCTCCGCTAAAGCAGACAGGTGCCTGAATGGTTGTGGAAGAACTGAGCTGCCCCCCAAGGGGGCCAAACCCTCCAACCAACGCTCGGCCTGCTACAGATAGAGCTGCCATGTTGGAATCCAAAGGAATGGTGCTTCGATTTCCTACCCTTCCCCATTTCTTTTCCTCTTTGCCATCATTGAAACTGATAATTAAAAATTGTTTCCTGCCCTTTGGCTTTCAACATCTGAGCCAGAGCAGTGGATTATATAGTGTGTTGTCTTAAAAAACAATGCAACCCAAGCTGGGCAGAAGCTGAGTTGGGGCATCTGAAGGCCAGCCCAAGAAATTTTGGCCAGCCCAAGCCATCCGCCCACTCACTAGTTCATGTGTGGCTGTGATGCAATCCACCAGTCAGTTCTCCTGCCCCAACCTCCATCATGGAAATGAATGGGAGCTCTTCGCAATGCAGGAGAACAGCCCAGTGGATTGGGCTCATGGAGCAGAACTGCCTGCCCACTCTCGGCTTCCTCCAGTGGCACCCAAACCACTCTTCCTCATCCGACATCATGGTTGGCACTCGAAAAAGCAGCCACAGCTTCCAGCACAAGTGGGGAAAGGCACAGAGGCCTTGACAGTTTATGAGTTGTGTCTGCTGCTTACTAAAGGAGCTAATGAACCTGGCCCTGTTGTGCTAATTGGGCTGATTTGCCAGAGATTGCTGGGGTTAGCGATCCATGCAAAGGATGATGAAAGGTTGGGTTAATGAACCCTATCCATCACAATTGAATCTGATCACAAACAGCTCTGCCTGCCTACTGTCATTTCCCAAGGGGCTTCCCTTTCTGGGCTGGGCCAGCGGCTTAGCGCAGCTGCCACCAAAGTTGGGAAACCCTAGGCTACAGGTTAGAACTGAGCCCAAGCGAAACAGTGAAGTTGGGGGGCAGAGGATAAGTCCCACTCCTAGATGAGCTGATGGGTTCACTGCGCTGTCCTTGAATGGCTGATTATGATCCATAAAGAAGGATACCCTCCTCCTTCTCCTACTGCTCGGTGTGGCACTTCATACAACCAGAGCAGTCTCCTTCCTTCAAGTGCGTATATGGTGACCAGATGCAAAAGAGGATAGGACTCCTACACCTTTAATAGTTTCATAGAAGAGGGAATTTCTTACCAGCATCTGCTGAAATCCCTTTTTTTAACACAACTATTAAAGGTGCAGGAGCCCTGCCCTGTTTTACATCTGCCCACCCTAATCCTGAAGCCATGCTTCTTTAGCAAGCCCTTTACCAAACCACTCTAGTTTTATTTTGTCTGCACTTCCATTGCCATAGGGTTGTTCCTCCATTAGTGCCATTTAGAGTTGCCATCCCACCCCCCACCCCCGGCCTTCCTTGTAGGGCTCTATCTTTAACATGGGTCTTTCCCATACAAACATTGTCCTTGCTCCAAGCTAGGGAAGAAAACACATTAACAGTTGTAGAGAAAAGGGAATTTCAGCCAGTGTCATTTGTATGCAATTAGTTCCTGGTGATATTCCCTCTTCATCACAACAGTTAAAGGTGCAGGCACTATACTAGAGTAACCATATACAAAAGAAGGCAGAGCCCATGCACCTTTAACTGTTGTGATGAAGAGGGAATATCACCAGGAACAAATTGCGTACAAATGACACTGGCTGAAATTCCCTTTTCTCTACAACTGTTAAAGTTACATGAGCCCTGACCTGGATTTTATCTGGTCACCCTACTCTATATGCATGATCTCAAAACATATCTACATCCAAGAGGAACAGCCCCTAAGTAAGGTGGCTAACCATTCAACCAGCCACTGTAACCATGCCTTTAACAGCAGCTGGATATGTGGAGACATCATCAGTTTTATCTCCATATGGTGAATAGCTTCAGCTGCTATATCTGCAAATCAAATTGTTGTTAAATGCACAGGAGCAGTGCAGGCCATACTTTTTCTAGTCAGTTAACCACCCTATTCCCATACCACTGTGGGCCTGTTCAGACAACATGCTAAGCCACGGTTAGACCGCTAACCCTTTTACAGCAAGTGGTTAGTGGTCATGTTTAAACCATGGTTATGTAGCCACCACGGTTAGGAATGGTTCACACAACACGCTAAGCCATAATGTTTAGCTCAAAATGCTTAACCACCATGGCTTAGCATGTCATCTGAACAGGATCTGTGAGTTAATGTGACTCAGCCGTAACGTGCATTGGAAACGAGACTGCCTGAAACTGTTGTGAAATTTGTACATCCCATTCTTATTTAATAAAGCAGCCATTTTCAAAGTTTCCATCCCCAGGAATTTCATATCCATGTTGTATAGCTCAAAATGATATAAGAGCTCACTGAGCAGCCCCAGGCAAAACAGGTAATCTTAAACAAAGAAGAGGGCTTATTTAGGAAAAACAGAACAGAATGGGTTGGTGTGTTGTTGTTTTTAAAACCAACCAGAGATAGCACACTAACTTAACCTGAGATGGTAATTGCTTTTGTCAGGGCAAGATACTCCAGATAGAGCATTTTTAAGTGTCAGAATGCTGAATCTTGCACTGCCAATTTTTTATGGCAGGGCTATTATACCTTTAATGGCTATGTGATGATGGGAAACACAGCAAGTAAAGCTATACCTAGCAGACAGATGGAGCGATGGGAATAGCTGCACATGCAATCATGCAACTGTTAAAGGAAGAGGAGCCCTGCCACAAAAGTGATTAGGAAACCAAGAAGAAACAGCATACCTGTCACCCCATGATGCACAGGGATTCTGCTGAGCCTCACAGTCCATGCTTCTAATGCAAGGCTTTGTATCAGAGATGGGGAACATGCGCCCCTTCAGATGTTGTTGGGCTGCAACTCCCATCAGCCCTCACATTTGGCTATGCTGGCTAGGGCTACACAGAGTTTCGAAACAACAGGGCCACAAGCGACCCACCCCTGACCTACCCCTTCCCAGTCAATAGGTGTGATGGCAATTTGAGTGGTCCTACTGGAGGTCTCTTCCACTGCTTGTGTGATGTTTTCCTCTGGCCAGGGGTGGGTGAGAACTTGTTATGCCTTTTCATCACCCTGTTATATATTAGATCTTACTCTCAGGTAGTGTTCCCAAGTGGTCAGGTCATGGAGGGGGTCTCTTCCTTGTAGTCCAGTCAGACACCTCAAGTTGGTACAAAACAAGATTTATTAAACAGTCCACAAAACACATGGGGCAAGGAAGAAAACAAAGGATACACAGAAACAAGAAAGTAAACCTATTAACTGTCCTTTTCTATCTGACCTACGCCTCTGCCACTTACAACCAGACCAACTCTCCTGGGGAGGAACCTCTGCTCCATATATTCCATCTTCAGGGTCAGTTCTTGGTCCAGAGTGGTGTGTATGGACCCACCCTTCCCTGATCTGCTGTGGGCTTTTAATCCTTCCTTTTAAAGGATAGATGGTAAGGCAACAGTGCTAGCTTGCATTGCCCAAGTGATAGTAAGGAAGAGGTGGGAGGGTTCAGATGACACTTTAGGCAACGGAGGGAGGAATAGCAAACTCACCGTGCGTTATTTTGCTGGTACTCCCCACACAGCATGTTGCCCCAGCCCCCATCACACGGCTCAAACTCCATCGTCCTTCCGGCAGTCAGTTGCTCCGCCTTCCCTCCTCCCAGGGCTATCCCATCAGCCAGTGCAAGTTCTGCTGGCTGCGGAGGAGCAGCTGGGGCACTTTCAGCCGCTCTTGCCAGAGGGCTCTATGTCCTTCTGGAAGAATGCATACAACATGGGAAAATCAGCAACAGAGCCCGCCACATGACATAATAACCAACAGGTCTCTGGATAAGCAACAGAGCAGCCCGTTGTTTTTCTCCATTGCTTAATTCCAGAAATTAGCGTACTGTGAGTTGTTTGTCCCCCTCCAGACAACACAGTAAGCAATGCAATGGACAGTTGACTCGTTACCCTCCTGGTTGCTTATCGTGTAATTCAAACACAGCCAATATCGTGGGCCCCATCTCACAGGCAAGGCCTTCACCCTTAAAAGGGAAATAGCCAATTTAGGAGAAAAGGACAGCTTCACACCACACAGCTTGTACTAGGCTACTCAGATCAGAAGCCATCTACACACACAATCACCTCTTCCATGCATATATAAAAAAGAAATCACCCCATGCAAACATTGTCTATAGAATTTCCTAAATGTATAAGGTTACATCCTTTTTTCTTTCTTTTTTTTTATAGGCCCTGATCTGGTGATTTTGATAGCAGTTTGACATGCCAGCTTTCTGTGTGTCAGGCTGCTTTTAGAAGCATAAGATCAGGGCTGGTTAAAAAAAGAAAGAAAAAGGTCTCAGCGCTGCATGTATATATGCCCATGTACCTTCAAGCATAACTAGGGATGTGGTGTATGTACAAGAACCTCTGGGCTTGTGCATGGGTGTATGCAGGTGCATGTAGATGGCTCTGGAAATATGTGTACACCTCCGTTTATGCTATTATTAGCAGCATGGGGACCAAAAAGTTGGCTGTATCAGGAGCCAAGAGGTGGGAGGGGTGTTAAAGTATAGGTATATGACAGAAGGAAATGAATGCTTGTGTGTGTGTGTGTGTGTGTGTGTGTGTGTGAGAGAGAGAGAGAGAGAGAGAGAGAGAGAGAGAGAGAGCACCCAGACCTGCCCACCACTGACTCTGGCCATGCCCACCGCCGGCTTCTGGCTCTCAGCCTGCTGCTCACTGCTGCGTATGACCCTTGAGGTCAAAATAGTTGCCTGCCCCATCTGGAAATGCCTGCCTGTGCATATGCTGATGAAACTGTGTGCTCTTGTGTGCAGTGCAGGGCTTGACCACCCCATGTCCTCCAAATGGCTCAGACTTTAACTCCCATAATCCATCACTATTGACCATGCTGCCTAGGGCTGATGGGAGTTGTAGTCCAAAACTTTTGAAGGCCACCAAGTCACCTCCCCCCAGTAGTGCCTAGAATGTTGGACTAGGACCAGAGAGGTCCAGGTTCAAATCATCTTTCAACTGTAAAGTTCAGTGGGTGATCTTGGGGCAGTCACCATCTCCTATCCTAACCTACCTTAAAATGGGGAGAACCATGTATGCTCCTTGGGGAAAGGGCCAGATAAAAGTAAAATAAATAAGAAGTAATTTTAACATGCATGCATTGCCACAAGTGTGTGCTTTTGCTTCTGTATGAGTGGTTGGATGCACCTGTTCGTCTGTGCAAAACGCTTATGCCTCTGTCTCTGTCCTGATGTTCTTTTTGCTCTTCGTCCATTTAATTACTGCCCCTCTCATCCGAAGCCAGCAAATTCATTACAGTTTATAGCCACAGAGGGACCTGCATTTTTGCAGCAATCAAATGATTGCAATTAAAGGCCTGGAGTCAAGGTACAGGAGGGGGGAGGAAGAGGGGAAAGGGGGGAACAGTGGTCCTGTTATTACTCTGCTTCCTCAACTCACAGTATGCACATACCAATGAAATACAGGCTGAACACACAACATGCTGTCATTCTGCCCATTTTTCATGGAACACCCAGCTTAGAGGCTACATCAGACATTCAGCTTCGAAGACATTGCCGTATCTCTACCAATCTTGCCTCCCTTTGCGAATTACGGACCCATTCCTAACTTGCCCTTTTACTATGCACTTTAAGGGCTAGCTCAGTTTAACCTCAGCAAATGTAGAGTCAGTGCTAGGAGGATGCTGTTAGTGCTGCCACTACCTTTCTTTCTAGCCATATGCTGGTAGCTTTCACAGCAACCTTACACATCAACATTTAACAGGTGGAGTTTTCCCTGGCACAGAGCGAAGTGAGGGGAAAAGCTTCATCTGCAAAATGTCTGTGTGTCCGACTGCTGTTAAAACATGGACTCAGAAGCAGGGGTCGGGGGAGTGGATGGTGCAGCAACCCTAGAGGTTATGTGTTAGACGGGGTATCCGTGATGCCTATTCCATCCACAGAAACTGCCATGCTTGTAACATGGAATATCAGATAGTTTTAGGAGACAATTTTGCAGCAAATGGATCTAAGTTGTGATAGGGAGCACTATTAGGGTGACCAGATAAAATCCAGGTCAGGGCTCCTGGAACTTTAACAATTGTAGACAAAAGGGAATTTCAGCCAGTGTCATTTGTATGCAATTAGTTCCTGGTGAAATTCCCTCTTCATCACAACAGTTAAAGGTGCAGGCACTCTAGAGTGACCATATACAAAAGAAGGCAGGGCCCCTTCACCTTTAACTGTTGTGATGAAGAGGGAATTTCACCAGGAACTAATTGCATACAAATGACACTGGCTGAAATTCCCTTTTCTCTACAACTATTAAAGTTACATGAGCCCTGACCTGGATTTTATCTGGTCAGCCTAGCACTAATATTTAGAAAGAGAGCATAAAGTTATTAGGGACGGGAACAAGAGGCCATCCTGCTGCTTCAAGGTAGGATCAATCAGACATTAACCATACTCCTGAATCAACCCACATAGGGTAACCATATGAAAAGGAGGAGAGGACAGGGCTCCTGTATAGAAAAGGGGAATTTCAGCAGGTATCATTTGTATGCATGCAGCAACTGGTGAAATTCCCTCTTCATCACAACAGTTGAAGCTGCAGGAGCCCTGCACTCTTTTGTATCTGGTCACTCTAGTATAGCTTCTGCAGCTTTAACTGTTGTGATGAAGAGGGAATTTCACCAGGTGCTGCATGCATACAAATGACAACTGCTGAAATCCCCCCTTTCTATACAACTGTTAAAGATACAGGAGCCCTGTCCTTCTTTTCATATGGTCACCCTTACATAAGCTAGAACAAGGCTTTGATCCTCAGGCCTAATGACCAAATCTGACCCTTTGGGGTTCCCTACATGGCCAAGCCCCCTTCCCTGGTCCCACACTCTTTTCCTGAACCTTAATCATTTTGTCTAGTTATTGTGTTGTGTCCCCCCATTCTAAAAGGTTGAAATGCCTCTCCAAAGTCTTAGTTACTGGCAGTAACTGAGCTTTCAGCTAAAATATGCTGATATTTTGGCCCCACCCCTTTTGCCTCTGATCCCACCCCTTTTGCCTTTGAATCCACCCACCCCTTGGAGAGCTTCTCCAAAGTTGAATTCGGCCCTTGGGCTGAAAGAGATTTCACCCCTGATCTAGACTGTCATGTGGCACAAGCAGAGAGCAGCTGCACAGCAGTAAGGCGTTTGCAGAGAAAAGAAGTCTTGATGACTCAAGAAAGTGAGCCAAGCCACATGGAACCAGGTAAGGCAAACACATTGCAGTATGGAATACAGAAACAACAAGGGCCAGCTTTAGATGTTTTTTTGCATCCAAAGTGAATAGTGAAAATCACACACCCCTCCCCTGCTCAGTTTTTAATTACATACATATATACATATATTATGTTTTGATACTGTTGTTTGTTTTATATTTTGAATTGTTTTTATGGTTTTGATTTTTGTAAACCGCCCAGAGAGCTTCGGCTATTGGGCAGTATAGAAATGCAATAGGCAAATAAATACAGAGATGAAAGTTAGAGGCCAAATAGCATCTTCTCTGGGGTCTTGTGCCCGAAGCCATGATATCCAATTTCTTCAAAGCCTGGCCCTGATTTCAATATAGTCTCTATCACAGTGGTTTAGGTTTTCATATAATGTGATGCACGGAACAAATGTGAGGCTCAGAAGCTTGATTTAATTTGTTTTCAAAGCTGAGAGTCTCAGAATATTGAATTTCATGCCAGATTATAATTTTTTAAAGATCCCATTTTTTGGGAAAGCATATTTATGTGCAGAATACAGACCGCTTTGGCTATTACTTGCTATGCTTTTAAGTAGACAAGAGATCCCTTTTCCTTACCCATTTCTACTCCTTTCCCCAGAGTCAGAAGATATTATGTTTTTGCATTCCAAGTAAAAGAAACTGCCTCATCCAGGGTGCAAAGTAGGATTATTTTTGCAGCAGTCAGGGATATCCTCCCATTCCTCAAGCAAATCACTTTTGTACCCAAGGGAAAGTTGAGAGTCCATTCACACACTCCGTCCCCCTAATTGACTGAATCCTGTTCCAGTGTTCCTTTCTAATCCTGGTGGAGTGGTTCTAGCAGTAGAAATTCAAACAAATAATTTCCAGATTCCCACAGATCAAAGCCAGATATTTCACTGGTAGGATCAGCATTTAATTCTATGTGTAGGGCCTTAGTGCATCAGGGATTTTATTTCGATCTAATGCTAAGGGTTTCATTGTAAGTTTCCTTTCTGAACAATCTATATTCCTGTTTTTATGTATTTCCAATGTGTGAACTCAGGTCTCCTATAAAGTCTGTTTTTCCTTGTTCAAAACAAGCCAAGTCTCTAGTTCATTGTTTTAAGCATAGTGGTTCTGGCATGTTGCTGCATCGAAGAAAACTGACCCTGGATGGCAGTGAATCTAAAGCTATGCCGGGCACGTACATGCCCACCTAATGGATAGTCTGTGGTGCATACGTGCACTTGGTACATTTTGGGTCCATCAAAGACATAGTTTGTTGGAGCCATGCACTTACCCCTCCATAGGACTGCACCATAGCAGGCAGAGGGGCACTGCTGCTAACATCTCAATATATCAAGTAGGATTTGGAATGAACTACGGAGATTTTGTTTTGTGTTCAACTATAAAAACAGCAACAACCTTGAAGCAAGGTTTTATTTAGAATGTGATCTTGGCTTCGGGTTACGATCTTCTCACCTGAATATTTTTATGGTGTCAAAGGTGCCACACATTCATTTGCAAGTATATTTGGCAATATATTTGGTCTATGAATCTGGAGTCTCTCAGCTATAATTTTATAATATCCATTGAGTGGGGAAGGGGGAGATCAATGGTTTCCATGGAGATTCTTGGCCTAGCCATTCTTTTCAAGGCCTATTGCCCCGATGGGTGTCAGGCTTAGAGCCGGTATTTGAGGGCTCATAGGTAAGACACCCTGAATGCCCCCCCCACTGCTCAGTGAATCTACCTTCTCATCAGCTGCTATTGCTCCTCATCCCCTTTCTCATCATTGCTACTATTTGCTTGCTTGACAGGCAGAGAGCCAAGGAGCAAGTAGTCAGTGGCATCAATTGCTCCTCTTTCTCACCACCACTGTTGTCTGGGCCAGAGAAGGAGGTGAACAAGCAGGTTGCACGGGTGAAGAGGAGGAGCAACTCCAGGGGGCTGTTATCAGTGGGCCCCTGCTGCAGGGTGGGCCCTTGGCAGGTGCCTCATGGTGATCCACCCTTGATCCTGTCTGGCCTTGGCCAGACATACCATATGTCATGGACAGGGAGGGGGAATACCCTTTCCTCTTAGTGAACCTTCTTTTCAATGCCCCCCCACCTCAATAGAACTATTGATCGGCTGAACCTTCTGACACGCTTTACTCCTCTCTGTCTAGCTGCTTGGGGAGTTTGAGTCCTATTGCTAGGGACCCCTTGCTTCAACCTATCCCGGGGGTGGCGGTAGGGAGAAAGGGCCTTTAGATTTTCTTGCCCAAAGCTTAGAAACTCAGGACTCAACAAAAACCTCGTTAAAATCCTGAATTCACAAGCAGTAGTTTGTAATCATGTGATCTTTCACTTGAGATTTTAGTGAAAATTCTCTTTTAAAACAATGCAGCCAAATGTTCAAATATTTAAAAAGGAGAACCCGGGGGGGGGGGGGGAACAAGGGGATACAACAATCAGAGAGAGAAAGAGAGAGAATTCCAAATAAAAAAATTAAAAAGTTAATCTAAGTTAGCTAGTTACGTGTTTCCTACTTGAGGAGAGTCTTCAGTTTCAGAGTGTATGCAGGGGTCATTGCAGAGAGGATGGTCTGAGAAAGAGCATTTTGGCCTCCAGTTAGATGGTATGAGGAAAGATCTCTAGGAGTGAGCAAAGTCTTACTTTTGTGGGAATCTGAGTTCAGTAAAAGCCAGCCCCTTAGTGGAGACGGAGAGCCTATAGGCTCTGATTCTTGTTTTGTCCAGTTTCTTATGTCAGTGGCCTAGAAAGCAAATCAGAAAATTATTTAGTGGCTGGACCTACCTTCCTAACATGTCTAAACTTGCATCTCAAAAGAGATAGCTGGTCTCTATCTAGCTATCGATCAATCTAAAATTACTCCTAGGCCACTGTTAAGAGTAGAACCCTCTCAGGGCAGCTTAAACCAGTTAGTCTATTCTAAAAAAGAGCTTATGTTTTGGATATGTATTGTCGAACAAGAAGGTGAGAGATGGCACGGTGCAAACTTGCCAGATACTCTAATGAGGCACTGTTGAGCTACATCAGAACGTAGGGTGTCACACCATATTTGAAATAATAACTGCTTTTGGAGTTTCTGGATAGGTGTCCCTTTGATCCCTTTTCAGTTCAGTACTATTATGAGAGTTAATTCAGGTGGCAATTTGTAAAGTAATAGTTCCTCAGGTGATGACGGTACTACCTCACTTTCAACTGAGGAGCTATTTGTCTACAATCACTCCCATGTGAAGATCACTGAAGTTATTGTATCAGGGAAAACAAGCATGTTCTCATGGGAACCTGAAGCAATTGAAGTCACCACATGAGGACTTCACCACCTCTTAAATGATTGTATATGACCTCTATCAGACGAGCGTTTTATTGCACGCTTGTTGCTGGGCACTCACGGATTTTCACGGGTTCCTCTCACAACGTTGTCTGCCTCTCACGCTCCTCCCACCCCTTCTAGCCTTCTTTGCCCAACAAAAAAACACCCCAATAAGAAGTTGCCGCCATCTCCTGCTGTGTGCAGGAGAAGCAGCGGGATCAAAACGGCCCACTGAATGGGCCACATGCAAGTTTTCTTCCTCTTTCAAAAGAGGAAATAATGAGGGACAAACATGCGTGCAGAGAAGCAACAGTAAGCAAACACGATTTCCCCCTGTGTGATGACGCTCTATACATCAGTGCTTAAATTGTTCTGTATTAAGTGTGTTTGGCCATAACAGCAAGTATGCTGAGAAAGCTGACCCAGTGGGCTGTGTTTCTTTTTAATTTGATGGCTCCAAACAACTTCTGAGGCTCTGTGATTGATTGTGTGATATGGTCATGTGATTACTTGCTTCATTGCCCACTCAATTTTAATTTCATCCACACTTACTGGGCCACCACAAATTTGTGAAAGTGAGTTGCAATGTGCTGAGTTTTGAGGTGGGCATCTGGAAAAGCAATCGCAAAACTGCTTTCATTGCAGAGGGTTGGGGGGGGGGGGGATACCCCCATTGCATTATGGTCCTCTGATGCAGGAAAGGCTGTAGTTTAGCAATAGATCACATGCTTTGCATGCAGAAGATTGTAGGTTCAATCCCCCAGCATCTCCAGTCAGGGCTGGGCAGAACTCCTATCTGAAACCTTAGAGAACCATTGCCAATCAGGGAGGAGAATAGTGAGCTAGCTGGGCCAATATGATATAAGGCAGCTTCCTATGTTTTTCTTTAATGGGGTTCATGCTAGGAGAAGAGGAGGAAGGAGATGGGGGATGAAGCAGTGCTTGAATTACAGGGCGTGCCAGGGATAGCCTAACCCACGTGTCTTTTGTGATGCCCCCTTTAGGCTTTGGCTAAAGGTAGAGCTTGTGGGTTTCATTAGTCTCCCTCCCTCCTTTTCCCCCTATACTTCAAGCCCTGGGGCCAAGTTCAGGAACAAGCTGTGTTGGGAGCAGCAGGTCAGTCTTGGAGGTGGTAGGCTAGGCTGCAGAGTCTTATCAGAAGTGGACTCTAGATGAGGGGAGCATGGGGCTACTAGAACCTCAACCCCAAGCTTTCCCCCAGCCAAAAAGAGCAATTGTAGTCGGTACCGTGAGGCTTGGAGAGCTACCTATGTGAAGAAATACAATGTATATAATTGTTGTTGTTCTGTAATGTTTCCTTTGTGTTCCTCTGAGAGGCTACAATGTAACTGAGTAGGGTTGAGGCCTTGTTTTGTTACTGGGTAGTAGTTGCTTAGCGATGGCAAAATAAAGGCCTACTTGCAAGTGAGGCTGGGAGAGCTACCTAAAAGAGAGTGACAGAGAGAGAGGTCAAGGAAGTCAGATCTCCTATTCTGCATGCAGAGTATGCCTGGAGACAAGGAGGAGATAAGAGTGCAGGGAGCTGTCTAAACATTGTCTTTGCCCCAAGGTGGCGAATCGGTGCTGCGTTGGTTATATGATGCAACTGCCAATTCATTGCCACTGCGGGGCAAAGAGATGAAGATGTGCAGTAGAAAAGTTGGGTTAATTCCTGTGAGTGAGGTCAGCAAGGCTCTTCTGCCTTCTGTCCTCACTCCGGCTTAATGCCAGGGGCGTTCCTGGGTGGAAGGCGACCTCCCATTGGTTGCCGGAAGCCAGGCCGGGGGGGGGGGGGGGGAGGCGATCCAGCAAGCTGAATGGCTGCTGGAAAGACCACGCTGCCTCCTACATCAGGATTACCTCACAGAAGCAAAAGTGCGGGCAACCCAGCACTATCAGGGTAGCCCCCAGGTATTTGCTAACCTCCGTTCCCAAATTCAGAATCCTTGAGCAACCATTTAGGGTGAACTGGAAGGAGAGAGTCCCACAGGGGGAAAATGAGACACAGCCTACCCAATAGACATATGTTTCGCTCTGCTCAGTTCCACTCAGTCCCACACTCCAGTTTCCCCATGTGACTAGAATTGGCCCTCAGTCCTTGTGGAGGGGGAAGTGTGAAGCATGTAAGACAGTCAGGCCCTGCAACAAACAGGGTAAAGCAACGCATTTAAGATCCTTATTATTTATTTGTGTCTTCATTAACTTGTGCTGTTGAAGTTGGCACAAATGCTGCAGCGTGATGGTTAGATCCTCCCACCCCTCATGGAGCACATGGGTCAGAGCACACTGTGAACACACTCTACACAGCTGCAGCAACTTAGCTCTAATGTCTGATCTAGCCTCGGAGTCACGCTCGGACACTGGAGGCCTCTCCTGCATTTAGGCTTCCAACAAGAAGGCTGGGACGAGGGCTCATAGATCAGCTACTCCGTGATGAAGCTGCCTTGGGGAACGGCTGTATAGCAGGAGCGTCTAGATACTCACCAAGTGTTTTGCAAAATCACGTCTATTTCTCCCCCACCAAATTAAGCTTGTGCTTAATTTGTTTATTCCTGTAGTTGCTGTGTAGGGAGGCATTAATACATTCTAGTTGCCTGTAGTCTGGACACCAAATTGCTGTTTCCCTCTCACAATGGAAAGAAGGTAATTACTACTAGAGTCTGCCAAATGACTTTATTCTCCTTGCAGACAAATCGCAGGCCCAGCTGTAAATAATTATTTGAGAATATCCCAGGTTAAGGAGGTTTGTCCCTTATGTTCCTTGCAATAGGTTTGTTCTATCATTCCTGGCAGCTCTGGCATAGAGCAAAGGGGATGCTGCTTTCTCAGCCCAAGACAGGAGCAGTGGCTGTGATAATCGTTGCAGGGAAATTTGGAATATCAGTAATTTGGTAAGAAATTGGCTCTTTCTTAGCAAGACTGGCCATAAATCAAATAGTGCCTGGGTGAGAAACCTCTTTGAGCCCCCACCACACACACCTTTGCTTAACCTATGAATAGCTTTTTAAAAATCACATTTGTAGCCCACTTCATGATTTTGATGCACAATTTGCACTCATGATTTATCCCTGTCATATAAGGTGATAAATTTGCACACATGGGTAGATCGCAATTGCTCACCTGCATGCTGTTTGTTGAATGGGCACTAATGCTGTAAAACTCATGAATAAAGGGGGGCACTGCTGGCCACACCAGTGTTCTGCCATCAGGTGGTGAGAAAGCAGCTGATATGCATGCCTGTGCAACTTGGTGGGTAAAGGCTGCAACCCTATACACACTCAGTGAAACTTACTTCTGTGTAGATGTGCTCTGGATCATGGTGTTAGTGACGTGCAAACGCACGTGTGAGCTGCCTCTTTAAAAAGGCTTGCATTTTGTGTGAACCTCACATGAAATGCAAGCCCTGCCTGCGGTGTTTAATTCGGGAGGACTATTTTACATGTACCAGTCATCACTGTTGCCGTTATTGAGTCATGATCAGCATGGAGAAGCAAATGTGTGTTCAGAAAGTAAGCTTCATATGAGAGTGTTTATTTTGTTACAGGCAAACATCTTTAGGAGGACAAAGGTATCAGAGTCTATTAATGCACAATTCTATGCATGTTTAGACAGAAAGAAGTCCTACAACTCTCAGCACTCCCCAGCCAATATGACTGGGAGTTGTAGGATATATTTTTTCTGTCAAAACATGCAACAGATTGCATCCTTAGTCCCTTTTTTCTATGACACTACAAAACTAGAGGTTCACAGTTCACCACTGCACTGTCCAGTTCATCTCATGACATATCTGGATAAGGCATTTGTACACACAGGTGGATTCACACATGATGGCCATCTGCATTGAGCGCACACTAGGTCCAGCCCAAGACATTTTGCTGTCTACGTGTAGGAGAAGAGGGTGACACCTTCCAAGAACATATACAAAAGCCGACTGGACTTGCAGTTGAGTCTTTCTTTAATATTGGTGAAGGGATCGTGTCCTCCACCTCACTTAAGGCAGCAGACTAGTTGGGGGGCACGGAACATGTGGCATTCACTGCTCTTTCCTCCAACAGAGGGGAACAGCCAGAGAGTTCACAAGGAACAGCTGAGAGGCTTCCACTGCTGCCTGCCCCCAGCATCTACTGCCTAAGGTAGTTGCCTCACTCTGCCTAATGGTAGAGCCAGTTCCGGCACACAGAACCCTATACAAATCTCACATGTATATACACAGCCTTTCTCTCTCCCCTGTCTGAAAACCCAGATAGTCATACACTGTTACTAGCACCCATCCAGGCTGTATCTCACATGTATGGCCACTTCCATTTTGCCTCCCTCTCCCTCCTTTCAGGCGATCTCTTCGCACACTTCTCAGGCCCCACTTTGATCCTTGCTCACAAGCTTGTGAATCCCCTTTAGCTCAGTTCCCTGTGGAAGGGGAAACCCATATCTTCAGGAAACTGATACCACAGAGCCTTAGCGTATCTACCCTGTTTAGAAAGTAAAATGCCTCTGGCTGTTGCCAGCTCCTGCCAAGCCACCAGTAATCGATCCTTGGCAGCCAGATGCCCTAGGAACTCAAGCCCCTGTGGTGATGGCTTAGTAGATAATGACAGAGCAAGAGCAGGGAAATAGCTCTTACATAGCAGGAAGAGGGCAGGCTTGGAATTTACTGAGCGCCAGAAGTTTGCAGATTTACTGGAACTATCAATGGTTCATCAGCCTTTGGGCAGAAGCACCTGGTTTGGACTGTGGGCACATAGGCAATCAAAGCAGCACAAATCTGCCTAAAGTTTGTGTGTGGGCATGCGTATGTGTGTGTGTGTCTATGTATGAGAGTGTGTGTGTGTGTGTGTGTGTGTGTGTGTGTGTGTGCGTGCGTGCGTGTACATGCACACACTTGTACGTGCACATGATGGGATTATACTAACTGCAACCCTGTGGTTGGAGCCTGGAACATGGTACTAATATCATAGGAATACAGGCATATTTATGATTTTTTTAAAAAAAAAATCTGCAACTTGGGTTGCAAAGTTCGGTTGCTGACTTTTGATTTTGAAAATACATGGGCCTTGGATAGGGGCAAGGCAATGTAGCAGGTAATGATCACCAGCCAAACCTCTGTTCTTGCCTAGCAGGGTCAAGAAAAGCTCCCAGGTAAAGCCAGTTCTTCAGCAGAGACCTGAGCTCAACTGAGCACTGAACATTGAGCAAGGCAGACCTTGGGGCAATCTACATGAGCAATTCGGTGCGATGGGGGAGAAGTTTGAGATCCTTTGTGACACATGACATCGTCACCAATTTGCAGCTAAACAGTCCCTTCCTTCTTGAAAACCTGCTTTTTCTGAAAGTCCTTTTACTAGGGTGGAACTAGTGACAGAAGAACTCGTGGGGTGCCCACCATGCAAGCTTGCTAAGCACTGCTCGTCCAGCCCTGTTCCGGCCCAACCCAACACTCGTTAATATGCATTTCTGGGGCCTTTGGAAAGTGTGCAATTCCCCCAATTACACACTTTCCAGAGGCCTCGGATATGCACATTGATGAGCGCTCGGCCAGGCCTGCTCGGCCAGAACAGGGCTGGACGAGCAATGCTTGGCGAGCTTGCATGGTGGGCACCCCGTAAGTTCTTCTTTCACTAGCTCCACCCTCAAAACCCTACACCATGACTCACAAAGAAGCGAAAAACCTGGGTGCACCAAAAAAGGGGGTGGTGACTATAAAACCGTGGAGGTTTGCTGGATCGGGATCAAACTTCATACACAGCCTCCCCCAGTCAGGCTTTTATAGTTGCACCCAGGGCACCATCAAAGGCATGGTCAACATGGTGCCTGTGGGTGAACCTATACTTGCCAAGACCCCCTAATGTGCCTGCCACACTAGGGTGACCAGATAAAATCCAGGTCAGGGCTCATGTAACTTTAACAGTTGTAGAGAAAAGGGAAGTTCAGCCAGTGTCATTTGTATGCAATTAGTTCCTGGTGAAATTCCCTCTTCATCACAAAGTTGCAGGCACTGTCCTAGAGTGACCATATACAAAAGAAGGCAGGGCCTCTGCACCTTTAACTGTTGTGATGCAGAGGGAATTTCACCAGGAACTAATTGCATACAAATTACACTGGCTGAAATTCCCTTTTCTCTACAACTGTTAAAGTTACATGAGCCCTCAGCTGGATTTTATCTGGTCAGCCTATGCCACACTCTTTGTGTCCCCTTCCACTTACTAGAGACACTTCTTCTCCTTAACATCCCACGCTGATGCTAGTTGCTACCTTTCCCTGCGTTGTTCATTTCCTTCTTGCTTTGCCGGTTCCTCTGCACACTGACCTCCTGCTTTCACCTGGTGGCAACCTTCAGGAAAGCTTCTGGTTTCCTAGAGAAATGAAATTGCTGCTGCTGCTGCTGCTGCTGCTACTACTAGTAGTAGTAGTAGTGGTAGTAGTAGTAGTACTGTGTCCAGCCATGGTGCTGGGCTCACAGGAACCTGCAGGAGAAGTCTAGGGCCTAGACTTTTCACGTGCTACCATAACCACCACCCATGCCCCCTCACTTTCTTGCGAGCCCCAGCCTGGGATAGAAGAAGGCATTCCTAGAAGCCATTCAGCGGGGACCCACCCCTTTAATATCCTTCCAGCTCACCATGGCGGAATAAGTTTTCCATAGTCACCAGGCCCGCTTTGATTCTTAAGGTCTTGAATAAATTCTTCAAGAGTGGAGTGAAAAGACTCTGCAGACTTTGAGCTATTTTCCACAAAGTCCTTTGGGACATATGTTTGGCACTCCATGGTGCCTTCTATATTTTGTCATCCTGGATAGAGTACTGGAAGTGTCAAAGCAAAGGTCCACAGGCTTGGGGGATGACTTAGCATTCTGCCACAATACGTCTGCAAGAGACAGTTATTTTTGGTGCTCTGTGAATGGTCACCTAGCCTCAGACTCATATTGGAGCATTCAGATGCAATCTTCCACAGGGATAGCCATGTTCATCTGTTTCAGCAAAGACGACATAGAATACTGTTGCACCTTAAAGGCTAGCAAATGTTTTACGAACACAAGAAGAGCCTTTCTGGATCAGACTGAAGGCCTATCTATCTAGTCAACATTTTGTCCCCATAGTGGCCAACCAGATCTTCATGTGACTCCCACAGGCAGGTGTCCTGTTTACATTTTCCAGCAACTGTATTGAGAAGCACAGTGCCTCTGATACTGCAGGAAATATATAGGCATCAAAACTAATAGCCATTGATAACCGTATCCTACATGAAATAAGCTTTCATGGACTAGAGCCTGCTTCATCAGACCCTTAATTGGTGTGGATGTGGGTGTTTAGGGGAGAATTGTAAACAATGGGGTCAAATGATAATGAAATGCAAAAGTACGGTATGTAACAATTCAAAGAAAATTTAAATGTGTACAAAATAAGCAGAGTTACCATTCACAATAGCAGTAACTGGTTATAACACTATAATCCAAATTTAGCTACGGTAATTAACGCATGTAATGGGACAGGAAACCATTGTCTCTAACATGCCCAGAATTTCAAGGTTTGATGCCTTGAAGTTCGAAAAGCACTAGGCATTATGAAAAATGCAGTGGTTGGTCTCAAGCTGTCAGTCTTGTGTAGAATTTTCTCTCTTCAGTTTTAATAATGTTTAATAATAATAATAATAATAATAATAATGATAATAATAATAATAATAATTTATTTCTTACCCGCCTCTTATCCCATGTCCTGAATCCTTCACATCGTCCATTTCTCAGTTGCTGCTCATGACAGCCAATTATTTATTCATTTATCACATTTATATTTGGCATTGTCTCCAAGAAGCATCAAATGCTCAGACGCACACCTCACATTTAATCCTCACAACAACCTTGTGAGGTAGGTTAGACTGAGAAATGGTGCTTCAGTGAGCTTCTTGGCTGAGCAGGGAATTGAACTTGGGTCTCCCCAGCCTTAGCCCGATACTCTAACCACTACACCACAATAGTTCTTTTTATGTGACGTGGATGAAGGATACGTATTACTACATGTGCCAGGTGGAAAGGGAAGAACTCAATATGATGGCTGCCACCAAAATGGCAGTTCTTTCTTTTCAAATGCCTGAGAGAGTCCTGCTCATCTTCCCAGCTAGGTACTCTGGTCACCTTGCTACCATGGACTTTCTAGGCCTTATCTGTCCCACTCATCTATCAGGAGGGACCCATTGCAGCATCTGACGTGACAACGCTGCTTTCCATCTGTCCACACAGTCGTCCCCTCCTCTTTCCCCTAGTGAGATGTCTCAGGGGAAAAGTACTGCATCTGAGGGAACTGCATAAATACTGTCTCGCCACCCTTCAATAGCAGCTAACATGAGAGCCTGTGGTTTACCTTGTCCATACATTACATGATTCATTCCAAATAAGCAGAGTAGATGCTTGGTTCAGAATGACTGCCAAATCACAGGTCATGCTGTCCTAAAAAATGGGAAGGGAAAGCCCATCCAGAACAAGGGCACTTTGATCTAAAGATCCTGGGTTGTGAGAAGGCGTACAGTCAAGCAGCTGAAGAGAAAGGGCAGGAAATTGATGACACATCACCTCTAGGCACCATTTAATGCTCTCAGCATCAGAACATTTCATATCTACCTGTCACATGGATTAGGTCCTTTGGTGGATTTTTCAACAGATCTGTCACCTCCATCTGAGATTTCCATCCACCGGATATTTTACATAGCTTTCAGACAATGTAGATGGCCCTACGTGATGCACAATTATCAGGGTGCATCTGCCCAGGGATTCTTTTATCCATCTAGGGAAGGTATTCATTCAGTGCACTTGATGCCTGCAAGTTACAGGGCACCCTTGAGTACTGTGAATCCCCACGCCACATTGTACCTGCTCTTCCCACACTGCCTGTGTGAGAAAAGCATATATATGGCCTTCGGATGCTTATCTCTACATGTTGTTCCTGTGTCACTGGGCAGAACAGAAGAATCCCAACTGTGGACAGAACCTGCCTGTATGCTTAGACACAGATTCCTATTGACCACTTCCCAGCCCATATGGTCTCTGTGCATATGTGTGCAGTGTAAGTGAAGGGGATGGAGCGGGAGAGAGAGAAAGGCATCTTAAAGCTGATGCACTAATTAATAACACTCTGGCTCTCTGGGTTCTGATTAATCAGGTTCATCTCCCAGGATGCTCCAGTTGTTGTTTTTGGAGCACTCACTTCTCCTTGTCCTCATACAATCATGCTAATCGGCAAAGTGTCTGCAGTGTCTCGTCGCTGTCTGGCAAATGCTGGACAGCATGTGCAGGATGCGTGCGCGTGTACACACACACACACACACACACACACACATATATATATATATATATATATATACTGATCCCTCCCTTTTTCTCTCAGAGAGAGAGAGAGAGAGATTAGTCTTTCCTCTGTCTTACACCGCTTGTGTTCTTATGTGTCTTCCATCTCTTCAATACGATGTCGTTGCTAGGCAGTGACCTCCTGACACTTTCACTTTCCTCCTTTGGAATGGATTCCTATTACCTGACAAGAAAAGGGGGCAGTTTTGGAATAAAAGGTCTTTGGCACCAGTATTAATGAGAGACCACCAAAGATTGTTTACTTTAAAACCAGTGGGACTAAGAGCCATTGATTCTCATTAGCTGATTTCCTAATGCCCTCAGTTTCCCAGTTATGCAGTGTAGATATTTACCAACACCCACCAGTTCCAAAGCTCTCAAATAACTCCTCTTTACATGGAACCAGAGGAGATCGAACCAGTACACAGGAAGCTGCTTTACACAAGGTCCAGACTGCTTGTCCATCTAGGACACTAGTTCTGTGCTGACGGGCAGCATCAGTTCTTGGGGTCTAGGACAGAGAAAGATATTTTCCATCACCTGTTACCTGACCCCTTTAACTTCAGATTACATGGACAAAACCTGGGACCTTCTACATTCAAAGTATGTATTCTGCTACTCAGCTGTGGTCCTTCCCCACAGTTTGTCCTTCTTTTGCTTTACTCCAGCCTTCTTGAACCTAGTGCCCTCCAGATTATTTGGAGTTCAACTCCCATCAACCCCAGCCAGCATGGTCAGGAATGCTGGGAGTTGTAGTCCAAAGCATTTGGAGGACTACAGGTTGTGGAAGGCTATCTACTCCCATGACAAGAACAAAATCAGTGACTATCCCATATTCTTCTGCACTGAGCAAGGAATACCTGTGGAAAGGGTGCTTTAGTCTATCCACCTATGTCTGCCCAGGAGCCATCCACATGGCCTGTTTCGGGCAACTTGGGGGCTTTTCAAATACTTATTTAACACACTATGGCTGGTCAACAATGGCAGGGGGACATCCAAACTTAGTTCAGCAGGAAGCAGCAAATGCGAATGCACCCTATGTTGACACACCCTCCATCACACAGGCACCATCACCATAGCAACAGACAGTCCTTCCCAGCAGGCTGAGCACATCGCAGCCAGCCCCCCATCTGTGCTGCGACTGTCACCAGGAGGAATGGCTTGCCACACCCAAAGGTCACCTTGTGTATCAGTCTTGAACTCCTGAAGCTCCTCTCTCCTCTGCAGTCGTCCTGCGACACTTTGGAGGTGGGATGGGGTCTCCTCTCTTTACGGGGACCCAAGAGGTGTGCAGTTCCTGCTGCTTACAAGCGTGCTGGATTGATTCCTGTTTCTACTGATTGTGCCGACATTGCTCAGCTAATGCCTCCAGGTGGAAATTGAGGGGGGGGGGGGAACCAAACAATAACCGAGAAAGCAAATGAGCCAATATATTGCCTCGAACTCCTAGGAGGAGATGTGCAGGTGTCAAGTTGTTAATGCTGGCATAATATTGTAAGCCAGGCAGGCTCTCCAGTTAGGGGAGAGTTACAATTATGCAGTTAAGATTCATCGTTGCCCTGGTCGGTTGATTCTCCTTGATGCAATTGCACATTAGGCATTTAATAATAATTTTAAAAGCAACCCTCCAAAACACCATTGTGGGGGCTGGGGGGGGGTGAGCAGGAGCTAGAGTCAGATAATGGCAGAGGAGAACAAAGGAGGATCCCTTCTCCCACAGTTTCTCATGCTTACAAGGATTAGGGTGTTGGTGAGAGAGCACAGACTTTGCATGCAGAAGGTCCTGTGTTCAGTCCCCGATACCTTCAGTTAAGTGGGTCTCAGGTTGCTCAGCTCAGAAACATTATTTGCTTGAGATCCTGAAAAGACACTGTCAGGCAATGGTAGGTACTAGAAAGCGGGATGGACCAGCACAGCTCCACATGTTCACATCTGCTTTGTGATTGTGCACCATAAGGACACGATCTTTGACCAGGGGCGTCGAACCTCTTTCTGCCCAAGGGCCGAATTCCATTTCAGAGAAGCTCTTGGGGGCCACATTCCAGTGGTTGCTGGGGCTGTAAGGCTAAAAGGGTGGAACCAAATGCAAAAGGGGTGAGGCAAAAATGCCAAATAGTCCAGCAGATTTTAGCTTAAATCTGTTCCAGTAGCTATTTCTATACGAGGCTTATACTGCATGCTCGTGATTGGTCACTCAGAGACGTTTGTAGGTCCTTTACACAATATTGTCAACTTCCAGGATGTCTCTTCCCCCACCCTTTTATTGTGAATTGAACAGAACAGAAAACAAATCGTGAGATTAAAAAACAAACAAAAATTACATCTATACAAATGTCAATTTTTTTCATCAAATATCCCATTCTTTAAAAAAAGGGGGGAAGTTACACATAGGTTTCAAGGAAAGCAGACCAAATATCCATGTATTTATTCACTTGCAAGTGGCACCTATATACCACCTATTCAAATGTTGATACCGTCTCCAGAGCTTTCTGACCTTTATCCTGCTTTCAAAAAGATCAGAGATAACCCAATAAGGGACGTTAATCTGATATATCAGATGTGTGTAACAACGGCATCTAGTGACTGTAAATTGAAAGCTATAGAACTTAATCAAGAAAGGAAGTCCTCAATTCAAAGCATGTGTCCACCCGTGTAAAGGAGCTGATCTTAATCCTGGAAACAATTCGGAAGGAGAAAGCCCTGGTAAGGATGTGGGATTTCAGACTCGTGTGATGAACCCCTAAGCTTTAGGAGAGGCACTTCAACCTTTTAGGATGTGGAGTGGGGAGGGGGGCTGCAGAAAAGCCAGGTAGCCACCAAACGGTGGTTGGGGAAAAGGTGAGGGGCTACCTGGGAAAAGACGAGAGAGCCATATTGGGACCCCTGTCTTGAGGTTCTTCACCCCTATCTTAGACACACACCTAACATGAGTTGCAACACTGACAGACTTCCACTCACATTGTAACATTTGATTACTGCAAAATGAGGGGATCTGTACTCTGTCCTGGAGCTGCGCATCTTACTGTGTGGGTAGCATCCGGTCTTATTTTTCTCAGAAGGAAAGCATCTGGAGCATCCTGACTTGACATCCTGTGGTGTTCTGGGATTCCAGATCGGGTGAGCTCCCTGCCAAATGCAAAGCTGCCAGCGCAGCCGTCTCCTCTGGGATCGCCCAATACCACAGCGCAGGAACAGAATTAGAGAGAATTTCCAGCCCCAGCTGGGTATTCTCGGCTCCTCACTGAGCTTCGTTGCCTGTAATGAGTCATTAATCAGAAAAGATTTAATAACAACACTTGGCTCATCAATAGTATCTTCCGTCTGACAGTGCTTTACTCCCAACTGGAGACTGGCTACGCCCCCAAAACATGCTGTCGTTGGGAACTGCAGCAGGGTCATTCTCCCCTTGTAAGGACACAGTCAGGAACAGAGCCATGATTCACAGCCCACAGCTCTTATCAACAAGACATCACTTATTTTGCTTCCTAGAACAGTAATTCCCAAACTGCGTGTCGACGGGGCATGCCAGCGTGCGCCACGAGAAATAATTAAATAATTGAAGGCCATTGTGAGCCCAAAGAGGAGGCTGCTTGCTTCCTCAGCTGTGCACAATACAACTGCACTGGACGTGCCTCATCCAATCAGTCTCCACTCTGGGTGGGCTGGGTGGGGCAGTTAATTCTGTCATGCCTCTGTGCTGGGTCTGATTGGATCATTCAGTCCCTCTTGAGACATAGCAGTGCTTCCAGATGAGTCTTTTATTGGACAATTGCCCTGCCTCATTCACAGAATTTTACAGGGGCTCCAAACATCATAGTCTCCCATTGGTAACTCTCGGCGTGTTTCTCTCACTGCTTCTTCTGCCTTTTTTCTTAATAGAAAGACATCTGTTAAGGAGGAAAAGGTGGAAGAGCTGGACGGTGTCTTTTGTTTGGCAACACTAGGAGCTGTCCATGTGGAAGGGCCCATAGATGCAGCTGAAGAACCATGCTGAGAGGAGGCTGGCTCACTACAGTGACTTGTGCAGAAACACCCAGGTTGACTTCCTCTTAGCTCTTGTTCCTATATGTTAGGGTGACCATATGAAAAGGAGGACAGGGCTCCTGTATTTTTAACAGTTGTATTGAAAGGGGAATTTCAGCAGGTATCATTTGTATGCAGGCAGCACCTGGTGAAATTCCTTCTTCATCAAAACAACTAAAGCTGCAGGAGCCCTGCCTAATGTGACCAGATACAAAAGAGGGTAGGGCTCCTGCAGCTTTGTGTTGAAGAGGAAATTTCACCAGGTGCTGCATGCATACAAATGACACCTTCTGAAATTCCCCTTTCAATACAACTGTTAAAGATACAGGAGTGCTGTCCTCCTTTCCACTATGGTCACCGTACTATATGTTCTAAACATAACCCATTTGGGGTGTAAGAATGAAGTGGGGCCTCAAACTTCAATCTAGAAGAGAGTGTGCCCCAGCTATCAGAAGTCTGGGAAATAGATGTTTGGGAAACACATTTGTTGGAGATGTGAGAGGGCTTCCCTGTGGCTGCTCCCAGTTTGCGGGCCGCCCTACCAAAGGAGACTAGCTTGTCTCCCTCTCTGTCATCCTTCCTCCAGGAGGCAAATACATTTTTATTCAGGCAAGACTTTGGCAGATAAACTGTTATGGAAGGTAATTGGATGATGGCTCTTTATTTCTTTTAGTGTCGTGTTTTTAATTTATTTGTTTTCGTGTTATGTTTTAATTACACTTTTGTTTTGAATGTGTATTTCATTATTAACCACCTTGAGTACCATTTTTGGCGGAAAGGCAAGATATAAATAAAATAAATAATGGCCAGCAGCGGAAAACATTCTGATTCCCACTGAGAGAATGTTTCCAGCAGTCTGAGCATGGACAGCCCCTGCTTTTTATCTTTCTGAGCATCTGAAATGCAGTTCCAGCTCTTTCAAGCATTGAGTGGTTCCTCTTGAACTGCCACCAGATTTCTCACCTAAATGCTGCGCCGCCCACTCTAAAAATGCAGGTCCTCACTCTCCCGTCCATCACCAGTACATAATAAATGCATGCATAAATTTGCTGTTGTTCAGCAACACACAAAGGCCGTATATAATAGTGCAAAGTGGCTGGTGAGAGGGCTTTATTCCCAACATAAAGGCTGTACAGCTGTGAAGACATGGCCATGCACTAGAGCCCAAAGATCTCTGGGAAGGCCCATGGTTGCTGAGGGATCCCATCCAGACGAAGATGGCATCTACACAGCATTGCTTTCGCTGCTGATGCCCCTCCCCAAAACTCTCAGCATCACAGTTGCAAAGCAACAACCAATGCAATAAATGGGAATAATTGAGCGTGGAATATCCTGCACCGAAACTTTGCAGGATTGGTTAAAAGGCTGTAATTCTCAGCAAGTAACTACTAGTAATGGGGCTCTGAAGGTATTTTGTTTTCTTGTGCTCAACCCCATAACAGTCAAAGAATGCCTCCGTGCATCTAAGAAGCTATGAAGTTTCAAATCAACAGGCACCCACCCTCTCTTAGCTGTGCTAAGGGGGGTGGTATTTACAAACCACCTATCCTTCGATCCTTCACACATCCTGAGGCTCAGTTCGCCCATCCCTACTTCACAGTAAGCATGATTACCCATGACTCCATGAATATTTACAGCAAGAGGCAGCATTTGAGCCCACGATCCCAACACAGCAGTTTTTAACGAAAAAGGGCTGGCAAAGGAATTCTCCAGCCCTCTCTGCTCCTGTACTCCCAAAGTACCAATTGAAGACAATGATTTGCTTCCATGCAGACATGGCTAGACCTCTGCTCTCCACACACCCACACATCAACCAACTTTCCCTTCCGCCAATCAGTACTCAAAATATGCCCACTGTACTAAGACGTATTCACCTTATCAATGACACGCCCACAGAGAATCACGGTGACGGCGAAGTGAAGTTAAAATATGTGGTAAAATGGGACTGAGAAAATGTGTAGCTTTGGGACAGAAATCATGATGGGGTTGCAAATTGGCGGCTGTGTCATATAAACAAAGTTGTGCAACTTTGCAGCCACAACGGAGTAAATACCCCGTGTAGCCATGCCCCAAATCTGGATTTACTTTTCCAGTGTCATTAAAGTGATCCAACTATTCCAAATTATTTCCAGATTAGACTACAGGAAGTTCCCCAACCTCAAATTCCTTTGATGTAGTCCTCTGGCAGCATATACATGACCAATAAAAATAACTCACCGGATGTTCTTTCCTTATTAATGGGAGGTGTTTGTCGTTATTACTTAGTAGACTAAGCCAAAAATGCACACCCCCATTTTGCTGCCCCATGTGCAGGTGGAGAATGGGGGGAGGATCATTTTGGATTTTTTTTTGCAGGGGACAAAATTTGTGAAAGTTTCAGGAGGATGACTTTGGAGGCAGCATTGCTTTTTCCTCTCCTCCCCGCCCCCCCCAAAAAACCTTTGTTTGTTGCCACTGCCATCACAAATGGCCAACTCGCAGCATGATATAGGGTCATTCCGAGGACGATTCTCAGCTAGGGGACTTGTAGGGGCTGCCATTTTTTCCTCCAGAATCTCCCTTGGAATTATGTAGGGAGGCCATATGAAAAGGAAGACAAGACTCCTTTATCTTTAACAGTTGTACAGAAAAGAGAATTTCAGCAGGTGTCATTTGTTTGCATGTAGCTCCTGGTGAAATTCCCTCTTCATCACTACAGTTAAAGGTGCAGGAGCCCTGCCCTCTTTTGTATCTGGTCACTCTAGTATTGCTCTAGTATAGCTAGACTGACCAGGCACAAAAGAGAGCAGGGCTCATGTAGCTTTAGCTGTGGTGACGAAGAGGGAATTTCACCAGGAGCTGGATGCATACAAATGACACCTGCTGAAATTCCCCTTTCAATACAACTGTTAAAAATACAGGAGCCATGTCTTCCTTTTCACGAGGTCACCCGAAATTATGCTGTTCATCATGGGGTGAGGGGAGGTACTGGCCGCTGGGAAGTATCTGCCAAGAAAGAAAATGAAGTTAAATGGGTCATGGGGGGGGGGGGGGGGTGTGATTGTAAAAACACTCTTGCTCTTGTAACTACACTAAATCTCCCCCCTGGGGGGGGCTTTTGCAAACTTCCCTTTCCTCTAAAACTACTCAGATAGTTTTGGGGGCCCTTTTTGCCCTATCAAAGTCAAACTTTCAATTGGAGGCGGTCTAGTCTTCCCCAGAAAAGAAATATGTGGGGGAGGAGGAAAGCAAAACCTGACACCTTCTCCACCATATTCGGTTGCTTTAAGAAATCTTCTCCCTGCCTAGCTCATTCCTGATAGCCAGCAGGCCTGTGGAAAACTGCCTATAGCAGCAGATCTGCCATGAGATAAGGCCGGAGAGGGACGAGTTTCATTCCATGTAGAGAGAGTAAGCTCTCCCCCTACCTGTGCTTGTTATATCAGTAGGGCAGAAACCTGTGTGGCTGCCCCATTGCATCAGCTTTGGCCCCTGGATCTTTATTGGTTTCTCAGAGGAAGGAGTTTCAGCAGGCACATCTTTTCTCCTCCCTGCAACTCTGTGCCTGGGGATGCTGTCAGTGCTGAAATTCCCTCTTCTGCATGAACTATTCAAGGTGTTCTATCCTCTTCACTGTATTCTTCAGGGCGGAATGTCATGGCACTCCCTACCACTGCCACTACTATGAGATGAAATATTGCCATTGTAACTAGGATCTCAGTGTTGAAATTGGTTCTCACACACACTGGGGAGGACTTAGAAATCAAGCGTGACGGACTCTTCTTTATTGAGACCAGAAAGACCTTGTGCTGAACCGTTCACAAGACCAGGTTCTCCGTGGTCCTCTGCCAGTGAAAATATCACTGCTGAAATCCATTTTGCAATGGAAAGTATCTCTCTTTCTCTCTTTCTCTCTTTCTCTTTCTCTCTCTCTCTCTCTCCCCCCTCTCTCTCCCTCCCACCCACACACCCCTCTCATCCCCACCTTCTCCCCTTTTTTTCCTGCAGCCTCTCTCCACCCCCTCTGGTGAGGAGCTCCATCCCTTGAGCTGATAAGGCCCAATATAAAACTACTCAATTGGTTCCTTCTTAATCTCCTTGCATGTGTGTTATCTTCCATCCAGGCTGTGGACCAAACAGGGATTCATAGAGGAAGGTACAAGGGTCCTCCCTCCCCGCATTTCAGAATCCAACCAGGAAATAGAGTTTATTATTCCTCCACCCCCCCCCCTCCTTTTTTTCCTAATTCTCCTGAGGTTGCACTAGGAACAAACAGCCACATCGGGGGTGGGGATTGCTCAGATGGGAAGCAGGGAAATTAATAGTTCCGAGGCCTTTTGCTTCAAGTTTAATTTACCGAGCTTTTAATAGACTCACGTCTCCGCTTTATTGCTCTTGGAGTGAGCGGCCAGTGCAGGAGCCTTTGAAATGCCAATGTCATCACAATTTCTGGAACAATCATGCAGCCAGATGCTGCTCTGGGGTGGGGCTGGCCAGCAGGAGGGGCAATCTCTATTTATGCTTAGCGCCCCCCCCCCACCCCATTCAGCAGTTCCAGCCCTATTCTCTTCAAAGCCGCTACCACACTGCAGGGCTGGCTTGGCCTGGCATTTGCTGATGCATTTGTGTTGGCACTAATGGGAAGCGATTGGCCATAGCATTGCACTCCTTTCTATACGAAGGCCATAGAATCCACTCAAAAGGCAGCATGCTCTAAACAGACCAAAGGGAAGGTTGCAATATGTGGACTCTGGAACCTCCTGCTCCATGGATTGGCTCAAGTCATGAGTTTTAGTGAGAGACTCAAGGGTGTCTATGCTGTGGCTTTCCAGAAGAATGGTGGCAAATCTGAGAGGGTTTGATGGAAAGCAATGAGAAGGATGAAAGGCCTTGCAGGCAAAGGAATTGAATGCATTTTTAACAAAAGGAGGACCCATTGCCAATTTTCAAATTAGGGTGGCCAATCCTCACACACAAAAAAGAGGAAATGCATTGGCAAAAAGGTGGACACAGATTTGCATAAAGTTTGACTATGCTAGGGCACATGAATAAATGCAAATATAGAAATTATTTTTTAAAATAATTGACATAGGGATACAGTTTCATAGTGAAGAAAACTGTCCCCAGGTAACCCGTGTGCCAGCCTGTTCAAGCCTGCTGTTCAGGTACTAACTATGGATGGGCAACTTCAGGGACCCTCCTAGCTCTCCTTCCTTATGATTCTCTTTCTTTCTTTCTTTCTTTCTTTCTCATTCATTATTGTTTTTTTTAACCTGCCTAATAACCAACATTCTCCAGGCAGATCGCAAACAGTTAAAAGACTAAAATGCTGTGCAAGTAGTTCAAATGTAAAATACAATACAAATATTTAAAATAATAAAATACAATACAAAACCCCAAACCACACAGGAATAGATAAAATGGCCATAGGAATTTAAACCAGACTTAGACTGGACAGACTTTCAATTAAGAGGATGCCTTCAAAATTAGGCGAGTCTGCCCAGCGCTAGGACAGGCCTGCATCCAACTGCTCTCAAGCTTTCCAGAGCATCTGGGAGCAAGTCTATCCTGACATGCGCCTTTGTTCTTTTCCCCCACTGCATTAATGGCGGCCAATTGGCACAGGGAGAGGCAAAGAACACTTTCTGGGGCCTCCGGAAAGTGCAATTTCACGCTAATAGCATGGCCAGGAGAACTGTGCACTTTCTGGAGGCCCCGGGAAGTGTGCTTTGGTGAGGTCTTGGGAGGCTTGCGCAGCTTCCGAAAGCACTAAGCAAAGGCTCGCGCAGCCCGGCGGCCTATTCAAAATAGAGGACAGCCCTCTGGCAACCTTTTAAATAGAGGACTGTCTAGCACATATGGTCACCCCATTTCAAATACTTAAAAGGTTGTCCAAAACAAAAAGGGCAATTGTTCCTCTGTTTCCACTGGACAGGTAGCAGGTTTCCCTTACAAGAGGATATGTTTAGGCTAGGGATAAGCAGCACTTCCTAACTTCATGCCACTTCATAACTGGAAGAGGCTATTTAAGGAACTCTACAACAGGAGTAGGCAACTTGTGGCATTCCAGATGATCTGGCGTTCAACTCCCACCATCCTATGCCACCACAGCCACTGGTAGGAGATCACAAGGGTTGTATGCCAAAACGTCTGGAAGGCCACAAGTTGCCCACTCTTGGTCTAGAATCCCCATTCTTAGTTTCCATTGAAGAGCTGTGTACATATCTGCCAAAGGTTGTTCGTTCCTTTCCCTCATTTTGGGACAGATACCGGGCCAGCCCTACCTTTAGGAAGAATGAGGTTGTTCTCTACAGGCAGCAGATTTTGGGATACCATTAAAAGGCTGTGGAGATTATATATATATATATATATATATATATATATATTCATTCATCACCATGGGTATATCATTTGCAGTTCCTACCCATACTCACCCCATACTCAACCTGTACTCTGAGTTGCCATTACATGCGAACTAGGTTCTAGTGTAGAAGGTGACATGCAATAGGAAAGAAGCATTGCTGCTTTAGGCCGAAAGTCATTTTCTAATTCCTGAGTGGTGGGGCTGTCACATATAAAACTGACAAAGTTGATTTGCCACCTTTCTCTCTTTCCTTCGTTCTCTTCACTGGATCCCCTTCTCCAATTGCATTCTCTGCAAATTTATTTTTAGTTATATAGGTCACAATGCTCCTGCTCACCTTTTCTCACTGCTGTTCATTCTCATCATGCTCCTCCATGTTCCGTTTCCCATCAGACCCAAACCCATTCGGCCAATTCCACAAGGACCTCTTTTGCCTTTCCCAAACTTACTGACATGAAGAGAATGAGGGAGAGGTGAGCTCCAGACATTCTTCAGGTCCTGGTTGCCCCTCACTGCTACTTATGTGGTGCCCTGCTATGGTTGGATCTAATGTTAGTCCTACGTAGAATAACCTATTGAAATAAATGGGAATTTATTTATGTATTTATTGCATTTTTATACCACCCAATAGCCGAAGCTCTCTGGGCGGTTCACAAAACTTAAAACCACAAAGTGCAACCTAAACTATAAAACTTAAACCAAAATATAAAAACACAATATAAAAGTACAACCAGAATTAAACCAAGCAGCAATGAAGAGAATTAAAATACAAATTTAAAATACAGATTGAAAACAGCAAAGTTAAAAGACTAAGATGATAAAATGTTAAATACTGGGAAAATAAAAAGGATTTTACCTGGCGTCAAAAAGAGTATAATATAGGTGCCAGGCGAACTTATCTAGGGAGCTCATTCCACAGTAGAGGTACCACAGCAGAGAAGGCCCTCCTCCTGGTAGCCATAGACTAACATTGGATACAAAACCTGATCTCTGCAGCACATGCTTAGGGCAGCAAACAGGAAGGATGGAAATCATGGAGACTACATTTCCTATAGATTCTGGTGACCCTGGACATTGCTGTACATTCATGCTGTGGCAGCATTCAGACCCCCAGGAGCCCTGTCTTGGTGAGTTAAGGGAAAGAAGAGGTGGTGGAGGATGGAAAAGACTCTTGGTAGAGTGCTACAATAAGACCTCAGGCCCCAAGGGCCTGGACTGCAGTTAGGATGTTTATTGCCTGTGGGCCCAATCCACTTCAGTCCCAATTGAGAGAACGGCCTCTTTTGTCAGACATTTGGTGAATGTCTCCAAAGTAATACCTTCTCTCTAGATTATTTCTGGATTAGAATCAGATGGATCCGACCATCTGTAATAGCTATCTACCAGCAGTATAAAAACCAATGCTGCATAGGGTGATGTCTTAGAATTGCTCATGCAAAACAATAGGTGCTTGATCGTATTGGGTTGGATTCAAGATCTGCCTTCCATGAAAGGAAGGGGGCTTTTTCAAAAGGAAAGGCTTTGCTCATGGAAGATCCTTCTGCTTCTGCCTGATTTTCATAGATTACCCCTCCCCCTCCCACTACAGCTCAAACCATTCAGCATGGTCTCCTAACTTTCTGTGCAGCATTTTTAGGGGGTGAAGGGAGCAGGGAAGTCCACTTCTACTCGCAGAGTTGATCCAGCTTAAATCGGGATCCAACCGGCTATATTCATTAAACAGAATAACAGGCACAGAATCAGGCATGGAAAACAAAATAACAGAAACCCATGCTAGCTGAATGCCAGACTTTGATTTAGCCACCAGTGGAAGAAGGTGCTTAACTAAAGCACAAAATGTGATTAGCACTTCAGAAAAGTTACATGTTTGAAGCTTGAAAAGTCCAAGAACAGAGGCTGCACTAAACGTGGTCTCCAGAGCACAGCATAGATGGGTGGTCAGTGTCAACCAGGCAAAAGACGAACTCTTCTTCAAAATATCCCCTTTAAAATACTCTTCATAGCCACCCCTGATTGCTTTTTAAAGCTATATTGGCCATGTATAAATGGAAAGATTAGATAGATAGTTAGTTAGATAGATAGATAGATAGATAGATAGATAGATAGATAGATGATAGATAGATAGATAGATAGATAGATAGATAGATAGATAGATAGATAGATAGATAGATAGATAGATGATAGGACATCATAGCCCCTAGGTGGTTTCAACCAGTCCCCATCAATCTTTGCATCCTAGGAGCATCATTAGACGGGGGGAAACCGCATTTCCTTATCATCACTTTCCTCCCTGCTTCTGTCCCATGATTCTTCCTCTTTCTTCGCACAGGGGAAGAAAGAGGAAGTAAACCACATGGCCCATTCAGTGGCTGTTTTTATTGCACTGTTTTTCCTGCACACACCAGAAAATGGTGGAACATTTCGTTTAAAAAACTCGCAGCTTTATCAGGGTCCGTTTTGTGATGGAAAGAAGGCCAGAAGGAGTGGGAGGCGCGCGGGAGGCAGTCATCATCATCAAAAGGACTTGCGAACATCCGTAAGTGGGCAGTAACAAACATGCAATAAAATGCTCATCTGATGACGCTCTAGGTTTCCTGGAGTTAATTAAATTCATTCATTTCAGATATGTAGGATACAAACTATCATCCTTGGTATAAATCAGATGCTTGCATCCAGGTTTTGGTGAACAAGTAATAATTTGCTCTGTGTAGGCCAGGCTTCTGGATTCTGTGGGCCTTTCATTAGGCAAGTGGACAATTAATTAAGCCATTTATACTGGAAAGAACCACTTCAGCTTGGCCAAACACAAATAATGAAAGGGAGAAGCTCCTACAAATGAAGAGATATCATCAAAGGCCTTGCCAACGAAGGGCAACCGGATTTGAATTCACGTGCTCTGGTTCCAGTAGCTCTTTGAGGCTGTCATCTCTTAAGCTAAACCTTGGGAGTTCAAAGGTTCACGGTAGGTTTGAGCACAAGTATCCAGAACAAATTGATTTCTGTATCAGATATGTTCACCTGACACCTGACAGATACAAGCAAGGTTTCCCCCCTCCTCTGCAGGATTGCCTCATTATTGGGAGCAACAGGGAGTTTTTCCTGTTCCTTTTTTCAGTTTGTTTTAATGTGTTTCTAGGCTGTACACTCTCTCTCACCAATACTTAAGCATACCTACACATTCTTAAAGTCTGGGTGGAAAACTGGGGTCTGACCATTCCCTCATAACATGGCTGTTCCACCCCTACAAGCAAGGCTTTAAAAAAATCCAAGTATATTGGACCAGTATATTTGACAGCATGAAAAGCACACATAGCTCAGTGGTACAGCACATGCTTTGCATGCCAAAGGTCTCAAGTTTGATTCCTGACATTTCCAGTTAGGGCTAGAAAAATATCCTGCCTGAAACCCTGGAGAGCTGTTGCCAGTCAGTGTCGACAATATTGAGTTAGATGAACCAATGGTCTGATTCAGTACAAGGCAGCTTCCTATGTTACATGGAGGTTGACATCCCCAAATAATTCTAAGAGGTTAGTGAGGCTACATTTCCCCTGTAGAAGTCTTGCAAATTTATCTTCAGCAGTACTGGTTTGTCTATATTTTTAACCATTCTGGCCTGCTCTTCATCATGTTACTGGGGGGGGGGGGGGGTTTAGAGTGACAGGTTTGTAGTATCCCAGACCCTCCTTTTTTAATAGTGTTTCAATCAGGAGCCAGTACTACCATCCAGTCCTCTATTGAGCAGGCAGATTTTAGTGATAAATTACATATTTTAGTTAATAGTCCAACTTCAGAACCTTTACATTTGATTTAAGAGACTCTTGTGTAAATGTCAGCTAGCCCCAGTGTCAATTACTTCTGAAATCTCAACCTTTGCTACCCTTTGCTACAGTTTTTTATATGTATCTCACATCTTCTGCAGTGAACATTGATGTCAAAATCTTTCTTAAACTTTCTCATGTTTGGTAAACTATGCCATGTCTCCATCTCACAATTTTGTGTCCAGCAAGTGGCTCTTCCTTTGGACCTCAGACTAGGCCTTGCTCAACCTTGTTCCCTCGTAGGAATGGGGAGTTTGGTATGACACTGTTACCATGACAGCAGGAGGCCCAGGAGGCTTTGTTTTGTAACGGGAGGCTAGCAGAGTGACACAGTTTAAGTAATAACATGTTCAAGTGAGAGAAAGAAAGCAGTATTAGTTGCTCTGACAGTAATAATAATAATAATAATAATAATAATAATAATAATAATAAAAAACAAGCTTCCTCATATAGGCCTGGATGGTGGTAGAGATGGGCAGTGATGGGAGAAACTCAGACTGAAATGGAAGTAACGATAAGGTGTCCTAGCTGTGTCTGTAGTTAAATAACGGCAACAAAAGGAGATCCCTGGCACTACAGCACCTGGAGGGTGCTGTAGTGGGATACTGAGGTGGAACAGTGGCTGTTGCAGCTGAGGTAGTTGTCAGGCAGAGGTGGCCGAACAGAAGAAGTGAAAGGCCCCGTTTCACTGATGGTCCTATGGCTTCCATGGGCCAACCTTGTTTGTGACTGTAGCTGGGATTCAGACAAGTTGGGGCAGCTTTTGGCCGGGGATGTATCTACAGCGGTGATGGGCCAAGCTTTCACTAGCTTGGAGCTCCCTGCCAACCTACCGTGGAAACACCTTGTAAACAAAGAGCTGCAGCTGAGCCATGCAACATGCCAGCACCATCATGGTGATGGATGGCTCTTAATCTTAGCAGCGACGGGCTGCTGCTGAAGCACCAAGTGTGGGAGCCCTCATGTGGGAGACAGGAAATTACAGGCATGCCTATCGTCAACAGCAGTTGCATTAGCCTTCTCAGGACCCCTGTCTCCAAGGCTGGAGAAGGGTAGGCTAGCAGCTGTCATTGGTTTTACAGACAGGGATGCCAGTTGAGGGCAGTGGTGGGGTGGGTGGGTGTGTTAGCAAATGGGGCTGCTCATCATGTGGTGTGGACTGGGAGGTGGATTAGGATTTGGGCAGGGCATCAGTAGCCTAAAGTGGGAATGGATGCTCAGGTGCTCATCCAGACCAGGGCAGGTAAAAGCAAAGCAGGGGCTTTGCCCTTCTTGGCTTAACCTGGGAGAGTTTGAGGCACTCCGAAAGTGAGAGCAATATGCAGAGCTTGCAAACTGAGCTGCTCAGCATGGGAGATAAAACCTGTTGCCTGGCACTGTTTGATAATAGCATCAGGTATTGTGAGAGATAGTCATGTTGGATGTGTGGGGGAGGGGAGGAAAGGAGCCTGCACAGCTTGCCTTGGGCAGGAAATGCTAATGAAGAATTCACTGCAATTGGATGCAGCGGGGATGACGGTCCAGGCATGGTGTGCAGGACAATTGCCAGGTCCGGCCATTGCCCATATGAGGATGGTGTGCATCCTTTACTCCACAGCAGGCTTTCCCAGCCTCGTGCACTACATCTCACATCATCCCCAGCCAGCATGGTCAATGGACATCAGGAGGGCAACGGATTGGAGAAGGCTTCCCTACAGGCTCAAAATCTGCTTCCCTCTTTTTTTTTTTTGTCCCCCTCTCTCCAACATTTGGGCAGGGGGACGGCATCGGAGGCAGTAAGCTTATATACACATGTTGCTGGGGAACATGGGTGGGAGGGTGCTGTTGTACCCATGTCCTGCTTGTGGGTTCCTGGTCATCAGCTGGTTGGCCATTGTGTGAACAGAGTACTGGACTGGATGGAGCTTTGGTCTGACCCAGCGTGGCTTGTCTTAAGTTCTTATGACAGATGGAAAGTGACCTGCCTGTGTGTTGCTTTCACCAGTTACAGTGACTGGCCCAAACCTGCCAGAAGGGATCCTTAGAAGCTGTAAAACACAGGTCTGAGAGACAGCACATTTGATGCTACAGCAGATGGAGGTGATTTTTTCTTCCCGTGTGTGTGTGTGTGTGTATGTGAGTGTGTGTGCATATTTGCAAACACGCATGCATGTCTCCACTTTTGATGCTCAGGAACAATAAAGGAGTGGTGGAAGCAAAGTATAAAGGCTGATGTTACAAGGAGCAAGAAAGGCCGAGGCAATAAGCAAAGGACACCACTTTATACCACTTTATACCACTAAGGGGGTGAGGTTTGGCTTCTTAAGTTGCCACAGGCCCATGGGAAAGAAGTAAAACAGAGGGTGATTGCTGACTGGTGCGGCTGTGGGCTTGAGTGAGTGAAGGATACCTTGGCTGGGCATGACGAGCTACACAGGCCTAGACAGGATTGGTGAGATGGGGCTGCTAGCCAAGGTTTTCTCTACAGTTGGGAAGCACCCAAATCTTGCAGCAGTAAAGCGCAGATGGGTGCCGCTTTGCCGAAGCTCAATAACATGGTATCGGATAAGCTTGTGGTGGATAATTCTCTAAACTTTAGAGACACAGATAAAGCTCAACTGTGGGGAAGCTGTTAACAGCACCAGCATATCTAAATGGCCACATGCAGCATACTGTATGAGAGAGAGGTCATGCAGGTGTTGACAGGGCACTGCTCCAAACGTATCCATACTGTTGATTTAATAACGGATGTAGCATTTGTCTGCAAAGCCTATAGCCCCTTTCCCCCTCCTCCATTGCTTTCTGGTTTATGATATTCAAATATATCAAATCTTGGAAAAGGTCACTTGGACCATGCATGAATAACCTGGAGCTCTTGTAAGGAATGGCTGCAGAGAAGGGTAAGTAGGTGAAGTGACTGAGTAACCAACCGTTTGATGCTTCCCACTTCCAGAACTGGTGTAGGCATGTGGTTCCATCAATGGGGCTGATGGCTCCTATGTCAGTGGGGCGGAGAATCCGCTCTCCTGTTTCAATCAGAACCAGTCAGAAATCTAAAGGAGCTGTCCAAAGTGCTGAAACCTATCTCCAAAATTGGTTCAGAACCTTGGACAGCTCATTGAGATTTCTGGCTGGTTCTGACTAAAACCCAGAAGGGATTCACCACCCCACTGACATAGGAGCCACCAGCCTCCACTGGATGCCATTAACATTTGGAAGCAAATCTGGATCTATCCGTCCAGTACGGGGAGCTGTGTCAATTCTTCCCCCCGATGAGTGTATCTGTTTGTAAGATGTACATGTTTGCACACATCACACGCTGCGTCCACACCATGTTTTGACATCTAAATCAATTTAGGTGCACAACTGCTAACTTATAAAGAGTGGAATGTCCCATCCCCAGACAGGAGGAATACCAAGCAATGTGTGTGTCAGCTCCACTGGCAGCACAAGGCCACACAAAGTCACATCACAATCGGAAGGGGTTGACTCCCTTACTGGCGGCACATAATGTTACGCGTGTAGACAGCATCTCACGTAATGCAGAACCCAACCCCATACTTTTGCCCATGCTGCCATGTTGTATCACTAGAACCAGTGCATTCTGAAGCAGATTTTGTCTTGTGCTTGAGACCTGGAAGAAGGCCGCTGCTGCTTGGTATATTCTAAGCGCCAAGATGAGATGAGATGAGAGAGGAAAGGCAGGAGGTTTACAGAACAAGCTCCAGCAAGCCCAGCAAGAAAACAAGCTGTGAATGTTTCTGCCAGTCAAACCACTGACTTGCATCTTGTTTGCACACAAACCATGGGAACAATTGCAAATAGTGCCGGTGAAAAAAAACGGCAATTACAGCCCTTCAAAGGGTAGTTCACAGGAAAACATTAAAAAAAAAAAAAAGACAGGTATTTGAAATATAAATGTATTGTTATGGAATAATCCCACCAGCTCAAGAATGATCAGTTCCAAACTGTAGGTAATCCTGCCAGAGCCCTTATTTTCTAGCCAGGGCTCTCTGGATGGGAGGGGGCTTTCTGTGCCTGACACAGCCCCAGCTGAGCACACACACCCATCTGCTTTGTGCATGAATCCCTCCCTGTCTCCCGAAACCTCACTGCATTACAAACGGTTTCAATTACAGCAGCGTAAATAGGTTCATGGCAAGAAGGATAATGTAGTTATAGAAACTGTCACATCAAACACATTGTGCAAGAACAGAATTGGGCTGAAGTGCCCAGCACCATCCAAACCCAATCTGCCTCCTTGCCAATGAGATGCTCTTAGGTACACAAAAGCCAATCAGCAGGAATTATATTAGTGGGTGATTGGGGGGGGGCGCAGAAGGGAGTCACTGCATCACCAAATTATGGTTTCTCAAGGAAAAAATGTGTGTGTAATTGTAATGAAGGAGTTCCCTGTGATAGAACATGCTGATCAAAGGAAGCGATGTACATGTATAGACAGACACATACACACTTCAGTCAGTAAATCATGAATCAATTGTCACATTGCCTTTTGAATGTTTTGTTCAGTAGATTGCAAACAACGTGCAGACTGGAGGGGGGGGGGTCCCATCCCTGTTTTGCCCTGCCCTATTATTCCAGATCCTAATCTAATTTTATCTGTGACACTCAATCCCATTTGTATGTATTTGGCTTAGGGAAAAGTAATACCCTTAAACAAAGAGAAGCCATCGTTTAGTGTTAGAGCACCTGCTTTGCATGCTGAAGGTCTCTGGTTCAGTCCCTGGCATCTTAATGTAAACGGATCTCAGGTCTCAGAACTAGGAGAGATCTGTGGCTGAGACCTTGCCAGATGGCTGCTTGCCAAAACAGACAGCACTGAGCTGGGTCTCAAGTAGCGTCATATGTCAAAAAGAGAGTGACATCAATGCACTGGATCGAGAGGCCTGTTGAGGTGTTTCCCAGGAATTTGAAAAACAGACAAAGTCACATGAAGTCCCTGATGGGGGCGGGGGGGTGCATCTACACACATCCTCTTTTTCCCTATGCAGAAATAGGGGGGGAAATGTACGCAACCATCATGGGTGACTATCACACAGTTAACAGCCATATCAGCTTTGCATTTCCTCCTTGCTCAGTTCAGCCCTTTCCAGGAGTCCCCTTCCTCTCCCGACTTATTTCTCAGGTTTATCCATTTGTATGCATGCAGCATGGATGGTGGCACTTTCGTCTTGTTCAGGTGAAATGAAAAACCGACCGAGAATCTGCTTGTGTCCCCTGTTCACATTCCCATAACTTAAGACCTGCCGAATTCTCCTGGGACCTCTATGGAGCAACCAAGACAATACCAGTTTCCAGTGGGGTAGGAAGGCTGTGTTACTGTGATCTAGGCTCTCCGTCTATTTCCTAGATGGGGCTCCTTCGCAGAAGCCTCTCCTCATGTCTCTCTGCCTGCGGGTACTCTTTGCTGTCAGTGTAAGTGCCCTCTTCCCCTGCCTGTCACTCTGCAGCCTGCTGGGACATAAGCTGTGCATTGCTAAGCCTCAAGGGCTGCTGCTTCTTCCTGAATCACATCCATCCTCCTCACTTGCTTTACTCCCTGCTATAGCATCTCATCTCTCTGGATCAAGTGTCATCTCCCATCCTGACCCAGAACTGTAAGGACAGAACCCATCTTTGCTTAGTGATGATAGCAGCTTGTGCTTGTTCCAGAAATCTAGTTGGTGCAGCTGCAGAAAGAGACAGAGGAAGAAAAGATCCCCTGGCATAGTTCATAGAAACTCAGCTTGTTTTTGCATAAATACATTTACATTCTCACACCATATATCCAGCATGCCACTTCCTGCCTCAAGCCTAGATTTACTATGAGCTTGGAAACCTTTTGGAAATGGTTTCCCTCTCAACTAGGCTGACCATCTGAAAAGGAGGACAGGGCTCCTGCAACTTTAACAGTTGTAGAGAAAAGGGAATTTCAGCCAGTGTCATTTGTATGCAATTAGTTCCTGGTGATATTCCCTCTTCATCACAACAGTTAAAGTTGCAGGCACTATACTAGAGTGACCATATACAAAAGAAGGCAGGGCCCCTGCAACTTTAACTGTTGTGATAAAGAGGGAATTTCACCAGGAACTTGCATACAAATGACACTGGCTGAAATTCCCTTTTCTCTACAACTGTTAAAGTTACATGAGCCCTGTCCTCCTTTTCAGATGGTCAGCCTATCTCAACGTCTGGACTGACTCTGATTTCAAGGCAAAATCTGGCATGGAGTCTTGTCTTCTGTGAATTTCTCTAGCATACGCATGACCAAGCTGCAGAGGCACCTCTTGCTAACATCTCTATTGCAGGTGAGCACCTTGCCTGGTCATAGCTGAGAGGCAGAACTGGCGATGACATTCATCCTGCCAGACAGGTGGGCAGCTCCTAGAGAGCTTGGGAAGGAAGCATAAAATGCACAGCCTCTCTCTCTCTCTGTCTCTGTCTCTCTCTCCCTACCTTGGCTGAATTTACCAGCCTTTATATGCTGAGCCTATGTGGCACCCATAGCATCAAAGGCTGTTTATTTGATGATATCAGTCACTCTAAGGCCACATTCATGCTGGTACTAAGGTTGGGCCTTGCAAATTCAGGAGAACAATCCAGTTAGGAGGGCTTACTGACACATTTATTTAAAGACCCCAAACCATTTTTGTATTTTTTTTCTTTCTTTTCAAGGTAGCATTGTATTATTTATTACATTTGTATTCCGCCCTTTGTCCAAAGACCTCAGGGGACCATACACAGGATTCTCCCATTATATCCTTACAGCACTCATGTCACATTCCTTGGCCACAGGATGAGCCTGGCTTCATCCTGCCTACGCAATTGGAATGTTGAAACTACATACTGATGAATCCAGTGCTGGCTGAGTCTTTCTACATCCCTACAATATTCCAGATGGGCTGCTCACTTAAAAAATAACAACAAAGCACTGAATGTACATCGAGCAGTTCATTCATTGCCTTGCGAATTAAACACCACCACCCCGAAAGTTTCTTGATAACTAGGCTGACCAGATAAAATCCAGGTCAGGGCTCATGTAACTTTAACAGTTGTAGAGAAAAGAGAATTTCATCCAGTGTCATTTGTATGCAATTAGTTCCTGGTGATATTCCCTCTTCATCACAACAGTTAAAGTTGCAGGCACTATACTAGAGTGACCATATACAAAAGAAGGCAGGGCCCCTGCAACTTTAACTGTTGTGATGAAGAGGGAATTTCACCAAGAACTAATTGCATACAAATTACACTGGCTGAAATTCCCTTTTCTCTACAACTCTTAAAGTTACATGAGCCCTGACCTGGATTTTATCTGGTCACTCTATTGATAACATCACTAGGCACTAACCAATCAGTGCTTGTCAAGTTTGGGTTTGGAGAATGACAAGGTCAAGCATTTGCTGGGGCCTCTGGATGGAAAAAGAGCCCACCTTCCTAATGGGATCTCTAATTTGCATGGAGCAGCCAGGAAGATCAGTGCCACATGGCAGAATTCTAGGTTTGCTCACTGAGTGCGCCTTTCCTTTTCCCAAACTCTTCCCTCCCCACCCCAATCCTAGAGCCGGTACTGAGCACTGTCCACAACTATTCTGCTGCAAATGTACAGAACCATTCCCCCATCCCAGAGCTAAACTCCGGAGAGTAAAAGGTTTGTTTGGGTTGAATGCAGTGAGTCCATTTCAAAATCAGGCCCACTGCTCAAAAACTGTAATGTTGGTCTTCCCCTTAAGTCAAGGCTGAGATATGTTGACTGGCTCACTAAAGGTGTGTGGCTAAACAAATAGATCAAGAGTGCAGATCCTCAAGCCTAGGGGCCAAATCTGGCCCTCCTGGGTCTCCCCAGATGACCACCCCCTAGCCCCACCCCCTAGCCCCACCCCCTTTCCACTAATTTCTGATTGTTTGGTAGATTCCCAGCTTTTGTGCAGTTTTCCCCAGCCTAAAAGCCTTGCCTCTCCTAAAGGCTTAGTTCCTGTTAAGAGCTTTAAGCTAAAGGAAGCTGGTATCTTTGGTGTTTTCGCCCTGCCCCTTTTGCTATTGCCCCACCCACCACTGGAACAGTCCTGAGAGCTTCTCAGGAATGGCATTCAATCCCCTGGGCTGAAAGACGTTCTGCAGCCTAATGTATATGAATCTGGGTTTCCCTGTCCACGTCTGATGTTCTATCCACTCTTGTAACCACACTGGCTCTTGTCTTACTGTTAATGTTACCACAAGGCTGTCTGCGATTGCTGGAGGAGGACCAAGAGGCATCGTGGTCATACCCCAGTCTCTACCTTTCCCCTTGGTTGCGGTACTTACCTGTGCAGCCAAGTACAACCTTTCCCCCTTGGCAGCATCATGTGCTACCCTACATCACTAAACAGCTCCTGAAAACACATGCAATCAAAGCAACAAGTGGCATCTGGCACACTAACCATACAAGCAACATGTAGACAAGAGATCAGTTTCAAGCAACTGCAACAGCTTTATTTGGGTAGCAGCCTTATATCTAATTAGGATAAGAACCTGATTTTAGTCGATTACATTTGCATCCTTCCCTTCCTGAAAGGAGCTCATTTATTTGTATTTATTTCTAACTTTGATATTTCACCCTTCAGCTTCATGGCAGTGTACATGGGGATGATCCCATTTTATCCATGAAACTACCCTGTGAATAGGTTAGAGCAGAGAGAAATAGTTACTAGAGCAATTTGAACCTTCGATTCCGTGACCCAAGTCTAGCACACTGTCCATTCTATTCACCTCATACTAGCTCTGTTCTCTCTTTGTATCTGATCATGCCAGTGATGATTCCAGGAGGAAAAGTACTCCAGGAAAGGCTGTGCACCATAAGCAGAGAACCTTATTATTTCCAAGAATCTGCATTTGCTTCCTGCTCTGTCGTTTTCCAGATCTGGGACTGAGGGTCCCCAGGCTGTTCACCAGAACCTCCACTGCCTCAGGTTTCTCTTGCACAGCGATTTATTATTTCCTGACACCAGCAGGATTCCCATTGAACGTTGCAGGGATTTTGCTCCTGGGGAGTTTAACAAAGGCCCGGAGCAGCGAGTGACTTTTAGCCTGGGAAACCGCAAATGACAGATAACATGGAATTAGCACTGCAATGCTGGCGTGGCACAGGTTTGCCACAGTATTGCTGTCTTCCGTGGTCATCCCCAGCAGATCCTAGGCTTTGGCTTTGAGTTTTTTGCACCACATCTGGAATGGGCCACTTTCATCGGGCCTATCCTGACTTGCAGTCCTCATGTCGTTTCAGTGACAAATAGGCACAGAGCAATTATCTCTATGACTGAGATTGTGTGGTGTGGAATCCACATTCCTAGCATGAAATTGTGTTTCTTTGTCAGAATCTTGATTTTTTTCAAAAAAAAGTCTAGTCCTCATTTTTTCTGGGGTGGGGGGAAACTGGAAGAGTGCTGAAATCTCAGATCACAGCAGGTCAAAATAGAATTTCTTGCAATCAGGAGGCAAAATCTGGTCTTCTCTGTTGCTTTTGCTCCCAGGTTAATGCATGCATGCCTTTCTATCCCTTCCAGCCTACCCCCATCCTTGCAAGGCATCAATCCAGTTTCTGACCAATGTATTCATTAGTTATTAAAGAAATGTATCCATTTGATGTGTATATTCTTTTCTGGTACAAGAATTGGGAACTTTTTGGTCACGGAATAGCAAACATGAGTATTAGTTACATAGCCATGTTTATGTAACAAGATTTGAACAGTGTCTATTATTCCAGTTTTACAAAATGGAAACTGAGGTTGAGAGGTGGAAGTATAGATATGGCTGAGTTGATTGATGGTTTAAATCCAGGCCTCCAGGAAACAGAAAACTAGACACTTGACCATAGTAACATGATGGCATTTTAGATTTTCTGGCATTGTGGACTGTAGTTGCTCATTCCTTCTCTGCAGGATGAATTTGGCAAGACTCAGTTGGTACTAATGGAGCCTTTGCTGGCAGCCTTAATTAACTCTCACTCCCGCCTCTGTTTGGAACTCCTTGGCAATAGATAGTGTCCATGACAGTGCATGGTCACCACCACTCCCTTCCCCAAGGAATAGCTGTCCTTCCGCATCACGTTCTGCAACTGGTCAATTCCATATGTTTGCTACTTTGTAAGGTGCAGCAGCAGATTAGATATTCGTTTCCCACATCAACAGTGTGTGTGATGCGCTTCTGATGCTTTGGAGAAAGGCAGCATTTTCTCTTCAACCTTGGGCTCCACTTCTAAATTTACTCTACCTTTTTCACTTTTCAAGAACTCTTGAACTGGTGTGTGGAGGCAGTTTTGGAATGGATGAGGGCAAACAAGCTGAAGCTTTATCTGGACAAAATGGTTAAGGAAGCCAGCTGAACTGAGCAGAGGGATACAACTGGTTCTCCCTCCGAAGGACCAGGTTCCCAGTGTGGGAGTTCTTCTGGACTTGGCACTCCCTGCAGAAGTACAGGTGATGATGATGGAAAGGAATACCTTATACCAGCTTAGGCCAGTGCAGTAGTGCTGCGACCCTAACTAGAAAAAGAGAGCATAGCTTTGATTATGCATGCACTAGTGACATCCACACTAGGCTACTGTGATGAATATGTGGGGCTACTTTTGAAGATGACCCCAAACTTTGAAACGGGTGAAGAGTGCAGCCACTCATGTGCTCATTGTGGCCAGATCATCAGAATGCATTGCACTGATTCTGTACCAGTTGTATTTGTTAAAGGTCTTGGCCTTTAAAGCCCTAAGCCAGGGCTGGGCAACAGTTCGCACTGCTGCTTTATTGCTGTGGCTCTGAAAATGTGTTTTTAAACTAACTGAATGATATGTTAGATGTTTTGTTTTTGTTTTGTATATTTGTATTTTGCTTATCGCCTTGAGTAGACATGGTTCAGGAAAGCAGCAAATAAATAAATAATAAATATGCCACACAGTTTGACAATCACCAGAGTTTGGGTGGGTGGGGGGCTGGTGTGCAAATAAAAGATGGAGGGTCTGGAGATGTTAAGGCTTGGAAGAAAATTGGGGAGGGCATAAAAAAGGGGGGTTGTTTTTTCCTCCAAATTTTCCAAAAATCCCTGGGGGAAACTAGAAGAATTTGTTTTTTTAAACAAAACTGGTCCACCTCCCTCATTTTTCTCATCCTTTTCCAGGCCTACATATCTCTAGGAGGGTCTGATGCCAAAGGCTGGGAACAGAGAGTGCAGTTGGCCGCAGCAGAGAGCAAGTGGGGACTCCAGTAGGAACAGGGGTTAGCATCAGGCTGTGGAGAGTTCATAAGTGGCCAGGTTTGCGGACGACACCAAATTATTTAAGGTGGTTAAAAAAGGGGGATTGTGAGGAGCTCCAAAGGAATCTCTCCAAGATGGGAGAGTGGGCATCCAAATGGCAGAAGCAATTCAATGCAAGCAAGTGTAAGGTGATGCACATTGGGGCAAAAAAAAGAAAGAAAAACAACTTCAAGTATAACCTGATGGGATCTGAGTTGGCGGTGACCGAACAAGAAAGAGAACTTGGGGTTTTGGTGGACAGATCGATGAAAATGTCAACCCAGTGTGTGGCAGCTGTAAAGAAGGCAAACTCCATGTTAGGCATTATTAGAAAAGGAATCGAGAATAAAACTGCCAGTATCATACTGCCTTTATACAAATCTATGGTGTGACCACACTTAGAATACTGTGTACAGTTCTGGTCATCACACCTAAAAGAAAGATGTTATGGAGCTGGAAAACTGCAGAAAGGGGCAACTAAAATGATCAAGAGACTGAAGCATCTCCCCTATGAGGGAAGGTTAGAACAGCTGGGATTGTTTAGCTTGCAAAAAGGAGGCTAAGGGGAGGCATGATAGAGGTGTAAAAAAATATGCATGGTGTGGAGAAGTGGATAGGAAGACATTTTTCTCCCTCTCCCATAATATCAGAACCCTGAGTCCTCTTATGAAGCTGATTGGTGGGCGATTCAAGCCAAATAAAAGGAAGGACTTCTTCACACAGCACACAGTTAAACTCTGGAATTCACTACCACAAGATGTAGTGATGGCCACCAATTTGTATGGCTTTAAAGGGGGATTGGATAAATTCCTGGAGGAGGCTATCAATGGCTACTAGCCCTGATGGCTAAGTGCAACCTCCAGTATCAGAGGAAGTAAGCATGTGTGTACCAGTTGCTGGGGAACATGGGTGGCAGGGTGCTATTGCACTGTGTCCTGCTTGTGGGTCCCTGGCCAATAGCTGGCTGGCCACTGTGTAAACTGAGTGCTTGACTAGATGGACCCTCGGTCTGATCCAGCATGGCACTTCTTATATTCCTCATTTCTGGTCTTCACTGAGATCCATAAAAAGGGAATGGGTGGTACCACTAATGCAAGTGTGGGGGGGGGGGTTCTGTTAAAACTCAGCTTGCTACAGAGCTAGGCAGGATTAAAGAAGAAAGGCTTACAGGCACAAGGGCTCTAGCATCTAAAGGTGCAGGCAGACGAGTGGAGAGGATTGTCAGAGATGGCCTCAGGGATATAAAATGATGTTTAGCAGAAAGAATTTGCACTCCCTGTTTCAGGTGAAACCATATTGCAGAAGCTGAGTTCACAGCTAAAATGAAACCTTAGCTATGAACTCAGCTTCTCCCCAACATCTGCAATACGGGCATAACAATATTGGTCTTTCTTACAGGGTTATTGTGAGGACAAGAAAGTGATTTGAACCTTTGAAATGTGCTATACCAATATTTATTTATTTATTTATTTATTCATTTATTTAAAGCATTAATACCTGGCTGCTCAGCTGGAAAACTTCCCAAAGCAGCATATGGATCAATAAAAAACAAGATGCTCTCTGCCCTCAGTCTTAATGATCTAAAAAGGGAAAAGGTGGAAAGGAAAACATCATAAACAACCTTCAAGGAGCTTCTCTGGGTGGTTTTTGATTTGCGCTAAGCATTTAGCAGCCCCACGTGGAAGACTGGGAAGGGATTTCCCCACAAGCCGGAATGTTTGTAGGTGGTAGTGTTTTATATGCCTTCCACTGTAGTATGCAGCTTGGCTCACTTGCTGCAATAATCTGGAATTATATGCTTTCTGGATAACCTGTAAATAGGAGGTGCAGAACCACTTTCAGTCTAAGGGCTGGATTTCTTTTCAGAGAAGCTCTCAGGAGCTGAATTCCAGTGGCAGGTGTGGCCAAAACAACATATTTTATTTTAAAGCCCTTGCTGCCAGACACTCAGCCTTTGGAGAGGCATTTCTACCTTTTAGATTGGGGTGGAGGGGACTGCACAAAAGATGGGAAACCACCCAATGATGGGTGGTTAGGGGAAAGGGGGGGTGGGGGGGATGGCCATCTGAGGAAATCTGAAGCGCCAGATTGGGCCCATAAGAGAGCCAGATTTGGTTCTGCAGACCAGCTGTAATGGTGAGCTTTGTTGCACTTGAGTCTCTCTCTTTGTGATGCAAAGCTGTGTAGAGGCATATGAAGAAGAACTCATGTGGTCCATATAGGGAGCAGCCCATGTCCTATGCCCTTATCAGCATTCTGACACGCAGAAATTCAGCTGGTGAATCTTATCCCATCACTTTATCAGCATTGAAGGAAAAGCTTCCCCAGTTCTCACTGAAGGCAGGGGACCAGGAATAAAAGTGGCTGGCCATCTGTGTGAGGGGACCAACATTGCACGAGGGGATTTGGCTTTCCGTTTGGTCCCTTTCCGGTCTTTGTTTCTGTTATTAAGATCCAGTTCAGTGCTCAGTGCATCACAGAGCCAGACAAGAGAGAGATCCAAAATCTGATTCAAGAAGCAATGGAATAAATGGGGGGCAGGGAGGGTTTTTTTAAAAAAAGATTTCACCTGAGGTGCCAAAATGCCTGAAGCTGCACAGAATGCTCTGATGAGAATAAAATGGAGCACTGCTATTCTTTTCCCACCTGGAATCAGACAAACCTGGGATCCCAGATGGTGCCCCGGTGAGGAGTCGTGAGCTTTTTCTTTGTGTGTGCCACAACAATAAAGGGGAAGCACAAAGGGAGACTGGGTGGGAGAGGGCCATGAGCCTAAGCAAAGCCAAGGGGGCGATGGGGGAGGTGAATCTGAAAGATGAATGGGGCTTAAATAGAAGCATTTTGAGGGGAGATAAGGCTGCTCTGATATGAAATAATCTAGAACAATAGGCAGGCGCGCATCCCATAATGAAGTCCACTTAGTGCATTACTCATTTTTTAATGGGCCTTTTATTAAAGTCTGTAGCGATGGATGGCAGGCGCAGGGCCGATAAACCTGACCAGGGGCTAAGCTGTAGCATGCGAAGGTGCTTTGTCTCTCAGGCGTGAAGTGAGGTAGCACCCCGTGAGGATAGGTCACTCTTTTGCTCCTTCCAGGCCCTGTAAATGAGATCCTAGATTAAAGAGGCCGCTTGCTCTCGTTGTTGAATTTAGAATGGGTTATGCTTCCAGGGCCACATTAATCATTATGCTAAGTACTCTGTAGACGGGGCCATTGTGTACTCTGTGCAAATAAAAATAATAGTTCTGTGCCAAAGCATTCCACGTCCCAGGTAGAAAAGCAGAATTCCGCAACCTGTGTCAGTTACGCAGATTGGGTGAATTTGCACAATTTGTCTTATTTTGCATAATTTCATCTGTAATTTTGTTTTGTTTGATAGTTTTGCAATGTTTGTTCTGGTTTTTGCTAGTTCTGAGGAGGGGCAAGCCTTGTCTCCAATGCCTCGGAAATCTTATTCAGACATCTCTTCAGCTTCTAAGGTTTCATCAGGCATTAGCGATGAACTTCCGGGAGTAAGTTCTCAGTCATAAATTCTAGAAGCTTGTGTTCAAAAAGAAAAAAAAATGCTGAGGGTGAAGTTGGTGTTGCTTCTCCTTCTCTTCTTCTTTTTCTTCTTTTTGTCCTCCTCCTCCTCTTCCTCCTCCTTCTGACTTTTAACAGCCACAAAACCAAACCAAAAATGCCTGGCTCAAGCTTTCAGGCCCTCAACCGGGAGCAAGACAGGGAAGCCCCAAGGGAGGACGTCCTGGCTTAATCCTCTAGGGGTCTTTTCAAAAAGCTCCAGTAGCCGGAGAGGCTGCAAGGACAGAACAGTGAAACATCGGGGAAAGAAAATGCACTTGAGCCCCTCAGCTGCCTCCTTACAGTAAAGTAAGCCCTGAAGCCCTGCGCCCTGAGACATTTCTCCGAAATTTTCAAAATCCCAATGAAAGAAGCAGAAAAGCAACTGCCACTTTCACAGGGAGACAAAGAAGTTGCGAAAGGCCAGGTGGAGTTTTGGCACAACACGATTCAAAAGAATGATCTTTTATTTATTTTTTTAGCTGCGCTTTCTAGACGGCCATTTTGAAGTTTGCATATATTGAAGTGAGTTAGCCCATGAAACATTTAGGAGAGGAGATTTGTGTTTGTTTTAACCCTTTTCATTTTGGACAACGTGGTGGTAGTCCTGGTAGAAAAGGTGGGTGACTGGGTCAGAATGTGGTGAGGCAGGAAAGAGAGAGAAAGGGGAAAGATGATCATTGCAATAGAAAGGAACACTAAGCTATGGCTGGGTGAGAAGAACAGGCACCCGAGACTGGTGGTGCATCCAGCTTCTTGAAGCACTGGCAGGTGCAACTCTGCTTTTTAGTGCTGACCTTATTAAAATGTTTCGGTCTCAGGGCAGAGCGTGTAGGGTCAACCAGGCGTGAAAGGCAGAGAGCAACCCTGGGGGTCTGAAGGAAGAGGAGGAAGCAAGGAGGAGAAACAAAACAAACCATACAGTTATGGGACAGAGTTCTTCCCTCCCCTGCAAGCCAACATCTCTGGGCCTCAGAGATACACTCTTCTGAATGCAGCATGATCTTCTGGCCCAGGGCCATACCATACCCCTCCGTTTCGTTCCATGGACACAAACAGTCTATGGACACTTCTTCTTCCAGGGCAGAAGCACCACATGGTCTCCTTAAGGCTGAAACCCTATGCATGGGATCAGGCTGCACGGGAAACAGACCTTGGGGCTGAGCTGCTGCCTGCTTTCCTGTTGGGAAGAGAATTCTGGGCCATCTAGAGCACGCTAACATGTTTGGGGCACCACCCTTCTGGTTAAGAGGCCATTTGTACTACTTTACAGAGGGACAGTCCTCTGTTTGAAGGGTTGCACAGTCCAAATCCCATTTAAGGATAAATAACTGTAAGAGGGGAAGGATGGGAGGGCCTTGAAGATGCCCATCAATAGCATCTGGACAGCAGATTGAACAGGCACACAGGTGACCTTCTCATAATCCTCCCTGCTATGGTGAGATGTACTGTATTTCTATTTATATAGCAATTATTTCTAAATTTGCACATTTTATGCAAAACTCAATCCTCTTTTTTGGGTGATGCATTTCCTTTCTTTTGGCAACATGAAAGTGGACACACTTCATCTGGTGTAGGTACCATGTCCCATTTTCCAAACAATAGCAGCAGAGCATGTACCAGAAAACAGCACAGGCTCTAGCCAGCAGGAGATTCAGGACAGACAAAAGCAAGTACTTCTTCACATGGTGCATAGTTAAACTATGGAATTCCCTACCAGAAAATGTAGTGAGGTCCACCAATTTGGGTGACTTTAAAAGGGGGTTAGACAAAGTTCTGGAGGAAAAGGCTATTAATGGCTACTAGTCCATATGGCCATGTGCTACCTCTAGTATCAGAGGCAGTATACTAGGGAACATGGGTGCAAGGGTGCTGTTGCATCCGTGTCCTGCTTGTGGGTTCCTCGTTGACAGCTGGTTGGCCATTGTGTGCTCAGATTGCTGGACTAGATGGACCCTTGGTCTGATCCAGCAGGGCTCTTATGTTCTTATGAGTGAGAGTGGAAGTGCTCCAGCCACTCAGTCCCCACTGCTCTGCTGATTCAAGATACCCCCTTAGCTCATAGACAATTCATAGACTCTAAAATGCACATGAGATACACCTGGGCTTGGTCACCAGGTTACTACTGGTGATCCTCTTTTTTCATGCATTTCTAGGAAGCCCCAGCTGGAAGGCTGGCATCAACCTTGCAGGCTCCCACATAAATCTCCTCCACATGCACTTACTCTCTCGATCAGTTCTCAGTGTGTTCTTCAGCTCATAACTCTAAATGCATGGTGGGGAGGTAGAATAACTTCAGTCCCAAGGTTTGATGAGCTACAGGCTTTTCCTGGCTGTCCTGGGATTATATAAAATATTCTGCTATTCTGATGAGGAAGGGGACTCTGGGTTAAGAAACCGAGGAATCGTCTAGAACCTCTCTCCCTCTCCTATTGCCGGGGTGGGGGCTTGCTGGATCAGACCAAAGGGCTATCCAGTCCAGCATCTTTTTTCTTCCACAGTGACCAGCCAGCTACATGCCTCTGGAAAGCCCACATGAAGCACATGAATTCAGTACCTGCCCCTGCTGCTATTCCTCAACAGCTCTATTCAGTGACAAACTGCCTTTGAAACTAGAGGTCCCATATAGCCATCATGACTAGTAGCCATGGATAGTTTTTCCCCTCCATGCATTTGTCTAATCCTCAGGCCCCCACCTTCGCGAGCACAAAAGGAAAGCACATTGTTCTTAGACTCCACAGTGTGATGAAATAGACCCTGCTCCAACAATGTTACACAGTGGACCCAGCTGTCCCTAAAACCCAGCTTTTCAGTGCTGGGAAAAACATACTTCAGGGTGGGGGGTAGAACCAATGTCATCAATGAGAAAAGCTTGTTACCTGCCCCTCTCCAGGCTCCCCCTGCTACTGGTTGTATGAATGGGAATGAGAAGGAACTAACATGGCAGATCTCTTGTTTTGATAAACTGGAGATGCACAGCTGTGCATCGGCAAAGGGATGAATAAAAGCTCCCTGTTCACAACTCCAGAAATGTGCAGTTTTAGATATGCAGAAATGTTCCAAAGGGAAAAAATGGATCGGAACAGAGGCAATGGCCAAATAGGGGGAAATGGGGTGATAGGGGGGAAACAGCTCAATTTTCCTTGAGGAACCAAAAAAAAACCAATGATCCTGGACAAGGGCTGAAGGTTCCCCATGAGAGCATCCCACCACCCCAATTTCACCCCATTCCAGCAAACTGCCACTGAGTTATAGCTTCCTACTCATATTTACTCCAAAGACCAGAGAAGCTAAATAACACAACATCGGAGAAACAAAGTAGCACAGCATCAAAGAAGCTAAATAACACAACGTCAGAGAAGTGAGTAATGCAGCAATAAGGAAGTGCATAATTATGGCTCTTAATGGAACAGACTAGGAAAAGGAGTGATGTGGGGGGAAGGGGCAACCCCACCCCTTGACCAAGTCATCCAGGTCACAGAGGCATGCCCAGGATTTAATGCAGAGGAATGGGGGCACATTGCAGACCAAGCGCATGGGGGCTTCTTTAACTAAAAAGGACACAGTAAAATGACTTTGCAATACTGAGACTTTTCGAGGTGGAAGCTGCTGGTTGGGTGCACGCTGGCCACAGCGGCACTTGCCGCAAAGGACCTCACAACGCATCCAAGCTTCAGGAAATTCCCCGTGGAGACAGCCTCCTTCTAAGCTAATGCCCATCACCACTGGAACAGGGAATTCCATAGGTGAAAGATGTACAGTGCACAGTCCTTCCTTTTGTTTGACTGTCCTGCCAATCAGCTTTTGCTAGATGCCCCTCCCTGGTTCTAGAGTTATGGGAAAGGGAGAAATAATGAGCTTCTTTAGACGAGCGTTTTATAGCACTCACAGATCTTCACAAGTCATTTTGACGACGCAGCGATCCTCCTGCACATTTGCTCCTTCTGTTTTTTCCCCCTTTACAAAATCCGATTCTTCTCAGCTATAACAAGAATTGGCACTATTTCCTGCCATTTGCAGGAGAGCTTGCACTATAAAAATGCCCACTGAATGGGCCACATGGTCTCTGCTTGCTTCCTCTTTCTTCCCCGTTTGAGGTCCCCTCTACAAGGATTCGCTTTTGCGCCTGGTTAGGCAATTATGCGCATAATCACAGAAGCGCATTTACGCCTAAGCCCTCTGCACGAGAGGCAGCGAGAGGCGGCGAAGCGCATTAACGGATGTCCAAAATGCGCTTTACAAGTAGTTAATGCGCATAAGCGCTTATTCACACAGTCAAAATGCGCTTTAACAGACGGAGCAAAATAAAACTCGCGATTTAACGCGCATTCGATAATGCGCATAATTGGGGAGATAAATCGCCTCTACGCCCGATTTGCACTCCATTCTTGTAGAGGTAATTTTTTTAATGCGCCTTGAAAGAGCTTTAAATGCCTCTTGTAGAGGCACCCTCAGTCTGTCTGACCATATTGTGGAAGAGAAGCAGGAAGCAAAGCAGCAGTAAGGAATCGCGATTCCCCTCCCCCCCCCAGTCTGAAAATGCTTGATGCCTCTCTGCCTACTTTGGGATGAAGAATCTCCCTACCTAGTTCTGTTCAGCCTCTTGCAAAAGACACGATAATTTACCCAGAGGGCACATTGCAACAGGTGGCTGGCTTGCAGCATGGAGGGGTACAGGTTCTTCCTCCATGATTTCCAGAGAGGGCAAAGAGACCTCTTCAGGCCCTATCTCTGCAGATTTAGTTACTGCTCTGGACTCTTTTCCTCCAAAACACAAAAGATTGGGCCTGTGATTACCCTGGTTGTCAGAATCCTTTTCATGTTCTCTCTCAAAACTGATGCTTTGACACATCTTCCCAGCTGCTGACCATATCCCAGGATCCTTTGTCTTTTCCTCTCCCACCTACACCTCCAGTTTAGCATCAGAATCCGATCCTCCGCCCGGCTTATTAACTCCGTTCTCTGGAGGGGCTTCTTTCTTTCTTTTTGCTGAAGGGATCCCTCTGAGGCCTGGCTGGAAAGAGGGTAGTAAATGCAGTGGATTCGCTGCTCTTTTAATCGTCCATCCCTCTGCATTAGAATGAAAAGGCGCTAATCCGCCAGGAAGCGCCTAATCTGGGGGATAACACCAGGCACACTCTGCAGCAGCGGATGGCTCAGGGAAGAGTCACAAGGTGGCAGCATCTGATAAAGGGGCGCTGGCGGATTAGTGCCTAAGCGATGGAAAGAGGCAGGAGCTGGTGGGGGCAGCATCTGCCCCTGCGAGAGGGATTGCAGGAGGGTTGTGTGTGAAGGGACCAGATAGGTCTTGGCAACATTGCTATTTCATAGCCACATCCAGAGCCTGTTCTACCCAGGCCTTGTTCCCCAGATGTCCTATCCAACATATTATCCAATTCTTCTTTATAGCAGGGTTGGTGAAAATGCTGCCCTCCAGATGTTGTTAGACTGCACAGCTAATGAAGTTACAGTCCAAGAACATCTGGAGGAGTACATGTTCCCTGTCCCTGCTTTATAGGATTCTTTCCCCCACCCCATCCTTAGAACAATGTACAGTGCATAGCCAAGTGATAGGTCAACATCAACCCTGAGCAAATGGTTTTCCATGGAGCCAGTTCTGTGCCAGTCAAAAGCTTGCCCATGATGCCTTTTCACCAACAGATGTTGATCCAGGAAAAGACATCCCCTTTGCTTGTTTTCTATCTCCTACTGCTATCAATGAGAAAGCATTGTGCAACTATGCCAGCATTTCCTCCTTAATGGATTATATGCAGTAAGAGAAAAGGTAGAAGAAGTGATGAGAAAACACGAGAGGGAAAAAGTTGAAGATAAAAGCCACGTCCGGAAATATGGACAGCTGGTGCCTCAGAGGCTGATACGGTACACAGGAGAACTTGACCTGGCTTCCTGAGTACATGGGGTTCTTTAGCACTGTGTTTGACACATTTATACCCTATTTTTCCTTGAAGGTGGTGTCCATGGTCTCCCCACACACACACACTTTTATCCTTACAATAACCCTATAAGGTAAGCTAGGCTGAGAGATAGCAACTGGCTTACCAAGGTCACTCAGTGAGCTTCATGGCTGACTGAGGAATTTGAAACCAAGTCTCTCTGCACTTTGTCTGACACTCTAATCCAGCCTAACCACCCCCCAACCTGGTGCCCTCAAGATATTTTGGATTTCAGCTCCCATCAGCCCCAGCCAGCAATGGTCAAGTAACGAATTGCTGGACCAAAATATCTGGAGGGCACCAAGTTCGGGGAAGGCTAGAGAATCTAATCACGATATCAGATTGGTTCTTTATCCTGAAGTATCAATCTCTTTCCTAACCTTTCATGGGCTGCCTTACACCCATCCTTCCTGTTTCCTAGGCACTTAAGGGGGGAATGACCCTAGCCCTCCTGCGAAGTACTATAGAACTCCCTTATGTAGTGTGTGAAAGAACCAGGCTGCTGGGTGTTAAAAGTATGAAGCCTTCTGGGTTTAAGAATTTGGACTTCCTGGCTTTCATGGTTCTCCAATGCCGTCCAAGCCAGTTTGCCCTTTTGGCGGTGCTCTTCCTTACCTTAACCCTTGCTGGTTTTATTGCCTTTCCATCTGACACAAAAGGTGACAAGAAACCAGGAAAGTCCATTTCCCCACTGTCCATGGTCCCCTCTACAAGAATTCGGTTTGACGCCCGGTTGGCCGATTATGCGCATCTTCTAGCAATCGCTTTTACGCCTAATCCCTTAACACGGGAGGCGGTGAAGCGCATTACCGGTTGTATGAAATGCTCTTTAAAGGTGTTTACATGTGAAGAATCACTTATTTACATGGTCATAAGGCACTTTAACTCCCGCGGTAAATTAAAACTCACTGTTTAACACGCATTTGATAATGCACATAATCGGACAGAAAAAGCGCCTCAACCCCCGATTTGCACTCCGCTCATGTGGAGGTAAAATCAGTAATGCACTGTAAATTGCTCCGCTAGAGGCATCCCTTGAAGGGGCTTTTAAGGTTGTTTCATATAGACATACGCTTCTTAGTGCATTTAAAATAACATTGTGATTATTTAAAATAACACCGTACAACATAAATAACGTTGTAGAACATTATTAATATCTACTGAGATGCCCTCCCACCAGTTCATTGCTGATTCCAGGTTTTGAAAGGCCCTTTGGCAAGATGCTCTCAATGGGTCCCCCTCCCTGAGTGTGTTCACCTCCTACTCCTGCTCGTTGCTACGGTTGACTCTGCCTGTTTGCTATGGAAGTAAGATAAGGCTAGTGTGATCTGGGGAAAGCCTTACCTAAATCAAGGCAGCCACCTCAGGTGGCAGATTTGGGATGCCATCAGTGGGGTGAAAGTTAGGGTGGCCAATTCAGAATTGCCAAAAAAGAGGACACACAAAAAGGACAAAAGAGAAAACCTATTATCATAAAATTTCAATATGCTAATATATATGTATAGATCTAAAGTTAGAAATAATTATTATAATTTAAATAGGAATATAGTGTGAAAGACTCTGATCAGGTGACCTGTGTGCCTTGCTCAGTCTGCTGTCCAGGTCCCAGTTGTTGATGAACCACCTCAAAGGCCAGCTCTTTCTTTTGATGGTTCTTTAGGTATGGACTGGACATGGACTGGACAGGTCTTCAGACAGAGAGAACCTTTATAATACAGGACAGTCCTCTAGCAGCCCTTTAAATAGAGGACTGTTCTCTCTAAAAGAGGACACCTGGCCACCCTAGGTCTAACCTGTGAGAAGAGCACAGTCCATTAGGAACTTTTCCTGCTCAAGACCCATGGAAGTGAATGGGGGCTGCGCAACAGCACAGCACGCCTGGGTAGTTCCTGTTCCTTTCGGTAGGATCATCTGTTGTAGAACTTCCCACCAGTGGGTTGTTTAGTGGAGCAGGGGAAGCACCATTGGACTTTTCTACCTCAGGCCCCCAAATGCTCTTGTTTAGTGCTACCAACATTTTCCTCCTTCCAGATATCTTCTTTTAGCTCTAATCAAACCATTGAAACTTTGTTAAATAGCATCAGTCAAATTAAATGCTGTGCTTATGTAGATAGCTCTTTATTTTGATTGAAAATGTACTGGCACGCAAAAACAGAAGGCACATCTTAGAAAAAGATCGATGCTACGGGTTCTGAGTAAAAGGATTTCGCCCAGGCCTTTTGCTTCTCACAGCAGCAGAAGTCAGGGAGACAACAACTGCCTGACAGCTCTCTGAAGGTTCAGGTTGAGAGAAGCCAAGAGGGTCCATTCCAGAGGGCAGGGAGAGATCTTGGACTGACCAGGACTTCCTTTACTTTGGCTTTTCTTGGTATTGTATGTGTGTGCGTGTTTTGGGTTGCTTCCACAGTAGCTTTTTTCTATGGAATAGTTATCCTTTGTTCACTCACTTTTTTCAGAGGATTCAGAAGATGCTGTTACATTCTAACGTTTCTGTGTTGTCCTCCTGTGTTCTTTCAGGCTCAATTTGTGGCATTTAAAACACACCTGCTGCTGACGCTGATGTAATTAAATACAATTGCAATGCCTGTCCAATGTGGACTGACAAAGCACTACTGAAGTTTATAAGGGCTACAGTGTCTTTAATTAAAAGCATCCACCTTGCAAATTCTTATCTTTTTATTGTTTCCTATTCAGCAGGGGTGGCTTTAATTAGTAGTTTCCTTTCTCCCCACCCCCATTTCCTTTTCACCATAAAATGATGGAAAGAAAGCATTATGAAAGAAACTGGTTATTTAAGATCACCAACCCCCCACTCCACAAGAAACACAAACTGAAGGGGCAATTTATCACTAATCCCAAGCTGCTGTGAAGCAATAAAAACAAAACCTGCAAGAAGGAAGCAATTAGTTAACATTGCAGGTTACACTGGCTGAACAGGAATGATTTGTGAGTAAATGTTATTAAAGGATCTTGGCCATGGGAACAGCTGTTGATAGAATATAGCACTTTATTGTGTTGTGTGGAAACTCTGTCTTAATTCTGCTTCCAGCTGATTGCAGAAAAGCAGTTTGTCAGTTGCACTTATAGGGCCCTAGTGTGTAAACAATTTTTGTGACTTGTATTGCTGTTCAACCAATTGAATATCAAAAACTTGGCAGCCATGCAGGACAAACGCCAGAATGTGAAACATAATACCTTTTGCAAGGACCAATTAGTAATATATAGTATGCAAAACTCAAATTGGATGTGGAAGTAGAAAAAGGAAAAATATATTTTTGAGACTGACTATGATGTTGCAGCCATATATATATATATATATATATATTAGGGTGACCAGATAAAATCCAGGTCAGGGCTCATGTAACTTTAACAGTTGTAGAGAAAAGGGAATTTCTGCCAGTGTCATTTGTATGCAATTAGTTCCTGGTGAAATTCCCTCTTCATCACAACAGTTAAAGTTGCAGGGGCCCTGCCTTCTTTTGTATATGGTCACTCTAGTATAGTGCATGCACCTTTAACTGTTGTGATGAAGAGGGAATATCACCAGGAACTAATTGCATACAAATGACACTGGCTGAAATTCCCTTTTCTCTACAACTGTTAAAGTTACATGAGCCCTGACCTGGATTTTATCTGGTCAGCCTAATATATATATATATATATATATATATATATATATATATATCAGTATTAAAGTGGAAAGCAGGAAGCGTTTGCAAAGTTGGGGTACAATCTACCAGGACCACCTTCTGCACTAGACACACTGAGATGAATGGGAGCTGAGGGTGGGTGGGAAGAAGAAGGATGCGTTTTTGCATAGCTTCCATTAGGAAACGGCCCTATTCCAGGTCAAGCAATTTGTCCATCCAGCCCACATCATGCATGTTTCCTACTCTACTAGTTATGGCTGCAGTGCCAAACCAGATGTTTCTGAACCTGCTGCCTAGTCCAGCTGCTAGCAAACTGTTGGGATCTAGAATAGCATTTAGCTAGAATAGCTTTAGCTGCTGTCATGGACACATTGGCTGAATTCGAATAACACGAGAGTCAGTGGTAGGGTAATAATCAACTTTTCAGTTGTTCATCTAGGGGGTACTCCCCACACAACATGGTAATAAATAATCAACTGTGGTGTGGATTAGGATCAGTGCTGAGTTGACTATGGCAGCATTCGGAAGACATGATAGCCAATACAACTGACGATTGTTTCCCCCCCCCCCCAGCAGTTGCTTATTGTGTCGTCCAAATTCAGCCATTGTGTGGCATTAGGTAATCCTTCTCCTTCTCTCTTTCCCCACCTCCCTGCCCTGTCTATAAACCAGGAACTGTCAACAACAACTGCAACAAAATGTTTATTGCTTGTAGCCAGAGGTCATTGCAGACCAGATTATGACAATCAAAATCCCAGACCCCCCCCGCCACTCCCCCCCAAAACAACCCCCCCCCACGCGCACGCGCCACCACCACCCCCCCGCGCCGCCCTGCGCTGCCCCGCGCTCCTTACCTGGGCGTCTGCTTCCCTCCGGTGCTCAGAATCTACTGAGAAACAGGCTTTCTGGCCTGTCTCTCAGTACGCGCCAGGTGATGACGTCATCACCCGGCGCGCTACTGAGGGACAGGCTGCGAAGCCTGTTTCTCAGTAGATTCCGAGCACCGGAGGGAAGTGGACGCCTCAGCAGGTAAGTGCCTCGCGCTGCCCGCCTCCCGCCACCGCCGCGTGACCCCCCACCACCCCGGTTTTCCCCCGGTTGCCCCGGTTCGGCCTAGGTTTCCAGGTTAGGACCGGGAAACCCCGGGCCATCTGGACACCCTAGTCATGAAGGTTGTTGTGCAGGCAACACAATGAAACCCTTTAAATCAAGGGTGGGCAGCAAAGGGGTAAGCTGCAGGCACACACACACACACACACACACACAGCTTTTTATGTGGCCCTCACAGACCCCCTCTGCCACTGCAATTAAATTTGCCATTGCAATAGCAGCAGTAGCAGTGGTGGGGGCCCTGGTGGGGTTCCTGGGAAATTGGCCTTCGGACGCCTAGAAGCTGCCAACCCCTGCTTCACACCCTCCCTCAAAAATTATAGATAACAGTTAACAGTACTAGTAAGCAAATCGCTACTGTTTTCTGGCAGCAAAGCAAGAAAATGAGCTAGCTCCTGGCGTCTTAAGTATCATCAGTTTATCCAGGGTGCATCTGAAGTAGAAAGAGCCATCATCATCTCTGTGTTACACATACCGTAGTCCATTTCTAGACTCCACTACACCAGTGTATTGTAGTGGCTAAAGTGTTGGACTGGGAGTCAGGAGATCTGGGTTCTAATCCCCACTCAGCCATGGAAACCCACTGGGTGACTTTGGGCCAGTCACAGACTCTCAGCCCAACCTACCTCACAGGGTTCTTGTTGTGAGGAGAAAATGGAGAGGAGGAGGAGGAGGATTATGTATGCCACCTTGGGTTCCTTGGAGGAAAAAAGGTGGGATATAAATGCAATAATAAATAAATAAATAAATAAATCGCCATAGAATTATAGACTTGCAATGGACTCTAGAGGCCATCTAGTCTAACCTCCCCCACCCCTCTTACTCAATTCCAGATCTGCAGTGCTGGATGTGATTACAGCATCCTGGACAGATGGCTGCCCAGGTTTTAGAACTATTTCCTGCATAGGAGGGCCCACTACCTCCCAAAACAGTCTGTTCCGCTGTTGAACAGCTCTTACTGTTAGGAAGTTTGAACAGGTTGTGCTTTCCTCATCCAGCTGGTTATTTATGAATCAAAAGGATCTTGCCAGCTTCACAGAGACAATATGTGTTTCATCCCTGGAACTCTAATGCTGATCTTTATTCCCCAGCAGAAACATCAGTATTCTTGTTGTTGTTGCTCCTGTCTTCTTTTTTCTTGTTTCATTACTATATGCCCTCTTTGGTGTTCACAGTGCAATGCAGTCCTTATTCATTCACTCTCTCTATGCCTGGCATAGAAAAAGGAGCCACATGCCTGTGCATAGAAAGTTTGCATGCATGTGAGGCTTAACTCTACTTGAACATGAGGGGTAGAAAATGAGATCGGAGTGTAGGTATACAGAAGTGTGTTTGCATGTGAGGAGGGACGTGCACTTATCTGAAGGTGTGCATGTGTGCATTGATGCGAGTGCATGAATGTGTGCACATGTATGTGTGTGCTGCCTTGGGTGCGTGTGTACAGAGGTATAGGAGTGCCTATGAGACAGCTAATTGAGCGAGAAAGCCGCCCACTGCCTGGGCAGATAACAGGGAGATACTGCCACCTTCTGGATGATAGAGGAAAGGAGCCCAAAATAGGAAGTCAGATTTCCTGAAATGGAAAATTGTGCTTGGGGTCATTGATTGGCATTAGTGGTCCTCGAGGATGGACCTTAATAGCTATGTGAGCATCAATAGAGAGACCTGGTGCATGTTCCTGAAACCGTTGCTTCTTCCTGGCTCTTTCTTTCCCATTAGTGCTATGAATCAGAACAGAATTGCAGATTATTCTGGTTTTATTCTGTTTGGGTTATTCTATTTATTTGATCGTTCTGTTTTGCTTTATTGGATTGCAGTCTGGGATTTTGCAGTTTGATGTTTACACTTTTAATGATTTTGTTGTTAATCACTTTGATCTCATGTGAAGATGAAGCAGGATGTAGGCTGTTAAAATAAAATTAAAATAAAAGATGTAGGGTGCCTTTATCCAGGAAGAGAAATTGCTGAATCTATCACTGAGCACACCTCAAGCCACAGTTAAAGATCTGCCTCAGAAACAGCCCTTGTACCTTCTTTTTTTTAAAAAAGAAAAAGATGAGTTAGGCCAATGTTGTCTCCTCAGGCACAAGTGGCTTCTCCCTAGATTTAAAGAGCTATATCAGGACAGCAATCCCATCTGTACCCCAGCAAATTGGCATGGCTCTGCAAGATTTAATTTTTAGGCAACACTTCCCCATGGATATCCTACCCTCCATGCTAGGACTGAGACCAGGAGCACATGATGTAATAAACATAAAACAGATCATTCCTCTGAGCATGTGCAGAATACTTCTTTTGCCACCCCACAGGCAGCTCCCATATCTCAAGAGCAAACCAGGCAGGCTTAGTCCCCACTCCTATTTTCCAAGTCTACCCAGGGGGACCCCAGCACTGCTGGGGGAAGAGCAGGCAGCTCTGAGCTGCTGAGACACCCGTTCTGACTCACGATGCTGCCCTGTCAGATATCAATCACCAGATCGGACTTCTAATGACTCCAGATAGCTGCTTGCTCACATCCGAATCGATAGCGGCTCCTGAGGGGAGGCAGGAAAGAAACCAGCTGCTCCTTACTACAGATTAGAACCCAGCCAGCTCTGAGCATGCTGGTGGCAAGCCAGAAAAATAATACCTTTCCTCAGTCCAGACTTCCCATGAAAACAGCCCCACATTTTCCTATTCTCCCTGTTTCCCTGCAGGGGTGCAGGGAAAGGGAGTTGTCTTTCTGCCAGGCTCACGAAGGAGGCAGGACGACACAGATAATCAAATGCAAAGGATGTTTTCACAGGCAACGCTTACGTCTGATTTGTTTTAAATTAGCTCCCAACGTGAATGTGAGACATGCATCTGCAGAGATGTACATTCAGCTTCTCTTCCAAATTCTCTCATCGAGAGCATCCATGCCCGATACTGAGAAGCATCAAAGTGTCAGATGCGTCTTTTGGTGTTGCAACAAAAACAGGCTCCGCTCAAACCCTTCCCATCTTGGGCCCCTCCAGATGTTGAGAGACTACAATTCCCATCACCCCTGACAACTGGCCATGCTGGCTGGGGTTGATGGGAGTTGTAGGCCAAAGCATTTGAAGGGGGCCCAGGTTGGGGGAGGCTGCATTGCTCCAATGCTCTTCAACTCTTCAATGCTCTCCAACATGCCGTAGGATCACTCCGAAGCCTCAGGTATTTTGCTCCAGCTGCACCACCACCACTTCCTTTCCTTGTCTCTTTGGTGATGGGAGACAGAATGATGGGAAGAGAGAGAAGCTAAAAAGCAGAGAAAGGTAGAAGGAGATGGACATATCATTTATTTATTTATTTATTTATTTATTTTATTCCATTTATATACCGCCCCATAACCGACGCTTTCTGGGCGGTTTACAAAAATTAAAAACATTGAACAATTAAAACACCAATATACAAAAGCGTAAAACATAAAAACAAGTTAAAATTACAATATCCTTCTGTGTCAAAGAACAACAACAACACAAAAACACAAAACCCCTCATCATATGCTGTTAAATGCCTGGGAGAAAAGGAAAGTCTTGACCTGGCGCCGAAAAGATAACAATGTTGGCGCCAGGCGAGCCTCGTCAGGGAGATCATTCCATAATTGGGGGGCCACCACTGAAAAAGGCCCTTTCCCTTGTTGCCACCCTCCATGCCTCCCTTGGAGTAGGCAACCGGAGGAGGACTTTCGATGTGGATCGTAGTATACGGGTAGGTTCGTGTCGGGAGAGGCGTTCCATCAGGTATTGTGGTCCCAAGCTGTGTAAGGCTTTATAGGTTAAAAAAGCACCTTGAATTGAGCTCGGAAACGTATAGGCAGCCAGTGCAAGCAGGCCAGAGTAGGTCTTATATGCTCGAACCTTCTGGTTCCTGTTATCAGCCTCCCTCAACCTGGTGCCCTCCAGATGTTCGGACTTCCAAGTTCCATCCATCCCAGCCAACATGGCCAATAGTCAGGAATGTCAGGAGTTGTAGTCCAAAACATCTGGAGATCACCAGGTTGAGGGAAGGCTGCTATAGACACTAGACCGTACTTGCTTCCCAGGCAATCCAAGAATTGGCTTCCAGGTTTCCTCTAAATCTAAATAGGGCAACAGCGAATGGCCGCATCAGAATCCAGATGAGCAAAAAATGAGCATGGCCTCAAAATGATGCTGAGAGGGACAAAGATACTGTATAGTGGGTTAGACAACTTCAAGTGGACGTCTGAGCCAATGATGCCCTATTGGAGTGCTCGACAAACAGTAATTTTTCCCCTTGTGTAAGGTCATAACCAAAATGCATTTGGCATTTGATATCTTGATTAAAGTTTTTGTACGCATCCACTTCATTTTGAGGCCATGCTTCTTCTAATTTAGCCAGTCTAACTACTCTTTGTTCAAACACTCTCTTCTTCTTTTTTAAGTGTGCAGGGAGTGTTGGCTTATGCATGAACAGAGCCTGGCTTTAGGAAGCTACCTGGAGAAGAGTTGAGCTGGTAACAGAATGCAGCTGACAGCCCCTGAGCCTTCCCTTCACCCACATTCGAAAGAAGCAGAGGCTAGATCACCCACCTCTGTGCCTGCGGCGCTCAACCTGTCCAACAGTGATCTACATCACATCTCTCCCCCTCAGTGGCCATCTGGGAAACGTGGTGGGCCATGCTGATATTTCATTCTCCTCCGGAGGATCAGTCAAATATCCATCTTATTAACATTAGATGCACCTTATCCTTCTGATAGTAATACAATTGTTTTGCATGCATGGTTACATGCATTGCTTTGCATAGCTCCAACCAACAGTTTCCCTGGGACTGGGGAGCTGAAGGGCCGCACCTTTTGGTCTCATTCCTCAGCCAGGGGTCTCAAAGCCCCTGGGAGTTTGCACCCCTTGCCTGCCAGGGCGAACATCATGGCAAGGGGGAGCCCAACCTGTGTGCCGTGGCCACAGAATGGAGCTGGCTTCACCATTCCCTTCCAGAAAGAACTGAGACCAAATCGGGTTCCATCCATCAGTCAGACAAGGAGCAGCTACTCCCGTGTTTGCTTTCTTCTTCCCTCCACATTCCTTTTTTCAATATATTGTATCTATTAGATCATGAGTCTCCAGGCAGAGTCTGTCCTATCTATCCATATCTGCACAGTGCAGAGAAAATTCTAGACATTTATGAGTGTTAACGAGTAATAACATAATTCAGGGATAATTTATTGGTGGGGATGAATTCTAAGGATCCAAGTGTTTGCCGGTCCATGGGACCACATTCTTCTCTGCACACACCCCACAACATCATCTTAGCCTCTTGAACAGCTGCAGGCCATGATATACGCCCTACCTAGTAAAGTGAAGCAAGCAAAGGAGGAGGCGGATTTTGCTCCACCAGGGATGGAGGATACTAGGGCAATTTTCTTAGAAAAGAACACAGCCCTGACCTTAGAAAACATAGGAATGTCCCCACATATACTCATCAGCAACTAGTTTTGCCAGAGAGCCACATTGAGAAGGAGTACCTGATTTTGCTCTGGGGTTGCCAGTTGCTGATCCTAACCCTATATCAATGAGGAGAGGGCTCCCAGGGCTCAGGGGACATGCTGTAGCACAGTCTTCCCCAACGTGGTGCCCTCCATATGCTTTGGACGTCAACTTCCTTCAGCCCCAACTGGCGTGGCTATTGGTCAGGAATTCTGAGAGTTGTAGTCCAAAACTTTTGGAGGGTACCAACTTCGGGAAGCCTGTTGTAGCAGCTCTTTCACTCGCCTGGACACAAGTAAAAGTATATTCAGAGGATTGGGTAAGACCTGAGTGGCCACTTTCTATGGGGCTAACTGTTTTGAGCCAGCAGGATGGCTTCCCTTGCAAAATCTGTATCATTTTTCAGGAGATTCCAAATTACTGTTGCCCCTGTCGTTGTTTCTAACGCAGCCCATCTCCCCCATGCCTTAAAGTTCAGCAGAAGTAGTGATTTCTCCATCTCTGCACCTCTAAGGCGAGGAAAGCTTTAGCTGTTGGATTTCTTCCTTGCTGGCATCTGTTAAAGGGACAGGAGCCATGGTAGAAAGAAAGGTAGCAACCCTATGAAGAGGTGGCAAAAGGATTTCCCTTCCAGGAGGTAGGCATGCTGATTGGCATCCAGGCTGCGCTGCAGCTCTGAGTGGGTCTGCAAAGTGCCGAGTCAGGCATCTCGTTGCAAATTTTGGCTGGTTCTGCAATCGAGTTCAACATGCTGGCTCGATCTATATGTCTATTTTTAGCATTTCCCTTCCTCCTCCATGCCCAAAAATAATAATGCTGCTTTACCTGAATGGGGGTAAAAATAGCCCATAATAAGAGAAAAGCTTGGAGGCTGCTCAGGGACCAGTCTCCTGATATGGTCATTCAAGCTACAATCTGCATTCTGAACTCATATCCCTGAAACAGAGTTAATTCGGATTAGGTTTTCCAGCCTGAAACTTCCACCTAGAGCAGGGGTGGGCAACTTGTGGCCTTCCAGAAGTTTTGGCATAGTGCTCCCATCTGCCCTAGCCAGCTTAGCCAATGGTGAAAGAGCATGGGAGTTGTAGGCCAAAATATCAGGAGGTCCTCAAGTTGTCCACCTCTTGCTGGAGTCTTCACCTGAGCACCAAGATCCTTTGCATTATTCATTTTGATTCATTGGGTTGTATTGAATCAACCTTGCCAGCCTGGTAGAATACCAGGGGTGAACTGAGCACCTGCCCTTGATTACTATGTTCTCTATGTATGTCTAAGGGGAGGGGAGGAGACCAGGGTGCGGATGAAGGTCCAAGCATCAAAGGTAGGCACATCCCAACAGAAGCCCACAGACAAGAGCCCCCTGGAGTTGCTCCTCCTCTTCACCCTTGCAACCTGCTTGTTCACCTCCCTCTTGCTCTGGCCCAGACAGCAGCAGTGGTGAGACGGAGGAAACTAGATGCCACTGCCTGCTTGCTCACTGGCTCTTTTCTTTTACTTCGCTGGAGTTTTACATAAATTTAGCTGTAGAAAAATACATAACACACATACACACACAACCGTCTGAAAAACACACTTCTTCCGTAAGCTAAAGCATGAAAATGTGTATCTTGGGGTGGGATTTGCACATTTTTGCAGGAGTGAATTTATGCAAATGCAAATTTGTGCAAATTTGAGAACTGGGAAATAAATCAATCCTATTCTGTCAATGAGCAGACAATGAGCCTATCTACACTACTGCTTTAAACCGGTTTATAACAGTTTTAAACCGGTTAATAACCATTATTAACCAGTTTAAAACTGTTATAAACTGTTGTAAAGCAGTAGTGGAGATAGGTTCAAATAGAACAAAAGGACCTGACAATTCACGAAATGCAGACGGAGTGAATGTTACAAATTCCATACATCCCTTAGGCTGTGCAGCACAAGCTTTGTACAAACTCATGTTGTCAAACCGTTTTTCCATTTCCAAGGGCAGGCCCACAAAGCGCTAGGGAGGTCATCAAAACCTGTCCTTCTCACACTTCAATATGAGTTTTGGAGGTTTCAAATGCTCACCTCAAGTGACAGCTGAGCATTCAGAGCCCTAAAATTCTTCTCTGGCTTAGATTCTTCTTGGCCCAGCTTAAGAAGAAATTCCTGGCTTTCCCCCTCCCATCCACCTGATGCCACAAACCTGCTCCCCTTTCCCTTCAAATGCACCAGACGCTTGCGGACCCTGGAGACATTGCTACTGCATTTCCCAAGGGCTACTGGGGCCTTTCATCTTGGTGCGCTGTTGTGCAGGGCCCCTTGCACCAGAGAGAGGAAGGCGAGGTCTCCCTCCTTCCCTCTCCCTGCAGCCAAAACACCACCCCTCCTGCTGCTGCTGCTACTGTCACCAGCCTAGCTGGGAAATGGGGTTTATATGAAAGGGGAAAAGACGGATGGAGGACTAGGAGGAAAGCAAGTCTGCGCTTCACAGGTGGGAGGTTTGGATTCAGATCAGCTCGGAAATGAGCCAAGCTGTTTCCCAATTTTATTTTATTTTTTAAGAAAAAGCTCGGCTCAGTCCCAAATCAATCCAGTGTAAGCCAGGGGGAGAGCACACCCATTGCTACTTAAAGAGCATTGTGTTCATCCTTAGCCCCCCCCCCCCAATGTATCATAATATTTGTCAGCAGAAAGAAATACATTATTATCATTTACTATTTGTGGAGCATCATCAGAGGGCGTGAATTTTTACTGAGTCATATAAGCAAAAAATAAGTCACTGCCCCAGGGAGTTTACAGTCTACATTTGGATGATGGGGTAAAGAGAAGGGGGGATGGTGCATCAAGGCCCAGCATTTAAAAGATGGCTTTGGCTTGTTGCTTTTGGCCTCTGCCTTGCTGAGGCCAGCACCAATTAACCACAAGAGGTGTCACAAAGAGGAACTGGCAGCCTCTCGTGGCCTGACCTCACTCATTAACACAAGCAGATGCTAATTGCCAAATACCTTTGTCAAGGCCAGGCCAAGCTTTGCAGGGTCACCTTAGCATGACAACTCTCGGAGGAGGAATTGCTCCCATGTCAACAAAACCGCTGCCTGGAATCCCCAGAGCAACGTCCTCAGAAGGAAGGATGTGGCGAGGTGCAAAGATGAGGAATTGGGAAACAGAAGCCCAGCTAGAGGAGCATGTCAGCCACTAGGAATGAATGCAAAGAAAATATCCCCCAGCTGACCTAGCCAGGTTACCCGAACAGGGTAACACAAGTGAAGATGAAAGGAAGGTGCGATTCTCCCAGAGAGTCTGACGGGTCTAGAGAGAGAATGGAACTGAGTATGTAAGCCCATGGTTTGCATGCACACATGGGGGGGGGGGGGGGAGAGAGAGAGAGAGAGGTGTATTTGTGTGTGCAAGAGAGAGAGGGTGGATGGGGTCTAGGCAATCATATGGGGGGGGGGGGTTTGCCTCACTAGGATGTCCACACATGAATCGTTAAAACAGAGGAAATGCTTCACCAAAAAAGAGGAAACTGGTTTCCATAAAAAGTTCATGTGCTAATTTATATGCATAGATACAAATTTAGAAATAATAATGATAATATAAATAGAAATTCAGTACATCTCACCATAGTGTATAAGGCTATAACTAGGTGAGCTGTGTGCCTGCTCAGTCTACTGTCCGGGATGGTGCTCTTGATGGGAAACATTATGGCTCAACTCTTCCTTCTGATACTTCTTTCTATTTAAACTGGACTTGACCAGGATGGCCCTCCAAATGGTGGGTCCTTTTAAAATAGAAGACAGTCCTCTACCAACCCTTCAAATAGAGGAATACCTACTGTGAAAGAGGACAGCTGGCCACCCTAGGCTCCACCAACTTTGGGAGGCGCCCCTACCATACTTGTTCCAAGTCAGTTCAGCCCTTGGCCTTGAAAGGTTTCCTCACCTCTGCCAATGGTGAAAGGGCCTTGAGAAGCATCCTTGCTAGATATATGTTGGAGCAGAACAATTGAAGTTTCCTTCTGGGGGAGGGGTGTATGCTTTGCAAATATGGGCTCCTCAAGATCTCAGGTAAAAAGATCTATAAGGTCCCTTGCTTCTTCTGCCGTTCCCTGAGACTTTGAAGAGCTGATAGTACTCACAGTGGATGACTGCCGTGGAACTGTTGTGGAGTCATGGATGAAGGTGTTAACTGTATTCCAGGAAGTCCCTGGTTTCAGATCATTCTCTCAGCTTCTGACCCCACCTACCCCATCTATAATACAGAGATATAATGTTATTTATTATTTCAATTTATCCCTCACCTTTCTATATATTAAGTACCCAAGGTGCCTTACAACAATGACAATAAAAAATACAATAAATGGTAGGCGAATAAAGAAGAGCAGATCAAGCCAATCAATAAGAATAAATAAACAATAGCAACAATACTGACCTTTCTTGCGGGTTGTTGGAAGAACAAGTAGATAATGTATGTGCAGTGCTAGGAACACTTGAAATGTGCTCTGTAAATGCTGTCACAAAGTGTTATCTTTGGATGGATCATGGTTATGCTCAATACAGAGCAGTCCTACTGTGTCAAAGCAGTTCCTCCATGTCTTGTTGATGTGTTGTTGTGGGATTCAGTGTAAAGAAACCAGTATATAGTGTTGTGTTTGGTACAAATGCCAGCTCAGTCACTTGCTAAGGGCCTTGGGCGGGCCGGCACACATATACATACACACCGCCACCCTGTGGTCTTGGAGAGGATTAAAGTGAGATTTGTTGACCATTTTCAGATATTTAAAAGGATGTCACCTAATAATGCATATCAAGTGTTCACGCTTCAGAGCACTTCACACACATTATTTCTATAGGGCTGGATCCAACACTGTCATTCCACTGATGGAAACAGTTCCAACAATGGAACCAGGAAGGGGGCTATCCTACCCCCCCACCCCCGGCAGCCTTCCACATGCCCTCAAAATCTTCTCTGGAGGGCTGAGAAACTCTCTGGAGCAGATTTTAGGGTGCGTGGAGAGCTGCAGTAGGGAGGAGAAAGGGAGAAAGTCCTATCACACCAACGGACTTGTGCTAACATGATATTGGATTGAACCCATAATACATACAGCAGTCTTGTAAGTTACAACAGAATTATTATGCCCATATTACAGACAGAGGGAAGAGGAGACTGAGGTTGAGAGGCTTACCTATGGGTTGTGACTAAGGTGAGATTTGAACTGGAGGCTTAGGGTTCAAAGAGCAGTCTCTTAGTCACTATGATACACTAGCTTTCACCGCATGCGTATTGGGCAGGGGAAGTCTGGGAGGCCTAGAAGTAGGTTTGCACAAGGGGTTCTGACCCCACACATAAAATTCAAAGGATCCCTCGCTGTGTCCCAACTATTGTCATTCTGGTTTCCTCATTACAGTAAAGGCGTGGAGGTGTCAGTCTGCTGTCTTGCTCACTTGGCAGTGGTAGTGCAGAAGGACAAGCCGCAAAGGACAAATGGGTGACAAGGAGAGCCCATGTTGACTGGCTTCTGGTTTGAGCTTGCCACAGCTGCTGGCCTTGCTGCTGCTCAGGCCCAGCCTGTTCCAAGAGCCCACCACAGTACCTGCCTTCCACCTGAGAGAGAGGAGAGACTGTGCTTATGCAAGAAAGTCCTAATGAGGCATCCGGATAAAGCACGTTTAGGATCATGCTAAAAGTGAATGAATATGTCTTGTGTATGTGGGAGGGAGGGAGCACAAAAGACAGCGAAGACTTCCATCTCAGCCTCAGCATTCCCAAGTGAGATTATGTTTTCTAGAAGGACTTCTAAATCCCTTCGTAATATTGCTATATATATATATATATATATAGTGGCTGTGACTTTGAGCATGGTCTGCTGCTCACCTACCTGAGTTATGCACCTTTTGATGCTTGTGTGACACAACAGGAGTATGCATTGTGTTGGGTCCACCTGTGGTGGTGGTGATGACCTGATACCATGTGTGCATGGCATTCCTTGGAGGCAAAGGACTTGTACGCACATGTAGTAGCCATATTCCTTAGGACAGGGATGGGCAACGTGTGGCCCTCTGGCTATTTTTGGCCTACAAATTCCATTGGCTGTGCAGGCTAGGGCAGGCGGGACTTGTGGGCTAAAACATCTGGAGGGCCACAAGTTGCCCACCTCTGCTTACGTGAACAGAGTACTTTATTCCCAAACTTTGCCCCACAGGCCCCTGCCTCTTTATCCAAGTGGGCTCAAGCCCTGGGTCCCACGCAGGTAACAAAATGTTGCCTTCCAAGATAAGTTGGCAAACCTATAACAGAAGGAAAAGCCGTTCATCCTATGTACTGAGACAGACAGACTAAGAATTGACAGGTTAAACAAGAGGAAGATAGTTTAGCTCAAACACCAGAGGAATGTGTGTGTGTTCTTTCTCCCTCTCCCTCTCTTGTTCTCTCTCTCTATATAAGAGCAATGTTTTGCCAATGTATAAGAGCAGCTGTATTAGAGCAATGTTTTGCCAATGGAGAATGCAAAATCTATCTCTGTGCTGTCTTCCCCTCCGCTCGCATAAGCCTGCCTCCTCAGCCCAGACACTGAGTGCTGGAAGCAAGCCGTAATTCTCCGTTGCTGCTGCGTGAGCTGAGCTGTGTGTCAGGCTGCCGGCCGGCCTGTGATGGAGTGTTCTCATTATAACAGTGCCCTCCCCAGCCTCTGAAGACTTTCCCCAACTTCAATTACTTAAAGGTTCCAGACATCAGTTCCCTCCACCTCCTGAAGCGCATTTGACTTAATGCAATACTCACTACCAAATGCACCATTAAGGTCCCCTGGAGGTGCCCACCTTAATGCGTCAGCAGGGCCATTGTACTAAAAGCAGCAGGTGCTGTGGCTGGAATCAGAACAAAGGCGTTCCAGGGAACCCGGGAGCTGAATGCAGGTTTTTTCTCGCTCTAAGAAAACCAGTGCCCAAAGACAGGGAAATGGAGAAATCCTATTCTGGAGTAGGGGAATTTAGTTCGTCTACAAGCAGTTAGTTACTGGCAACAAGGAACAAAGGTACGCACTGTTGGCTGCATCCACACATAATGTTCAGCTTAGATTTTAACCATAGTTTGTTGCTTTAGCCGTGAACTGTCTTGCAAACAATCAAACCGTGGCTTGTTTTGCTTATTTCTGGTTTGTTTCTCTCCCGGCCATTTTGTCAGCCTTCAGAATGGTTCTGGTTCTAAGCTGCTCTTGTTCAGTGCTTCTGTTTCAGGGTGGGCAGCAGTGCAAACAAGCCAGGGATAAGCCATGGTTCTACAGTGGTGCCACCAGCATCAGTCCAACGAGCACAGATCTGAGAGGGGCCCCAAACAACACCCTGACACGGGGTAGATCCTCCTTCTGTTCCTGCCAACCTGCTACTGAAGGAAGCACTGCTGGCTGATTATGGTGTGAATAAACACAAGCCAGTCCTCCTAGAACATTGGGATTACCCACCAGCACAAAACCTCTGGTTTGTCTGGATAGAGCTCATTCAGAGGGTGTGGTAGCTAAGCCAGGCTCCTGCCCATTTGTTGAAAAGAATGAACCAACACTACCTGTGGCACCTCTTGGGGACTCTCAGACCTGCAGAGGCCTGCATAATCCTTGGGTTACGAAGGGTGGCCACATACACATCGCCAAAAAGAGGATAAAAGATGTGTATTGGCCAAAAAAGAAATGCATTAGTCAAAAAGACGATTAAAGATGGCAGATTTGCATGTGATCTTTTATAGGTATAGATGCAAGTTTAGAAATAATTACTATAATTTAAATGGAAATATAATACATTTCACCATAGTTGGGAAGACTGGGACCAGGTGATCTGTGTGCCTGCTCAGGTGCTAAGTGTTGTTGGACAACCTTATGGCCCTTGCTGCTCTCCCTTCTTCTAGTGCTTTATAGTTTGGACTGGACAGCCCATCGAATAGAGGACTATCATCTGACATCCCATCAAATAGAAGACTGTCCTGTGTAAAGTAAGACATATAACAGCTATGCTAGACTGCCAAGTTCAGCTAAAAGGTCTAGAGCAGAGGTGTGGCATGTGTGGTCCTCCAGACGGGTTGGACTGCAATCTAGCAAGCATAGCCAATAATGAGAGAAGATGGGAGATCCAGTCCAACAACATCTGGAGGGCCACATGTTCCCCATTCCTGATTTAGGTGGAGAGATTCCCCAGGCAGGGAGCAGAACCTCATGGCTTTCTACCTCCTTGGTTAAAGCTACAATTTTGCAGATGCTACCTTATCAAGACCCACTCTAGCCTATTGCTCATGCTGCCGCAGATTCTGGGATAATTCCTTACTAACCCCCTTACTAATTCCTTACTAATTCCTTACTAACCCCCTCACCCCAACTTTAACAGGAGCTTGATCTGCAGATGTGAATAGGCAATCACGCTTACCTCCACATCATGTAAAGCACCACTGACTGTTTTTCCATATCACATTGCTGGGCAAGAGGCTAGGAGTGTCATCACACAGACAGGGGAAATCTTGTTTCCCTACCGTTGCTTTTCTGTCCCACAATAGGGACAAACAACTTCCTCTTTCTTCACATGGGGAAGAAAGTCGAAGCAAACAACGATCATGTGCCGTGGGCATTTTTATCACGCTGTTTCTCCTGCACACAGCAGGAAATGGTGGCACGTTTTGCTACAGCCCCAAAAGTCAGATTTTCTGGGACTTTTTTTGCAACAGGAAAATGAGCAGGAGGAGCGGGAGGCGTGCGAGAGGCAGATGGCGTCATGAAAAGGGCCCGCAAAAATGGCCAGTAATGAGCTTACGATAAAACGTTTGTCTGATGACGCTCCAGGTCAAGCCCTCTTTTGTATCTGGTCATGCTAGGCAGGGCTCCTGCAGCTTTAACTGTTGTGATGAAAAGGGAATTTCACCAGGTGCTGCATGCATACAAATGACACCTGCTGAAATTCCCTTTTCCATACAATGGTTAAAGATACAGGAGCCCTGTCCTCCTTTTCATATGGTCACCCTACCCTCTATTATTTTTTCTTTTCTTTTTTTTTGGTCAGTTGGCAACTTTAACTTGGATGCCGATAATTAGCATCCTACTTGTCTCCTCTCCTTTGCTACAGTTGATGTCCACCTCTGTTTCCAGTGCTCTTATATAACCTTCTGGAGCTCTGACAATGGATTCATAGATTCATTCAAAGAAGAGGGCTCTGGCTGGATAAGCATTGAAGTTTCCGCATCCGTTTCAAACAGCCATGGAACAATTGGTCCATGCTCTTGTGAAGTCTCACCATCTGAGCAGCTATTCCCTACTACAAGGCATTGATGAAGCGGCTTGATCTATTATGTTTCTTCAAGAGATCGCCAATGCCAGTTTTCACCCTTTTGGCCAAAGGGGATATGGATGATCATCAGTGGTTCTTTAAAGCCAGCAAACAATAGAGGTATAAAAGGAAGAACAAGACAGCTTTTCTTTATTGCAGGCTCACAATGAAGCAGCCATTCAGACCATGATAGGAGTAAGCACTGGAACAGAGTTCCTCAACTCAGTGAGGCGTCTATGTCTGCATGCTTCTACTGAGCTTTAAAATGCTTTGATTTAGAGAGCTTCAAATGGTGTCATTGACACTGCTAAGGGAAGGATCCAAACACTTCGCGTGTGCACGCACACACACAGGGATGGGCAAAAGTGCGATGTTTGAGCTCATTGAGGTCCTCTGAATTCCTTCTTGAAATTCAATTCACCTCGTTCACATTCCCCGATGTGAGCATCTTTTCTTTTCTTTTTTAAATTGATTGCTTCCTTAGCAGTGCTTTATTTGAGAGTAGAAACTCTTAGGTATAAACCAAAGACTAATGATGGGCAAATTTACTCTGAAAGAAATCCAGTACTGCAAGTTAGGACCAAGGGCAATTTGAGATCTTGAAAAACGTGTGAATTCTTGCACATGCGCGTCATGTCTGTCTTGGGAATGTAGCATGCGTAATATGGCGTTTTGCCCAAACGTGACATTGCCGTGGCTGAGAGAGATGGAGCCACTAGAGGGGGAAGCAGCTGCAGCTCAAAGGGCAAAGGCAGAAATGTACAGCATGCTGGGGAAGAATCCAGTCAAGTCAAACACAATTGCTTTGTTACATGATTTCAGATCCAAAGTTTTAAACAGATTGATTTGGGCAAAGTGTAACAAAAGGATATAAGTAAAACAATTCCATGTGCATGCGCATTGCAAATAAGAAATTCCATTCCCTTCAGAAAGTAAAGGGTTACAGCAGCCAACATCAGAGCATGTGTAAAATGGTGGCCGCTGAATGCAGTATAGAATTAATAATAATAATAATAATAATAATAATAATAATGCAATAATAATAATAATAATAAAGCATTGCTAAGGAAGCAATCTGTTGATCATAAACAGAGCTAAAATATTAATGCCTGGTCTTTCAAATAATAAGGTATAAAACTGGGGGTTGGGTCTCTCTCAATCTCTCTCAAAACATTCTGTTTTAAAGTTAATCAGGAGGTCTTTTAAGTGGTCCCTTTTGCCTTGCAGGATTTTTCTCCAAAAAAATTAAAACAAGCCAGACCAACTGTTCAGTTGGCCCAGTGCCATAAGCCCTGACTGACAGCAGATCTCAAACCCAGTTTTTTTTAGAAAGTTGGCTTTCCTATCTAGCCTGGTGTTAGTAAAAGCAGCTGAACAAAGAAGACTGGATCCAGAAAGTGAGCAGCTTGGCAGACTTTACCGAGTCATAAACAGGTAGTCCTCTGGCTAAGTAGCCAGAAGTATAAAACAGCAGAACAGATCAGGCCAGGCGTCTGGCAGAATGAACTACCACCACCACTACTATGGGACATACTGAATGTGCTAGTCTTTTTATATTCAAGAAACCCAGGCTAAAAGGATAGTTATTTGGCTCCACGTGAATGTTAGGCAACATCCCCCCCACTCCCACGTGGGCAAACCGAGAGCCCTGTTTGCACCCAACACTCTCTGCTGCATTGAGAGTTGTCCATTAACTCTGCACTCTAGTGTGCCTACTAACCATCTTAAAACTCTTAAGAACAAATTAACTCTTAGTTTACACTTTCATTCAGTGTGATCCCTGCCTTTGCTAATCCAGCGCCCTGAACCCATAGCTGGAGTTCCTGAGTTTGAGGGTGGTGCTTGTACATAAACTCTCAATACATAAACTCTCCCTTAAGTTACAGTCCTTTTTCTTTGCTATGACCAATCAGCACTTTGGTCCATTTAGCCCCGTGTTGCCTACTCTGAGAGGCAGTGCTGCTTCAACATCTTGAGCTGGGATCTCCCAGAGGCCTGAAGTCCTGCTTAAGCTGCAGATGCTGTCAGGGATAGAACTGCGGACCTTCTGGACTCAGAGTACTTGCCCCACCATTGAGCGATCACCCATAAGAGACCCTGTTTGTTTCCGAAGAGACAATGGGAAGGGCTCTAGCTCAGTGGTAGAGCATGTGCTTTGCATGCCGAAAGTCCCAGGTTCAATCCCCAGCATCTCCAAGCAGGACTGGGAAAGAATCCTGCCTGAAACCCTGGACAGCCGCAGCCAGTGTGGGCCAGTGGCATAAGGCACCTCCTGATGTCACATAAATTCTTCCTATGCTTGTGCATCCAGCAGGTGGAGATCAAGAGTCCCCAGTCGGCTGGAGATGGAGGTGGGGGCGAGGGGGGTTGAGTTCTCAAACACTTAAGCCAACAGGATGCACTAAGCTCCAATTGTGCTGAGCTGGCACTGGCCAGGAAAAAAAGTCAATTTCCCGACCACTTCCCCCTGGCCCAGAAGTGCTGCCCTGTTTGCATATTCTCACCCCACCCCCACCCCCTTATGGTTGGGCAGCAGTGACCAAGCTACTGGATGCTACTTTGTGGCTGCTGCTAATAGGCTGCCAAGTGCAGGGAAAAGAAACCACAGGGTATGGAAGAAGAAAAAGCAGCAGAGCCTGGAGAGGGCGGGGGAGAAGGGAGGGGGGCTTCATTAGCAAAGTTGTCTCCAGCTTATAGCTTCATATCATATCATTCTGCCTGACTCCCAAATCTGCAGCAGCAATTGTTTTGGTGAGTAGCCATCAGATGCCGTTTGTGTTAAGGGATATTTTTTATAATCAAGGATGATTCCCTAATCCACAATAGCTCCATAACACACAATAGACACCCCATATTTCAAAATCCCCCAGGTTCATAAGATATCCATAACATAAACAACCTGGAACGCTGTCCCTTTTAAAAAAGAAATGTTGAGCTAGCAATTCAGTGTTCAGTTTTCAAAATCAACCCTTTGGGTTCCAGCCCCCCCCCCCCCATCCTTTATTGTTTCCTCTCTGCTGACCCTGCTGAGCTAGGGTTGCCAACTTTAAAAAAAAAGCAGTCCCTGCTCCTGTGTCTTTAACCGTGATTTGCTGCCATTAACCTGTGGCATGGAAAGCATTGCCTGCTGATTCCTGCAGATGAAGCTATTAAAAGCCCAGGAGTAGGACAGGCCATTTTTTTCAGTTAGTTGACAAACTTAGCCCATGCCTTTGCTATTCTACTGAACAGTTTTCTTATTATTGCTGTCAGCTTTTTGCTTGAAGAGGCTCCTATATGGCATGGCACGATAGCCTGAAATTCAACAGGAGCATGTTTTCCTGTAACTGTAGCTCTGGGAAAGGTAACGTTGCACCAGTTGTATATTCTGTCATGCCACTCCTGAAGTTTAAAACACAGGGCCTCGCTTAGGAAAGGAGCTGGTGATACTAGAATAGGCCTTGTGACAAAGATAGGGTGACGATGTGAAAAGGAGGACATGGCTCCTGTATCTTTAACAGTTGTATAGAAAAGGGAATTTCAGCAGGTGTCATTTGTATGCATGCAGCGCCTGGTGAAATTCCCTCTTCATCACCACAATTAAAGCTACAGGAGCCCTACCCTCTTTTGTATCTAGTCACGCTAGGCAAGGCTCCTGCAGCTTCAACTATTGCGATGAAAAAGGAATTTCACCAGGCTCTGCATGCATACAAATGACTCCTGCTGAAATTCCCTTTTCTAAACAACTGTTAAAGATACAGGAACCCTGTCCTCCTTTCCATATGGTCACCCTAGACAAAGAGGTGTGCTATGGTTTTGCTAGGACAGTATTTGTCCAGCGGAGATTCAAAGGATAATTCCTTAGCTCTGTTAGCCAAGTGCTGAAAAATAACAGGGCAGCAGTCAGCAGCTGAGGTGCTTTAGGGCAGAATGAGATGGACAGTGATATTAGGAGTGTTCACACAGCCCAGCACAACTTTACTGAACATGCAAAGGGGATTGGGACTCTCGCATATGAGTCGCAACACTGATGTGCCCTCTAGCCATGCCTCCAGCAGACATGTGTTTGATGCTAATGTAAAGGGGCCAAAACATGTGCATTTCTCTGCCCCTAGGGGCTCACCCATACAAGCAGGAGCCATGCCCAAATAAGGCTGCAGTTCACATTGTGAAGCTGCTACACATGTCTGTCTGTAAGTGCATAAGGGAACCTTCATGCTAATGCCAAATGCAGGCTGCTGGGGTGTGCAGCCAGCAAGTGTGATCTTGCTCCCCCCCCTCAATGTTCAGTGAATGTGTGAGGGTGTCATTTGCAACCCCTTTTATTTCCCAATATAGTGGTGAGCTCATGTCCAGGTCTGCAGCAGAAAAGACTGCCAGGTGAGGCAAAAGCCACTGTAGCTCATCACCACCATCACTGTTGGCTTCTACTCAACACAGCCTAGTCATCCTCTTCCTCCTCCCTGACTGTAGTGATGCCACTCATTGTGCAGGCAGTACTCAGAGATTCTAGAGCAGATGCACCATCATGGAAGTTCTCCACAAGCCCATGGCCCTTGCCTATGCAATCTTTTGTTGGGCAAAACTTCTCATAAATTGCACCCAAATTTGCCCCCTGGGGTAGTGTCTTCAGCCCATCAGACTGCCTCTGTGCCAATTCTGGTAGACTTTGTGGTTAGTGAGTGATTGGTGCTGTGATTTACCTGCAAAGGTGTTTGTGTAGAAGGAACCAGCATTAGGTTATCTCACAACATAAGAATATAAGAAGAGCTATGCTGGATCAGACCAAGGGTCCATCTAGTACAGCACTCTGTTCACACAGTGGCCAACCAGCTGTCAACCAGGAACCAACAAGCAGAACATGGGTGCAATAACACCCTCCACCCATGTTCCCCAGCAACTGGAGTATATAGGCTTACTGAGGTAGCAGGTAGCCATCAGGACTAGTAGCCATTAATAGCCTTCTCCTCCAGGAATTGATCTAACCCCCTTTAAAGTCATCCAAATTGGTGGCCATTGCTACATCTTGTGGTAATGAATTCCTTAGTTTAACCAAATTGGGCTTGGTTGAAGAGGGGAAGTCATGGTGGTCTTCTCCCTTCCAAGGACACAAAGCCCAGATGTTTGTGACTGAGGAGGGGTTGGAAGGCCACAATGTCCTCATTCCACTGCAAACCCAGATAGGTTACTGGGCAACTTGGAATCCATGGAACCCCATGTTGTTTCCAGGAAAATGGATGGGCTTGAAAACATTTAGGGTGTGCTGACCCCGTTTGGATAGGTATAAACCAAGACTAGTGATGGGCAAACTGTCAGAATTCCAGTATTGCACGTTAGGACCAAGTTAATTTGAGGTCTCAAAAAATGTGTGAATTCTTGCATGCGTGTGTCACGTCCATCTTCAGACTATAGCATGAGTAGTGTGGCTTCATGACAATGCTATAGTTGAGAGAGAGATGAAGCCACTACTAGGGTGAGGCAGCATCTGCGGCACAATCAGGCAGAGGCAGAAATGTACAGCATGCTGGGGAGGAATCCAGTAAAGTCAAACGTGATTGGCTGTTATATGGTTGAGGTCCAAAGTTTTAAATGGATTGATTTGAGAAAAGTGTAACAACCGGGTAAAAGTAAAATCATTCCATGCTCATGTGCATTGCAAATGGGACATTCCCATTCCCTTCAGAAAGTAAAGGGTTACAGCAACCAAAATCAGCGCACGTGCAAAATGGTGGCCAATGAATGTTTAGTCAGGGAAAGAGCATACCAGTGAACTTGTAATCAATCTTGGTTTGCATTACAAAAATTATAAAGTTTGCAAGATCAAGCCCAGGATCGTAACAGATTTGAGAATTACGAACCCAATGGATTCAATCTACTACAGACCAACCAATTCCAAGTTTTGCCAGCATCCCTACCCAAGACATGGAGTCATTTGGAATTTCAGAGGCCACAAACTACTCTTTCTCTTTTGAAAGGCCCAAATGCTGAGTTTTCAAGATCCACATAATATTCTGAAGCCAGTTTTGTTTAGAGGTTCCTGAATCTTCCCATTCTAGAGACACATAGGAACAGCTGTGCAAGGCTGGAACAGGCAGCAACATGCTGGGTGCAGGAAATAGTCCGGCACCGGCCGCCCTGGCTTCTGTAGGCTTTGGATGGTGGGGAGGGGTGGAGTGGAGAGATGCTTGTCCTTCCCCGCGGCACCTCCCAACCCCAACACGGATACCAAGGAAGCTGATGAATTATTAAGCAAGCCCTGTCCTAGGCGTCAGGGTCTGACTTCTGCACTGCCGTAGGCTGTGCAATAGCCCATCCCCGACCAGCAGCCAGCGCTGGCACAAGGGAACAGCCGCTCGGTACAGCACAGCCACAAACTCACAACTTGGGAGCAGGATGTCAGAGAATGGAAGCTTTTAGAGCCAGAGAGGCATTTGTGACCGGATGCTTGATTTGAAAATGCTGTGGGATCCCAGAGGCTGCCTAGGACAGGCCAGCTGTCAGCTCATCCAGACCCTTCTCTTTGCCATACATCTCCTGGATTCTCTCTCTTCTGGATCCATCTTATTTCCTTGGTTGGAACCTCAGTTTCTGGGTGATTTCTCCTTTGTTTTCAGCCTTCCTTCTGTCTGTATCCCCATCTCTTCCTAGCCTTCCTATCTTTCCTGACCTTTTTTTCCCTCCTCTCTTTCTGTCACCAGCTCCATCTCTCTTCAGCCTTCTTTCTCTCCATCTCTTTCTTCCCTATTCTCTTTTTGACAACCCACCTCTACCATCCAGCACTGGGAAGTTCCTTTGGAGTCCTGCAAATAGTCATCTGGGGAAGGGGCTAATCAAAGGGGCCCTGGAGGGTCCAAGATGCCCATCCAGATCTTGTGCACCATCTCCTTCTCTTCAAACCAAGAGAAACACACAGTCAAGTGTGCAACAGAGAGCAATGGCGACAAATCCCTCTGTGACCCGCAGGAACCAGAAATCATGGAGGAGGATTATGAAGAGGAAGAGGAACTGGAGGAGGAAGAGGAAGGAACCGCTCCAAATCTGGCGGCCTTTGCTAGCAACTGTACCTTGCACGGGGCCAACCATATCTTCATAGGAGGCGGCTTTGGGGTGCGCCAGATCCTCTGGGCAAGTGCATTCCTGATCTCGCTGTCCATTTTCCTGTCCCAGGTAGCAGGGCGAATCTTCTACTACCTGGAGTATCACCATGTCACACTGCTGGATGAGCTGGAGAGTCCCCAGATGACTTTCCCTGCCGTTACCTTCTGCAACATCAACCGCATCCGGGTGTCTCAGCTCACCTACGACGACCTGTCATACATTTCGCCACTCGTGGGCTATGATGTTGGCGCCTACTTGGAAGCAGGCTTCCCATTGGCTCCGCCCAGCCTTGAGGTCCCTGACGAACCTCTCAATCTGTATAACTTTTATGACCGCAACAGCCACCAGCTTGAGGACATGATGCTGGCCTGTAGGTATCGTGGCGAAGCCTGCAGGCCCGATGACTTTATTGAGGTGAGTGGCTCTTGCTGCAGTTCTAGTGTCAATGATGTCCAGGAGCCTGTATTTGAGCATGGGGAAGTGTTGTTGATGTTTCTGGGTGTGGACATGCTTACTGTTTGTCCTTTTGGTACAGCAACACCTTTATTAGGACCATCAGAACTGTTACAAAGTCATGAGCAGCCTTTTGCGCTTCTCAGATGGGAAGATAGAAAAGCCATAAAACCTGTCGGTTGTAACCATCTTAAGATGGAGGGCAGACTTATGGTGCAAACTGAAGTATGTTTAGTCTAAAGTCAGTTCCATTGAAATCAATGGGATTGCATCCCTAGCATGTGTGTTTAAGATTGCAGCACTAATTGGATTAGACTAGCCATCCCCAAATTGGTTCTCTGCAGATGTGTTGGACTACAACTCCCACCATCCCCAATCAACATGGCACAGGGGTGATGGGAGTTGTAGGCCAGTACATCTGGAGGGCTCCTGGTTGGGGAAGGCTGGATTGGACTGTGCTAGGTGTAAAAGAGAAAGGCTACTGAGACAAAGGAACAGCAATGGTCATTCCCCTATTTTTGTGAAAATATAGGAGCCAGTGGAGGTTTGGATCTGTCTCCAGCACTAATTGGAACACACACAGGTTCCTTGTGAAGCAGAGAGCTCCTGCTTCACAAGGCACATGTGTGTGCTCCAATTTGTAAAGAGTAAAGAGAAATGTGGCCGCCCCAACATTATTAGCAAAGGCAGAGAGTGCTTTTAGGTGGTGCACCAGGGACAGTATCTATAGAAGCCAGACTGGAGAGTGTTACCTAGTGGTTGACGGGCATGTACACCCATCTTCAACTAAGAGTTTCCTAAGATGCTAGAATTTTCTGTTTATCTTCATATGCTCTTTGCAGACAAAAGAGGTTGACGTGACATGCTATAGCATGAGCAACTCTGTCAGGGACAGGAATAGCTCTCATTCAAAGAGCTGAACACAATCTCATGCACGCCTACTCAAAATATAGGTCTATTGAGTTCAGTTGGACTTACTCTCAGATAAGGGTACATAGGATTGCATTCCTCCTGATTTTGTTTAGCACCAAGAGCTAAGTTATGCATTCATAATATTTAGAGACCAGATCTGGCCCTAACAAGATTTTATGCTCGAGATGAAAAAAAGATCCAAATGATTCCTGCGGTTGTAAAAATAGAGTAATAGGTCAATAATGACAATTTGGAGCCCATTAGTGGTACCTCAAAATCTGCTAGCTCAAGTGAGGGCCCTCTCTCTAGCCTAATATTAGGACCAGGCTCAGTACATGCTATAATAATAATAATAATAATAATAAGGTATTTGTTTTTATTTGTTTTAATGTTTTATCTATTTTATGATTCTTGTATTTATATTTATTGTTGTTCCCCGCCTCGATCTGGATGGAGAGGCAGGTTAGAAATAAAATAAATAACTAAATAAAATAAATAAATACTGTGCTCCAAAAGCTCTTTCCAGATCTTCTCTCTAGATCTGCACAGTGGTATAGTGGAGCCAGGGCCCAGAGGGTTGAACCACTGGGCTGTTTTGACATCATCTGCCACCCCCTCAAGGTTCTCTGTTTCCTCTTAGCTTAGCTGCATTCCCTGCTGGGGGTTGAGGGGGAAAATAGATTTTCTCAGCAAGGATATATTGTTGTGAGCTATCCCTGTTATAATGCAAAGCATTGGGGAGGGTTGAATGGGTTATTAAGACTCATTCACTTTACAGAAGACACATATAATACATCATATTCTACTACATATATAACACATCAACACAGGTACCTGAATTTTTGGACTCTCCTTGGGGTTGTGGCGATGAAGACAGTTGTGATAAACTTCAAAGCTTACCACTGAACTATTGGTTCTGTACAGAAAATTCCTTCCTCCTAGTATCAACCCAAACTACCCACTTGTGTCTGGCTATTTCCTTTACTGGGCCTACATTCTTGAACCAGTAACTCCCAACTGATGGAGAATAGCTACCCTTCTAGGCACCCTGTCCCAAAAGGGCAGTCCTCTACAGATTGCCCAGACCTACACTGATCCTGTTCAGATGACACACTAAGCCACAGTGGATAAGTATTTTGAGCTAAATATTATGGCTTGGCATGTCGTGTGAACCATTCCTAACCATGCTGGCTACATTACCATGGTTTAAGCACCCTCACTAACCACTTGCTGCAAGAGGGTTAGTGGCCTAACCATGGCTTAACATGTTGTCTGAACAGGCCCACTGAAAGCTTCGGCCAATGAATCTGAACAAGGGATCTATTTATTTATCTATCACCCACAGATACTAAACTGTGAATTCCCTGGTGCCTTCACCTGCAAAAGGTGACTCGGCCCTTGAGATACGTTAGCGTGAGACATCTATGTACATATCTTCTGTTTCCAGTTTAGACAATGCGCTGGAGAGGATTTTCCTTATAATAAATTATTTGTTATGTTGTAAAGAGAAACAACCATCTTTATTGAAAAGCGTCTGTGTCGGAAGAAAATGTAATATGTATGGTAATCAGTTAAAAGCAAGAGAGTTAATAGACTAAAAAAATAAATACATGAATCGGTTGACAGGCCAACTTATTTCTCCTGGGATTTGCAGTGGGGAGTTTGCTGCTAAAGGCACAGGAGCAGAGCCAGTAAAAAAAAGTGGGGGGAGCAGCATGATTTCTGAATGGACGAAATCTGATAGCGTTCATGGATGGCACACACACACACACACCATTTTTAATGCACAGGAGCCCTACCAAACAAAAACAGCTGGCAATCCTATCTCTCTCCCTGTTTGTTCATTGGGTGCATGTGAGGAATGGTGGCCCTCAGCAAGTCAGGGAGGTTCCATCCATCACTCCTCTCCTATGCATCACTGAAGGCCAAGCTGCATACAGGGATTATAGGAAAATTATTTATTCATTCATTACATTTATATCCCATCTTTTTTCCTACTTAAGGAACCCAAAGTGGCCTACATAATCCTCTTCCTCTCCATTTTATCCTCATAACAACAACCCTGTGAGTACGTTGGGCTGAGAGTCAATGAGTCAAAATCACTTCCATGGATGAGTAGGGACTAGAACCCAGATCTCCCGACTCCCAGTCCAACACTCTAACTACTACACCACACTGTGCATGCTTTTTGTTCTGTAAATAGCCTCGGGAAAGCAGAGGCAGCATCTGGGCCAATAGGGAATAGAGAGGGGAGTTAAACTTCTTCCTTCCTTGCTGACAAAAATCACCCTCTCCAAAGCCTCCATTGGCTGTGTCTCCATTGGCATCAATTGGAGCATCCCTTAAAATGCAAATGACACCTGCTATTTACATAACAAAAACTAGCACACATTTAAATTGCAATTAGCCTCACTGTCTATTCAGCCTGGAGCCACTGGGTCTGACAAGCTGATCAGACCCAATGATCTCATCGGCAGAATGGTCAATCATACCTACTTTGTTACTTATTCAGAAGTGCTGGTTTGTCAATAGGAGTTAGTGCAGCCCCTTCACAAGAAAGAACCGTGGCATAAAGTCATTGAATGTTCTCGTTTTTTTTAGCTACAGCTATTGTGCGGTATAGAAATTCAGTAAATAAATAAACAAATGCTGCAAACATTCCAAGCCAACCTGGACACCGCTGCCTCTTTCCTCTCAAATCCCAATTCCCTATCCCAGGTGAGAGAGCATCGGTAGTGTGAGACATGCACTCTCTGCATGCACAGAGATACTTTCACCTTTGGTGTTTCCTCTTGTGTTCCAGGACTGAGTATTCGAAATAGGTTTTGGCCAAGCTGTGGCAAGTCTTTAGAGTTCCTCCTCTAGTTAATGGAGTAGCACAGCCCTTGGCTCTCATCTGCATTTGTGGTACCTCTCTTACTAGGTCACAAAGGCCACCTTTTGTAGTAAAGCAAAGAGACAGAGTGGCCTAATCCCACCTCTTTGGGAACAGACCATCTCACTCTTGCCGTTCCTTCCCGCAGCTCCTTCCCTCGGCGCTGCCCATTCCAAGCTGCTTATTGTTATTAAAGCTCTCTGCGCACAGCAGGAACAGGAATTGCAATAATAACCATCTGAACATAGCAAGTGGTCATAGAGAGCGGCAGAGAATCAACGAATACAGGCTGTAGTAATGGCAGAGAAACAAACACAGGCGTTGGTAATGGCAGAAGAAGCATCAGCGCATCTTACATAAGAGTACGGGACAGTAAGGCTTATTACTCAAGTTTATCAGACTGATTTTGCTCATTTTTGTTTTAAACTGAAGCTTGAGCAGTGTAGACGTACAGAAAATTTTGAAAGTTTGAAAAAGTTCAAAGCTCGAGCTTTAATAGCAATTAATGTCCTCCAAGCCAACAGGCAGGGCAGCCCCTCCACTAGCAGGGTAACAGACAGCCCTCCTCGGCCAATCAGTGTGGCATGAAGGTGGGCTCTGGGCACAGCCGTGAGGTTAGGATGACACCACCAGTGGGGAGGGGGAAGGGGCTAGAGGCAGCCAATCTGGGCGCACGAGGGAAGGGGAGGGGCCACATTGCATGCAAATTTCAGTGAGGGGGTTCACTATGCATGAGCCATATTTGCATTATTTGTGAGCCCCTCTATGGTGAGGGGGCTGAAGGGCAACAAAGCAGGAAATGAGCAGGACTACTAGTGCAAGGAAGCAGCACCTTTGGAATTGGGAACAGAATCATCGTTGGGAGAGATCCATGCTAGGAAACAGTGAGAGCCCTGACAAGGGGGAAGGGGCTGTAGCTCAATGGGAGAGCACAGGCTTTGCATGTAGAATGCCCCAGGTTCAATCCCCAGGATCCCCAGGTAAGGTTGGGAAAGATCCCCCAGGAAAGACACCTATCTTAATACCCTGGAGATCCGCTGCCAGTTGTTGTAGGCCCGGGGTGCAGAAACTCAGGCCTGGGTTTCATTCTGCCCCTCTGAGATTCCCCAGATGGCCATCATCCCCTTCATCTGGCCCCACCCCTGTCCCGCCACCCAACTGGTTTGGTCATTTCCCTAGCCTTGATGTGGTTTTTCTCCCATTATACATCATTGAAATGCTTCTCCTAAGGCTTAGTTACTAGCAGTAAGAGCTTGAAGCTAAAATATGCTGGTATTTGTGTCCCATTCCTTTCACCTTTGGCCTTGCCCAACACTGGAATGTGGTCCCCGAAAGATTCTCCGAGATGGATTTCGGATCTCTGGTTGAAAGAGGTTTTGCAACCCTGATGTAGACAATACTGAGCCAGATGGACCAATCGCCTGATTTGATATAAAGCAGCTTTTATGTTCCTATGAGTTGTAGGATAGGGAGCCCTAAAAACCTTGTGTGTCATCCGAAGAAATGCAGAACACAGTAAGGAGCACAATGTTCCTGGGAAGTGTAGATCATTAAGCAGTGGTGTAGTGGAAGGAGAACAAAAGCACCATGGCTTTTCTCAGAGTAGGAGCAATCATCTGCTCTGGCAAATGAATGAGGTGATAATGTAAGGTGACCATATGGAAAAGAGGACAGTGCTCCTGTATCTTTAATAGTTGTATGGAAACAGGAATTTCAGCAGGTGTCATTTGTATGCATGCAGTACCTGGTGAAATTCCCACTTCATCACAACAAGTAAAGCTGCAGGAGCTATACTAAAGTGACCAGATACAAAAGAGGGCAGGGCTCCTGCAGCTTTAACTGTTGTGATGAAGAGAGAGTTTCACCAGGTGCTGCATGCATACAAATGACACCTGCAGAAATCCCTCTTTCAATACAACTGTTAAAGATACAGGAGCCTTGTCCTCCTTTTCATATGGTCACCCTATATGATGCTTTCAAGTTTTACTGTTGCTTGTGACACATTAGCATGAAGGAAATCAGAGAATGAGGAGAATAAGCCAGCAGAAGCTGAATACGCCTTTCATTTTCTTTCCTTCCTGCTAGCAATTTAAACGGTAACGCTTGCAAGATATTTTTGGCATTTTTAATTCAAAGCTAAAGGTTGCATTGCAGCTGGCTGAAGACCTCTCTGTGTGTTTTACGAGTTGAATCCATGTAGTGAGAAGTTCAGTGGAGTTCAGTGCGGCTTACTCTCAAGTGACTAGGTATAGGGTTACAATCATGCTCCATGAATTTAATTGTGAGATTTCATTAGTGGCTTGCTTATTTTAGATGCCTGTGTTATGATGAAGCCCTTAACCAGAGTGTTAGGTCTTTTGAGTAACGGAAAAGCAGGATATGAATACATACAACTTGGGGACATGGCTGTGGATTCTCATATGGGGGCTTGTTTGCAATAGCAGAGGCAGTAAGCCTATATACACCAATTGCTGGGGATCATGGGTGGCAAGGTGCTGTTGCCCTCGTGTCCTGCTTGTAGGTTTCCCGTAGGCATCTGGGTAGCCATTGTGTGAACAAAATGCTGGACTAGATGGAGCCTTGGTCTGATCCAGCAGGGCTCTTTATATGTTCTTAATTTTTACCTTTAGGCACTTTTGGCACTATGTAGCCACTATGAACACCATATATATATATATATATATATATATGAGTGTGTATGTGTGTGTGTAAATTTGGGGATGGGGCATAGCAGCAGTTGTACGTGGCCTGTAGCCCATGTGCCTCCCCCTGTCATTGACAAGCAATCAAAAGAGAGCTTGGTATTGGAGTCCCACTGGTACTCTTGTCACGTGCTGAAAATGACAGAACATAGGGTCTTGGGACAGTGAGGGGAGATGGGCAAGGCAAAGGGGATAGTCCTAATCATGTTGTAGGGAAGCAGCAGAGGGTAGGGTGACCATATGAAAAGGAGGACAGGGGGCTCCTGCATCTTTAACTGTTGTATAGAACAGGGAATTTATTTATTTATTTATTTATTTTATTCCATTTATATACCGCCCCATAGCCAAAGCTCTCTGAGCGGTTTGTATGCATGCAGCACCTGGTGAAACTCCCTCTTCATCACAACAGTTAAAGCTGCAGGAGCCCTGCCCTCTTGACCAGATACAAAGGATACAGGAGCTCTGTCCTCCTTTCCATATGGTCACCCTAGTACAGAGGCCACCAAGCTTGAGGGGGCCCTGAATGGTGCCCCCTGCCCCTGTCTGCTCTCCATACCACCCTGTTTTTTAAAAAACTAGGTGGCTGCTGCTGCTGCTGCTACTGCTGCTACTGCTGCACTGCCAAAGGAAAGAGCTCTGCCAGCAGGCTGCCAGGGAAAGGATATATTGCTCTTGCCACTCTTGCCAGAGGCCTGAACTGATCATATGCAGAGAGCTTTTGAAATTAGGCTGAGAGCTGCCTGAATTGGGCCAAGAGCTGCAGTTTCCCCAGTCCTAGGCTGACCAGATAAAATCCAGGTCAGGGTTCATGTAACTTTAACAGTTGTAGAGAAAAGAGAATGTCATCCAGTGTCATTTGTATGCAATTAGTTCCTGGTGATATTCCCTCTTCATCACAACAGTTAAAGTTGCAGGCACTATACTAGAGTGACCATATACAAAAGAGGGCAGGGCCCCTGCAACTTTAACTGTTGTGATGAAGAGGGAATTTCACCAAGAACTAATTGCATACAAATTACACTGGCTGAAATTCCCTTTTCTCTACAACTCCTAAAGTTACATGAGCCCTGACCTGGATTTTATCTGGTCACCCTACCCAGTCCTATCTTTGCCATGGAACCATTCAGGCAGGAATTTGGAGCATACATCCAGGGCGTCACTGAGCTATATTGTAGGAGGGCCCCTCAAATGCAGTAGGGCTGGCTTACTACATTTTGAATTAAGTAAAGAGATACCCATCACCATCTAAAGAGGAGGCCTCTGTCAGATTATTATTCCAGCATCTAATATAACCTAACGGCACTGTTGGGCCTAAATGAGCCTTCATATAATAGGTCAGGGCATTTCAGAGCCTCGTGGCCCCTTTAAGAAAGAGTCACGTGCTCACACTTTTAGCAGCAAAACAGACACCTGAGCTGGTGAATCAGTATCGCAAGAGTCCTGTTTCCCAGGGCAAGGACAGCCAAGGTGACCATGCTATCCTCACTAGGAAACCAGGAAGGGTTCAAGGCTAAACCTTCCTCTAAAATAAGGCTGAGCAACTTCAGGCAATCCGAGGTTTTAATTTCCAACCCCCAGACTCTCCTGCGAGCCACATTTCTGCCCCTGTAAAAAAAAAAAATCCATCGAATTTCAGCAGTACAGAAGTGCCGAGGGGTGCACTGAAGACAGCAGGGGGAGGGAGTAATATGTGGCGCACCCCTACCCTTAAACAATATTGCTGCTGCTTATCTCTGTACTGTATTGCTTTCCCATAGAGCAGCCCTGGGAAAAGCTTGGGGCATTTCGACACAAGGCTTTTATTGTGTGTTCATGATTGGTCACTTAGGTTTTTTCGTGAATCCATTCCATGGTGAAACTCCCTCTTCATCACAACAGTTAAAGCTGTAGGAGCTATGCTAGAGTGACCAGATACAAAAGAGGGCAGGACTCCTCTAGCTTTAACTGTTGTGATGAAGAGGGAATTTCACCAGATGCTGTATATATAACAATGACATCTGCTGAAATTCCCTATTCAATACAACTGTTAAAGATACAGAAGTGCTGTCCTCCTTTTCATACGGTCACCCTATTTTACGCCACTTTTAAGTGTGATAATTTTCCAGTGAATTTCTGGAATCCCGCTATATCACAGCGCCATCTAAGTAGCTAAGTACCATATAGAACTTGCCGAGAAAGAAAATCCCTAGAAAAAAAAATATGTAAAGGAAGCAATCTTAATCCTGCAAGGAATCTAGAAAGCCCCAGTAAGGGTGCAGGATTTTAGCCTCATTTGGAGAATCCGTTGGAGAAAGGAGAGGGATCATCTATTTGAAAGGGGGCAGGCCATGTTGCTATAGTCCTTGGGTTACTGCCAGTGAGATGAGAGTAAATAAGGTGTAGTGGCTAGAGTGTCAAACTAGAGTGTCTCTACATGAGCAATTTATTGCACACTCACGGAACTTTGCAGTGCTGTACATGATGCCATCAACCTCCAGGTGGTCTCCTGCATCTTTCCCTGGTAATCTCGCTTTTAAAAAGATCAGAAATAATGCACTATTTAAAATTATCATGGGATATTGCAGGATAATCACAGTGTGCGAAGTCGGTGTTCTGCTGTAATACAGCCACTACATGATGCTATTTCATTGGACTTTATGGAGCATTGCTGAGAGGGGAAGTTTTCAATTACAAATCACGTGGTCACCATCTAAAGAAGCCCATAGTAAATGTGAAAAGATCCCAAAAGAGGAAAGCCTAGTAAGAATACGGGTTTTTTTCACTTAAGGTAGAGACGCTTTAGGACTAGGGAGACGTAGATTTAAATTCCCACTTGGCTATGAAGCCTACAATGGAGTGATCTTAGGCTATTGATTCACTGCATTCAACTTCAGATGTACATATTTCAGCCTATTATACAGATACGCACAAGCCTGTTGCCCACACACTCTGTCCTGCCACCCCTTCCTTTCCTTCCCAGCACTACACAGTACAGTAGTTCTTGGATTATTTAGTGATAGCTCCCTGTTACATTCAAACCACAGCTACCATGATTGGAACAAATCACGATCGTACTTCAAACTGTGGTTTAAAATGCTAGTTTCTTCCTGTTCTGATAATCAACCCTGGTTATGGGCAATTAACCCAGTGTTGAATGGGATGGTGCAAGGCCATAGTCCATGGTAACAAAGCTTGTGCATATCTTGGCCTAATATGCCTTGATATGTATATCCGAAATGGGCCATACTCTCTCAACCTAACTTCGATCACAGGGTTGTAAGGGAAAAAGAGGGGCGAGCATTGTATATTGCCCAGAGTACTTTGGAGGAAGTGCAGGATAAACATGTAATGAAATAAAATAATTATGATCAAAAACAAAAGATAAACAGCACCAAGATAGTTTTAGAGGAAGGGCTAGCCTTGAATGATATGGTTCCATTGAACTCCAACCAGTTCATTAAAGATCAAACAGTTGAATCAGATCAGAGCAACAAGTTGCAAAGCACACTGAAATTAATATAAATGTCTAAGCTATACCAAACCATCAGACTAGAGATACAAGTAACCTTCTGCCACATTGGCCGTTCGGAGGGGTGGATAGTTAATCCCCATTTGGTAATCTGGATCTTTACATGTACCAGACATACATTTCATGGAGAAGATAGATAGATGATGATGATGATGATGATGATAGATAGATAGATAGATAGATAGATGATAGATAGATAGATAGATAGATAGATAGAATAATCATTTTAAACTTTTCCTATTTTAATAGTGTATTTTTGAATCACGAGGTGTTTTATTTTTTGTAAGCTTTTAGGCTGCATCCAGATTTAGGCAGGTGTAACTGGATTGGCTGAAGCATATTTCCACACCCCTCTGCCCCATGGCTGTCCTCCCCCCCCCACTCCTAGTGTTGAATGGGGTGGAGCTGTGATGCGGAAGTGAGAGGGATCCACAAAAATCAGACAGAGGCACCCTATGTGGAGTCAGCTCTGCGCACAGACCTCACACACTAGCAGGTTTTTTTTTATTTTTTAAATGTTAACACTTTAAAACTATAGCTAGGGGGCACCTGTATGTTGCCACTTAGCTGATTCCTTCAAAACCCCGGAACATCTGCTGCGAGGCAGAATCAATAAAGTTACATGGCAGGTGGGAGCGCAGACTATCCAACCAGGAAAAACCTCAGCGCCGGCAGCCATTTGGCTTGTTAAGTCAGCCTCCTGCCCTGCATTCCTGCACTTACCCAGCACTTGGATCCACCCCTAGCAATGGCCACTTACTTAACTCAAACTGAGGCCACCGCTGACAGACGAAGAAACAACATGGTGACCTTGGAGCAACTGAAAAAGTCACAGTAAAATTACACCGTGAAAAGGCACAGTTTCAGAGGCGAAAGCCCAGTTTGCCTGCGAGTTGGTGGCTACATCATATAAACAACGCAGTGCCTCTGTGCAGCCACGACCAGGTATACAGGGCATATAGACAAGCCCGTAGTCTGAAGTCATGAACTCTGGTGACAGAGACATACATGAAGAGCTTAATACTGTCATCCTCAAGATGTGACTTAGACATAAACTGGTGTGTGTATGTATGTGTACCATCCCCATTTATGGGCCGGGCATTCTATATTTTCTTCCTTACTTCTGAGTTTTTACAGCCCCGTGTTTCGTCTTTTCTTCCCCGAGGACTTTCTGGAACTTCACATATGCTACTGGTTTGATGCCCTCTGATGGCCATAACCTGAAATTTCAGGTCTATACGTCTGCTGTATCCATTCAGTTTATTGCAGTTGCAACAGAGATGAAGTCAATTGAACCTTGAATGGTGCGCAAATATTAAAAGCTACCCTCATCGACAGAACAACCCAGTTAAATAACTTGTCGGCAATAAGCCATAATTGCTGTACCTTTGCTGTGAGGCACTGTTAATGTTTCAGGAAGTCAAGTCTGTAAAATGTGACCTTACCAGTGAAGACATGCAGAAATTGCCAGTTGCAGGGAACAGGCAGAGAAATGGCTAAGCAAGACTTGTCCCATTCACCCACTGCAAATAACATGCGCACAAACACAAGCGCATGAATATTAGCCATCAAGTACATACCAATGCACATACATGTACATGCAAACATATAATGGTTTATATCAGTCACCCCAACCTGGTGCCCTCCAGATGTTTTGGACTACAACTCCAATCAGCCCTAGCCACCATCACCAGTGAGCAGGGCTGATGGGAGTTGCAATCCAAAACATCTGGAGGGCACAACATTGGGGAAAGCTGCTTTATATGCCCGGTTAGTGAAGGGGAAGGAGCCCCTCCAGAGATGGGGCATAAGGGGAGAATCATCCCTGCTGCTTCATTCCCCTCGTGTCCTCCTCTCCTCAACCCTCCCCTTTCTAGCAGCTTGACTGGTGGGTGTGAAAGAGAAGAGAGGGGAAGGCTGGCAGGCAGGCACCTGAGCCAGAGCTGCCAACAATCATCTCAGGGTGGGAATTGACTGAGCATGCTCAACCCAATCCAACGGGCCACATACCAGTGGGGGAATAAGGCCTAGGCATCCGTAGAGGGTTCAATTTGATTCTGTATTGGTCTTCTGCAAGGGCACTGTTCTCTACTCTTTAAGTTGACATACACCCGCACCCTCTGGGTTGCTGACGTTCCAGTTTCAATCTTTTATCATCCTCACATGGGCTGGGTTTGGGGTTTTATAGTTAATTTTGTGAACTGACCAGAGAGCTTCGGCTATTGGGCAGCATAGAAAGGAAATAAATTAATAAAAATGTTAAAAAGTGAGTAAGATGGAACATGATGGAGGTTTATAAAAATTACTTCTGGTGTGGAGAAAGTGGAAATGTATAAGTTTTCCCCCCTCTAGTAACATCAGAGTTCAGAGTTAACTAATAAACAGATGAGTGGAGATTCAAAGCAGACAAAAGGAAGCAGAGATGGTGCCAAGGGTTGTCATCATTGGGGTTGGGGGGCAGGTATCACTAGAGCCTCCTGGCCCTGCTGCTTCTCCGGCCTCTGTGAACAAGCCAGCAGCGAGAGGAGCAAGGGGAATGAGCAACAACTGAGCTATATGCTTTGCCCTCTCCAGGGCTGGAGTAAGACATACTGAGACCCTAAGACAGGTCAATATTCAGAGGACCCATATCATGAAAATAAAGAGGAAAAAAATATATTACATTATAGTAGAAAGGATAATTCAAGGCAATACCCAATATTAGGGGTGACTTGAAGTTAAACAGATAGCATTCTCTGAAGATGGATATAAAAGCACTAATAAAGTAAAGGCACAATCCTGTCCGGAGGCTGGCGACTATCCTGTGCAGGGTAGCTGGAGCACAGAGGGGACTCTCTCCTCTGTACTCTGGCCACCCTGCATTTTTGCTTAGACAGTCGATGTCACCTGTTTGGGCACAGTTGGGAGAAGGAGGGAAGGAGGCTAGGGACCCAAAAGGAAGCTGTACATTTATTTATATTATTTATTTATTGCATTTTTATACCACCCAATAGCCAAAGCTCTCTGGGTGGTTTACAAAAATTAAAACCATAACAATTATTCAAATATAAAACAACAACAGTATAAAAACATAGCATATGAGAACACAAGCGGGATAAAACCAAGCAGCAATACAGATTTAAAATACAAATTTAAAACAGCAAAGTTAAAAATTAGAGTAATAAACTGTTAAAATACTGAGAAAATAAAAAGGTCTTCACCTGGCATCTAAAAGAGTATGATGTAGGTGCCAGGCGAACCTCTCTAGGGAGCTCATTGCACAGCTGGGATGTCACAGCAGAGAAGGCCCCCCTCCTGGTAGCCAACTGCCTCTCTTCTTTTGGCAGGGGCTCACAAAGAAGGACCCCTGAGGATGACCTTAGGGTCCGGGCAGGTACATATGGGAGGAGGCGTTCCTTCAGATAACCTGGCCCCAAGCCGTTTAGGGCTTTGAATGTTAATACTGGCACTTTGAATTGGGCCCGGACCTGGACCAGCAGCCAGCGAAGCTGGAAAAGGACTGGCGTAATATGGTCTCATTGGCCAGTCCCTGTTAACAGTCTGGCTGCCCTGTTTTGTACCAGCTGAAGTTTCCAGACCGTTTTCAAAGGCAGCCCCACATATAACGCGTTGCAGTAATTCAGACGAGAGGTTATCAGAGCGTGGATAACTGTAGCTAGGCTACCTCTGTCCAGATAAGGGCGCAGTTGGTATATCATCCTAAACTGATAAAAGGTGCTCCTTGCCACTGAGTCCACCTGTGCCTCAAGTGACAGTTCTGGGTCCAGGAGCACCCTCAAACTCTGAACCCGATCCTTTAGGGGGAGTGCAGCTTCCCCGGTCTCCTCCCCTCCCCACACCCAGGGCCACCCCCTTTTCAGCTTTTCCACACTGTTTCCAAGCATGGAGATATAGCCAGCACAGACAGAAAAATGCTGGCTACAAGGAGGTGGGGCAGGGGGGAGCACAGTTCCCAGAAAGTGAAAAATCCAATTTCCCAAACCTGAAAAACACTAAACATTATTTACTGGCCATAGGATTGCTCCCTTCATTGATTTGAACTTCTTTTAAACTGGCTCTAGTTTGTGCTTATTGCCTCCAGTGCTAAATGCTGTATTGCCATGCTTTCTCTCTATATAAAGCAACTCTGCTGTAAATCACACTGGACTTTCCAAGATATTTAAGCCAAAGCAATTTCATTTATTTATTTATTTATTTATTTATTGCATTTCTGTGCAGCCCAGTAGCCGAAGCTCTCTGGGCAGTTTACAAAAATTAAAACCATGATAACTATTCAAAATATATATTAAAAACAGCATAAAAACATAGTATAAAATACAATATAAGACCACAAGCAGGATAAAACTGAGCAGCAATGCAGAAATTAATACGGATTTAAAATACAAATTTAAACAACAAGGTTAAAAATCAAACTGAAGAACTGTTAAAATACTGAGAAAATAAAAAGGTCTTCACTTGGTGTCTAAAGGAGTATAATGTAGGTGCCAGGCAAACCTCTCTAGGGAGCTCATTCCACAGTCGGGGTGCCACAGTAGAGAAGGCCCTCCTCCTGGTAGCCACCTGCCTCACTTCCTTTGGCAGGTGCTCTTAGTTATCTTACATCTTAGTTATCTCCAGTATATGTAGAGGCTCCTCATAATACAGGGCCCTGAGCCATGGCTTACTTGGTTTCTTCTTTAATCCAGCACTGGTCCTCTGAGCAATGGTTCTATTGGGCCCAGAGGGAGAGGCAAGCCAATGAGCAGCAGTGACAGTAGCAAGGAGGAGGGCCCCTCAGAAAGTATCTTGCCCATGCCCCCACCACTGAAACCTGGAACCAGCACTGAAACAAAGTACTTCTTCCCACAACACGTAGTTAAAGTATGGAAGTTGCTGACCCAAGAGGATCTGATGGACACTGCCTTAGATGACTTTAAAGGGGACACTAGACAAATTGATGGAGGATAAGGCTACTAGCCATATGGTACATTCACGGTCAGAGGCAACTGCTGGGGAACATGAGAAGGAGAGGGCTATTGTCTTCATGTCTATTTGACCACTTTGGAAATTGGGTACTGGGCTAGATAGACCTTTTGTTCTGATCCATGGTTTGGGTCCAGGTTACCTGCGGGATCGCCTTCTCCCGTACAATCCGCCCCGCACGCTCAGGTCCTCTGGGAAGAACTTACTGCGGTCGGCCAAGACTAGGCTGACAACTGTTACCCAGAGGACCTTCTCTTCTGCCGCTCCCAGACTGTGGAATGACCTGCCGGAGGAGACTCGTCAACTTAACAGTCTTTTAGAATTTAAGAAAGCTATAAAGACTGTTCTCTTCCGGCAGGCATATCCAGTGTAATTTTTAGAATGTTTTTAGGATGTTTTAGGATGTTTTAATGCAGTTTTAATAATATTTGTCATGTTTTAATTAGTTTTATGTATTTTATCATGCTGTTGTTCCCCGCCTCGATCTAGATGGAGAGGCGGGTAAGAAATAAATCGTTATTATTATTATTATTATTATTATTATTATTATTATTATTATCCAGGAAGGCTGTTGTTCTCTTAAGAGAGTTTCGGCTATTGGGTGGTATAGAAATTCAATAAAGTAAATAAATTATGCTAGAGGCAGGCTGCAATCCTCTCTCTCTCTCTCTCTCTCTCTCTCTCACACACACACACACACACATCATAGCCTCTAGTGCAGTCATACACTTTCGCATACAAATTCCACATTTGGCAAAAATTTCAGTTTCGAAGGCGTTGAGGATTTTCACATTTCACATTTGAAATTCAACTTTGGCAGGTATTTCTGAACCAAATTCCTACACCTTTTGGTCTGTAATGAAAAATATCCACTTGTCAAATTCTGTGAGATTACACCTTGTTTTCTCAGCATCTATAAATAGACCGTGGGGTGGGAGTGGGGGTTGAAAATTGTGTTTTGAATTTCTGCATTCAACCTTGATTAGGATCATTTGCTTGAGAAATTCCATTCATCACTCAAATGGATGTCAATTCTTATAATGTAACAACTAAAGCTATATCGACACCCCACTTCTGGTTTCTATAGGTGAATCTCCTTTTCGATTCAGGATCTGCATACACAACAAGGTGCCACCCTTGAATGGAATCTCCTTTAAAAAATGAATAAAGACTTTACCCTTGTCCTCAGGTATTGCCCCAGTACATCCCAGTATCCTTCCTCTTCTCTTGATTCACTCTATTCTTTGGCAGAATAAACTATACAAAGTGCATGGTCACTAGGTGGCAGTATCACTGCACATAAACCCAGCATTAGTAGGCATGAAGGACGGAATTAAGAAAGGCTAAGAAAGGCGCTTTTTGCTGGAAAAGGAAAGGTGAAATCCTGGTTGGGCATCGGCAGCAATGCCATTATGGAGCTGTCAATATCTAGGAAAAAGAAAATATCCTTGTGTTGAGAAGCAGCTATCACTGTTTATTTGTCTGTTTGTTTGTTACATTTGTGCCTGTCTTTCCACCAAAGGGAGCTCATGCCAGCTAATGGCAATAAAATACAAATATAATACACCAATAACATATGGTTAAAAAAAAATAAAAGCATGGCAGGTAAAACTCATCAATAAAACATAAAAATGAATTTAACCTTTTGCACCATATTTCTAAGAGCCATAAGTTGGCTTATGGGCCAAAGCCCTATCTTAATGGGGTTTTTTTAAGTATTTCCTGCCAATAGAAGATCATCAGAGATGGGATTAGTTGGACCTTCCTTGGCAAGATATTCCAGTGATTGGGAGCAGCTACTGAGAAGGCCCTTTTTTGAGTACCTGCCAAACATGTTTCAGATGTTGGCAGGACAAAAAGTTCTGAAAGGTCTTAAAACCTGGGCAGACTCGTGTGGGGAAAGGCAGTCTTTCAGACAACCTGGCCCAAAGTCATGCAGTGCTTTGCAGGTCATAACAGGCACCTTGAATTGTGCCCAGAAATGGTCTTGTAGCCTGTGAAGCTGTTGTAACAAGTGAGTCACGTGTTCCCTGTAATCCACCCCGGACAATAGTCTGGCTGCAACATTCTGGAAAAGTTGAAATTTTTGGATGCTCTTCAAAGGCAGCCCCATGTAGAGTGTGTTGTCATTGTGCAGGCCAGAGAAGCCAGATGAGGCTGGGGGGAAATCTGCAATACTGGCACTTGGATTTCAATTAGGGTGGGTCACGGCTCTTTGGGAAATTACAGGTTTTTCAGATGCAAAATGGGATAGAGCTCCTGTGCCTCTTAGGGTGACCAACTGTCAGGATTTCCCCTGATTTGTACTGGTTTTTATTCTATCCTGTGTGTCAGAGGGGATTTTCTGTAATATTCTATAATGTCCTGGAATGACATACTTTCCCCTTTAAGGCCACCATTTGCGTGGCGGGTAGGGGAAATTATGTGGTTTCTGGAGGCATGGCGTTCCCACCAATGGGGGCCTTAAAATAAAAGCGTGTCATTCCGATTGGAGCAATGGGGGGGGGGGGGGAATGACACGCTTTCTCCTCCAATCAGGCCTTTAAGGCCTTGTTTGGAGTGGAGGAGGGGAAAGTGCGCTTTCCGGGGCCTCTGGAAAGTGGGTCATTCCCCTTCACCATGCTAATGCCCCAATTGGAGTAATGTGGCGGGCGGGAATGACACACTTTTCCCTCCTCCACTCCAATCAGTGCCTTTAAAGTAGCGGGGGGGGGGGGATGACGTGCTTTCTGGAGGCCCCAGAAAGCCACCTTCTCACCCCACCCCCCGCCCCTGGGTATTCTCTTTTTTGGTTTCCCAAATATGGTCACCCTAATGGTGGTGTAGAAGAGGGAATGTCAGCAGATGAGACTCACAAAGAGAGGAAAAGCTGCACTCTCCAAAATTCTCTCATCTATACAACGATTAAACATCTGGGAGTGTTGACCTCCTATAGAACAACATAGCAAGCTGCTGGACTCTATTTGTCCAGACCATTTGTCCATGTAGCCCAGGATGGTCTATTTTTTGACTGGCAGTAGCTTTCCCAAGTCTTAGACAGGAGAGCTGTACTGATCTTTTTTTAAACTGGAGTTGAACCTGGGGGAAATGTGAGCTCTCCCAGTGCTTGAACTACAAGGGGGCAGGGGACTGAGGTCTCTCAGCCCTCCTACTTTTTAGGCCAGTTCCCTTAACTACTGATTTGGGAATGCTACAGAGGGGGAGGAGCATGATTTGGCTAAATTGGGGAGGGGCGAGTTAAAAGGATGTATTTATCTTAACTATATTTATGAATCTCTTCCATTAAAAGGAATTTCTAAGCAATGCGCAAAACAACCAAGTATAGGTCACAATTAAATACTGTATATTATTTTTGTAAGCATAAGACATTGGCCCTGTTCAGAAGACACCTTAAACCATGGCTTTAACCACAGTGAATAAGGCAATGTGAACAACCACAGTGAATGGGGCCAATGTTTATTTATTTATTTATTTATTTATTACATTTGTATACCGCCCCACAGCCGAAGCTCTCTGGGTGGTTTACATAGGATTAAAAACAATTAAAAACAATATACAAAAATTAAAACAGCAAAAACATACAACATACACACAATCTGTACATTTAAAACCACTTCAACACCTCAAAAAGCTACAAAAACAAAACAAAACATTACCTTCCTGGGAATGGTTGCTGGGAAACGTATGTGCCAAAAATCCAGAAGATTCTAAGATTTGTAAGGTTTTGCTATGTTTTTCATTGCTTATAGTTTTATTTTCTGAACTTTTTGTAAACCACCTTGATTGGCTTCAGAAAAACTGTAAAGAAATACAATCAGCCAATCAATCAAAGCTTTCATTAACCCCCAACGTCACCTTCCCATAATTTGAGCACTGCGCTCTACCACTAAGCTATGGTCCTTATGCATCTGGTTACCTGGCATGAAAAGCAGTGTGTGGGCTCTTTCTTTTCCTTTCCTGTACTCTCCTTTGGTACTGCTTAGCTGTACTCAGCACTGGCTTGTTGTATCCTTGTCAAAACAGAGAGGCGCTGAGTTGGGTCAGAGGATAAATGTCTTTGGTCAGACTTGGCAAATGGAAGTTTGGTTCACAGTATTTCATTGTATTAGATGGGGTTGCCAACTGATCAGAAAAGCAACAGCCTGTCCTGTCCCTATGCCTATAACAGCAGCTTGACCTTAAAATTTAGAGGTAAAGCTTGTCCTGGCAGAAGATAAGCATCATTTGCTGCTGTCTACAGATCAAGCTGCTCTTAACGGGCCCAGGAACAGGGGCTGGCAACTTTAACATTAGGGGTCAGGAAGGAAATTCCTTCCTGATCAGATGAGGGGAGGGAAGCGTAGTTTTTCGTTATAGCATCTGACTTGAATGATTTTTTTGAGTCCTCTTTAGTTCTGCAGAGGGCTGAACTGCGGGCTTGATGAGCAGCATTTTGCAAGTGATGGTAATATTTTTCCTCTCCCCTTTATGAGAAGCAATTCTTGCTGATCAAGAAAATCAAGCTCACAGGGCAGGCATCTTGCTGTGATCAGGATAGTTTGTTGTTTAATGTGGTTGGGGGTGGGGTAGAGTGAGCAGTGTTACCTGTGTGTGCGCATATGTGTATGCATGGTTTATGGCCTTCTGATTTGTTCCAGTTGTATAGCACTTTTGGGTCTTATCTTGTATTAGACCAATTGTGTTAATAGAAGTAGCAGGGATTCTGAATGTTTAGAGCAGAATCACATGTGTGTTTACTCAAAAGCAAGTACCACTGTATTCAGTGGGGCTTATTTTCAACAGGAAATTGTACTTAGGATTGTAGCCTAAGAAAGTGGCATCTGAATGGAAAACACAGACATCAGAAAAATACTGTGCAACTTGAAAGCTTGTTACTTTTATGAGCACAGTTGGCCTAATAAAAGTAGCAGCTGCATCTTTTTCTGGATCCTACCAGGTCCCATTTCCCCCCCCCCACCCTGTTTCAAATTGCTTGTGGTTGCCCCTCAAGGCACCCTATGTTTATGGTAACAACTTCCAAAGAGAAAACCACGTTAGTATGTTAGGCTGACCATCTGAAAAGGAGGACAGGGCTCATGTAACTTTAACAGTTGTAGAGAAAAGGGAATTTCAGCCGGTGTCATTTGTATGCAATTAGTTCCTGGTGAAATTCCCTCTTCATCACAACAGTTAAAGGTGCAGGCACTATACTAGAGTGACCATATACAAAAGAAGGCAGGGCTCTGCAACTTTAACAGTTGTGATGAAGAGGAAATATCACCAGGAACTAATTGCATACAAATGACACAGGCTGAAATTCCCTTTTCTCTACAACTGTTAAAGTTACATGAGCCCTGTCCTCCTTTTCAGATGGTCAGCCTAAGTATGTTGCAAAAAAGAACCATGAGTCGGGGGGGGGGGAACCTTGAGTCGGGGGGGAACCTGAGTGTAACTCTTGGGTCCTCCAACTACCATTAGCCCCAGCCAGCGTAGCCAATGGTCAGGGAGGATGGGAATTGTAGTCCAACAGCATCTGATGGGCCATAGACTCCCTACCCCAACCTTAAAGGCGAACAGATTTATTGTAGCGTAAGATTTGTTGGGCTAGAGTTCATTTCAATAGATGTGTAAAGTGTTATTTTCGATGGGTAGATGTATACAGAGATACAGAGGAGGGAATGTAAAATAGTGGGGTCAAATGGAATTGGCATGCAAAAAAATCTAGTCTGTGACTTTTCTATGTCAAGCAGAGGGCTACAACATTTACAGCACAATCCTATGCATGGTTACTTAGAAGTCACTTTCACTGAGTTCAGCGGGGCTTGTTTCCTAGAAATCACACCCGACATTGCCACCTCGGATGATAAATCAGCCAAGTTAATTGATAAATCACATTTTGATTCATTTCAGGTGTTGTTGTTTTGAAAGTGTCCCTCCAATTAATCAGTAGATTTTAAAAACTATTTTAATTATTTTTACTAGAAATATAGAATTCAACAGCCTTTGCCATATGAGTTGTTGAGGTTAGAGTATAGCACACAAATAACATTTCTTGCCACTCAGGATGGGGCATTCATGTACCCTGTGTTATTAAACGGGGCGGGGGGAGGTAATGCTAAAACACATTCTAAAACTCCATATCTCTGATCGGTGAGCCATGTCTTCCAGCATACATATGCTCATGCGAACACCCCCATCTCCAATTGCACACACAGCCTGTCTCAGTCCCATCTGTCGCGTCACACTCTGTCCTTGAGATCAGCACAATGGGGATCTTCTGCTGAGGCTATCAATAGCCTAATGCCAGTCTGCACAATCTGAGGCTTACGAAGCCAGACACAGCCTACCGAAGTGGTACTTGATAATCCCCCTGTGTTTGTACTCCCAGGCAGGCCACTGGCAAGGCCTGTGTCAAGGGTAGGCATGGTTGGGCACCTGCTAAGGACCCCCATCCCAGAAGGGCCCGACTGACAAAAAAAAACCCTGGAGTTGCTCCTCCGCTTCACCATTGCAATCTACTTGTTCACCTGACTCTTGCTCTGGCCCAGACAGTGGTGGTGGTGAGAAGGAGGAGCAGTTGCTGCCACTAAATGTTTGCTCATTGGCTCTCTGCTGTCAAGCAAGAAAGTGGGAGCAATGATGAGGAAGGGGATGAAGAGCAATAGCAAATGTGACCATCCCAGTGAGAAGGTAGGCTGACTGGGGGAGGGAGCCTATGGCAGGTGTCGTGCCCAAGGGCCAACAAAAGCCTGGAGGCCTTCACTGGCCACTTTACATGGCTCATGGGCTCCATCCAGTCTGGTGGGCCATATGTTGTCCAGGTCTACTCTAATATTTTCTGATGTGAGAAATATGACCCAGGGTTCATCATCCTTGTGTCAAACTGCGAAGTTTGAATTACATGAGCCTCCCAAAGATGGGCACAGTTTTTATAGGGGGGAACTCTGTTTATTTTATTTTACCTGAATTTCTCAGCTGAGGGGTTCACAAAAGGTGGCAACAGAATTATAGTACAGTGTCACTCTGAAAGGTACTATGACAGCTAAAAGCAAGTACTAGCTATTGCACTCTCCAGATGAGCTTAGGCTCTTTCTACACCTACGGGTGTAGAGGGAGGGAGGGAGGGAGGGGGGACGATCCCAGACGTACCTGCTTCTGGGATCGTAAGCCACTTTCTATACGGCAAGCACAACGTCCTGGATGTAAACAGGGCCGTCGCACCATTGTGCCCGCCATTTTGTTTTATTTTTCATAAAAAGGAACAGAGGAGCGCACTTGCACTCCATCGGAAAAGGAAGTCTATAAAAAAAAACACCTCTGAAATCGACTTGCTTCCCCCCTCTCTCCTGATGGGCACGGAGCCACCCTGTGCAACTCTGTGCCCATTTCTGGTGTCCACTTACTTGCAAGTAAGTGGACACCAGTCGGGATGGGTGCCCACACCTCCCCCAGTCTTGGGACATTCCTGGGACCACAGGAAGAATCAGGTTTTCCCAGGGATTCTTTATCCGTGGGAAAACCCATGCCCATCCCCCCTGCCCCCGGGACTCCGAGTGCATCATTTGGACATCCCAGGAGAAAAGGCCGGTGTAGAAACGGCCTCAGTCTAGACCCCCCAAAGCCAAGCTATTATTATTATTATTATTATTATTATTATTATTATTATTATTAATTTGAAGTTGTAAAATGGTTTTGGAAGAGGCTCAGGCTCTGACTCTAGTGAGTCTCCAGGAGGAGTGGGCCTCACAATTGTGAGTACCCACTGAAGATACAATTGAACATGCATATGATACGGTTTTTAAATGGCTCTTGGGATTTCTTATCGTTGATTGTTAAAATTGCTTAGGGGTGTGTGTGTGTGTGTGTGTTGTCTGTTTAAATGCTTGTAAGTAAATAGTTTTTATATTATGTACAACTTTGTATTTTTAAGGTTTTTAATCTTTCTGAATCACCCAGAGAGCTTTGGCTATTGGACAATATAGAAATGTAATAAATGAAATGAAAATGAAATTGTGGACATTCTGAGCGGAACGCAAGCCCCATTGAACAGAATGGGATTTACACCATGCTGTGAGAGAATACCTCCCTGTGCCCTGTTGATGCCCTGTTGTAGTGTAGTCACTGCATCCAAATTCATCCCCAGCTCAGGTAATTGCATATAAATAGCACCCCTGGGATCCCCACCTCCACCCCATACGCATACCTTCCAGGCCATTTCAGACTGTGTTGAACCCACAAGGGCATATGTATGTGCTAAAAGAGAGCTCGTCCAGCAGTTGTAGAGCAGGGGTGGGCAACCCCCCATTGTCCCCAGCCAGCATGACCAATGGTCAGGGAGGATAGGAATTGAACTTCAAAACATTGAAGTGGATTATGTTGCCGGTCCCTGCTATAGGGGCTGACCAGTGCAAGGCACAATGACTGGGGCGGGGCGAGAGGCAGATATTGCTTATCATGGGTCATAGATGCTGCAGCTCAGAGTGGTTTAAGGGCATTTGTTGCCTACTCAGAAGAACAAGCTCTTCAGTCAATTGAACTAACTGCAGGGGGGCAGGACTGCATTTTGGATTGTGTCCTGCCTGTCGGGCCATTTCCTCCCATCCATGTATGTGCTCTCTCTCTCTCTCTCTCTCTCTCTCTCTCTCAGTGTTTCTCTCCCTTGCTTCCGTGCCCCTTTCTCTGCATTATTCCAAGCTCCAGCACCCTAATTTCTGTGCCTTTTCCCTCTCTCTGTCAGCCGTTCCCCTTTGAGCTCCATCCGCCCTCGTTTCCTCCCTCCCTCTCCGTCTCTGCCTCCTTTCCTCTTCATCTCCCTGTGCCTCCCCTCTCTGCCTTCTCTCCTTCTCTCCTTCCTTGGTGTGGCTCTGGCATGCTCTAGGCGGCTCTCCGGAGGCCTGAGCCAGATGGCTCCCTAGATACGCGCACGGCACACGCACACTCTCTGCCTCCTTGGAACCAGCAGCTCTCGCTGATGCTCTGAGCTGCTGCCCAAAGAAGCTGCAGGCAGCTCCTGCAGCATCTAGTCTGAGCGGGCTCTCTCTGAAGTACCAGCTGAAGCCAGGGAGGTGCCAGTTCAGCCTGAGAGATTAGGAAAGAAGCAGAAAATGAGCTCGCAGGACATAGAGATCAGGGCTGGTTAAAGAGACATCTCCTCCAATGTCGGCCTCTCCTCGCGCTGAGCACATGGAAGGCAGCTGGACTGGCCGTGTCATGGAGCCGCCTCTTTTCCTCTTGGAGCAAACCAAGTTGCATGGCCTCCGCCACGTCCTCTCGGTGCACCTGTCCTGCCCCCACCGGGCCTTCTGGCTCATGGCCGTCCTCACCTCCTTGGCCCTGCTGCTCACCTGGTCCTCCAACCGCATCCACTACCTGCTCTCCTGGCCTGTTCACACCAAGGTGCACCTGCTCTACGCCCGCAAGCTCGCCTTCCCAGCCGTCACCCTCTGCAACAACAACTTGATCCTGCTGCGCCGCATGAGCCGGACAGACCTCCACCTGGGTGGCTACTGGCTGGGGCTCCTCGACAAGAACCTGCAGCCGGTTCCTGCTGTGCGGGCCCTGCTGCGGGACCCACGATGGCTCTGGCTGGGGAACCTGCTGAACTTCTCACACTACCTGCCCCCCTTGCCACCCCAGGAGCAAAACACCCACCGCTTGCTGGACAGACTGGGCCACCAGCTGGAGGAAATGCTGCTCTCCTGCCACTTCCAGGGCAAGCGCTGCGGCCCTCACAATTTCACTACCGTGAGTCAGGGTGGGAAAGGGGCCTTTGGGGTGGCATTTGCATCATACCCTGAGGGGTGGGGGGGAGTGCTGTCTTCAGGGTGGGCCATAGTTAATATTGGGTCCTACGATTGCAGAATAGCTATTTCGACCTGACCCCTAAGTAGATGTGTTTATGGAATATGGAATTTAGCCTGGTCCCTGGAGGATGCCAGTTTCCTCTTGTCAGCCCCAAAGAGGGGTTAGTGTTAGAAGCTTGAAGAATAAAAAGGATAAAAGGTTTGCTTTTTTTTTCAGAGCTGTGATACTTGTTCATGTTAATGAATCCAGGGGTGTGGTTGTACAACAATAAGTAAAAAAAAAAAGAGTTGTGCCTTTGCGTAGCCTTCGCGTCCACTGCTTCACTTTGCAGTCATAGAACATGGCATGTTGTTGTAGAATTTGGTGTTCTGGGAATTTCTGTAAGTTACTAGTCCTTACGGAAGTGAAGAAATATCTTGAGAACATACAGCCCGCCTTCTAATCTTGGAGTGATGCACAGCCCTTTGTTCTCCACAGCCGTAGCTGGCTACTCAGTGGTCGCCCACTCCTGCTGCTCTTCTATGTCCCTTCTCCATGCTTTCCCCCCCTATTTCTCATTTTTAAAAAATCCATATCCTTTCAAAGCCTTCAACTCGGAAGTAGGCACATTAGGCAAAATAACTAGCGTTTTCATGATATAGTCTAGTTGCATACACTAGGCGTCCAGATCAGAATACATCCAACTTAGATTGAGGAGGTGGATGAATGACCATTTAATGGGGTAATGGAGAGGGAGAGATGGTAGGAAATGGGTAGGGTAGATCGAGATTTCCCTTTTGTACTTTTAAGTCTGCTGCTGAATTGAGAAATGAGGCAGCCACAACTTCTCCTGTCCTGTTGTCTCCCTTTGCCTGTCAGCTATGCTGCACACGTGGAGTTAACAGGGTATATGGCTGCTAAACCAAAATTCCGTCCTGCTATTACGTTCCTGGGATGTTCTGAACCAAGGAGCACCCATGATGTCCTTTGGAGCAGTTTTGGTCTAGAAGGTGGGCTGTTCCCTGAAGAAGCAAATCTGAAAGGGTGATAACCAAGGCCCTTTCCACATCAGGCTGTTTGCCTGGGATGGCCCCAGGCTGATCCCTGTGTGCCAATGGTATGTATTAGGTACTTCCGGAATCGCCCTCCCTCCCTTTCTCTACACCCCTATGGTGTAGAAAGGGCCCAAGAATCAACAATATACCACTGGCAAGTCCCACTTCATAGCCATGTTAAGAATTTCTGAACGATGCCCAGCTTGCTGTTGAGATAGTGACCATGTTTGGATGTCACAACAACCCTGACATTTTTTTAAACCTCGGACTGTTGTTAATGAAGGCTAGATCTACATCCCAAGCAGGATACAGCGGTATGAAAACGGTATATAAAAGGCAGGAGCCACACCAAGCAGGATATAGCGGTATATGGAATGTGTCAATGGGCCCCAGCAATTGTCAGCGCACTTCAATACTGCTATAAAGCACTAATGTGGCTCCTCCCTTTTATATACCGCTTTCAACCTGCTATGTCCTGCTTGATGTAGATCTGGCCAAAGTGGGAGCAAGTGAGGGATCCCATCACCTAATTGCTCATGCAGAGGATAAACGACCCAGGGATGTTCTGCACCTCGGTTGTTTATTGTGATGTCCAAAGCAGGAATTCTGGATTGCTGGGAGAGAGACAACCCAGGTTTCAGCACAGAGCATTTCACTGGCTTCATCTGAGATCAGGTGAATTAAAGATGCTCACAGACATGGCCTGTCAATTGACTCTTCAGACATAACGCTCAAACATGGTTTAGCTTTGCATGAATGAGCCCGTGCAAGCCTCAGTGTCACATGCTCAACCTCTAATGTCCTCCCCCTTTTCATGTGCAAGAAGGAGATTGAAAGCTTCTCCTTTTGCTTCTTTTGCTTTAGAACTAACCACAGTTCTCCAAACCTGGGGAACTGTAGTTTGCTCTCATCATGGTTAGTTAACATACAATAGTTTGATCCTAGTTTACCACAAAGCCTATTTGGGTATTCCAATCTCCCACATGATTAGAATCAATGTGCTAGCTCCGCCCCCTCCCTCACTGTCTTCAGCCATCCCCATCCTCCTCCACAACTTGGGGGAAGGGCGAATGTGTGCACTACACTTAGAACCCTGGAAGATCAAGGTTTTAAATTGCATAGGAACTTTCACAAGTACAGCAGACTCCCTCCTGCAGACATTCATTCTCTGTGAGTTGGAGGGTGGCATGGAGGGCACTCAAAGAGCAGAGCAAGTGCACTCACCTTCACTTTCCCTCACACCGTTCTAATTGCATGGGCTACAATTAGAACAAACCACAGTTCCCCAAGTTCAGATGTTACAGGGAACTGTGTTTAGTTCTAAAGCCAAAGCAGACACGTGCACAAAGGAGGAGATGGGGACACATGAAACTGTGGCTTGCTGCACTCATTCCTGTAGCAGGAGACCATGGTTTAGTGGCACGTTTAGCAGACCTGAAATATGTGGCAGTCCTGCACAGACAACCATGATAAAAATAGGTAAGGAGATATGAGGAATCCCCCACCCAAGGCACTTATGTGTCATGGTTCCATTTTCTCCCTCTGTATTTGCAGTCATGACTCATGAAAGATTCTCAGTGGTGTGCTTTTATTGTTTGCGTTTAAAGGTGTATGTGGCTATATTTATTTGCTTGTTGTTCTGAACTAAATATATTACATCATTTCCCATCCCTTTCTTTTCCCAAATCCCTCCTGTATGGAGACATTCGGTGCAATGTTCTCTTATAAGTAAGACCTGAAGTCTTACACTCACTTCCTTGGAAGCATAAGCCCCACTGAATGCAGCATCACCTGCTTAAGAATAAGGATGCACAGAAGAAGGCTGCCCTTTTTCGTTCACTCCATTTCACTACTTTCTGTGAGGGGCACTGTACTTTCTCCAATCAGTTAAGGACATGTGGCTTCTCCTACCCAGCTGTCTCTGGTACTAGTGTAGGAGGATATTTAAGCCTGTTTGTGATCTGCGGTATACTTCTAATTTAGGGTGACCATATGGAAAGGAGGACAGGGCTCCTGTATCTTTAACAATTGTATAGAAAAGGGAATTTCAGCAGTTGTCTTTTGTATACATGCAGCACCTGGTGAAATTCCTTCTTCATCACAACAGCTTAAGTTGCAGGAGACCTGCTCTCTTTTGTATCTGGTCAAGACAACAGGGCTTGGAAATGGAGAAGGGCTTACTTGACCTTGGCCTCAGACAGCTATATAGAACGGGCCAACCTTGTCTCTTAGAGGCCCTTCTTCAGTTTCCCTAGCCTACAGAGGGGAAGTGAGTGGCAGCCCATTTCATTTCATTTATTTATTTTTTCATTACATATCTATACTGCCCAAAGTCAAAGCTCTCTGGGTGGTTTACAACAGATTAAAACATTAAAAACAATATACAAAATTTCATACCATAAAAACATGCAATGGACAGTATACACAGAGACAATATACATCTAAAAACAACTTTGGGCTATCAACCAAGCCTAAAAAAACAGAACTGGATGTGATTAAAACTCAGCACACGCTGCTAAATGCCTTGGAAAAGTGAAAAGTCTTGACCTGATAGCAATGTTGGCTCCAGGTGGGCCTCATCAGGGATAATCAGGGGGCAACCCCAGAAGGCCCTCTCGCTTGTTACCGTCTTTCGAGCCTCCCTCAGAGTAGGCACCTGGAGGAATATAGTGTAAGGGTAGGTTCATGTTGGGAGAGGTGTTCCGTCGGGTATTTGTAGTCCTGAGCCATGATAGGGCCTTCACAATTGTAGCATCCATCTCTGGGAGCCTCCTTGGTGCTACATCTGATGTCTTTTCAGTATCTGCTGTTGAAGACATTTCTATTTCCCTGGACTTTGAAAGATGTGGAGTTTATACTGTTTTAATGTGGCATGTTGTTCTTTCTCTTGCTACTACTATTTCATATGGTTTTTATGTTTGTTACTTGCTCTGAAAAGTTCCACCTGAAGGAGCTGCATAGAAATTCAACAAACAAGCAAGCAAGAGACATCTCCCAGAAACAACTCTCACCTCTCACAATCAGGGCAAATTCCTATATGCAAGTGCATCATTCTATGACTGGCAGCTGGACGCATTCAGCGACTCCACTGAAACTCCTGGTGCCTGAGTTGATATAGAAGTTCTATCCACTGTGTCAAATCCGTGATGGCCTTATTCACACATGCCAGTCATCCCTTGACATTGCAGTCATGGAGTGATGGAATGCACGCATGGAGCAACCCCAGACCTCACCCCTCTTTGTTGAGTCTTGACTCAGTTTGGTTTTTTTTTAAAATAATAATAAAAATAAATGGAAAGTTTGCTGTCTTGCAAAGCAACCTTCATTTCAAGATGACTCATTCCTGATTGCCCCTTTCATCCACCCACTCCTGCAGCTGCACTAGGAAAGAATTATATGCCAAGGAAGTCTGACTTCTGCAATTTGCATAAAATATGGACGTTAAGCACATTTCCATACATTTGCTTATTTTGCATAAATAATTCTTCTCCCCATCATGGACAGCAGCATAGAGCAGTACAGTGCATCTGCAGCCCTACCCCTTACTAACCTCTGGAAATCCTGCTCAGCCCTACTCCTCCTACTCGGAGACTTGAGCAGGTATTAACAGGCGTTTTAAGAATGAAATCAATAGACCTAATTGCTTTGTGTTGAAAGGTATCATCTGTTCTAAGCTGCCTTAGGCTTCTGTGTATTAATTCTTTTGTTTTACATATTTCCTCCAAGGAGATTAATGTGGTGTACATAGAATCATGCAGTTGGAGGGAACTCAGAGGTCATCTAGTCCAATTCTTTGCTCGATGCAGCTTCTGCTATGCAGGATGCAGCTTCAGCATTCATGACAGGTGGCTGTCCAGCTTCTGTTAAATATTTCCCATGATGTTGGAGAGCCCGCTACTTCCTGAGGCATTCGTGTGCACCGATATAGGAGTAAATACTCTGTAATGTCTCAAATTGCTGGGATCTTTTGAGCGTGTGGATTTCTTTGGTATCAAGAGCCCATTCAAGTCAGTGCAAGCTTTTCATTGCCTTACGAACTGTAATTTTATCACTATTATAAATGTTCAAAGTCACAGATTGCTGGGCTGTTAATTAATGCAGTAATGAATTAATAATTCATAAAATGTTCCTGCAGATTACCAGCCCCGATGCACAACAAAATGTCATGAACGACTGAAAATGCTTTGGCCCTTATTGACTGGTTGCGTGAAATTTGCAAATCTGAGAGTATCGAATCATGAAACACTGTCGAATGTCTTGGGAGCCCACCACCTCCCGAGACAGTCTGTTCCGCTGCTGAACAGCTCCTACTGTTAGAAAGTTTCTCCTAATATTTATACAAAATCTGCTTCCCTGTAGTTTCCACCCATTAGTTCCAGTTCTGCCCTCAAGCCACAAAGAGCGAGTCTGCACCATCTTCTGCATGACAGCCTTTCAGATATTAGAAGACTGCTATCATGTCTCCTCATAATCTTGTATTCTCCTGCTCATTCAACCATTCTTCATAGGACTTGGGTTCCAGTTCCCTTGGCACCTTGCAGTGCTGGCTGATGCCTAGTAAGGAAGAAGGAAGGAAGAAATCAAAAGAAAAAGTGGTTGGGGGATAGTAAGGAGCTAGAAGCTCCTGGGACAGCCCACACATACCCCATGATTGCTCCCACACCCCCAGGATGTCAGGTTAAAAAACAAAAACAAATGGAGAGAAAAAATAGAAAATAATTTGGCAAAATTGGGGTTACTAGCAAGAGGTTGGTAGCTCCAGGTTATCCACCCCATTATTCCTTGCATGCCTCCAGCCCTTCAGTTTTATAAAACTTTTTTTTTCAAAAACATTAAAATTAAGAGAAAATAGCAAAGGTCTACACACCAAATCTCTCTCTCTCTCTCTCTCTTTCTCTCTCTCTCACACACACACACACACACAATTTAAACTCACAAATGAACCAACTTACCTTCTGATAGCTGCTCCCTTTCCTCCCGTCTCCCTTAAGGGCTTATCAGGCATGGGAAGTATTAAGAAAACAACATCCAAGTACACTGATTGGCTGTGAGCATCCAGAAGTGCTGTCCTGTTCACAAACAAATACCTGGGCTCTAATTCGCTCTGGGAAAAACGATCAGGACCCTATCTGGAAAGCCAGCAGAACAGCCATGAGGATCTGCCTGCTTGCAGCCATCCAAGGGAAATGTATTAACGATTGAGAATGCCTTAACAACCAAGTAGGTATTTCCTACCACATGGGTATAACTAAAGTGGGGACGCAACATGTGTGAGCACCCCCCCCACACACACACACACAAGCATCCACATGCTCCTGGCTGTGTCAAAGTTTTTGTGGTGCTGAACATGAAGATCTGAATAGGGGCTTGTGAGTGCATCCTGCTCCCCTGGTCAGGATCCCTGCAAACCAGGAAAGCGGGGGGGGGGGGGGGGGAGAGAGAAAGTTTGGAAAGCCAGCAATGTAGTGTAAGCCAGTGGGGAATATCTAGGGGGTGACCTTGCAGGTTCCAGGGGAGAGTAGGACTGTTTAGCTTTTGTAAAATCCATTCTGTCTGTGAGAGTCATCACATGGGGGGAAACGTGTTTCCTTACCGTCGCTTCTCCGCCCCAGCTTCTGTTCTTTATTACTTCATCTTTACTCCCGGAGGGGAAAGAGGAAGTAAACAAAGACGACGTGGCCCGTTCAGGGGCTATGTGTATCGTGCCACTTTTCCTGCACACAGCAGGAGATCGCAGCACATTCTGGTTTTTTTGTGTGTGTTTTTTAAGTCGAATTAAAAAGAGTCTATTTTGTGAGAGAAAAATGAGTGGAAGGAGCGGGAAGTGCACAGGAGGGGGACAATGACGTCTAAAGGATGCACGCACATCCATAAGTGGGCTCTAGCGAACGTGCGATGAAACGCTCACCTGATGCTTTCCTGTGTTTCACAGATTGTCGGGCATCTTTTCTTCCGTCAGAATCAGACTTTCTGTTCAAGAATTTTGTTTGTTTGCAAGTGCACATTTGCAAATGAAAGAAATTGTGCATATTTCACACATACACACACACACAATAAACAATACAAAAATGGTCCACAAGTTCACCAGATCTGTGGGACTCCAAAAAGGCTGGTCTGCTGCGGAATCGGCAGGTTGGATTCATACAAATCTGAGCTCATTTGAATCCATTGCGGATTCCTCCATTGCGGAGAGAGGGCTATGTGTTAGTTATGTGATGGATGAATGGGATGAATGGTTGTGTGTCTGAGTGGATGGGGGTTGTATAAGAGAGCGAAAGAGTTTACTTACGGGTGTTCCAGGGTGGGGAGATGTTTGTGGAGGGTGATCCCAAGTGGTAGGGAGGTTGAGTTGGCAGCGTGGGGTGTGTGGGTTTCTTTGTGTTAGCAGTGTAGCGTGTGCGGGGCTTTTTGTGTGTTGGGGGAAATGATTTGAGGGTGATCTTCCTATTTTGGGAAAATAAATTTGAGGAGATTAATTTTTAGGAGAATTTATTTAAAAGTGATTTGGGGATATGGGCTTGCTTTTCTGTGAAATAGCTATTTTGGTGGAGCAGTCAGCTTTGGGTTCAAAGGAATGAATTTGTCTTCGGGCCTTTGCAGTTTGCCTTTCTATGAAACAAGTGTTTTGTTGCAGCAGTAAATTTTGTGAATGCCCAAACACCTGCCAGCAGCCATTTTCTGACAGTGCTCAAAACACTTTCTCAGGTATCCAAATGTGCCCACAGTCCCCCAAAAAGGCTAGAGGTCTTGTTATAAGGTAACCACAACAAATGCTCTTGGAATAAACTGCTTTTTCTTCACAATTTAGGTTGCAATCCTACACAATTTAGGTTGCAATCCGAGCTGGGAACCATTAGAGTGCAAGGCCCGCTAAACACAGTGGGACTTACTTCCAAGTAAACATAGTGTAACAGTACAATCTTATGCATAATCCTAAACATGTTTAGTCAGAAGTTAAGTCCCGCTGTCCTCAGTGGAGTTTCTTCCCTAGTAAGATAATTTAGGACTGCAGCCTTAATCTTAAATGTATCCAAGAATCCATGCTGTGAGTCTTTCTTCTTCGGTTGAAAATTCTTTACCCTGCCTGTACTGAAATCCGAAATTACCCCCGCCTTGAGCTCTCACTTGCTCCTGAGTGTTCGACAAGTGTTCCCACGCACTTCCAAGCCTTATCTTTACAGCCATAAGAGTTAGAAGTGTTTTTTTAAGGAGAGTAAATGCTAAAATTCCTGAGATACTCGCTTTTGCCTTTTTCCTATACTTTTAAATCATCCAGGTAGAGAAACTATTATTGAAATGTAAACTTTGACAGATATGAGACATTCCAAAGACAGAAAAGGGTCACCTCTTTTCCTCCCAGTGGTATTTCATGACACAAGGCTCATGATACCTCTATTTCCTTGCTCCCGTATATTGTCCTTGCAAAGTAGAGACATACTTCATTTTAACTACTTTGCCAGATGAAAACAAATAGGGATTTCTGTGTTCAAGAGCTAAATTCAAGTCTTCATTTTTCTTAACAAAGATTGGAATCCTCGCTCCTGAGTCTTGAGTACATTAATTAAGTCTGAATTACTTTTAATAATTCATAGCCCATGCACTGGAAGACTTAGGAACTCCTAATTCATCATCAGTTGGTTAACTTAAGTCACACTGAGAACTGCATACTCACATTGGGCTTCTTCACATGAGCAAAACAAGGCACGCTCATGACTGGCCACTCACAGAAGTTTATGGGTCCTTTTAATATCCCTCCCTGTTTTCATTCATCACCATTTGGGACTTTAAAAGCACTCTGCACATGGACTCTCTCCTATTTGGACTTTGGATTTCTAAGGACTATGCCATGAAAAGTACTGTGAGACTTTTCATAGACTTGAACTCTCATTTATTGTGGATTGTGTGTGCTTGTTCATCAACTGCTCAGTGTTGATTTTTCTTGTTTTTCTCTGCAGACTCAGGTGGCAGGGAGTTCCCTGTGCTAAAGCAGCAGCACAGGAGTTTTTGTTCCTGAGATTTTTACCCACCCCGTGATCTTGTTTAGGCTTTGGCCATGTTCCTTGAGTTACTAACGTGTGGCCACATTTGGATGGTTTGTTAAGGCTTTCAAGAATGTCCCATTGTGATTGCCTGAAGGATCGTATCAGGAATCTTTCCCCTCCCTTGGTTGGGTTTGGAACCCAGTTTTGGAACAGTTGAGATGGCAACTGGGAAACAAGGTTATTGTAGTGAGTAGAATTTTGACTGTACGTTATCTTGGAGCCTAAAGCTTTCTGACCATCTATCAGCTTTAAGTATTTTTGAAGTGTGTAACCATTAAGCTTTTCACCATGAAATGTCCTCCAATAAAAGAAGTCTCACTAATGTCAGTTTGCCAGCATGTGTGAATGTTGGAGGAACAGGGATGCACAACACCCATGGTAATTCTATTTTAAAACAAACAAACTCTGATAACCCAATTCTGCTGAAATATCTCAGGATTTCCCACACAGGGGAAGTTGCCTACAGATCACCCACTAGAGGGCACTGTCCCATTCAGGGCTATGAGCATTGAGAGGAGGGGAAGTTTTCCATTATACACCATGTGGTCTCCCCTCTTTGGCTTTGTCATGCAGTCCCATTACAATTGCACAAGAGAAGCAGGAAGCAAAGCCCCGGTAAGGAAATGTGATTTCCCCTTAATCTAAAGAAACCCATTGATATCAACATAGCTGAGGTTGCAAGCTAGCCACCAAAGTATTTGCACTGTAAGTCAAAAAGTCCCACTGAAGTGAGTGGACTCGAAGAGGTCAGAGATCTTAGCGACCTATACATACATTCAAAGTCATGCAGAAGTCTCCTTGAGTTACTTTCTGTCATCTGTAATGTTCCCTTTTCATAGAATTCACAACATTCTTCAAAATTTAACTCTTGGAGAAGTTCATGAAAGTGAACACCTTTGTATACTCTGTTTAGTGCAGAAACATAACGAACGAACAAATAAATAAAGCCAAAATAATGTGAAAAGAACACAGATGTGTGTACACTGGCCCTTTCAAATACTTCCCAAACCAGAACACCAGTTCAGATGGAGGAGTTGGTATGGACATATCCCATCCCCCATATACCTGAAAGTATCATGTGACATTGATGATCTACACAGAAGCCTGTATATGCAATTTTTCCTTCTCATCTCTCTCTTTTTTTCCTTTGAGGAGGGGAAAAATTACACAGACCAAGCCTTAGCACCTTCTGGTGTGCCTGCCTCACACATTATTTTAAGTATGTGATGAAGAAGAGGGACACATGCATTCACCTCCGCCACATACATTGACGTTTGGGCCTGGTATGTATCTGAAGTGGTCATAAGATTAACCATAAAAGTAAATATGAAGATGTCATTGGAGAAGGGCTCCAGCTCAATGGTAGAGCTTGCAAGGGGTCCTGGGTTCAATTCTTGACATCTCCAGGCCAAGCAAAGAAAGACTCCTGTCTGAAATCCCAGAGAATCTCTACCAATCAGTGAAGACAATACTGAGCCAGATAGGCCAATGGTCTGACTTGACATAAGGCTGCTTCCTGTGTTCATTGGTGTGCACTGATTTACTTCGATGAGCAAATGCTCTGTAATATCAGTTCTAATTGCTGGAATGTTTTGGATGACTGGATTTCTTTCTATCAGGAGCCCATTCAAGTCAATGCAAGTTTTTTACTGTCTTTGGGAACAATCCTATGTTCTCTAGATGGCATCTGGGGGGACATGGGGTTGTTCAGTTTCCTGGCTCAGAGCTTGTATACAGGACTCCGAGCTCGGAGCCAGAAAACCACGCTCCTCACCCGCTCTCCCTCCCCCTCGAAGCCGGTGCAGAGAGAACCACGATGGCTACCTCTCCACACTCACAAACAGAGCATGGGAATGGGGAATAGAAGGCATTCCTGAGGGCAGGGAGGAGAGGAGACTGGGGATGTGGGGCTATGAGGCATCCCTAGCCTCCTTCCCTCCCCCTCCCTGAAGTCTCTGCTAGATAGACAAAATCGCCCATCTAGCTAAAATGCAGCACAGGAGGTGCGAGGCACTTTCTACTCTGCACTGGATACACGTAAGGCTCTGAGTTCAGAGGCTTATGAGTACCCAGGGCACATCCCATAGGACTGTGCCCTTACAAATTGTAATTTTACCAACTATTATAAATGTTAAAAGTTACAAACTCCTGGATGATTAATTAATGCAATAATGAACAATAGTCCTAATTTGAACATTTGCTAATGAATAATTCATAAAATGTTCCTACAAATTACCAGCCCAAGGCACAACAAAATGTCGTGAATAACGGCAAATGCTTTGGCCCCTTATTGATTGATTGTGTGAAATGGGCACATCTGAGAATGTCAGATCAGGAAACATACATCTGTTCTTGTTCTGTGTGAGCTCAATAATATTCATTTTGTCAGTACTGGCTGATCTGTTCCAACGCATAGGAGCAATAGCATAGCTGGAGTGGTGAGGTAGAGAGAGAAAAGCACAGAAACCATTTCCCTTAAATCTAGAGGTCAGCTTTTGTGCAGCAAAGGATCATGTTCTCGGAAATGCAGTTTTCTGAACATGCATTAATAAGACAATACGATTAGTGTAAGTTATCTCAGCCTTTATGCCATTTGTAGGCATCGGGAGCTAGAACAAGCATCATGAACCATGATTTTACAGGCCCAATGGGAAGAAGGGTCTAATGGTCAGAGCCAAAGACATATGGTGCAAGCCGATATTTACTGGAAAATCCCAATGTGTTTAAAGCATGAATCACTTCTGCAGGGGAGTAACCTGAAAAGTACAAAAAAGGAACTATATATCTCAGACTGTCATATTGCGACATACATATACAATTAATAAAAACTATCAAAATCTAATTTAGACAAACATCCATACAACCTTAAGATAAAAGTCATTTCTGTCCATTCATTTTAGAAAAGCTCTATCTTCTCCCCACCTCTTCAAATTGGCTCTGTTCATTGTAACAGTTGCCTGCTTCTATTATATACAATAACAGTTACTTTATGTTATAACTCAAACCGTATTGATTTTAAAATCGAGGCTAAGAGCCAGGATTCGTGTGATGTAGATCCACATCTTGGGCCATGGAGAGAGGAAAGATGGCATCTAGTGAGGCCTTGAAAATCCAATTGGCCTATCATCCTGGCTGTAGGAAGCGAGGAGGGCACAGTGGTGTGCATCAGGAATTCTCAAAGGGTTTTAGTGCAAGCTGCCTTAAATCGGGGTGGGGGGGGAATTTGGGTTGGATGCAGATTTAAGCTGTGTCTTTTCCAATGTAACAAAGATGATTAATGATCAGGGGTCTGGAAACAAAGACCTATGAGGAAAGAACTGGGCATGTTTAGCCTGGAGAAGAGGAGACTGAGGGGAGACATGGTAGCACTCCTCAAGGACTTGAAAGGTTGTCACACAGAGGAGGGCCAGGATCTCTTCTCAATCATCCCAGAGTGCAGGACGTGGAATAATGGGCTGAAGTTACAGGAAGCCAGATTCCGGCTGGACATCAGGAAAAATGTCCTGACTGTTAGAGCAGTACAACAATGGAACCAATTACCTAGGGAGGTTGTGGGCTCTCCCACACTGGAGGCATTCAAGAGGCAGCTGGACAACCATCTGTCAGGGATGCGTTAAGGTGGATTCCAGCATTGAGCAGGGGGGTTGGACTCAATGGCCTTATAGGCCCCTTCCAACTTTACTATTCTATTATTCTATGGCAGATCATTTATGACATGGGTGGGCAACTTCAGGAAATTGGGGGCTATTTTTGCTCCCCAGACTCGCACACATACACACACGCACACATACAGACCAAAGTTCATCGGGCAACCTGATTTTTAAAAACAACAACGAAACAAACCAATTATTTAATGTTTAGGGGGGAAATGGTACCCATAGCTGCTACACAGTTCTAACAAACAAACAAGCTAAATTTGAGCCTTTGGGCACTCTGTAGCAGCTATGTACACCATTCCCTCCCCTACACACCCATTTTTTCTTTTTAAAAAAAGAAACCAGGTTGCCCTGAATTTAGCAGGGCGGCCAGGAGTGCAAGCGGGGGAGGCAGGGGCTAATGACGTGGGCACATGACTCCTTTGAAGGGACTATAAATGCACAATCCCACAAACTGTGGGCATTCTTAGTTCTGTCATTATTGAAGCCAAAAAGACTTCAAGTGAATAAACACATCATCTATCTTGATAAATCTGTAGGGGAATGAAAACATGTAGTTAGCAGTATTTTACCAGTATTTGAAAGTGATGAGTAGGCCACCTAGAGCAATGCAAAGTGTGTAAAAACAAAACTTGACCCCCACCCCCTAGTAGCTGATTCCCCCTTCTTAAAGAGATGTGCCTCATACTTTTGAAGGATTCTGGAATTGGGGCAGAGACAAACTACAAGTAATGACCTGGATATATGCTTGCCATTGCTGTTTAGTCACTTCACGCCAGTGGGTGAGTCTGTTCCCAGTCTGTGCCTCAGTTTTATTGTCTTAAGAATTTGGCTTAAACGCATCCACTGCACAGGGACGAATGGGATGGAAGCACTCAGCTGGTGTCTACAAAACATTTTAGCTTTCCTTGGGTAGCAGCTGCCAAACTGTACTCCTTAGCTTATTTGTTACATGAATTGCCTGGCAGGAACCATTATCTGGGCATCTACAAATGATTAATTAACCAGTAAAGCACAAAATACCAGCATAGCTGAGGCTATCCTTCTTCAGTAAAGGGAAGAAGTAGTGAATATTCACGTGAGCACTCAATACCTTCAGTGTGGTTTTCTGTTCCCATTCTCCTTACTGAAGATACCAGGGGGTCATTGTTGTGGCTCCATATCTTTTTGAGAATGCAAAGCCTGAAAGAGTTGGACCCATGAGTTGCAAAACAACTTTTTGTATTTAGTATGATGGGAAGGGGAGTATTTTTGACTTTGTAAATCACTTAGACATACCTTTTAGATATGGTAAGTGGAATATAAATTGTTTAAATAAAGTACATACTTATTATATTTTTAGTTTTCATTATAAATATTTGAAACATTAACTGATGATCTTTTGTATTTTTTACAATGTATTTTACTTTTTGGCTTTGCAAACTCCTTAGAGATATTTTAAAGTTATGGTGTGCAGTATATAAATTGATGACATAAACTGATTAAATAAAACCCTCTGCAGTGGAATGGCAGTGCTCCAGTTTGCTTCTGTCACATGTTTCATTTCCACCGTTCCAATTCCGGACATCCCAAATTCCTGTGAAGCAATTGCGGTGTCTACTCCCAGTATCCCTATGGCTTCGAAGCCTCCACCACTTTCCTTTGAATATGGCTTCTTATTATTAGGGGAAATTGAGAAGCTCCGGAAAGTGGGGAGCTTTCCCTGGTGCTGAAACTGAGTGGTGAAAGCACCTTCTGGTGATATTTATTATACCAACGACAGAGTATGATGCGACCCTGTCCCCTGCTGAGATCTTTATTCCAAGATTTCTCTCCACTGTCAACAGGTCAGATGGCTGGGTGGAGTCCAGTGGACGATGCTGGCTGCTATGGCGCAGTATACAGATGTAACAAAATAAATAAATAAATAAATAAATAATCTAATCCTCGCTTTCCCTCTCCTCAGGTGTTCACACGCTATGGAAAGTGCTACACATTCAACTCAGGTCAGTCTGACAGGCCGCCGCTCATCACCATGAAGGGGGGAACTGGTAACGGCTTGGAGATCATGTTGGACATTCAACAGGATGAGTATCTTCCTGTCTGGGGAGAGACAGGTAAGAGTCCTTCCTGGCTTCCCCATCTCCAGTTTGATTCTGACTTTTGTTCATGCCTCACCTTGCCAGTTCTCTCCTCACTCCATGACCCCAAGCTGCCTTTCTTGACTGCTCCACTTCTGCCTTCTTCTCTTGCCAAGTCCTTCCTGCCCCATTCCTCAGTCCACTGGGCCTCTCCCTGCTTTGTTACTTTTCTTAGGGTGACCATATAGAAAGAAGGACAGGGGGCTCCTGTATCTTTAACAGTGGTGTAGAAAAGGGAATTTCAGCAGGTGTCATTTGTATACATGCAGCACCTGGTCTTCATCACAACAGTTAAAGCCTCAGGAGTTCTGCCTTTTTCTGTATCTGGTCAAGAGGGCAGGGCTCCAGCAGCTTTAACTGTTGTGATGAAGAGGGAATTTCACCAGGGGCTGCATGCATACCAATGACACCTGCTGAAATTCCCTTTTCTATACAACTGTTAAAGATACAGGAGCCCTGTCCTCCTTTCCATATGGTCACCCTACTTTTCTAAACCTGCTTCCTTGCACCCACATCACACTTTCCCCCATCCTGTTCTCTTAGTCACTTTCCCCCATTCTCTGCTACTCACCATGGTAACCAGCTTATCACTGCCAAGGAAGGAGCTGCCTCTTATCTACAAATAGCATGTTGCTCTTTCGTGGAGTGGAGGGAGGATATGTTGTCAAGACTATAGTGGGGGTGAAGCCTGAATCTCAATTCAAAGGTCACCTAGAGGCCCCGTGGGAAGGAGATTCCTGGGTTCCTAATTTTTAAAACGAGATCCACCAGGGGCCCAGCCCCTGTCTGAAAATCTTCCCCTTTGACCCAGACAACCTTGTTCCTAACTTAAAATGTGTGAGTTCTGATTATAGATAATGTGTTCAGGTGAAATTACTTTGTTAGTATTACCTGATTTATTCCTGGACTGAGCCTTGGGGAGCGGGGTGATTCTGGTGATTATCTAATCAGATCAACCATTGCCCTAAAAAAATCTACATCAAAGAAGGCATTGACTGAAGCAGGTGGACTGTGCACTCTCTAAGTGAGAGAATCAGACAAAGTAAAATCTTCCCTCCATGGCCCCATGCCTGTTTTTTCATGCATCTCCGTCTGTACGGACAGAAACACTGGGGGCTTTTCTCCCTGAGGATTTTAACCTGCACCTTTACCAAGGCTTCTACTTCCAGATTCTTTGTGGAATTAAAATCAGCTCCTTACATGTGTTTTTTCCTGGAGTTTTTCTTTCTCTGCCTTTCAATATGTTTGATTACACAACCACTAGATGGCTCTGTGGGATAGCAGAATTTTCAATTACACAAGAGTCTCATTCCGCCATTTCTAAATAATACAAGACTTTCCTCAATCTAAAATGGCCAGGGAAATGGTTGCAAAGAGCAGGAGAAGCCTTGGAGGATGACAATGTCATATAAAGGACCCTCAAACTACCGTGAGTTAGGATTCACAAGCCCACAATAAAAGCCTCATGTAAAAAGGCTCTGGGTCTCCCTGAGGTTTGCAGTTGCAGAATCAGGGTCGGTGTTTGCTTTCTGAACTAGAGCCCTGCTGCCTCGGTCACCTGGGCTCCCTTTCTTCTCTCCATCTTTCTATACCACAGATGAGACCTCATTTGAAGCTGGGATTAAAGTGCAGATCCACAGCCAGGACGAGCCACCCTTCATTGACCAGCTGGGATTTGGGGTGGCACCCGGTTTCCAGACGTTTGTATCCTGCCAGGAGCAGCGTGTAAGATGAGGAGGCAACTTTCTCCTGAAGCCAACCTCTGAGACCTGTGCTAGTTTATAAAAGCGTACATTCCCACTGTCCAGGCAGCATTAGAATAACCATGGGTGAAATTCTTATTTCCCCCCTCTGACGACAGGGAGGGCAATGGGTTAAAATTAAAAGTTTGGGGTCAGAAACTTTAGTGGACCGAAAATCCAGAGATCTTTGGTTGAGGGTGAGGGGAGTGGGGTCAAATGGTTAGCGCTAGTGGGCTGGAAGCAGCAATGACTTCTGAGATTACGCTTGTCTATATGGGGCACATACTCAAGATATTATTACTTCTGTATTACTGTATTTTATTCTTGCCCCATGTTACTATGTATACTGCTCTGAGAACTTTTTGCTGAAGGTGGGTTTATAAATATTCCAAATAAAGGTATAAAAATAAAGAAACAAACCATTATTTTATCATCAAGGCTGAAGGGCAGGGAAGGTTCTGAAAGGATGGATGTTACCCAATCTTTCCTTGCATGTTTATGTGTGGAGTGATGATTCAGAATGAACAACAAAAATAGAACAGATCAAAAGGGTTAATAATTTCATTTGCAATATTCAATGATGAGCAATCCAGGAGAAAAATACAGACTAGGAGGTGGAGAAGAGGATATATTAAAAACTAGAACTCTGGGTTCCATTGAGGATGCCTTATAACTAATTCAAATGGTGGGTGGGTGCGTGTGCACGTGCGTGTGTGTGTGTGTGTGTTTAAGAAGCCCATGATGCAGCCTTTCTGGTACTGAACCACTTCAGATTGCATATGGTTAATCACATGACTTCCAGCCCCAAAACCTCAATACACATAGACATCTAACACATCAAGGAGATGGGTAGGCTAGAACCCTCCTTTGAGACATTTATCTATTTCTGTACTTACAAGTAAGTACAAGGCAAGTGGTGCAGTGTCATGGTTTAAGTGTAAGACTGAAGAGACCCAGGTCAAAATCCCTAATCAGCCATGAAGCTCTCTGAGTACCCTTGTGCCAGCTACCTCTCAGCCTAACCTACCTCACAGGGTTGTTGTGAAGATAAAGACAGGGGAAAGAACCATGCACACCATCCTGATAAATATGTTCCAAAATTAAAATCCTATGTAAACCGCCCAGAGAGCTTCGGCTATGGGGCGGTATACAAATGTAATAAATAAATAAATAAACGAAATACTTCTGTACCATTTTCAGCCAAAATGGTTTGTGCTATAGCATTCCACTCATAGGGAGTTTGTGATCATGGGGAAGGACTGTACGATGTGCCTTTTTGTTCTAACTTTGAATTGGCTCTGGCACATACTCTTCTTAGAGCAAGGAATTCCATGTGTCATATTTCCAGGCCTCCCATGTGCTTTGGACCTCCGCAGTCCACACGGCTCTTTCGTTGAACCTGTGGTGATTTCTTGCCTGTCATTGCTCCCCTCTACGAGACTTCAGTTTGACGCCTGGTTGTCCGATTATGCGCATCTTCTCGGAATCGCTTTTACGGCAAATCACTATACGCGGGAGGCGGTTAAGCACATAACCAGTTGCCTTACTGGTTGTATGAAACACGCTTTAGAGGTGTTTAATGCAGAGAATCGCTTGTTTACATGGTCATAAGGCGCTTTAACTGCCACGGTAAATTAAAACTCGCTGTTTAATGCGCATTCGATAATGCGCATAATCGGACAGAAAAAGCACCTCAACTACCGATTTGCGCTCCGCTCTTGTAGAGGTAAAAATTTTAATGCACCTTGAAAGAGCTTTAAATCGCTCTTGTAGAGGCACCCTATGTTGCCAGTGCAGTTTTGGGGTCAAGACAGCCGGTGCTGGCTGCATGCCCCGAGGAGCAATGCCAGTCTTGCCCCCATCAGTGTGCTGGGCCAGCGGAGTCCTCCTTCTTCTCTAGGAAGGAGTGGGGAGATTCCGCCATTCTCATTCCCCTTCCATCTTGCGCAGCTCATCTACCTTCCTCCACCCTGGGGTGACTGCAGATCCGTGACGGCGGAGTCTGAGTTCTACGATACCTACAGCATCACCGCTTGCCGCATAGACTGTGAGACCCGCTACCTGGTGGAGAACTGCAACTGCCGCATGGTGCACATGCCTGGTAAGTTTCAGGGGGCGGGGGGTGAAGCCAATGGCAAAGCAAGGACATAGCAGCTGCACAAAAGGAGAGGTTAAAAGCCAGACCTGCATTTCAACATTCTCCACCCTATCTGCGAGCAGAGAAATTGTGGGGGAGGACGAATTTCACTGAATTTCTTCAGCAGGAGGAGAAATTCCCCAGTCGTTTCTCATGGGTAGGGTTCACCATTGGCAGAGATTGCAGCACAGCTTCATTCTTTCTTGTCTTCAGAGTTGTGTGTGTGTTGCCTCTGCAAGTGGCAATGGCAGCAACTGTGTTGGCACAAACGTGTTGCAATCTCCACAACATAGCTGTGATGGGGCAGTGTTCGGGTGGTCCTATGGAAAGGAGGACAGGGCTCTTGTATCTTTAACAGCTGCATAGAAAAGAGACTTTCATCAGGTTTCATTTGTATGCATGCGGCACCTGGAGAAATTCCCTCTTCATCACAACAGTTAAAGTTAAAGGAGCCCTGACCTCTTGACCAGATACAAAAAAGGGCAGGGCTCCTGCAGCTTTAACTGTTGTGATGAAAAGAGAATTTCTCCAGGTGCTGCATGCATACAAATGACACCTGCTGAAATCCCCTTTTCTATGCAGCTGTTAAAGATACAGAATCCCTGACCTCCTTTTCATATGGTCACCCTAGACAGTGTTGTGTCCAGCTCTAGGGAAGAGATGGAGCTAGTGCTGTGCCAAAATCTGTCCTCCAATATTCTGAAATAGAAGCCTCCTTCCCCCATGAAGGAGGCTTCTATTTTTATGCCTTATTCTCAAGGCGTTTTATCATTTATTTTGAATTTATTTGGGTGCTGTTTTGAGGCTTACCTAATCACCACGAGGTAGCCAAATGTGCTGTGTTGTTGTTTTCTTTCGACTACACATCTCTCTATTGCTTTGCAGCCTCCCAGGCTACCTGCACTTTCTGATCTGAGAAAGCCCTGTGGGAGGAATTACCTCATGATGTCTTCCCCTGGGCTTTAATCGAAATGCAGGAAGCAAAGGAGGCTACAGGCTGCCAGAGAGATTATTGTACCCCCACGCTCACTCCTAGGCCACCTTGTCAGTAAGGTAAGCTCAAGTACCCTGAACCCAACCCATGGGAATTTCTCCCGAGGATTTTCCTCCTTTGAATTTCTTTTCAAAAGCAATTTATTTTCTGTCAAACTGAATGAGAATGTTCGGGGGGGGGGGGAATGAAGAAGAAATTTCAGAACAGCACTATTAAAACCAGAGTCTTTAAAGAAAAATCCATTTGTTCCATGAGAGGAAGAGGATTCCTCTGCTTACTTAGAAGAGCTTATTGCCTCATGGATAAGCACACTAGTCTGATATTGTAAGTGGTGGACTGGCGTGCCACATCTGTTTGTGACTACAACACACGGCAGAACATTTTAAACAACAGACTGGCATGCCTTGTCAGCAGCTAAACGATCCCAGACCTGGAATTGGGAGCCAGGATGGTGTAATGGTTAGAGTGATGGACTGGGACTGGGGAGACCTAAGTTGAAATCCCTACTCGGCCATGAAGCTCACTGGGTGACTTTGGGCCAGTCACTGACTCTCTGCCTAACCTATCTCATGGGGTTGTTGTGAGGATAAAATGGAGAGGAGGACAGCTGTGTATGTTGCCTTGGACTCCTTGGAGCAAAAGTGGGATCTAAATGTAACAGACAAATAAATATAATGAGACCTCTTCATTAGAGGGGGATTTGCACCATGGGCTCCAGCATGAACTAGGACCAGAGGGAGGCCGGTCACCCAGAGGGCATCCCAGGGTCCCTACCTCACCCAGGGAACCTATAGAATCAGGAGGCCTAAGATTCCCCAACTGGGCTCATCCCTTCATGCTGGAGCCCCATAATCAAAGGCAGTGACGGTAGAGAGTCCGAAATTAAACTTGATCCCATTGGTGCAAGGTTCGCTTGGTAGCACAAGAGGAGGCACCACGGCCATAAGTGCAGTCAGGATCATGCCCAGCTCATGCTCTAAGAAGGGTGGGTCTGCCGGGCTGAGTGCTCCAACCCAATGATTTAGCCTAGTGATCTTTTGGACAGCTCCTCTCCTGCTCCTCACTAGGACCGCTGTTGCTGATTGTGTTGGACAGCTCCCCTGCCAGACTCTTGAAGGGGCAATCGCCTACCCATGGGTGCATCTTCTCAGCAGCAGGCTCCGTAGGCTGGAATTTCAACTTGGTCTATCATTTCTGTCTAGGATGCAGGCAGGAAATACTTCCCATGAGGGGCCATAGCTCAGTGGTAGAGTACACGGTTTGCATATGGAGGGTCCCAGTTCATTTCCTGGCATCTCCAGTTAAAAGTCTCAGATAGCAGGGCCAGTGTAAGCCACAGTCATCTGTTCGATAGCATAATACACTCAGCTGCAGAACTGACTGTAGCAGGCTTTTCAGTCTTTAGGTGCATCTATGTGTTTTATTGTTTATATTGTTACATTTTGTTGTATATGCGCATTTATTTTATTTTTAAGAATTTCAACTCACAATTAGCTACCGTTTTAAATCAGGCTATGTCACGAATTCTCCCATTTCAATACTCAGGCTGAAAACAGTACTTTGAAGAGGGGGGATAGTCCCTTTCTCCATGGTGGGTGGGTGGGGAAACAAATTGCGAGAATGTTCATTTCCCTCCCCCAATATGTCACTGGCATTAGCGTCACCTATCTGCTGCTGCTTCTGAGTCATTTTGTTCTTCTGCACTATCTTTTTCCTCACCTGAATAATCCTAGCCAATCAGGCATCACATATTTTACATCACAATGCTTAGTAGATAAACTGATTTGGTGACATAATGACATCACTGAGCACAAATGAAACCGTCTGAGAGGGAAGACCATTTTTCCTGGATCTATCACATGAACAATCCCAACCAACTGGGAATCACATAGTGAACCAGACCATATCATGATGCTGCATAGTCAGTTAGATCTGAGTGCATGCTAGTGTCACTAAGGCTAAATAAATACAGTTCAGAGTGAGGGCAATTCTTCCTGGATAGGAGAATGTTTTCATACATTCCTTTTCAAAGCAATTAAAAAACAAACAAAAAGTAGTGTGGTGGGCGTGGCAGGGGGATCTATTCAGTGCTGCTGAAAATGTTCATTAAAAGTATCCCTTCTTTAGGCTCATCCCTAATTATGAATTTCTGTAATTGCAGATGTTCCTACTCTTTGTATCTAGTGCATGAATTAACAGTCCCCCAGGCTCCCTCAACCTTCCCATTCCCCCCTCCCCGCGCCTGTACTCAATCTTTCCTGTTAAGCAGAAAACCTTTTCAAGGGATGTAATTAGCATCATTAAAATGAAGCAATGCATTAATTATTCTAGTCCGCTGCGTCTCCTGGAGAGGAGAAGGCAGACAGAATAATGGCACAGATGTATGAAAAGGACGGGGGAGGGGGGAGCGGTTTTTTCAAAGGTAGACTGAACCTGTCAATTGGTATCCAGGTTACTGGAGAATGATAGGCAATCAGGATACAGGGTGATTGACAACAGCCAAAGAAGGGCAGAGATAGCTGCCGAGGGTTGGATCCAGCTTTGCTTATGTAATGACTGCTTTGATTTCGTTTTATCTAGTTTCTGCCTTACCAGGGTTCTGTGAACCAGAGATACCAAGGAAACGCCTTAACCAGCGACTATGTTTTCACTAGCTGTAGGTGACTCATTCACTACATTGTCTGTGCAGGGCTTAAAGATACATGGTACCCTGTTCACTCTCTGGGCAAGTTAGGGGCCAGTTTATACAATCAGGAGAATCAAGCTGCAAAGCTTTTCTTGGGCTGTACTGTTTCAGTGGGGAATCCACTATTTCAGGAGTGCAGAACCTCTTTCAACCTGAAAGCCAAATGCCATTTTGGAGAACCTCACAGGGTCCACATTCCTGTAGTGGGTGGAGCCGAAGACAAAGGGGGCAGAGCCAAGGGAAAGAGGGATGGGGGCCAAAATGCCTAAAATACCAGGATGTTGTAGCTCCAAGCTCCTCCTGCCAGTAACTAATCATTAGGAGAGACATTTCAACCTTGTAGAATGGGGGCAGGGGGAGGGACTGCATGAAAGTTGGCAGACCACCCAATGATTGGTGGTTGGGAAAAGTGGGTGTAGCCAGGAGAAGGCTACACCCACTTTGGAAGGGGCATGGCCTCCTGAGGAACCCCAGAGGGCTAGTTTTGGACCCAGGCCTGAGGTTTTATACCCCTTTGGTATTTGAATTCTCCCCCTTGGGGGTGGGCAGGGGGGAAGCTCTAAAAACTAGTGTGTCAAGAGGAGAAGGTTCAGCCCAGCCCTGACCTGCTCCTTTTCTATGCTCAGGGGAAATTGTCCTCACAGGAATTAGGAATGATTACACTATATAGTACGACAATGGAACTAATTACCTAGGGAGGTAGTGAACTCTCCCACGCTAGAGGCATTCAAGAGGCAGCTGGACAACCATCTGTCAGGGATGCTTTAAGATGGATTCCTGCATTGAGCAGGGTGTTGGACTCGATGGCCTTACGGGCCCCTTCCAACTCTACTGTTCTATGATTCTATGATTCCCCCAGCTTCAAGCCCACACAGGTTGCTCCTGCAGAGGATGACCTTGGCTTCCAGAGAGGGGGAAGTCGAACTATACTTTCTTCACTGTGTGTGTAGATGCTTCTATATAGAAAAGCCACTAGAGAACAGCACAAGGCTTCTCCATCTTGCATCCAAAGGCAGGAGGTTAATAATCTCGTCATTTCAACCAAGAAAAACTTCAGCTTTCAAAAGGACATAATGGTGGCAGAGAAAAATTGCTTCTTTGCCAGCATTCCCACTGCGGAGTAGGCTTGAGAATGAGCTCTTTGTTGTGTGTGATCGCATTCATTCCGAGTTTTCCTCCACTTGGGGTCTAGCCTGCCAGCTTGCTTCCTTGTCCTCAACTCTGGTGTATACTATGATGTCCGCCCCTCCTTTACCCAGGTTCACCTGTTATCCCCTCACATCTAGGACAACAAGCCTACGATGTGGGATCACTGCCAAGTCAGCCATACATACTGACTTGGCTAACCTTCCACACAGCCACAATCAATGCCAATTGTGTGTCAAATTGATCACCGTTACAATAGTTATGAATTTGGGGAAGTGAGTGCTAGCAATTTAGTGCTAAAGTATGTGGTAGCATAAACTAAGGCCAAGCTGGCACGTGAATTTAACTCAATAACACCAAATAAAAGTTTATTATATACAAGACCATGTTTCAATGCTATGGATGTTATTATTATTTATATAAACCATTAATCAGTAGCCTAAGCCTGCCTCACTACCCCTCTAAATCCTCCCTCAAATTAGGATAATACTTTGTTAAACCCTAATCCCTATCTACCTCAATGATAAACCGATAAAAATGAAAAACCCTCCTCACACCATACTCAATCACCCCCTCCTCCCAGGTAGAACCAATCTAGCCAATCCCACACAAGTCCCCTCCTGCTACCCACAGTTAACCCTTTCCTTACCTGTGTAAACAACTCCTGAAAAATTAAATACATTCATATTAACAGAATAAAACAGGTCAATCAAAGGAGCAGGTGATTATATTACATCTACGAAGCAGCCAAATGAGGTCATTCTAAGGTGATGGTGTCACCTGGAGTCACTTCTGCATTCCACAGGTTGACTAGGGCTTTGATCAGAGAACCAGTAATACCAGCCTGGAAAATCCCAGAACCCTCTGGAATCCTTGAGCCTCTGCGGGTGGGCCTTCCTAATAGACCCCCCATACTTGCAGAGGGAACAGCCTCTGTTAAACTGAAACTCAACAGGAAGTCAGCTGACCATGATAATGGGCAGTTTGTAAAAATCCCTCACCTTCGAGCCACAATCCTCCTGCCCAGGAGAGAACCAAGTCTAGTGTGTGTCTGCTGCGTGGTTTGGATCAATGACATGTTGGGACAGCCCCGTGGTTCTCGTGACAGCCATGAAGGCCTGAGCTGCTTCAGATCCGGTGGCCTCAGCGTGAATGGTGAGGTCCCCCAGGACAGTCATCTGGGGAGCAGCGATGTCTAGGGCTCATTGCAGGAGGAGGGCAGGAGAAGATGTATGGCAAGCGGCTGCTGCATACCATGAATTGGAGCAAATGCACCTGGTTGTGGGGGCATTTCTCTGCCAAAGTGAGTGGGGAAGAGGCAGAGGGATGCTGCCCCATTCACTCCAACTATAGATCCACCTTTGCTGGGGAGTCCACAGCACCAGATGCGGGGCCATCTCCATCAACTTTATATGAAGAGTCAAGTCTGCGTTCATGAATGTGCATTCAAACCAGGGAGCAGTGGGTTTTGCAGGATGCTGCATATCTTATCTCCCCTGGGATCCACTTCACTGCTTGTGAGTGCAGAAGCTCAGAATAGATGCTCACCATGGTAGCCCTGTGACATGATTACTTTTACTTTTATGTTTCCCTGCAGGCGATGCGCCCTACTGCACCCCTGAGCAGTACAAGGAATGTGCAGACCCAGCCCTTGGTGAGCACCAATAAGTTGCTTTCCTGGATTACAGCCACATGTCCAGCTAGTACAGCACTCTGTTTCCATGATTATCAACCTGATACACACACACACCAGATGCTCACAAGAAGGGAGACAGCCACCCCATGTTGCTTGCCTGAGTATCTGCCCATCAGAACTATAGTGCCTCTAAACACAAGAATTATCTTACTGGATCAACCCAGAGTTCAATGTTGGGATACGATAGCACTCTTGAGAGACCTAAAGGGCTGTCACATAGAAGACGGCAAAGACTTGTTCTCTGCTGTCCCAGAAGGCAGGACTAGGTCGAATTGGTTTATGTTTCAGAAGGATAGATTTTGGCTGAACGTTAGGATAAACTTTTTAATGGTGAGAGCAGTTCGGCAATGGAGCCAATCACCATGGGGTGAGTTGCTCTCCCTCTTTGGAGGTCTTCAAGCAAAAGATGAGTGTCCATCTGTTGGGGATCCATCTCTGCCTCCTGATTTCCTCCATCAAGAATTGGAGTTGGACTAGGAGGGCTACATCATCCTCTCCAACTCTACAATTCCATAGTCTGGCTTTCTTTTCTCTCCAGTGATGGCCACCCAGATGTCTATGAATGCTCACAAATAAAGCATAATATTCATGGGCATCTCCTGTTGTTTCTCCTCAGCACCACCCAGTAACTAATTCCATCTATGCTGACTTTATAACATGGACATTCTATTTAGTTATCAACAGCTGTTGATAAGACCTGTCCTGTGCCTCTTTTAGAGATGTCTGTTCTGGCCATGGTCACACATGCCTCAGTTCCAACCCCTTTGGATTACTGTAACATGCTCTACATGGGGTTGCCTTTGAAAACTGTTTGGAAACCGGTCCAGAATGCTGCGACCAAACTGCTGATTGGGGCTGGTTACAGGGAGCATGTGATTCCCTTGTTACAACAGGCTTTGCTGGTCTGATTCCAGGCAGAATTCAAAGCCCTATACAGCTTGGGACCAGGTTGCCTGGAAGACTGCCTTCTCCCATATGAGCCTGCCCAGGTCTTAAGATCTTCTGTTTTTAATTGTGTTTTAATGCATTTGTTTTATTGTTTTAATCAGGTTCCATTCATGATTGTAAGTTGTCTTGAATGCCATTTTAATTGGTAGAAAGGTGGGGCATAAATCAAATCAAGCAAGCGATAAATAAAATACCTTCCATGAATTTACCTAATTTTTTTAACTAATCTAAAAGCTAGGGGCCATCACTGCCCCCTGGTGGTAGTGTGGATTTCATAAGTGAATTATAATTGCACGAAGAAGCACTTCCTCTTTATCTGGCCTGAATTCATTACCAATCAATTACATTAGACAAACCTATTTTCTATTCATGTATCTAATCCTACTTAACAACAGGATTTCTCTATGCCAGCCTTCCCCAACCGCCAGAGATTTTGGACTACAACATCCATCATTCCCAGCCAGCACCACCAATGGCCAGGGATTATGGGAGCTGTAGTCTGAAGGGCACCAGGTTGAGGCAGATTGCTCTATTCCATGTGTCCAGAAATGGCTGGCCTCTGAACACTCTTGCAGCCTGACCGTAACGATACTTGCTCCGATGTAAGTCTCCTCTATTGCAGTGCGGCTTATTTTCATGTTTTCATGCTTAGGGTCACAGTCCTGAGGAGGGGGTAGAAAGCTTAAAGAGCAACCAAAGATTTTTGTATATCCTCTCTTACTCTTTAGTCTTGATACCCAAAAGCTCACCCCCAAATCTGTGGTGGTGGAACATGGCCAGATACGCATTTTTCAAGCAACCTGATTCCAAAATAATCTAGACTCAGTAGATGCTCTAGCATTAGGCGCACCTGATGCTGTATGTCCCATTGGGGCAAACTGTGGCCCACATGCAGCTCTCGGAGGACTTCTGTAGGGCCCACTGTGGGTGCCCATGTTGCCTCTGTCACCCCCACTGCCCAATGTCCCCTACACTGCTGCAATTGTGCTGGGGAAGGAGGAGGCTGACTCTCCTCCTGGCAGCAGGGAGGGAGCCGGCTCAGTGTGCCATATTACTCAGCACAATCATGCTCCTGACAGCGCACCAAACAGCTGCCTGGCATAAAATGATCTCAGGGCAGAGACACATAAACCTCCCCATCATTGCACATGGAAATTGGGGCTGAGGAGAGTGTCTGTATGTGTGTATGGAAGCATGTATGGCAGCAGAAGGAGAAGGCTGTGTTAGTGTTTGCCTTTGCATATGTGTGTGGGTGCAGTATACATCCCCCTAGCTAGCCAGCCCCCACACCCTCGAGGGCAAAAAGGTTGCCCACTCCTGTGGTAAGCATTGTTCAATCTAAGTAGATCTGGGCACTGGTCAGTACCTGGATGGAAGACCCTGAGAGCTCCACAGAAGAAGCCTTTGAACATCCTGAAGGATGAGCAAAGGACAAGTGCACTCAGAAAATAACCTTTCCCATCTCTTCCCCCAAACCAAAACCACCCCTTTTGATTTGGTTTTGAACTGACCCCGTGGTGACTTCTGCCTTCCTTCCCTGCCCCCAGACTTCTTGGTGGAGAGGGACAATGACTACTGTGTGTGTGAGATGCCTTGCAACGTCACCCGCTATGGCAAGGAGCTCTCCATGGTCAAGATTCCTAGCAAGGCATCAGCCAAGTACCTGGCCAAGAAATACAACCGGAGTGAACAGTACATTGGGTGAGTATCTCTGCCTGCCTCAGCTCCCATCCGACCCACTTGCTGCTCTGGTTTCTGCACCTCCCTTTTCTACACCGCACTGCCTTGGTCAGCCCCCAAAGACAAACAACTTCAAGACCATGAAGCCCATGGTTGGAGCTGAGCTGTAGGCTATTGCCAGAGGTGAGCCAAAAGTCAGGAGCCAGGAGTTGAGCCAGAGACTTAGAACCAAGGGACAATGAGAGAGAGAGAGAGAGAGAGAGAGAGAGAGAGAGAGAGAGAGAGAGAAGCACACCAAAGCAAGGGAGATCATGGTTACTTAGGCAAATTCCCAGCCCAAACAGGAAGCCTTGTATAACTTTCTACACCTAGTAACCAGTCTGGGTGACCAGGATCACTCAAGAGCCTGAGAAATACCTCTTCTTTGCCCAGGCCATGGTGATGTTCCAAACCACCAGTCTGTGGCTCATACAGAGCAGGGGGATCCCAGCTGCAACATTGGTTGCTCCTGTCCTGACATCCATGAAGAAAATGTCCCACATCCTCTCTGATCACCGTACAAGTTGCTGCACCCACCATTTTGTGATGTGGCCTGTGCTCTCAGCATTTCAGCAGTGGGCCCACAGTTCTCAGTGCTTTGGGTTGGTATTAGCTAGATCCCCAAATCTTGGTTCCAGGCAGGTAAGTGTTCATGCTGATGCTGGGCATATCCATAAGGGTGGGTTGTGTGCAGATTTCCCAGTCAGTGCCAGGCAGGTGTTTGTTTTAGTGCTGGAGGGGCTTCCTATTCCTACCTCCCTTCTTCTTACACAGGGAGAACATCCTGGTACTGGACATTTTCTTTGAAGCTCTGAACTATGAGACCATTGAACAGAAGAAAGCATATGAAGTAGCTGGACTTCTGGGTGAGATAACCATGTTTTGGGCACCAGCTGGTGGGGATCCTGCATGCCTCTAACCTTTCTCAAAGGTGAAACTTTGCACTGAGTTCAGTGCCTCCCTACGATCCACAAACAATACATAATCAAGACTGTGTGTATTGTGTGATTCTACAATTGTACCTGACAAGGGCAAAAACTGGTATTTAGTGTAGAATTCAACTTCCTGATAATCCTGGCTTTCATTTCCACCACCACTACCCACAAAGACGATGTTTCTAGGTCTTGAGGCTGCAAAGAGAGGTATTAGCAGCGCCCATTAAAATCACAAACTGGGGTAGAGGAAAAGGGGAATGATTAAGCAGGATTTCCATATATTAGAAGACAGGACTTCTATGACCTTGCATAGCTGTCATTCCTCATAATATCTGAAGAAAAATAACACACTAAATAAACAAATATTTGTCTCATTGTTTTAGGGCAGGGATGGACAATTTGGGGCTCTCTGGATGTTTTGGCCTACAACTCCCATGATCTATCACCATTGACAGTATGAGCTAGGGCTGATGGGAGTTGTAGGCCAGAACATCAGGAGGGGCACAAGTTGCCCACCCGTTTTAATTAATGGCAGAGCTTAAGCATAGCCACTGAACATAGTCAATGGCTGGCAACATCCAGGCCAAGCTGGAAGGCTAGGACATGTAGTGAGAGTTTTTTCTTCAATTGGGGTGGGTGGGTGTTAACCACAGATTAACTGTTCTACCTACAAATAGGGTTGCAAATTTGTGGTTTTAAAAATACCTGGCAGGTGTTTGGTTTTTTACTTGCCTAAATCCCTCAGAGGAATGGCAGGGCATGAGGGATTTAGGCAAGTAAAAGGCAAGGCCTGCCATATTTGGGCATTTCAAAGAGCAGAACTTAATGAAGGCTTTTCCAGCCTTAGACCCCAGAAGCTGGATTACAACTCACATCATTCTCATTCAGCATGGCAAATGAGCAGGGATGAATGGAGTTGTAATCCATCTGGGTACCCAAGGTTAGGAAAGGCTGGTCTAGTGGACCAGACTGTGGAGTCAAAGGAGGAAGTTGAAAACATTTCCAAGCATCTACCTGCTTGATTTAATGATACCAAACCTGGGCAAAATACTCAATGGGCAGGTCAGGAAAAAATATCTGGCACTTGGAAACCCTGCCTTCAGATCCCAATTGGCTAGCATGACCATATGAAAAGGAAGACAGGGCTCCTGTATCTTTAACAATTGCATAGAAAAGGGAATTTCAGCAGGTGTCATTTGTATTCCTGCAGCACCTAGTGAAATTCCCTCTTCATCACAACAGTTAAAGCTGCAGGAGCCCTGCCCTCTTTTGTATCTGGTCACTCCAGCTGCAGCTCTAAGTGTTGTGATGAAGAGGGAGTTTCACCATGCTGCATGCATACAAATGACACCTGCTGAAACTCCCTTACTATGAAACTGTTAAAGAAACAGGAGCCCTGTCCTCCTTTTCATATGGTAAGCCTACAGTTGGCTTCTTAAATCACCCTTTTCCACCTTCCCTAACATAGATCGGGATAATTTGGGTTACCCAAGTCTGAAGAGATGAATGTTGAGACACTGGAAGAGATTGGGGATCAGGAAACATAACAGATCTCAGTGCTGATCGATTCTTCTTCTATCCTCTTGTTTGCAGGCGACATTGGAGGACAGATGGGGCTGTTCATTGGAGCCAGTATATTAACTGTGCTTGAGCTATTTGACTACGCCTATGAGGTGAGTTTCAGTGCCTGGGATGTTAGAGGGAATGGAGCAGCAATTCACTTATGGCAGGGGTGCAGAACTTCAAGCACGGGGGCCAAATCCAGCCTGCCAGGGACCCCAATCCTGCCCTGCTGCGTTGCCTAGATAGCCATGTCGCTTTCTCCCGACTGTGGGTTCAAAGTTCCTGTGCAGTTTTTCCCCCATGCTAAAAGGATTAAATGCTTCTCCTAAGGCTTAGTGACTGGTAGCAAGAGCCTAAAGCTAAGACACGCTAGTAAGTTTGGCTCCGCCCCTTTTGCCTTTGGCCCCGCCCACCACCAGAATGTGGCCCCGAGACCGTCTCTGAAATGGATTTGGGTCCTTGGGCTGAAAGAGGTTCCACACCCCTGGCTTATGGCCTTGGAAGGAATGTTTTGAAGGAACATGATGCAGTTCTACGGCTGAAGCAGGGCCAGTCGGTCCCTCTTAGATGGCTGCCTGGATGGGGATTCCCCCAGGAGCCGTATGGAAAGTCCTGTGAGCTATTTGAAGGAAAAGATGGGTATACATCGAATAATAAATGATGGCAATAGCAAAATGTTCTTCCTCACAACTCTCTGAGATGCAAATCCCTCTTTCTTTTTGGTTTTTAGCCTGCAGTGCTAAGGCAGTCTTATAGGACTACCAATGATAGCTTTTACCCTCTCCCAGCAGTATTCTTAAGCCTTTTCACTTTTGAATCTTTTTTTTAAGTGATGTAGATCTTGTGACATTTTTAGAGTTCTGTCTGACATTTGTGCTGCTGCTGTGAGCTTTATTATGATTGTTTTGTCCTCCACTGTTGTGTTTTTAGTGGTGTATTTTGATTTTTGGGTTTTATATATCAGTTCTTTTTACTGTATGCCACCCTGAGAATTGTTTGTAGTGGGAGGAGTATAAAATACAGAAAAAATTAAAATAAATATTCTTACGGTACCACAATACTGCTGGTCCACATCTTTGCCTCTTTTTCCATTTCACAATTGAAGGGTATAACTTGTTCAAAAATAACAGAAGAAATAGAAAGGGAGGTGGAGCTACACTATATGTTAAAAATACTCTTCCCTGCACAGAAATACAGGAGGATGAGCCTGGTAGCCCCATCGAGAGTATCTGGATTAAAATAAATAGGGCTAGGAATAAAAGGAGCATGATAGTTGGAGTCTACTACCGACCACCCAACCAAGGAGAAGACAAGAATAAAACTTTTGATAAGCCAATGTCTGTTGGGAGACAAATTCTGCCAAAAGTGGCCCCTCCAAGAAATTCCTGACATGTGTGGCTGATAACTTTCTCCTACAGAAAGTGGAGGAAGGAACTAGAAGATCTGCTATCCTTGACTTGACACTTGACACTGACTAATAGAGATGACTTACTGGATAAAGTGGTAGTTATGGGAACTCTGGGGAAAAGTAACCACGTCATACTTGAGTTCTTGATTTTATAGGAAGCAAAAGCTGAGTGTAGCCATACATGTTAGGGTGACCAGATAAAATCCAGGTCAGGGCTCATGTAACTTTAACAGTTGTATGCAATTAGTTCCTGGTGAAATTCCCTCTTCATCACAACAGTTAAAAGTGCATACACTATACTAGAGTGACTATATACAAAAGAAGGCAGGGCCCCTGCAACTTTAACTGTTGTGATGAAGAGGGAATTTCACCAGGAACTAATTGCATACAAATGACACTGGCTGAAATTCCCTTTTCTCCACAACTGTTAAAGTTACATGAGCCCTGACCTGGATTTTATCTGGTCACCCTAATACATGTACTCTGGATTTTAAGAAATCCGGTTTTAATTAATTAAGAACTATGATCAGTAAAGTCCCATGGCAAGTGACCCTAATGAAAAAAGGAGTCCAAGATGGGTGGGAGTTTTAAAAAAAGGAAATTTTAAAGGTGCAATTACAAACAATTCCAACAAGGAAAAAAGATAGAAGACAACAGAAAAAACCAAGGTGGCTCCACAAAGTTTAGAGACAACCTGAAAACAAAAAAAGGACACATATAGGAAGTGGAAGGAAAGAAGAGTACAGACAGTAGCACAGAAGTGCACGCATGACATTAGGAAAGCTAAAGCTGAGAATGAGCTGAAGCTAGCAAGGGATGCTAAAAGCAACAAAAAGCTTTCTTCAGGTATGCGCATAGTAAAAGACAGAGGAAAGAAATGGTGGTTCTACTCAATGAGGATGGCAAATTGATAACAGATGACAAAGAAAAGGGTGAAGTGCTCAGTTCCTCCTTTATTAATTTTATTTATTTATTACATTTCCATACCGCCCCATAGCTGAAGCTCTCTGGGCTGTTTACATAAGATTAAAATACTTAAACACAATATACAAAATTTAAAACTACAAAAACATACACCATACACAGAAACATACATTTACAAACAACTATAAACAACTTTAAAAACAGATCTAGGATCAGTGAATCTCATCACATGTCGCTAAATGCCTGGGAAAAGAGAAGAGTTTTAACCTGGCACCGAAAAGATATCAATGTTGGCACCAGGTGGGCCTCATCAGGGAGATCATTCCACATTTGTGGAGCCACCACAAAGAATGCCCTCTCCCTTGTTGCCATCATCCAAGCTCCCCTCGGAGTAGGCACCCAGAGGAGGACCTTAGATGTTGAACATAGTGTAATGGGTAGGTTCATGTTGGGTAGGGCATTCCATCAGGTATTGTGGTCCCGAGCCATGTAAGGCTTTATAGGATAAAACCAGCACCTTGAATCGGGCTTGGAAACATACAGGCAGCCAATGCAAGCAGGCCAGAGTCGGTCTTATATGTTCTAACCTTTTGGTTCCCGTTATCAATCTGGCCGCCGCATTTTGCACAAGCTGCAGCTTCTGAACCATCTTCAAAGGCAGCCCCACCTAGAGCGCATTGCAGTAATCTAACTTGGAGGTTACTAGAGCATGGACAACTGAAGCTAGGTTATCCCTGTCCAAATAGGGGCGTAGCTGGGCCACCAGCCGAATTTAGTAGATGGCACTCTGTGCCACCAAGGCCACCGGAGCCTGAAGTGACAGCAATGGTTCTAGTAGAACCCCCAAGCTATAAACCTGGTCCTTCAGGGGGAGTGCAACCCCATCCAGAACAGGTTGAACACCCTCTATCCAGTCAGAAGAGCCACCTAGTAACAGCATCTCAGTCTTGTCTGGATTGAGTTTCAGTTTACTTGCCCTCATCCAGTCCATTGTTGCAGCCAGGCACCGGTTCAGCACATCCACAGCCTCACCTGATGAGGATGAAAAGGAGAAATAGAGCTGCATGTCATCAGCATACTGATGACAATGCACTCCAAAACACCGGATGACCGCACTCAACTGTTTCATGTAGATGTTGAACAACATGGGGGACAAGACTGACCCCTACGAAATCCAGTATGGCCGAGCAATATCCCCCAAGCACCACCTTCTGGAGCCGAGCCGCCAAGTAGGAGCAGAACCACTGCAGTGCAGTTCCTCCCACTCCCAACTCAGACAGTCGTCCCAGAAGGATACCATGGCTGAGAGATCAAGGAAAATCAACATTTCATTGTGTGTTGTCGTTTTAAGTGTTTGTTCCTGACAACCCAAATTCTTTCTCACTCTCTAGGTTATTAAGTTCCGCCTCTGTCGCCGTGGCAAGTGTGAAAAGAAACACAAAGGGAATAACAGTGACAAGGGGGTCGCCCTGAGCTTGGATGACGTAAAGCGTCACGTGAGTGTCTTGGGCTCCATAATGTCTGGCGTTGTATTACATTATGGCAGGTGTCATGCATGCCACCAGCACCTTAACATCTGTACTCAGTGACCAAGTGCAGCCTTCCCCAATCTGGTGCCCTCCAGATGTCTTGGACTACAACTCCCATCATCACTGACCATTGGCCATGCTGGCTGGGGCTGATGGAAGTTGTAGCCCAAATCATCTGCAGGGCAGCAAGCTGCCTACCCCTGGCCTAGCTACGTTCATTAATATTACTGCATTCACATTAGGTTAACTGTCTCAGCTTCCACCAACAAATCCCAGAATTTGTAGTTTGATCTTCTTTGTAGTGGATCCCAGAGGAATAAAGAGGAAGGGAGGGAGGGAGGGGGAGGGAGAGAGAGAGAGAGAGAGAGAGAGAAAGAGAGAGAACTACAGCTCCCAGGCTTCAATGGAGGGGGAATTACTATTATACTCATTTACATCTATAGTCTAAATTGTATAGCAAGTCTACTCTGTATCATAGTATTGAAATACTTTTAAAGTAGGAACATAGAAAGCTGCCTTATACCGAGTCACTGCTTTGTTCCATTTAGCCCAATATTGTTGACACTGACTGGCAGCAATGGCTCTGGGGTTTGTCTATACACTCTAAATACCCCGTTGTGGCTGTGTAGTTGCACCCCATTGTTTATATGATGCAGATGCCAACTCACAGCCACATCAAAACCCAGCGCCAGTTATTTTCTCCCTTGATCTAGCACATCCCTGTTCTCTGACAGGACTCATTGGTGTTTAACAGCTGCATGACATACCCAAAATGTGGCAATGTTTTTCCCCCAGCACTGAGAAATATTTCACCTACAGAATTCCTGCTATTTGTGTAGCTGTTAAAGCAGGGGTGGGCAACTTGTGGACCTCCAGAGGTTTTGGCCAAAACTCCCATGATCCCTCAATTTTAGGTATGCTGACTAGGGCTGATGAGAGTTTTAGGTCCAAACACCTAGAGGGCCACAAGTTGCCCACCACTATGTTAAAGGCACAAAAGCCCTGCCATGGGAAGAAAGAAAAAGGCTGGCCACAATTCTCTAGGTATGGCCTTTCTTTTAATGTGGAGGGAGTGGCCATGACCATGGTGGAGATCCTGTTCTCCTGATGGGCACAAGTACCCTAAGGTTGGGTTCGCCATTTCTATGGACTTTTGGACATGCCACCAAGTATGGTTCTGGATCTAAACAAGGAACTGTGTATTTTATCCTGGCGACTAACCCCCCCCCCCTTACTACTGTATTCTGTCATCATGGTTGTCTCCAATATCCAACAAGGTGGGCCCAAAGGTCAGTAAAGGTCCCAATGAAGAAAGAGTAGCATCATTCTTGATTTGTATGGATCCACAGAAGAAGGGTGAATGCAGCATAAATCTCTGTAGCACCATCTCTTATCTTGCTGGGCCACCTTGTGCAAAACAAGAGACCAGGTCATCCAGAGTCCTCTGTGACTGACAATGAGGTTATACACTGCAGTGCTGGGACAGGGAGGGGACTGGTCCCCATTTAAAGTCAGAATGTGTCCCAGAAGAGTCTTTCATCAATTCATGCACCACCATCACCCCCTTGCCAGTTACGGGTGGCCACTGATGGCCTCTTGCCTTAGCACCCCAAACTCTTGAAATTGTTGATCATAATGTTGTGTTTATTCTCCTAATTTCATGACTGCTGCCTGCTTGTATTTATATTCCTCTCTACTTCCCCTCCAGAATCCATGTGAGAATATCCGAGGCCACCCAGCAAGCATGACGTACGCAGCCAACATCCTACCTCACCACCCGGCTCGGGGAACCTTTGAGGACTTTACCTGCTAACTGACGACTGGATGTACAACTAACACTACCAAAGGGAAGGGCCCACGCTGAGCAGCCCTGGCCCAGCCCAGCCCACGAACCTGCCAATCTACTTATCAGGGCCTCTATCTCAGACTCCCAAGGGAGGCAGCTGAAATCAGCCCCTCCTCATCCACTCAAGGCAGTGATACGCACACGGAGCAAGCTGGACAAAGGCGGCGGGGTCTGTGCTGCCGGACCCACTCTGGTTTCTGTTCTTGCCCCAAAAATGCCCTTGAACTTCAACTCAACAGAAGAGCTGCCAGGAGAACCTTTTGCAATGTCAGGTGGAAGGGAGGGCATGGCCTCCTCCAGTCCATAGTCACACACACACAGACACAGACACACACACAGAAGTCTTGACTGTCCGTTTGCCCCTCCTGTCTCCATCCTGCTCCATGCCCACAACAAGCCTTGCATGGGGGTGGCCATCTTGTGCAAAGGTGGCCGCTCTCTTTTAATCTCGATGCCAAGAAGAACCTACAGGAGCGCCAGCCAGGCCGTTCCCCAGGGTGTTCTGTTCGCAAAGGCCGCTTAGCCTGTCCAAAGGAGGTGCTTCATCAGTACCCTTCCCCCCCATTCCCCCCCCCCTTGCTGTGTATTATGGGAGGCCATAGTCAAGCCTTTCCCTGTAGCAAGACTGTGACTGAACTGTGAGGGCCACTTAAATAGGACATTTTTATCATCTGTTTGTCTCATCCAGCTAGCAGCTTCTCATTTCGTCCTGCCCCAGGACTCTGCTCTGGGTCTGGGCCTTGTCTCCCCTGCCCTGCCCCATCGCCGCCACCCCCAACCCCGCATGAGAGAGACAGATGTGTGACTGGGGGATGAGCTGTTGCAAAGTTTAAAACATAGGCATTGTGAGGTACCTGGGTCCCCTCTGTGCATGTTCTGAGGGGTTATGTGAAAATTCTCAAACATTCAGGTTCAGAGGGAAGCCTGCCATTCCTCAGAATTCTTGGTGGAATACAAAACCAGATTGTCTTCAAACCTTCGGGATTCCATGGCTGTTGAAAGGAGAAGGCAGCAATGTGCACTGCATTTGACCCTGGCTTTCCTCTTCACCTTCCCCAGTAGTGTGGCAACCTTAAGTCCAATCCTGCAAGCAGAAACAACACACTATCCTTCCTTTGGTTGTGCAGAAATGCAGGGGGTAACCAGGGGCTTGAAAGAACAGAGGGAACCTGCAGGCCAGCAACAATGGCTGTTTTGCTTTAATGCAAGGCAGAACACATGTTTCCCCTTAATTTCTATGGCCAGACATAGCCCATCTTCCCTTTCAGCCACCAGTTTGCTGGTGATAATAAGGGGGCAAATTGCCACCAATAGAAACACGCAGAGGGCCTCCAAGGAAGTGCATGCTGGCGATGTAAAACATTTCCCTGTTCTGCATCTTCAGCATAGAAAAGAAGAAAAAAGCAGCTCAGGGAACTGTCTCTCTTGGAAGTCTGGGCAAGACAGGCCTGCTGGTTTCACCTTGAAAAAACCCTAAGTCCTGCTTTGCAACGTCTGTGCTACAACCTGATTATGGAGGTCAACAAATTTGCTGTGGAGCCCCTCAGCCATCCAGGCTCGTTGATAGTCAAGCCAAGATGGAGGAGGGCTCCCGTTGGAAAGAAGCATGCCCAGGCTGAGAGCTGGAAGAGTTGAGTGCAGGCATGGGCTGGGGAAGCTAGGCTGGGCTTCCTTTGGTAGTATTTGTTTCTGGCTTGACTTGGCCTACCGTGCAACCTGCTCACACTGCCCAAACTGAGCAAGGCAGAGAAGACAAGTGATGGTTACTATGACGGAGGAGCTTCTGCTCCTAACTTCAGAGGGGCTACCTTCTGCTCCTAACCCCAACCCCTGGATAAACACCGTTTAGATTCCACACCTGCGATCTAGAGATAGTCCAACCACGCAAGATAATCGAGGGAATAACACCAGCACTGGTGGAAGCTTGTCCAAAATGTTGTTTTATAAACTGAAGCTGTGGGAACTTGTCTACCGTGCTCTGTTCTGAGGGGGGGGGGCGTGTGTGTGGGTGGGTGTGTTGCTCCTTCAGAATTTTGTTTTACAACATGCTTCTGAAGTGAGCTTGTCTGCCCAGCTCTGTCCTGAGAGAAGGTGGGATATGAACGGGCAGAGGAAGAGACAAAAGGAAGTGTGTCTGGGTTAAGCTGTGGTGGGCTGGTGTGGGATAGGACCCAGGCGAGGAGCAGGAGAAAAGGCCTCAGTTTCCTCCATGCCTTATGAGCCTATGAGTGTAAAGAGAAATGGGAAATTGGAGACATTCTGATTGGATTAAATTAAAGGCTGAAGAAGAAATTAGCCCCTGTGAAATCCCTGGTGTCCGTCCACAGCCCCACAGGAACCACAGGCCTTAATGGCACATGGGCCCCTCTACAAAACTGCCTCTTGGACTCTTTTTGCCAGGTTGGTGTTTTGATGCCCTTTGGGGCAAGCTGCCAGATGGTGATATGCCCATGCTTGCTGTTTTTATTTTCACTTTTAGAGGAAATCGCTCCCCTTCCAGCCTGGGCCCCACAGCATCGAGTGCCTGCCTCAGTCCCTGCTACAGCATCTTCCCCCCACATGACTGAGATACACTGCAGGTGCACACCCAAGGCCAAACTTCTCCGTATCTTTAAGAGCTTTTGCAATAAAATCTCATCATTTTTTAAAAGCTTTATTTTATTTTGATCCTTATTATTCCAGGGCTTGTTCTTGTGTTTGGCCTCCTGGGCCTAACAAGACTCTGATTTTCCAAAGACGCTACAACTCCGCCATGGCCAGAACTTTTCCCATGGCCCTTTCTGGAGGGTTCTTTGCTTTGAGGGCTTTTGCTTCTTTTCTTTAGTTTTCATTTGGTTGTTCTTACTTTTCTGCTTGAAAGCTTTTGAAGATAGGGCTCGAATTTGACCTCTGCTCCCCCCCACCCCACCCCATTTGTTTGTCCATTTTTACTACTTCATGCTCATTTTATATTTCTTATATATAAAATATATGATATATATTATTATATATATGTACATATATATAGATATATACATACACACTCCTCTATATGCGCCATGTCAGTGTATATATCCATGCAGTAGAAACAAAAGCCTTGATATTGTGCCATTATAATTTTTTTTTTCCAACTACCGATCTCTGAATGCCTTCAAGTGTATAAAGTGTTGAATTCTCTCTGGTATCTGTACTATGTACACATTTTCATAGGAAGCACAAGAAGATGACAAATGCATTGTATATCAAAACTTGCTCCTCTTAACAGTGATATAAAGGATGATCTCAACCCTGGAGACTCAGACTTTTCCTCCTTCGCTTTGCTGCAGAACTCCGTAACCATTAGCATTGTTCCTTCTTTTATTTTGCTTTGCAGTGATAGCATCACAGCAGCAAGGGGCTGGTTTCCATTACTGGCAGCAATCAATCACATGGCACAGACGAAGGTGCCAGTGCAAACTCCACACACTGTTGGGGAGAGGAGAAGCACATTGGACAAGGCACCCTTGGTGTTTGAACCAGATTTAGTCATATTTAGAGCATTCCTGCATGAGCCTTTTATCCTTCACCTTTACCGGGCTTCTGCTACCAGATTCTATGCAGTGTTAAGATCAGCTATTTTACACGTCCTTTTTTTCCCTGGGGCGGGGAGTGTCATTCTACACCTTTCTATATGTTTCATTATACTGCCACTAGATGGTGCTGTGGTATAGCACATTTGCGCAATTACACAGAGCACCATTCAAGATATACCAGACTTTCCTAGTTAAGAAAAAAAATGCTAGACTGGTGGCAAAGCACAGGAGAGGCTCTGGAGGAGGAGGATGTCGTATAAAGGACCCGCAAACTTGGGTGCACAATAAAAGCCTTGTGTAGAAAGTCTCTTAGAGTCATTGAAATTGATTGGACTTATTAGTGATGAGTAACAAGTCTCATTGGTTTCAATGGGTTTACTCCAAGCACACCTAAATCCAGATCCAGTCAAAGATCTGAAAGAAGCAGGGCAGGCATGCTCAACTCAGATGCCCTGTGTGGAATGGCAGTGGACACCTGACCTAGCCACACTTGGAGAGCCCAGTGGACACCTGACCTAGTTGCTTTCTTGAGCCAGCCCTGGCAGGTGAGCCCCATGATTTGGATTCCCTACACACATGGTGACTGTGTAGAGGCAGTCCAGTGTGGATTGATCCTCCCACTTCATAACCATAGGCTGCATTCATGCATATATCACGACCAAAGGTGTGTTTTTAAAAATGAAGTTCTAATCATGAGAGTAGACCAGACTTACGCATAAAATAACTGCACGGAGGGCTGTTCAAAGCAGACTGCTTCTGTGTAATCAACAGGCACACAAGAGATGGCAATGCACTGTATGCACTATTAGCATCAGGACTAGCTTCATGCCTGGATTAAGGACACATTGATCTGTTCAAACATAGAGCAAAGAGGAGGCGTTTGCCCACGGATTTCACAAACTACAGTCATTGAGCATCAGTATTGGATGGAGCTCAGGCTAGATATTCATATACACTGAAAGCTTCCAGACTTTGACCTGAGACCCTGGCTGAGTTCGGACAACATGATAACCAACGGTGGTTTAAGCAGTCAACCATTGGTTAAATAGTCAATGGTTATCTGTTGGACAAAAACCACCCCACGGTTGACTATTTCCTCAAAATAACCAATGGAGATAACCAATGCTCTGTAGAGTTGACTATCTGCACAACTGTTGGTTAGTGCGCTGTCTGTCGGGCTCAATGTACTATTTTGCAGGCTTGAATTGACTATCTCGGCTGGCTACAAAGTTCCGGGTCAAGAACGGCCAAAACCGTGACAGCCACTCTGCTACAACCGGCACAACTTGCAGAGGCTGCTGGCATAGCACCGGGAGGAATGAGGGAGGAGAGAGAGTAGGGAGAGGGGCGAGGACTGTGTCAGTCAAACACCGGGTTGACTATCAGTCCACTCAACGCCAGCCTCAACCACTCCACAGTTGTGTGGGAGCATGTTGTGTGGGGAGTACCCCCTCTATAATCAACCCTGGAGTTGGCTATTAACCCACCATTGACTATATTGTGTTGTTCGAACGCAGCCACTGTGTTTCTAATACATTCTCAGCAATGGACACATGATTTGGTCGAGGTCAAGTGACACTCCATCAGTCTCAGTTCCTCATCTATAAAATTGGAATAGCCGTCTAATCTAGAAGAGTGTGGTAACGATGTACAAAAGCAGAACAGTAAGAACATATTATCTCTCTCCAGCAGGGTTGTTGTCAACCAACACAATAATTCCCTTTCTTTTCTTTTTTTTTACTGTGTTTGATATGTTCCAGCAACTGCAGATAACACTCTGACAGTCCACTGGCTTATGGAAGATACAGTGCCAATGCTCAAATTTTAAATTGATCTGCTGGCTGGCTGGCTGGCAGTCATGGTCTTTGCTCTGGATGTCCTTTTAACTAATCCCAGATTTGTGGAGAGTTGTTTATTGGTGGAGTGGGGGGGCACTTTGGATAGGCTCAGTCTCAAACACTTATAACAACAAGAAGTGCAGCACAAGGCTGGTTTGCGGCCATTTAGTCAAGTGACCCTTAAATTTCCTCCTGCATTTCTCACATCTGTAATTTGAACGTAAAACCTATATCAGGGTGGGTGCCTTTGTTCCTCTGTACATTTGATTTTTGATTTTTGATTTTTAAAAAACTTTCTTCAGTAGTCCATCCCACATTAACAAGTCACATATTCTGCATGAAGTCATTTCTCACTCAGTGGATGAAAGTACCTTTATTCTGTGAGGTATGTATTTACTGGGCTGTAGAAGTGTTTCTTTCTGTGTGGACCCCGCAACCCCAAACATGAGACAGACACCAGAACTAGTCAACATTTTCAGAATGGGATTCAAGTTTTTCTCTTGGCTTCCCATCTCTCTAAGACAACAGTCACACCATCTGTATAGTGCTCAGCAGTAAATGTGTCCTGTGCATTGCTTTGGATACCACACGCAGCCACATGAAGCTTTCTCTGAAGATTTGTTATGTCATTCACTGTTCCTGCCCGGGGGGGGGGGGGGGGGGGCATACACACAAGATCAAACCACTGCCTCAGGCAGCAAGCGTTGAACAAAGTATGCCACCCATCATCTGTCAATAGCAACAAAGCAGAAGAGCCTTGAGTTGAATGCCACTGGACAGATTTCTTAGAATGAGTTGTTCAACTGGTAGTGCTACGTTTACCTATATGCTACCACCCTGGAACTATGAGCCAATTGAAAGAGCCTGCCTGGCACTATTTCGGAGGCACTGCCCTACACAATACCTTCCTTTGGAGCCAAGGTTGGTTCTTTCATCTTCCCAGCCTGTAGTCAGGATCAGCTGTGCTGGTCATTAGGGAGCTCATGAGCAGACACGCCCTAGGTTGGCTGCTGCCTTTAAGGATAGTGAAGGGGAAGAGTCTGCAGATTGGGGCATAGCAACATCTTAGAGCAGGGGCTTCTTTTGATCCCCAGGACACAGGTGTGGTGTGTGTGTTTTTTCTGGATTAATGTTGGAGGCATTCTTATTTTCTTTAGGCTGATGACACTGGCCACATGCAGGAAGTGAGGCAAGAAGAGTCAGTGACTCGCAGGGCCTCCAAGCTTCATTGTCTGGACACTAGTTCTACCCAATGAGAAACAACAGAGGAGAAGACTTGGTATTCATATTTCTCAGAGGCACAATCGCTGCTAGTCACCAGATCAACCAGAAATGGTAGACCTGGTCTCTGATGCTATTTTTAAAATGTGCAACCATACACAAAATGTACAGTTCAAAGAAAAGTATGTAATTCCAGAACAACTTTGCTGTAATTCAAAATACAAACCATGCAAAAGTTGTATTGAGGGGAGCTTAGTCCTGAGGTCTCCTACCAACTGCAAGGAATTCAGAGGGAAGAAACAGGCTCGTAGAAAGGCAGATGATGGCAATTTGGGAAGCTCTAAAAAGCCAGGGCACAGCTCAAAAGATCTGAGGCCTGTGCACAGGTGGCTCTTCATTACACTGCCCATACCCTGAAGTATTTTTGGGTTAATGAATGCTGAAATTTGCCCTTTAGTAGAGACATAAAACCAGTCAATTTTGCCCTTAAAAGCTACCTACACTATGTTTTCTGCAAACATTCATTCAGTACTATGGAGGATTGTACCATTTCCAGCCCATTGAAATCTTTGCAGTTCTGGTCTGGGTTCACAGAATCATTCGGGGAGCCGACTGGTATAATACACTCTGGACAAAACTGGTGTAGCCCTTTGCAATAGAGTTGATCCCTTTTTAACCCTTAAGGGCTACAGAAGAACGGGAGATTTTGGGGAGGAAAAGAGAGACTGAGATGGTGAAGAAAGGTCCTGAGGAAACAGATGAGGGAAAGAGAATGACAAAAAGACAGGTCCTGAGGAGGCTGAGAAAGGACTAGGAAAAAGCAGCAGCAATAGCCAGTGGTCCCCAATCCTAATAATAATAATAATAATAATAATAATATATTATTATTATTATTACCCGCCTCTCCCTCCGGATTGAGGAGGGGAACAATATCAATACAGACAATATAAAATACATAAAACTGATTAAAAGCATATAAAAGTAATACATTATTAAAAGCAACCAAGTCTTAAAATTCATCTGAGTAGGCCTGCCAGAAGAGGTCAGTCTTTATAGCTCTTTTAAATTCTTGAAGACTGGTGAGTTGGCAGATCTCTCCCGGCAGGTCGTTCCACAGTCTGGGAGCGGCAGAAGAGAAAGTCCTCTGGGTAACAGTTGTCAGCCTAGTCTTGGCCAACTGTAGTAGATTCTTCCCAGAGGACCTGAGCATGCGGGGCGGATTGTATGGGAGAAGGCGATCCCGCAGGTAACCTGGACCCAAACCAAGTAGGGCTTTAAAGGTTACATTGGGGAGAGTTATTGCAGCTACAGTGGCCTTCAGAAACTAGCTGTGACATCATTCATGCAATGAGCAACTGGATATTGATTTATTAAAGGTATCTATATATTTCTTTATAGACTGACCCCACAAAGCAGTTTACATGAAATTATTAAAATAATAAAATAATATTATGTAATAAAAAACAAAACAAAAAAGGGCAAACAACGCTTTGTCTTAGAGAAGCTGATTGTTTCTTCTCTCAGGGCAAAATAACAGACTGCATGCCAGTGGTACCACCTTCCACTGGGTCTTGGGAAGTATTATCACCAGCCCTGCTGATTTTCTCTGTTGCTGCTTAAGCCTGCAACGTGGCAGAGAGATGCTTTATTCCCCCCCCCACACACACACACACACACAGCACTGGGCACACAGGGGGGAGTGAAAAAGGCTATGTCACATCAAATTGGAAGCCCTATGCCTTATTGTAATGTGACAGGTAGTTAACTCCACCCCTTTCAGTCAACTATTAATGCACTGTGCTTTCCAAGGTCCTGGCTTGCCTCCAGCCTTGCCACTAGCCTTGTCCAATGTGGATACTGCCTTGTCAGAGTGATCCAGAACAGACAGTGAACTCTATGTACAGACCTCTTCCCTTGGGCCTGACACTCAGCTGGAAAACCCATTCCTAATGCTTCAGGGGAAGCATTGACAGCAAAAGCCTCTCCCTTCATCCAGTTCATGGGAACATCTCCACCCTCTTCCCTCAACTCTATCTCCATGTGGCACAAAGAAAGGTGCTTCTACTTGGAATTTGGTGAGCCTGCTGGGCATCCCAGTTGTTGCTATCCAATGATGTTTTCTGGAGATGTACCCCCTTCTCCCCTGGGCAGCATTGATCTAACCCAAAAATACACCAATCTCTGTGGCCGGTTCAGCCTGCAATGGGGCATAGAGATGTCTTATGCCCCACACACACACTGGGTTCAACACACACCAAACTCTAAGCCCTGGACAGGTGGTTTAGCCCCACCTCTGCCAGAATTCCCACCCTATCCCCAGAAGTCCCACTTCTAGAGTCCTGCCCCGGAAGGAGGGATCACCAGATGGGAGTCATGTGACTCCTCTACAAACTCATCATGTCCCTGGGCCAATAGGATGAGGGTGCAGACTCCTGCCGTACATGTGGGGGTCTGGAAGTGACCAAGTCAGGGTCATTTCCAACCCCATGCCCAGAAGTCCTTCCCTGGAGGAAGAGATCACCTGATGAAGTCATGAGGCCTGTCTACAAACTCATCATGTTGCCTCTTCCTATGTAACCACAATAGCATGAAGAGTTTGGAGAGGGGTCACATGATCCCAGCAGGCAAATGCTCCATCCAGGGCAGGACTTTTGAAACTAGGACTTCTTGGGATGGGGTTGAAAATGATCCAGTGACCCTGTTCAGGCAACATGCTAAGCCACAATGGTTAAGCATTTTGAGCTAAACATTATGGCTTAGTATGTCATGTGAACCATGACTTAGTGTGTTGTGTGAACCATTCCTAACCATGGTGGCTACATAACCACAGTTCAAATATGCTCACCAACCATTTGCTACAACAGGGTTAGCAACCCTAACCATGGTTTAGCATGTTGTCTCAACAGGCCCAGTGTCTGCTACCTTGCCTCCTGTATCTTGCCCTGTGATTGATGCCCAGTTCTACTTACCCTTGAACTCCTTTGTGTCTCTGCTTCTGGACTGTGTAAGGTGTGTGACTGCCTGACTATGTTTTGTCCTCTGACTGCTATATCGACTACTCCTGCCTTAGCCTGAACCCGTTAGGGATGTCGGAGGAATCAGGTTAGGGGGGTGGAGCTCGCCGACCTCTTGTCAGTTCAGCCTCCCCAGCCTCCATTCTATCTTCCACCAGCTTGGTGTGTTACGAGTTGACCTAGCTGGCAGATAGATGATAGATAGATAGATAGATAGATAGATAGATAGATAGATATAATCAAAAAACCATTTGCTCAAACTTTGGCTGTAAATTGCACAAATTTGCATAATTGAAATTTTGGCTGTATATTACACATAATTGCATAACTTGTGCAGAAATTACAGCCCAGACCCAAAAGAAATGCATAAGAATTCCCTGGGACTCAGGGAAACCACACAGCTTGCCTTGCAAAAGCAAGCTGAGTCAGGAACACCGTGGAAGTCCAGCAAGCCCAAAAAAGACTGGATTTCTCAGCGATGAACATCCCTAACATCTGTATCTAACGGCTTCCAGTCCCCCATGTATATGGATGGGGCTCAATGGATGAATTCATAGAGGAGTCACATGATCCCCATCAGGTGATGCCTCCATCTGGGACTCCACTTTTGGCAGAGGTAGGGCTAAACCACTGGGCCAGGGCTTAGAGCTTGATGTCAAGTAGCCTTTTTCATGCCCCCTGTGTGTGTTGTGCCCAGTGAGTGTGGGGGGATAAGATCTCCCTCTGACCCATTGCAGGCTGAACCAGCCACAGAGATTAGTGTCCTTTTGAGGCAGATCAATGCTGCACCGGGGAGAAGGGGGTACATCTCCAGAAAACATCATTGGACAACAACAACTAGGATGCTCAGCAGGCTCACCAAATTGCAAGTACAAGCACCTTTCTTTGTGCCACATAAGAGTTGAGGGAGGAGGATGGAGATGAACCGGATGAAGGGAGGGGCCTTTGCTTTCAATGCTTCCCCTGAAGCTTTAGGGATGGGTTTTCCAGCTGAGTGTCAGGCCCAAGGGAAGAGGTCTGCACACAGAGTTCACTGTCTGTTCTGGATCACTCTGACAAGGCCATATCCACATCAGACAAGGCTGGTGTCAAGGTTGGAGGCAAGCCCTGCCCTTGGACAACGCAGGGTATGCTGAGTTGAGTGGAAGGTTCTCCTATAAGGAGCTTTTGTTCCAGCAAAGGACTGCAGTCAACTGAGGCCTGAAGAAGCCGGACAGAGCCTGGTGTTGCAGTAGTTCTACCAGTGCTGGTTACTGACTGCAGTTCTTTAAAGGGTGGTGTCAGTTTTTGTAGTGTCATCTCCCAGTGGCTGAGAAACAGGGGAAACTGCAGGATTAGATGGATACTGAGGACATTTCTTGAAGTGGGATTACCTGTGAATTGTCTGGATTTGAATTCTCCTCAGGGTAATGTGTAGCCTCAAAAGTAGAGAATATGACACCATCCCCCTCCCCAGGCATGCCCCTCCTCGGCTCACTTGGTCCAGGATTTCACAGGTATCATTTGTGAAATTTCTGGATGCATTGAAGTCCCTGGACGTGGATGGTGGGCTCCCACAAATGCTTTTCAGGGCCATAACCTTTCCAATCAACTTGATATAGAAGTCATTACCTAGCTGTCCAGAATATCCTACAACACAAATTCCTTTTCTCTTCTTTTTGCCATTTCCCCCCCCCCCCCTTTAAAAATGTACATTCGGTATTCAATGTCTGTCTGTCTCACCAGCCTGGGCTTGCATGTTAAGCGCACCTGCCTTAAATAAAATCATCGAAATTTTTCATACAGGCTGGCCAATGGATAACCTCAAAAAGCAGGACATTCGTATCCTGTTTCAGGTCACATTCCCAAACAAGCAGCTTGTTCTAACTGGGAGCCCTGCCAGCAGAGTAGCAATTAGGATAGCAGCTTCAAGGTGGCGACTGCTGCCGCTGCTGCTGCTTCCACAGCAGCTAATTAAGTGCAAGGCAGTCCAAAGTTCCACACCCGGCAGAGTTCCAAGCACAGTGTTCAAACAAGGGTTAAGTGAATGCGAAGTCAAGATCAGTCCACAGTCATACACAAAGTTCAATCCACAGTGAGGACTTCAGGAACAAGAAGCACACACAGATACCAGGAACGAATGGGGACATTGTTGCCAAACACTGCTTGGCCTGCCATGCCGCCTTTTATGCAAGCCCTAGCCTGGTAGCGCCCAACTTCCAGCTGCAACTAATTTAGGGAGCTTTCCAGCAAAGCCAGCTATATAAGCAAGGCCTCACAGAGCCAAATTCCTTGTCTTCAGCCTGATGCTTCTCCTATGAAGCTGGGACTGTTCTCTGAACTTCATAGGTTGTCGTTCCCAACGGTTGGGTGGTTACACCATCTCCGGCTCAGAACGTGAACTGCTCACCTGCTTTCATGAGTGAACTTGCTTTTTACCCCATCCCCCAGGTGTCCCGCTTTGCTCTGCTGGATTGCCTCCTTCCATCTGCCAACTCATCTCCTCGATCTGGTGTCCACACAGATCTTTGTGCTTCATTCAGTCTGTCTGGGAGACAAAGGTTGCCCTTGTACATCAATATGGCTCCAGATGAGCTCCTCAAAAACCCAGGAGCCAGTTCTATCCCAATCCAATGGCTGAGGGACATCACACACAAGGTGTGCTGGTTCTCATGGCACCTATCACCTTAGAAACCTGTGGCTCGCAGGGAGACCAAGAGTGCTGCAGAATGTCCCAGTCCTTCTATACCAAGGTGTGTTCTTCTGCTAGCCAGTAGCCAAAGGAGACAGGAAGAGGGGGGCCTAGGGAGGGGAAGGAGAAAGGGAACTGCCCTCACCTTGCATAAGTCCTGCCCTTCTGTTCATCACCTGCAGGGGTCATACCTCCCTGGAAGGCAAACATGCACACAGTAAGTGGATTATGTTGCAGGTTCCACATGTCAGCATCCACAGGCTTCTGTCTTTGAATGTTCCCCACCTTTGTTGAATCTGCGAATCAGATATATCAAATGAGCTTGAAAGCCAAGAAGGGATTTGATCCCCTGGGGTGAGCTAGTATTGTGTGACATCACACACAAGCTCAGATGCCAGCTGTAAAGGTTGACTATAAGGAGCCCCCCCCTTCAGCCTTTGGCTTTATTGATATCATCACCTCCGAGCCCCTGAGACTGCCCTCCTCTGAGTCTGGCAGTGGCCAAAGTTTAGTCACTAGGCCACTTACACACAGCCAAAAGAGAGGAAATGCAGCACCAAAAAAGAGGATTGTGATTTGCATAAGTTTTGCATATGCTAGTTTATACATATAGATGCAAATTTAGAAACAATCGTTATAATTTGAACAGGCCCATAGAATGCATCTCTCCACTGTGGGGAAGACAGTGGCCGAATGACTTGTGTGCCTGTTCAGCCTGCTTTTCATGGGCAACTTCAAGACTCTTACAGCTCTCCCTGCTGATGGCTCTCTTTCAACCAGACTTGACTGGGCAGCTCTTCAAATAGAGGACTGTCCTCTATAAAAGAGGGTACATGGCCATCCTATTAGTCACTGAAAGATGTCACAGAGGGCCAGAAATTAAACCTGCCAACAGGCCCGACACTGGCACGTGGCCTCCTTGGCCAACTGCTGACACTTGCATGGCTTGGAGCCACCATTTTAAATTTCCCACCATGCCCTGGAGGGACACTACATGAGCACAGTGGGAAATTCAAAATGTTCACTCCAAACTACCTGGGGCTAAATGCAGTGCTGCTGACTCTGCCGGTAATAGGAAGAGGGCCACTAGAGGGGAGCTCTGCCAAGCGCCCCTTAATTTGGGAGCCAGTTCTGGCTGTAAAAGTTGATCCAAGAGAGATACCTCTCTCTGAAAATGCTACACCAGGACGCATGAGAACCTGATAAATGGAATGCGCTGTGGGGTGTGCAAGGGAGGGAAATCAGGAAGAAGGACCTTCCCAAGTGGTGCACTTCCTCTTGCAGAGGGCTTCTCCACATGCAGCTAAAATCCTGCACCTTTACCAGGGCTTTTGTTTCTGGATTCCCTGCAGGATTACGATCAGCATCTTTCCACGTGGATTTTTTCTGTGTTTTTCTTTTTCTTTCTAGGCAAGTTCTATGTTTCATTACAAAACCACTAGATGGTGCTGTGCAATAAAGCGCCATTTCATCAGTACACCCTAGATTTACAGGAGTTCATAGCGGGAGGGTGGGGGAAACGCAATTAATCGGGGGGGAGGGAATGCAATGAATGTTGCAAAGAACAGGAGGTGCCCTCGAGGATGATGACATCGTGTATAGGACCCGCAAATTTCCGTGAGTGACCAATCACAAATGCATAATAAATGCCTCATGTAGAAATGGCTAGAATGTCCTTCGATCCAACCCTGTAGTTATTTTTTCAGAGTGGGGTAGGGGTGAAGATGGGTATGTTCCTTGAGCGACTACTAGGTGGGCGTTTAGTCCTTTCATTTCTTTGCTATTTTGGAAGTCCCTGGTTAAAGGGAAACCACCACAGGTTCTTGGATGATATTATCAACTTAGCTACCATGCGGAGAACTGATGAAAGAGGCTGCTGTGGCAATGGACAGGACAACAAGGACAGATGGAAATGGAGCAATCTGAGTGGTTGCTCACCTGCAGTTCTTCACATCAAAATTCTACTGATACACACATCACAACGCACTTCTGTAGTGTAACCATACTTGGAATACTGTGTAAAGTTCTGGTTGCTGCATCTCAAGGAGGATATTTTGTATAGCTGGGAAAGGTGGAGAAAGGGGCATGGAAAATGATAATAGGGCTGGAGCAACTCCCCTATGAGGAAAGATGACAACGGTTGGGGATTTTGTAGTTTAGAAAAATGGTGAAGGGCAGCAAACATGATAACCATTTTTTTAAAAATGCACATAGTGTGGGGAAAATGAAGTTCTCTCCCCACTTTGATATTGCTCCCTAATATTAGGCAGGCACTCGTCACAATCCCCATAGCCACACAACCCAATTACAGTCCAAAATACAAGCAGCTGAGATGTGCCTTCTATGTGTGTGTGACATTTTCCCAAAGGTCAATAACATTGTCATGTATGTATTCTAGCAGACAATTTATTTATTTATTGCATTGATATCCCGCCTTTTTTCCTCTTAGGAATCCAAGGTGGCATACATAATCCTCCATTTCATCCTCACAACAACAACCCTATGAGGTAGGTTGGACTGAGAGTCTGTGACTGGCCCAAAGTCACCCAGTGAACTTCCAGGTCCAAGTGGGGACTAGAACCCAAATCTCCCAACTCCTGGTCCATCACTTTAGCCACTACACCACACTGGCTCTTCAATCCGTAGTTCAAAGTTAAGCAGATCTAGCCATTATTTTTAAACAGAACTGCCCTTGTTTTACAATGAAGATGAGCACACAAATGATGGAATTCGCTACCACAAGATGTAGTGAACGGCCACCAATTTTAGACAGTTTTAAACTGGGAGCAGATTTAAACAAATTGATGGATGATAAGGCTATTGATTGGCTACTAGTCATGATGGCTGTATATTATCTCCAGTGGTGGAGGCACTATGCCTAGGGATACCATTTGTTTGGGAACACGAGCAGGAGGATGCTATTTCAACTCATGCAGTTTGTGGGCTTCCCAGGCTCATCTAGTCGGCCACTGTGGAAACAGGATCCTGGACTAGATAGCCTTCGGTTTGATCCATCATTACATTCTCTGTCATTAGCAAACTACTTTTGAAATGGAGGAGATCGTTGAATTCTACTCACCAAATGGCACTGGTATATGAGGATGCTCCCAGTCCATCATTACCTATTATATATGTTGGTTGTGTAACACATTCCCAGAACAGCCACAGACTGCCAGACAATGACTATCACCTTCAGCATCATCTAGTGTCACTAATGACTTTACTTTGTCCTCTGAATCTCTATTAACTGAGACATGTGGTGCTGGGAATTAATTGTCCCTCTTACGTTAATGCATCATGAAGATGACTAATTCAAGCTGCAGTGTGATAATAGAAGTAGGATTAGAATAGGCTAAAGGATGGCTGCGAATGCAATGATTAATGGTAGCCCTTCAGGGATTTCAATAACCTACTCTTTTTGAGGCTTGCTTTGGACTGCAAAAATAGGGATATTAACAAGCCCCTGGTAATCCAGAGTACTTGATGGGAGCTGCATTCAGCTCAGTGCATCACATTATACTTGGTGGTCTGGATTATATGGATTTTATCTGTGGGACAGTTAGTGTAAGGATGGTCCTGATTTGCAGGAGAATGTCCTTTCTCTCCGTTCCATTTCTTTAGATTCTATAAAAATGGGGGTAGCAGAATATGAGACCTAAATTAATGTGGCATTAATGACAGCATGGCCACTCTCTGGGATTTATGGGAGTTGCAGTCCAATAATCTGGAGGGCACCAGGCTCATTTACACCAACACAAAATTGCACTACATGTTGACTAGGGCCACTGTATAGCCAGTGGCCATTAAAAAAATTCCCAGCATCCTTGCAGCAAGAAAACCATATTATGAAATTCTTTTCACCACACTACAAAAAGAGAACCTGGGGGGGGGGGGGGGGGTATCCAGAGGGCAAAGTACTCTCCCCAAATAAGTACAGATAAGAACCCAGTTGGCTTGACTTCCTCAATTCAAGATTGCACTGAATTAGCAGAACTAGCCAATTACAATGCAGGTCCCACCCTTCCTCTGAAGTGTGTGAATTTGGAATTCTTTGGAGGACAAAAGGAGAAGCCTCTATCTATCTCTTCAGAACTATGGCTCATATAGAGCTGAATAACATCTACTTGGAAGGGTCACTCAAGCTGTGAAAAAGGAATAAGGACTATATACTATACTCCAACCTTGTTGAGAAAAGGAGGGGTTATTAAAACATTGTCTTGGAAATGAAATTAATTTCCCAGCTTGTGCCACAGAAGTTTTAACATATATGCGCTTAGCCATGCAGTGTGTAATATTGTTGGCAATACAGAACTTGCATTCACATGCTCTGTTCACAGACACCTCCAGCAAAATTCCTGCTACCAATGTTTCAAAGATGCTCTTTAGTAATGCAAAGCAAACATGCGGATCATCAGAAAATGTGTGCAACCCAGTCACCACATGAGCAAGGCTTCAAACTGCTCCATCTTCACTTCCTTCACTTTTTAGCAATTTTGAGTGAAGCACACTGCTTGGGAACGCCAGGACATCTGGCTTTCTATTTCTGGGCCTTGCCGCATCCTTATGTGATTCTAGGAGGTCCATCACCTTTTAGACTTGTTGAATATCAAGCTCTAAGAGAGACAAAGACGCCCATTTTAATACTCTGTAACCCCTGGTCTATGTGGTTATTTTGACCCCAGAAGGCAGAATGTAGGGGGTGGGGAGTAGTAAAAATCCTGTATGGTCTTCTCGCATTGTAGCATTGAAACAATGGTGAATAGTCAAGACCCATGAAAAGCTCTTATCTAAGATCAGCTGCTGATCAGAGATAAGAGCTTTTTCCTTCAGTGGAGAGCGAGCAGGGTCTTGGCATCCTACCTTAGTCTCCGCTAGACAGATCCAGAACTTGAATCAGCTTGGCCTGACACCATAAACATGAACTAGTTCCTTACCTGCTTAGCCCCATTGAAACCAATGAAGAGCCACGTATATGACATCCAAATGTGGGCTTCCCATGCACAAAATGGGAAACAAAATGCTGGGCTAGCCTTTGATCTGTACCTGCAGAGCTCCTTTTATAACCTTCTGTTCTTATAAACATGGGCTTTCTGTACTGTAAGGAAACATAACTATTTTAACAAACATTTTTGAGGTTCTTGGACAAAGGATGCCCTCAGTCTCCAGGGATTCTGGGTTGCCCTTTTAATTTGTTTTCTATTATAATCTCTCACTTGACACACACTGTTCACCTAATGTCCAAGATATACCTATTTTTCTTTCTCAAATAATGAAGATTTGTGTTTGTCTATCTAAAATAGGGTTGTAGAACCTCCGGGGTCCTACTTTTCCCCCCAATCGGCAATCATTTGGTCGAAATGTGGCAATCATTTGGTCGAAATGCCTCTCCTCAAGCTTAGCTATTGGCAGTAAGAACTTCAAGCTAAAATAGGCTGGTATTTTGACCTCGCCCCCTTTGCCTTCAGCCCCACCCACCACCGGAATGCAGCCCCCAAAGAATCTCCGAAATGGAATTTGGTCATTGATTTAGAACATCAGTTCAGCGTTGCTGCTCTTACTGCTCTGATAAGAAGTGGGCAAGTCCAAAGTCCTTTTCTTGGGACACAGCTGCAGCTTTGCTCTTTCGATTAGTCCTTTCCACCCTGCTCATGATCTGCCTTGTGAACTTTCCCTTACAGGGCTACCCTGCTACAGGTCAGGTCATTGTATTCTCCAACTCCTCCTTTCGTTAGCCGCCCATCTGGGCTAAGTACAGCTGCTTTCAGTGTGGTGGACAGTGGATTTTGCACAGTAGGTAGATAGAGAAAAATCAAACAGGCAGAGAATGTTTTGCCAAGGAAATGAACTGGTATCATTTAAAGCAGAGTGTGAAATTACTGCACATATCTGTATAGATATCTGTATAGATAAAGGGAGAGAAAATCACTGCCTGTATGGATTAGGGACCAAAGGAGCCATTAAGAGGAGCCAGTGCTCCTTCCTTTTCAGTCTGTGAGCCTGAGAGGGGTAATTCTGAAAATGATCGAAGGATATACACTCTCTCAAACCTCATATGTAAATCACTACTGCAACAGAAACACTGCATGAGGTCAAGAACTTAAAACTGCAATCCTATGAAGGCTTGCTTGGGCTTAAGTTCACACCCATATTGAACTGTCATTTTTTCTGAGTAAATATGCATAGGATCACAAGCTGCACGAGACCAAAAAAAGCACAATCATCTCTAGACATGGTTACACTAACCAGACATGTCTACGTTACCCTGATGAAGAGTTCTGGAGAACTCAAAAGCTCGCACTATTTAGTGACCTTTTCCTTGGTCCTAATAAAGGCAGTGGAGGCTGGTGGCTCCTATTTCAGTGGGGCTGTGAATCCATTCTGCTCTTCAGTCATAACTAGCTAGAACTTTAAAGGAGCTGTCCAATGTACTGAATCCATTTGGACTCAATAGAGTTCGACACCTTGAATAGTTCCTTTAGAGTTCTGGCGGGTTCTGACTGGAACCAAGAATGGATTTAAAGCCCCATCGAAATCGGAGCCATTAACCGTCACTAAACAAAGGTATTGCTCGACTGTGGATTTTAGATTTTTAACAGAGGAATGAATCCCCCTGACTTCAGTGGAGATTACTTCAGGATCGGACTGCCCGAGGATCCTTTCCTCGTCAAACCATGCAGCCCGATCCTATGCAAGCTTACTAGGAAATAAGTCTCACTAGGTCCAACGAGCCTGCTTATTCTCAGTGTGCCTATGGAGAACTGCCTGACCGACCTTTTCCCCTGCCGCGTAGGACATTCCAGGCTCAAGCTGCAATGACAGGCCCTGGAACAGCAGGCGGAGCCCCACTCACGAGCGACTCTTTCACTCTGTCCGGCTTCTCCTCCATTACCAATCCGGCGACGCTCTCTCTCCCTCTGGCGACGTCTCTATGGTAAAGCCCAACTAAATCATCCTAACCCCACATCCGCCTCTCCTCCCCCTCCTCCCCCCTCCCTTTGTACTGCTGAGGGAGGGAAGATGGCGGCGCGGGCGGGCTTCCAGGCTGTAGCTCCGAGTGGCGGCGGCGGCGGAGCCGGCCCTGGGGCGGGACCGCTGGGGCCAGGGACTGCTGGGCCTCCTGTGCGGATGGGCCCGGCCCCTGGGCAAGGAATGTACCGCTCGCCTCTGCCCGGCACTGCTTACCCGGTACCGACCCGGCCCGGCTGAGAAAGGGGGCAGGGCTCAGTTGGGGGCGGGGCTTTAGGGCGAGGCGTAAGCGCGAGATGATGGTGGGGGCGGGGGCGGCCTAAGGGGGGGGCGGTAGAGGAGGCTGAACTGCAGTGGGCGGGGCTTGGGGGGAAGGGGAGGATGTGAGAGTCATTCCAGAAAGATGGAGGAGAGAGGAGAACAGCTAAAGGGGAGATCAACGGCATAAAGATTTATTGGCGAATCTAGAGAATATGGGGGTGAGACTCCTAGGGTAACGTTGGGACGTATCCAAGGTGGCTCTGGATTTGAGGATCAAGCACCCAGTTCTATTGAAGCAGGGGTGTGTGGAAATGGGGTGGGGGTGGGGAGGAAGATCCAGGGTGAGTCTGGATTAATTGGGAATTAACAAACTGGTTTTAGAGAAACACTTAGGGAGCCCTTGTGTGTGTGGGGGGGTGATTTATGTCGTTTCATTTGTTTTATTATAAACCTTATTCGTTGTTTCTTCATAAAATATATGAAGTTATGTACAATAAAATATAGAATTAAAAGTCATTTATCTGAAAGCAAATAGATGTTTAAAACAAGCAGCTGTTATGCTAGTGAATCTGGGATAGGGATTCAAGATTCTGGAGCAAATCAGAAGGTGGGAGCTTAAAAAGTGAGGAGACAAAAGGCCACTTTATGTAACTGGCAGATTCAAGAGCTAAAACCTTTCCTGGTTTACATCACTTCAGGTGACAGATAGGAGTTGTGTGTTTGAATGCTTCTCTAACCAGAAGAGTGGTACCTTAAAAAAAAGAAGAAGAAGAAGACTAGCACACTAGGTAGAAAGGGGCTGAATCGGTCTCTGTGAATTATTTCACACAAAACCTTATCTGTAGGGAAAACATTGCAACCTCTGTCTGCAGGCAGAAGTGGCACAATCCAGGAAAAGCTATACCACTTGATTCTCCTGATAGTATAAACTGGCTGTGACAGACTTCCTGTGCAATTGAGAACAAGAAATACCATAGATGAAATCAAAATGAATATCTTCATATCTACAGAGAAGTGGTGGTGCTCTGACTGAGGCTTTCCAGAAACCATGTTCCTATGTATTTTTTCCCCAGCGCCCTGGCATGCTGCCTGGAAGCCGCATGACCCCTCAGGGACCTGCGATGGGACCTCCAGGGTATGGCGGGAGCCCTTCAGTCCGACCTGGAATGGCCCAATCGGGAATGGATCAGTCTCGCAAAAGGCCAGCCCCGCAGCAGATCCAGCAAGTTCAGCAGCAGTCAGTACAGAACCGTAACCACAAGTAAGAAGCTCCTCTTCTCTTATAGGCCTCCTGGCAACAATTTTACTTCTGAAAATTGCTTACTTGGAAAATGCTGAACTAGGGAGAGAGGATACACCTCAGGACATTTTAAACTAGGAAATCACCTTAGTGTTCCCTGATACAAATCCTGTATTCTCAAACAGTATGCTAAGCCAGGGATAAGCAATCTAGTGTCCGCCAGATATTTTGAACCACAACTCCCATAATCTGAGTATTGGCCATGCTGACTAGGGCTTATGGGAACTGTAATCCCAAAAAGTATTTTGGAGGGTAGCAGGTTGCCTACTCCTCTGCAATGTCTCTAGGATACAGAGGTGGCATAATTTACCTATATTAAGATCTCAACCAAAGGCTGCAGTCCTATGCATACTTACTAGGGAGCACGTCCCAATGAACTTGATTGGACTTACTTCTGAGTAAACATGCTTAGGATCATGTGGTAATTCCTAATAACTAGATTCTGGTTTCCAGGTTCATTCAGGAAAGTTTCATAGCTTTCCAAATAAGGGTTAAAAAGTGCAGAGACCTCTCTTGACTTCCTAGATGCCTAAAAAAACCATTAACACTGGCACAGTGGAAATCTTTTGTGTCCTTTGGTCATGCTTTCATTTTAAAAAGTGGATCAGATAGGAAATACAATTTAATAGTATATCCAGTCTGCAAGGTACTTCTTATGCCTGTGTCAGACTTCTCATCCAAACATTTTTGTCTTTGCACAGTGCCAAGAAGAAGAAGATGGCTGATAAGATTCTACCTCAGCGGGTGAGTGCAACTTCAGACATCTGTGGTCATGGTTGCAGAAAGTGGTGGCTTCACTGAATGATTGTGGCTGTGCTCTGTTCTAGATCCGAGAGCTAGTACCAGAGTCTCAGGCATACATGGATTTATTGGCATTTGAGAGGAAGCTGGACCAGACTATCATGAGGAAGCGGCTGGATATCCAGGAGGCCTTGAAACGGCCCATTAAGGTAACACTTATGTGTGTCATCCCTAAAGCAATAGGAAATAACGTCAACTTTGCCAGTGATGTGAAAGTACAAATGCTGCAATTATGCTACGGTCTGGCATTCAGTCAGCTGTCAGTGGCACAGCTATCAGTACTGGGCTTCTCTTGTAAGTCACGCCAGTGTTCCTTTAGGACTGGGAATACCTTCATTGCTGTCTAACATAAACTACATTATCTGCTAAAACGGTGAGACTTGTCCTCAAACCCAAAGCCCCTTCTGGCACTTCTATGTGCTGAGAGTAATGGAAGAGAAGCTGGAGCTTCTTTAGTAGTTTATCCTTGCTGCAGCAAGAAAATAAGTCATGACCTGAGATCTGCTTTCCCAGCTTGACTTTTCTGCAGGCTGCAACTGTTGCATACAGAAGAAACTACACAGCTCCCCAATGGTACTGTTCAGTTAGCTGCTGCTTCTCCGCTCAATGTGTGGTTATTCTTTTTGTCCCCCTTTCCTGTTTTCTTCTTTTCCAAATGGGTAGTTTTCCACAATTCTGGAAAACTCTCCTGTCACCATGGAGAGCCAGTGTAACATAGTGGTTAGAGTGTAGAACTAGTACTCAGGAGACTCAGGTTCTAGTCCCCACTTGGCCATGAAGTTCACTGGGTAACTTTGAGCCAGTCGTTGACTGTTAGCCAAACCTACCTCACAGGGTTGTTGTAAGGATAAACTGGAAAAGAGGAGGACTATGTAAGCCACCTTGGTTCTTTGCAAGACGAAAAGCTAATAGTAAATGAGAAATATCAATAAATTTCTCATTTTCCAATATCCAAATTTCCCTTAGCCCCAGTTCTTCCTTCTTGCACCTACAGCAAGGGTGGGCAACCTGCACCCCAGGCCTTCTTGCAGCACTTTGCCTAATTTCAAAAGCCCTATGCAAGCAATCGCTTTGGACCTCTGATAAGAGTGACCTGTGTTTCTTCCATCAGTCTGCTAGGTGGGGAGGGAGAGAAGGGGGTGGCAGAAAGACAGGGAGAAAAAAGGGGTGGCCCTGACCAACACTGGTTTCACATGACCTCCGACAGAGTCCCCCCAAGGGAATGTGGCCCTCAAGAGAGAGGGGGGAAAGTTTCCCACCTGTGTTCGACAGAGATGCTTCTTTAATTGACTTCTTGGGCCAAATATATATCTTACCTCGATGACTTGGGCATTCCCCCCCCCCCCCGCACTATTTCACTAATGTCTAGATCAGCCTTCCCCAGTGTGGTGTCTTCCAAATGCTGTGGACTCCAACTCCCATCACTCCCAGCCAGTATGGCCAATGGTTAGGAATGCTAGGAGGTGTAGTCCAAACCATCTGGAAGGCACCAGGCTGGAGAAGGCTGGTCTAGATGAAGGAATAGCATAGGTGGGGCAACTGAAGTGTTTCCATGCCCAGTGTCTTCTTCCGTTGAGGTTTTTGCCTTCTGTGTTACCAGTGCCATAGGCAGAAGCCACAGTGAGCAGCTCCCGTACCACCTGCTGCGGTAATAATATGAATCACGCTTTTCTTTCTGTCAGCCCTGTTTTAGTAAATGCCAAATTTTAACAAGAAATCTGCATTTTCATACGGAGGGTAAATTTGTGTTTATGTATACATTTCTTATTGCATATATTAAGGTGAAGTTGCTTATATTGGAACAGCTACTCTTTCAAAACAAGTATGACATTCTTTTTTTCCTGAACCTGAGTAAACTTAAAAGAATTTAATAGAGCATTTGAATTCAACACACCCATGTATTTTAGAAATGCCTCTGGTATGGAAGACTTCCTCAGATGCAGAGATAAACATTAGCGAGGAGGCAGAGTCCTTTTTGGGTGGTGCACAGGTTCTTTGGGGTTGAGGGAGTGATGATATGGATTGGGATTATTCATTCTCAGTTTCACAGCTAATGTGAGCTGTTTGCTACTCCCTTTTCAGCAAAAACGGAAGCTGCGCATTTTTATCTCTAACACCTTCAACCCGGCCAAGTCAGATGCAGAGGATGGAGAAGGCACCGTGGCCTCCTGGGAGCTCCGAGTGGAAGGACGACTACTAGAAGATGTGAGTGAGAAATGAAATTAGCTTTTCTACATCAGCTTATAGGAGAGTGGAGGAACTCGTGGCCCTCCAGATATTTTGGACTACAACTCCCATCAGCCATAGCCAACATAACCAGTGGTGGATGATGGGAGTTGTAGGCTAGAGAGCTACAAGTTGCCCACCCCTGACCTGTAGAGGGAGTATGCAAATGTAACACAACTGAGCTCACAACAGATGTTCTTTGAACTAGATAAGATGGGGAGCAACTTTGAGGATGGAGTTGATGCTTTTTAACACAGCCAAACGGGTGTGGCAAGAATTTTCACATGGCTCTTTGCCAGCCTGGAACCTGGCAATTCGTCATACTAGATCTATCTGCACTGAGAGAGCTCTGCTTTGTACCCAGGAACACCCCGTGCTTCTGCTCATTGGGGTTGAACAGATAATTCTGCACTCACCCTTTGAATAGTGAAAGTTTCTAAGTAGTACTTGAGAATGCCTCCAGGCTTTACTCTTAATTAGCATTGGTCTTACAAACCTTGAGGTCCATGTCAGTGTCATTTTTGGATGGTTGTGCGTGTCAATTTCATATGAAACTGATATGAAGTTGACATATGCCTAATCATTTCAAGTGACATAAGGGATAATCACTCTCAAGCCCTTAGTTAACATTGCATAGTTGTGTCTGGCAAGGAAAGGGTGCTCTAAGAAGCTAACGATGAGTGAGCAGTGCCTTTTGGGCATAATTTTTGAGTCTGTGAGAAGCAGGTGACAGGTCAGCATTACAGATTGCAACTTCTCATATCTTTCCCTAGAGAAAGCAGTTACTGTCCCTTGAGTGACGGCTCACAGCTCTCTTTAGTTTCTGGAGTTTGAATGCTATGTACATTTGTTTGCTGTTGGCAGCATTTCTCGAAGTGGATTCTCCCTTTTTTTCCTCTTGCAGTCTGCTCTTTCCAAGTACGATGCTACCAAACAGAAGAGAAAGTTCTCATCCTTCTTTAAGTCTCTGGTGATTGAACTAGACAAGGACCTCTATGGCCCAGACAATCACTTGGTAGAGGTAAGATGCTGTTTGTGTGTGTATATCTGCGTTGGTGTCTGTATGTACACTCATGCACACACCTCAATCACAAAACACCTAGTGGCATTCCAAACCAATATAAGTTCTCGGCCAGATTGTAAGGAAATAAGAAAACCACAGTACAGAGAAGTTCACATACAAAAAGGTCCTTGGCACCTGCTCAGTTCTTGTAATACTTCTCTTATTTTTATTCTACTCCAAAACAGCTCAAGGCAGTGTACATGATGCCATATCCTCCCTCCCCTTCCCCTTTCTTTAATCACAGATTGTCTTAGATAATGGGAGCCTGGCCGAAGGTCACCCAGCAAGCTTCATGGCAAGGATTTGAGCCCAGATCTCCCCAAGCCGTGTTTGACATTCCTTCCAATACACCATGCTGGTTCTCTCACACTGGGATTCTGCTCTATCACTGACTGCCTCTTTTTTCACCTTCTCTGTTCTTCCTTCCCCACCCCCACTTTAGTGGCATAGGACTGCTACCACCCAGGAGACTGACGGTTTCCAGGTGAAAAGACCTGGGGATGTGAATGTGCGCTGCACTGTCCTCCTGATGTTGGACTACCAGGTAGGCAGGACCTCCTTAATGAGGGCCAGTTGAGGGGCATCCGTGGCCGTGGGACATCAAAGGCTGCAGTAGAACAGTAACTGGGCCGTCCTTTGGACCTGTTCAAATTTCCCACTAGCACTTTTCATATTTGGGAAATTACTTTCTTTATTTTTCCTAACGTATATTTGTGTGATCAAGTGACGATTGAAAAAATTAGTTTCCACCACCTCTTTAAAAAAAAGTATTTGGAAGTGGAGAGGTTTCCCCCTGGATTTGAGTTCTTTATGGTTTCTCAGAAAGGAAGATAATGTTGTTCTTGCCCTTTTGAGATGTTGCTCTCTCTCTGTAGCCTCCCCAGTTCAAACTGGACCCACGTTTGGCTCGCCTCTTGGGGATCCACACCCAGACACGCCCAGTGATCATCCAGGCACTGTGGCAATACATCAAGACTCACAAACTGCAGGACCCCCATGAACGGGAATATGTCATTTGTGACAAGTACCTCCAGCAGGTAATCAGTGGGGCAGGCAGCAGCTCTTGCTGGGGTGCCCAGTGCTGGGCTCTTTCTGAACTGCTTGACCTTCCCTTTCAACCTGCAGATATTTGAGTCTCAGCGAATGAAGTTCTCAGAGATCCCCCAGAGGCTGCATGCGCTGCTCATGCCTCCAGAGCCAATCATCATCAACCATGTCATCAGGTGAGAGTGGGGCACATGGCACAGGACTCGTAGCTGAGCCACAACACTGTCATAGAGTATAATCCAGGCCTTGGCAAATATATAGTAGACATGCCAACCATGCTAGAACATGCTTCCTACTTTCAATAGCCTTTCTGGCTTTGAGTTGTACCACAGGAGAATATTTTAAGATGTATCTTCTCAATAGTGTTTCCAAAAGACAATAGAAGTAGATACAGAAATATTCTCCTAGAAATGGAAAAATTCTAGCACACTTTCAGGAAAAGAGAGGGAGGAAGGCAGTCATGCCGGTTGGCCAACTGAGCAGCCTTATACAGGCTAATTCTTTGGATGTGGAGAAGGGCTGTCTAAAAATGCTCTTGGCTAAAAGTGGCCTTAATTTGGGAAACATTAGATTGCTCTCCCCATGATCTCTAGTGGAGATTTTTCTGAGTACTTTGTTGAACTAAATTCTGTTGAACCAAACTCTGAGTGTTTTGTATCTTGTCTTGCTCCCCCAGCGTTGATCCAAATGATCAGAAGAAAACTGCCTGTTACGACATTGATGTGGAAGTGGATGATACTTTGAAAACCCAAATGAATTCTTTCCTGCTCTCCACAGCCAGCCAGCAAGAGATAGCTGCACTGGATAACAAGGTGGGAGCCTGTGGACGTGGTCTTTGCACAGTGAATTCTCTTGATGTTGAGTAGTCAAAGAGATCTTGCCCTAATCTCTGCATGTGGGATGTCTGAGAAATAACACTTCCTCTTTCCTACCAAGCCTTCAGTAGCAAGCTTTTAAAGCTGTAAATGATGTGGTCGGGTAGACACAAGTTGTTATTATCAAACCCTTGGGACATAACATTCCATTAAAATAGTGAGGATTGTACACTGCCATCATTCAAAACAATATCAAAAAGACAAACAAACATTAGTTACGATGTTTAGTGATTTAAAGAGGGTGCCAAGAGTTGGCAGTTTTGGGTTCCTTTATTGCTGTGCCTTCGTGTAATGCAGAGCCATTTACTGCCCAATCCTATGCATGTCTACTCAAAATTAAATCCCGTTCAGTTCAATAGAGCTTTATGCCCAAGTAAAGGTGTATAGGATTGTAGACTTAGTCTTGAAGTTACAGCTGCTTCCCATTGCTGTTATTTCTGAATACTTCCCATTATCTGGGCCTGTAGATGTGCGCTACATAACATTGACTCATGTGACAACCCTCATAGTCTTCCTTAGGAGCACAGAATATTTGGATTATGGTCCTTCCCTTGTGTATTTTCGTCGTACCCCTACAAGAATGTGTGCTACCCACTGTTGTGCATGTGCATTGTATCTCAACTGTGAAACTACCCATCTTAACTTACCACAAAACAGACAGCGGCTTGCTGAACATCTGACCATTACATGGCAAAGCCTTGATAACTGCAAAAGGTTTCAAGGAGATGCTGTTTTTTCACAGTCCTTCAGGACATCTGCAGCAGCCCTGGAGTTAACCTGGATTTCCTAGATTCCTGGCCTGCAGTCAGCCTTTCAGAGCCTGTGGGAAGGTTGCCCAGTCACAGTCGTTAAAAGTTGAAACAAAGCAGATTCCTGGTTAGTTGGATTCTGACTCTGGGGCAACAGCTGAAGGATCCACCAGTTTATTCAGGGCAGAAAAAGCCTGTAGGGAGGGTAAATGTGGAGGGTATGTGACACATTTGGGTCAGCCATAAAGTATTCCAGTCCTATTTCACTTTTTTCTTAACAGAGGTATCACTCTATACTAGCAGTTCTACTGCATATTCAGTATATTTGTAAGCCTTTTTACTCTAAAGTAAGCCTCACTGTGCCTAATGGGACTTACACCTTTGTAAGTGTGCTTGTATTTGCGCCATTAATGTCATTCTGGTTCGAACTTTTGTGGGGAGGGGGAGCCTTTGTTGGGAGGAACTTTGTACTTTTCATATACACACAAGCTCGTGTCCTTGTGGGTTGCTGGTCAACAGCTGGATGGCCTCTGTGTGACCAGAATGCTGGACTAGATGGACCCTTGATCTGATCCAGCAAGGCTCTTCTTAAGTTCTCTTCGTTCAGAATTGTTGGCTAGGATTTTGTTTCTTTGTTCGCTTAATCAATACGACTTTGTGCAATTGGACCCATATATACTTCTTTATAAATTTGATCCCATCCCGTGCTGACTGGGACTGATGGGAGTTGAAATTGAACACATCTGGAGGGCACCAGGTTGGGGGAGGCTGGTCTAGGGTACTGAGTGCAGTGATGTAAAAAAGAAAGATGAAAAAACCTTGAATAACAGAGACAGTGGTTAGGAAGAAGTATAATGTGGGTATTGCTCGATATTTTTAATCTGATCTAGATGGAATTTGCATTTAAAAAATAGTAATGGGGAGCAAACATTGACTGACCCCAAATTGTGACGTGGACTGCAGTACCACTGCATGTGTTTTCCAGAAGCAGATGGCATAAATACCAGCCTGTGTGGGTGCACTTTAAATCTCGCTTTCCACCATGTGTTGTCACATGCTTTTTCCGGTGTTCCTTTGTGGCATTTCTCCCTCTCAGATCCATGAGACCATAGAAACCATCAACCAGCTGAAGACCCAGCGGGAATTCATGCTCAGCTTTGCCAGAGACCCCCAAGGCTTCATCAATGACTGGCTGCAGTCCCAGTGCCGAGACTTGAAGGTGAGAAGCCTGGGAGGAGAATCCAAGCACAGCTCATTGGGCTTTGTGGGGGACCCAGTATGCATCTTCCATCGAAAGACTAGCCTCTACTCAGCGGGCGTTGGCATTGGAACCCATGTTGGTATTTCAAAACAAGGCTTTGGGCTCAGCTCAGGGAGGGAAGGATGAGTAACGAGGCTCTTTCTCTCCAGGCTATGACTGATGTTGTTGGGAATCCAGAAGAGGAGCGCCGAGCTGAATTCTACTTCCAGCCCTGGGCTCAGGAAGCTGTGTGTAGATACTTCTACTCTAAGGTAAACTACCCCATCCGTTAGGATTCCTCCTGTAAACATTGGGGTGGACGTACTCCCATCTCTAATGGGGATCATAGAACTTCACCCCCTTAGCTCAGATAGATTTTAAAAGTTACATATGTTGCACGTTTAAAACTGTGTGCTGCTTTAGTGCATTTTTCCCCTGGCTGGGGATGATGGTAATTGTAGTCCAACACATCTGGAAGGTGCCAGGTTGGGGGATGCTGCTTTAGGGCATGGGGAACACATAAAACAACTTGGTTTCACAGTTTGGTAAAGAAAAGTGCTGTATTCTCGGAAGTAACTCCTGGTGCTGCTGCCTTTAGAACCTCTGGCTTTCTCCTATAAGGGTTGCTGGTAGCTTTGGTGGCGACAGCTTTTTCCTCCTGTCTGGCAATATCAGGGACTCTGGTTAACAGCTCTCCTTGCTTCATATATACTAAAGCTGTCATTCTGGCTTCTCCTACAGGTTCAGCAGAGACGGCAGGAGCTAGAACAGGCTCTGGGAATCCGCAACACATAGACAGGCCTGCCTCTCCCTAGCCAGCAGATCTTACGGCTACCAAACACACTGCAGGGATTCACTGCTCAGGCCTCTACAATTCCCACTCCAGCACAGAACCTACCACTATTCTCCCGTCAGCATCATCTCTTTCTGCTGCTCCAGTCCCCCGCTTGTGGGGAGATGAAGTTGGCAGCCAGGCCAAAGCTCTTGCATTTCAGCCTGGCCCTCCTTCCTTGATTGTTGCCTTTAGAGCCCCAGGGCTCTCCTGTCCTGGCTCTAGCTGAAGCTCTGCCCCATCTGGGACAGCTTCAGTTCAGAGCCTTGAAAGCTCAGGATCTCCTTGCCAGTCTTAGGATCCCATCCCACCTGCCCCCAAAGCTATGGTCTGGACATTTCTTCTACACATCAACTCTGGATCTTGCCAGGTGCACACAGGTCTGCTGGGCCTATTCAGTTTACTGCAAGGTCTGGGGAGAGGGGCAAGTTTCATATGCCTTCTGGCCTTTAAAGGGGTGAGGGACGTGCAGATTCGTTTGTTGGGAGAGAATGGCATCTCCCTCTGCACATGGCTTTCTCACTGGGAACGACGATGCAGCAAAGTTGGCAAGGGGTGTGCAGGGTCACAACACTCGTACCTGTCTTCATTGGGCAGGTCGGGGGACGGGACAGGATGGCTGGTGGAGCTGCCAGATAAAGTGTTGGACCTATTCCTGGGCCCAAATCACTGCCTTTTGGGGGGCAAAGCATCTCCATCCCACCCCTTAACTCCTCTTCCTCTCCCTGCCCCATTCCCGGGATCCACTGAAGTTGGCAGGAGGACAGCTTCAAGATTCAGTTGCTTTCCTTTTGCCTTCCTCACCTGATTGGCACAGAGCAGGTTTCTGGAGCAAACTGTAGGGTGGGGAACGGGGATACGCAGGAGGCGCTCTTGACCTGGGGAATTGCAGTATAGATGCTGATCAGCAAAATGAACTGCTCATTTTCTGTCCTGTGTTTCTTGGTCTCAGACACTTGCTGCTTTGGGAGAGAGGAGAGGATGCAGCTGCATCTTTCTACCGACTGCTTTTTGGGATTGTAATGCAGCTGGACAGGTCCCAGCTGCTTTTACTCTTGACACTAGCTGCAAAAATCAAGTTACTGACAAGCCCCCTTCCTCTTCCCCCTCTGGAATGAGGCTAGGGACTGCTACGAATTCAGGAGTCCCAGTGGCCCTAATCCCTTTGTGTATGTGTGTGTGCGTGCGTGCGTGTGCACATTAAGAGTGAGGGATGCTACCCTTCTTGTCTTGTCCTTGCCATATGAAAGATCGCCTCACCTTTACCCACCCACCCCTGCTTTGTGGTACCAGGGAATAGGTCCCTGGTGCTTTACGTAGCTGCCACAGGCTCTCAGGGCAAGTATAGATGAAGGAAGCTCAGAGACTGACTGGCTTGGCAAAGTCTAGCTCTTTTTAACTGCCCCCTATTATTATGCTTTGTGTTTTTGTGGTTCTCTTTTCTTCCCCCCCCCCCAATCCCTCCTCCCTTGGACCAAATTTTTTTTGTACTGTATCCTTTTAGATGTCACCCCATTTTAATAAAAGCTGCCTCTAAATGAAGGTGATATCCTTTTGTGCCGCGCTGCTTTATATGCCAGGGTAGAAGGGAGAGTTTGCACACCCATTTGTTTACCCATGCCCAGAGTTGTTTTTATAAAGTAAACCCTCCTTTGGCTTCCTGGAAGGATTCTGTGCTGAGACAAAGGGAACTCTCTTTTCCGTCGGTTGCCTTGACAGAGGGAAAATCCGCTTGGCATCTCAGGAAAACCCTTAGACTGGTGTGTGCATGCTTAAGTATTCATTAAAAATACTAGGTCAATGTGTGCACATTTATTTGTTACATTTATATTCCACCTTTCCTCCAAGGAGCCCAAGGCAGCATACATGATCCTCTTCCCATTTTATCCTCACAACACCCCTGTGAGGTAGCTTAGGCTGAGAGTCGGTGACTGGCCCAAAATCACATGGTGGGCTTCATGGCCAAGCCGGGGGTTCCTGCTTCGCTGTGCTACATCTCTTTGGAGGTTTTCCATTAGGTCCAGCATGGGTCAGAGAATCCCTTAGGAAAAAAGTGATCATTATTAGTTATATTCTTCACAGAGTAGTAAAACCCATTGGGAAGTTTATAAGCTAAAGTTTGACAACAGAAAGGCAAAGGAAGGATGGGAGGAAGATGGAGATGATGGTAAATGGGAAGGATATGCATTAGGTTCAGTGAGCATAGACACAGTAATTCCTCAAAGAAATAAAAACAAAAATGGGGGGGGGGGGGGTCCTGATTCAGAAAGATGTCCCAGTCAACATATCTGAAGTCTATAAAAGCAAAGGAAGGTTGCCATCTGGGATGCAATCGTTGCAGTTTTTACATTTTGGGGTATTCTGAGAAACATGAAATTGGGAATTGTGTATAACGACTTCTGCATTTGCAAAGCCACATATATTTTTGTTGTAATTTCTTTGAGGTTTTCCTTTTCTCTTTCATATCAAATTACTGGCCTATGTGTGTTGGCTTACAGGATTTTTCAGTAAGGGATGAAGATAAACGGGTCATCTTGGAGGCTTCATAGGAAAGGTCTTCAAGGATGCAAAGGAGGAAGAGAGACAGTTCCATGCATGAAGGGAAAAGGGCAGAGTCCTATGCAGCACAATCCTATGCCTGTTTACTTAGAAGTAAGCTCTCGTACAGATGCTTAAGTGGGCATAGGATTGTAGCCAAGGGGAACAGGAGCCCTTTGGATTGCTGGAGGTGGCAGAGCTGGAAGATCAAAGGTCACAGGCAGGTATCAATCTGACTAGGTGAACGGAGAGGAGGAAGCAATGGAAGCCTTTGTAGTTAAGGAGAAGGAATTCGTGCTGGATCCATGTGTTAATAGGGAAGCCAATGTAGATTAAAGGAGGGCCATCACATTTAAGTCTAGAAATGTCCTCAACAGTGTCTGAAGGTTATCACATCTAAATCTTTATATGTGCTTAGAGGTAAGCCTACATTATCCACAATATTAATATCTGGTCTTTATAGGCAACATAAATGGAGGAAAGGGTTTGTAGGATGGAGTGTACCACTTCAGACTGCTGCCGGGGAAATTTGCATTTTTGAATGCTCCCTTACCTTAAAAAACATTTCTGCAAATAGAAAATGACCACAGCAAAAAGGCATAGTTACAACTTTTTTTCCTGATAATGTTCATTTTCTGATTGCAGGGAACTTTTTTGATGTTGGGGAGCCTTCTAATATGATATCCCCTACCTGTAGCCTGACATGGTACACTCTGTTCTCCCAACTACTGTGTATGTAGGCCCATCGTAGGTGTGCCACAAGCAGATGGGAGGGAGGGGGGAGAAGAAGGGGGGAGAATGAGCAAGTTGCATCATGCCAAAGCCTGAAGCAACAGAAAACAGCAGCCGAAATGAACATGAATGTACAGTGTGTTGCTTAGATTTTAAAAAGCCTATGGGTGTGGATGTGAAGAAAGAAAATCTGGAGTATAGAAGCAGGGCCCTATTCTAAAGGATGCTTCACATGGGGTTCTTCTGATGGATCAGCTCTCCCACACTCTCACGTGTTACTGCTTACTACATTGCATATTCCACCCAAGAAGTGTACATGGGGCTTATCCCATTATTGTATTCTCAGTGATCACATGAGGTAGGTTAGGTTGAAGGATAAGTGACTTGCTGAATATCACCTGGTAAGCTTCATGCCTGGCAGTAACTAGAACCTAAACATAAGTACAACACACCATCCGCTACTCCCAACAGCTCATATTTGATACTGGCAGAGTGAGCCATAAGGGGCCCCATCTATCGGGTTGGGTGTGTTGGATCCAGGTTATCCTGCCTACTAGGACAGTCTCCCCCCAACCTGGGGCCTTCCAGATGTGTTGAATGCAACTCCCGTCACCCCCAGTCAGCTTGGCCGATGACCTTGTTGGCTGACAATGAGGAGTCGTAGTTAATATATCTGATTGGAAGGCACTATGGGAAGGCACGTAGACTGTCATAGCCGGAGAAACAACGACCCTGGGCACCAAAGAGCAAGAATAGTTAATCTTTGATCAACATCTAGGCCATCTAGATCTTTGAAATGTGTATTAACTTTCATTTGCCATTGCTGGGCAGGGATGAGATGCAGACGAATGTTTATGGATCATGTTTTTACCTCAGAACTGGTCCGTTCTCAACATATTTTAACCGGCATTTTCATTCACTAAGCAGACTCTATCAGGAAACATTTCTAGGTACTGGATAATTCCTATAGCTCCTGACCATTCATGTTCTGTTCTTTTCTTCCTCTAAAGCCTGGCCAATGCTCTTCTCCTTTTTGCAAAGTAGATGGCTGATTGACTTGTTCGTGGCCAAAGTGTGACTTCTATTAGTACAGCATACAAATTCAGTGGCTGTAGCATGTGGTATCTTTTTATGTAACAAATTAGCTGAAAATGAACCCCAATGGCAGCATCTGGTGTGAATTTTTGCAGAGTTGGCCCATTCCCCAAACCACAGGGCTTTTCTATGTAACATGCTTAGCCAAGGACAAACGCTTCTCCTTTCTCACCCCCAACCCCACTCCATACAGTGTAAGGCTTACACTCTAGGCAACTGAGACATAGGATTTCAAGAACATCCAAACCTAGAATAGGAGGGATAATCCTAGCCCTGTACTCCTTCTTTGAGAGCAAAAGAGTCACCCTCTTACACCAAACATTGGCTTAGTTATGACCATATTCATAACTGTTTTAAAAAGTTATGTTGGCGTGAATGCACTTTAATTCCCACCTCCTTTAAATTACCAATTAGAAAAGGCAATTTAAGGCTTCATCCTTGGCATGTTTCGACACCTCCCAGCGTTCCATAGCCAGCTCCAACCTCATCGCAAACGAAGTCAATGCCAGGTTTACCATTTTAAAAGAGGGTGTGAGATGCGAGGTTTAGGTCCCCTCTACAAGATTTCGGTTTGATGCCCGGTTGGCCAATTATGCATATCTTCTCCCAATTGCTTTTACGCCTAATCCCTATACACGGGAGGCGGTGAAATGCATTACCGGTTGTATGAAACGTGCATTAAAGTTGTTTCATGTGCAGCATCACTTGTTTACATGGTCATAAGGCGCTTTAACTCCCATGGTAAATTAAAACTCGCTATTTAACACACATTCGATAATGCACATAATCGGACAGAAAAAGCGCCTCAACCCCCGATTTGCGCTTCCTTCATGTGGAAGTAAAATCAGTAATGCGCTTTGAAAGAGCTTTAAATCGCTCTTGTAGAGGCACCATGCACCTGGCGATATGGCAGCTCTTTCCACTAATCCTGGCTTTTGCAGATCCTAGACATTATTATAATGAGGCCAATGAACTCTGCACATCATCGAAACATTCTTCATATTGTCCCGAGTCTTGACTCCTGGTTTGGAATAGAAGTTCTGAGGCCAAGTCCTAGCTCATATTAAGCCCTGGTTTTTGGTGCATGCTGACTAAAATTTGGGTGGTGGCACCCTTTCTCGATTGCCCTCTGGCTTGGAGCTGGACTGAGCCCCTGCCAGACGTTGTCCAGCTATCCTTGGATGTTTACTTAACATTATATGAAGCCCAATTCTGCAAGGTCTTTCTCCCCCAAAGGTAGATAATATGGCATGGTTCCTTCCCACTGTGGCTTTTGAAGGCACTGAGGGTTTTGTTTTGCTTTTTTGTTTTGTCTGTTTTCTTTGAGGATAGGAGCTTGTCTCTGGGCTCTGGCTGACAACTTCTGAGCCGAAGCTTTTCTTGCTAATCACACCACTGTTTCCAGGGGACACGCATGGAGATCAAGAGAAGCCCTTTGCTCTTTTTCTTCTCTTTCCATCCTGAACTTTGCTATTTGAGCCTGTGATAACCTGCATTGGGGATGCAATGTGGTAATAACACCAGGTCTGCAAAAACCTTTATGGTGGGAGGCATAGGAATGGGCTGAGCAGTAGTTTATTCAAGGGTACCCAGTAGGCTGGACAGTTACTCTGCATTAAGACCCGTAATACAGTAACTAATGGAGATGATCAGGGTACTGGAAACAAAGCCCTATGAGGAGCGACTGAAAGAACTGGGCATGTTTAGCCTTGAGGAGACTGAGGGGAGACATGATAGCACTCTTCAAGGACATGAAAGGTTGTCACAGAGAGGAGGGTACTTGTGCACATAAATGTAATCAGATAAAATTGAAATTGAAAATAGCAAAATCAGCATCTGGATCCTAAATCCCCATTGCTCCCAACAGAAGGTGCCTAAAGCCACATCTTTAAAAAAAAACAGCCAAGACTGTAAAAGCACTGCTTGAAAAATTGGTCGATTTTCCCGTTTTTGCCTATACGTGTCAAACGTGGTGGTGGCGGTGATGGCGATGATGGATTCTTTATTTGGATGATCGGTAGTTCAACGTAAATTCTAGCAAATAGGAAAAAAAAGAATCTTGTGGCACCTTAAAGACTACCACGTTTATCCTGCATGGCATCAACTTTCGTGCAATTAATTTTGCAACAGCGGGTCTTGTCAGGCAGGTGGACTTCAGCAGCGCCCGCGCCGATCGCCTGCTCTGCTCCTCCTCGAGCTCAGGCAAGAAAGGGTGGGAAAGCGCGGGAGGCGTGGCCGGGCCGAGGAGTTTATAACGCCTCTCCAGCGGGGAAGGCGAGCGAGTGAGCGGCTGTCTGACATTCAGTCCCGATGGGCGGAAAGAAAGTTTGCATCGTGGGCTCCGGCAACTGGTGCGTGTGGGGGGTGTCCAGAGCCGGTGCGGCCGGGCCTGACTAAGGAGCTCAGGGGCGCCCAGAGGGTTCGAGGAGGGAAGACGGGGGGGGGGGGGGGGGAGATTATTGTTTCATTGCGTCTTTTAAAATAGGTAATCTAGAGCAAAAGGAGTCTTGTGGCACCTTAAAGACTACCACGTTTATTCTGGCATGGCATCAGCTTTCATGGACTAGAATCCGCTTCATCAGGTGCCTGGAGTAGCCCGTTTATAAACCCGAAATTCTGTGCAACAACTGAAGCGGACTCGAGTCCACGAAAGCTGATGCTAAGTTAAATGCGTTAGCCTTTAAGGAGCCACCGGATTCTGCATCGTTTCTGCTGCATTCTGCTGCAATTGACGGATGTGGCTGCCCCTCTGGAAACGGATCGCACAGAGGGGGTGGGGTTGTCCGCCTCGCTCCCTCAACAGCCTGACTCACCTTGCCTGCTCTGAAAAGGGACTCTGAAGAGGGCTGGGGAGCACGGGGGGGGGGGGGCTGGGTACAGCGTATGGGGGCATCTCTGAGAGCCTGTAGTGGGGTATCTAGGCTGGCAGGTGCCACTGGGGTTTCTTTTGTAATCCGATTCCAATTACAAAGCGCTTTCTCAAGTTGTGGTTGTGAGAACATGACCGCGCCGCTAGTTCTTTTTCTAATCCTGTGTGCGCGGTTGACCGCTTCTGGTTTCAAGCCCTGCTAGGCGGAGGCAATTTGATTTCCCTCTGGATCCTGCTGGCCTTTCTGCTGGGTGGTGGTTAGGGGCTAGCAGGGGATACCATGGGAAAGGCGCGCCCTGGCACTCGAGGCACCTCTTTTAGTATCGATAGCTCTACAGTGAAGCGCTATGTGCATCTGCAAGCCAGCGCCTCTCCGCTTTCTCCATTAACCCACTTGCTGTTTTGAGTGCTTTTTGCTACGGCTTTCGGTTGTATCTAGAGCAGGATCTACACTACTGCTTTAAAACGTTTTAAAACATTAGGGACAGCTGTTAGGGCCCAGGACAAACTCTATATACAGTTTTCAAATCGTTTTCAAAGTGTCATATCTTGCTTGGTGTGGATCTGGCCCTGAGGACAGTCTAGGCTGACCATCTGAAAAGGAGGACAGGGCTCATGTAACTTTAACAGTTGTAGAGAAAGGGGAATTTCAGCCAGTGTCATTTGAATGCAATTAGTTCCTGGTGAAATTCCCTCTTCATCACAACAGTTAAAGTTGCAGGGGCCCTGCCTTCTTTTGTATCTGGTCACTCTAGTATAGTGCCTGCAACTTTAACTGTTGTGATGAAGAGGCAATTTCACCAGGAACTAATTGCATACAAATGACACTTTCTGAAATTCCCTTTTCTCTACAACTGTTAAAGTTACATGAGCCCTGTCCTCCTTTTCATATGGTCAGCCTAGGACAGTCAGCCTCTCCCAACCTCCAGATGGGTTGGACCACAGTTCCCATACATCCCTTGATCATTGGTATTGCTGGATGAGAGTGATGGGATTTGTAGTCTAGCACATCTAGTGGGGAGAAGCTGAGGGCTCAGAATTGGCTTTCAGCACCAAAGCTCAGCTGTGCAGCATGGGAATAACGGTACCTACTTGAGCATGTGCAGAGTATCTTCTCCAACCACCAAGTAACCACAGTGAATCTCCTCACGCATCTGCAGGGAGGCAGAGAAGCTTCCTGTTGAGAGTCTGAGCTCCAGGGCTTCATATTCTGTACTAGAATAAATGAAAACATCAGTATTTCTGAACAGCTGGATTTTCCTGAGCTGTTTCCAGAGGGGTGTCTGTGGCACCTTAAGGCTAAGACATTGGTTAGAGCTTTCACGGCTTCATCAGATGCCTGCCTGCCAATTTAGCATAAGACTTCAAGCACCAGATGAAGTGGACTTTAATCCCCAAAAACCTGTGCCATAATTAATTTACTGGTCTTTAAGGTGCCGCAAATCTCTTTGTTCTTCCTAAGTAGTATAGTATTATTACACATCTTATTACACACCTCCTTGAAAGGAGCAGCAGGGGAGGAGAGAATCAAACCTCTTTAAATTGGATTTTCAGAGGAAGAATTTAGATTCAGGGAAGAATGTCTTCACACAGCACATTACTAATTTTCTGTGGTATCATGATGGCTAGTAGCTTAAAAGGCTTTAAAGGGAGATTAGAGAAGTCCATTAATAGAGAGGTATATTAATGGCTATATGGGACTTCCATGTTTAGATGCAGTATACCACTTACTAGGGAGAGGGAGCAGGGAAGGACTATTGCCATCATGTCCTGCTGCGGGCTCTCCAGAGGCAAGTGGCTGGGCCACTGTGTGAAACAGGATGTTGGACTAGATAGAGCCAGTGTGGCGTAGTGGTTAGATTGTTGGACTGGGAGTCAGGAGATCTGGGTTCTAGTCCCCACTTGGCCATGGAATCTCACTGGGTGGTTTTGGGCCAGTTGCTGACTCTCAGCCCAACCTACTTCATAGGGTTGTTGTTGTAAGGATAAAATGGAGAGGAGAATGATTATGTATGCTGCATTGGGTTCCTTAAGGTGGAAATCCCATCTTGGAACCCAACCCAGAATTCTGGTATTCCACCAAGAAGAGGAAAAATATGGGCAATGCCACTGCACAAACTTTAACCCGACACAGAAGCCGAACCCTGGATGTCTGTCTAATCTCTCTCCTCCTCTTCCTCCTGCAGGGGCTCGGCTATTGCCAAGATTGTGGGTAGCAATGCAGCCAAACTGGACAAGTTTGATACCACCGTGAACATGTGGGTGTTTGAGGAAGAAGTCGGTGGCAAGAAACTCACCGAGGTCATCAACACGCAGCACGAGAACGTCAAGTACTTGCCAGGCCACAAGCTGCCACCCAATGTGGTGCGTTTGGAAGCGGGGTGGGGAATGGAAGCGCCGTGTGGGCAGGCTGCGAAGTATAGTCCAGGCCGAGGTCATGCCTCGTGTCCTTCCCCATGCCTGAACTTCAGCTTCTAGAGTTTATCATAAAATCAAAGGTAGCCCAAGATACTTGGGAGCCTGAGGCAGAAAATCCAGTTAGTGTCACCTGTGGGGCCGAAAAATATAATTAGCCAAATAACGAACCATCTCCCACCTTTTAATGGAATCGCAATATTTATTTTACATGTATATCCTGCCTTTTTTTCCTCTTGCAAGGAATCCAAGGTGACTTACATGGTCCTCCTCTCTATTTTATCCTCACTGCAACCTTGTCAGGTAGATTAAGCTGAGTGTCAGTGACTGGCCCAAAGCCACCCAGTGAGCTTCATGGCCGAGCGGGGGACTAGAACTCCCCAGTCCAGCACGCTAACCACTATACCACACGGATGCACTGGCTTCTGAGGCAGGCCGCTTCACCCTCTCAGTGATGGTAGTAATATCAGAGGGTTTGAAAATGACATGCTGCGGGCTTGTCCAGTCCATACATTCAGGCCGAATTCATACTTAATCCTTTGAAAATGGCTCTGCAGCATGCGAAGTACTTTCCCACTCTTTTACTGCATTCGTTTTTCTTCTGCACAGCCCTCTCAGTGCTTAAGCCAAGAAGGAGCGGCTTGCCCAGAATCTTACAAAGCTGCTTTATGCCATCAGACCTGGGGGCCATCGTAGTCAGTATTGTCTTCTCCAGCCTTCTCCAGCCTGGTATTTGCCAGATGTGTTGGACTACAGCTCCCATCATCCCAGCCAGTATGGCCATTGGGAGCCATAGCCCAGAATACCTGAAGGGCACCAGGATGGAGAAGGAAGAATATCAGCAGCTCTGCAGGATCTTGGGCACGGAGAGGGTCTTTCTCTTTATCTCCAGTCCTTTAAGTCAGGTGTGGGCAATATTTCAGTCCCAAGGTCTGGGTGGTGGGTGGTGGCCACGCAGGTGCAGGCACGTACACAGTAGCACATATGCATAGCTGCACACACACACATGCACCCACCCATAGCTCAGCCTTTAAAGAGCCCCTCCCGGCCCACAGAGTGTAGGGGGTGGGATTGCTGTGGGGAACCAGATCACTGTTTTCCTTGCTTCTAATAGTAGCAAGGAAATGGTGGCTTCTGCACTCCAGTTGCTGGGAGGTGGGGTAATATTAAAGCCCTCTGCGCCACCACAGTCTTGAGCCAGATTGTGGTTTCCCCACTGCTATTAGCAGTGAGGAAACAGTGCTCTGTGCCACCACCCACCAATGATGGTTGATCAGCTGGGCAACAGGGGAAAGTGGGTGGAGCAGTCTGGGCTACACAGAGAGTAGCCCATATGTGCTTTAAGTGGAGATGCTGGAGTTCGGGGTTGTCATGCAACGCATGTGGCCAGCCACTGAGCTATGGAATTAATAGTGTGGTTGAAGATTTTATGTCCACATCTTTGAACTTAGATCTCCCATGCCCCACATCGGTCATTTATCCAGCAGTCAAACCACTGGTGACTGTCATTTAATTATGGAATATTACAGCAATGTCTTTAAAGAGGGAATATGTCTTGCAGTTATCTCTGAGGAGTAGCAGTATCAACACCAGAACCAAATAAGAGCTGTGAATCTGCATAGTGCTAGGACAAATGGAAGTCTTCGTCAGTCTGTTTTTGATCTAGCCCAGGATAAATTCTAGGATTCCCAATTTCTGAAGCGGGCCTGGACTCACAATGGGCCACAGCACCTGAATGAACCCAGCACTAGCCCATATAGAGCAGGGGCTTCCACTTCTCCATATCCTCCCAAATCCCCATGGTTCTAGATCTGGACAGAAAGAATCATACCAGTGGGAAATGGCAAGTATGAAAAGACCACCATGACTACTACCACCATTACCACTACCTTTAAAACGGTGACAATCCTGCCAAAACAAAGCAATTTCAACTCCTACTAATTTCAAGGAGGAGAGTTAAGCCTCCTATTGAAATCCGAGAGGGTGGTTAAAACTTCTTAGATTTGGTTGAAATGTGCTGAATGTTGAGAATCTAACTTATTTCACTCCCACATAACTAAGAACAAAGGACTTTTTGTTGGGATCCTTCACGTCCTGGTGACATTTTGAAAAACTTGAGACCAATACCTGAAAATGTACAGCAAGGAATAAACACAGAAATTTTGGAGCAGAGTTGGGAGGGGGGAGAAGAAGAGTGGATAAAACGAGGAACAGGAATATTTAAATACTTTTTTTGGTATTAATGTGAGTTTATACTTATCATAAAACATGAACTTATAAAATCAATACATTGAATATATTGTATCTATATATGCATAAGATGGTGAAATATGATGGCAGAAACAGGTTTTAGAAGGGATAGCTTTTTGCCTAAAGTGGGATTTTTTTTTGTTGGTGATGTTCAAGCTACTGTAAAACCAGCCTGCACTACAGGGCAGGACTAACTGACCTCTGCTAGTATTCTGCACTGTGGTGTAGTGGTTAGAGCAGGCTGCTCCAACCTGGTGCTCTCTAGATATGTTGAACTGCAAATCCCATCATCCTCAGCCAGCACAGTGCTTTGTTGGTTGGGGATGATGGGAATTGCAACCCAATACATCTAGAGGGTGCCAGGTTGGAAGGCCTGGGTTAGAGAATCTCCCTAGAACCAGGGAGAGCCAGGCTCAAATCGTTCTTCAGCCACAAGTGGGCAAATGGGAACCAGTTGCTACCTAACCTGTCCAACAGGGTTGTTCTGCGGAGGAGGAGAACCATGTATATGGATCCCATAGAGGAAGAGTGGGATAAAACTGTGATAAATAAATGCATCAAGGACTTTGGTTACAAAGCAGAGAGATAGAAAAACTGATAGTCTCACTTGTGACTAGAAGCTCTGCAAATCTCCCTAGCCTCATTCTTGTGTTTCTGAGCAGTTCTCGCAATGTTTGCAAGCATGTTGGGTTTTATCTGTATACGTTTTTGTTACATTTCTATCCTGATGACTTCACAGTGGCCTTTTTATTTTTACCTTTGCGACCTGAGTGATGTACCCAAGGCCGTGCTATGAGTTTCCTAGCGTGGCTTCTTTGCTTCCAAGCCCAGGGCTCTAGCCAATCTCTGCAGTCATGATGGACAGAAAGGAATTTCCCAAAGTCTGCCTCCACCTTGGAGCCATGGTGTGGGCTGACTGAAACATGCAAAACTCTCCTCGGGCAGCCCACCTGGTGCCCTCCAGGTGTTTTGAACTACAACTACCAGGATTCCTGAGCATTGGCCATTGTGGCAGAGGCTGGTGGGAGTTAAAAAATGAAAAGCAGGATCCATCCTAAGTCTGAAAAATTTGACAACTGCAGGGCTAACATTTGGGGAGGAGGAGCAAGCATTTAAATGTGAGGTTCCCCAGCCAGTAGCATGAATGTTAGTCATCCAGGAAGGGCCATACCATTTGTTATCTCTGCATATTTGAGCTAAGACTTTGACTTTCCTCTTCAGGCTTCTTTTGATGGTTAGTGTTAAGTTTTTTTTATGGAATCAGACTGTATTTTTGTTCCATCTGATTTTTATTTGCATGCTCCAGTACATCTGTGAGTGTTGTTTTTAATGTAGTGCCATGACCCAAATCCGAGGCATAGGGAGAGCTACACGTATCCACTGATCAATAATAGAAACGTCGGGTGTTTCCATAGGAGGCTTTTATCGCACCATCGCACCAGACAACGTCTTCAGCTCATAAACCTCCCGTGTTTCTCCACCTCTTCGCCCACCTTTGTCCTTACTGCAGAAAAGCTATTACGGGAAAAAGATGGAATTGCTGCTGCATGAAGTGCTTTGATTGGTTGCACTAAGAGGGTGCCAAACTCTATGTCCTATTCTGCATGTAATGTGTTCCCAGTAGACTAGCTTTCCCCAACCTGGTTCCCACCAGATGTTTTAGATTACAATCCCTAGCATTCCTGATCACTAGCCATGCTGATGGGACCTGAATTCCAAAACATCTAGAGGGCACCAGGTTGAGGAAAGCTGAAAAAGATGAACTGTCCATTACTTTCGTTGTATGGATCCAAGGCTGACATTTGGATGGACAGGCTCCTAATGCATTGTTCCTGGAACACTTACTTGCAGTGCATATGGAGACATGCAATGGCTGAGAAGTGTACAGCAAGAAGACCATGTGACAGGCAAAAAATAAGCTATCGGAGTGGCTTCTCCTGTACTAACTCCTGGCCTGACAGTTAAGTTCCATCTTATGCTGAGGCTAGATTTGCCTTAACTAGGAGCAGGGCCTTTGCAGTAGCAGCCCCCATGTTGTAGTGCCCTCGCTTTTCTACCAGCCTTTTTTAACAAAAGATGTTTGTTTCAGACTGCCTTTGCAAGCTGTTCTCTTGAGCGGCTACTGTTGTCCTCCCATAACTCCAACTTTTGTTCAGATGGGCTGCCATTGTGTTGTTAGTTGGGTTTTATTTTTTGTGTATATTTTGTAGAGTCTGGGTGGCTTATTATTTTGTGTTTGGTTGTAAACTGCTGTGGAATCTTTTTTTTTTTTGCTTTTAATGAACTGTGGTTTGCAAATACTTTAAAATGAAGTAAAAAGTAATAATAACAGACAGTTTGGGTTGAGCTGGAAGCACTGCAAGGCCCATTGGCATGGATGTCCTCCCCCGGCCCCCGGCTTCCTACATTCAGGAACACAGCAAGGCTGGCTTGTGCAACTTCCAGCAGAGTGAAGAGCAAGGAACAAGTTGCCTTGGTAACAAAAGTAATAAATAAGCTTCTCCCAGCTTGCTAACTAATCTGGTCTCCAGGTGCTAGGAGAGTGTCAGGAAGCCCACTTGGTTAATGCATGCTGAGCGAACGCAATGAGATGAGATGTTATAGTAGCCCAGTGAGCATGGAGTTCAGGAGACCCCTGCGCAAGCTCCGTCATGTTGTTTTCTGTCTGCCCCCCATACCCTTGTACTTAGGGTGTCCTTCTTGGTCCCCAGAAATGGATGCTCCACTTAAGGCAGCCTGGGTGTTATGAATTCTGGGCTTTGATCAACCAGGCAACTTCTATGTCTAGAGGTTCTAAAAGCGTTATTGCTTGATGTCACCATTGGCGTATCTCTTTGGAGGTCAGTTTGTCATTGGATATAAAGTCAAAATAAAAGCAGTGCAAGCCAGGAAAGAAAAAAACCCAATGGGACAGCCCCATATGAAGGCCTAGGTAATACAATGGGGCTTGAATGCCCATGGGAGAGAGAGCAGCTACCTTTCCTAGCTGGTTTTGCTGCTGCAGGATAGAGTCCTTAGGTTGGATGATGGCCAGGGAGATCTAGTTCACAGCAGAGTTGGCACTAGTCTTATTGGACTTACTCTGGAACAGTAATGGGAGCGTGACACCCATAAATGGAGCAGTCAGGGTTGAGGGGAAACTTCAGTTGCTTTATTTCTCTGTGTTATAGTTACTGGAGCATGTCCAATAACAATAGCGTCAACTCGAGGTCCTTATTATTATTATTATTATTATTATTATTATTGAATCAATTTATAGACAGCTTACCAAATCCAAATGTTTCTTGAACCAGTCAAATTGAAAATCCAAACTGAATCAGTTCAGTGTAGTGTAGTGGTTAGAGTGTTGGACTGGGACTCAGGAGATCCAGGTTCTAGAGCCGGGAAGGGCTATTGCCATGATGTCCTGTTTGTGGGCTTTCCAGAAGCATCTGACTGTGCCTCTGTGTGAAACAGGATGCTGGACTAGATAGATCTGGTGTGGTGTAGTGGTGTTGGACTAGGAGTCATGAGATCTGGGTTCTAGTCCCCATTTGGCCATGGAAGCTCACTGGATGGCTTTGGGCCAGTCACCGACTCTCAGCCTAACCTGCCTCACAGGAGTGTTGTGAGGATAAAGTAGAAAGGATGAGGATAATATAAATTGGGTGCCTTTCAAGAGGAAAAAGACAGGATATAAATGTAATAATAAAATAAATAAATCAAAAATCTATAACATACATTAAAATCCAAAACATCACAATAATATATGCAAGTCCTCATAAATTAAAATTTACCTTTATTTAATGAATCCATGGGGATTCTTTAGGTACTGAATGTCCAACCTCTCTGAGTGAAGATCTCCTGTGTATCACCCAACCTACCCATCATGACATAGCCACCCAGAATTCCCTTGAAAGAATCCAAGGGAAGGATTTCCTACAGCCTCCCTGGGCAGCTTGTTGAATTGTTGACTAGTGCTACTGATCCCAAGCCATATAGGGCTTCATAGGTTGCACTTTGAATTCTGCCCAGAAACAGACTAGTAGTCAGTGAAACTGTTGTAAGAAAGGAGTTGCATGCTCCCTGTCACCAGCTCTAGTCAATAGCTTGGCGGCAGCATTCTGGACAAGCTGAAGTTTCTGAACAATTTTCAATGACAGCCCCACACACGGCACGTTACAATAGTCCAAATGGGATGTTAATTATGCAAGCATGTGAGCAACATCGAGTGAAATCTTCAAGCAAAGTTCAGTAGGGCTTGGCAGGCAGAAACAGAATAATAAGAGTATTTTTTTAACTGTGTGGATTAGGAAATAAGTTTGATCTCCATAATTTATGCAGGACAACATCCAGCTTTTTGTTTACTGCAGAAATGAGGTCAGGCAAGTGGCCATCAAAGCAAGTGTCAATTTTTCCCACCCACCCATCTCTTCTACACATTCATGAGGACCTGCTCCCTACTTGGGCTGTTGAAGCCTTTGGACGCTGACGTTTTTCTCCTCCCACCCCTCTTGCTGCAGGTGGCAGTGCCAGATGTGATGAAGGCATCAGCTGATGCGGACATCCTTGTCTTCGTAGTGCCACATCAGTTCATTGGGAAACTCTGCGACCAGCTGAAAGGCCACGTCAAGAAGGAAACAATTGGGATCTCGCTCATCAAGGTGTGAGTTGGCTGAGGGGTGGGGGGATGCCCAAGGTAGTGGCTGCATGAGGAGGCTTGGCTGGAGCTGTCCTAGGGAGAGGTTTGAAGGCATTTGCTTGGGTGTGCTGGAAGGCATTTCAGTGTCATGGTATGGGGGGGGAGATACAGACATGGGCAGAGTCAGGACACAGGCTGAAGAAGAGTGGGGAAAACACACAATTGTCTATGGTTAAACAATGATGCTGTTTTTTTCAGAGAGAGCTTATCATGCAGTAGCGAAGGGCGTCAAGGCCAGAGGCCAAACCTGGCTCTCCAAGGCTCCCCAGACAGCCATGTCACTTTTCCCCAACTGCTCATTGTTTGGTGGTTTTCCTGCTTTTGTGCAGTTTTCCTCTCCATGCTAAAAGGTTGAAATGCCTCTCCTTAGTTACTGGCAGTAAGAGCTTGGAGCTAAAGTATGCTGGTATTTTGGCACCACCCCTTTTGCCATTGGCTCCGCCCACCACTGGAATGTGGCCAAGAGCTTCTCTGAAATTGAATTCAGCCCTTGGACCGAAAGAGATTTCTGATTCCTTATAATGGCATCTAGTGGCCTTCCCCAACCTGGTGACCTCCAGATGTGTTAGTGTACAACTCCTGTCACCTGGAGCCAACGTGTCCAAGGGCCATGCTGGCAGGGGATGATGGGAGTTGTAGTCCTACACATCTGGTTGGGGTATATGGCATTACAGCTGGCTGAGGGTTTCCCGGTGGAAGTACCCTTTAACTGTCTTGCCAACTTCAAAACATCAGGCAAATAGAAAGTTCTATTGATTGAACACCTATTATTTAATACCTTCATAGGGGCACTAGTCCCTGAGATGTTTCTGCTGCCCCCAACAACAGCAATGAACCAATTATGTTGTAAAGAAAGTTTTCATGTCCTGTCTCCAGACCTGATGTTTCAGTTAGCATGTTATGGGAGCATGGTAAGCATGCTTGAAGAAAGAGTTCAGTAAATGCTTTGAGTCATTCTGTGTTATGAGAACCCTGTCCATCATCTTACTATTTCCAGACAACTAGTGGTAGCATCTCCCAAATGCTGTTGCCTCTCTGAGAGTGTGATTCAAGCTCTTGGAAGCAGACTGATGATCGGGGCAGCAAGACTAGTTGCATACTGAAGATCAGTGAACATAGATTAGTTGCCTCGCTGGCTGGGGAATGCTGTGAATTGTAGGACTTTTTTCTGCCTAAACATGCATAGGATTGGGCCCTTAGCCATTAAACTATTAATGGCTTTTGGTGAAAAATGCTTGCCAGGGCTCACATCCACACCAGTTGTGAAACTTCATATTTATTTACAGACTGCCCTTTGGATTTGTTGCCTAATACTTACTGCAGCCTTCCCCAACCTAGTGCCCTTCAGATCTGTTGGAGTACAACTCCCATCATCCCCAGAGAGCATAGTCATTAGCACCTTAAAAATGAACAGGTTTATTATGGCATAAGCTTTTATGGACTAATAATAATAATAATAATAATAATAATAATAATATATTTATTTATTTATAACCCGAATCTCCCTTCGGATCGAGGCGGGGAACACAATGTAAAATACAAGAATCACAAACAGTTAAAAAATTTAAAAACAAGAGAAAATACATCATTAAAACATCTTAAAATTCATCCGGATAGGCCTGCCGGAAGAGAGCAGTCTTCATGACTCTCTTAAACTCATGAAGACTGCTAATTTGTCTAATCTCCTCTGGCAGACCATTCCATAGTCTGGGAGCGATGGAAGAGAAGGTCCTCTGGGTAACACTCGCCAGCCTAGTTCTGGCTGGCTTGAGTAAGTTCTTCCCAGAGGACCTAAGTGTGCGGGGCGGATTGTACGGGAGAAGGCGATCCCGCAGGTAGCCTGGGCCCAAACCATGTAGGGCTTTAAAAGTAATAACCAACACTTTATACTTTGCCCGGAAACTGACTGGCAGCCAATGAAGTGATTTTAAAACTGGTGTAATGTGGTCACCCCTAGATGTACCGGTGACCAATCTGGCTGCCATATTTTGAACAAGTTGAAGTTTCTGGACTAGGCACAAAGGTAGCCCTATGTACAGCGCATTGCAGAAGTCAAGCCTCGAAGTTACCAGCACGTGCACTACCGTCTTTAGGTCTTCCAACTCTAGGAAGGGGCGCAGCTAGCGTATCAGCCGAAGCTGATAGCAGGCTCTCCTGGCCGTCGCATCAATCTGAGCTGTCATCTGGAGCGACGGATCCAGGAGTACCCCAAGCTGTGAACACAGTCTTTCAGGGGGGGTGTAACCCCATCCAGAACTGGTTGACACACCTCCAAATCCAGGTTGGGGCCTTTGACAGAGAGCACCTCCGTCTTGTCTGGATTCAGCTTCAGTTTGTTTTTCCTCATCCAGCCCATTACCGCCTCCAAGCATTCATTCAGAGGAGGCACACTATCCTTAGCTGACGATGTTGTCGAAGGCATATAGAAATATATTTGGGTGTCATCAGCGTATTGATAGCACCCCGTCCCATGCCTCCGGATGATCTCTCCCAGCGGTTTCATGTAAATGTTAAACAGCATTGGGGAAAGGATGGCACCTTGTGGTACACCACAAAGCAATTCCTTATTTGAAGAGCAGCTATCCCCAAGCATCACCATCTGGAACCTGCCTGAGAGATAGGATCGGAACCACTTAAGCAAAGTGCCCCTGATTCCCAATTCCCCCAGGCGCTCCAGAAGGATACCATGGTCGATGGTATCGAAAGCCGCTGAGAGGTCCAGGAGTACCAGCAGGGACACACTCCCCCTGTCAATACTAAGGCGTAGATCATCAACTAAGGCGACCAAAGTGGTCTCAACTCCATATCCTGCCCTGAAGCCGGTTTGAAATGGGTCTAGAAAATCAGTGTCATCCAAGACTGCCTGGAGTTGAAAGGCAACCGCTCTCTCAATCACCTTGCCCAAAAATGGAAGATTTGATACTGGCCTGTAGTTATTAAGGTCCAGGGGATCCAGGGAGGGCTTTTTTTAGAAGCGGCCTTACTACTGCCTCTTTTAAACATGATGGAAAGCTCCCCTCCCTGAGAGATGTATTAATGATATGTTGTAAATGTGATCTAACTGCATCTCCTCCCTGGACAACCAGCCAAGAAGGACAGGGATCGAGAGGGCAAGTCGTCCTCCTCACACATCCAAGTACCTTGTCCACATCCTCGGTACTCACCAACTGAAACTGATCGAGTGTAATCCTACTCGCGGAGTCGCTGGACACTCCACTGTCAGCCTCTGCTATAACAATGGCATCTGCTCTTATCCGAGAGATTTTATCTGAGAAATAATCGTTAAAGTCATCACAGCGAACTACCGAAGGCTCTAAAATCGGATTCAGGGGAGAAGGTGCCCGAGTTAGACCCCTCACCACCCTGAACAGTTCTGCTGGACGTGAATTCGCAGACGCAATGCGTGCAGAGAAGAAAGCTTTCTTCGCTGCATGTATTGCCACCCCATAGAAACGAAGATGTTCTCTATGTCGTGTCTTGTCGGATATAAATCGAGTTTTCTGCCATCGGCGCTCCAGTCGTTGTCCTTTCTGCTTCAACTCCCTGAGGTCTTCTATATACCAGGGTGCCCTATTAGAAGCGGTCTGGAGAGGACGTTTGGGGGCGATCATGTCGATAGCCCTAGTTAGGTCTTGATTCCATCTATTGACCAGGGCTTCTACAGGATCGTCGACGATACCAGCCATAGAACCCTCCAAGGCTTTCTGGAATCCAGAAGGATCCATCAGCCTTCGAGGGCGGACCATCTTAATAGGTCCACCACCCCTGCAGGGGCGGGTGGTAGCCGTGATACTAACCCTGACCAGAAAATGGTCTGTCCATGACAATTCGGAGGTATTCAATACCTCCGCCCACAGATCCGTCTGTTTGGAACTGAAAACAGCATCGAGGGTGTGACCTGCTGAATGTGTGGGTCCAGAGACCAATTGGGATAGGCCCATGTTTGTCATGGATGCCATGAACTCCCGAGCTCCACCTGACAAACCGGCCTCGAATGGGATGTTGAAATCGCCCAGGACCAAAAGCCTGGACAAATCCAACACCAGCTCCGAGACCAGTTCCGTGAGGTCGGCCAGGGAGTCTGATAGGCAGCGGGGTGGCCGGTACACTAACAGAATCCCTAGTCTATCCCTGGCCTTCAGACTCAGGTACACACACTCGATGTGATTCAATTCCCAGACAGGATGTCTGGTCAGGTTAAGATGGTTTTTGTAGACCACAGCTACTCCGCCCCCCCGCCCACTTTCCCTCACCTGCTCACTAACACAGTACCCAGCTGGAACAGCCTGAGCCCATGTTGGGCCACTGTCATCTCCCAGCCAGGTCTCTGTGAAACATGCTAGATCAGCCTCCTCTTCTTTGAGGAGGTCATAGATTATGTTTGTTTTGTTTTTAACTGACTTGGCATTGCATAGGAGCAAGGAAAGGTTCTGTGGGTGGCCTGAATCATTCCCCAAGATCCCCGGGGTAGCAGGGCGACCGGAAGGTAAGATGGGTGTTAGATATCCATCTCTCCTTCCCCTGTAATGGCATTTCGCCCTGCTATCGCCATATCTCCCTCTGCCCCACACAACAGATATTGGTGCTCCCAGACACATTTCAGTCGCCTTAAGTTGTCCCATTCTCTCTCCCCCGCGCGCAAGAGAAAGAGAGGGGGTGGGGGGAGTGCGATGGTAACTGCTGCACTGTCTGTTTCTCCCCCACTCACGCCGTCAGTTCTTCAGCCATCAGCTATGGCTGCCTCCGGTTGTCCCGTCCCGTCGTCTCTCGTGCGCGTGAGAGAGAGAGAGAAAGAGAGGGGGTGGGGGAAGTGTTGTCCTCTGTTGCCAGATATATACTACATGGGGGTAAAGTGCATGTGTGGGGAGGAGGGGTGTGTGTAAACAATAGGACTAAATGTCTATGAAATGCAAAAATTATAGTCTGTAACAAGCCCATGTAAAGCTCAGCTGTATATAAGAGAAGCAGAGAGAACATTGGCAATACTAGTAATTAGTAATTAGCTTTGCTATGTTACTGAACACCTGTAGCGGGACAGGAGACCATTGCAACAATGAAATATATTTTGAGATGTCATTGTTTGTGTGCTGGTGGCATCTTGTTATAGGAAGGAATGGATTTGAGAGGTCTGAAGTGGACCTGTTGAGCCACAGCTTGGCATAGCACAATCAGGCCCTGGCGCCAAAAGCTAAGAGATACTGCAGGGTTTTCAGCTAAAGATATCCTACTGATCTCATATAACTTGTAAATTTGGTTGGATTCCAGGGTGTGGATGAAGGCCCCGATGGACTGAAGCTGATATCCGATATCATCCGCGAACAGCTCGGCATCGAAATGGGCGTACTAATGGGGGCCAACATTGCCAACGAAGTGGCAGAGGAGAAGTTCTGCGAGACCACCATTGGTAATGAGTTTTGAACTTATTATTATGGGAAGTTGGGCATGTGCGGAAAGCTCTCTGGCTGCGCTCTTTAAGTGGTTTTTCATGCCAAGTTCTTGAGGTGTGCATCCATCCCTCCTGAATCTCACTATGTTTTTGCTCTGCTGCGGCGGCTCTGTCCAAGAGCAGCTCCACACTGGCACACCAGTGGCTGCTGTTGGTATAAGTATGGACGGTACAATTGCCACATCTTACCTCTGAGACTAAAAATGTACTTTTAAATCTGCCCCCATGACCGCTAGAGTGGCCCTGCACTTGCGGAACAATTGTGTTTGCTACTGTACTTCCATGTTCCTGCAGCAGTCATGCGAAGGGAATACAACAGATGCTGCAGCTCCTCTAGCCAATTCGCTCTGTAGTCCTGTTATCCAGTTCCTCCTTCACTTGCTGTATCAAGCAGAGATCCAGGTGTGCCACACAGCAGGTGGAAAGCAAACGGGCAAAGTGCTGGCTGTCTTCTCTCTTGGAACATATCTGATCCCTGGGGCAAGAGGTGCTAATGTGAGTAACAGGCACAAATCCTTCAATACCTGCCTATGCATTCCTTGGTATAGGTTTGATTGGGCTGTGGATCACCTCTGTGTGTTACACTCAAGGCATTGAAGAGGCTGCTGAACAGCCATCTGTCAGGTATGCTTTAAGGCAGACTTCTGCATTGAGCAGGGGGTTGGACTCGATGGCCTTATAGGCCCCTTTCAACTCTACTATTCTAATGATTCTATGAAGGATGCAACATCTGTTGTATTCCCTTCCCACGTCTGCGGCAGGAAAACAGGGAGGTACAACAGCAAACATAATTATCATGTAAGTGCGGAGCCAGTCTACCAGTCATTAGAGGTATGTTTACCTAACTCAGTCTTCTCCAACCTGGTGTTTCAGTCTTGAGATTCCTTCATCATTTGCCTTGCTGGCTGGGGCGAATGGGAGTTGCATTAGGGGCGTTGGAGAAATTCACAATGGAATGAAATGAGTTTAAATTTCTTGGAATCTAACCGCCAGATTCTGCAGTGGACAGGCTTTTCCTAAGTCACACAAATTCCGTGTAGTTGTGGACCAGTTTTTAAAAAAAACTTTCCAGAATTTTACGCAAATTTAACCATAGAAAAATGATAGGAATTTGTGCATCTTGGGGGGATTTGTGCATTTTCACAAGTGATTATTTGCACAAATGCAAATGAGTACTTGTAAATGCAAATCTGCGCAAATTCAGGAAATTGGAAGAAATCCGATACTATCAATGAATGGACAAAGGAATAAAAGGCACTTGACAATCTGCAAAATGCAGACAGTCCAAAACATCTGGGGGGCACCAAGTTGGGGAAGGCTAGCCAAACTGGAACTGGAATGGTCATTATCCACCTACTCTTCCTTAGACCCAGTAGAGGGAGCAGTGTTGAGAAAACACAATGATGCTGCAAAAGGAAACTGGTGAAGAATGTTTTATTGAGATACAGAAAGAACATCGGAAACTCCAGGTCAGAGTTTTGGTCCATCTAGCCCAGTATTGTCTGCTCCAATTGGCAGCAGCTCTCCTGGTCCAGGCACCTGGTCTTTCAGATCATTTGTGACCTGATCCTTTTAACTGGAGATGTCAGGGACTGAACCTGGGACTTTCTGAATGCAAAGCATGTACTCTACCCCGGAGCTACAGTCTCTCTGTGTAAAGAAGAGGAAGAAGGAAAGGAAGGGGCCATTTGCTACTAAGTTGCGGCTTCTTCAGAGCAACAGGATCCCCTCAATTATATCCTAGCTGTATTCACCTTAAGACACCTTCAGTGCATCCTCCTGAGTTTCCTAGATTTCTCATGTGCTCATTACATTTATTATTCAAATTTCCAGAAGCACTGCCATGTTAATTTGCTGCAGCAAAAACAACAAATAGTCTTGTAGCACCTTAAAAACTAACAAAATGTTAGTCAAGATTCTTAGTTGTTGTTGTTGCTGTTTATTATGATTAATTCTTAATTACCACTACAACTACTACTACAGTTGCCCCTTCTGTTGAACCACTGCAGCATTATAAAGCAAATGCTCCTCTCTTCCTAGAACCCTCTTTTTGGGGGGGAAATTTCCAATACATGAACCTGATAGTTGAACCTCTAATTCTGACAACCCTGCTCTTTATGGGTGGGTGGGGAAATCAATAAAGAGATTCCTTGGTTAATGCCATAGCCTTGACTTCCGGAGCAGAACAGGGCTGTCAGTAATTAAGCAGATGGCTTTGAAAGGTGCATCTCCTACTGATAAATCCATTACTTCCACTGCAGTTTCCACTGTCTCTGATAAATGCCCAACGTTTTATCTCTGAGAAAGGAACATGGATTCACCCAAGTTGTCTTGGTCTCTGTATAAATCTCCTTATGCCCTCCCCTGTTTCCTACATCTCAGAGGTCCCATAGCACCCCATTCCACCCTCTACATCACTTCTGCAGGAGAAAACTCCCAGACAATAACAACATAGGACAGGTAGGCAATTTCCAAGGGGAGGTTCCATGGCTCACTGATCCACAATACCAACAATTTCAGTCCTGCCCAACCTGAGGCCCTGCAGATGTGTTGGACTACAGTTCCCATCATCCCTGGTGGTGTACTCCAGTGCATCTAGAAGGCACTGTGTTGGTGAGGCCTATTAAGAATATCAGATAGCAGCGCTGGGAACTGGGAAAGACCTCTGTCTGAGACCATGGAGAGCCACTACTATGCTAGGTACCCAGCCCCAGTCTACATGGACAGGCTCAATACAAGGCAAGTTGATATGCCACACTGTAACAATCACTCTTCATCTTACCCCTGTATTTTCTTGCCTCTTTGCAGGCTGCAAGAACCTAGAGCACGGTCATATCCTCAAAGAGCTGATGCAAACACCCAACTTCCGAATCACTGTGGTACAAGAAGCAGACACCGTAGAGATCTGTGGTGCCCTCAAGGTGTGGGAACAGTCAGGAGCTGGGAAGCTTGGCACCTCCTGGGTGGGGTGCAACCTGTTGCCCGGGAATGTCCCATGGTGGCAGGATGGCATTGCATGGAAGAGTTTTGACTAAGTCTCCCATTCACCCCTCACACCACAAACCCCAGGCACAGAAATACGGCTGTGGGGAATCATGCGGTCTCGCCGGAAGCTGGAGCAGATTTGAACCTAACGGGAATGTGGGCTTCCCTAGCAAAATGTGCTCCACGTTGTGCTTGCTAGAGATCCCTGGGTTCCACCTGCCACCCTTCCACAAGAGCAGTCCATTGTCACCCTCCTTAGAAACCAAAGGCGAGGCTGCCCACATGTCTGCTTAATTAGGGTGACCATATGAAAAGGAGGACAGGGCTCCTGTGTCTTTAACAGTTGTACGGAATTTCAGCAGGTGTCCTCTGTATGCAAGCAGCACCTGGTGAAATTCCCTCTTCATCACCACAGTTAAAACTGCAGGAGCCCTGCCCTCCAGAGTGACCAGATACAAAAGAGGGCAGGGCTCCTGCAGATTTAACTGTGGTGATAAAGAGGGAATTTCACCAGATGCTGTATGCATACAAATAGCACCTACTGAAATTCCCTTTTCTATACAACTGTTAGTGACAGGAGCCCTGTCCTCCTTTCCATAGGGTCACCCTAGCTTAATGGCAATGCTACCTTGGGGCGAACCCTTACTGGCAATCAGCACGTTGTCTCCCTCCTTCCCCTCAGAATGTGGTGGCTGTTGGGGCTGGCTTCTGCGATGGGCTGGGCTTTGGAGATAACACCAAGGCTGCCGTGATCCGTCTGGGCCTCATGGAGATGATTGCCTTTGCCAAAATCTTCTGCAAGGGCTCTGTCACTTGCGCCACCTTCCTGGAGAGCTGTGGGGTGGCTGACCTCATCACCACCTGCTACGGTGGCCGTAACCGCAAAGTGGCCGAGGCTTTTGCCAAGACCGGCAAGGTAAGGAAGTCACCGTGGGCTCAGATAGCACTTTGTAGGGTTGCCTGATATTCCTCAAGGCTACATTACTGCAGAATATCACAACGCTCTGAAAATAATTGATCCCATTCAGGGTTTTTTTTTAAAAAGGGCTTCAAATATGAGTAATCCTCACAGCGATTCTGTAAGGTAGATCAATAGTATTGTTCTATATTGCAGGTGGGCACTAAGTGCTTTGCCTAAGGTTAGTCAGTTCATGGCAGAAGCAAGATTTAAACTGGGAACTTTATGGTACCTTAGTTCTCCAAAGCAGCAGTCATACATAGCAGCCTGGGGGTTGGCATCAGAATGGGACTTACTTCTGAGTACACATGCATAAGATTGCTCAATCAGCCACTAAACCAGCCTTCCCCAACCTGATGCCTACCAGATGTGTTGGACTACAACTAGCTGGCTGGTAGATTGTGGGAGTTGTAGTGGCATCTGGAGGGCACCAGGTTGAGAAGGCTGCATTGTGTTATACTAGCTCTCAAGTCCATAGCATCCTTTCTTTCCCCAGAAATCTATTAATTCTAGTAGTGTTTGGTGGGAGCTGATCGATTCTCTCTACCAACATTTTCTGTTTCTCTAAATTGGTGCTTTCTTCAGCTGATGCTAGGCAGGGACCACAGATAGGCAGGACCTGTTTCCTGCAGGAAACAGGGCAGAAATGAGAGCTTAGCCTCTGACTACTAGCAATGGGAATTATTTGCTAAATGGGGTCCTTGAACAGAGGAGTGGGGACAGGGGCATGACTCTTGTTCAGTAATCAGAAGCTATGGCAGCAGGACTGAAAGATGGTTTGAGACTGTACCTCCTTCCCAACTATAGGTGAGCATGTTGATACAGCATGGTCTATAATCATTCAGGTAGCACATTCATATCTGAAGACTGCGTGCGAGAAAGAGCTGGAATTATTGGGAGGCCGAAGCACGCACAGTGAAAGGCAAAAGGTGCTTGAGAAAAGGCATCTGGAAATGAAGAGCTATTTGATCCAAAGAAATGGGGAAGACACAAAGCAGCAGCTGAGTGCAAGAGCTCCACAGATTCCAGATACATATAAAGCCCAGTAGTTGGCAAAGAGACTAGTCATGGCCACAGGGTTGAGATTCTATCCCTTGCAGCCTGCAAATCTTAGCTGGGCATAATACTAGAAGAGACCTATATTACAGGGCTGGGTTTGCACAAATATCACCTCTGGCAAGGACATGCAACTGCTATCTTCAAAATATGTTTTTGCTGTTAAAAGTTGCAATGCTTGCTTTGCTTGCAACATTGGGGATGTCACAAAATCTGGAATCTTTTGGCAAAGACTGGTCCTATGGCAGTCCTTGACCATCTTTGCCAACGGACCAGAAAACATGGCTTAAAGGAAACTGACCCCAGGGCAATGTAAGCAACACAAACACTTGCAAGGGGCAGCAGTATTTTTAGGGGCAGAGTGAAGCAGCATGTCATCAAGAGGCATACCGCAGGGTCCCTTGCAGTGTTGCAGAGGATGCTGGGAAGTGACTCTGTGCAGTATCCTCTGCAGCTCTGTGAGGAAGGAAAACTCTGGCATGGCTCCCCAGATTGCATGGTGCACAATCTAGTTTGGCTGAATCTAGCTGCCTGCCAGGGTCCCCTATCTAAAGCTAAGCAGGTCTACTGCCTGCCTTCTAGTAAACTACTGAGCATTACTGTCGTTTCCAAGGTAAAATCGGAACACTTTCTTACAGGATAGCTGCACTACACTTTTATGTTGTTGTTTTTACCTTTCCACCACCATGGCTTTCCCCAGAGAATGCTGGGAACTGTAGTTGGTGTTGATGTTGAGAGATCCCTAGCACACTTGTACGCACACACACCTCACAACTACAATTTGTAGCAGCCATCCTCAACCTAATGTGCACCAGAGGTGTTGGACTACAACTCCCATTGGCCATGCTGGCTGGGAATTATGGGAGTTGTAGTCCAACACATCCAGAGGGTGCCAGGTTGGGGGAGGCTGGTTTACAAGAGACCCTGGGGAGAGGGCAAGACTATTGAATCAAGTTGCCTCTGTCGTGCCAATGGAAGCCATCAGAAGAAGGCCCTACCTTGAATCTTCCTTTTGAGCAGGGATGGGGAAACATGTGGCCCTCCAGATGTCGGTGGACTCCAACTCCCATCAGCTTTAGCCAATTGCGAGGGATAGTCGGAGTTGCAGTCCAAACGCAGCTGGAGGGACACACACTCTCTATTCCTGCATGTAGATTCACCTGGCTTGGAGAAGTAGGATCCAGAAGGGTCATGTGGCATCATGCCGTCACTCACGCTTGGGGCTTTTGCCTTGCATTTTGCAGTCTATCGAGCAACTGGAAAAGGAGATGCTGAACGGGCAGAAGCTGCAGGGCCCTCAGACATCCGCAGAGCTGAATCACATTCTCTCCCGCAAAAATCTGGCAGATAAGTAAGTACTGGGACCTTCTCCCTTTAGCTTTGCATCAGTATCTGTGTTGCATTGGAACCCAGCAGATTTGTATGGTGGTTGGTGATAACCAAGGGCTTATTTGTAGGCCTATCAGTCAGTTAAAGAATTTGTAGCTGGTCAATTGTCTGCCTTTTAACTAATTAGCTAACCAACATTCGCACATTAGCAAAATCTCAATTTAGGGCCCTTTTTGAGATACAGAAGTGGGAATGAACTCCCTATTTAATAAACAAAAGCCACTTCTTGTGACCTGAATAAAATGCCATCTTTAATATTTTCTTTTTCATAACCAAAACAGCTGCAACAAACACTCAAGTAGTCCCTTAATGCTCAAAATGTGCCTTTGCCAATTAAAACTGGCCCTACGCCAATCAATCTGCTAAAACTTTTAAATGAGGACTTAAAATCAGGGATGGGCAGAAGGAAGATCTCCAGATGTTTTGGACTTCAACCATTGGCCATGCTGGCAGGGGCTTCTGGGAGGTGAAGTCCAAAACATCTGGAGATCTACCTTCTGCCCACCTCTGCTTTAACCCACTGAAGTTTGATGTCTTACTTATTAGGAACTCCAAAAGTACAGGGCAACAGCACATCCACACCCCTTCTGAAGTTGCATCACATTTGGCTTCCGAGTGGCTTGTTTCTATGCCTGTCCCACTTCCGCCCCCATCCCCCACCAGTGTTCCCCCTTGTGTCACAGCCAGTTTCAAGTCTCCCTGTTCCTAGCAAGCTCCCCTGCTGGGATGAGAGCTACTCAGTTTCCTGACTCTGTCTTTACCCCTGCAGGTTCCCACTCTTCACCGCTGTCTATGAGATCTGCTACAGCGGCAAACCTGTCACTGAATTTATCAAGTGCCTGCAGAACCACCCTGAGCACTTGTGATGGGTCTTTAGCCTCGCTCCAACAAGCAAGAAGGTGGGGCAGGCTCGCTCCACCTGCTTCAGCACTGCCACCCCAACCTGAGAAGAGGGACCCAACACAGAGCATTGGTAACCAAGAGGGGACACACCATGATCCCCAACCATGGCGTTGAGGGATCAACTCTTCGACCAGGACATCTCTGCCATCTATCAATCAGTTGTCCACAAAGTTGCCTGGGCTGGTCCAGTCTCCTGCTAGATTAGAGTGCCCCTCTGTCCATATGTGCAGCAGGAAAAGCTTTGGCTTTGATCTTCTCTCATGAGCAAAGAAAGCATTTCCTTGGCCTGGCTCATCTCTGTTCCGTTTCTCTGCTTTGGTTTTAACTTCTCTGGTTGAGGGTTCAAGCCTGATCCCTGCCAGTTTTACCTGCCTTTAAAGGCTTGTTATAGCCAATATCAGGAGGAGTGGAGGTGGGTGGGTGGGAAGGGGAGCAAGTTCTGATTTATTTCTCCAGGCCAGGAGTGTAAGGAGCAGCATCAACCATGATTAAACTAGTGCCTAGTGTTGGGTTCTTGCTCTCTCTTTCTCTAGACAAGGCTTGGGCCTCAGCATCCCTGGTATCCATGGGAATGGGAACTCTAGCCATGATTCTGAATACTGTATTTTGGAAGAATAAATACTAACGTGAGACACTAACTCCTCCTTACTGAAAAATTTGATTCCTGGTCTTCAGGCTACACCCATGTCAAGATGGAGAGGGAGATACTGAAATCTCAGCAGCTTGGATGTTCAGTGGGAAGGCTGTAAGAAGTAAGGACCCACAAAGAAGGAGAACTGCAGCACCTGAGTCTTAGCACAATGTCATACAAAAAACTTGAATTGCCTTTCACCTGTGTACCAAGAAAGTGAAGGAGAGGCCGTTTTGTAATGCAAATGAGCATTCTGGCAAGTGGGTTGTTGTTAATCTCTTTGAGCCTCCTGTAAAAACAGCATGAGGGCACATACAAAAATATCTTCCCAGCATACATTTTTTAGGAATAGATCCCAGAGAACTCAGTGAGACTTATTCATGAGTGAACATGCATAGGGGCTGGGCTGAAACTAACACAGATTAGTTATTGTTTAACATGCTTCGAACATCTGGATGGACTTTCTCAATCCAACGCATGCTGTGAAGTGGGGGAGGGGCTTTGCATATATTCATGATTGCAAGAAAAGCAGGGGCAGGCTGTGAACATCCTGGGTAAGTAGTGTTGGGGTAGTTTTTGCTTGTAGGCCAAAATCTTCAGAGCAGGGGGCTTGAGACCCCACCACAGATGCGGGGGGCGGGGGGCGGGGGGGGGGGCAGGGAGAGAACCTGCTCATTTCACAAGGGCCCTTCCTTTCCCACCAATGTAGCTCAGTTGTCTTCCTCTTTCTGGAGTGACCTTTCCAATCGGCCTGTCCCTCTACAGCAATTTAATCTACCGCTGTGGCAGGAGTCGCCGTGCCTTTTATTAGACACTCAGAATCACTACATACCCAATGACCTTTCTATTCAGCCAGCTAAATAAATAAATAGACAAAATGTAGAGGGTGGGGAAAAGAGAGGTTCCCTATTTCCCAGTCAGGGCAGGGTGATACTAGGTGGGAACTTCTAATTTCTGCCATCTGGAAGAGGAATCCATGAGATCAATTGATTCTAATGTCTGGGAGAGTTCCCAAAAGCCTTTCCTCCAGACAACTCCATATCCAGCTTAGTGTAACAGCTTCCCTTTCTCTACAAAGAATATTTAGTTCCCTTACAGAGGGAAATTCCAGCATCACCTATGCTCTCTTGAATCCACTGTCATGGTACTTTAACTCAAGGAGCAGCAACGTTGAACATTAAGAGGCAGAAAGACATCAGCCATTTAGCCCTATAGGCTGCGCGGAGGGGGGATAAGAATTTTAAGTTTTACCTGGCTGTCCTCTATATCGCTAAAAGTTTTAAGAAACAGGCAAACTGCACATGGACTCACATAGTGAACCACCAGGTGGCAGCTCACTAAGAACAAATAGGGAGGGTTTTTAGACCATTTTCACCAGACATTTAAAACCAGGTTTCTGCACTTATTAATAGCTGTAATTGATTAGATAGCCCCATTGATATATGTGGTGTTATACATAAAATGTCCTTGCCCAAAGGAGCTGATAATGGAAATTTCAAACGTTCCAAATAGAAAATTGGGAGTTGGAGCCCAGCTTAGTCATACTTAGAGGAGATCCACTGAAATCAATTGGACTTACCATTACTAATGTACATCCCATTATTTTCAGTGAGTCTACTCTACCCACATGCTTCTACTTCCACTTGTAGAGAGGTGAGTTATAGTTTAAAGAAAATAATTTCCTCACGGCATGCCAGCTTTCGATGTGTACTGAAGTTATGCCAAGTACTGGAGAATGCCAGCACCAGCCAGTGTATGAATTTGACGGACAGGGTGCCAGTTTTCTTCCATTTATGCCAACTTTAATGATTGGGTTATCAAACTCAGAGGCCATGAGGGACTTTCAGTAGGTACAGTATGATGAGCTGCTCTAGACAAAATTCCCTCTTCTACACAATTATTAAAACAACAGAGTCCTGTCTTCTTTGCATCTGGTTACCCTCACCTTTAGGGGGTCCCGATTTTACAAGCAGGTAGGAGAAAGTCATCATGATTCAGGTGATGGCTGAAAAGCAGCATTCATTTGGGAAGCCCTGTATAGCTGAAACTGGGAAAGCAGCTCTCTGAAACTCTCCTGTGTCTACATGACAGTCTCTCTGCCCTTTGCAGTTGCTATAAAAAGCCTCCCCTTTGCCATTTGGAGTTATGTTCTGTCTACACAGCAGCCTGTTCAGGCAACAGGCAAACTTGGTCTTAAGAAGGGACAAGCCCAGTATAAGCAAGAGATCTTATCTTTGCTGGGATTTATGGGGAGAGAGTCTGGCAATGCTGAAAATTCCCTGTTCTGCAAGGGGGACGGGACTCTCCTCCAAAGAACCTATGAATCTCAAAACCTGTGGGTTGCCACTTAACAACTATGCAATATATAACTTTTACAAGGCTATGGGGCTATAAGGCTGCTCTGTCTAGGTAGCAAGTGTGGACATAGGTTTAATTGATGGCAATGCTGAGATTTTAAAAAATGGTTCTAGCCAGACTCCATAGCTGTATCCAAGATGCAGAACAAGTTGAAAACTTTTCTGAAGAAACAAAGCTATGCTGGAACAGATCAAGAGAGAGATTTATAAACGTTAGATTAAGTTCTTAAGAGAACAGGAACACAGCAACAAATTCCAGGCCAAGGTGAAATCCTTTTGACACTCCCAGGGCAGTGTTCTAGAAGGCTGCGATAGTGGGAGAGTTACTATCTATGCACACAAGCTGAACCACCTGCTCCTGATTACTAGCATGGATTTTGTGATTCCAAGCCTTAGTTAAGCACTCCTATGGACATTCTACCTTGGAGTAAATGGAAAACTATGTGCTTTACTTCCAAGTAAATATATATGGTATCCAGTTGGATGGCGGCATCAGATTTGGGTGGCTGAAGCAAAACATTCAGAAGTCTTCTCACCCTTGCAGTCCTTTCCTAACAGTTTTGTCCCAGCCAAACCAAAGGCTATTCTTGGTAAGCTGCCAGGCAGGACAGCGTTTCCTCTGGGCTGGCTAAACTTGTTGAGATGTATCAAGTAGCCCTGTGCTGGCAAGGTCAGCAACTTTTTAGGGTAACTATAAATAGCAGATAGAAAGCTGGCAGTTCAGACTGGCACAGTTTTAAGTACTGCTCCCCTCCACTTGCTGAGTCATATCAAGGTTCCTCAACCACTCCAAGAGCAAATTAGATCACATCCTTATATTTGGGGGCAGGGGGCGGGGGGGGGGGGCTCATCTACACTCCGCATCAGAACAGCTTAGCAAGAAACTGCTAATCCTCAGCATACTAGGGCCTTTGTACAGTACAATCTGAGTTCAAAAGCCATGAGAAATTATTCATTTATATAAAATAGTTTGCCCTCCTTTTCTGTTTAAAGATCTCAAGATGCTAACTATTACTAAAGCAGAAAGTGGGAATGATAAGATGCAACACAGATCTTTTACCTTTAATACTTCCATAGAAGAGAACATTTCAGCAACTGCAGCATCTCTCAGCCCTGGAGCACTCTGACAAGACAAGCAGTACCTCTTGGGATTCTGTTTGCCAGGGCTAGTGAGCCCAACATATTTTGCAACCAGAAGCAGAGCAATAAATGGCAACCAACCACCAACACATCAAGGCATGCAGTGCCAACTGCCAGTCAAGCTGTTCTTACACCAGAGGCAGAAAATCCTACAAGCATTTCTTCCCATCCCTAACAACTAGTTCACACCTTTGGGTAGCAAATCTTGGGCAAATTAACCCACAATTTGCTGGGATGCATAACACGCAAGAGCAGCTTCTGCTTTCTGTAAACAAACTCTGGCTTGACCATAGGTTGTGAGTGTGGCATACAAACCAGATGTCATTTGTATGTATGCAGCACCTGGTGAAACTCCCATCTTCATCACAACAGTTAAAGTTGCAGGCACTATCTAGAGTGACCATATACAAAAGAAGGCAGGGCCCCTGCAACTTTAACTGTTGTGATTAATATGAGAATTTTACCGTGCTACATGCAGACAAATGACACCTGCTGAAATTCCCTTTTCTATACAACTGTTAAAGATACAGGAACCCTGTCCTCCTTTTCATATGGTCACCCTAATTAAACCCCACATCACCTGCCTGAGGCAGCCATCTGGCTCTGCTTAATGGTAAGGCTGAATCTCTTCAGTAACACCCAGAAATATGCCACATAATCTAAACAAAAATGCCATCCAACAAATTCCATTACGGCTGCAAGACTTGTACTGATTTTACAAAGATAACAATGATTTTGCCTAATTATAACATATACTATCTTCAATTCCAGAAATGTATAGAAGATCCTTTTTTAGCATAATAGGTGGTAACCATGTTAGTTTGTTGCAGCACAAACAACGAAGAGTCTTGCAGCACCTTAAAAACTAACAAATTTATTCTGGCATAAGTTGATGAACAGTGACCACAAAAATGTATGCCAATATACATTTGTTAGTCTTTAAGGTGCTACGAGAGTCTTTGTTATCATATGCTAGTTTTGTCATTATCAAGATGTCCTATGTATTTTTGCCAGTCTCCACTTAAAGGGCTCTTATAAAATTCCATTATACTTGCAACAAATCTACATTATCAATATTTAACACATATAGCACTTTTCCTAAGTCCTGGAAGTTTTTCACTTATCTTATCTTACCTTATTCTTAAAAGAGTCCTGTTGTTGTAAGAATGGTTTGAGGGAACAAGATGCAGTTAACTTGCTGAAGTGAATCAAGTCTAGCTCTGGTCAATGTCTGGGCCATGAATTCTATTGTGGAAGAAAGGAGGGAAATAAATTAAATATTCTGTACAGGGATGTTGAACCTCTTTCAGGTGAGGGTAGATTTCATCTTGTAGACGCTCTTGGAGTGTATTCCAGTGGTTGAGGCAGAGGTAGAAGGGAGGGGGATACCAAAAATACCAGCATATTGTAGTTTAAGGCTTTTGCTCCCAGTAAGCCTCAGGAGAAGTATTTCAATCTTTTAGAATGGGATAAACACTGCACAAAAATCAGGGGGAAAGTGGTTGGAGTGGAAGAGGGCATGACAATCTGGAATTTGACGCCTGGAGCTGACATTCAGCCTGTCTCAAAAACAAGATGAAGCTGAATGCGGCTTGCCTAAAAGGCAGGGGGGAAATTGCAGAAGTCACCAGAAAATTCCAAAAATAACAGTGGGATATCAGAGCTCTAGTATTCCTTTTATTACAATAAAAATGCGAGTCTAGGCTTCATATGGATGTAAATGCACACCGACACTTGTTTCCAACAGGGCATAGTGTCTCCTGTTTTATTCGAGAACTTCCTAGCTCTTGATGCTAAGTTTGAGGGAAACTAGAGCAACTAACCTGTCATCCTAACTCAGTCCCTTTTCCTTGTGTCCACGGCCTGTAACCATAGCCTGTCCTGGGAAACTTCCACCCCATACCTCATCTTTTCTAGAGTGCAAACGGATACCCAGGTGATAAGGAGATTCAAGAAAACTACACGTCCCAAAATGCACTGCGGAGTCACGGCGGCTTTTTCGCCGCAAAGAGCGCGGGGGCGCGTCTGGCGGGAAGCAGAACGTTCTAGCCCTTCAGGTCTCTGTGGTGCCAGGCTTTACGGTCACGTGAGAAGTCGCTAGCTGCACATAGACTGATAACGGATGGACTCGCATTTAGAATCCTGTTTTTGTTTTGGTTTTAGAAGCAGGTTTTGGGGATTCCCTCAGGTCGAAACCAGGATCTGCCCATAGAAAACAATTGAGAAATTGTAACTTGACACTTATGCAGCAACAGCGTGTGTCCCCGCCCTCCAGCCAAAGGAGAAACAACCAAAAGCAGCACTAAAGGCAAGAATTCAAGCTTTAATTCAGAACTTGTTTTGTATGGGAAAGGTGTAAGTCTACGGAGCACGGGCGCCTGCGTCGCACTCAGCCTTCCGCTACCTGGTGCCTTGCAGCTGTGTTGGACTACAACTCCCGGGGAGGTCGAAGTGTCAGGGCCATGAGCCACTTTCTCAGCCAAAGCCTCCGAAGTGTAGGGTCAATGGGCGATATCAACATTGGAAAGTTTAGAAACTACAAACAAAACAAAAACCTTGCAACGGTTTCCATACGAAATAAGAACCTAGTTAGAAAGAGCAGGGGTACCCGTCTCAAGCTACTTCTCTTTTTTGTGTGTGTGTTTTGAGGCGGGAACGCGCAGGTACTCTAAAATCCTGGCGGTCTCGTGTTTTAAGTGGGTACGGAGAAGGAGGAAAGAAGAAGCGCCGAAGGGACCCGGGGACGTTTCATTCTAGCGTACAAGATGGCAACTCTTCCGTTTTCCTCCCTCTATACAAAGACAGTACTGAGACATTTCTTAAAAGAATCCGGGGAGAGACAAAGAGGCGCTACCCATAAGGCGTTTTGTGCAAGAAACCCGGAAGTGGAAACTGCTTGGAGCATGCGTAACAAGGTAATAGCAGGAGAAGGCGATTGTCACGGATGAAGGTGAGTGCATGGGGGGGGGGGGGTACCTTCCACGTGCTATACATATATGTGTGTGACACACACGTGTGTGTTTGTGTGTGTCAGGACCCCCTAGAGGCACAGGATAACACCCTAAGGCTGGATCTATACCAATCTTCCCCAACGTGGTGCCTTTTGGATGTTTCAGACTACAACTCCTATCTTCCTTCACCATCGGCCACGCTAGCGGAGGCTGATAGCAGTAGTAGTCCAAAATATCTGTAGGGCACCACTTTGGGGAAAGCGAATTTATATCTGCATCAGAATGAGATGGGAGTATCCTGAGATAAGAGTGTCCAGCACCACTTCGGATTCTGGAGGGTGGAGAAAATTGCTCCTGTATGTAAATAACAGTTGGGGGAGGGAGCTCATGAAAATGGTGTAGTGGTTAGAGTGTTGTACTGGGATTGGGGAGACTCCGATTCAAACCCCTGCTCAGCCATTAAACTCACTGAGTGACCTTGGGGTACTCAGCCTAACCTACGTCACAGGTCTGTTGCAAATATAAAGGGGTGTGTGTAAAGTGGACCTTGTTTGCCACTTTTAGTTCATTGAAAGGAAAGGTAGGAGTGTCATAAATACAAAAATGAATGTCGCCTCACTGTTACATCAGTTTTCTATTGCCTCTGAGCAGAGTGACACTTTCCCCTTTCCCCTCCAGGCAGCAGACCCAGAGTTAGGATTACTCTCAAGTTTTACTAAAATCAGTGGTTATTTCCAAGTAAACATGGCTAGGATAAAACATAGGATACATTTTTGTAGTGATGTTCTGCAGACATTTGTCCTGCTATACAAGCCTTTGCTGCATAACTGGATATTAAGGATCATTCGCACAGAAGAGAACAAATTGAATAAGTAGTGAAATTTAAAATGGAAGCAGAAAGGGCAACCTCAGAAAGTAGTGGGGGGGAGAGAGAATTTTCATGTGAGGAGGCAAGGGGAGAGGGAGGAAATTGAAATAAATATTCCTGCTCCAGCAGAGCCGGCATAATTTTGTGTATGGTTTTCAATGTATCCATGGTGTGAGTAGCTTTGAATAAGGAGCTTGAAAAGCATGAGATAGAACTACTACGACAACAGTCATACACACTTACCTTGGAGTAAAGCCTATTGAACTCAATGAGTCTCATATCTGAGTAGAAACATATAGGAATGCACTCTTAACTCTACTTGGGTGCTATTAAGTTACTGTATTTAGAACAAGCTAAGCCTGCACCTCAAAAGATAGTTTAAGAGGAGCTGCAAAACTGGGGTTCATTAGCAAAGTATGGCTTCCCTCTGTAGCTAGAAAATGTAGTCATTTGGTTAGATATCCATGTTTCATGTACCAGCAACAGCTCAGTATCTATATTTAATCATATGGACCAGTATCAAACTCGTTCCCCAAGTGTGGATCTTTTAATGTAGACAAATCTGCACTGTCCACACATAACAGGGATGTAACAGCGGACATTAGCCAGGGTGGGAAATGGACCTTAAAACAGCTCAGCGAGTATTGGGCATGTTCAGTGGGCAAGAAATGGTGACTTTGGGGAAAGGAAAACCAAGAATGAAATGGGAGTATCATGGAAAAGGGTATGGCTGGCTCAGTGGCATTCTGAGTAAATACTCCACTCTGCAACATTTTCTTGCAGGTCCCACTTGTGCTATAGAAAATGATTTCAGATTTGTATTGCATCCACTCCAGTTATGAGGGTGTTTATTTCATTAAGATGTTTTCTATATTAAAACAAGTATTTAGTAGTGTACATGCCTCTTATATGGTATTACCTACAAAAATTCATTCTATACTATAAATGCGTAGATTCTTCAAGTTACCACCAACGGTATATCTTTCTCACTTTTTCCCTTTTAAAACTGTCCAGCAGTACAAAGCTGGGAGAGGCGGGGTCCGGGGAGCATGTAAACTCACATGAGGGTTAGGGGGAGGTGGACAAGGAAGAGGGTAATAATGAATGGAATTTTAATGCCTTTCCTTATGATTGTGTAAGATATTTTTAGTTGACTTGAACAGCCGTATACTCTGAAATGTTTGATCTCAAAAGTCAGTAAAACATTAACCTATCAAAGGAATGCCTATTGTAAATAGGCAGTGGGTATGTAAGGTAGTGAAATCATCAACACATCCTTCTACTGTTTACCTTTGCTTTGTCTCTTGAAACTCCATTTGGCCCCCTAAACCTTCCCCATCAATTTGTCCAGTTGCCTGCCCAAACCTAGCAGCTATCCAACTCAGTTGTTTTGAGAAAAATAACATCAGAATCCTCCTTTTACCAAGAGAGTAGTGAATGTTCATGCTAGGCAATGTTTGGTTTGGGAGGGGGCAGGGTTAGGAGTCTGAAAAATTCCTAGAAAGAAAATGGAGCTTGGGGATATTCCCAGAAGCTGTTCCAGTCCTCAATTATATTTCTAAAATGTGATTTTCTTTTAGAATAGAAATACTCCCAAGCAGTTTTTAAACAAACTTGGTTCTCTCTCATACCCTTTCCCTTAAATGTCTTTGCTCAGGAAAGAGCTGCAAAAATTTATGTAATAGCATTGATGTGATCTGATCTTTGAGAGAGGGTTGCCACAAGATCAGTCATGAGATGAACAACCATGTAAACAGCAAGCTGGGTGGAGTTATAATGACCTAACACACTGAATCAAGATGTATCAGAAATTCTCTGAAATTTCTTGTCTATGTAGATAGGTTGCAGGGGCCACTTCACATTGGTGTGACTTATGTTTTTGAGCACATACAGTGAACACTTACTTGCCAATACACATCTGTCGATACATTTCTTGTGCAACACATACTAGAAATGTGCCTTCCCACCTAAAAAGGGATGCTGCCTGCATCTTGACTGTGTGAAGTAGTTATTGTTCGTTTACAGAGGCACTAATCTGAATGGGGTGTCACACTCAGTCTAAAGAGAGACAACATTTCCTCCTCTCTAAATTTAAAGGGTGAAGAGATCTTACATTGGGCACCACATTGGGGAAAGCTGGGCTGTAGGTATACAGCTGTTGTTTAAATCGCCATGAGATATTGTACTAGTTCTTGAGATGAGCAAACTTAAATAGTGTCTCAAATTTTTGCTTTCTCCACAGCAATAATGGTTTCTGCAAAGCAGCTGGCTGATTTTGGTTACAAGGCATTTTCAGGCTCTATGATGCTCCTTACTCTGTATGGTGGCTACCTCTGTAGTGTCAGAGCATATCGCTATTTTCAGAGACAGAGTATACTGAAGCAACTTGAGCAGCAGAAGATAAATACAGGAGCTGTTAAGGACTGAACTGTGTCCCAATACCTGTCCATAAGATGCTAAATGAATATGAAATTGATGTGCTGCAGCAGATACTCCTATCAAAATGTACAGCTCTGGAAATCTCTGCCACAAAGAATGGGCATTTCAGGCGATAACGTTTAAAAGGATGGAAATGCCTATGTGATTATAACATCTAAAAGGATGGAAATGCCTATGTGATTATGTAGTCATTAAATATTATGCATGCAGCTTCTCTTTCTGTAGAGGCTGATCACATTGTCTAACTATAAAAGATACGTTCACAGAATGGTTTCTTCTATATTTTCTTCTCCTCCTGTCCATTTAAATGGGAAAGAACTAAGTAGGATGAACACTTGTTCCATGGATCAGCAGGGTTGGAGAAAGGCAAAATGGCTGCAAAAAAACTATGTAGTGGTGATGCTGCTAGCAGTGATCATGCCTAAGCTGCTGCTTCTTTAGGTGCCTGGCCCTCAGAGGAAAGGGACTGGCAGCAAGAGGGGAGGAGTGCGGCCCAGTCAAAGTTGATTCCCTGACTCTCCTGCCCACATCTTTTCTAGGACATGTCGAGAGGGGAGGAGGGGAGTGCCTCCCTATAGAGGAGTCAAAAGTGAAGCTGGCCTGCCTTCTTCAAGTGGGATGGGTAATCCCAAAAGATCTAGAATGTCCTCTTTACATTTCCAGGGAACTTTAGTTTCAGCTTTTTACAGCACTGTTACATGACAAGCAACATTTACACAATGATTAATAGTTAAATAAACAAGCACTATGGTGGAAAATGAGACATCAATGCATTATGATTTTGTGAAAGGTATTCATGCTTCCATCTCTGGACTTAACCTGAAAGCAGATAGAAGCGAGGGCACCCAGACTGACATCCAAACTAGATGTTATGGTAAACACAAAGTTGCTCGACATCTAGTGGAATTAGCTTCATTGCCATGACCTAACAATATTAATCCATCAGCAACAGCTAATAATCTGGAAAACAGAATGACATAACAGAGGGCATGTTTGAACTAGATGTTACAGAGACAGTAGGGATTGGATACATGGCAACTATGCATTCATTGTTGCACCTAGATTGATTCTAAGGGTTATGAGCATCTCACTATGAATTTACTATCTTATTTTCAGAAGGCCATTCTCGGATTCTTAATTCTAAAGTTATAAAAAAGGAAAAGCTATGAACATTCCCCCCTCTTTTAACTACCATTCTGTAAAATTCTCTTATATACACATTTCTGTTCAAGGTGCATAAATATCAAAATATGCAAATTACAGCTGGGTATCCTTTGTTATCCAACTGTATTTCCAACTTGGGCATTTTGAGTAATAAAAGTATTCTTAAAGTGATAGACTGCAGAGAATTTTCTTCATCAAAGAGCTATGATTATAGAAAAAGACTAACTAAAACTTTACATGAACTTCGATCAAGCATAAATGTTCAACACTCAGTTGAGATGAGGAGCCATTTCTTCGAAACTGAACTCTGAACAACTCAATAGTACTGTAACAATGCTATAAAAGGATAATTAGCAGCTTTTAGCTCTGGGTTTCAGAGCTTGCATAAAAGGAGTCAGATAACTACACCTTGACCGAATCCAAAAGTCATAAAGGAGTCTGCTTTGAACTTTAAGAGACAAGGAATATTGCACATTCCAATTTGCACTTGACCCTGGCCTCTGTATGCTCCTTCGGATTATACAGCACTATTGCTCGGTTCCTGTAGAGGCTCTGTTTGTGAGAGCCAGCACTTTAACATGGATGGTGAATATGATTTACATTGGTATAAGACCATGGTTGGGATTAGATCAGCAACGGTACCTACTGAACCAATACCATTAATTTACACCTGTTTTTCTGCAGTGTTCAAACAGTACAAACATTAATCCTGCACCATTTGGCAATGGTAAACAAGATGGCAAAATAGAATTGAAGTCCAGAATCCAGATGACTTTCCTCAGTAAAGCAAAATCCACAGATCCTATTCTTCAAGCAATGTTTTTAATCACAGAGTAAACAATAGTATAAAATGATAATAAATCAGGGATTTTTCAAAGTCCTGGTTTTGACAACACTTCATTGTCTTCCATCTACCCTGAAGTACCATTGAGTAAAAAGGGGGCAGGGGGAGGGGAGAACCGAAGACCATGTGTGGAAATCTCTCCATTCCAGTGGTATCGCGCCACAAGACTAATGCGGGGCAGCACTCTTGCTTCTCTTCTGAAAATACAGAATTGTGAACTTGCCTCTAAAAAAGTCAGCCACAGACACCAGATCATGTCTATTATCCTAGCACACAAATCTATCCACCTCTTTCTATAATTCCTATGTGGCTTCAAATCCATAGAATTTGTAGGTAAAGTGGGTGATTTTAGGATCACAATGAAGACTTTGGAGATGCTACTCCACTAAAAAAAGAAATGAGAGCCAGCTTTTGTTTTTCACCACCAAAAAGCAAGTATAAACTCTTATTTGTGGCTGGGATGCCATGTGCTAATAAGCATAACCTTCAGTCTGTATGCTTCTATCACAACCACCAGGTTGCTATGTCTAACTGTGGCACAGCCAGGGACACAACTTTGGTCTTTGTTGCCAGGAGCATGGAATCTCTTAAATTACACTTGTCCACACTGTCAAAAGAAATCCTGGAGGGCAGTTAGACAGAACCTATCTGAAATCAGAGCCCCAGGTCTTAAGCTTCAGCCAATTAAAAAACAAACAAACCCACAGCCGTCTCCCTTCCTGCCACCCCCCTCCCTCTCTCTCTCTCACACACACACACACTCACCTCTCTCTGCAACAAATATGGGCTACTATTGAATACAAAATGGCTTATTTTCTTTAAAAGTGAAACTTTAAACAATTGTGCTGTGGCAGTTTCAGATCTGATGGAAGATTTGGGGCCACGGGCAGCTTGATTAAAGATTTCTTGGGACCGTGGAGTTGATATATCTAAACATTTGAACACAAGTCTGCATTTTCTGGAGGCCTCACTGCCTCCTGTTCTTACTCCTCTTCTGACCACTGGTCACTAGTTACGTGGCCGTTAATTCGATTGGCATCGCTGCTTGAAGCATTAAGGATTCCTTTTCTATCGTGTGAAGTTGCATCTTCCTCTTCAGAGGTACTTTCCACGTCACTGCGCTCATCTTTCGCCACCTGAAAGAAGCAGGTGAAATTTATCAGAAATAAGGAAATATATATATTAAGCACCAGCTTAGTTGCTACACGCCTGTTGTTAAAACAGTATAGATTTCAAATTCAGATATGACGCTTGAGAACAGCACTCAGGGAAAAACAGTACAGAAAATAAAAGGGATCAGCCCCTGGAAGCTTCCGTGGCAACAAAGGTAAAAATAAACTTGGTGATCTGAAACAATATTTTTGGGGGAGGTGTAATAATAATAATAACAACAACAACAACATTTATTTCTTACCCGCCTCTCCCTCCGGATCGAGGCGGGGAACAACATCAATGCAAAAAATATAAAATATATAAAAAAGCTCCATATTAGATGTGGGTGGTACTTTTAGCCTCTCCAATTGATCTCAAAGGACAGGCAACGTCATATGAGAGCAAATGGCCCTTTAGGTATCCTGTTCCTAAATGGTTTACAGCTTTAAAGGTATTAACCAGCACTTCCAATCGAGCCTGGGAATGGATGGTTGCCAGTGCAACGGGAGCCTCAAAAGGAATTGCTCATTCCACAGAATCAGCTCATCAGAACTTTCACTAAAGGGTTTTGCAACAACAGCAGCCCCGCTTAATGCATTGCAGTAGCCCTGTCTGGTACCCTTCAGATCCACCCCTGGGTGAAGAGAACAATCACGAGTGATGAAAGAAGACTTCAAAGGTTTCCACTTTCTGTTTGGTAAGTTCCCTTTTCTGGGCCAGTGACTCGCCACTACAAAGCACCACACTATTCTGTGAGGAGGGGTGGTAATTGATTGGCTGGGGCCTTAGGACCGAAGACGTGGGTTCAGTCTCTCCTGGATGCATAATGAAGGAGTCCCTTGTTCCTACAATGGCACAACTCATGATGTATCCCTCCCACTGAGAATTTGAGTGCAACCATGCTCTGTTTGGTTAGGTGTGCCCTCTGTCTTCTCCAGATCCCATTCCCTCCACACTAAGATACCCAAGATGGGAAATGGAGAGAAATGGGTAGCCTGTCATCTGACTCTTTTATCTCATCCTCACCCATTTTGGTATTAAAGAATAACCACAGCAATAAGCATGGCGTTACAGACCAATCTTGCATGCAAGATGAAGGGACATAAAGGAGATAGAAAAAGATTCGCCCACAGAATGGCAGTTCAGCTCCTCAAGAAAGAGACAGGTACTCATTTTAATGAATAACAATTTAAACACAGAATGTTCTTTTTTTAAGAACAAAAACACAGGAAGGATATCTGATGTAATTTCTGTATATGGCAATTTTTCACAAGACAAAAATCAACTTTGCATCAGGTATACATGGAGAAATAAAACTTAATGTGCATTAAGTTGGGGAAGGAAAAGGAACTGAACATATCCACCATGACAAGTTTAAAGTGGAATGGAGATGCTAAATGCTGAGGGATCAAGTTAAATGCAGTTCTTTTACAAGTTTTCAGCTTGAATTATGACTTCCTGATGACTTAAGATTTAAAAAATTCTGGAATGTTGGGATAAATTAAATGTTGTTTGATTGGCTCCTTGCTGAACCTTACTGATGACGAAGAAGTTGTTTCTGTCTCAAAACTTTGTTTTGGTTCTGTAATATCCCTTTAATGGTTACCTTTTCTTATTAGGCTTATGAGGCTAGTTAAATGAACTCATCTTGGTAAACTACAAAGTGCTATTTGGAAATTTGTTATTAGCAGCAAAAGTAATTAATGGGCCTGTTCAGACAACACACTAAGCCATCATTAGGCCGCTAACCCTTTTGCAGCAAAGGGTTAGTGAGCATGTTTAAACCATGGTTATGTAGCCACCATGGTTAGGAACAGTTCACACAACATGCTAAGTCATGGTTCACATGGCACTTTAAGCCATAATATTTAGCTCAACATGCTTAACCACCGTGACTTCGTGTGTCGTCTGAATAGAGTTACTATGAAGTAAGGGAAATCTTATACTTTCTTGTGTAAGAATGGATGAGAGAGGCCTGGAGGGAAGCTGAAATGGACAAGCCAAATGGTTTGATACATACGTGAGAAGGGTGGATTAAAACAACTGAGTCTTTTTTTGATACTGGAATGCCTACTGTAAATACCCTTCTATAGAAAAGTGAATTTCTCCTGTTTGGTAATTATGAATATGGTTCATGTAAGATTACTTTTCATATTTATAATTAATGCTATTTGTTTATATTTTCATTTATTTAGAATAAAAGAAAAAAATAGGGACAGCATGCATTTATTTCATTACTAGAGGCAGTTCCTGAAAGACATGATGCCATGCAGTCTTGAATTAGTACTCGCAAAAGATATGCAAAACATTGAAGGTTATATTTATTGGACTAAATCCTGCCAAATTATGTAAACTTTTGAGATTATATAGTATTTTAGCAGACAAAGAAGAACTCCATAAAATTCAGGTTTTGCCTGCAGTAAGAAAATCAGGTCCAATAAAGTTCACAATCCATTTTGTATTTTTTGTGTTTCTGACTTACCACAAAGTTAAAGCATTAAGTGTTATTGGCAAACAAGGTTGAAGTACTCAAACCATAAATAGCTATCTACTGATTTTATATGACCATTATAGCACTTGCCAATGGCAGATAGTACTCCCATGGCCCTGCAACTAACACTTCCTCTGAGGTTAATGTACACTTAGCCCCTGATGACTCTCAGCCAGTCCAGTGGACTTTGAACGGCCCTAGCAAGACACACAAAAAGAATGGCAGGGCCACTGCCAGTGGCAAGTTAATGATTGCCAGGACCAGCTGCAAATGCACACCTCTCAGAGCTGCAAGTATCTTGCTCTTGCCTGAGATTATAACTGCCAGACTTTTTAAAGACCATAAAACAAAGGGGAGGTCAAGAGGAATTAACAACTTACACTCTGTGTTAAAGCTTTTTGTGACAATGGTTTTCTAGATGCAGGCACGAAGAACATTACCTGGCACTGCGCTAAGCCTCCCCATGCAAGATTCCAGGGCATTTCCATGCTGATTTTAACCTTTTAACACTAGTGACCTGGATCTATACTCTTAGGGAATGCCCGTATGGATCCTCCCATCCTTTTACATCTACAGGAGGAGACCTGGCTTTATGATCCTTAACTTCATAGAGGGGTAGCCTGGATTCCATGCAACATCTGGATTCCATGCAACATCCATGCAACATCAATAGAAACTAGGGATGTGCACTGGATCGGACCCGATCCACGATCCGAGTCCGGTCCAGTGGGAAATCGGATAAATTATCCGATTTCCGATCCCGCAGCTGGATCGGCCGATCCAATCCAAACCGGTCCGAAAAAGCTCCGAACCGGTTCGGCGGATCGGCGGATCGGCGGGCGCCCACTGGCGCCCACCGCCGCTTCCATTGGCGGGCGCCAGCGGGCGCCCGCCGATGAAAGTGGACAGCGGGGGGGGGGGAGGAGGGGGGCACTTACCTTCTCGGCCCGGTGGCTCCCGTCCGGCGCCGGCGCCTACTACTACTAGCAGGCTCCGCGGCCTGCTCTAGGGTGGCGCGCCGGGTGATGTCATCACCCGGCGCGCTACTCTAGAGCAGGCCGCGGAGCCTGCTGGTAGTAGTAGGCGCCGGCGCCGGACGGGAGCCACCGGGCCGGGAAGGTAAGGAGGGGGTGCGTGGAGGGGAGGAGGGGGCGCGCGGAGGGGGGAGGGGGGAGGGGGGCCCTTACCTTTCCGGCCCGGCGGCTCCCGTCCGGCGCCGGCGCCTACTACTTCCAGCAGGCTCCGCGGCCTGCTCTAGAGTAGCGCGCCGGGTGATGACATCACCCGGCGCGCCATCCTAGAGCAGGCCGCGGAGCCTGCTGGAAGTAGTAGGCGCCGGCGCCGGACGGGAGCCGCCGGGCCGGAAAGGTAAGGAGGGGGTGCGTGGAGGGGAGGAGGGGGCGCGCGGAGGGGGGAGGGGGGCCCTTACCTTTCCGGCCCGGCGGCTCCCGTCCGGCGCCGGCGCCTACTATTCCCAGCAGGCTCCGCGGCCTGCTCTAGGATGGCGCGCCGGGTGATGTCATCACCCGGCGCACTACTCTAGAGCAGGCCGCGGAGCCTGCTGGAAGTAGTAGGCGCCGGCGCCGGACGGGAGCCGCCGGGCCGGAAAGGTAAGGAGGGGGTGCGTGGAGGGGAGGAGGGGGCGCGCGGAGGGGGGAGGGGGGAGGAGGGGGCGCGCGGAGGGGGGAGGGGGGAGGGGGGCCCTTACCTGCCCGGCCCGGCGGCTCCCGTCCGGCGCCGGCGCCTACTACTACCAGCAGGCTCCGCGGCCTGCTCCAGGGTGGCGCGCCGGGTGATGTCATCACCCGGCGCGCAACTCGAGAGTAGGCCGCGGAGCCCGCTGGTAGTAGCCGCCGGCGCCGGACGTGCCGAGAAGGTAAGTGGCGGGGAAGGGGGCTTACCCCCCCCCCGGAGCCGTCCGCTTCTATCCGCTGGCGCCCGCGGGCGCCAGCGGATGGAAGCAGGCGGCCCCAGGGGGGGTAGGGAGCGCGGGGGAGGGGGTTTACCTGCCGGGGCCGTCCACAGCGGACGGCCCCGGGGGGGGGGAGGGAGTTAGGCCCCCCCTTACCCACCCGCCGCCATTTTTTCCTCATAGACTTGCATTGCAATGCAAGTCTATGGGGAAAAAAATGGCGGCCGATCCAAAAATTTCCGATTTTTGGATCGGGATCGGACTCGATCCGGTCCGGGGGGCCTCCGATTTTGTCCGAACCGGTCCGGGACAAAATTGGAGGTCCCGATCCGGGTCCCGATCCGATCCGGGGGGTCCGTGCACACCCCTAATAGAAACTTGCCAAATGTCATAACATTGCAGAGACTAGAAAATACATTCTCATTTTGGGAAATGATTAATTCATTAGGCTCTCAAATTTTATGTGGTGTTCTATTCAACATTAAAAGTAAATTAATTAACAAATTGTGTGGTTTAGGAACTAAATATTAGCATTTGATTTATCATGACATTCTTAAATTTCTACAATGCCTCTATTTTGCTTCCAAAGGAAGAAAAAATGTATTTAAAATACCAACAAGATGGATCACACTATACAGAGACAAAGGTCATACTGAAAATTATAGCCATTTAGGTCAATATATCAGTGCTTTGACTGTCTTGTGAGCAGCATGCAGATTAACAGCTTAATAGAAACCTGTGAAGAACAGCTGTCTTGAGGCTAAGAGTTTTTCAGATACACTTTAGTATTACAGTCAGAGATATGAAGGCCTGAAAAAACGGGGGGAGTTTCTCCCCCCCCAAGCCTTTTTTGTTTTTTTCCCCCCAAAAAATGGGGAAATTGGGGGGGGGAATGAAGAAAAAATGGATTATGGAATGTTTTATTTTAGCATGATAAATAAAATATTTAAGACAAGGTGTTCATATATTTACTTCTCCAAACGATTTCTCAAAACTTTTTATGGGAATGGGTGCTTTATGCCTGCTTGACACTGTGAAGGACTAGCATAAATAATTTTCTTCATTACTAATGTTGATGGTTTCTTCTGTTTTTGTTTTGTTTTTTGCCTGCTCCTCATGAACTGGCAAAAACAAAGAGGTTCCTTACAGTTCAAGTGTTCCTTACAGTTCAGGAGCTTGTAGCTCCATTTGTTACCCAAAAAAAGAAAAATTTGAAAATGTAAATTCAATTTGTAATAATTGTTTGAATACACTGTACATTTAATATACCAAATGTAATAATTTTATGCCAAACTAACTTGCACATAATTACATTTTATGTTCCTAAAGTAACAAAGTGACTTTCAATCTGTAAAAAGTGCTAATATTACATTTCCCCCCCCCCCCCATGGCTTCAAAATTTCCAGAAATTTTACACCTCTAATTACAACATTCAAACTGAGAAAGACACAGGCAGACTCCCTTCCCTCTACAAGCAACAGTAGCAGAGATTGCACTTACATACAAGAAGTGGAAGAAATTCAGCTTCAGTGTGGCACAGAGAAAAGGAGTGAGAGAGAATGGAGAATACAGAAGAGAGTCCTTCCCTGACTAGGTCACCTGATCAGGAGAGAAAAGCAAGGAGAGGAGAGATGCAGACCTCCTGCAAGATACCCCAGCTTAGAAATCAGCTAAAGCCATTCACAGACACACATACAGTGCCTATCCACATTGCCTTTCAAACGACTTATATTCTATCTAAAAACATGGTTTTTAAGTCGTTTCATTACGTGCTAGGACACACTGAGCAGTACTTATGTTTCATAGTGACTGCTTCCTCTGTATTCACTGGTGTATTACAGGGTTAATTCCTTGACTCTTCTTGTTTAGTTTCTGTTTTGCAGGCTGCTTGAGTTATGGAGACAGAAGTGGGCAGGTCAAGCAGCCTGAATAACAAAAACAAAAGGAGAAGAGACACAGAAATACCCCTGTGTGACACCACTGAACACTTTCAGGACGGAGGAAGCAGTCACTATGAAACTGCTCAGTGTGTCCTAGCACGTAATGAAACGACTTCAAAAACCACATTTTCAAACAGAATATAAGTCCTTTTAAGGGCAATGTGGATAGGCTCACTCTTTTAAATTACAAGCATGAGACAAAAGTAGAGAAGGGAAAAGAAGCAAGTTCACAAACTGCAAAACAGACAACAAATGAGGGTTATTTGAATATGAGGAAAGGAAAGTACGTGACCATCAAAAAATGAATGGTATCAAAAATGAATGGTCTACCAAAAAATAAATACATATGATAATGGAACTGTTTATTTTTGTAAATATATATTTTCCCAGAGAATAACCTAATAATGAATCTGAATTATTTAGATTCATTTTTAAAAAGAAATCTACCTTTTCTCAATTAGCTCTGTAAGAACAGGTAGCCCTCCCTTTTTTCCTACTTTGCTCCAACAAGTTAAACACAAACCCTACTTCTGCGTCAAATCAGGGGACATGACACATAAAATGTAGCTACTTCTCCCTCACCCCCATTTTCCTCAGGAAAAAAACACAGAGCAGAGTTTAAGAGCTCTCAATGGAGTGGCTTCCAATGCTTCTTTAAAGGAGCAGTTTCCATCTATGCTACAGGACATTCCAAGAACTTCAGTTCCACCAATATCTAAGAAACATTGCAGAAACAGGCCTGAAATAGTAACTGCTACAAAGTCATGAGGAATTCGACTAGACTACTGTAATGCGCTCTATGTGGAGCTACCCACGTGTGTGGTTCGGAAGCTGCAGCTAGTGCAGAATGCAGCAGCTAGGGTGCTCACGGGGACACCTAGCTTTGCTCATATAAAACCTGTATTAAAAGAACTGCACTGGCTGCCTGTTAGCTACTGAGCCACATACAAGTTTATGCTGTTATCCTACAAAGCCCTAAACAACTTGGGATCAGCATACCTAGCAGATCGCCTTCCCTTATATAAACCTGGATGACAACGACGATCCTACTGGCCATTCCAAGACGAACGGAATGCCGCCATGAAGAACCTCAGCGGTGGGCCTTCTCTGTAGTGGCACCCACCTTCTGGAAAACCCTCCCTCGTGCGGTTCGGGAGTCAGAAAACGTTACAACTTTTAAACGCCTCCTGAAGACATACCTTTTTACACAGGCTTTCCCTGGTTTTTAATGTAGCTTGTTTTATACTGCCTTTTTAATTCCTTGGTGTTTAAATTTATATTGTTGTTCTTATGGTTTTCAACTGTGCACTGCCCAGAGAGCTTCGGCTGATGGGCAGTATAAAGATGTAATAAATAAATAAATAAATTTCGTCAGCAAGGTCCTTGGAATATTTTATCAGGATCTTTCCCCCGCCTAGTGTTTGGAGAATAAACGGCAGAGACGGTGCACAATCTTGAGACTTGTGCAAAATCCTGCACCAGCTCTCGTACAATGCATTGTGACAACATGCATCCCACAATGTACAACTGAAGTCTGCCATTGGACTCAAGGAAAGTCTTTCCACACACAGAAGAGACATTCCGCTAGAGAAGAAGGCATTCTAACTTGTAGAAGGGCACCTCCAGATCCAACTAAAAGCATCTCTCATTAGCACGGTTCCAGCCAGGAGCGAATAGCCTCATCTAGCTCTTAGACTTAAAATTCTCAGTTTTTGTAATTAGCAGAGTAAATAGGAATAAATGAACACCAAAGAACTGCTCCAGAGTTTCATACTGGAAAGCAGAGTCTGTTCAAAGGATATGAATACACATCTTGTCTCATATATGAGACAGGCTGCATCAAAGAGCAGAATCAAACTTGATTTCAGAACATCCCTCCTATGCAACTGCCAGGTGTTCATTTTAAAAAAAAATTTCTGAACACTCCAGTCTTTCGGCATGATCTCCCAGTCCCCACTAACTAGGACTGTGTATGGTCTGATGATACAGTGTGCCTGTATGGTGTATTGGTTGAGGTGTTGGATTGGGACTCGGGAGATCCATGTTCTAGTCCCCCATTTGCCCATGAAGCTCACTGGGTGACTTTGGGCCAGTCACTGACTCTCAGCCCACAGGATTGTTATGAGGATAAAGTGAAGAGGGGGAGAATTATGTAAACTGCCTTCAGCTCCTTGCAAAAGGAAAAAGGTGGGATAGAAAAGTATTAATAAATAAATAAGTACAACAAATAAATTAAGAAACTTGAGAACCTCAGCTTTTATCATTTAATTCTTTTAAAGCACAGCTGAGCAAGTAGATTGGAAAGTGTGTGGAAATCCAAGAAAAGTGTGAGAGTGCCAAGCATGATTTACCAATCAGGGAAAAGGGTTTCAATGCCCTGAATAGCCCTGGATAGCTTTGCGTCCATCCTATGACTAGCGGAATGTATTGTGCCTACATTACGCATTTTCACTGATAAAGACAGATTTAATAGGTTGCAGTGTTATGCTTTGCTTGGTGCTTACTTCTATTATTTTTAGCACAGCCCTCCAAATAAATAGTTCACCTCAGCATTATTAGCTAGGTTTATCTGCCAACTCTATAAAGATGTATGCACATACCAGAATCCTGAGTTATTTTCTACTTCAGTCAAACATGAGCCTCTGCTGTTGGAGCATTACATACGTGACTTGCTAAAGTATAGTTTCGTACCTTTGTAAGTTTCTAATGTCCATCAACAGGAGAAAAGTGTCTGGGATAGTCCATAGGCAGTTCAAGACCAAAAAGGGGATGGAATGGGATCGGTTCATTAGTCAATAAGCCACATAAATTACACAAAGCACTCGTGCAAACTGGCTTGATTTGCACAACACACCCTTGCACAACACACTCTGGCAGTGGAACCTGAATGTATTGATGTGAAAGGCACACAGCATTATACCAAAATTGAAGTCCGAGCTATTATCATAGACAGCAGTTCTTTCTTTTTTTCCAGAGTCATTGTTAATTATGCCACTATAGAAAATGAAAACTGAGTCAAGAGTTCAAACTGGTTAAGAAAAAGCAAGCAAGCCATTCATACCTTTCCTCGTGCCAGGGCCTTGTAGGCAATACAAACGATGAAATAGGACCAGCTGATATGTAGAACTTGTAAAAGTAAAAGAAGTCCATTGAACAACCACCATGATGGATAAGGGCCAATAATTTCCCAGCTTTCAAACAGTGTTGTATTCAATATCCTGCAAGACAAAGAAGGGATGTTACATGCTTTGCTAATCTCTCATGAGACCCAATTTCTAGCCTGGAACCAAGCTGACTGGATCGTGGGACACATCTGTCCTATTAAACGTTTCCTTTTCAGAATACTGATGCTGCCAATCTCTGAGATCACAACATGTGAGCAGATCTCCAAGGAGCATAGGCTACCTCTCTCCTCTCCTTCACTCAGTTTTTAAATTATTGAATAGAGCCAAGAGCTGAAATGCTCACCAATTCATCTATTCCCAGACAGTGTAAAATGGACTGTTCTGATTTTTGTTTTAGTCCAGCTTCATGGTTTTGGGAAGGCTTACTTTGACAAAGTAAGAAAATGTGTGATTTATATCTTGCTGCAGCAGGAAAATATCTGAAATGGACTAGGAGAGACTTTAACAGAGGGAGGGGGATTCAAAAGAAAACTAATGAAGGCAGAGGGCTTTTGTAGCTGGAGCCCCATAGAGCTTGCCACCTTCCTTCCACTGGACTTCATCCTGCATCTTGAGTCACAGGACAGACCTTTCCATGTTTAGGGAGAAAAGAGTTTATACATGAGCCAACAGTCTGCAATCCGAGGAGTGCAGTATGACATTACACTGTATGCATCCAGTAAAACAGCAAAGTCCCCTCCCAGTGCAATCTGAGATAAGCAAGATCTCCAGGAAGCCAGGAGATTACAATAAGGCTGGTGGAAATTGCATTAAAGATTCACTGGCTTTCCTACCACACAGTAGGAGTTTGTTGAGTGATACAGCAGCAATATGTGCAGACTACCATGGTCTGATCAGGAGTAGTGGGGCCAGCAGTAAGAAGATTTGTTGACTTGCAAATACCAATGCTTCAGTGAACAAAGCAAGATGGCATCTCAAGGCATTTGTTACTCTGAAATCCCTCTCTGGTTGAAGGAGAACCCTATAATCATAGCTGAAAACAGAAAGTTCACATGAGTAAACTGGTCAGAGGTGTGTCTCCCAAAACTAGAATGCAGATATGCTGGGCAGCCTATTATTCTTCAACAGTATTCAGTGGGTCTTTCTAATGAGAAGTTGTCTTAGGAACTGGCAAACAAAACAAAACAAACAAAAACTAAGAACATAAGAAGGCAGTAAGAAGTCCCTCCATTCTCAGTGCAAGGTATACTAAAGACTTGAACGTATGAAGTTGCCTAATACAGAGTCAGACCATTGGTTCGTCGAGCTCAGTACTGTCTACTGTACACTATTGGAAATGACTCTGCAGTGTTTCAGATAAGACTCTTTCCCAGCCCTGCCTGGAGATACTGGGATTGGGATTGTCATCTTCTGCATGCGAAGAATGTAACCTACACTGTAACCAAGCTACTGCCACAGGAGCACTACTTCTGAGTGTGAAACCTTGTGATACAATTGGGACTACCAGTAAGACCAAATAACTTCTCTACTGGACAAAACCAGAAGCTCACCTTCTAGAATATGGTGCAGTGTGTGCATTTCAAAGGTCAAATATTCTAGATGCAAAAATAAGCAAGGCTCTCAATTCTCAACTTAAACCTGAGAAACAAAACTAGAGTCCAGAACAAGTCAGAGCTGCATCATGGTTGCCCTAAGCAGGTTTTACACTCATTATGAACACCTGATCCTTTTCATTCTAGCATGGGCATACTTATTTGATAGGTTCAGCTATTGGGCAGTATAGAAACGTAATAAATAAATAAAATAAAAATTTGTAGGAAAGGCACTGACTATCCCTCTAGTAGGAGAGTATGAGGACTGAGATCAGTTTTAGTTGCAGGGTGTACCAATGCCCCTCCGCCAATTTGTTCCTCTATGGATTGCAGTTGTCCCTTGCACAACTGTTGCTCATGGTGGCTGCTAGCATATCAGTAACATGAACTGTAAAAATGAACCCTGGCAGCCAGGACTGGGGCAGTGATGCAAAGGCTCATCAGGCCTTCTGGAGGGGCTCTGCAAACCTAAGATGCCCCCCGCCCCCCACCCTGGACATGTATTGAGAAAAATGATCTGATTTAAGAGGTCTTCCCCTATCAGCCATTTATTAGAAGGATCTATAGCAAGAGTCCCCCAATAGAAATGAACCTAGATTGGCCGCAGTTGTCAAAACAAAAAACAAACAAAACAAGCCAGGAAGAAATGCAGCAAAAACCCACTCTGCCAGTTGAACAAAATTAAACTCTTAACTGATCCAATGGGATCACCATGTGGACCAATAATTTCCTCAGCAGAAAATCCCACCTGCATTTGAGCTGCACCTGTGTAGCTTTTTCACTGTGGAACTGGTTAAAGAGTTTTTTAGCTCCTAAAAGATAAGACCATTCCCTTTCCACCCAGCATACACCCCCAAACAATTCTGACACAATGGACACACAGAGAGAGAAACATGAAGGAGGTATTGTGAAAAAGATAAGCTATGAGAATAGCCCAAATTCTGAGAGGGTGCCAGTGACAACTGAAATAGAGGATAAGCGAGATCATTGCACTTCTTGTTATTCTTGATATACAAAGAGCTTGTGCTGAATGAACGTTACCATCTGGAAGACCAAAAGTGAAACTGACTGGTACATAACAGCAAGAGTGCTCAACTACTGCCATCTGTTATTGTGGCATTCCTGCCTTCTCCTGGTGAGAATCTCCCTTCTCTAAGGCCTTTCTCACCCCCAGCAGGAACCATTTTTCCTCACGCATACTTGGTTTCACAGCCATCAGGACCTCTCAGCGGCTTTCGATACCATCGACCATGGTATCCTTCTGGATAGGTTGTCTGGGCTGGGAGTTGGAGGCATTGCACTGCAGTGGTTCAGCTCCTACTTGGATGGCCGTTTTCAGAAGGTAGTGATGGGGATTATTGCTCTGTACCGTGGCATTTAAGCCATGGGGTTCCACAGGGCTCTATTTTATCACCTATGCTGTTTAACATATACATGAAGCCGCTGGGAGAGGTTATCCGGAGATGTGGGCTGAGATGTCATCAATACGCGGATGACACCCAGCTCTACCTCTCCTTTTCATCAAACCCAGATGAGGCAGTGGCTGTTCTGAATCAGTGCCTGGGCACGGTAATGGACTGGATGAGGGCTAACAAACTGAGACTCAATCCAGACAAGACAGAGGTACTGTTAGCGGGTGGTTCGTCTGTCCGGCGAGGTGATGTTCACCCTGTTCTGGAGGGGGTTGCACTCCCCCTAAAGGATCGTGTCTGTAGTTTGGGGGTACTCTTGGATCCAGAACTGTCACTTGAGGCACAGGTGAACTCGGTGGCAAAGAGCACCTTTTACCAGCTTAGGCTGATATACCAACTGCGCCCTTATCTGGACAGAGATAGCCTAGCTACAGTTATCCATGCTCTCATCACCTCTCGTATGGATTACTGCAATGCGTTATACGTGGGGCTGCCTTTGAAAACGGTCCGGAAACTTCAGCTGGTACAAAACAGGGCAGCCAGATTGTTAACAGGGACTGGCCAACGAGATCACATTATGCCAGTCCTTTTCCAACTTCACTGGCTGCCGGTCCAGGTCTGGGCCCAATTCAAAGTGCTGGTACTAACATTTAAAGCCCTAAACGACTTGAGGCCAGGTTATCTAAAGGAACGCCTCCTCCCATATGTACCTGCCCAGACCCTAAGATCATCTACAGGGGTCCTTCTCTGTGAGCCCCTGCCAAAGGAAGTGAGGCAGGTGGCCACTAGGAGGAGGGCTTTCTCTGCTGTGGCACCACGGCTGTGGAATGAGCTCCCCAGAGAGGTTCGCCTGGCGCCTACTTTGCACTCTTTTCGTCGCCAGGTGAAGACCTTTTTCATTCTCCCAGTATTTTAACAGTTAAATTAACTCAATTTTAATCCTTGCTGTTTAAAATTTGTATTTTAATCTGTATTAATTTCTGCTGCTTGGTTTTATTCTGGTTGTGTTTTTATATTGTATGTTATTTTGTGTTTTTAGATTGTGGTTTGTTTTATATTTTTTAAAATGATTTCATGGTTTTAATTTTTGTGAACTGCCCAGAGAGCTTCGGCTATAGGACGGTATAAAAATGCAATAAATAAATAAATAAATGAATAAATAAATAAACAAACGCTCAGGCCCAACCCTTTTTACCCTGTCTTCACACTGTGAGGACACACAGACTATAACCTTGTATTGTTCCCTTGATTACCCCTCCCTCTTACGTAGCCAAGCCTAGAAGGTGTAGGGTTTTATAAAACATTGCTAATTACAATAAGTTGTTGAATACTGAACAAGTAACTCTTAATGGTTCTATCAATATATGTTCTCATATACACAGTACTCTAGATCACACCCTCAAACAATCCCCTCACAAATACCATTGACCTCTTTCTCTTTAAGTTCTCAATCCTAAAATCCTATCCCTGCCCTATCTGACTCACACAAATCCTAACTCTGATCTTATCCCTTTCTTAGTCCCTGTCTGACTCACACAACACAACACACTTTATATAGCACACATTCTTCACCCCACTTCACTCACTCAGCCAATCATCACACATATGCAAATCCACCATACGTCCAGCTAGTCATTTCACTCTCACCCCAGAGATGATCACCATAAAACATTGAGGTATAACAGGAATACATAACTATAACCATAGATCCGTTATATACAGATGTGTAACATCTAGAGATGTGAAGGCCCGGGAAAAAACTAGAAAATTTTTGGGGGAAAACAGGGTTTTTCTGAAGCCATGTTTTGTTTTTTTCTGAAAAATTGGGAAAAAATAAAAAAATGATTATGGAATGTTTTATTTTAGCATGATGCATAAAATGTTTAAGACACGGTGTTTATATATTTACTTCTCCAAAAGATTTCTAAAAACTATGTACAGTATCAGATCATTACAATTTCTGTGCACCGAGGACAAGCAAGTCCTAGGTTGCAAACTGAGAGTACAACTCTCAAGAGCAAGATGCATTTCTGCCTCTAGGGGGCACTGCCATTGAAGCAGAGACTGAAACTGATAGTGATAGCTATAGCTCAGAAAATGAGTCTGATTAAATTTCATGCATATTCACTGAATCTTGGTCCCCCTTTTTTCTCAATTCTTTTTATGAGAATGGGTCCTTTATGTCTACTTAACACTGTGGAGGATTAGAGGAGACATAAATAATTTTCCTTGTTGCTAATGTTGATGGTTTCCTCTCTTTGTTTTTTTTAATTGTTTTTTGCCTGCTCCTCATAAACTGGCAAAACCAAAGAGGTTCCTTACAGTTCAGGAGCTTGTAGCTCCATTTGTTTAAAAAAAAAAAAAAAGGTAAAAATTTTAAAAAGTAAATTCTATTTGTAATAATTGCTTGAATACACTATACTTTTATTATACCAAATGTGATTATTTTATGCCAAACCAACTTGTACATAACTACATTTTATGTTCCTAAAGCAACAAAGTGACTGTCAATCCATAAAAAGTGCTAATATTGCATTTTTAATTTTTTTCCACAAATATCTGTTTTTTCCAAAAGAACCCCGGGAAAATCGTTTTTTTCCCATGGCTTCAAAATTTTCAGAAATTTTACATCTCTAAAACATCAAAGTTATCTTCACTAACGCATATAAAACATATAAAGCAAAGGAAACATGATAATAGAGAAAACGTGAGGCTATCACAGAGAAAGATGCAACAGCGTGTGCCATTATGGTCAAGAGATGAGGAATCACATCCCACATCCCTATCAATACTTACCAGAAAGGATAAATTCCCAAACGGGTGATAATAAACATCACACAAAACAGTATAAAGGCGGCATCACACAGTCGTTGATATTTGGCATAGTTGGCCAATTTTGCAACCTAGGAAAAATGGGAAAGCATTAAAGAAACTCCAGCTGATGATGCAATGGTTCTATTGTGTAGGAAACACACTGTTTCAGACTGATTATTTTTCCTAGCGCACCTAGTAAAAGTAGGCAGGCACTCTTCATAAGGCAGCATAGACACAAGCCCTGGCCACAAGAAACTATACACATAAGAGGAATGTAGTGAAAAAGGTAGAGAAGAGAGAATACCAGAGTAAGGAAATGAGTTTACAAGGTAAGGTAAAATTGACAGAAAAGCAAGGGTGCATGACAAGTTTTAGGGTCCTCATGGTGAAAACCAAAGTACACTAAAACAAAAGCTCATAAAAGAAAGGCACTGCAGAGCAGTAGACAAGTAAAAGCTTGCACCTCTCTTTACTCGTAATTATACCTGCCATAAGAAGGCTCCCTCCCATGCTGATCGCCCAGGCTGCTAGTAGTGCTTAGATATGAAGAATCCTGTCTCAGAGCAGATAATTCTGTAATTTATGACAAATTACCAAAGGATGCTGGTTTTGGAAGAGGAAGGCCAAACATAGGAAGTGCCTCAAACCTGACAACTTTCAGATTATCATGATACATTGTTTAAACCCTTTATTTTTCCTCCCTTATGGAAAAAAAGATCCCATGAAATTTACCTCAAGAATAAAGTAATATTCTTTCGGCAAAGGAGATCAGCAGTGAAAACTGAGCAGAACAGATACGGTCTTCAGACACACAGAGCCCAGGGTCAAAGTAGAGGTACTCACTTCTAATAAGATATCTCCTGCATCATGAACACACATGACCAAGGTTCCTACCCGGACCATTTTGTTCATGTAGGAGAATGTCATGAGTCCTACTGTAGCCATGTGATGAACTAACATAATCAGAAAATCCTGAAAGGACAAGAAGAAGAGTGGAGGTCACAATGGAGATCAAGAAATTCATGAACCAAAACCAAAATCTAGATTTGGGAAAACGTTCAGGTTGCATCTGAAAATTCCATGTTGGCACAAAGGTGTGGTACTTTCAAGCCAGGCATGCTTTATTTACAGAGAGGTAGTCTAGAGATGTACGGCCAACCATCACTTCACTGTAAGTCAAACTAGCACTTTGATTACATTCTTGAGAACCTATGCTTTTTTTTCTTCCTAATGAAAAGTTTTCTAATCTTTAAACCCTGACATGGATACACACCCTGATAAGTGTCCAGAAACCAAAAAGTGCAGAATCATGTCTTTTTTGTATTAAAGGGGCAGAAAGAGGCGAGAAACAGCAACATCACACACCAATTAACATACAATGGAATATCTGAAGCATAATATTCAAGTAACATTTCAGGGTGTTAAGAATTATACCCATCTTTCCTAACATCAAAAGAGTTGATGTTTCCTCCAAGAAAAGCTATCAGAAGGGTGATTTGGTCCCAGAACAGAGTGAATTGTTAATCTAACTGCACCTCTCAATGTAGTCAGTTTGAATACAACATTTCAGATTACAAAATCTATTTTTATCAAATAAGATATAGCTCAGAAAGAAATCACTGGTGGCACTTTTAAGACAATGGGTTTTTTTTCCTTCAGCAGGCTTGCAATCCTGGGTGTGGAAGTTGTATACAAGTTGGGTAGCTTTTTCGTAGACTCCTGATAACCTGCCAATCAGAGCCTGCCCAATATATTTTGCTGCCTGAGGCAGAGTCACAAGTGGCATACCCACACACCCAAATCAAGATGTAGAATACCCCAAACATGCCAAGTTATTTTGGCACATGAGGCAGCAAATCCTGCCAACACTGCTCTCCATCCCTGGCAATTAACAACAACAACAACAACAACAACTTAAATAATTACCATGCTACACAATGATGAAAAGCCAATGCTACAGTAATCAGGGACTCAAGATTTAGAAAGGATAAATAAAACAATGCAATTAAAGTAACCAGCTGTCCCCTTTTCAAAGCTTCTCCTCTAACACTCTAACCAAATACTGACATTGCTGCTATGATTTGTGCAAATTAAAAAAACACTGACAATTCGCTAGCTGGCCCGATTCACCCAGTCTGACTCGGGCCAGCTAGCAGAAGACAAACTGAAATCCAGGGAGACGAACCAATCAAAGCTCATCAAGCTTCACCCTCGACTGGATTCCACTGACATCCCTAATTAGAAAATGATAAAATGCTCACCCAGCCTCACAGTAGCAGTCTTAATCCACGCGTGCATATGTACACACATACTGTAATCATCACAAATTTGCATTCTGAAGGACGCCTTCTAATCAAACTAGGTTTGATTTACAGATACAAATCAGCCATTCTATTGCTAGGTACTGATTGATTCTTCTCATTCTGAAAGGTTAAAGGGATGGTCACAAGGCTCCGACTTATGTCTTACCTTTCGCTTAATATCTGTAAACTGCGAAAACATAAGAGACCAGTAAAAGGCCAGTTCTGTGATATAATAGTAGTAAATGCCAGGTGTTATGGGCTGAAAATCAAAAGAAAGGTTCTTGTTTAAAAGAGTTATCCATATCTGCATTAAAAACTATTTAAAGACTTAAATTGATAAGAACTGTAGATGAAGAAATTCTGGACATAGGCTTTCATTAGTGTAATTACAAAGAAGCTATCCTATCTCCTACTCCCACCCTGGCATCCCTGTACAAGCTGCTATTACATTTCTAAGATAGTGGGTGTGTTCAGACGATTGCACAGGGGGATGACGACATGCATGCTGTGCACACAGCCTCTATTTGCATAATTCCCCATGATGCAGTGTGGGTTGGCGTGCTGTCCAAACGCAGCGTGGTGCGGGTGGCTTTGTACCCACCTGGAACCGCTACTGCGTGTCATGGGTTGTAGGCTGGATACAAAGCTGCCCCCACCGCGCAGGTTTAAACGGCACGCCAAACCTGCCCTGCACCACAGGGGATTATGCAAATGGTTGTTATGCACATAACATGGGTGGGGAGAGAAGCCATGACGACTTCGTCCCACTGCACAATTGTCCAAACCCAGTCAGTAAGAGCACTGACTGCGGGTCTCCCAACATCATGTCTAGATGTGCCCTTAATATAAATGAAACAACTGTCGTTTGCACTTGGGGGAAATGTTGAGATGGGGCCTGACCACCACCATCAAGAACATCTTGGGGAAAAGGAATGCACCACGTCAGCCTCTTGACACTGCTGCCAAGGGACAATATTTCTGATGCCCCCAAAACCAGGAAAAGGAATGATAGAAAGGGCTAATGCAGATCCCTGCCTCCCCCACCCTGGCCTTACCTCGAATGCAGCTACTGGATGGGGGGCAGCAGTAACAGCCTTTATTGCCCCCTCAAATCCTGGAGGCCTGGTTTAGTTTTGGGGAATAGGGAACAAATGAAGATTTGGAAAAGCAAGCAATGGTAGCGGCCTCAATGATGGATGGGAGAACAGGTGGGGTGGGGTGGGGTAAGAAAATTAGGAGGAAGACCTGGAGAAAGAACTGAAGTCTCTAACCCTCCCATCTCATCAAACATGGCAGGCCTTTAAATAGTTATCCACAAATACCTTCTACATGAAGGTAAACAAACTGCTTGTTGTTGTGGTTATTATATATAATTTATTTTTTTAGAAGAGGACCAGAATTTTCGACATCACCATCAAAGCATTATGTGTTGTAAAGAAATCCGGTATAACCATAGTGTGCTTGGATCACGAAATCCATAGAGTTAACTTCTTGTTTGGTTGGACCAACAAGACATGAATTCGACTGACAACAGAAGCATATACTTTTTTCGTGACTGGATGGTTTTCAGCATGTACTGTTCTTTCCATCTATGTGGCACTGGTCTACCATACATCTACACTGAGATCATAGGTTCAAAGCAAGGTCTACACTAGACTAGAATGGTCAGTCTAAAGCTCTCCACAGTCTGGAGGCTTCTGTCATCCCTTTTAATTTAGCACTAACGCATCAAACCCATTTTGAGTCAAGAACTCCCATCACCTCCTATAACGAAGAGACAATTCTAAGGATGGGTGAAATGGGATGTGTAGCAAAGCATATTATGTCCATTTGGTCAGAAAATTACTGGTGTCCAACAACCCTAGGAATCTAACTTTTAACACAATTAGGCATATGTATTGCAAAATTCAATATGAAGGCTTTGATGTGCCAGAACTCCATGGTGTGCACATGTAACTGCGAGTTCAGGAGGCCCTATTTATTTTGACAACAGTAGCTGTTCCATGTGCTTGGAGCTGCCTTCCATCAATCTGAATAGATAAGCTCTTTCAAATGGGAACACTCTGTGGATTCATTCAGACAATTGTGGCAGGGGGAAAAGCCATTGTGGCTTCTCCCCGCACACATGACAGCCATTTGCATTGTTCTCTGCGCTGCAGTGAGGTTGGCATGTTGTCTGAACCCGGCACATGGAGCAGTGGGGGGAGAGGGGCTTCACGTCGCAGGTTCTAGGGTGGGTATGAAGCGCCCCCCCACTCCACCACACTGCAACATGGGGAATAAAGCAAATGGTGGTTGTGTGCAGAGCACTATGGCTTCTTCCCCCGCTCTGACTGTCCAAACCCAATCTGTATGTGTATCAGTACCCCTGTGGTAAATTGCAGGTTCAGATAAAATGTTATTTGGCAAAATCTGAAGGACTTCCAAGAAATAGCACCTTCATACCCAACAAAGGGCTTACAACATCTAAACCAATGTGTCTTTATATACAACACATAACAGTAAAAACTACATTTACCTGAAAAGGATACTTGTACCAGCATTGTCGTGTATCCCAAAACCAGGGTGCCTACAGTAAGAAACAGAAAATAGGAAGATATATTAAAACAGTACACTCTCACATGTAGAGTTTTATTTTCTTTGGAAGACTTTTTGGTAAGAAATCTTTCTCCCCCTCCCCCCTTACAGTACTACTTCAAAGGGTTTTCATTTTGATTCCTTGGTTAAAGCCAATGAAGTAGATTTACATAAGGATAGGGGTTTTGGGGGGGGGGGGTCAAATAGCATTTTTTTGTTTTCATAAAATAAAAAAGATAATATCCTTCCAAAAAGGTTAAAGCTAGAAAAAAATCATACAATATGTTCTTGGGAAACATCTTCCTATTATCTAATTTTGTTGCAGTACAAACATAGATAAAATGTATTGTATGGTCCATTTTTTAGAAGTACAGAAGAATTGTACAAAGAATAGGGACTTTCAATAGGAATCAAGCATTTTTAAAACTCAGTTTTTGGAGATGGGATATCCTGAGAGGACAGCTGAGGAAAGCAGACATAGGGGCAGCTGCCGGGTCATGGGATATAGTCTTCTGAGGAACAGGGAAAGGGCCATATGTCTAATGACCGTATTTCCTAGTACAGAGCAGTACTAGGAGATGCTGGTTTCTCCTGCAAGGTATTCCAGGTTGCCAAAAGAAGCCTCTAATCCCTTTTAAACAGACTAGGAATTTGAAAACTATGGTTAAAAATGATGAGGTGTAAACTATTTTGGGTCACCCAACCCCAAAGGGTCATCATTCATGTGAGAGCTGTGTATCGCAAACATACACATGAGGTGGAATAATCAGAAAAATGGGGGAAAGTCCATTTTTAATCATTTTACAATCTGTAGTATTAGAAATGTCATTTATGTTATCCAGCACCAATGGAAGAAAATGTTTGTGGGGAAAACCTCCAGGATTCTGGAAAAACACACACAAGTGTGTGAGCATTTGAGTGTCATCAGGAATGGAAGGAAAGGTTCCCCTTTGGTATAACATTTTCTTGAGAACAGCCATAACATTACAGATGTTATTTTGGACACTAAGGCCCCCTCTAGACGATCGATTTACGGCTCCTTTAAGGCACATTACCAATATTACCTCTTTACGAATGAGGCTTAAATCTGGCATGCAGATGATTTTTATCTTCGTAAATGCGCATTTTCAAATTAGCATTAAATAGCAACTTTTAATTTACTTCGATGGTTCCCCGTTCAAGCATCGATATATGCAAATGATAATGCGATTAAACACATATAAACAACTTTAAAGTGCATTGTATGGAACCCGTAATTCGCCCCTACGCCTCTCATATATAGGTATTAGGTGTAAATTCGACTGTAAGCTAAAGTGCATATTCAGAGAATCAGGTGTAAAACCGACCTCTTCTAGAGGGGGCCTTAAACAGATGGCTCAGGGGGAAATGTTATTAAGAGAAGAAATCAAGCAGATTCTTGGTGCTTGGACAGGTTCGTGCAACCACCTCCATATTGGATCCTTGCCCCTCTTGGCTAATAAAAGCCAGCAGGGATGGAACAATTGGCTGGGCCAGGGAAGTGATTATTTATTTATTTTATTACATTTGTATACTGCCCCATAGCCAAAGCTCTCTGGGCGATTTACATAGGATTAAAACAATTAAAAATAATATACAAAATGAAAACAGCAAAAACATACAACATACACACAATACACACATACATTTAAAACCACTGCCTCTTTGCAAGAGGGAGTAGTCCCAGGCCTCCTGAAAGAGGCGGCAGTGAGACCACTCCTAAAGAAATCTTCCTTGGACCCTGAAAATCTTAATAATTACAGGCCAGTAGCAAATGTTCCATTCCTGGGCAAGGTCCTGGAGTGGGTGATTGCGAGCTAGTTCTGGATGGGGTTGTACTCCCCTTGAAGGAGCGGGTTTGTAGCTTGGGGGTTCTCCTAGAACCATCTCTGTCACTTGAGGCTCAGGTGGCCTCAGTGGCACGGAGTGCCTTCTACCAACTTCATTTGGTAGCCCAGCTATGCCTCTATCTGGACAGGGATAACCTGGCTTCAGTTGTCCATGCTCTGGTAACCTCCAAGTTAGATTACTGCAATGCACTCTACATGGGGCTGCCTTTGAAGGTGGTTTGGAAGCTGCAGCTTGTGCAAAATGCAGCGGCCAGATTGATAACTGGGACCAGAAGGTTCGACCATATAAGACCTACTCTGGCCCGCTTGCATTGGCTGCCTGTATGTTTCCAAGCCCGATTCAAGGTGCTGGTTTTAACCTATAAAGCTTTACATGGCTTGGGACCACAAACCTGACGGAACGCCTTTCTCGACATGAACCTACCTGAACACTACGTCCAACATTTAAGGCCCTCCGAATGCCTACTCCGAGGGAAGCACGGAGGTCGGCAACAAGGGAGAGGGCCTTTTCTGTGGTGACCCCCCAAATGTGGAATGATCTCCCTGATGAGGCCCGCCTGGCACCAACACTGTTATCTTTTCGGCGCCAGGTCAAGACTTTCCTCTTCTCTCAGGCATTTAGCAATATCTGATGAGCCTGGGTTTGTTTTGTTTTTAGGTTTATAGCTTTTTAAAGTTATTACAGTGGTTTTAAATGTATGTGTATATTATGTGTATATTGTATGTTTTTGCTATTTTCATTTTTGTGTATTGTTTTTAATTGTTTTAATCCTATGTAAACCGCCCAGAGAGCTTTGGCTATGGGGCGGTATACAAATGTAATAAAATAAATAAATAAATAAAATTCTGAAGCTTGGGAGTTTGTTCCCAAGAGGATTGACTGAGGCACTGCAATTTCTTCCCTTTTATTTGGTGGTGTTTTTTGTTTGTTCTGTGTTGTTTAAATTTAACGTACATTCCTGGAACAGTGTTTTTAGTTGTGGATTTTCTTGTGTTTAAAGTCTGCATAACAGAATATGCATTTGTGAATGTATGCAGTTAGATAGTCCATGGTATTTTTGTGTAGGATATCTTGTATTCGTACATTTATAAAAACTATGTTATGTGTTTTAGGTCGCCCCTGAAGAAGTTCCTCTCTGAAACACTGGGCTTGCATAAAAATGAATAGGCACTTCTGTGATCTTGTGTCACTTTTGTTTTTTGGTATATGTTTACATGAGCACCAAATATATGCATTTTGTTTCTTACATTGCCACAAACATGAATTCAATAAAATATAGCTATACCACATATTTTTGCAGTTTGTAGGTTGCATGTTACTACAAGTAAGTATTTTAACCCTCAGTCACAGGTGGAGTCAAACAAAGCCAACAGCACTGAAAAAAATCATTAACCCTTTTCCTTCTACAATTCCATGCTTCAGGTATTCCTCAACCATTGGCAGTTCCTATGCTACTGATGGGTGTCCACTGAGTATGTTGCACCAGTGGGACCCACTTCTAAGCCACCCTGGAAATGTGATGAAACGTTTTTTTCTGAAATTGGACAGATCAGCTGCTTCTAGATGTGTTAGCTTCCTGTTACACTAGCAATAATTCCTATGCACTTAATGTTCTAGCAGTCAAAGCAATCCTGCCAAACACTGTTTATATTCTTTAGTTACTCTTCATGTCCACAGATGCTTAGCCCAGAACCTATTCTTTTCATTTCTTGCAGGAAAGGCGTACACAGAGAGAAAATACAATATTCTGTTTATTTTCATAGCAAACAATTACTCATCTTTCCAAACTTTTTTCCCCATCATAGCTATCATTTTGCACAATATTGATTAATCTGGCTTTTGGAGTCACTGCAATTCTAACTGCATCTGCAAATATTTGAGGTCACCGCAACTCTAATTGCATCTGCAAATATTTGAAACTGACTTGCTTCCTCAACCTCAGCAGGTGATCAGACTTAAAGCATTTCTACACAAGGCTTTTATTGCACTCTTGTGATTGGTCACTCATGTAAGTTTGTGGGTCCTTTACATGACGCCATCAATCTCCAGAGCATCTCCCGTAATTTTTTAGCTTTATCCTGCTTTTTAAAAGATCAGAGATAAGTCAATGACAAACATTAATGCGATATATAGTCTGTGTGTAATGATGGCAGCCACTAGATGGCACTGTATAATGAAACTAAATAGAACATTGCAGAGAAACTTAATTTTCAGTTCAAATCATTTGTCCGCCGTGTAAAGGAGCTCATCACAATCCCGCAAAGAAACCAGAAGCAGGATGTGGGATTTCAGCCTGGTGTGGTGAAGCCCTTAATGGTAACTCTAAAGCAAGATACCCACTTTTGCCCTCAGGCATCTTAGTAACTAGCCAGTCCCAAAAACTCAAAACCTAGACCAGACAGTGGCAGAAAAACTTAAATCACATACAGGGCAGAATATAACACATTTTGCACTAGTGAGGCCACTCTGCAGATGAGCAGCTATAAATAACCTGAATCTGACTGGCACACTGAAGCTGGAAAAAACCAAAATTACCCCAGTTTCTTGCCTAAAAATCCAGAAAAAGCACTTTAGGTTTTCAAGAAAATATGTCTCTTCTCAAGTTATCTCAAAGAGATTCTCCTGTCTTCAATGTATAACAGTGTAGCAATCTCAGTTCACAAATCCAAGCCTGAGAATATTCTTTCTTATAGTATAACTAAAGGTGGCATGGACGCCTGTGATAGATGGGTCTCCACATGGTCAAACAGTGGCCAATGGTGTGTGTTTTTCAAATGTAGTTGGCATTACCTGCTGAAATGCCTATTCTGTCTGGAGACTGAACAACTCACACTGGAGAGAATGAGGAATTTCCAACACATCATCTTCTTTCATGAAATAAACACTTCGTATTTCCAATCAGCAGATCTTAGGAGATAAGAGATTTTCCCTGCTCACCCATTGCCATATGCATTTAGGCTTTAAAAAAACATTAGTGCCATTGAAGGATTTCTAAAGACCTAATTGCTGCAAGGGGACACGTTGTTGGTACGTGGGGGCAGAGATTGCTGCTGGGGAGGGGAGGGCTAACCCCCCCCCCCCAAATGATGCAAATTAACCCACCAGAACTCTCTCTCACACACACACAGTGTTGATGTCACTGTAGGCTTTGAAAGCCTACCTGTGAGAAGAGGGAGGAGCACTTTCTGGAGGGATATGTGTGTTGTATGACAATGAATGTGTGGGTGAGTGTAAGGATAGGTGTGGGTATGCTGTGTGCATACATGTGTGTGAATGAGGTATGAGCATGCATACGTGTGTGTGAATGAGGTCTGAGCAATCACGTCAGGGGGCAATATGCCAGCAGAGGTGGCCATAGCCACTGCTGAGATGCAGCCGACTTGCTTGCCCAGAGTCAATTCCGTCCTTGGGCTGAAAAAGATGCCCCACACCATCCAAAAGACCTTGGGTTGAGTTTGGGACATTGAAAGTCAGCCTCAGTACTAGTAGGGCCAGGCATTGCTGATACCAGGAAAAGAGACATGTGTCAACTCTATAGGTTGTTGCAATTACAAAAACTGCAGCAACAATGGCATTTAACCATTTCGTCTGCCCTACTCACACAGTTGGGAAATGTAGTGTCATGTGTACCACAAGGCCTCCAGCTTTGTGGTATTTAAGTTGATGCATTAGAAATAGTTTAGAAAGACAATGTCTCTGCAAGCAGTTCTCTATCAGAGTTTCCAATGGGAGTTGCTTGCTGCACTCCTTGTCTCGGCCTTGAAGTTGCTAGTATCTCTGTGAACTTGGGAGTGTTTTGATAAGGTTGGGGCCACTCTTTGAGGGTGTTACTCAGATGGTAGCGTCATCAAAAGGAGGTTGAACTGTTGGCACATGGGCATCGTTTACAGGTTAGAGGACTTGTATGTCAAGTAGCTTTGAATAGGCCTTAGTATATAATAGCTGAGCAAGGCTGAAGAAGCCTTGCTAGAGATTATCTGTCGACGCAAGGCTTGAAACCCCTCTTGTTGGATTCTACCTGTTTTGGAAAATTAGAAGTACTATGCACATGCCCTCTCACTTGCTATTTGGACTCTGGATTTCTAAGAATTGTGCCATGGAAAGTACTGTGAGGCTTTTCATAGACTTGAACTTGCATTTGCTGTGGATGGTGTGGTTGTGCCCAGACTCAGGTGGCAGTGAGCTCCTCCGGATCTAGCGTTACGTGGAAGGAAGGGAGTGTCCTGTGCCTGAGGTCTTCCCTTCCCTGTGATCATGCTTACTGAGGTCAGCTCAGAGTTCAGCAGACTGAGTTTTGAAAGTGCATGATCTGTCTCTGCCCTGTGCCTTGAGCACTTCCTTTCTCTGATCAGCTCAGCATTCAGCAGGCTGGGAGTGACTACTGGATTTCTTCTCTGCCCGGCTCTGGTGGCTCAGAGAATAAGTGTTTCCCTCTCTGGGATTTTGTTTTGGCTTTGGCTATGTCCTTTGAGGTGCCAGCGTATGCGGTGTCTGGAGAAGCTCAAATCAGATGGTGGCAAACCTTAATGTCCCTCACCGAGTGCTTGCCTAAAGCTTTCTCAACAACGTTCAGCTTTAAATATCTTTATTGAATTGTAACCGTTATGCTTTTGACCGTGTGATTTCCTCAATAAAAAGAAGTCTCACTGACATGAGCATCTCGTGTCAGTTTGCCAGCACATGTGAATGCCAGAGGGAACAGGCACGCTCACGACATGTAGCAATTGTGCATAGGCTGTTTACGTGCTATAGTTGCAAGGTCTCCCAAAATTTATTTCCGCAGTTATAGGCAAGTCACAATTCATGCTAATGACACTATTATACTTATGTAACTCTTAGCATTTATATTTCGGAAATATTAATAGCACAATATTTTGTTTTAGTTTTTTTAAAAAAAATGAGATCAGTTAGACCAGAAGCTGTTCTTGAAAGTGTATGCAATTAACATTGTGGGCTATTGTTAACCCAATGTCTTACTTGCAACTATATTGTTTTTCTAGAAAAAGAAATTTCTCAGTGGAGGCATTTTTTTTTAAGTTGTAAATTCTTAATACCGTCCATCAGATATTTTATTTGTATAGCTTTATTTCAATACATTTGGTATCAAGACCAGATTGTTAGTCAATTTTTCTGTTGTTAGAGAGTTAATAAAATGTTCTTCAGACCTAACATCAAATAAATGCTTTAATATTTCTATACAAATTTGTCTATTTTTACAGTCACATTGAACTCTTCTTCCTACTTTCTTTTGTATTTGTAGTCAGTGGGCCTTAACACTGAAATGATTCACGCATTTTGATAATAATCCTTTTTGTGAAGCTTTGTCCAAAAGCATTTTTTAAGTTTTATATTCATTTTTATATACATTCTAATTCTACTCAATTCTAATAAATAGGTTATGATTTGCCATCACTGAAAGAATGGAATTATTAATCTTTCTGTTGCTGAAATCAATTGCATGTATGTTATTATTGTAAAGTTTTCAGTTAAATCCCTTATCCTATGCCTTGATTCTCAATCCAAAGTTCAAAATTAGAACTATTGCTTGCAACATTAAATCAAGGACAAAATATGGAGTATAAAGGTTATATATCTGGGGTAAGGTGGTTGATATTTGTCCTATACTTTTAGCACTCGCTCTACGTATGTCACTTTTATTTTATTTTCCAACCAAATCCAAAAAGACAAAACAGTTCCTACTCCAAAGTATTCAATGTCCTCAAAACTATTCTCCTCATAAAACCATTGTCACAAACCAGTGAGATGAGCTGCATAATAATATTAGAAACTGCTAAGTCTCCATCTTTAATTGATTAGGATAATATCAGGATGGAATCCAATGGTGCCATTCAGCTCACAGAGGGGCTTTTGATCAGTGGAAGGATGAATCTGCCAATTCTCCTTCCCCCTGCAGCTTCCATCAGCACATGCTGAACTGTTCTGGAGGATCCCCAGCCCTCTGGAACAGATTTGGGGGGACACGAGGGGCTGCAGGTGGAAGAGGAAAGGGAAAATCAATGAAAATTGCCCCCACTTCCATTAGCGGAGGCATTCAGTGGATCAAAAACCGTTCTACAAGTGGAATGGCACCACTAGATTCCATCCTGATATTTTACCTCTACTCTGTTTGCTTTTAAACTTATTAATGCAAGATTAAATAATATAATTCTCCCCCTTCAAATAGAGTTAAGAACAAAATGACACATTTTGTCAAGATCATTTTTCTCACAGCAGTACATTCTATCCAAGTTAAGTGCACAGAGGACCGTTTTTAAAAAAGATTGTTCGGCATTTTTTGGACCAAGAAGTTCAAATTGACAAATAATCTGCCAACATAATCTCTAAATATTTTATATCCTTTCCCCACCTGCTTGAACCTGTTAATACCTTTATTTGCATTTTTTTTTTACCCTTAAACTATATTTATTCCAAGTTCTGATTTACTCTGGTTGATTTTATAAACTAGGACGAAGCGAACTGCTTTAAGACAAACATCAAATTAGAAATACTACACAAGGATGCCTCATAACAGGGGCAATGTCATCTGCATATAAACTGATCTTTTTCATTGACTGATCTATAGTCATGCCCTTAACCTGGATTCCCAATAGTGAAAGCATGCTATCTCTCACTTATAGGGGTAAAAGTGTTGTGCACATACATACGAGAAATCACAATCTCTAAGAGAGGGATCAGCATCCTTTACTATGAACAACAAACAAAGATATAGCAAATCACAAACAGGTCTGTCTGGTTCTGTAGTCAAAACAGGCAAGCACATCATTTCTGTGATGAAGCATGATATGAAGGCTACCTTTCCTGTTCTGTCAGGCAGTAATTATATGTAGAATTGGGAACTAAGAATGCCAGGAAAGCACCAAAGGGTCAAGTAAATCTCTCATTTCAATCTCACTGAGTATAAGTTGAATACTGCACGGCACACTCACCGACCAAAGAAATCTGAGTCCATAGGTAAATATACATAAATAAAATATAAGCCTCCACCTGGAAATGAGAAACAGATAAGGAGTAAATATCTGACACAGGAATCTTGATGTTGTGAAATAAGGATCTAGTAAAAGCCGAGACCAACATGAAACAGAGGCAAATCTAGAACCCATAAGCATAGAATTTCTACTCTGAAAACTAAATGTTTTGTACATGACTAGCTGAAGAACACAAACTTATTTTTTTTAAATGAATGTGTTTCTGAGAACTTTACATAATACATCCTAGGTTCCATAAAATAACTACAAGAGAGTCTTTGAAATATACAGCCATGCTTGTCCCATGGTAAGAAAAAAACAGTATAAACATGGCAATACTATAGTCTTGTGGACACCCACAAATATTTGTAATCTAAAAGACACATCTTAAAAATACCCTATCATACATTAAACAGTTTCCAATTTAGAGTATAGACCAAAGACAGATGGAGGTCAAATGAGACTCCCACTCACCTAAAGCAAATAACTTGAGGAAGAAGTCACTGGGGAAGAGAGGTAGAAGCCATAAAGGTGGCAGGCAGGAAGGCAAAGCTGCTCAGATACTACAGTGATAGAGGCCATGCATAAAAGGGTAAGAAAATAAATTTAAGTAGGACAGAAAAGGAATAGAGACCAGGAAAAATTCAAGTGTTTTGGAAAATAACTTCACAAGGTTAAAAAAAAACGTTATCAAAATTAAAAGCCTGCAAATAGATTGACAGTTGCTTCAATGGTCTGTCAGCATGGCACACATTAGGAAAGGCCAGGGAATAGGCATGTCTGCCCAGCAATTCTCTGTTGCACATCCACACTTACTGGATACTAAACACTTATCCAAATATTTTTACATATAAAGAGTAAATTTTCATATTATATATCCCTGATTACCCAATTGTTTATAAGGTTCAGGGACCACAAGATGTCAATTTTAAAAACAACAACAATCGAAGCTGTAAGAGTTGGACACCACACAAACCTACATGGTCTCACAGAACTTCATGAGGATGCTTGGTTTATCCTGGTTCCTTCGAAGGCGAAACCAGCGCTGGATTTTTCGGACATCCCAATCTAGTTGTTTTGACAATCCCTCTAACCTTCTTCCATCCGGACACTAGGAGATGATCAAATAGATTTAAAGAGATCTCTTTTGTTCCTTAGCAGTCTTCCAAAACAGAGTCTTCCCATTTCTGCCCAATTATGCTTCAACCCACAACCTGCTGCAATTTATCTGGAATTGTACAGACAATGTTTTGCTAGGAAAATTAGCACTGGCTAAACGTTTTCTTTGAAAAAATGAATTCTTAGCAAAAATCCACATCAGGGCAACACATAGGGCACATGTAGCCTCCGCCGTCCCACACTACTTCCTGAATTTGGAGGGGGTGTGGAAAAGTCGTATTTGTAGCTGCTACAGAGGGCCAAAAAGGTCAAATTTAGCTTTCAAACAAGCTAATTTTGACCCTTTAGGCACTCTATACCAATGATACTATATTATATATATATATATATATATATTCAGCAGGCAAACTTGAAATTGAATGATGTCTCATTTTTCCTCCATGTTATGTGGAAGGAACAGAGAGGAGAGAATGGGGAAGCATACAAGCCCAAGGCTTTGCCTGGGCTCCTTTGGCTCCTTTTGTGCAGTATGCTAAAACCATGGTTAACCATTATATGCATACTCTTCCACTAATCCAGCCCCCATAATCCACCCAATCAAGGATAAAAAATAAATAATCCATAATCCGTTGGATATGTGCCACCATTAAGGAAAAAAATACAATCAAAATTTAATTGTCAGTAATATATGGCATTTTTTTCTGTTAAATGCTGTTGCATCTGTTATAACCTACTGTAGAGTTCTGAGGATCAGAACAGATCAGTTAGTGACAAAATAAGAATGGTCTCCATGAAGGAAAAATCATTTTCTTCAAAGTAAGAAGGACAAAACCAAACAAATAGGGAAGAACTACAGGAAATTACACCATTATCTTGAAAGGAGTGGCTTCCCTTGTTTCAGTTCAAGCCCTATACAGAATTACAGCCAGTGGAATGAGGACCCCTTTGGACTTGGAGAAGAACCCCTTCCATCAAGGATCTACAATTAGGCGCTATGATTAGTGGAAGACTAGCCTGGCACTCCAGCCCATACACACAAGATGAGACCAAGCCTGTCCCACTCTTTCTTGGACACTATCCTGACCTGGATCCCTAGACTTCCCCGGAAAGGACTTGTATTCCATATTATATAGATGTTATTGTTTTATTCACTGAAATCTCTTATGCATGTGACCACATTTCCAGGGAACGATGTATTTGGCTTCAGTATCTATAACTTACCCTGCAACTTCACACATTTGCTAATCTGGGAATGACACAGACACTTGCCAGCTTGCAAAATAAAAGCAAATTCTTTTTGTCTGGTTAATTAAAACCTCTGAGGCTAGACGATAATGGGCTTAGGAATGCCTAATTATGCATGAGATCCCACCCTTGGACAACAGCAGCAGAACAAGGCATTTGCAGCCCATGCTTGCACTTGCATGCCTTGTGCACTTAAAGGTCTGTTTGCCGCCTAAATGGAATGCATGTTTGAACTGCATGCATTTGAATTGGGTCAGGAAGGAGAGAGGTTGTGCTTGGGGGGAGAGGGGGCAACAAGAGTGTTTGCAGCCATAGCTCAGTTGTGCTCAGTGCTGAGCAATGGCAGCATCAGAAGACACTTTGGGTGCATTCAGACAACGCAACAGCCAATGCTGTCTTTATAGTCCGCTCCACAGCTGACTATTCTTGCATGTTGTGCTGAGCACCATGCTAATAAGTCATCCGTGGAGTAGGCTATTAAGGCAGGGTTGGCTATTGCTCTCCCCCACCACCTTTCTGCCCTCCCCATGGAATGGCAGTGCTGGTTCCCGCTTACGTTATTGCGGTGCTGTCTTTCTGTGGGGAGGGGGAGAGATGCTCCCCTGCCTCCTTCTTGCTACTGCGACAGCTGCAGAAGAAGACACACCACGGCAGCTGTGGAGGAAGATGCACCGTGGCCACCGCCATAGCACAAAGCAGTGGATGGATCTCCTTCCCTGACAGGGGAGCAGATCTGTCCGCCAGGGAAGGAGGCAGTGGCGTGGAGCGGTATCATTCCCTGTCAGGAGATGAGATCACTCCGCGCAGCTGCTTCCTTCCCTGGCAGTGCCATAGAAACAAGGAAGGGGGCGACTATAGGATATCCCTCCACACCACCTCCTCCTTCCCCATTTGTTGTGTGGCCGAGGGCGGACAGAGACGGTGTCAGGAGAGTCTTTCCTGACAACGTCCCACCCACCACCTTTGGCACAGCAGCAGATCGCATTCACCACAAAGTGGTGGCAGCTGGTGACAGAGGATGCTAGGAGCTCCTGTCGCTCTCAAGCAGCATCAGGAGTTCCTAGCATACCCCGTCCCCAGCACTTTCCCTCTATGGTGGGGAAAAGGGGCGTTCACATCCCTGGGAACACGTGGGGCGCCACAATTAGTGGAGCCCCACCCAGCAATAGCATGTGCCTGTCTCGGTAAGCATGTGGGGAGCCGCAGATTGCAGCACTCCACCAAGAGACAGCATGATAGGCAGCTCCCCAAGTGCTTCCCAGATGGGAATATTTCCCCTGCCTATAGAGCCCTGCTGGGCAAAAGCAGCAGGGGTTTCTGCTGCTCTTGCCTCGTGATTCTGTAGGCATAGGAAATAATCAACAGAGCCCGCCACACAACACAATAATCAACGTTTATTAACTCTGCACATGGTTGGAGATTATCAACTCTGCACATGGTTGGAAAATAACCAACCATGGCGTGGTTTCCCCCCGACAGATGACACAATAGTCAACGGTAGACTATTTAGTCTACCGTTGGCTATTTAATCAACCATTGACTATTCTGTCATCTGAACCCAGTCAGAATTGGAGACAGGAGGAAGGAAACGCATTCAAAGTGTTTTACAGTCCTTGGGGTGGGGAGTTGTGCTCCTTAGCACAGGTCTGGCAAGAATGAGAATCTCCAAGAATAGCATTTAGCTGCATCTGGAATTGGGTCTAAAGTAGGAGAAGTCACAGATTGGTATGGATGGAGGGAATCCTGAAACACATACAAACACATCAGGAGTTGGGGGCAGAAAGGGAATTTGTGCTACTTAAAACTGGTATGAGGAGGAGACAGAAAGGGGCTTAAAACTGGGCTATGTTGTAGTACATGTCTACATGCTTATCTCCTTCGGAAGCACACCCTATTACAAGTGCTGTGTGCTGCTTGCACGTTGACAGACAAAAAACTGTAAGGAGATTTACAGAGCATATCTCTTAGATGCAGCATCCCTAACAAATTTTCTTGATCTTGCCCGTGAAAGAGTGACGTAATGACTAAAATCCAGATGATGGCCTTCAGCTTGCCTACAAGGAATAACCATAGATATAATAGTGAATTATTTGGAAATTGTTGCTGTCTTGAACATCTATAAAACCTGGCTTGATTTTATTTAAAAATACATAATTCTGTTAAATCCGCTTTAATATAGTCAACTTCCCACATTTCTTCCAGGGAAACGGATACCTAATTCGAAATGCTTTCTTTGTGGAGGATAAATTTCTATGTATATAATAATGATTCCAACTCCTATTGCTTATAAAAACAATTTAAAAATTAAAACTGCTTTCCTTTTATTATCTGAGTTTTGCATTAAGATCAAATTACTTAAGTATAGCAGTGGAAGTGGATTTATAGCTGGCTAGTAAAAAAATGGTTGGCTACTAAACTCTGGTAAAATTTGTTGACCATTGGACAATTACAAATATACATATACGGAGTGGGAGTGGGTGGATAGTATCATATGCAATACAATAGTGAGAAATGTATTTCCTCTGGACTACAACATAATGATTGTAAGAGAGGAATATTTATTTGGCTATATTGACATCTCATCTTTCCTTCAAGGAGCATGAGATGGTGTATTTATTTCTCCACCCCCACTTCCACCACCCATTTCATAGCTTCCATGCAAACTCTGAAGCATCTCTCACCTTAGTGATGGATGTAAACACCTTTTCTAGAATTGCATTGGGCTGAACTCTGCGAGGTCCTTCCTCTTGAATGTCAACAAGTATAGCACAGGGTTTTGCAATACATCTGGAAAACCAATCCCAAAGAAATAATGCATGTACAAAATGTGAAAACCTGTAACATGTTTAACATCCTCTATTACATTTTTTATATCCCACTAATAGCCATATGCAAAAGTGTTCATCCAAATAAAACATCCATTCAAAATTCAGTGAAACATAAATATGCTTTGTTTCTGAGTATTCAAACAAACCAGCTCTTCTGAATTCTAAAATCTTTTAATTCAGAATGACAATACATGAGCAAACAATGTCTTAGCACACCAAACAACTACTTATTATTTACTAGATTTATGAATCCCACCCTCCATATAACAGGCACCCAGGGAGATATACAATAAAGATGCTATTAAAAACTTCATATAATTAAAAATATAAAATAAAAATAAAGAGGATCAGAATCATAATTCAAATTAAATCAAGAGCTACAATTAAAATTAAAGTTAAGGATTGAAATAAAACATCAAGCAGCATTAAAACTCCAATAGAAAACAGACTTTATTGCCCATCTAAACCACAGAAATGAGAGAACCAACTTCGCCTCCCTTTGGAGAGAGTTCCCACAAGCAAAGTGCTACTACTGAAAAGGCCCTGTCTTCAGCACCCATTAATTTTGTCTCTCTATGAGGTGGGACATACAACAGGGCCTCCAAACGATGATAATAAATTAGGGGCAGAATCATATGGTGTCAAACCCAGCACCTTGAATTGTGCCTGGAAACAACGCAAAAGCCAGGGATGTTGATCTATATTGAGACAGTATAAAATGGCCACCAAAGTGCATTCCAGACAAAAGTCTAATTACTAAATTTGGAACCAGCTAAAGTTTCTGAACACTTTTCACAATAGAAAAATACTTGCTTGGTTTTCTCATGCTATTTCCAGGACAAATGAGGCCACTTTGCCAGATATAAGGCAGTCTTTTGCCCTGGAAAAATCAGCATCCTGGCTCACGTGGAGAGTCTCCCCAGATACAGGAGGCTCTCCTCTTTAGACCATTGCCTCCCACGAAAAGAGGGCGACAGAAATACACAAGGACAGAGAGTACTCCTGCTCAAGCATTTAATTAAACACACACTGAATGTTTGAATAGGGCTTCCAATTATGTACTTTCTATTGCATTTTAAAAATATATTTTTAATTATTTGTCATTATGAACTTTTCTATAAAGTATCACAAATATGGGAACCACAGACCAACTTGGGAGTCACAGCAAACATCCCTGCCAGTGACATGGTAGTAAAAACTCTAGGAATAATGTTTGGAGTCTCTTAAAAATCTAGAATTCAATTGCTTAACAGGAGATGCCTTGCAAAGTTTTGATGGGTGCTTTGTGGAAAGGAAGGAACAGTTTTCTCTAACAGGTATCAGTACAATCAATTCAACTTCAGTTAGAACTCTTTCCCAACAGTTAATTTGATCTGTGTGCAATTTTTCATATGACATAAGCCAAAGAGAATTTGATCCAGTTGATATGTTACTTTAGATTACCTTCCTCATACATAGCAAGAAGTCACAGCTCTCAGATGCAGCAACCTTCATAATCTCTGAGATCAGGAAATTGATAGAAGTGGGACTAAGTATAAATACACCTCTAAAATGCTAGAACAGCCGGCATATATTGACACACTAGCAGAAGGACCTGGCTTCGCTCGGGTTGGACGTGCCTTTAGGTTGATACAGAGAAGCCTTCAGTCAAACCAACACAGCTGTCAGAGTTGGGTACTCCTATAGTTCTCTGAGGGAGGGGTCTGTCCACTCCATTCCTCCTAGATGGAGCACCCCCCCCCACTCCAGAGAGGGTAGGGGGCAGGCCTATAGTTTGACCTACTTACCTTCCTTGGCTTCAAACTGTTTTTTATCTTTTTTATATACTTTAAACTTTTTTTCAATATTGGGGGCCTTTTTTAATGTCTTAAAAACATGGAAACATGGTTAAAATCTGCTTGCTGCAGTGCTGAATCATGATGTGAAGTTTAGTTGAAATCGATCAAATGGTATTCAAAGCAGTAAATCTTTAAAAAAAACTGACTTGCCACCTTTTAGATTCAAGATGAGGGAATAAATTTTCATTATGCCTAAAACCATCCCAGATATAGGCAGAACAAGTCCTAAAAGTGTCATAACAATCAGATGTACGGTTTTTGAGTACATCGAGGACATACAAACATTTCCTTTTATTTATAAAGATTACACACACACCTTAGCAGTACTATGGATAGAGGCTCCAGGAAGCACTGACTGAGTTCCTTTCTTCCTGCAGACAGAGGCATAGAGCTCCATGCCTCTCTCTGCATCGAGAAAAGGAAAATGGGTAAGATGACATTGTGGGAGCGGGTGGGGGCCTGGCCCCTTAATGACATCCGGCCCAAAATTGATTCCCAGCCCCACTCTGCTGCATGCAAAAGAACTGGAAAAGTGTGCGCCATTCAGATCAATAACATCTCTGAGATGAAGACTTTAGAACACAAGGTCTCATGCCCATGGATAATACCTAATGTGGTGCAAACAGAAAGAAAAACAATTTGAAAAGAATCCTACAGCCTAGTGCAAGAGCCCAAAGAATAATTCCTTAGCAAGAGGTAGTAGAGTCCACTTCCAGAGAAACATTTTTAAGAAAGGAACCCGATCCTGTGAAAAATATAATAACGCTGCTTTTTCAAGAGCAAAAGGCAATGCTAGGCGCTTATTAATTAATCCAAAGAGCAAAAGGCAATATTAATTCAGGAGCAAAAAGCAATGCTAGGCAGATATTACTCATAGGCACTAGTATAGCAATGGAAAATGTTTGCGGTCCCCAAACAACGAAGTTTAACAAGTGTGTGACCTTTAGAGTGTGAAAGGCAGCAAAATGGGAACTGTGGTAGAGCTTAGATGAACATCTTGCAACGGCAAAGGAAACTGCTAATAAAAAAGGCAATAGCAAATAAGGGTTAGGGGTGCTAAAATGTGGGTAAGGGGAGATGTAAACAGGGGCGGGGATTTTAGTAGCTTGCTTAGGCGCTCGGGATAGGCTGTAAACCTTGGACTACTCATCCAATGAGGAAACAAGGGAGGGAACCTTCGGCCGTGCTCAGGGAATAAAAGACTTGTGATTTTTGATGCTTGGTGTGCCTACTTCTGTAGCTCACCCCTTTTTGCAAGATTGTATTTTCAATAAAGAAACCTTGCTTTCACCTTCCAGATGCTTTGTTTTTGCAGACTGAAAAGTCATTTTTAACAGATGGGGGCTCGTCCGTGATACAGCCATCACAGCTGCTGACTGCTAGTGACTGACAACAGGGTAAGGCGCCCTACTGAGTTCAGTAGTCCTTACCAGGAGCGGACTGGTAAGAGATCCTGAGACCCTGGACTTGGTGAGGAAGGCTTCTTTATCTGTTGAAATAGTAGCCACACCGCAGCTTTCAACCAGGCAACTCTTGTGCACAAGACCAAGGTAAGAAAATTGACTATTAAGTATTGCGTTGGTGGTTGAGATTGTAAAGACAGAAGTGTGTGTGTGTGAGACGTACTTGAAGTACTAAATGAGTGTGGAGTTCTGATCCGCGGTTCTGTCCCTCTGCGAGGAGAACGGCCGGAGACGAACGAAGTGGTTAACGGAGGGCACGAAAGAACTTCTGAGGTCTTTACAATGGGAAATAAGACATCTAAAGAGAAGGGGAGAGTAGATGGCATTTCCCTTAACAAAGAAAAGGAGAAAGTAGATGGCATTTCTCCTAACATTCCTCCAGATAGTCCGTTGGGGAGAATATTGAGGTCCTGGGAAGACCTAGCTTGTACAAGAATAAGGATAAAAGAAAAATGATAAAATACTGTTGCTTTGAATGGCGAAAACAAAGTATCAGACCACCCGCTATATTCTGGCCCAAGTTTGGATCAGATGAGGCATGGTTATGTCAGACTTTAAACATCTATGTGAATGGGAAAGTACCCTTCTCACAAGAGGAGTCTGAGTACGCCTCCTGCTGGTTGGGAAGCACCACACAGTTGATGCCCTTAAAGACTAACATAGAGACAGAGGGCACAGATAATAAAGAAATACCACAGACGAAGTGGGAACCCCTAGACAATCTTCCCCCACCCTATGCTCTCCTACCCCATATAAACCCCATAATTCAGAGAGTACCAAACGCCCCCCCCCCGAGTTAATAGTCACAGACGCCACAGATATTGAGGAAGAACAGGATAATGACCCTGTTGAAACCCAACAACCTGGTTATACAATACCCAGATCTCATAAATATCTTCTCAAAGAGTTGGAACAGTGTGAGAAAGATCTGGTTAATCTCCCTTTCTCCTCTACCAGAAATCCCCGCCAACAACAGAGTAAGATTCCACTGCTAAAACCAAATCAACACCTATACCCCCTAAGAGAAGTCCCTATAGGCAATGGTGATATAGGTTATGTAAGCAATCCCCTGACTAGTGCAGAGGTCCGTAACTTTAAGAAAGAAATGAAAAACTTGCTCAGTGATCCAGAAGGATTAGCTGAACAGATGGACCAATTCTTGGGCCCTAACCTCTTTACTTGGACTGAATTAATGTCCATCCCAAGTATTCTCTTTACTGGATAAGAAAGAGGTTTAATTCGAACAGCGGCCATGAGAGTATGGGAAACTGAACACCCACCAGCGCAAGGAGTGATTCCTGCAGACCAGAAATTTCCTAATGTGGACCCTAATTGGGATAATAATAATCCAGCACACAGGATCCACATGGCAGACTTTAGGGGATTAATAATTAAAGGAATAAAAGAAGCTGCCCCTAAAAATCAGAATTTTACTAAGGCATTTGAGGTCTGCCGAGAAGAGGAAAAGCAAAAAAAAAAAAAAAAGCTACAATTATGATGACCACCTTGGATGAGGTGGTAAAGAAACAATTGGATCCAATTATGATCCAGAAAGGTCAAGAAAGAGGCAGAGGGAATTTCCAGAGAGGAAATTGGAATCCTCAGACAGCAGGGTGTTATGAGTGTGGGCAAGTGGGGCATTTCAAGCGAGAATGTCCAAAGTTAAAAAGAGAAGAACACTCTTCTCTTTCATAGAATTCCCTGAAGATTAGAGACGTCAGGGGCCGTCTCAGGTGTAAAAGGAGAAAGTTTTTTGGTTCCCATAATTGAATCAATGTGTGTATAAAATGATTAAAACAATGTTAAGGGAACTCTCCTTCATATTCCTGAGGCCGGCTGAAATCTCTTGGGAAGAGATTTAATAATACAATTAGGCTTAAGAGTCCGAGTTACAGAAAGATAATTAGAAGTAAAAAGTTTTTTTTTTAACCTCTTAACCCAAGAAAAAGTAGAAACACGTAACAATCTAGCAGATGAGGCAGCTAAAGAAGCAGCCCTACAGGAAGAAGAAGTCCCCATGAAAATATTAGTTCCATCACTTCCTTTGGCTGAATCCATTCCAAAATTAGCTGAACAAGGGAAATGGATTCTACCAGATGAAAGGCAAATAGCCGAACAAAAATTCCCCAACTGATAAATCACAGAGTCCATATGACAGAAATTTAATCATCGAAAGAATAAGAGAAGCCGCCTCTACAAATCAAAACTTCTCTAAGGCTTTTGATGTTCAATAAGAGAAAGAGGAAACCCTTTTGGCCTTTCTACAAAGGTTGAGAGAAAAGATGAAACAATAAATATTCAGGACTATCACCTGAAAACCCAGTGACCAAAGGGTTATTGAAATAAATTCTGTCACAAAGTCCTGGCCAGACATACAAAAGAAACTCCAGAAGATTGAAAGATAGAGTGATAAGTCAATAGAGGAGTTATTGAGAGAAGCTCAGAAAGTGTTTGTAAAGAGAGAAGAAGAAAATAATTTAACCAAATGATAATGAGAGATTTCAGGTTAACCCTAGCTAAATAATTAAAAATTGAAATTGAACAAACCCTTCTTGACCTTGACCACTGATGGCTGTCCATATGATTGCCTTGTAAATATCGGCGCCGCAAAAAGCATGCTTAATAAAACAGTTCTGCCATTCTCCGGACGCGGAGAAAGGGTCATGGGGATTGACGGAAAACTTTCGTTCACTCCCCTTAGTATCCTGGTTCAAGTTAAAATTGGTCCTTTTACATGTGATCACCTTTTATTATGATGCCTAAAAGTCCAGTGAATTTTCTGAGTAGATGTGATCCCCAGACATAACGTGGTCCCAGATCCAGCCACTATTGTATGTAATTGTGTTGCCACAGAACTCCACCTTGGTAGTTTGTGTAGGCGACCTTCTGGTCTACTCGCAAGATGAAGAAAGCTGTAAAATCAGCTCTGTTCACCTTGTGGGTGTGCTGGGAGAGAAGAGGTTATTGAGTCAGGACCTCTACCTGGGAACCGAACTCACCGCCCTAGCCCGGGCATGTGAAATAGCAGTAGAACAACTAATGTTGCAATGAGAGAATGATAAAGGAATCTTGTGTTGTACATATATGTATGTGTCTTTTAAGATAAAAGTGTGAGAGAATGTCAGACAGATGTTTTATGTTTGAGTTTCAAGAGCAGAAATCTCTGAGTCTCTGTTATTTGAGTTTTGTTAAAATATGAAAGATTAAAGAAGTTAATAAGATGAAAAGAGAAATAAAGAAATTAAGAGTGTGGTATACTTGCGTTATTTGTATTGTATTGTAAATGAAAGTCTCTGAGCAGGAGAGCCGAGAAGAAGCAGGATGAAAAGCACTCTGCAGACAGGAACTTAGAAAGGAAGTAAAACAAAGCTAAGATAATAATTTGATTGGTTCCTAGCTGACACGAAGAGTTAGTGTGTATTGTTGTCATCACAAGCATGAGAGGTTCTGTTAACAGACTGAGATAGTTGCTTCACTGTTGGCATTTCTGTCTGTGACTGATACTCCCTCATAGCAGACTGTGCCTTCCTTGTCAGCCCTTGTAATTTTCACCTGGGAAGAGACCTCCTGTGTAAATTGAATGCCTCAGTCCAGTACACCCTGGACAGTGTCTTCTGTCCTTGAAAGCTGTGTTTCTTGAGGTACATCCCAGAGTGAATTCTCTTCCTGCAGGAGAGATCTCTAGTCGCTGTAGCACAAGACTTATTGATCAGGCATGACTTCCAAGCGAGTCTCTTGGCCAACACAAGCCCTGTTTTTGTCTCAAGGACTAGCCAGGAGTTCCTCTTCCCCAGGTATCCCAGTGTCCATTTTTGCGGGAAGCAGTGGAGGGCATCCATAGCCCATGTAAAAACTCCCCTGCTCGCTGTGAAAAGGGCCTGGGAAGTTCAGTCCCAATAGGGGGGCAGTTTTCCTATGTGTCTTTTTCTTATTGTTCTGTTATTAATTTGACAAATGCCTTCTTTAGTATATCTCTACACAGATTAAGAGACCTGTTAAGAAGAGCCCCTTACCTGTCTCAGCCCTCGCTGAGAAAAGCCATAAGATTCATGTTGGTCTGCCCCAAGCAAGAGAATGCCAGGCCAACACCGCCAGGGCATGGATCCAGATGCCATTCCAAGCCCTACAGATTGGTTTTGATCAAACAAGTTTAAATCCCCTCAGGGTATCCCCATATGAGCTTACCAGCCCTAACGCCTCAAGTCGCTTACCCCCATACCTCAGCGTTGGGAGAAGATAAAGACTTTACCCATTAATTGTAACACTAAATGTAGAAATTGTGGGCTCATGCTGCTATTGACTCTTAAACTCTACCTCATGCTATTGACTCTTAAACTCTACCTTTTAGATGTTCCAGCCCATTTTTTCCAGCCATCAGACTACATGTAGGTAAAGGTGTGAAATGGCAGTGGACAAAAGATTTAATGTATATGCAGACAGTAAATACGCTTTTGGAGTTTGTTTCTCCACAGGGTCCCTATGAAAAGAGAGAGGATTCCTAACCTCAGCATGGAAGACCGTTGCCAACGGACAAGAGATCTGCTCTAAGGCTACTGGCAACTTTATTCCTTGCACCAGCAGATTTTGTTGCTAACCTTTTATTACCTACAGATGTGACCACCTAGTGGGGAACTGCACCCAAAAGAGAAAAAGAGATGTAGAAAAAAGCTGGAGCTGCGGAAAAGCTGTAAAATTAGACAAATGAGACAAATAGACACACTGTACCCAGGTAAAGCTGTATAAAGAAGATATTCCTCCTCCCTTGGCACTGGAAGCAAAGGGGGAGACAGACAACAATCCTCTGTCAGTCCCACTAAATAATAGGATACTAAAAGAGGATGACTTTAAAATGAAAATGGAGAAAGAGTTGGCATTCTTTTTTAAAGAAAATAAAAGAGAGGAAACATCATTACTAAATCTCTGGGATACAATGAAGGCATATACGAGAGGAGTGATAATAGACTATACAAGGAAAAAAAATATAAAAAAGAAAAAGGATCTTGGCATATTAGAAGAGGAGTATAAGAGAATGGAAAAAGAGTTACAGAAATCTCCACAAAGGAAAAACATTAAAACAAAAATGGAGATTATAAAACATAGGATGGGTCTAATTGAAAAGGAGGAGCTAGCACAAAAAATTAAAAGTGTTAAGCAAAATTATTTTGAAGATGCTAATAAACCAGGCAGATGGCTTTCCTATAAGTTAAAAAAAGAAAAACAGTCAAGGAAGATTAATCAGTTGATAAATCAGCAAGGACAGATTTGTTATGGAGAGGTGGAAAAGAAGAAAATTGTTCAAGAGTACTACGAAGGGATATACTATCAGGAGAGAGTCCAGGAAGGAAGAATTAAACAATACTTACAGGAAGCTAATCTGCCTCAGATACCTAAAGATGTTGAAACAATGTTAGAAGCAAACATTACAATAATGGAATTAACAGAAGCACTTAAAAGACAAAATACTGGGAAAGCACCAGGTCCAGATGGATTACCAGTTGAATTTTATATAAAATTTGAGGAGATATTAAATATACCTCTATTGGAAGTTATGAATGAAGTTATTTCGAGAAAGAAAATACCCCAAACATGGACAGAAGCATATATTACACTTATACCGAAGGAGGACACAGACCAGCAGCAGATTAAAAATTATAGACCGATATCCCTACTAAACTCAGATTATAAAATTTTTGCCTCAATATTGGCAGAAAGATTGAAAAAATACTTAAATAACTTTATTCATACTGACCAAAATGGGTTTCTGCCAAAGAGACAAATCAAAGATAATATTAGAATAATTTTGGATACTCTGGAATACTATGAAGCACACCCTGAAAAACAAATGGCGTTGATATTCTTAGATGCGCAAAAAGCCTTTGACAATGTGAACTGGAGTTTTATGTTATTGCAAATAATACAGATGGGCTTTGGTAAGAAATTTATTCAAGCCATCGAAACAATTTACAGTAAACAAAGTGCAAAAGTGATGATAAATGGAGAATTAACTGAATCTATAGATATAAATAAGGGTACAAGACAAGGTTGCCCTCTGTCGCCTCTGTTGTTTATATTAACATTAGAAGTGCTAAATAGAATTGTCAGGGAAGATAATGAAATAAAAGGAATGAAAGTCAGAAAGGAGGAGTATAAAGTACAAGCCTTTGCAGATGACCTGGTATTTACACTAGAGGAACCGCTAGAAACAGCACCCAAATTAATGGAAAAAATAGAGGAATATGGGAAAGTTGCAGGATTGAAAATAAATAAAGATAAAACCAAAATCTTAACAAAAAATATGTTAATAAGGCGGAAAAAAGAATTGGAGGAAGCTCTAGGATTACAGGTCGCAAAAAAGATCAAGTATTTAGGGATATACATCACTTCAAGATGTAGCACATTAAAAGAAGATAACTATTATAAAATTAAAAAACAGATCATGGCAGACTTAGCAAAATGGGGAAACTTACAGTTGTCATTGTTTGGGAGAATTTCTACGATTAAGATGATTGTGTTGCCAAAGATTCTATATTTATTCCAGACAATTCCAATCCAATTAGGGAAGAAATTTTTTGATGAATTAAACAAAACCGTTTTGAGATTTATATGGCAGGGCAGGAAAGCAAGAATAAAACTTAAACTATTGCAAGACGCAAGAATAAGAGGAGGATTTGCTTTACCAAACTGGGAAATATATTACCAAGCAACAAGTCTGATGTGGATAAAGGAATGGATTACACTGAGGAATACTAGGCTATTGACTTTAGAAGGGCATGATTTACTGTTGGGATGGCATGCCTTCCTATGGTATGGGGGTACTAAAACACAGGGATATTTCAGAAGACATTACATTCGTGAGGCTTTGTTTTTGAATTGGCAGAAGACAAAGAGGCAATGTTATATAAAAACGCCGATATGGATATCGACTATTGAAGCCTTCTCTTATCCAATAATATATAAAAGGGAACAAACAATTAGATATAGTGAGATAGTGAATGAAGAGGGTGAACTTAAATCTATGCAAGCGTTGGCAGAACAAAATATAAAAATGAATTGGTTCTCATATTTTCAAATACAATCCAGATTTGATAAGGATTCCAAAGCGGAAGGAGTTTATAATAAGCCAACTGAATTAAATAAGATTTTGATGGGTACTGATGAAAAAATAATTTAAAAACTTTATCGATATTTGTTAGAAATTAAGCTAGAAGAAGAGCAAGTTAAAGAAACAATGATTGCATGGGGGGGAAATTTTGGTTATGGGATTGACTTAGAGAAATGGAAAAAACTGTGGACACAGAATTATAAAATGACAATGTCAACTGCATATAAAGAAAATTTGTATAAGATGTTTTACAGATGGCATTTACCCCCATCAAGAATTGCAAGAATGTTCAAGAGTAAGTCAGACAAATGTTGGAAATGTCATCAGATACCCGGCTCATATTACCATATGTGGTGGACTTGCCCAGAGGCTAAAAGATATTGGATTAGAATCCACACATGGTTGGAAAAAATGACAAAGCAGCATATAGATTTTAAACCAGAATTTTTTTTATTGGGAATCATACCTGAAATTTATAACAAAGAATTGAAATATCTGATTGTAAATGTATTAACAGCAGCTAGTATTGTATTTGTAAAAATGGGAAAAATGGGAAAATACCCATGCAGGAGGAAGTTATTAAGAAAATTATGGATTGTGCAGAAATGAGTAAATTGACATTTGAAATAAGAGAACAAGAAGATAAACAATTTTATATGATTTGGAATTTATTTTATCAATGGTTGGGAAAAAAGATATGGGGATATAACAAAATAGAAAAATTAGTAGTTGAAAACTATTTGAATAACTTAGAATATAGTATATGATATACAATCAATAGTAGAGCATACAAGATAAAAATTACAATAAAATAGAGATTATTTCGTATAAAATGATAAATTGACAATACTGTCAGATGAATAAAAAATAGCTAATTGTTATATAAATATATATTGGACTAAGAATGTGAGTAATTAGATAAACTGATGATAACTGAAAAAGAATAGTATGGAGAAATGTGATCAATTGACACACTGTAAATTCACTTATGAAGATGGTCTTTAAATATGTTATATGTTTTCTTTTTTGTATGTGTTGGTTTGTTATTAAAAAAAAACAATAAAAAAAACAATCCTCTGTCAGTCCCCACACCAGAAGCTGGGGGCTGCACAGCAGAAGCAGACGACTCGTCGTAGGACAGAACTCAGTTAAGAAGATTTAAGTGATTATATAAGAGAAATTAAGCAACTGTTCAGTTATTGTAGTGTTTTGCCTAGCTTTTGTGTTATGTCCCTATAGCAACATAAGAGAAAAATTGAGAAAACCCTCAAAAATGTAGAATGGATACTGAATTTTTGTATAGAAAATGGAAGATCTATAAAGATGGAGCTATACGGTCGCAATATGGGTGTTATAGAGGCCATGAGTTAACTGTTAAATGCATTTGGATGCATGCCCATTGTCCCCGTATGGTGTTCCTGCATGAAGGAAACACTGAATGGAAGTTCCTATCCTGTTATGATGAGTAAGAACACATGACATATGTGTATAATCCAGGATCTGAAGTCTGGGCGGAATCTGAAAGACATAGGAAACCAGTAAAATGTCTGTTGGAGGATCCCCTGTATTCCCAGATGCTATGTGCCAAATGTTTTGTGCACCCTTATGTTAACTTTTGTGGTTTAACTCACTTTCAGAAATGAACTGGGAACAGCTATATCAGCAGTATGGCCACCTGTGATAACTATTAAACCATGATCTCACTGTACAATGCACCCTGAAACTGTATACGAAATTAGCCATTGGGAATTTGGATCTACATGTAGTTTGATGTGTGTAAAAGGAAATACTAGTCGAATTTTAGTCCATCTAATGTTAGAGGGAGAAGGGGAAACTTTAGAGATGTATTACTGTATTGATGAGAATGTTTCAAGAATATGGGTAGAGATTGATGAAGTAGACATCTTTGAACCATTAGATGGAGTATTATGTATTCACTGTACAGAGTGAAACTTTGACCACACCCAAGCCCGAATCATGTTAAGAAGAAATTCTATCCTAAAGTGCACGATAGAGAAGTGTAATCTTATAAACATAGTGATAAAATAAACTTTGTGGTCTGAAGAAATACAAGGGCACACTTACAGTCAGGGTGTTACTCAAACTCTCTATGAGATGGGGATTTCTTTAAGTGGAAAAGACCGAGTTAGTCTTAAAAAGGCCCATACCGTCAGAACCATTACTAGAATCCCCAATAATGCCAATAGTTAAATCATTCCAACTGCCACAGATAAACCCTAATATAGTGAAAGTAATAGAAATTGAAAATCTTAAACAAACTTTTGAAGTAGAAACTAGCTATGGAGACACAAATGCCTGGATGGAGTGGGTGAAATATACGGCTTTGAGCCTTAATAAAAGCAATTGTTATCCTTGTACTTCAGGATGTTCAGTAGCACAAATTGTGCCTTTCCCACTAGGATAGACCACAAACCCCATAGGAATGCATTGCATGTTGGCTTTATTCCAAAAATGAAAGAGCTTGGGGCAACCAAAAGCTGCAATTCCTTGTTCTTATTGTTCCCAGTGTTAAAGGCAAGAGATATGACCAGCGTTCACTACAGATACTGGAAATCACACAGCTTGTCTCTCACGACAGGGCGGAGAGTTTACCAGAGTAGTAGGGGAACTGCAAACCTGTGCATATATTAACAATATGACAGGAAAAGGGAGTAGAAACTGGTCCAACATGCAGATAACTCGAGCAGATGTATGGTGGTACTGGTGGGAAACTTCTCAGGTATACTCGACCTGAGAACTGGGCAGGCACGTGTGCTATAGTACAATTGGCAATACACTTCACCATGGCATTTGAAAAGGCAGCACAGAGAGAGACTAGAAATCAGAGAAAACTCGAGAATAGACACATCTTTAACCAGATAATTAAGAGTCATAGTTTGGGAAATAAAAAGGAGTAATGGTCTCAATTTTAACTTCCCTAATAGTAGTTGCAGGAGTACTGGTTGCTCTAGGATGTTGTATCATCCCTTGTGTTAGAGGTCTGACACAGAGGTTGATAGAAACAGCTATATCTAAAAAGATACCCTTGGCACCTCCACCATATTCAGATACCATGATGATTGTGGCAGAACCTGAAGAAAATTCAGATGAGATATATGAACCCATGTTAGCTACTCCAAGACAGTCATATGAGATAATAGAATGAAAAAGCAACAGCTGATAAAATAAAAAAAGAGGAGGGAGTTGTGAGAAATATAATAATGCTGCTTTTTGAAGAGCAAAAGGCAACGCTAGGTGCTTATTAATTAATCCAAAGAGCAAAAGGCAATATTAATTCAGGAGCAAAAAGCAATTCTAGGCAGATATTACTCATAGGCACTAGAATAGCAACGGAAAATGTTTGCGGTCCCCAAACAACGAAGTTTAACAGGTGTGTGACCTTTAGAGCGTGAAATTCCTTGACTTCTTGTATACATAACTAGACCAACAATAAAACTTTATTGCAGTCAACAGACCATTCCAGCTCACAAAATAAGTTACATACATAGGACATGCAATTCACAGAACATGTCAACCCAACCCTGATTCCTTAAATAAGGAGTAATCTACCTGGGCTAAGGTGGGGTACAAAGCTGTGTAGGAAGCTCCCCAGATAATAATCGGAGAAGCTTCATTTCCAAGGGGGATCTGGCTCCATGCTCCGAGACTATGGTCAGACATCCACCAAACCTGCGTCAAAACACTGTCCCTCCTAACCATGAAGCACGAGGGCATTTGTCTATGTCATCTGCAAGTACTCCTGCTATAGAAGGAATCCATCCTGTTAAGCAGAAATGCTCCAATTCTAATACTTCAGACTGGATCGCAACGCAATTACTGGACAACAACTCTTCTAGGCAAACTCCGTCATCTCTCAACACCTACGTCTGTACATCCAACTCTTGTGTTCTGGGAGATCAGAAGGAATGCTTGGACACAATTGTTGAACTAGATAGACTCCACCCAGGACATGTCAACAGCCTCCTAAAAATTATCTCCTGGAACATTGCTGGCTGGAAATCTAAATGTAGAGATCTAGACTTTTAAACTTATTTAAACAGCTTCGATACAGTCATGCTCCAAGAGACTTGGTGTGCTGAGCATATTTATGTAAATGGCTCTGTGTCCCACCATCTTTCCACACTACCAAGTAGTGGTAAAGGTAGAGCCAGACAAGGATTATGTATCCTGGTGTCTTCCTCTCTTGACGCTAGAATAAGAGAGTTGCCCATTCATTGCTCCTCCGTGCTGGCTTGGTCTTGGAGCAAAGGAGTATTGGGCCAACTTTACTGCTGTTCAGTGTTTATTTTCCCCCAATAGCTTGTAGAGATGCTGTTCACATTAGCTGGCTTAAAGCTGAAAGGTAATTTTTAGAGCAGTCACATCCAGACCAAAAATTGCAGGATGATTACATGGTTGCAGAAGCATACTGCGACCTGCCCAATGAGAAGGATCCCCACCTAGTTAAAAAATAATAATTGTGCTGGTAAGCAAGCAATTTTATATTTGCTCACAAGCTATACTGAAGCACGCTATGACCTTCAGTGGCTTAGTTTGCACGTAATGAAAAGTCAACTTTTTAAATTGTGGATTGTCATGAACGAGGCAGAAGGCTATTGCACACTGCCTGACTGCTCGCTGCAATCCTTACAACTATTTCTAACATTGCCTTCAGCACTGAGACATAATGTCAGGCAAATTTAGTGATGTCCACATTGTAGAAGTCAATTAAAGTAGTTCTAAACACCACATGTAACAAAATGACTGTAGGATATACTGCCACTGCCACCACATGCAGCAGAATTTTGAGGTTTGGATCTATGAATCTCACTGCTGCTGTCTTTAATAAGATTCCCAATTAGACCTCACTGCTAGGTAATGTTGTCTCAAGTATGTAACCTTTTAACTGCTGCTCCTAGAATAAACCCTGTCTACCTAAAAGAAACTCAGCAGCATGGTTCCTATGGCATAGGCATGGGATTGTCACCACCACTTGAGACAACCTTATTGAACAAAAAAGAAGGTATTTATTAATAGAAATTATTTACAAATAAAAACAAAACACTACTCTTTAAATAATAAGTTCAAATCACTTAAAAGTTCTCAAATAAGATTGCTCAAAATTCCTAAAAACTGAGAGAATCTTTTTCAGCTGAATAAAATCTGAATAGCTTTTCCTTCAGACCAGATTTCCCTAAACTCCTTCCACAAAACTTAACAGGTTTGGGAATTTTCCTAAATTTCTCTACAGGAAGGGCCAATTCACAAGTAAGGGTGGCAAATCCTGGGTTAATTTGCTGCAGCGTGTGCCAAGTGCATTCCATAGCTATTTTGCATATTAAACCTCTAATCGGCCCGATCAAAAGTTGCAATGAGATGTTCCAACCCAGACATTATAGGTTAATCATGAGTTAACCTACAATTAGCAGCTAACTAGTAGCAAGTATATACAAGAGGAGACAATCCTTCAGGTAACCTGAATTTAATACCAGCACTTTGAATTGGGCCGGAAATGTATGGGAAGCCAGTGCAGATCACAAAGCATACATTAATATGATCATACAAGTCAGTTAATAATCTTACTGCCATATTTTCTGGCTTGTTCTGCTGTGGCATCCTGGTTGGGGAATGAGCTTACCAGAGAGGTTCCTGGTACCCAAGTGCCAGGTAAAGACCTTTCATTTTCCCAAGCATTTTAACATTTTAGTCTTTTAGTACTGTTGCTTTAAATCTGCTATTGCATTTTAAGTCTCTGTATTGCTACTAGTTTGTATTGTGCTGTACTTTTATACTGTAGTTTTAAGCTTTTATATTGAATATTGTATTTTATGCTGTATTTTGTGGTTTTAATTTTTATGAACTACTCAGACAGCCTCAGTTATTGGGTGATAGAGAAATGTAATTAATTAAATAAATAAATACCGTGGGCCATTCAAAGTTTCCGGACTGTTTTCAAAGGCAGGCTGACATATAACGCATTACAGCAAAGCGGACTATTTTTAAAAAATAATAAATAAAATAGCACATTTTTCTCTCACTTAAAAAACACTGTTACAATTAAATCTCATCATAACCATAACTATTAAAGTCTCACAAAATGATAAATGACTCTACTGTCCTCACACACTTTGAATTACCTACCAATCAAACATTGACATTTATTTCCATTTTTTCGTGCCATGAAATTGGCTGTCAAACCTAACTACCAGCTCTTGCTTCTTGAAAGTTCTGGGCTTTCAGTTTCTGTTTCTCTGCCTAAAGTCACATGTGCAAAGACATCAGCAAGACAAATTAGTCATTGTTCTGTGCTTACATGGTAGTGGAGCTGGCTAAGTAGGGCAGAGGAATGGAAAACCCTGATTTAAATTAGTAATTTAAATTGACTTTTTTCTTGCACATTTAAATCACTGACTTAAATTGGCAAATCTACCCTGCACTGAATCAGTCCACTCTACATTTAAATGAATCCGCCCTGCGTTGCAGCGATAACATGTTGCAGACACTAGTGCAAAATAAGGCTGCCAGAATGCTGGTTGGTGCTTGGTAATCTGAGCACAGAATAATTTCAAGAGGGAAGAAAGGCAAAAAGAGAACTTCCCCTGTGCCCAGAGCATTTGACCTGAAGTGGGTTGTCACCCTTGTTTGTTTGTTTGAGAGTGGCCTATCATGACACCAGAACCTAGTGCAGTTTACCTTAGTGTAGTGTGTTAACTACGTACAAGCCACCTTGACAACCCATGGTTTGTGGTTGCGTTGTTCAGGATGGCTTGTTGTGAAGTTTAAATCCAGCAGAGTGGCTGGTGCATGTTTTACCAGAAAGGGCTACAGAGCCGCCTGGCAGGAGCAGAGAAAACCCTGCCCTGGCTGCTTCTTGCATTGCTCTCTGCCCTTCTTCCTTCAGCACTTCCATTATTCATTTGACAGCAACCAGCTTTATCGCCTTGTGAGCCAAGTTTGCAAAGCTATGTGTATATGTGTGATTGATTTACTTCTTAGTAAGCATGCACACACACCACAATTCGGGACCATGCCGATTTGGGATTTCACATTTCTTTCTTCCTATTTTCATATCAAAATTACTCACCACGTTAGCGGTGAAAAAAGGGGGGAAATCTTTTTTCTTTAACCATTTCCCACGAGCAGGAGGATTTCACCATAAAAACATAAGGAAAGAAAGCTTCATTCTCTCCTCCCAAATTGCCATGGCCCAAAATTGATGGTGCAAACACTTACTCAGAGGTAAGTAAATCATGCAAACACCCACAGCAGTGCTAGCAAGAGAAACGTTGCTCATCCCCAGCTTCAAAGAGCAGCCAAGGAGGCCATTTTTAAGTGTTAAAGAAAATAAATAAAACCCTCAACATCCTTTTCCTAAAAAGGTAACTGCCCCCTCCAAAGATATAGCATATATATGCCAATGCAGGTGCTTCACAAGACAAGGTGTGTGTGAATCGAAACACAGCAGGAGTATAAAGGTGTTGTGCTGCAAGGGCTCCTGGGATACAAGCTGTGAGCAGGTGGCAGGACGAAAGGAGAAATAAACCATGGCAAGTAGGTAAACGGCTGATCATGGGCGAGTTCAGACGACACAATACCAACCATGTGTTAACAGTGAACTTCATGGTTGATTATTTATGGGATACTCCTCATAGGACATAATAATCAATCAACCGTGAGTTGACTATTAACTAATTGTGCATTAACAAGCTGATCCCCCCTGCCCACCCCTCTCTGTCCTCCCATGAGAATCCCCCTCTGTGCAGGGTCTGCATGGGGCTCCCCTGACGAGCCGGACCATGCTCTGCTCCTCCTGTTCCATTGTGTGGCAGTGCTTCCTTGGATGTGCACGTCACGTCCCTAGGTGGGGCAGTGCGATTGGTGGCTCCCCCACATGTTCGCAGAGAACACGTGGCTTTTAAACAGCAAGCTGCAGCAGAAATCCTTTGCATGGGAACAGGAGGACAGCTCAGGGAGGGAAGTCGCCAATCGTGCGCCCCACCCCACCCAAGGATGGGATGTGCACGACCCAGGAAGTACATGGAGAGCTGCCGATCGTGCCACCCCAACCAGAGAAGTAAGTGGGGAGACGCCAATCATGGCACATGCATGTCCCTAGGAGCACATGGGGAGCCGCTGAACGCAGCATCCCATTCTGGAACAGAACATGCATGGCGAGGTACCGACCCCCTTGAGCTGACACATGTCTACGGAGCCCCGTTGGGCAAGAGCGGCAGGGGTTTCTGTCGCTTTTGCTTCATGACTCTATAGGAATGTGAAATAGTCAACGGAGCCCACTACACAACACAATAATCAATGGTTGTGCAAATAAGTCAACTCTGCACACCATTGATTATTTGCATCAGTTATTTCAGGGAAGGCTCGCCAGATGCCACAATAGTCAACGGTTGACTATTTAATCAACTGTTGACTCTCGTGTCATCTGAACCCAGTCCATCTGTCAGCAGCAGCATGGCTTAGTGAGCAATAAGCCACGCTGAAAACAAGTCGTGGCGTTGGTTAATCATAACATACGTTGGTTAATCATAACGTGCAAACCAGCCCAAAGATTCTTACATAGAAAATTGGATAGTGGTTCTGGGGAGGGAAGTAACATAAGGAGACTTGTAAAGAAAAATCCAGTTTTTATCAATACTGACAGAAAGTCTATTCATATTTAGGTTTCTCTTTTTGCAAACTGTATATAGCAATAAAGCTGCATTAAAATGTACACAGCAATGAAAAAACAGAAAAGCCAATACATTCTTCCAGTAATGTTATTTACTTCAAATAAGAACTCATCATGAATACACTTATAAAATGGCAAATAATCCTCAAACAAAATTAAACTAAACAGCACCAGCAACTGGAACAAAAAGAAGTAAATTCACCAGCCCTTCATTTTACCAGTGTACCAAGTAAAAGTGTTGGTCCCTGGTCGACAGCTGGTTGGCCACTGTGTGAACAGAGTGCTGGACCAGATGGACCTTCGGTCTGATCCAGCATGGCACTTCTTTAAGAAAAGCAGCTATTTGCTAGCAATGAATATTTAGGTCCATTTCAATCCAGTTTCAGGCCAGAATTTGATATGGAAATATATTTAGTCACCCTGATGGATGACCTATGCCAAGAGAAGTTAGAGATAGTGCAACCTGTTGATTCTCCTGGATTTCTCATCAGCATTTGATAACACTGACCACAATATTCTTCTAGATTAGCTCTCTGGGACGGGAATGGGCAGCATCACACCACAGACATTCTGTTTTTATCTTGATAAACAGTTCCAGAAGGTGGTGCGGGCGGACTATTATTGTGTCCAACGGCACTTATTTGATGGTGTTCCACAGGCACAGCAGTTAAAAAATCAATGATTTTTTAAAATTAAATCAGTTTTTTTACATTGATTTTTAATTTTTTAAAAAAAACATAAATGAAATACTAAATTTCTCTCACTTAAAAAAAATACACAGCTACAATTAAATCAACATATTAAACCTACACTTAAAATTTCATAAAAACGAAGTTACCTACCAATCAAATATGAGCATTAACTTGAGTTAATCTCATAACAAAAACTCTGTTTGCCCTAAGTACTGGCTCTTGTCTCATGAAAGTTTTTTACTTTCCATTTCTCTAACTAAAGCCACATGGGCAAAGACACAAAGCGACAGTTCACATCTCACGATAAACCACTGAGGGTTCATTCAACCACAGGGTGGGCTGGCCACCATTTTGAATATGCAAGCCGTGGCTCATCATGCATATTCTAAATAGTGGCTGGTTCACCCTGAAGCACCCCACAGGTGAATTAATCCACAGTGGTTTACTGTGACGTACAAGCCAGGCCAGACTAGATTAGAGATGTGAAGGCCCAGAGAAAAAAATCAAAAAGATTTGGGAAACAGCTTAAACTGGTTACTGCAGCAGCATCTATCGGTTAAATTCATAACTGCACTTCAGCAAATCAGCAAAAGAGCGCTACTGCGGTAATGGAAACAGCTTAAACGGGCTACTGTATGCTTGAGCGGGAGGCTTAAACACCACAAGGGAGGATGGGATATCAGCACACTCCTGTGGGACAGGAGGATAAACCAAATTACATGGATTAATGTGACGTCTGAATCCATCCACTGTAGCAATCAATTAATATAATTCTAACCTCAATCCTACACGTAAAAAACATTGTAAGTTACCCTGCAACCTGCACCAGATGCAACAGAACAGAATGTGGGTTGTCCCACTCATATTTCTTTTCTTTTTTAATTAACTTCGAGGCTTAGTTCTACAGAATGCAATGTCACTGTTTTTAAAAGAAGTTTTCAATAAGACCTCATCACTATGAATGGAAATTACACTACCACTAGAGGCCACCTTTCAAAATGAACAAAAAAATAAGATGTTCATTAGCAGAAATTATTTACAATAAGGGAATCAAATGTCACTCTTTAAATAATAGGTTGATATTGCTTAAAGGTTCTTAAATTAAATATGGCGGCTTACCATTCCTAAGCCAAGTCTTTTCCAGCTAAATAAAATCTTGATAGTTTTCCCTTCAAATCAGATTTCCCTAAGCAATACCCTACAAACAGGAACAAGTTTCCCTAAACTTCCTTACAAATAGGAACACATACTACACCCGTCTTCTTCTGCCTCCAATTCTTCCGGCTTCTTCTGGCTTCTAGGGTATGTAAGATGTTTCAGCGACTACTTGCTGATATTCCCTCTGGCCAGGCATTATATAGGCACCTAAAATATATTATGTGTATCTTGGTTTGCTCATAAAATTATCATGTTTGGTATATTAAAAAGTATCGTTCATTCAGAAAATAATTACAAATTTACTGAGTTTACTTTTTAAAGTTTTAAAATATAATTATAATTTTATGAGCAAGCCAAGTTATACATAGTATCACTTTAGGAAATAAAGGCTGCTAATGAGCAATTTCGATGGTGCCCTGATTTTATTTTATTGCCTATGTGGGAATACTTATTCCCAGCGATATACCTCAACTGATTAAAATAAATTTGAATAAGCTGGTAAATGAGATTGCATGAGACATTGATAGATGGGCATCATTAAAGTTGAGTCTATGGGATAAAGTCAACACACTAAAGATGAATATTATACGTCAAATGGTGTATGCCATGCGTGGGATTCCTCTACTTATACCTGGCAAATATTTTCAACAACTTAATGCCCTGTTTCATAAATTCTTCTGGGGTTCTTCCTCACCACAAACATCTTTGAAACGGATGCAGCTTCCAATTTAAAAAGGTGGGTTGGTTTTTCAGACCTTGCTTTGTACCATCAGGCCTATCTATTGGTTTGCACTAAGTTTTGGTCTTTTCCAGTTTGTTTAGATTTTCCACCCTGGTCAGTTCTGGAATTCTTTTATTTGAATCCTCTTTCCAAATGGATGGCACTAGGCTGTCAACATACCAGAATAACTAAATCCCCTCCTACACGCTTGGCTGCTATAGTATCACTATAGTATCTGTGGTGTATAGTATCACGTCAATTACAGTTCGATCCATTCTTTCACGCAAAATTGACTTTATGGGGAAATCTAGATTTAAGAATTGGAAAGAAAGTGTTCTTGTGGAGGACATGGATAGGATGATTTTTACATTGGCTCAATTAATAGGTCCAGACTATGAGTTTTTGTCATTTCCAGATTTATGTGTTAAATAGAATTTACCTACCATGACTGAATGGCAATATCTGCAATTGCAACACCTGATGGAATCTAGGTTTGGCTCGGCCACTTTTACAGCTTCAGAGCCTCCACTACAGTTGGAAACACAGTAGCTGAACAGGCATATCAATCCATATATATATATATATATATATATACTTCGTATCAGTAAATAAATATGAAGCCCAAGGTCTAAGACAGGAATGACATAGAAAGTTGGAGCATCCTATTTTGCCTGATCGATGGATCGTTGTCTTAGCATCCGTATCTGCAGCTTCTACGGATCTTAGGCTATGTCTTATTCAGCACAAAAAATTGTTTCAGGTTTATTGGACTCCACAACACCTCTTTCATAAGTTTGTTTACTTTACATAATTACTGGAGATGTACCACACCCAATGCGTCTTTTAGTCATGTTTTGGCAATGCCCAATAGTTGCCCCCTTTTGGGTGTAGGTCATAATAAGGATAAGCTTTGTATTGAAACACTCTTTAATATGGAATTACACTGAAATAGTGTAAATAATACTTTATTTAGTGTAAATTAACATGGCTTAGTGGTCACATTTTCATATATTTCCTGAACAATGGTGCAAAAGTTTCAATGACTTAAATCAACAGGGGTGGTTTGTTTTTGTGTTTTTTTGCTGATTTAAATCACTCCACCCTGTCCTCGGGGCTCTACTTTGTCTCCTGTGCTATTTAATATCTACATGAAACTGCTGAGAGAGGCATTAAGAGATGAAGTGAAGTGTCATCGATATGACACTCAGCTCTATTTTTCATTTTCATCAAAGTGCTTAATCACTGTCTGTGACCAATAATGAATGGATAATGGAGTACAATAAATATATTCAATCCCAATAAAATAGAGACGCTTTGGGTGGGTAGTTTGTCTGGACTGGGAAGTGGAGTTCATGGAAGCATTCAGTTAAAAAAAAAAAAAAGCACATCAAAGGTCATCTAGCCCAATCCCTGCCAATGCAAGAAATTCACTATTATATCATCCCTGATAGGTCGCTATCCAGTCTCTTCTTAAAAAACTCTAATGAAGGAGATTCTCCACCTTCTGAAGCCGTCTATTCTACTGTCAAACAGCTCACACTGTCAGGAAATTCTTCCTTATGTTTAGCCAAAATTCCCTTTCTTGTAATTTCAACCCATTAGTACAAATTCTACCCGCTAGAGCAAAAGAGAACAAATTTGCCCCATCATCTACATGAGAACTCTTCAAATATTTGAAGATGGCTATCTTATCACCTCTTTCTTGCCTCTTCTCCAGGCTAAATATACCCAACTCCTTCAACCTTTCCATATAGGACTTAGTCTCCAGGCCCTCACCACCTTTGTTGCCATCTTCTAAACATGTTCTACTTTGTCAATATCCTTTTTAAACTGCAGTGCCCAGAAATAGACATAGTAATTCAGGTGAAATCTGACCAAAGCATAAAAGTAGTACTGTTAGTTCTCATGATCTTGACATCATATTTCTGTTAATGCAACCAGGAACTGCATACTCTTTTAGCTGTCATTAAACTGCTGGCTCATGTGTAGCTTGTGGTCTGCTTAGATCCTTTTTACATGTACTGCTGTCAAGCCAAATTTCAGCCAACCTCTGTTTCCTCATTCCTAGCTGAGCAGAGCAGAGGAGTGGAAGTTGTCCAAGCTGGATTAGAAGATACATAGGGGAACCAGCTCCCAGAATGAGCGAACAGGGAGAGCAAACAAGAGTTTGTCGGGGGGGGGGGGGGAGCGTATTGGAAGAGGAGATCAAGACAGAGAGAGGCCTCAAGTAAATCCAGGAGGATGCCTATTCAAAGTCACCATGTGCCCCTGAGTGCAGATTCAAGGGATGTGTCCTGAGAGCTGCTGCTGGGCCTGGAGGGGTGTGGCCTGATTGCTCTCAGCAGCTGAATGAACGAGGAGTCTCATTCTGTTTCTTGACTCCTAGCTGATCAGAGCAGAGAAGCGGAAGCTGCTCCAGCTAGACTAGAAGGTATATAAGGAAGCCAGCTCCCAGAGAGAGAGCAATCAGAGCAAGCCAGCAGGGAGAGCAAACAGGAGTTTGTCAGGGGGAGTTCGGCAGGGGAGGTCAAGGGAGAGGTCCCTAACAAAAAATAATTTGTTCTTGTAATGCACAACCCATATAGTACAGGACTCTGTTGTTACCCTTTAGGGAGGACAGGGCAAAGCACAGGCTATTACAGTACAGTTAGAAAGGCAGAAACAAAAGTGACTATGGACATAAAGGATTCTCTAGTGGTGGTGACCTGCAAGGTGTGTGCAGCGTTTGTGTTCCTGCCTGAGATCAACATGGTGTACACTTGCAACACGTGCAAGCTGCTTGCACTATTGGAAGAAAAAGTGAGGGTACTTGAGCGACAAGTGTCCACCCTCCAAGGTATAAGAAGGTGAAGAGTTCTTAGACAGAACAATGGAACTTCAACAGCAGAGAGAAGCACAGGAGGTGGAAGAACGACAGCAAGTTGAAGCAAAAGTGGGGAATGCTGAGGTGAGGAAAGCCAATGAAGAGGAAACTCCCTGAGAAAGGGTGACAGTTAGGAACAGAAGAACTAGAACACACGCTGCACCAGTGGAACCACTAGAGCTTTGTAACAGCTTTCAGGTACTGGAAGATGAGACTGGAAGACAGTCTGCAGAGGAAGAATTACAGGGGACCCCGCACAGCAGTAAGCAAGAGGCAGAAGGCCAGTCAAGCAGGGGCAACAATACCAAGGCCTACAACAAGAAGAGAAGAATAGCTGTTGTGGGAGACTCCCTGCTACATGGCATTGAAACTCAAGTATGTTACGATGACCCATAGACTTGCCAGGTATGCTGTCTCCCTGGAGGACATGACTGAAGGGTTGCCAAAGCTAATCCACGTGGGAACAAATGATACTACCAAGTAGAGCTATGAAGAAATCACATCAGACTTTGAAGCTCTTTGAAGGAAACTCAAGAAATTTGGGGCCCAGGTAGTTTTCCCATTCATCCTCTTAGTTCTTGTAAGAGGAATAGAAAGGGAAAGAAAAATACTCCGGGTGAACGACTGGTTACAAATGTGGTGCTGACATGAGGGATTCGGATTCTGGGACTACGGGCTACGCTACTTGGAAGATGGACTGCTGGCAAGGGACAAGTTGCAAGGGCTGGGAAGAATGCGTTTGGCCACAGCATGAAGAACTTCATCAGGAGGGCTTTAAAATGAATCCTATGGAGGAGGGAGATGTAAACTTGGAGGCAACAATGGATGAAGGCTTATGCACTACAATAGAGAGAACAGCTCTAATAGTGCCCCCAAATACTTTTCACAATAATGCAGGAAAGAAGCCAGACTATAAAGCGCATGGATTTTGATGTCTATATAATAATGCTCAGAGTATGTGAACCAAACAGAACAAACTTGAACTCTTAATACATGAAGGCAAATACGACTTGATAGGTATAACTGAAACTTGGTGGAATACAGCAACTGAAGGGTATAATTTGTTCAAAAAGAACAGAAGAAATAGAAAGCGAGGTAGGGTTGCACTATATGTTAGAATACTTATCCCTGCACAGAAATACAGGAGGATGAGCCTGGTAGCCTCAGCGAGAGCATCTGGATTAAAATAAATGGGGCAAGGAATAAAAGGAGCATGATAATCAGAATCTACTACCGACCAACCAATCAAGGAGAAGAGGAGGATGAAACTTTTGAAAGGCAAATTGCCAGTGTTTCAAGGAAGTGCAATGTAGTAGTAATGGGAAACTTCAATTACCCCGATATCTGTTGGGAGACAAATTCTGTCAAAAGTGTCCCTTTCAAGAAATTCCTGACATGTGTGGCTGATAACTTTCTCCTATAGGTATGTGCATAGTAAAAGACAAAGGAAAGAAATGGTGGTTCCACTCCTTAATGAGGATGGCAAATTGATAAGAGATGACAAAGAAAAGGTTGAAGTGCTCAATTCCTACTTTGGCTCAGTCTTCTCCTAAAAGCGGGTCTATGACCCCCCCGCTCCTGTCAAAAGTGAAGTACAAGATGAAGGGGAAGGATTCCAGTTTGAGATTGATAAACAAATGGTCAAGGAACACCTAATTTCCTTGAACTAGTTCAAATCTCCAGGGCCCAATGAACTGCATCCTAGAGTAATAAAGGAGTTCGCAGAAGAACTCTCAGAACCCTATTGCAAAATCATGGAAGAGGAGTGAAGTGCCGGACGGCTGGAGGAGGGCTAATGTTGTCCCAATCTTGAAAAAGGAGGAACCTGGGAACTACAGACCAGTTAATCTGACATCCATCCCTGGGGAAATTTTGGAGCAGATTATAAAGAAGTCAATCTGTAAGCACCTTGAAAACAATGCAGTGACCAGAAGCCAGCATGGATTTGTCAAGAACAAATCCTGCCAGGCTAGTCTGATCTCATTCTTTGATCTGGTAACCTCACTTGTGGACTGTGGACATAACTTGACTTCAGCAAAGCCTTTGACAAAGTACCACATGACAATCTGATCATCAAGCTAGCTAAAAGTGGGCTAGATGGAACAACTATTAGGTGGAACAACTATTAGGTGGATCTACAGTTGGCTACAGAATAGGACTCAAAAAGTGCTTATCAATGGTACCTTCTCAAACTGGGGGGAGGAAACAAGCGGGGTACCTCAGGGCTTAATCCTGGGCCCAGTGCTCTTCAACATTTTTATTAATGACTCGGATGAGGAGGTGCTTATCAAATTTGCAGATGACACCAAATTGGGTGGGATAGCTAATACCCTGGAAGACAGAAACAAACTTCAAAGTGATCCTGATAGGCTGGAGTGCTGGCAAAAAACAACAGAATGGAATTTAATAGGGATAAATGCCAAGTTCTACACCTAGGGAAAAAAAACCAAATACACCGTTACAAGTTGGGGGATACTTGGCTCAGCAATACTACAAGCAAGAAGGATCTTGGAATTGTAGATCACAAACTGAATATGAGCCAACAGTGGAATGTGACTACAAAAGGAGCAAATGCTATTTCGGGCTGCATTAATAGTATAGCTTCCAAATCACGTGAGATCATGGTTCCCCTCTATTCAGCACTGGTTAGGCCTCATTTTGAGTATTGTGTCCAGTTCTGGGCACCAGAGGCTTAAAGAAGGATGCAGACAAGCTGGAGCGTGTTCAGAGGAGGGCAATGAGGATGATCAGGGGTTTGGAAACAAAGCCCTATGAGGAGAGACTGAAGGAACTGGGCATGTTTAGCCTTGAGAAGAGAAGATTGATGGGAGACATGATAGCACTCTTGAAATACTTGAAAGGTTGTCACACAGAGGAGGGCCAGGATCTCTTCTCGATCATCCTAGAGTGCAGGACACGGAATAATGGGCTCAAGTTACAGGAAGTCAGATTCCAGACGGACACCAGGAAAAACCTTTTGAATGCTACAGCAGTACGACGATGGAACCAATTACCTAGGGAGGTAGTGGGCTCTCCTACACTAGAGGCATTCAAGAGGCAGCTGGACAGCCATCTGTCAGGGATGCTTTAAGGTGGATTCCTGCATTGAGCAGGGGGTTGGACTCAATGGCCTTATAGGTGCCTTCCAACTCTACTATTCTATGATTCCTGTAACTGATGTTTCCTACCCAGGTGCAGAACCTCACATTTATCTCTTCTGAAAATTCATTATGTTAGTTTTGGCCCAGTTCTCCATCCTATCAAGTAACTCTGAATCCTGTTCCTGTCTTCTCAGGTGTTACCTCCCTGAACCAGTTTGATGTCATTTCCAAATATAGTGAGCATCTCTTGTACTTCATTGTCCAAGTTGTTTATAAATATGTTGAAAAACACTGAACCCAGTACAGAACCCTACATAGGAAGCTGCTTATGCCAAGTCAGGCCAATGGTCCATTTAACCCAGTATTGTTGATACTGACTAGCAGCAACTCTCCAGGGTTTCAAGGATTTTTTTCTTGCTGTACCCTGAAATGCCAGGGATTGAACCTTCTGCATGCAAAGCAGGTGCTCCACCACTGAGACTTGGCCTCTCCCCCACTTGGCATTTCTCTCCAGTCAATGAGGACCTACTGATGAGCACTCTTTGGGTATGGTCCAATGGCCAGCTATATATCCACATAACAGTATCATCACCTAGCCTACACATTACCAGCTTGCCAAAAATAATATCATGGGAATCTTGTTGAAAGTGTTGAAAACAATATACACTATGTCCACAACATTCTATCTGCCAGGATAGTAACTCTAGCCTGATCGGAAGAGGATTGGACTAGCCCTAAAAGATCAGGTTCAGTCTAGGAGTAGTATTTTATCTATGACCCTCTATGAGATAAAACAAAGTCTTATGGCACCTTAAAGAACAACAAATTATTCTGGCACAAAGCGCCTTTCAGCAGCTGAGCTATGACCCCTCCTGGACAGACAACTTAGTCACAACAATTCATGCAGTGGTAACACCTTGGTTAAGTTACTGAAATGGGCATGGATTTGTTTGGCCATTACAGTTAGTAAACATGCTATTGTGTTCTGCATTAACTGGACATTTTTAATGTATCTTGGTAGTTTTAAATCTGTGACACGGGTGCTGGCCTCTAAAGTCCTACATGGCTTGGGATCGGGGTACCTCAAGGGCTGCCTTTTGTTAAATGAACTTGCCCTGGTGGTGAAATGGCCCGGTGAGGAGTGTGGTGGCAAGACCTTTTTATTTGTGGCATCCTGTCCTTGGAATCCCCACAAGGAGGTTAGCATGGAACAGTTTTTATTTTGCTTTCAGCAATAGGTGAAAACATTTGTATCTGGCCTGGATTTTAGGTGTTCTTTCTGTTTATGGGTGCTTTATGCTGGAATGTTTTGCCTACTCTACTAACTACTATGATTTTTTTGTGTATTTTGATGTTCATTGTTTTTGAGTTGGATCCAGGTTTAGTCATGCTTCAATTCTTTGAAATCAAGGGAAATTAAATAAGTCATGACTAATTTAAGTCCCACTGATTTCAATGGACCTAAGTATGACTAAATCTGGATCCAGCCCCTTACCTTTGTAAGCCACTCTGAAAACTTTGCTTGAAGAGCAGCTAATAAATAACCTAACTTAAATAAATAAAAAACTATGACAACATAACAATTCTCTACACCAATAGTGTACCCCAGTGTAGATGTTTGTGGAAATGTCTATCTGTGTTGTCCTCTCTGCAAATATGGGGGTTTCCTGCTGTCCTAGGGCAGTTGAGGTTAATATACAGATGTAGTGTTCTTTGCTCCCTGTTGTGAAATGCACTGTAGAAATACCTCCCCTTCTGGACTGCAATCCTCAACAAACAACACTTGTCTCTGTCAGCTTTTCTTCATAAAATGATCCTGTACTAATCCAATAGCAAATTATCATGTGGAAGAAGCAATCTGCCTCCATGGGGAAGCTGAGGCTGTTCTGGATTAAAAATGACAAGATATAAATCTAAAAAACCACAAAAATAAAAGAAAGCCTTCCCCAATCAGAAAAAAGAAGCCAAGGGAGTGTGGTTCTGTCAGGCCCATCACAGCTCCGAACAGTCTAGCAGAGATCACGGACACATGAAAAACAAGAACTACAACCTCAGTAGCATTCCACTGCACCCACAATTTTCTTTGTGCATATGAGGTGTTTCTGATTATTTTAGCAAAAGTTTTAGGTCGTCCTTTCTAGATTAAAGTGCTGGGTAGTCCTGTCAAGATACCCATTCCAAAAGAGAGGTAAAAGCCTATTGCCTTTCACTCAGTTTTGCTAACCATCAGATTGGCAAAACTAACAGAAAAAAAATACATAGAAACAATACATTCCAATCTCCCCCCAGGGGAGAAAATGAAATTGTCTGTCTGAAATCTGTGGAATGGATTCTCACTCTGTGCCTTAATACGGTAAGTGAAATTATGTGGTGCAATGATAAACTAGAAGTGTGGATGGACTTCCTCTAAAGTCAGGCATCAACTGAAAACAGATAATAGACAGGAAGGGAAGGAAAAATGGCAACGGCTGCAGAAAACTATGGCTGAAGTTGTGAGTCAACAGTCCCAGACCCCCAGTGTTAAATTATGGCATATAATTCATGTAAAATTCAGTCCAAAAAAAAGAAAGAAAAGGAAACAGGCATAGTAAAATTTTAAGTAGATAAATTTAATGTTACGTATGAACATGAGTGAGGCCAAAAGCTTTCTACAAAAGAAGTTGCCTTGTATTTCCCAGTGTATATGGGGAATTTTACATCCAAGGTGCCACACAGTCCTTCCTAAATATATATGTGTGTATATATATATATATATATATATATTCCAGTTAGATGACTGAATGCAAAAAAGGGGAAATTATTGTTCTCAGTAGAGATGTTGGATATTAGTAGATTTAAGTACCTTGGTTTCACATTGTAATCAGCATTCCTGGTCTCAATAGCTTGATTTTGTGAACTTCTACCTAATCTTCATATACAGAGTAGGAGTCCTTAAGGTATGTGCTCCTGAAAATTGGGGTATACATCTGATGAAGGTAGTTTTTTTCTTTTTTTTACAATGTACCAATACTGCAGCATCAGACGAAGTAAAGTCCCTATATCCTTTTTTAGTTTGCAAATGGCCTCATCATTTTTTTTTTATCAAGATGAAAAACACGGTCCACTTATTCTTCAGAAGAAAAAGTAAATTGGCTTTAAAAGTTGCAGGACAGTTATATACACGTTAATATTGCATCTCATAAGATGAATATAAAGAAATGGCGTGGTAAGCCATTTCACACTGCAGGTAAGCTTCACATGAACAGCCACCCTGGATTCCTTGCAAGAGGAAAAAAAGCAAGATATAAATATAACATTATTATTATTATTATTATTATTAATAATAATAAAATTATTTCTCCATGCAAGAAATTCTCTACAAACAGAAAACTAGATACCAGGTAGAAGTGTTCTAGACTACGGTTCTGCTCAACATCCTGGTTTTCTATGTACCTGGAGTCTGTGGTAGAACCAGAAACATCAGCTGTTGTGAAAACAAGGTTTTTACTATACTGTCTGTCTGCTGTATTTTGTGTGGGAAAATATGCATCCAACCCCCAGTCTGGGAATAGTCATCCCCAGGACACAGAAACCGGCCATCCCTGCTTCAACATGTGATTAACATAATTAAACTACAGAACTGCCATACAAGATAATTATCTATCAATAAATGTTCTCTGATTCTTCTGAAGGTTGGACTTTCTCCAGCAACATACGCAATAAAGTTTTGAATAATCATGCAAACATTTGTTCCAGGCACACAATTCAGGAAGACAATATTTTCCAACACAAGTATTAATACTACATGGAAGAGCCCCCTCCCCCCCGGCCGAGATATGACAATGTGCCCCAGCTCTCCCAAACAAAACACCTGAGCAGAGGAAAGGAAACCAGATAAACCATTCTGCAGAAAACATGGCTGAAGTTCTGAGCTCTGCATTATCACTTTTATCTGGTTTACTTTTCACTGTTTGCTAGTTAAGCATGAACAAACAACCGACAAAGTGATCTCTGGCTCGTGAAAGCCTATGACACAATAAGTGTGTGTCTTTCAGTTGCTAAATGACTTTCTAGCCCTATTCAGGTATTTGCCTAAACAGGGTACAAGCAACAGACATAAGAGGGATGGGGCTACACACCCCAGCCCCAAAGTCTCAGTCTCCCTGTGTTGAGCGGGTGATCTGGAGTGGGCTTCTATTCAGGTTCAATTGAATGCAAATAAAAGTCTCACACAAAAGGTTCTAATCACATTCAAGTAAACACAAGTAGAAGCATGCTGAGACCTCCCCGCTGAACACAAGGGCCAAAGTAGTGGGGCCAGCTCATGAGGATGTTGGGGCACGGCTAGCGTGCACAGTTTTGTGTTATGCCTGAATAGGACTTCTGTTTTTGCTGCAACAGACCTGCACAGCCATTCCTTGAGAATTAGCTAAGAAAATGTTTAACCTAACCCAGTACTGATATTCTCAGGAAAAGATGGGTGTATAACTGGGAAAAAAGGAAAGTTTGGTCTTAAACTTTGTACTGCACCTAAGAATGTGAGAGACACTTAATAAGCTTCACATAATACTACATATTATTACATTTATATCCCACCTTTCTTTCAAGGAGCTCAAGATACTATACATGGTTCTTCCCCTCCCATTCTATCCTCACCACAACCCTGTGAGGTAGGTTAGACTGGGAGATAGTGACTGGCCCAAGGTCACCCAGTGAGGTTCACGGCTGGATGGAATTTCAGCCCAGGTCTCCAGTCTTAGGGCTGTATCCAATTGTGTCATCATGCTAGTGCAAATGACATTACAATAGGAGAAATTACATCCAAAACTATGTGCAAAAGAATACATCAAATGTTCTGTTTGCTCAAGCGTAGATGTGCATTCCTCCTGCACAACAGTTTGCGCAAATGTAACACACAAGCGCTTGCACAATGGAAAGATTCAATAGAGTTCTGTTAGTGCTATTAAAGTTTGCAGAACAGCACCACTGGACACTGCCCCTAGTCCAACATTCTAAAGTAGCCTTTCTCTAGAAATGATGGCTACAATTCTCAGCTCCCCCCAGCCAGCATGCTGAGAATGGTAATCCGACTCATCTGGAAAGTATCCAGTGGCTGTCCTAAATCATCAATATAAGGCGTAACTTTACATCCTGAACAAAACACATTCCATTAAGAATGCCAGATTAGGACTGGGAAGGCCTGTTTTCAAATCTCCACTCAGCCCATGAAGCTGATCATGGGCCACTTGTTGATTAAGTTGAGAGAGCGCCTACCTCACAAGATTGGTGCTGATACAAACGTGCGAGGGGGGGGGGGGGGAATCAGAACCGCGTATTACAACCCTAGGTTGCTTGGGAGAAGCGTGGGATGCAGAGCAGCCAAATCAACAGTGCCAGAAGGTGGTGCATGAGCACTGGGGCCGTGGGGAGATCCACTCCTTACGATACTCTGAGGTGGCGGTCGGATCTCACGTAGGCTTCTGGGTGAGGAGGAAGCAAGTCACACCCATCCAACCGGCTTCTACCACTATGAGAAGTAAGGGCTCACACACACACTCGCACCCACGCTGACACACTCACTCTCTTGCACACACCACCCACCCGTCCGGGAGTCAGGCGGACGGAAGTCTGCGTTTTCCCCCAGCTCGTCATCTTTCGGGGCGGGGTCCACCGGCAGCCGCAGCAGTAGCCGCCCCCTCCCCGTCATATAACCCCAGCGCGCGGCCCACCGACCACCTTCCGTCTCCCCCACCCCACCCGCCGCTCTCTACCTCTCGAAGAGGTGCCGCAAAACGAAGATACCGGCCGCCAGAGGGAAAGCGGCCAAAATGTGGCCGGTGCGGTATCCGGTCTCTCCGTCGGGATCCTCCCGCTCCAAATCGTCCCAGGTCACGTTGGCCGGAAACCAGAAGCGTTCGTTCCACAGCCCGCTCCATAGCCAGGCTGCCGCCGCTGCCACTACCGCCATCTTCTCCCCGTCGCCGCCCTGCCGGGCTGCTACTACCTCCGGCCGCCGCCGCCGCCGCCGCCGCCGCCGCCGTGAGGAAAAAGGGGGCGGGGAGGAAGCAACCGGGGGCGTGGCATAACACAGTCCACGCCCATTTATCTGGAGGGTAACACACACACCCCAATCACCGCCGCTTCACTACTACAAGACCGTTAGGCGGAACATGGGCGCATGCGCGCTCCCGGTTATGATTTTTTTTTAAGTTTGTGTCACACGTGCGCTGAAAGGAGCAAAGAACAGCTTCCCAGGAGGAAAGAAAGGGCGTCTTTGATAAAGGGGCGAATAAAGGAATTCAACAGGTGCAGCCCATTGTTTTTTGGCCAGGGTGTTGAAGTCTTCCCTAAGATCCAGCCCTCATTCCCTAGTTTTGGGGTTTATTTTCAAACCATCCTACAGCCTAAGCGGTGGGGGGAGTGCATGAAAGGGCACGAGCTTTTTCTAAGACCGCAACAAGGTTTAAAATGAAACAATAGGCCAAATTGATTACAATAGTATAGTTCTTGATTACGAATAAGCATGCAGAACGGTTCATGAGACATGGTCAAGTCTTGTTAATCTACCTTTTTTTAAAAAAGGGGGGGAGACATTATTATTGCAACGAGAAGGAGTTGCAGGCCTTGCCTCTTATTCTGATTTTTTTTATACCGATTCGCACTCCTCCATACTCGTTCAACCACCCTTACCCCGCCTATGGAGTATTGTACAAACAGCAATCGGGAATCAGCGAGTGCCGCGTGGAACTTTAGTTATTTGTGCACCACTTCCAAAGAGAACCATCGGAGGGCGCTGTAGAGCAGTCACATTTGGGCTAAAATGGGAATCCTTCGGTTTGTTAGAATGCCATGAGACTGCCCAAAAAGACAGTAGTTCGATTGCACTGCCAGTAGGCGGTCTCTGACTTTCCTAATCTCTAGCTTCGAGTTAAAACACCTCTGCATTACTATGTACCCAAACAGATTAGGCCAGGGCCAGCCCTAGAATAAAAGTGCCCTTGGTGAGGAGTGCCTTTGGTGCCCTCTGTCCCTCTCCTATGATCAGCTTTGCAGAGCCACCCAGGGTTTATGGGGCCTGGTGGAGGTATGAAGTTGGGGGCCTTGCTGCTGCCCCCTTCCAGGACCCATGTACACAAAACTGGGGGTCACATGCGACGATTCTTACATGCACTGACTGCATCTGAGCATTCTTACCTGTATCTCCTTGCCCTGGGAATGAGCAGTGTGATAAATGTGCTTCATTCTTTCTTACAAGGGGATACTCTGTGCTGTGCTCCTGAGTACCTTCTCCAAATTCCAAACCTCTTCTAGCAGAGCTTTCTGCCTCCTGGGGCTCAGTCTCATGGGTCTTCTGGTTGTGCGGTGTGGCTGGCCTCCACTCCTCTCTTCAGGCACTCCTACACCTTTCCTTGAGGTAACAGCTACAGAACATTTCTCTCCAGTGACACCTTGCCTGGGAAGCTTGGGTGGCGTTTACTCACTCAATCCCTGGCAGGCCTGGTGTTCTTTCTGTGACCAGAGCAGGCTCCTTGTTCTCCCACAGAATCCCTCCTATAAGCTTTCCCTGCTGCTTTTCTCTTTACAACCAACTCTGCAATTGGGGCTATTTGGCCTGCCTGACTAATCTTATCTCTATTGCTGCCCAAACATGAAGATTCCCCCTTACTGTGATGGGTTTAGACTCCCTTACTGCTGGGCTGCAGAGCTAGCTAATAAGCCTCCCAAGGATATCTGCCAGCTTCTCTCAGACCTGTTCCCTCAGGTCTCAGCTGCAACCTTCACAGTGGTTTTTTTATTTATTACACTTGTATCCCACCTTTTTTCCTCCAAGGAACCCAAGGTGTACATAATCCTCTTCATTTTATCCTCACAACAACCCCGTGAGGCTGAGCATCTGTAACTTTCTCCTGTCATTCAATGTAACAAGAAGGTATGGGTTAAACATCTTCAACCAGACTGACTCATGCGTAACAGGTGTTAAAGGCAGTTACACTTAACTTTGTTCTCTGAATGGATGGCTTTGCAGTAATCTACTTTTTAAAACGTCTCTGTTTATGAGCACGTCTTACAGGCATCTACTTTAATAGTTGTAAATGTAGAGTAGTATCCAGTGTAATGCTAGCAGAAAAAGTACAAGCAGTAGCATTGTTTCACTAGCTTATTTTGTGTTCAAGTCGTTCTGGAACAAGAAGAACGACTAAAAGTAATACCTAGTGTAAAGTTGTAATGAATGGTGAAAACATTGTGCAGAAAGAACCAATATTGCATGTGGCACTTAATCAAGGCCGAAAATGTATTTCAAACATAGGAAGCAGGTCAGAGGAAAAATTAGGCATCTCTTTTTTAAAAAAAAGAAAGCTGGAAAAATGTGAAGACTTTAGAGGTAGAAGAGAAAATAAAGAGGAAGACAAAAAGAGACAATCAATTAAATTTAGAAAGTGGATAGGAAACTGACTCCAGAAGTTGTTGAGTTTTAATTCCCATCATCCCTTACCACTGATCATAATAGCTAGGTCTGATGGGAATTTTTGAGATCAACATCTGCAGGGCTATAGGCTACCCACCCATGATTTAGAAGTTAATATGAGGGACAGGAAACATGATGGCTACAGATACTTTGGACTTCAAGTCTCAGCCAGTATGACCAGTTATGGAAGTTGTGATCTGAAGCATGTGCAGGGCAAGAGATTGTCTGCCAGTTGTACCACAGGTGATTTTGATGTTCAAGGAAAAGTTAGTGCGAGGAAGTAAAGTAGCTCAAATTTGAGGATTGAAAGTCGGATTAAAAAGAAATCTAAAAGCGAGTTGGCAGAAGGATAATTAAGGCATTGACAAGAAATGCATTCCAGAAATTTAGAAGAAAAAATCTGGATGGTAATTAGAGTAGAAGAATCCAGAGTAGATTTCTTTCAAAAGCAGATAAGCAACAGACTGCAACAAATGTCACAGTAAAGAAATACTTAAAATGTAAAGACAGAAAAAGTAGGCAAAGGAATACAATCAAAAGCACAAAGATAATCTGAAGAAATTAGTAACAAAAAAATATCATTAAAAAATCAGGGACAGAAAATTGTAAACTAGGAGATTGCTAATGGAATCATAAACCAAAAGAAACTTTAATCAAAGAAATGTATTGCAAAAAAACTGAAGAATTAAAGATGGGGGGGGGGAACTAAGGGCAAGGGTTAAAGAACAAGAGAAGAAAAAATAGGGTTATCTAATTTCCAGAGCATGGGCAATTAGAAAGAAAGAGTGCATAATCTAGGCTGACCAGGTGGCTCGGGATTTCCCGGTCCTAACCGGGAATCCAGAGGCCAACCGGGGGAAAACCGGGGTGGCGGTGGCAGCGAGACCCGGTGGAGGTGGAGGAGCCCGGGAAGCGGACGCCCCTGCAGGTAAGCACGAAGGGGGGCACTTACCTGCTGGGGCAGCCGCTTCCCGGGCTCCTCCGCCACCTTTGCCGCCGCTGCCGGGCTCGTAAGGCCAGAGGCCGCGCGGAACAGGCAGGAGAGGGCCGGATCCGGAAGTGACGTAACCGGCCCTCTCCCGCCTCTTCCGCGCAGCCTCTGGCCTCCTTGGGGCTCAATCGCGATGGCGATGAGCCCTGAGGAGCCCGGACGCCCACGCCCGTCTCTTCCGCGTGGGCGTCCGGGCTCCTCGAGGCTCGTCGCCATCGCGACGAGCCCCAGAAAGGCCAGAGGCCGCGCGGAAGAGAGGGAGAGGGCCGGTTACGTCACTTCCGGATCCGGCCCTCTCCCGCCTCTTCCGCGCGGGCGGCGATAGAGGACCCCGCACGGCCGCGCGGGCGACGGAGGACCCCGCGCGGCCGCGCGGGCGACGGAGGACCCGGCGCAGCCGCGCGGGCAGCAACAGAGGAACCCGCGCGGCCGCGTGGGCGACAGAGGAACCCGGCGGTAGGTCCAGGCTGGTTTTTTGGGGGGGGGGTGGCTTGGTGGGGGGGTTGTTTTGGGGGGGCGGGGGGGACCGGGATTTTTACTTTTAAAATCTGGTCAGCCTAGCATAATCTTAAAAGTGAAGAGAGTCAGACAAGAGAGACATTGGCCTAGTTCACATGTCACAACCAACTGGGGGTGTGGGGTGGGGAGTGTTAAACCCTGATTTGTTATGAATGTGCCTGATTTTTCCTGCTGCAAGTGGGAGTGGTTAAACATCCAAGGGATCTTCCATTTGTACACTGTTTAGCGTAATATGCAAATCAAGAACTCTGGCTTGTCACCAGGGGGGAGGGGGGAGAGAGAAGCCAGAGTTGTAATCCAGAGTTAAATATGGCCATTATTTAAACCAACCTGCACAAGTGTACAACAACCCCTGTATATACGGTTGTAGGTGCATTGGCTGTATATAGGCCTCTGGCTGAATGTATGGCAGTCAAGAGCAAGAACAGCATATGACATTCTGGTTCTCTTCCCACCCCCACCCACAGCCATATTTAAAAATTAGTCTGCTCTGAATAGTGTCAGAGTCAGAAGTTAATCAATATGTAAATTAAAATCACCCAGTTAAGATAGGAAAAGCAGCCAAGAGATAAATGCCAGATTTCAAAATCAGAATGAGAAACATTTAATAAAATATTATTCATCTTTATTATACCAGTTCCTCTGATCTGTTTGTCTCACATGTAATTGCCAGCTACCTTAGGTAAAGGGGGTTTATTAAATAGATAACTGTATACCATATGGGTGGAATTCCCTGGATTTATCCAGTTCTGGGCTTCAGAACTGAGGCTCTAGCCAGTTTTGTCCCAAAAGAGGAAAATATCCAGAGGCAGGAAAGTTGGCTGGCATTCCCACCTGCCCTGGAAGCCACGGACTGACGCTCCTTCCTTGCATTCCGACCTGCTGCCTCCTGAGCTGGCTCAGGAGACAGCGGGTCGGAATGCAAGGAAGACACATCAGTCCATGAATCTGGCAGAGTCGGGGAAGACAGCCAGTAAGCGACGGCTTTCCCACCTCTCCTGGAAGTCCCCTTTCTCGTGAGACTTCCAGGAGAGGTGGGGAAGCCACCAAGCAAGCAGGGAGACTTCTGGGAGAGATGAGGAAGTCACTAATTGCTGGCTGGCTTCTGGACCTCTCCCAGATTCATGGACTGATGCATCTTTCTGGAGCTGCAACCCTCTGTTTCCTGAGCCAGCTCAGGAGACAGCAGGTTGGAACACAAGGAAGATGCGTTGCTCCTGGAAGTCGTCTTCCTTGCCTCTCCCAGAAGTCTCAAGTCTCATGAAACTTCCGGGATGAGGTATCTGAAGTCTCAGACAACTCATCCCAGAAGTCTCACTAGACTTGAGACTTCTGGGAGAGGTATGGCATGCATACAAAAAACACTGGCTGGCTCGCCGGCCAGGTGCGCACCTAGAGGTGGTGGTGGCTGGCTGCAGCAGAAACGGCCACTGGCAGCAGTGGGCAGTGGCCGACGATAAGGGCCATGATGGCTGGCAGCGGGAGTGGGTAGTGCTGGCAGCAGCTGCTCAGGTATCATGGCAGCCCTTCCATGGTGGTCATGAAGGTGGGCAGGAAAGGGGCCTGGCCTGGCCTCAAGAAGGGAGCATGGGAAGAAGCAGCAGAGCCAGAGCACATGAAACAGAGGACAGCATATCCCTGTCACCTTTCTGAAGGGTGGAAACGGAGTGTGTGGGATGAAGCAAGAGGTTCCTCAGGCGCACACTGCCCACACTACCTAAGAAAAGAGCTGACTGGGATCCTACCCAACACGCATATCAGGAAGCATTTGGGGGCGGGGTGGGGTAAGGCGGCTAGTGGGGGGGCAGGTGAGAGACCACGAGGGAAAGTGTTGTCTGGGCTGGGGTGGGACAAAACTCAGCCCCAGCCTAGTTTTGTGACTGGAAGTGAGGTAGGCTACCCCAACAAACATGAATGGAAGAGAAAGAGGAGGAAGTGAGTTTTAATTATCCCTCCTATGTCAAAATAGCCTAACACCCTTTTTTCCCTTCCAGAGATTTGTCCTTTCACCTCAAGGGATGTTCACAAGATTCACAGCTAAGTTCCGAATGGGAACCTGCTTGGCTGGCATCATAATTTATTACCTATCCCATTTTGGGTTCTCGTTTTGCTAGGCAAATTCAATTTTAAAAGCCCTGGAGGAAAGGAAGTGAATATGTTAAGCCTTCAGTCTTAAATATAGCTTGTGTGAGTCTTGCAGCGCCATCCCATTCTATGCATGTTTAATTTGGATTGCAGCTTTAAGGTGTGATCCTAAGCATTGAATTAAATGGGGATTATTTGAACAAACATGCTTAGACTTGCACCGTAAGTGTGAAATTCTAGTTGGAATTGTGCACACACTAGTCAGCCCCATTCAACTCATTGGGCTTTGTTTCTGAGTAAAAATTTATATGCTCACATTGCATGAGTGACAACTAAAATATATGCAATTATAATATCCAAGATGCAAGAATATAGTGTTCGGATTGAAGTGTATGTGCCTATTTTTAAAGTTGGTCTTAATATCTCTGAATATCTCATGGATTTGTCTGTCATTTAATAAGAAAAGGGCATTTTAATTAAACACCCTTTAAAATCCTGGTTTTTGTAATATTGAATTGGTTGAAAGCAGGGTAGTTAATTATCTAAAACATTTTTTAAAACTAGTAAATAATATCTGAATCATCTTGAAATGAGTGGGGCTGTGCTGGGGCCAATTTAGACTTGACATGACAGATTGATGCGCCAGTCATATTGAAAGCAGGTGGTCCTCAGGGTATATTATTTTTAAGAACAGAAGGGGGTATGCAGGTAAGGGGAACTGAACGTCCCATGCTTATCTCCATGCAGTCTACTGTCCCAGGCACCTTTCTCCCAGATGGACTTCTTCTGGTATCAGAACATGGCTGACAGACTGGGAAGTGAATCATGGTGGGGGAGGGGGAGTTTCACTCTGTGTACCTGTTTTGCTGTTTTCTATGAGATTGAACATTGGGCTTATTAAATTAGCCAGGACAGAGATAGGGGATTTGGTCTCACAGGTAAGAAATGCCTCATTAGGTTCTGGCAGCTACTAAGGTAGTCTCTTCTGAAAAAAAATAACAATATTGCTCAATTTGAACAATTCTCATATTTTCTCAAATCTGTGCTCCTTCAGTTGCATTTTGCTATCCTTGTGTGTCCTTCAAATTATTTAGGCTTCAATCCTATGCCCAGTTACCTGGAAATAAACTAAATAAAGTAAACTCAGTTGTGTCCAGTTCTGGGCACCACACTTCAAGAAAGATGCTGACAAACTGGAGGGGGTTTAGAGGAGGGCACTAGGAAGATCAGGGGTCTGGAAACAAAGCCCTATGAGGAGAGACTGAAACAACTGAGCATGTTTAGCCTGGAGAAGAGAAGATTGAGGGGAGACATGATAGCACTCTTCAAATATTTGAAAGGTTGTCACACAGAGGAGGGCCGGGATCTCTTCTCGATCATTCCAGAGTGCAGGACTCAGGATAATGGGCTCAAGTTACAGGAAGCCAGATTCTGGCTGGACATCAGGAAAAACTTCCTGACTGTTAGAGCAGTACGACAATGGAGGTCGTATTGGAGGTCGTGGGCTCTCCCACACTAGAGGCATTCAAGATGCAGCTAGACAGCCATCTGTCAGGTATGCTTTCAGGTGGATTCCTGCAATGAGCAGGGGGTTGGACTCGATGGCCTTACAGGCCTCTTCCAACTCTACTATTTCCCATTTTCTGTTTAGTCTAGCATTGGTGTACCCCCTTCTAACCACAGTGTTCTTTAGGTGTTTTTTTTTTCAAATCAAGGACCTGTTTTCTTTAGAAAAATGGAAAATAATGGATTTTCTTTTCTATTGATCTTGTTTCAGGACAGCAAAAAGAACTACCACAAAGAAATTTGTACAGCAACTAAAATTACATGTTAATTTCACATACATTTAGTGTCTCACTTGTTCTTTATTTAAGTGATTTTAACATTAACATATTATGTAGAACAGGTTTATCTTAATTGTAAGCTATAGAATCAGACATGTGACCAAGGCCACACACCCTTGGGGGGCGGTCATGTCAGGATGGACATGCCCCCTTCAGGGCTGGGCATGCCTCCTTGAGGGCCAGCCATGTTGTCCTCCTAGAGTTGGAAGACCTAAAGACGGTAGTGCACGCGCTGGTAACTTCGAGGCTTGACTTCTGCAATGCGCTGTACATAGGGCTACCTTTGTGCCTAGTCCGGAAACTTCAACTTGTTCAAAATATGGCAGCCAGGTTGGTCACCGGTACACCTAGGGGTGACCACATTACACCAGTTTTAAAATCACTTCATTGGCTGCCAGTCAGTTTTGGGGCGAAGTATAAAGTGTTGGTTATTACCTTTAAAGCCCTACATGGTTTGGGCCCAGGCTATCTGCGGGATCGTCTTCTCCCGTACAATCCGCCCTGCACACTTAGGTCCTCTGGGAAGAACTTACTCAAGCCAGCCAGAACTAGGCTGGTGAGTGTTACCCAGAGGACCTTCTCTTCCATCGCTCCCAGACTATGGAATGATCTGCCAGAGGAGATTAGACAAATTAGCAGTCTTCATGAATTTAAGAGAGTCATGAAGACTGCTCTCTTCTGGCAGGCCTATCTGGATGAATTTTAAGATGTTTTAATGATGTATTTTTTCTTGTTTTAAATTTTTTTAACTGTTTGTGATTCTTGTATTTTATATTGTTGTTGTTCCCCGCCTCGATCCGAAGGGAGAGGTGGGTTATAAATAAATATTATTTATTATTATTATTATTGGTTTCCAAAATATGATCAATGTAGTTATGGTGTCAGTAGATGTGAATAGTAAAATAACTTATGTGGGGTTTCTCCACTTTAGTGTTAGTAGCAGTGGGATTGTCCCAGTAAAGGGATGATCCTCCACATTTTTGGCGGCTATAGTGGTACTTTACAAGCCCAAATTGACAATAAAAGACAATAAGTAGGACAAAATACTATAAATATGAAGTTCAAAAACCAAGATAGCTGCTCTCTCCTCCACCCCCATTCATCCAGCATTTCTCTTGTACTTGCTGCTTTAACTATCACCATCCTCCTCTATCGAGTGCTGATGTTTGGGGATGTCCACTCTCAAGAATTCTGGCTCAGTACTGTAATACATCAAAGGAACCCTTTTCTTTTTAACATGCCCATGATTTAAGACACTAGTCCTTATAGAGAAATATCAAATTTATTTTGAGACCAGGAAATAGTAACATTTAAAGGCCCAATTAATTCATGATTAAGAACTAATATAATGATTAAGACAGCCACCTAAGAGAATGATCCCAGTTCAAATCTAAAATCTGGGCTACATTAAAGCAAAAAACCCATATCCTTACTGGACTTTCTTCTTGCAGAGTCTTTCTGGGATTATGATGGGCACAATACATTGGCCCCCCTTTATGGACCTTTCCTTGGTGGGGAAGTTCCATATGTTCCAGCTATATATCCAGCAGATGGTGCTGCAACATTGCAGCAATGTTGTGCTATCCTGGAAATACACCAGCTCTTTGATGGTGGTGTATATTTGTTACTGCATTTTAAGTGAGTTAAATCATGGTGGAATAAACCTAAAAAATGGTGGGAGAGGCACCGGAGGATGTCATGAAAAGGGCTCACAAACTTCAGTGAGTGACTGATCTTGATTGCACTACATAAGCTCCATGTGAACAGAAGGAGCCTTCCATCATGAACTTAGCAGGTGGCTTTAGAGAGGCTACTACATCTCATCCTCAGGCTTCGTCCCCCACATCACTATATTGGTATAAATATTGCCTAATATATAAAACTGCTGTAAGGATTGTGGAGATAATGAGGCACTCAAAAATGCCTTATTAATGTATTAGTGCCTTAGGGTGCAATCCCTATGCATGTTTAGACTGAAAAATGACCTACAATTCCCAGCATTCTCCAGTCATCCATGCTGGTTGTGGAATGCTGGGAATTGTAGGACATTTTCTCTGTCTAAACATAGGGATTGCAACCTTATAAATGTATCAGGACCTGTGGGGTGTGGATGACAACAGTGTACTGTCAATAGTTTGACGGATTTGGATTATGTGAGTGGTAATTTGACAAGGAAAGAAATTAAGAGGGCAGGGATATGAACTTGGAAGGAGCTAGTATGGATGGAAGTGTTTTGCACATTTTTTCTAGCTCCGTCTAATTGTGCTTTTGGTAATTTGCACAAATTGATTTTGAAAGTGGGGGCATCTTTAACTTTGTGCAAATGAGTGTGTGTGTCCGCTTGTCTGCTACATAGCCCCACAGAGGTATATTCCCATTATAAATATCCTTGTCAGGTTTACCTTTCCACACACTACTTCCTTAAGCCCAGCAGAGTCCTATTACATACTTGTCAATTTAATCCTCCACTCCAGGGCTTCACCAGGGAAGGGGGAAGAAATTGACTAGTTCTTTGACAGTACAGAATATGACACTGCTAGACTAAATGTAGTGAGTAGAGAGGATGAAAATGATACGGATAGCTACAAGAAGGGGCTACGACTATGGGGCTACATAATGGACAGGCGGATTTGAGATCATGCGCACTTGCACAAGTTCATGAATATATTTTTATATATAAATAAAAAAATTGCAACCCCATTTGTGCAAATTTAACTCCCAATCCAATTTTGGCAAATTGCCACCATTTAAAAACTTATGACTCAACTCACTACAGATTGAGTTGACACCAGTGGGAGTAAATGAAATAAAATCTGCCAGGGCCTAACTGGAAAAATCTGACAGGTTTTCAACCCTCAAATGGAATTCTCATACATTCCTAGTCTGATAACTAGGAAGGTGCTAGTATGGACATTTTGGCAGCTACATAAGAAATAGTTTGTATTCAGTTAGAATGATCACAGAAGCACTTGGAGACACTTTCATTTTGCAAGCAAAAGACCTATTTAATGTGTGATTTCACTTTCATAAAGGAACACATAGCACATACATTTAAGTCACTGGTTTTGTACTTGTGTGGGTGTTAAAGCAATTAGCTCTGGTCACAGTACAAATGAGGTTCAGAGAAGGTATTTGTGTGGGTAGTGTTGAGCTGACCTGTTACTAGCACTATAATCCTCAAGGTTAGTGCCAACCAGTTCTTAGGGTTTTATAGAAGACTTCAGTAACTGGGTTAGGATTCCAAATAAATAAGTCAGAAGGACTCTAACGGAGCCTTAAAAGATTTAACTCTGCCTTCCCCAAGCTAGTGCCCTCCAAATGTGTTGGACTATAACACTTAGCATCCCCAAACCAGCCATGCTGGCTAGAGATGCTGGGAGTTGTAGTCCAGCACAACTAGAAGGCACTAGGCTGGGGAAGGCAGATTAAACCTGTTGCGCTCTGGAGCAATGTGTTTTATAGTTAAGCAACTGGCCTTGCGCACATTTAGTGGAATGTTCTAGGTTTTGCAAGTGCATTTCTTTTTATGTCCATTGTTTCACCATTTTGTACTGTCTGCCATACATAAGAGAAACTAAATGTTTTTAAAATGATAATTAATATAACCCTTGGATATCCCTGCTAGCGTTCCTATATATCAGCTGAAGTGCTATTCAGACTGAAAGGCCAGAGTAAACAGAATGGTGTCTGTATAATCCTTGACATTTCTCAAGCGCTTGGCATTAGCATCACGTTCCAAAATTAATTCCTTCTTTCACCATCTGGGAGGAGGTGATTATTATCCCTGCTGTAAGGATAGAGGACACTTCCCCAATTTATTAAATCCATTTGGATAATACAGGTTTAGCTCCCAGATGAGTGTTCAGTTCAGTGTGATAAGAACACCTCACTCAAATTCACTTGAAACACACCCTTCAAGTGCTGCTATTAGATATCCACACAGATTTTGAACTTTAACAAAGTTCTGTCAGAAAGGTTCAACGACTCTGTGTCCAGCAAAAGGATAATTCCTAGGTTAAGCTTTTAGTTCAAAAATCTGTCACCTGTAAGTATCATCCAGCATTATGAAAGGAGGCAAGGACATCAACGTAACATGGTCTTAGCTATTTGCTTATATTTGTTGGCTTCTTTTCTCCTTTTCAATAAAGGAAGTTAGAATGCAATCCTATGCAGGTTTACATAGCAAAAAGCCCTACAACTCCCAGCATTCCCCAGCCAGCAGAGCATTTGATCATAAGGGAGCCCCATTTTAGTGAGATATTTTACTGGCCAGTTTAAGTTTCAGCAAAATTGAATATTTGGAGAGATTTTAAGGGAGCTAAATGAAGTACCACTGATGCATGTACCTACATATATTTGTATCTCATGTTTTATAAATCTCAAGATTACGCTGGAAATGTGATGATGCCTCTTTAGTCCATAGCAAGCACAACAGTGCCACCTACTGGTTTAGTATCTTAGCAACAGATTCTCACCTTCCCAACTGCCTCATTGCAAAGAAAAGTCTGGTTTAGAAGCTTCCAACAATAAAAATGACAGAGCCTTTATTGAATAAAAATGTTTCATACTTAGCAAGATTGGTAAGAAAGCAGAATATTTTACAACTCTAAAATATAGTTAGAGCTAATTTAAGTAAATACGTTACAAAAAGATTAAAAACTATTAAAGTAAACCCTTTGCCCAGCTCAAAATACTATGATTTATAAAATACATGCATCAAGTTGAAAAGCACTAAAAACACAATGCTAGGAATCAGTCCCAAGAAATCCCCTCATGTAGATTTTTGCATGTAGCATTTTTTATGCTGACTCTTAAATCTGGAAGTCTGGAAAATATAGAGTTTCATAACATATTGTTTGCAGAAGAGCAGAATGAACATTTTAATAGGAAACATTATTTCAGGAAGACAAATGTGAAATGTAAGTAGTGATACCTTGCAGACAGAAGCATTGCCCTCTACACAGTCCTTTGATTAGCACTACTCTTGGAAATAAAGATGCCACATTTCTAGGCAGGTATGAGAAAGATAGCAGACCAGCAGGCTCTGATTCACCTGGGTCCCAATTTACAAATGTTGTATGCAAAACAAAACAAAACAAGCAAAGTGCGAAGGTTCTTTCCTGATCATTGTAAGCTTCCCCTTAAAATTATGCTGCAGACTGCATGTTTAAGATAATATTATTGGACACCTATCTAGAAGACAGTGTTTTCACTATTTTAAAAAATGTATCCATTGTGCCTTTACACAAACATTAAAGTGCAGCCACCATTTAAAGTGGTCCCCAAGCCCCTTGGAACTGGTCCCTAAGCACTGCAGTAGTATTGGAAGTGGTAATAGTAATGTATCTCAAATAGCCTTTTTCTTTCAGCTCAACTCTGGGGAGTATAGTGACATGCTGCAACAATGGCTGAAGCAGAAGAGAATAAGAGGCCATTTAAATGACCAGGTTACAGAATGGAATTCAGCAATGTACAGTTTTGCTCAATTGAGGCAGCAGCTATTCCCACAACAGACTTATGCTTACTATTCAGTTTTCACAGAATCAGTTACATTCTTGCAGGTTTCCAAAGAAATTTCCTATAAAATGCAAATCTGAGCAAGTCTTTTTGGTTCCCTTATGCATTAACCTGCAGCACAGTTTCACTTCCACAGAGGGTAGACGTTACAGAGGGGAGGGGAACCCGAAACACTAAACACATCAATTTAAGGCCCAGCACCCTGCAGTAAGTTCTCTAGTGGGAAACAAGTCACGTTTCTTCTTAGTCTTCCTCTTCACCATAGTATCTGTTGCGCTTGATCTGCTCTTCCACAGTCAAATCTTCTAGGTCTTCACCTTCAAAAAACCCTACATCTTGGGATTTCCGATTTGGACTAGCAGATGGTTCTTTCGCAATTGTCAAATTCAAGACAGGATGTTTGGGAGACATATGGAGCGATGCCTCTTTCTCCGGTGATACAGGCTCTCCTGCAGCAACTTCTTCTTCTTCCTCGTCGGTGTCAGCACTCCTCTGGCCATTCTCAACCAGGCTGTCCTCAACTTTTGCTTCTGCCTTTCCTTTGTCCAGCTCCTCATCCTCCTCAGCAGCATTTGGAGCACCACCATGCTCAGCTGCACTGATTCCTTCCAGTGACTTGTTTTCTACCACCATTTCCTTCTCTGGTTCCTCACTTCGCCGGATCACACTCCCCTCAGCCTTGGGAGGCGAGGCATTCTCAGTTCTGTGGCCCCTAACAGATATTGTTCTAAACGAGGCAGCTACTGTAAATGGTCGGCTTCTTTCTTTAAGTGAAGAGGTCCTTCGTAGTTTTTTAAGGTCTTGGTCCACATCTTCCTGAAGATCTGGCTTTGGGACCTCATCTTCTGGGGGCCACTTTGGCTTCAACACTTTAATCCCTTCTTCCAAGATACTTCCTTGGCTGCCTTGTTCAGGACGAGGTGGCCAGGCAATCTTCAGCTTCTTAGTTTCTGTAGGCCTCTCTTCCTTCTCAAGCACGCCAGCAGCTTTTGCTTCCATGCTAGCTGCTAGAATTCCAACTTTTGCAATTGGAGCATCTTCCACGCCCGGACTTGGGGGGCTTTCCACAGCAGGTTTCTCTGGGGACTCTTCATTCTCAGTTTTGCTTGTCCACAGTTCCTTGTGCGACTTATGCCCAAAGCCTTCATCATAGTTGCCTTTGGATTTAAAGAGCTGGTTAAAGTGAGGCTTACAGTAAATGTTTCCATGTAGAGATGCATATGTTCCAAGACTGTAGAAGGAAAAACACACACATAGGCCATCATTAGCGAACCTAGCAACTCACAAGGCAAAAAACATTAACTCCCTCAAAATGTGCCTCCAAAAAAAGGTCAGATGCATCACACCACTCCTGCAAGTTATTCTGGGCTAATATACAAAATAGGGCAATTGTTTGGACTGTCAATGGGGCAATAATTCCAAAATAGACCTGCAATAATCCACTTATAAAAGTTACTCTTAAATATTGTACCAATCCAAATTATATTAGCTGTCCCCTGTTTGAAACAATTGCTTTAATCACGCAGCAGCTTCGAAGGGACAACTTAGTCAGATACAGAAAAAACAGCTACTAAAAAAAAAAGGACAGCTAATGTTTGGAAGATTTGGTATTCTGATATCAGAAAGGTGTTGTGCCCATTTCATAGATGTGAAGGCTGATCCTAGATGAAGCCATTCATTTCAGATCAGAACTAAGAAGGAATGCAATTTCAGTATTACTGCTGTACTATGAAGGATTCTTAAGTATGAGCACCTGCCTCAGCTATGTAAACTGATAGGACATGATTAAGGGGGGGAGGGATGATTTCCTACCATACCAATTCCAGAGATTATAGACAGAAAATAGTTTTGCTTTTCAAAGAGCTGAAATAGGGAATGTGTCTACGTTTTCACTTTCTCCCCTTGTTAAATGGTTTTGAAGATTTCTGCATTGTTTCAAAACCCGGTTAGATAAGAGGCGACAGTGGGACAGAGAGAGAAATCATTCAACATAAGTAGGAACGCCTCTGCCAAAAGATGGTCTGGCACTACCACATTAGGCAGTTGTCTCAGGCGGCAGATGCTGGAGGAAGCATCCAGGTATTCAAGGAGAGAGCTGTGTGCCTTGCAATCTACACTGTGCCCTATAAGTCAGACTGCTGCCTTTAGGTTCAGTGGAGGACCTTGCCTCATCATTAGTGTTGAAGACAGATTCATCTGCCTGTCCAGACAGATTTTGTACATTGAATGGGAGGGGGCACCGTCTTGTCCTTCGCCTAAGGCAGGGAAATGTATTGGACAGGCCCTGCTCAAAAGCTATGTCTGTTACCTGAGTTGCGGTCTCCTAATGGCCAGAATTAGCAGCAGAGGCAGAGACAAACTCTGATCTTCAAGTTGCATGGCTGCCTGCAGGAAACAGCCTGTTGTGCTCTCTAGGGGACCTAGATAATGTTGTGATGTAAACACTGCCACTATGATAGCCAGGCTGCCTTGTAGCGGGATAGGCAGATGCTGCCAAGACAGTCAGCCTAGCCACCATCTGGTGTCTCACATCACATGCCACTCTATCCTTCTCACACTTGTCAGAGAGCACAGGGGAAGACTGGGATGGGGGCTCCAGCCCATGTCTTTCCCTTACTTTCATCTTAGAAGGAGGGGGCAATCACCCACAAAAATCACCACTTGAAAGAGTCACTAGGAGAGGCCTGGTAGTGACTATTCAGATGAACAGCAGCAACCTGTGGCAGCCCCTTCTTCACATGGCTGGGAGAAGACACTTTGGATTATTTATTTATTCCATTTATATCCTACCTTTTTTTCTACCTAAGGAGCCCAAGGAAGATTACATAATCTTCTTCCTCTCCATTTTATCCTCACAACAACAACCTTGTGAGGTGGGTTGGGCTGAAAGTCTGTGATTGGCCCAAAGTCACCCAGCGGGCTTCCATGGATCTCCTGACTCCCAGTCCAACACTCTAGCGACTACATCACACTGGATGTGCAAGGCTGAGAATTCCGTTCCATTTAAGCCTGATGGGATTCCGCAGTGTTTCCATTATGATACGTGGTGGCAGGCTTTAACTGATTTCCGATTCCAGAAATGTTTTGCACATTTTTTCCAGCTCTGGCCTTTGTGCTTACGGTAATTTGTGCAAATTGGATTTTGAAGGTGGGAGCATCTTTAACTTTGCACAAATGGGGTCGTATTTTTATGTATATATATTTAATTGGCAATCTTGCACAAGTATGCACAATGCCAAATCCGCTTGTCTGTTATGTAGCCCCACAGAGGTCTATTCCCCTTTTACAGATATCAGTTTCACCTACTTCCTTTAGCCAATTTACTTGCCAATTTCATCCTCCACTAGAGGGCTTCCCCAGGAAAAGCCAGGGGAGAAATTGACAGTTCTTTGTCATGTACAGAATATGGCACTGCTAGGCTAAATGTAGTGAGTGGAGAGGATGAAACCAACAAGGGTATCTACAAGAAAGGAATATGACTCTGTGGGGCTACATAGTGGACAGGCAGACTTGTGATTGTGCGCACTTGCGCAAGTTCATGAATAAATTATTTTTTAAAAAAATTACTACCCCATTTGTGCAAATTTCCCCCCCAATCTAATTTTGGCAAAATGCCACCATTTTAAAAAAATAGAAAAGCATATTGACTCAACTCGCTACAGATTGAGTTGACATGAGTGGGACTAAATGAAATAAAATCTGCTGGGGCCTAACTGGAAAAATCTGTCAGGTTTTCACCCCTCAAACAAAATTCTCATACATTCCTAATCTAGTTATTTTTTGTTCTTTGCTTGAACTGATATTCCCATTGCCACTGCTGTATCTATATGAGTGCAATCCTGCTGGTATGGTCACTACCCACAAATTTGTCTAACCCCAGATCTTATAGCAGAGAATTCTGCAAGTTAAAAGTTTATAGATCATGTCAAGGGTGGGCAACTTGCAACTGTCCAGATGTTGTTGGACTGCAACTCTCATCAGTCCTAGCCAACACAGCCAATGGTGAAGTATGATGGGAGCTGCAGTCCAGCAAAATCTGGAGGACCACAAGTTGCCCTGCATTATGTAAATAGCACACTTCCTTTTACTACCATTCATAGAGTACCTGAGGTAGCTTAAGTACCTACTATTATTTTACTGTGCATCCCATGTAGTAGATTCCACTGGAGCTCCTGGTGGTCAACCAAATAGAATGCCCAACTCACATTTCTTATCACAACAAAAAATTCACTCCTGCAACTCACAAGAGATCATTCATTTAAAGAAACCTACATTTGTTGTTAGAACAACTGAACTGTACCCAACAGTCTTCGACTTACGTGAGTTTGCTGTTGCAGTAAGAACAGCGGAAACAGCTGATATGGTATACTTGCTGGTTGGCAAAGAGACGCTCCATTGGGTATACAGTCTTCTTGCATGCAAAACATGTTTCCTTTGCTGGCAACTGGAACTTCTAATGGAAGAAAAATGGATGAGTGGTAGCAGTATTTTTCTTTCAGTAGTCCTGAAGGTCAATTCCAACAGAGTCTCCCTCAAAAGCTAATGCACGTTAAGTTATTTAACTTAGATGCAACAATCTTTCTCTTCATCCTCTCTTCTTCCCCCTCCCACGACCTGCTAAATCCTATGTTCTGGTCAAGCTAGAAAGACCAAGTTTATGAAGATATCCAACAAAATCCCTCCACCTCCATCCACTAGTATATCTGCTGTTGACATTTCCGGAGGTGGCTCAAAAGTAAACACAAGAATCCGTGGAACTGGCAAAAGGCTATCTATCTAAACAGTATCTCCAGCCAAACGTTACGATCTACACCCATCTTCAGTCTCTCTCTAGAGGGCCGGCAGATTGTGGGAATGGGGGGGAATGTAAGAGGGTGACAAAGGGCAAGATCAGCAGAAGCACCCTGAAGTCTAGAAGGTTGAAGACAGACTTAACTGTTCATATTGAATTTTTTTCAGCTTCACAACAGAAATGACAGGACATGCACACCAGCGAATGGAATGTTGTCTTGGCCATCGTGTCTTGCACCTCCCACCAATTCACCCTCCCCATCCTATGCCTCAGGTGTGCTGTCCCATTTTAAATGCCACATGAACATTCATGTGTTTCTATTCATTCATCAGATCATTTATAAGGATTCCATTTTTCAGAGTGCAGAGCTGTGCTGGGGTTAACAGGGGAGGCAGCCAATCAGCACCTTTCAGTCTGCAGAATTCTTCTGAACTCAACCCTGGAGGGGCAAGCCACATGTAGACGGAAGGTGTTAGATCTGTCTTCAACCAAACACAAAATGTATGAGAGAGTACAAACAATTCAAGGGTCTAAACAAGCATAGCTAGTGAGGGTGCTCATGGTCTAAGTGGACCTGTTTGGGGAATCAAGAGGGTACACTCTGGCCATTTGAATTATTTTAATGATTGAAAAATATTTCTAAACTGCTTATCTCTAAAAAAGTATCATCAAAGCACTGCAGAATAGAAAATTAAAAAATAAAAGCAAAATTATATGTTCTGCTTTCAAACCAGGAACTAACTGTAAAATAACTGCTTTTTATAAAATGCTACTTATTTTGAAAGAGCTTCAATGTTGGAGCCAATGCTTTAAGAAGGCATTCAATGATCTATATATAATCTGATAAATAAAACATTTAAATATACACTGTGCTTGGCAACTAGAATGTGAAGCCCAGCTAAGTAAAAAGATATTGGACAGCAGCAATACAACAAACAGATTTATTGTGCTTCCAGAAGGATGTGTTTTATATATCCAAGATGGCCTAGGCAACACTGTTGATTTAAGTAACAGAAGGCTGCTTGTCCAGGCACAGAGAAATAACTGTTCTTTCCCTTAAAAAAAAAATCTACAAACTAATACCATCTTTTTTCACTTTGATGATCAATGAAGTCTCAACGTAATGTAAGCAGCATGGAAAAAATAGATCCCTCTAATGACAGAAAGAATCCAGGCAACAAATTTGCTTGGCTGTCAAAAACTGGTTTCCCAAATCTCATCTGGGAACCAGACATCTGTAATGCGTGACATTAGCTGCAGCAACATAGATTCCCCATCCAACTTACATGCATGTATGAAGAAGGGTTTTGGGGGGTGTAGAAATATTTTCCTTTCCAAGCATGCTATAAATAGCAACTATAGTAGAAGGGTGAAGTCCAGTTAATAAAAAGGAGGAGAACAGGCAAGAAAGCTGAGAGTTGAGCTCACATTAAAAGGGAGGCAGAAGGCAGGAGTAGAGATTAGGAACCAGGAGCAGGAAACAGAAGCTGGAAAAGACAAATGGCTATTTATAAACATATATCTGGGCTGGTATGAAAGCTCACTAAGAAGTTCCTTGGATGAAAACTGTTTTATATTCACGCGAACCCAATAAAAACAGACTCAAGTAACAATTCTGTTGCACAGTGTCAAGGAGAGAAAAGTCTCTCAAAGTAATAAGAACAACAACAACAACAACAAATACAACATTTTTCACAGGAGAAACTGGATACTCATTAACTAAATTTGCATTTTGTACTCGTCATTTAAATGGATGAAAAGGAAACCAGAAGGCTTGTGAATTATTCACAAGTTGTACAATAAATTAGTGGTAGAACTGGGAGCAAACACCAGCTGCAGTGGGAGTGACAAACAGTTTATGCCACTTCAGTCTCCCCTCAAAACCCACATACCCTTTCTCTCTCCACTGCCATTCGGTCCCCTTATCAACTAACCTAAGTACATAATTCTCAGAAGATTGTCTTTTTCTTTTAATACCGTTAACAGCTAGTCTAAGCAGCTAGAAAGCCTGGCTGCTGGTGCACTTACTGGCCCACACATTCAAAAATTGGGCTGCAATGCCCATGGGAATGATGGGATACTGTACAGAAAAAATTGGACTGCCATTGCAGCCACATATTGAACCAGTGGGCCAGCAGGAGTGCCAGCAGCCAGGCTTTCTAGTTGCCTGGAGTGGCTATAAACTGTTAAAAAGAAGAAAAAAAGTATTTTAAAAGGCAGCCCTTAGACCACCTTGTAAGTCCTTTTTTTAAAGAACGTGCACATTTTTAGTGGGGAGGGAGAAATCACACATTAATGCAGGGATGGGAAAGAATGGACTTAATATCTAGATTTATTTCTAGACCTAGTTCTAGGTTTTGTGGCTGTTCTATCCATTCCTGTGCTGTTTATTGTTTTGCATTATATTATTTTAAATATTTTTATTGTATTTTATATTTTTAACTGTTCTATGGCTTTTAGTTTTTGTAACTGCTTGTAATTTGCCCAGAGAACATTAGTTATGAGTGGATTAAAAATGAAATAAATAATCCCACACCATGTGTGTGTATATGTGTGTCTGTTTCTCATGAGTGTGCAAATGTATTAGGATTTACTTTTGTATCTACATATTTAACTTGCCTATTTTTGTATTTCTGTATTTTAATTTTCAAAATGAAAATGCATATACCTCAAAAATGTCAGTGTACCAACATCACCCTCATCCAAAACAGGTCCTGCCAGGAGATCTTTAGTTTAAAAACTTGCATAGAACAACTACACAGAATGTTTTGGTTTCCTTCTCTTAAATACCTGCATATTTCAGATTTAGAAATTAAGAGTTTGCTAATCGTGGAGAAACTTGACTACTGGTGATTTGCAAAGGCAGAGTCAGATAATAAAAGACTACTCATATCCACCAATCAGCACTTTATATTAGTTTTTCTTTTGTATTGCCCATCGCTACCAACTAAGAAAAAAAATCCACTGTACCTTCATTGCTTTCGGAGGAGATGCATCAGTCTGGCTAGATGCTCTAGGGCTTTGTTGTTTGGCATAGACAGACCTTAGGACCTCCGTTTCTTTCTGGACGTTTAATCCCACTAAAACAGGGGAAGGATTCTTACTAGTATTTCTTATTTAAAACACAATTCACATCTTAGATTAAGGAAGGTACGACTAAATTCGTAAATACAGTGCCAATGATAATTCGGTCTCAGCTACAATCATAACAAACAAGAGTACCAACTACTTCAGCTGCAGCACTTCGTACTACCTAAAGAGGGGGGTTAATTTGTGAATGAAGGGCCCTGTGAGATCAATTCACATCCATTCATAAGAATCAACTTTCAAAGTGCATGGGGTCTTGGCATTTCTCTCCTCTATGGTTAAAACTGATGTTCAGAAAAATTGCACATATGGAGAATATATACTAGGGTGACCAGATTTTAAAAATCAAAATCCCGGTCCCCCCCCCCCGCCCCCCCCCAAAACAACCCCCCCACCAAGCCACCCCCCCCAAAAAAAACCAGCCTGGACCTACCACTGGGTTCCTCCGTCGCCCGCGCGGCCGCGCCGGGTCCTCCGTCGCCACCCGCGCGGGAGAGGGGCTGGATCCGGAAGTGACGTAACCGGCCCTCTCCCGTCTCTTCTGCGCGGCCTCTGGCCTTACGAGCCCGGCGGCGAAGGTGGTGGAGGAGCCCGGGAAGCGGCTGCCCCAGCAGGTAAGTGCCCCCCTTCGTGCTTACCTGCTGGGGCGGCCGCTTCCCGGGCTCCTCCGCCGCCGGGTCTACCGCCGCTCCTTGCTTGCTGCCACCGCCGCGTGACCCCCCGCCACCCCGGTTTGCCCTCTGGATTCCCGGTTAGGACCGGGAAATCCCGAGCCACCTGGTCAGCCTAATATACTGCATATACAGAAAAGGGTGCAAAGGGTACACACTTGCGGTGGACATGTGTAAAAGTACAGAGAGTGGAAGGAAATTGTCAGAAATACAAAAAAGAAAAAGGAAAGATGCACTCTTTAGCCTTACACTAACTTCAAGAAATTCTATACTGCAAACTTGAAGAATACCTTGCCTCTTGCCATTACAGCACTGATGTGCATACGAATGGCTTTGTTGAAGCAGATATGCTGAGAACATCTATACTGAAAATGTTATGTACTTTTAAATTTTGTATTTCAATATTTAAGAGGGGGTACCTGATTCTGCCAAGTACTTCTCAACACTAATGCTATCACTGATTTAAGAAATCTTAGCCAATTATTTTAGTCATGATTAACTTTTAGAAATTCTGTATAGATGAGATAACAAAATTATCTGAGCAGATGAGTTTGCTCATGTGTCAAATCCATTATTTTGTATTAATTCAAATTCAGAGGTACAATTAGCATAGGCTTGTATTAAACACCTGTATTAATGTTGTTTGTCTTGCACCTCACCTATTGTATCTTCTTCCAGTTTCCATGTTACTCTCACAATCACACTATAGTATTCTCCCTTTACACCAGGGGTGGGCTTCTTGTGGCCCTCCAGTTGTTTTGGCCTACAACTCTCATAATCCCTCATCACTGGCTATGCTGACTAGGGCTGATGGGAGGTGTAAGCCAAAACAACTAGAGGGGCACCAGATGCCCACTCCTGCTTTACACATACAGCCTTCAGTCATGTGACATGAACCTCCCCAAACCACCAAATCAGGCAGAAGCAAAAACACAACAGAAGAAACCCACTATTCCATTTCTCACATGGCTGGAAAGCTACACATTCATAAGAAAATTACTAGGAATCACCTTGGAGGGGTGCCTTGAACAGAATGCTCTGATTAATTAGGAGGGCTGATGCTCCCTCCAGAATCTGTAGCTTCAGAAGACAAAGCAGCAATTTATCTAATCAAAGAACTAAAACCTAAGTGACATATAAATCTGTTCCTAAGTGACATATAAATCCATCTGATTGTGGGCAGGGGAGATTAAGAACTTACTGGTGCCATCTTCATAAAGACTGGAATTCAAACCATCTCCTATGGAAACCTGTAAGAGAAATGTATATGTTGTCAACCTTTCATTATACAGATATCTAAAGAATTGGACTTGCCTGCTGAACACACAATTACTTTGCTTTAAATACATAGAAACAAACACACATTTAAACAAGGAGCAATCAAAACAGACCAGTAGCACAAGGCAGATGGTGATAATCAAATGCTATAAAACACAGCAGCCTTGCCACACACATCGAAGACATAGCTCTTTGTTGCCATAATCATTTAGATTCTACTCTTCAATGGCCTATCTTAAGGAAGCAGCCAAAATGCTTCTTCCAGTAACATTCATGGAGTCTAAACTACCATTTCTGACCTAAGTGTCTTCCCACTGCCATTCCATCTTAGTGCTCCTACTACTACTGAGGCCAAGTCAGATTCTAAGTGGCTCATCAACTATTCAAAATCTATTCAAAAATAGAGCAAATCTCATCATCATAGAAAGTATTTAGATTACAGCACTGACTAAGTGCCTACATTAGTGGAGTTAGCTGCCTAAATAAGATATAACTCTGTCACCCGTAATTCGCCTCTAGGAAGGTTGCTGACCATAAAGCTCTATATAGGATGCATCTGTTTACTATATGCTCCAGAACAAGCACTTTCCTAACTACTAGCAGACACCAGGCCTGACCTCTCCTGTTATGAGAATGCATAAGGACACGAGGTCGGGTACCATATCTTTTGTGGTTTTGGTAATTTCTTGGCCTTTAAGACTGTGAAATGAGTGAAGGACATTTACTTTGCTTTCAAATTTTTCCAACTGTGGTGGCTTGTTTTTTAAAATGCAAACTTTGTTATGTCTTTTGCTGCTGATAATGCCTTAAAGTTGTGAAAGTTGCTCGCCTCAAAACAGATTAATACTGACACTTGTTGCTATGTTAGTCACAGAATACTATCCAGTGGTGTAATGCAGCCAGGGCTCTCAGAGATGCAGCGCTGGCACTTCTTGATTAGCAGGGATGCTGACATCATCTGCCACCCTACTCAAAGTTCCCTATGCCTATTGAGCATAGTTTACAATCCTCACAGTAGCTGAATTTTCCCAGGAAGAGTATAACGTTCCTAGTTGGCTTGGTCTTGAATGGGCAATTAAGGCCCATTCATATTCCGAAAAACCTGCTCCTGGCGGAGATAAATATTCCTAGAACTGGTTTGTTGATATGGCTCAATACTGCTGCCTGCAATTTTGGATTCTTCTTGGCTGCATGGCTATGGGGACTGTTATGATGGATGCCTGTACTTCCAATTTTACCACTACATCACTGACTATGACAGAGTGCAATAGACATGCACAATATTTTACAAATGTGAGGTACACAAAGTTCTTCATTTGATAAGGTTATCCAATCTAGAGAGATATAAAATTGCCTCAACTACACTAGTGTTAAGTACTGCTGTGATTTAGTTGTTCTGTTGTGGCTGTTACTGCTGAAATCTATAACAGAAGAATGAGAACTTTAAGGATGTACAATCTACTTGTGGTTCCTTTGTACAGTCCAAGATCTACAATAAATTGTTTGCAACTTTAAAATAATAGCTATTTAGAACTGCTCTTGATTTACCAACAGCCCACTTGTACACTTCCCCATTAAACTACGGAGTGGATTATCTACAACTACAGCTGCTGCTGAGGGACACTCTCTACACCAAAGGCTTCCTTTCCTACATGCCTAAGGTTGGAATGTAAGGAGTATACGATGGATTGGTTTTTATTACATGCTACCTCAAAAGATTAGATGCAGTATACTTATGTACACCAGTTGCTGGAGCACACAGATAGGAAGGTGCTGCTGCGCTCATGTCCTGCTTGTAGATTTCCCATGGGCTAGTTGGCCACTGTGTGAACAGAATACTCAACTAGATGGACCCTTGCTCTGTTCCAGCATGGCTCTTCTTATGTTCTTGATAGCCACAAGACTGTCACAGAGTTCTTCATGCAGAGAAAGCAAATACTGAGAAAGGAAAGTACAGTCTACTTGGACTCTTCCAAATAGGACTGAGCCTTTAATTCTTGGCCACCCTCTATTCAGCAGTAGCCTTTGTTACAGAAGGATTTCTTTAAAAGTGTAGGGTCCCCTCTACAAGGATTCGCTTTTGCGCCTGGTTAGGCGATTATGCGCATAATCGCTGAAGCGCATTTACGCCTAATACCTCTGCATGAGAGGCGGCGAAGCGTATTAACAGATGACCAAAATGCGCTTTACAAGTAGTTAATGCGCATAAGCGCTTGTTCACATAGTCAAAATGCGCTTTAATGGCTGGAGCAAAATAAAACTCGCTGTTTAACGCGCATTCGATAATGCGCATAATCGGAGAGATAACACGCCTCTACACCCGATTTGCGCTCCGTTCTTGTAGAGGTAAATTTTTTAAAGCGCCTTGAAAGAGCTTTAAACCTCTCTTGTAGAGGCAGCCTCGGTCTGTATACAGGAGCAATTAAAGGAAACTGTGCCAGATGCAGAACCGTTTCCTCCCCTGGGTTGTCTGCTCTATTAAATACAATACAGCTTAGGGAAGCTCACACTAAGGAACTAATACACCATAATAAGCTTAACAACAGCATCTTGCTAATTTACTCTGGAAGCCCCATTCCAAGCAACCAAACTGTGCAAATTAATAAGGAAGCATATAAGCTGAGATAACACATGGTGGGCATTTGACTCATTTTGGGAACAGAGCATTATAAGCATTCCACAGCACATTCCACAGCATCAGAGAGAGCACACAGCAAAATGCACGTGTGTCTCAAGCCCTCAGTGTGACATGAAGAATGCAGTGCTTTTGACATGCAAATTAAAGGATGTGCAGATTGACACATTATTGGGTTTATTAAACATTTCTCCCCACCTCCTATATCCACCTAGGACATTTTATGTGAATATTTAAAGAGACAGGTGCTGACACATCCTCCCCCCCGCCCCCACAACTCCATCCTGTGCTCCTGTTCCTTGCATGTGCTGGTCATGCACATCAAGCAAGCGCTTAGTAACCATAGGGAGGAAAGCCACAAGAATGCCTATAAACTTAGTTATTCACTCTTTCAAATCAGCAGGAAGAGGCCTTTTATTCAAGCCATCCATTTAGCTGTAGGAAAAAGGGAACAAAAAAGGAAATTATTTTTGAGTCCAATGCGTTTGACTTTTAAGTGAGCTCACCTTTTATTGGGGAAGGCGCTTCCAACAAGCTAAGAGGTTACCAGGTGAGGATTCAGAACGGTTGCCTGGACATGCAGCAATCTGCTCAAGGAGGACTAGGAAGCTTGCTAACAGCTCTCCAGAAGTCAGGCTCATACATATGCATCCCCCCAAATTATCAGCATGTGAGAAACCTACATATATGCATTTCCCTTCAGCAATTCCCTAGTTTAATTAAATAATCAAAGATGCATGAGGACTGGACTTCACCACTGAAGGTAAGTAACACTCACATATGGTTTCACTTTTCAAATGATACTGAAAGCAGGCACAAATTATAGGGCAGGGAAAATTTTAATGCAGGGCTAAGGAGCTCCTGCATTTGCTACAGGAAGATCTGCTGCATGTAATGGGAGTTAATTTTTTTAAGTGACAGCAGGTTTTTAAACACACAACACACCCACACACCCACACACACCTTTAAATAAACTGGAATGGTTCTGGAGTCCCAAGGAACATTAAACCAGTGGTCTTCAACCAATAGGTAATGAACCCACAGAGGATTGTGGGATCAGTCCAGATGGATCACGGCAAAACTGTTGCCGCCGTATTGGGCAATTTTGAAATTCTGAAAGTGGGTCCCATGTTGTAGGTTGGGAGTTTGAGGTGGCTCTTGGGACTGGACCAGTTGAAGACCATTGCATTAAACTAAGGGTACCTCTAGATGGTCGCTTTTCCCCACAGTAGCTTCGGAGTGGCAGCAGGTGGATTACATGACACTGCCGTCACTCCAAAGCTACTGCGGGGAAAAGCTCCAAAGCTCCGCTCTAAAAAAGTTGGGCATTTACCCTGACTTTTTTAGCTTGGAGTGGGCTGGGCAGGGAAAGGGGTGGACCAGCGAGCCATAAGCTCGCTGCACTGCCTCCGCAGTTCTCCCCCCATTTAAAAAAACAAAAATAAAAATAAACTTACCTTGGAGTAGGGGGGCTGATGTTCCCAGCTGCCGCTGGGCAGGCACAGAAGCAGCGGCAGTGGCAGGAAAACCCGCTGTGGCGCTCCTTCTGCTGTAGATGGGCAGAAGGAGCGTCAATGCAGGGAGCACTGCCTGCCGCCACTGCTGCGCGGCGGAAGAGGCACCGTGAAGAGGAGGGCCAAGTGAGAGGAAAACACTGCATAATATTTTAGATGGTTAGAAGAACAGGCTGCAGTCCTGAATACAGACTGCTTAAATCCCATTAGCTTCAATGAGATTTAAGCAACCTAGGTATGTATAGGATTGCAGCCATATTGAAGAGCGGGATGTTACTTACTCAGGTCAGGCCTAAGACATTATGCTGCTCAAGACAATCTTCCACTGTACCTGAGGCAGCAGGTAATTAAGGGGCACAAGTCAGGCCATGTGGCATACAGGGCTCTATATTCGAACAGAGGAGAACAACTGGAGCGTGTGTGTGTGTGTGTGTGTGTGTTCATTCAAGAATAACAGCTGAAGGTGTGTGGCACTGCTACCCTCCAGCATCTGCTGCTTGAGGCAATCGCCTATTGGTAAGGATGAGCCCTAGACTCAGCTTTGCCAGCATCTGGCCAGTCCAAGTGTAGAAGTTTCTCTTGTCTTTTGCATTTGCTTAGCATTTAGCAACTGAGGATATCCACTTTCAACAAAAACCTGTTATGGAAGAGAGAGTCTGCACTTCCAGTTTAACACAGAGTAGCAGGGAAGAAAAGCCGCGAAGTATAGGTTTCCATGACTTGCCCAAAGGTAGTGAAAAGACACAATCCTCCACAAACATCTTCTGCACAAAGAAGCCCCACTGTAACAAATAAGCACTGTGCAATAGGAGGCACACACACGCACACACCCTTGGTGGGTTCTGCATAGGAAAAGTTCTTTGTGGATCATGCCCCAATAATGCTTGAGCTACAGCATTAAAGACAAAATGACAATGCTTCTCAGAAACAATCTAACTACCAAAGAATTAAACAAAATAAGATTTAGGTAGCCTCTCCTAAGAAAGAGAAAGTATATGAATCTTGGTCAGTATGCTTTACAGTTAAACATTAGGTTTAGATTCAGTTCTATTTTCCATGACCTTATATTCAGAACCTTAACACAGCCTGCAACCAATTTGCATCAGTAGATACAACTCCATTTCCAGATGCTGTGGTTTTATAACGTTCCGGGTGTGCCTCTTCAAGCAGTTCCATTCCAAGAGAAGTTGTTTTGATCTTCAGCCAACACAATCATCCCTTACCTTCTCCCCATCCTGTTGGGGAAACAAATCTTCAGAGCTTGGTGGCAAATTCTCCTTCTGTTCACCATTGTAGTTCTTATCTTCGTGTTCACTGGCTTGAATCTCATTCTATAGAATGACAAAGCACTTGAGCATTTGTATATTTTAATCTTTGGAGAAAGGATTGCTTGAGTCTCTGAGCATCATCAGACGGGTGGGGGGTGGGATTGTGTTTCCCTACTGTCGCTTTGCCTTTTGCTTCCGTCCCACAGTAGGGACGAGAACTTCCTCTTTCGTCACATGGGGAAGAAAGAGGAAGCAAACAACGACCACATGGCCCATTCAGTGGACGTTTTTAGCGCGCTGCTTCTCCTGCTCACAGCAGGAAATAGCGGCAAGTTTCACTTCAGCCCCCCAAATTGGATTTTCTCTGTCTTATTTTATGAAGGAAAAAAGACCCAAAGGAGTGGGAGACGTGCGGGAGGCAGACAGCGTCAAAAGGTCCTGCGAAAAACCGTGAGTAGCCAGTAACGAGTGGGCTATAAAACGCTCATCTGATGACACTCTCTTTGGGGAAAAAAAAACAGATTTCTGCATGAAAGTAGAAGATGGCACTGAAGATGGAAGAAGCATATGTTAAACATACACACACACCCCTTCCATACCACACTACATCCATATCTAGAATATGTATCTCCTATATATATTTATTACAGGTACTTTTTATATCAATCTTCCATCACATCTCCAAGGTGATTTACAAAAACAATAAAACAATAAAAATGAAAGAAGTTACAAAAATCCTGAAAACAGCATATAAACAGTCAGCAGGGTTAAAATTGTATGTAAAAAGTGCAGGAAGATAAAAAGCTATTTGGCACTGAAATGACAATAAAGGTATGCATAAGGTGGAACTCTCCGGGAAGAGAGCTCCACAACAGGGGCACTAGCTGCCAGCCTCACATTGGATAGTGGGGCATCCGCAGGAGGCCTTCTACTTTAGATCTTAACACACCCTCTCTTCTTCAAATAATTGCCTTTAAAGCTTGTATAGATTCCCCCCCCCCCCGCAGCCCCCCAGCAGCAATAGGCAGAACTTTCCTTTTAGCAGGATATCGGCATTGGCCGAAATCATGTAACAGTAGCATTAACTGTACAAATGTAATGGAAGGTGCCTTGCTGCAGGGGAGAGAAGCCCAGTTGTACCCTAAAAAAAGAGGGAGATGCAAACTCCAGATGTGAGTTGCAGGAGGCGCAGAAAGCCACCATTTACCTTGCTGCCGGAAGCAGCCTGAAATCACCCTGAAATCAAAAGGAGGGTCTGTGGCTCAGTGGGAGAACACCTGCTTTGCATGCAGAAGGTCCCAGGTTCAAGCCCCAGTGTCTCCAGGTAGGGCTGGAAAAACTTGTGGCTGAATCATTGGAGAACCACTGCTGCCAATCGGTGTCAACAATACTGGACTAGATGGATCAAGGTTCTGACTTGGTATAATGCAGTTTCCTATGTTCCATGACACACGAAGGATTTCTTTTAATGGTTTATTGAATGACAGAGCATTGCAACAGGGAAAGTAATAGTCCCAAACTATTGCTTCTCCCACCACATAAGGGGTATATCGGCACCCAGATATCACAGTGGTGAAGAGTTCACTCTTCACAGATCTTACCAAGTTTTTTTAAAAGGCTTTAAACAGCGTTACAAGAACTGCATCAGCACAAGCTGGGAGACTGCATCTCATGTTAGCACTGGCAGGCACTATTAAACTGGTGCTCATGACAGGGATGTAACAGTGGGTTGTATTCCAGTGTTGACATTGTGCAAGCAGAAATCAAGATCCACACTATACACAAGAGGAGAATCCAGTTAAAGTTCTGCTAATGGTACATTGTATTTAGGTATGTTAGACACCTTTTACTGGAAAACTGACACCTTTTACTGGAAAACTGGAAAGGACGGTCATACAGTGGCTCAATTCAGACGACGCATTAGGCAACGGAGGAAGGGGGGAACAACCGTCAGTTGTGTTGCTTATTTTGTCGTTTGGAGGGCAACACATAACGCACACACAACTGACAGTACGTTAATCAGGCACTTTAAACAACGGAGCGAAACAACGGGCTTGCACGTTGTTTAGCCCGAAGCCCCGTTGTTTAAAGTGTCGTCCGAATTCAGCCCCCTCTCTCTCCGTGGACTATTCCGTTTCGGGAATAGAGTTCTGCTGCCTAGAGCAGCCAAAAAACCCCAGCCGCTCTATGCAGCCAGCAGAACTCACAGTGCCTGCTGGAATACAGCTGGAGGACACAGGGAGGAGAGGCTGCAACCAAAATGGTCACCGCAAGTTCGTAGCAGCCGGCGCATTTGCTGGTGCCGAGCAGAGCTGGCTGCAGCATGTCGTCTGTGAAGCTCCTCCTGCCTAACGCACAGTCAGTACATTATTTACCCCTCCGCTGCCTAATATGTCGTACGAATTGAGCCAGTGGCTACGGTTTGAAGCTTGAGTGCTGGGGAGAGACTAGATTTCTTACAATGGAGATGCAAATTGAAGAGAGAAAATGTTCAGGAGGGAACAAATTTTGTCTTGGCTTAATAACTGCAGGCAGCACTGACTCGTCCCTGCACCCACTGAGTTCTGCAAAAGCCCAGCGAAAAGGGGGGGAAATCTCCATTGCCCTTTTCCCCAAGCCCTCAGTGCACTGCAGAGAATGCAGGAAAGAGAAGGATGCTTTCTCTGCCATCAGGCTAGGTGCAACTGGGCTGTCTGTGGGTGCTTCTACAAGAGCGATTTAAAGCTCTTTCAAAGCGCATTACCGATTTTACCTCCACATGAATGGAGCGCAAATCGGGTGTTGAGGTGCTTTTTCTGTCCGATTATGCGCATTATCAAATGCACGTTAAATAGCGGGAGTTAAAGCGCCTTATGACCATCTAAACAAGCGATGTTCCGCATGTAAACAACTTTAAAGCATGTTTCATACAACCGGTAATGCGCTTCACCGCCTCCCGTGTATAGGGATTAGGCGTAAAAGTGATTGGGAGAAGATGCGCATAAACGGCCAACCGGGCATCAAACCGAAATCTTGTAGAGGGGACCACTGCTTCTACAGAAGCCCAGTGGGAAGGGGAAAAAACTGTGTCTCCCCAAGTTCTCTACTTCACCAGACTCAAGAGCAGGATCTATGCATTTATTCCATGGGACAGAGGTATGTATCAGAGAAAGGAGGGGCATTCAACCTAAAACAGCTCCAAAAGGCAGGATGTTACAGCTCAGAAGCATTAGACACATGGGCTTTTCACACTGAACCTCCTATACGTCTAATTCTTTAACTGAAACTCTTAAGTCGCCAGATCTATTACTTACTCTATTACTAACTCTACACAGCAATTGTTACTAATGGCCTTCAGAAAATAAGACACTGAACTCTGACCCAAGCCAGCTGTTCAGGCTTTACCACAAATTAGCATTGTAGTCACTAAATGAGTATACATCCCTTCAGACTGAAACAACAAGGTTTCCCCCCCCCCCTCCGGCCTTTTCATAAGAATCTTATAACAAGTGAGGGGGCTTTTAAGAGATATTGCCATCCAGTATACTGAACACAGTTCATACAGGTTCAGTCAGCATAATATTTCTCTTTCTTTCTTCCTTTTAAGGGCCATGGCACATTTTATTTCGTTTTACATCCTCGTTAAATTTTTTAGCTTACACTCCATTTAACCAACTGCTGCTTATAATATTTTACTTAAGCAGCACAAAATGTATCTGGTTGACATTTCTCTTCCCCTCAAAAATGGAAGCTGCCACATACACTGCAGTATCTGAGAACTGATGCTGGTTCTGTCCTAAGTGTTTGCACCCATGCTCAAGAACAATGCTCAGTGCAACTAACCATGAAGGCACATGTGCATAGAACCCTATGGAATGAGATGGAAGTTGCAGCACAAAACTGCAGGCAGACAAAAAGTCAGGCACCACCAAACCACTGCTCTGCTTCAAAATCACCCACCCTCAAAGCTGTCTATTTCTTCAAAGGGGGAACTGGGGTTTTGTTACACACATTTCCATGCAACCCCCAGATAGCTTCTTCTGAGTTGGGATACTTGACCTCCTCACTCATTATTAAGGTCTAGGCACACTCATGTGACAAGTCGCTGCATTGGCTAATGCATTTCCTAGAAGCCGGTAAAGTACTGACACCTGTTATTTGAGAAAGCAGAAAACTGGACACAGAGCAAAGGAAAGGAAAGGTTTAAGAAGAAGAACCAGCCATTAGCAGTTAAGCAGATTTGTTAAACTAGGTGCAAGTACCCATGCCATTAAATTCCTTTCAGCTACTGAACTAGAGCATAAGAATTACAGTGCTGCATATGAGAAGAAGAAATCCTCACGTTCAAGCGAAGAGCATTCCAATAGCAAGGTATAGACAGTTTCTTGCACTGCAGGTTTGAGAAGCATAAGAATCTGAGGAGTCCCCTTGGGCATAGGAGAGTGGAAAACTGGACCATCTTCCCTATTGCACATATAATCTGATTGTACTGCATCAGTCTGCCTAGAGCAACAGCGCCAAATTCTTTGCAGGGTGCTGCAAGAATTAGAATTCATTATTAGAGGCTCCTGTGAGTCCTTAAAATACCCACCCAAAGTCTATCGGCTGCATCTCTGTATGATTTACTGCTCCAGCTTTGCCTTCTTTCTAATCAATCTCTACTGGGAGAAGGTGATTATGCTGCATTTTCTGTACTGAAAGTAATGGAATCATTCCATCAATTCTGATGCTGCCTGTTTCATCTGCCTGAGTCCTAGCTCTGGTCTTGCTTCCTCCTAATCAGAAGGCAGGCCCAGAGCAGTGATTCATGCAGAAGATGGAGGAGGTGAGCTCCTCTGAAGGAACTCGATTTTTCCTCTAGCACACTCTAAAACTAAATTTTGACAGCTCAAGGAGTGAAGCATCTCTCCAATATTAAATCAGAAAAACACCAGCATGGCTGAATTACCATGAGCCCTGGGAGCACCAACACAACCCTCCCATTTTGAACAAAGCAGCATGCAATCTCCTCACCCAACCTGATGGGAAACTTAAAATCCCTGCTAGTTCTTTCCTTGCAAAACAATTTGTTCTACTGCAGGAGTGGGAAGGCTATGGCACTCCAAATGTTGTTGGACTGCAACTCCCATCATCCCTGGCTGGGCTGATGGGGGCCAAAATCCAACAACACCTGGAGGGTTGTGGGTTCTCCACCTTGCTCTGCCATCACCTCCTCTCACGGCCAAACATTTGCCTAGCAGGTACAGATCAGGTCTAGAATATCAGTGTGAATGAACAACATTGTTATGAATGGACTGGAGAAGGGGACAGGTAAAGAAAATGAAGAAAGTTGGTTACATAATGCACAAGGACAATGAATAAGGAAAAACTGGAGAGAAAGGAGACTGCAATACTTTGGGCAAGTCACATCACCTTTTCAACCTCAGCTTTTCCCCTCATTCTCAGCAGGTTAGCAAGTGGATCTCCTATTGCATATTGAGATCCACAGAGGCAGAGTGCTAGGCACATGCAAAGGAAGAGAACAGCAGCATCCAAAAGCAGGGGGGGAGGAGGAGTCTGAACACTGTTCCAGTGCTTTTAAAAAGAAACAACATACACCACACAAAACAGGTACACAAATCCCTACTACCATCATCAGTCAAGAATCTGAGCGTCCTGCTTCTTTCAATGCAAGATCAGTGGGCATATTTCTCTCAGGCAGAGCACTCTGGCAAAACAGCCAGAAGAAAAAGGGAGAGGAGACCTTAAAGGAAAGGGGACCTACCACATGACTACTAGAGCTGCCCTGTTTGGACACAGCTGCTTGGTACTTAGCAAGCCTATCCTTGATTGATGTTTCTGACAAGCGAGGGATGTCCTGGTTCCTCCTGCTCTCTGGCTTCTCTGGGCTGGATGTTGGAGAGGTGCATACCAGATGACCTAGAACAAAGCATACAACTGATGTTACCAGTGCAGGTTGCAGAGGATGGAAACCAAATGTTGAGACAGAGACCAGGTTTGCACTATCATGGAGGGAAATAAGCCATGGTGGCTTGTTTTCCCTCCCTGCACATCCTGGCCAAGAGTCACCTAATTAACACAATTACCCTCACTGGGTGCAGGTCGTCATAACATCAAAATATGGTGAGGGTGGCTGGCTGGTGTGGTTTACAAACCACCCTGAACCCCATGACTGCACCCAACGAGGTTAATTATGCGAGTAACACTCACAGGATGAGAAAAGGAACCAACGTGGCTTATTTTCCCTCCATGTTCATCTGAACCTGACCGGAGAGTACAACAGCCATTTGAATGGGAAAGGCTGCAAAAGGGCATGAAAGGCCCCCAAACCGAGGAGGCTTTCAAAAGTGCAGCATGAGGTACTGAACCATTTGGCAGCTCATGTTTTTATCCACAAAACCATTGAGGGGGAGAAGTAGTTTCTCTCCCCCAAATTACTGGGGTTACTTCTGATCTTAGAGAGACACCAGAAAAAAAACAAATCTAAAAGAGTTGCTTTGGAGGCAAATTGCAAGCGGCAGAAGGATTCAGCTCCTTACACACACACACACACCACTTTTGATCACCCCAACTGTATACAATTTGGCTCAACCTGGGTTTGATCGTGCTAGTGTTGGGGTCCCATCCAGTTGCACTGTTATTTCAAGCTATCAAGCCTACAGTCAACACATAATAATCTTGTGTCCTTTCTGCACTTCCAATAGTAACATTTCCTCCTTTTTTCACTCCCTTGGTTTGCACCAATTTATTTAAGGTAACAACACTTGTGCGAATAGGAAAGATGAATGAATGAGAACCACAGGCTGTAAATGTCATTTGTAGCCTGTGTGTTAATCTAAACTTTGCATGGCCACCAGAACAATGCAACATAGCCGTCAGTAACCTAGGGCTCTGAAATGGGTAAACAGCACCAATCCTGGAGGGGAAGATGATGGACGTAACATGGGAAAAGCATTTCCTTCCACTTACTAGGAAAAACAAATATGAGCAAGGATATCACTGACTAGTATGTTTACGTGGCAAGGGAAAAACACTTATAGACTAAGAATCAGGAATCAATCAGGAAGTACCCAGTTTAACTCGGCCATGGACTCAGTAGGCGGCCTTAGAAAAGCCACTCTTTCTCAGTTCCCCCAGCTAAAAATAAGGGGGAACAACAACGCTGACTTCCCTACAGGCTTATTGTAAGGATTGCAATTAAATAATGCATATGAAGTGCATTGAACTGTTGAAAGTGCTGTACAGAAATGTATTATTATTATTATTGACTTAATAAGCTCCATCAGCAAGCTGCTGTATAGATTGCAATTGCTTCTCCTCCATCAGCAGACTCTTGCCATCCAAGTGACATCCAAGTGTCATTTGATGCAGTACAGAGAGGCAATGCCTATATAATGTACACACTCATGGTATTACCGGAGAGCCATAGTGGCCTTTTTAATCTCATGTATACCCCAGTGCAAACCTTGGGGACAAAAGGTCAATTGATGCTGTCTACAGCACATACAATATTTGCAATTTTAAAACCAACACACCCTTGCATATTACAAAGAAAAATCATAGGATTTTTGTATTTAAGCATGTGTCTAACATTTATGTTTTGGCTGCTTCCTACAAAACAATAATGGTGGGGCACATTTGAAATGTTGTTCTTAACTATCCCAAAGTTTGATAGTGGGTAGAAATCCCTTTTCCACTTTGTCAAAAGGATACATGTTTTGAATCCCATACTATAATCAGAATCCTTCTCAACACAAATACCCACACAGGATTGAATAAATGCTTACCTGAGACATTGTGGCTTTTTTCACCAGAATTGAAATCAAGGTCCTCTGAAGAAAAGCTGTTCTCTGAGATTCTCCTACCACCAGCAGCCCTGCCCTGCTCACGTAGAACCTGTTTTAAAAAGACAAAAAAAAATCTATTATTTCCTGACCAGGCAAGTATCATTCCCAGTAAAGGAGTTTTGCTAATATCCATTATTATTTTAAAAAGGCATACTTATACTGCCCAAAAAAGATTTAACCCTTTTTCTCAGGGTGCTTCCAGATGACGCTTTTATCATGTAATTGCCCAGTCTCATTCACAGAACTTGTCTGGGGCAGTCCAAGCAATACTGTCTTCCACTTGTAACCCTTCCCTGTTTTCCCAACTCTTCTTCCATCTTTTTTTTTATTGCATAAAATACATTAAGGAGGAACAGATGGAATAGCTGACAACGCCTTCTGATTGGTAGCGCTAGGAGCTGTCTATCTGGAAACATCCTCAGTTTCCTTGGCTAAAACTCTGGCCATCACCTGCCTCAACCTTCTTTCTGGATTTTTTTTTGTTTTGCAATGCCTCAGTCCTTCCTGGTCTACACAGAACTCTACTGGAGAGTCTTTATTTTCCTCTCTTGATGCTCACATTATGAAGACCATTACCTCATCCTCAGCTCCCTGCAGTACTCCCTGCAGAAACTCTATTCTTATTTTACAGCTTTGCTTCACCATTGGTTTCTACCCTTGTTTTCCCCATCTACAAGAGCAATTTAAAGCTCTTTCAAGGCGCATTACAAATTTTACTTCTACAAGAGCGGAGCGCAAATCGAGGGTTGAGGCGCTTTTTATCTCCACTTATGCGCATTATCCAATGTGCATTAAATAGCGAGTTATGGCCATGTAAACATGCGATTCTACGCATGTAAACAACTTTAAAGCACGTTTCATACAGCCCGTAATGCGCTTCACCACCTCTCGTGAATAGGTATTAGGAGTAAATGCTCTTCTCCGTATATGCGCATAATTGGGCAACCGGTGTCAAACCAAAATCTTGTAGAGGGGACCATAGCCTCTGACCTTCACTCCTTCTCTGTTCTACGACCTTGGGTTGCCTGAAGATCTCCAGCTCTCTTAAAACAACTCTGCCCTTTCTTCCTTGCCTCCTGCTGTATCTGGAACTCCCTCCAGAACACCTATGAAATGTTTTCCCTGTCTCTTCCATCAAATGGAGTCACCAAAGCTCATGAAACCTTTGGCTTAACCCTTTAGCCCTCACCCCCACCTGAAACAAAGCACATATCCTTAACTTTGGGCATGTTCCCAAATTGTCTGGCATCTCTGTTTTCTCCCCTCCATCATCTGTCCCCCACCCAATAAAGTTTAATTGTAAATTCCGAGGCGACAGGGGACGCTCTGTGTCATATATATTGATACAAACCACCATTTCCTTCACACAAAGGAAAATCTCAATTGACCTAGTTAACATTAATTTTTTTAAAAGCTGAATATACAAGATAGACGTGCCCCAGTACCAGATCAGGCTCCAGGGTTGTAACTAGATCAAGCTTTTAATTTTGTTTATTTTGTTTTATTTACAGTATATCCTGCCCTTCAGCAGATCCCCATGGCAACTTATTGAGGTAAAATTACAATAAATCATGTTTTGTTGAGCAGTCGCACTTCCATAACTGCCTATTCAGAAATTTTAACATAATTTCAGATAGGCCCTTGTGGTAACATCTGTACATATTATCGTCAGTCCTGAGTGCCATTTCAGACACTGTTTAATAGGACATCTCAAGATCCATGTCAATGTAACTTTTTCGCATTTATTTTGTATCACTTTCACCACAGACATGCAACCCACCCAGGACTCTTAGCCAGATTGGCAAAAAAAAATTTTTTGGTCATGCATTTAATTATTTAAAGCTAATAATTTCATACATCTTAAGATAGAAACATCTCAGGATTCATACTGATAAAGAAATACAGAAGTAATCTTCAGTTGGCTTTTTAGTCACATACAAACTAGACGCCTTCTTAAAAAGTTTGCTCAAAAGGTTCTTCAGAGTATTATGTTCTCCAGAATGTGCGATACTTTTTCAACTTAAACATAAAAGTGCCACTCCTGGAAGATATAGGTAAAATTAAAGTAACCAGTTGAAAAGGGAGTGTAGCAAGATGGTAAAATTAACTGGGTGTTCACAACCTCAAGAGCTTTGGCTATTGGGCGGTATAAGAATGAAATAAATACAAAAATAAATAAGTCACTCACTGGAAAAACTCATTTTTAAACTGAGGTGAAAGTGGGTTCCTTATATCCAAAGTTCCCCACCAGTAAAAGGTCTAAATTAGGTCAACACCTTTTCTGCTACTGAAGGTGAGTGTGCACTGCAATTGTATGAACTTGCAGATTCCTCAGTTAAGTTTCCATATTCCTGTTGACCCCATGACCTCCTCCTATGACAATATAGGGCCAACACTGGGCAAGAGATCCTCAATGAACCCCTCCATCAATGAGTATCTTCTCACTGCTATTGCCTTCAGCTTGTTTTGCTCCTCATCTTCTTCTCACCATTGCTACCACTTGCTTGCTTGACAGCCAGTGAGAAAGACAGCAAGGAGGCAGTAACATCTACTGCTCCTCCTTTTCATTACCACCACTGTCTGGGCCAGTGCAAGAAGTAATAAAACAAGCAGGTTATAAAGGTGAAGGTGTATGTGTGTGTGTGTGTATCCTCCATGTTTTTATTAAAGATACAATTTTAGCAGCAAGAGACTTGGAATACAATGGCTCATCAGCTGCAATTTGATTCATGTTCTCCTGCTAAATTAATTTTATGAGAGAATCCAGTTTTGAAAATAAAGAGATGATGTTTTATGTAGAGGAGTTGGGCTTATAATGGAATTTATACTTTAGATCAGTCCAGCTGCATTCAGGTTACACGACAGTCAATGGTGGGGTAATAATCAAGTCAACAGTTGTTTATCTAGAGGGTACTCCCCACACAATAGGATAAAAATTGATCATGATGTGGATTAGGATCAGCATTGAGTTGACTATTAGTCCATGCTGAATTAACTCATTCGTCCCCCACCTTCTCCCCCCCCCCATAGTCCTCCTGCTAGTATCCCATCAGCCATTGCTGCCAAAAATCTATCCTGCCAGCTGGACTAGAGCAGCCACCGCTGCTTTGACCACTCTTGCCTTGGGACTATGTGGCCGAGGAAATAACCAACGGTTTCCTCCACACAACACAATAACCAATGGTGCTCCAAATAGCCAACTTGCACAGCGTTGGTTATTTGTGTTGGTTATTTTGGTGATGAGTGCTTCAGCGCTTCCTGCACTGTGGGAGGAATGAATTGGTTCCTAACAGAAAGCTAAGCCTACAATAGCTGTTTATAAAAGTCTTTTGGACTGTAGTAAAGCATATGTCCAGAAGCTCTGAGATGAATGAATGAGGAATTGGAATGCTCTATACAGTCTAATCAATAGAAGATTGCCTTAGCTTCCATACATCTTATTTATATAGATTTAAAACTGAGAAAGATTCAACAAAAATTGAAGATTTGAGTATATCACTCACCACAGAGGTTTGTTAAGAAGAAGCTGGCTTGCTCAGCTAGATACTGACGATGTAATGAGGACAATGTCTCACTGAGGCACACGATGTGAGCATACGCTGCAGTGGCTTCTTTTTGGTTGGATGTTATTGCTTGTATAAAATTTCTTGAAAAATCTGTGATAATAGGGGATGTACACGTGCCTTAAAATTACACCCCTGTGATGTGGGAATTAACAGATAGACAGCAAAAGTGGATACCGAGAGCCCTTGTAGTTTCAAAGTGATTTATACTTCAAGCTTGGAAGGAAAAACAGCCACAATCTATCACTCAACGGAGTAAAGATCTCACTGCTCCTGCTACATTTGAGCCCATCTCCTTCAACCATCAAAGTCGTATGGATGCTTATTTAAGCATATGGATTGCTCACATTAATGTCTATATTTAAAATGGAAGTGTTAAATCATAGTCCCTCCCTGCTCTTTTGGTCCTTTTGTTTTCCTACATTAAAGTTGCTGTTAATGATTGCTTATTGATATGTTTTATGATATGGATTTTTCCTGTTTTTGTTATTTGCATTGCAAATAAAGCTTTTTTATAAAAGGTTGCAATGGTGAAGAGGAGGAGCGACTCCAAGGGGGCTCTTCTCAGTGGGGCCCTGCTGGGGTGTAGGCCCTCAGCAGGTGCTCAACTGTACCCTACCTATTTGGCAACCCTACCTTTGGCAACTTTTGGCATGCCTACCTTTGGCAACCCTAAAAAATGTTTAAATCAGGGTGTCACAAGAGAGTAAAAGGTTTGCCTGAAGAAAATAGATTGCACATTCAATGTTGCATCTTTCAGTTTCGTATGCAGTATTCCAGCCACAGTTGAGTTCTGGGAAGGATTTGCAACTAGGTGGCTTCCACTTGGTTGTAGTGTCTGTTTTAACTGTGAGAGAATCAGGCTGATTGTTCTTAAGAGCAGAACTGGGGAACCTTTCTCAGCCAGAAGGGAGCATTCCATTTTGGATAAGCTCTCGCATGCCGCATTCTAATGATGGGCAGTGCTACCAGCAAAATCCAGACACCCCAGTGCCATTGTTCCAAATTTATAGTAGGAAACATGTTTACTCAGAAGTAAGCAAGACTGACTCACTCAGCAGTACTTTCAAATAGCACGTGAAATAATAAAGATATACAGAAGCGAGCATGGCAAGCCTCTGCAGGGATAAGGGAAGCAGGTGTGAATCACTCAGCAGCTTCCTCCCTGGGAAGCGCCACCCTTGGCCCTGCAGGGAAAAGCACTTCTCTCTGATCAGTGGCTGGTCAGAGATAAGAGCTTTTCCCTCCTTGGCAGAAGGATCAGGACCAGCATCAAAAGCTGACAGACCAGATGAAGAATCTCCATGGACTTAAGGATTCCCATCCCTGCCCTAGAGAACATATCCTCCTACAAGACTGCAAAAGGTCTGCTACCCTGCTCTAGGAAAAACAAATTACATACTATGAGACATATAATATAGTTGTTTTGCTCTCTTTTCCTCCACTCTATTATAATCCAAGTGTAAGATAAATAAATGTATACACTCCCCATCACCCCTCTCTTTACCCATGGCATTGTATAATGAATTAGGCTTTTATCACAATAAACTGGTCAGTCTCTTAAAATACCAGTGGACACCATCAGACTTTAAGAGCCAGCTCACTATCCAGCTGAAACAATTGCTAGGTACCTGTTTTTAAAAAAGACTATACCAGCAAAAGCCTTGAGCTAAGTAATCAGGGGAGGGCTGCAAGCCAAGGCTGCATATAATAATAATAATAATAATAATAATAATAATAATATTTATTTGTAACCCGCCTCTCCCTCCGGATCGAGGCGGGGAACAACAACAATATAAACACAAAAATTCACAACAGTTAAAAATTTTAAAAACAAGAGAACAACACAACATTAAAAATATCCTAAAATTCATCTGGATAGGCCTGTCGGAAGAGGACAGTCTTCATGACTCTTTTTTTAAGGAACTGTGTTTTTTGGAATATTCCAATAATAGGAAATAGGGAAAAATTAAAGATGAGACACTTGATCAAAACACACACACTTAGCAATATGCATACTTGTTTGAAAAAAGTTGCAGCTTGGTCAGAAAACAGATCACCTCAAACTTTGCTTTAAAAAACTGAAACTTGCAAATGAATGCTAAAGGTTGCTCAAGTTTCTAAGGAGCAACATCACCCTCCTCCTCCTGTTCCCTTCAGAACTCCCAACTTGCTGTCAGGAGATAGGAATTCATTTTGGCCAGCATTTTCCCAAACTCTTTAGCATGGGAAGATTTTGTCAACAGAATTTTAGGTCAGTGCTCAAGTTCCAGGAAGTCTCAGCGTTGAAAAGAAGAAGTCATGGTTTTTAGTGAGGCATGACAATTACAGGACAAAAGTTCTGAATGTAATTGCTTTGGGTCATGGGTAGAGTCATGCCTTGCAGAAGCCACATATTAGGTTCATTGGAACCTAGGAATTCCTAGGTAGTGGATAGCTCTTACAGGAAGTTTAGAACATAAAGGAGAAAGCAAATCCTTCTGTGTGTGTGTGTGTGTGTGTGTGTGTGTGTGAGAGAGAGAGAGAGAGAGAGAGAGACTGTAGATGTTTAGAGCAGCAGAAACATTTAATTTAGGTACTAAAGCTATCATTGACACAAACAAAAAGTAGAAAGGGCAGATGGATAGCAGGAGCTCCAACTCTGACCAACTAATTTGACCCAGCTGAATGTTTGGAGGACCAAGCTAGCTGTGAAACTGGTTTCCATCATTCTTCATTATCCACTCCCCTGCCCAGTTTCTTTTGTTAACAAAAGGCAACTTTAATAAAAAGCTGTTATGGGAGAACTGAAGAGCTCCTGGGAGTGGCTGCTTAACCCTGTCTCGCTATTTTACTGTTGAAAGATTCAACAGGATGAAGCTTGATTTTTATTAACCGAAGAAACTGTTGTAGAAAGATGCACACATAACTCCTGTCCCATCTAGGTTGGCCTTGAAGTGGTTGTGTTTGAGCAACACTGCCAATCATAAGAACTGTCTGTGAGCGTATGGCATTACATTGTTAAAATGTATGTAGATCCCAGCTTGGTTACTGCTAGGACGGGAGGCTAACAGAGTGGCCTATGTAAGCTGCTTTCAGCTTCCCAAAAGAGCAGGCTATAAGTACAATAAAAAAAGAAGTATCCTGATTAACACATCAGGAATGTGTTGGAATCATAGTGTGTTCTCTTCCACATTCCAGCATCTTGAAAAAAGGCTGCCTCCAAAGATGTGTTACCAGTCTGTGCACATATATTGTACATGCTCAGACATCACACTTTCATTACTTGGCAAGTCAGTAGCATCCTTTTTCCAGAAAGCTACAATTTCCCAGTACCCCAGCAAACACCAGTTGCTAGGGAACATGGGCAGGAGGGTGCTCTTGCACTCCTGTCCTGCTTGTGGGTTTCCCATGGGTATCAGGTTAGCCACTGTGTAAACAGAATGCTGAACTAGATGGACCCTTAGTCGGATCCAGCATGGCTCTTTTGCTCACTTGTTGCATACAGATCTGCTGCACGTGACTAGAACATAAATCAATTTCAGCAATTAGCCTGAACTCCTTTAATTAATTCCTCCTTGGGGTTAATTTGACCAACTGGGAAAGTTGTTCTCTTTTGTTTTTAGAGAGAGAGAGAAATAAGCTAATTTAGCCTGAAAGCATGCTGGCTACCACAAATCAGGATTTCCCCACCCACCCAAAATTAAGCCATTTTCCTAAGACTTCCAGCACTCAGTTGGTTCCAGTGTACAGAGCTACAGAGTCCTTAGGAAGTTCCTCAAGAACACTCCTTAGTCACTGCTCAAGATCTCCAACACCTCATTTTATTCTCTTGACAATGTTCCACCCTCAGGTTATTGGCTGAAGTCCTCATAGCGTCAGTCCCTGAAAAGAACAAACATAGCTTGCACTTCTTCAGCATCTCTTGCTTCATCATCCCTAAGGATCAGTCTACTCCATCTCTGAAGTGAGCCAAAATGGATTTTTGCCAACTGGCTAAGCAATTGCAATGAGTAACTCGCTAGCATTGGCGAACATCCCCATGCACCATCTTTGCATAGCAATATTCTTTTGTGGCATGTAGGTGAGAATACTCCCACACTAAGGAGAGTACTCCTTAGCACTTTCTAATCTCCTCTAAGCAAGCCATACACAGTATAATACTGTATATTTTCTCAGTATATTTGGAACACCAACTAACTTAATCCACAGAATAAAATACACGACAGTACTTCTCATAGGCCATACATAGAAGTGCATTAAGGAATTCCAAAAAAAAAAAAATGCAATGAACAATCACAGTGGCTCAATTCGGATGACACAATAAACAACTGGTGTGGGGGAAACAATTGTCAGTTGTTTTGACTATTGTGTCATCCGAATGCTGCCATAGTCAACTCAGCGCTGATCCTCATCCACACCACAGTTGATTATTTATTACCATGTTGTGTGGGGAGTATCCGTTAGGGTTAGGGTTAGTCAACCCACCATTGACTATCATGTCGTCTGAATTGAGCCAATGTATACCTTGGAATCAACTGGCAGTGATATAGCAAAATGTAAACAAATAGTGGGAAATCTAAAAAGCCACAGATTGTACCCCAAGTGCTAATCCTATTCAGAGCTTTCAGGGCTTGAACTATATGATAGAATATTATCTACATAAATGATTTAAAAAGTGGATGGGGAGTCAACAGGAATAGCAATGGGCAACATATTGGCCTATAACCATGCTTCCTTTCCGACATGTATGTTCTATAGTGTGGATTACATGAAGTGGTACTTATATAATACCCAGTACTGGGGGCATGAGATGTCTGAGAAGACATTGAACCAAACATTAAACACAAGATGTTATGAAGAAAGATGTACCCACTATTAGAATTTCCTTTTTGCCCAACAATTTACCTTGCCTCAAGCAAGTTCTTCAGTGATCATCTCTCCAAGCATAGACCACACAGTTTATGCACTCAAAAAAGTCCTTGCAAGGTAAAAGAACAATACCTCCATATGATATGCTTTAGATAATATAGCTTATTTCTTTTGTTTCAGTCTTTAATAATCAGCTGAAATAATACAACTATTTAAAATAAAAACTACTGGAGCTGGAGATGTCTTGTGTGAGCAAAAAGGAACTTGCAAAAAGCAGCCTGACCAAATTCTCCCAATTTCCCCATCTCACCATTCCAGAGGGTTACTCAACTTTGGGAGTGGCTTGCGGGTGGGGAGATAAAACAGGCCAGGAAAGTCCCTTTGCATGAGCAAAGTTCCACTGCTCAATCTCCAGATCCAGCCCATTATGTTTGGGTGGTAAAATTTCTGTACTTACCAGCAGGAGACCTTGCTAGGTATGCTAACTTCTAGCACTCAGTTGGTTTCTATTAAAGGATGGGGAGGGAGAGTAACTTGCATATCAAATATGTGTGTGTGTGTGTTTAATCTGTAGTCATGTTATTGAATTATTGCAAGTAACAATAACAGCCTTGAAAGCAACAGGTTCTATGTTTGCTGCCTTCTAATAGCTGAAGCCAAAGAATTTTAAACTTGACCTCTGCCCGTAATCTTGCCTCTGTGCCTTCTGCTACAATGCCAAGCTAATTCCTGCTCCTCAAAACGTACTTCATGGTTATCTCCCAAATCCAGCAATTGAATTTAGCTGAAAGGGAAGGATCCAAACATTCCAGGGTCAATTCCTGCCATCTGCAGTTAAAAGGATCCGGAGTGCCCCCAGAGTGCCACAGCATGCCAGAGTAGATAATACAGGGCAAAAAGGACAACCTAGCATAAGGCGGCTTCCGGTATTCTCCTACCTACATATCTGCTGCCATCTTAACTCTCCTATATTCCATCCTTGCTACTCCATTCTCTCACTCCATATTCTATTCTTCAATTTGTTTTGTCTACTTCACTATGTTCTGCTAGCCAACTATGATGCCACATGAAAAACCAATGTCCCTGGCTATGGCATTGAGCAAACATAGGAAACCTCCATCCTGCAGGCCAAACAGGGCCTGCGAGGATACCCCATCTGGCCTGCCTGCTACTTCCCTAGGCCTGTCCTGCTTACTTCAGAGTAGGCTTAAAGTCAGTAAGAACCACATTTTGGTCCCACCCACTCTGCCTTTGGCCCCCCGCCTACAGATCAAAGGTCTCAGAGGCCATATTTCTTCACCAGATTGGAATTTGGCCCTTGGGCTGAAAGAGTTTTCCATTCCCTGGCATAGAGTCAGGCCTAGACATCTGTGCCTCTGTAAGGTTGCCACCTGCTTCCAAGCTCAGTAAACCAGAGATCATCCCAACCTAATACGCAGGGGGCTGCATATGTACTATGGCACCTTTTGACACATCAGACTTTGAACACTGGCCACCACTGGTATCTGGCACATCACAGCCAGACATTATTGTGGCACTAAGTAATGGAGAGCTGTATTGCCCACTTTATTCCAATCCCAACATTACATTTATAGACCCTTTCAACAAAGCTCTTTAAACAAAGCAAGCTCTATACATGACATTACTGCATTTATACCCAAGAGAAGATATTACAAGCCATTAGATAAAATTGCTGAACATTCAGCAAGAAAGAAAGGGGAGAAGAGAGCTGCAACACTTAACATAGCAAAATAAAATACCCCCCTGTGCTTATCTCTGCTCCAGTAACATTTCCTATTCTACTAGGATGGCATAGTACCACACCCCTTCACATTGTTACATGCCTATTAGAATATGACATCTAAGATGCAGAGAATATTTAATAGGGTTTAGTTAAGAACTTCCCTGTGCTTTTCATTTGAGAAATTGGGACAAGAATAAATATGCACTCAAAATGGAAGAGGGGCTAATGCTCACAATGTATGTGCTCTCCACTCACCCACCCACCCACCCCACTCTCTCTAGAATTGCTGTGGCAGCCGACATTGTCCAGCTCGCTTCAAGACTGTTTCTAGGCAGCTACTCTTTTATGGGGGAAATTTATTTGATCACAAGAAGGGTGAAATGAGCTCTCATTGGGCCAAATTCTTCTGCAATACTACAACTAAAAAAAAATCTGCAACTTGAAGGTTTGCACATGCAACTGTATGTTGGTACTACACGGTTATCAACAATGACAATATCTGCACTAAGTGGTCCAATCACTTTAAAAACAATGCCTTTGATTATGCTCAGGGTGACTCATCATAATTCCTCTATTGACCGGGTATCCACAATGCCTGAGAAGAGATCTGCACTGTCACACCCTGCTATTTCCCCAGTAAACGTCATTTTAGAACTGATGGAACAGCACAGTCAGCATATTAGAATCCATACAATCAAGATAAGACCAACTGTTTCTATGAGAGAACAACTTTAAATGGCAATTTCATGACATTTTAGCTTGATTCAGAAATATTTTACACACACACCAGGCCAAAAGTATTTAATGTCTAAACCATATCTGTTTATATTCTAGCATATACTCGTAACAAAGGACTAAAATGAAGGAAACTATGAGAAATCTGGAAAAGTAAACCAGACTGTGTTTTAAGCCACTGCCATATGAAACTCATTTTCTAGTTACGCAATTTTCCCTGGGGACACAGTCTGCAGTCCACATGCAGGATCAAATTTCATGAGCAGTTGTAGGAAAATGCAAGGCCGTGAATTTGCAAGTCAAAACTAGTGAAGGCAAGCACTTTCAGACTATCTTCACACATTTTTCCAGTGAGAAGATTTAGCAGCAGGCAAGAAGCTTTTTACCAAGATGCACATAGGAAAGGGTAGCAAAAATTTCAACAGATAGCAAAAGTTTCAGCTTCATTTGTTCACTAGATTCTTCTTCAGCTGTACCAGACCCAAAGTGAATTCAACAGTTTCGCAGCAATTGCAAACACACACGCACACGCCAATTTCTTTTTAAAAAAAACTATAGCATGTGCCGGTCGTAATTATCTTTTGGGCTTGGTTGGAGCCAAAACAACGGTAGCCAGCTTGACTTTGCTAACTCAATTTCCTGTTCCAACAAAGTTAGTGGCATCTAGGAAAATTGCATTCTGCAGCACACATTCATCTTCCTTGGGCAAGAGTTATTAGCGCTAGCCATGAGGTACATTTTACAACAGGAAAGATAAGATCACTGCTTGTGCTGTGGCAGTGCGGAGTCACCCCCTTGTTAAGATTTTTTCTTCCCCCTCCCCCCATACACACATAAGAACGGAAGCAATCAATTCCTTACCTTTGTCTGGATTGCATCCCCCCTCTCAAACATCATCTTTAGCCTGCTCAGAGGAATGCTACATTTCTCTATTTTCCCTGAAGAATCTGGGTTTTCATTGGCCTCAGGCTTTCCTACTTCTCGTCTGGATTCTCTAAGGCAATTTTCCATTTTCCCACTCTCGGGCGAAAGGGTTTTAGCCTCTTCGCTGTCAACACTGGGATATCTGAACCGGCCAATCACTCCAGAAGAGGAATGGAGTCGCGATCTGGGACCAATCCCTGAGGTTTTGCCAATTTCTGTTAGGGATGCAGAGCCGCTTTCAATTCCACCACCGGGGCTGACAGCCTTCTGCCTAACCTCAGCACAGCTGCTTCGTAGCGTTTCCTTCCGAGTCTCCGACCCCAGTGCTGGACTCTCCCACTTCTTCTTTAAGACGCTGAGGGTCCCCCTTTTAAAATGAGGGGGAAGATTGTCTGTGTTCTAAAAAAACCAAGAAGTTAACACCGGTTATTACAGCTGCCTGATAAAACCATGAAGTGCTTCCTTTTCCGAAGAAAGGAAGTTAAAAATGCTCAGCCCCAATCTTGAGCCCTCTGCTGTCTCAGACAGCTGTGAATAGTTACAACTGTGCCACATGGAAAAAGCTTGGATCCAGGGCAAGGAAGGGGGGGGGGGGAAGGAGCTGAAGCAGGAAGTGATAAAACAGGATGGCCTTATATGGAATAAAGGGAGCCAACCTAATGAGAGAGTTAGAACCTAGCCTTTTGGTCTCAAAACTCTACACAAAGGGAACAAAATCCACCTACTAGCAAGCAGGCTAAAGAAAGGGTAGAAAAAGCCGTATGAGATGGTCATTGCTAAATGCTGCAGTGCTCCCCATCTGTTTCCCAGGACAAGAAAGTGGACCAGTTAGCAGACTATTTAAGAAACCAAGGTTTATCTTTCAGAGAACAACTCGCCACTCCATATGCATCTCTATGAGTGTTTGAATATTTGCTGGTACCATTTCAATAACTGACTTCCTCAACATACCAGTCAGAAAATAGGTTTTTTTTTCCAACCCATTTGTCAGATTTGATCATACGCTTACAGGAATTCTTGCTTGGATCATAGATTAAAATAATTAATGGCAGGTTTGTCTGTTTTATAGAACTCCTGTCAATATTTAAAAGCATTGCCACACAGCTCTAGCAATATACCCCTTAAATATACTTATTTAACAACAGACACCCCCCCACACACACACACTTTTTCTAAACAAGCTATTCAAGAAAGTCAAACAGGGTACCTGCCAACGCTGCATCTTTGTAGCCCACTCCTTACATTATCCTAACAAGCACGAGACTAACTGCAAAGTGGAACAGGTCTGTAAAGCTTTAGAGTATTACACGGGATTAGCAGCTATATTGGGATTTAAGTCGCTCACCCTATTACTCTTCTGGTCACATTTTGAATACTGCTTTACAAATTAATGAGAATCCTGACTAAGCTCCAGGAATATTAGTTCCTTTGCTCAGTTTCAACCTGGGCTCAAATTTGCAAAGGGGGACATGATGCAGCGAGATCGGAAAGGTCAGAAAGGTATACAGAAGTGGGGGAGGAAAAACTGCACAAGTAAGAAAGCCTACTGAAGAAGCTTTTGCAGCAAAATACCAGGAGTTCTGTTGCAATAGGGCGGTTTGGCATTCACAGCACACCGTGATTCATCCTGCACTGGGGCTCAGCAGCCCTTGCTCAAAGCACCGAGGTGGCACTCCCTTTCCTGTTGCCTCTGCTGAGAGATGACCTGTCCCACAGTTTACCATTTAAATCAATACTTAAAGAATTACCAGCCAGCATACTGCAACATGCATCAGACATTATTGCTGCCATCTCATGTCCCAGACCCAGAGCAGAGTGTCTGCTTTTAAATCCAATGATTCAGCCAAGAGACAAGTAATGCTTCCGAAAGAAACTAAGTTTGTTCATGGTCAAAAGCCAGACGGTATTTCTGAAGCCTGAAGATTCCCGCAGGGCAATCTATCCCAATGAGTAAATGTCCTCGGTCCAGCTGGAAGGTTGTGTTGAGCAAGCAGGACACAAGGAGAAGCGTGGGTAAGGAGAAGCTGCAAGAACGGTGCCTCAGTATCCCACCTCTGACGCTCCAGTGAGGAGAACATGCGTTAAAGGGATTATAATAGCAGGCCATTATCAGAATCCTTAATCAGCAATAGGTTTAAATTTGGAGCTTTTTGTTATACTAAGAGTTCCCTCTCACAAGTCATGTCTGTGACCCAAACACCACAGAGAGGTATTACAAACTCAGATGTCATTTAACAGGAGCAAAAGACGAATACTCCTAGAACTCCCTCCCTCAGACCTGCTTGGACCCCACTTTTGGGTAAGAAAGGTGGGTGGGACAAGTTTTCATGCCTTTTAGCCTCAGCCACAGGGAAGGCAATTATTTTCCCACACTGTTCCTTCTTCTGTAAAGCTGCTGCCACTCTGACCAGGGACAGCTCCTTCCTCTGCCTTTTAGATGTGAATCTCTGGCCATGTTCATTTCCTGCCTCACTTTTGGCTACTTGCGAGTAGGCCTCTCTAACTTAAAGGCACCAACGGCTCCTACAGCATGGCCCCCATTTCCCCTATTCCTCCCTTCTTCACTTTTTCTTCCTTACCCCCCATTATGAATTCAAGTCCTACATCTGGAGTGGGGTGCTCCTCAAGCCCTCACATTACCATTTACACCATAAGAATGTTTGGAAGAAACAATCCCCCTCAACAAACAGATAACCAAAGTGTCTTGGTCATGCTTAGTGCAGCTAAGAGATGGGTAGTAAAGCTCATGCAGGGGAGTGAGGAGTGGCCGGGGGGGGGGGGGGGGAGAACAGAGAAGAGATAGAAGGTTGCCAGTTCAGCTTTGAGGGGGAGCTGGAGAGTGTGTGTGTGGAAAGACTGAAGTAAGAACACCACCACCATCTGCACCAGTCTAGCTAGTTTCAACACCCTATGAGAAAACAGAGGTGTTCCAAATGCTGATTTAGCATTATAATTTGGAGATACCTTATTGAAGACTCCCCCCATAAATAAATCTCACACACTGGATGTCAGTCCTTTACAGGAATAGTCGTCCTGCCACATTTGTGGAAGAACTCATCCAAAGCCCACCTAATTGCCTAAGGAATCTGGCCTGTGCCATTCATAAATGTGTACATTTTGGAACATCAAATACAGGCTGGGGTGTATCCAGAATTGCCTCCTGTGAAGAGAAGGGAGTCTTCCATCTACAGAAGGCGTCTGATCCAGTGATTATTTCTGCTGGAGGAACCAGGAAGGGAGCGATTTTCACAACTTCACTCTACACGCAGCCCCCTGGAAATCTGTGCCAGAAGTTTGTGGAACTCCACAGAATAGCAGGGGAGCTAGAGATAGACAGGGGACAAGGGAATCGGCAGAAATTACCTCCAGCACTCCCACGTCCCCCCATCCCGCCAGTCCCTCCCAAGCAGAACTCCACTCCAGGCAGGAGACAACTCTGGAATGAACCCATCATATGGCTCAAAACACAAAGCCAAAATTCTCCAGACATTTTTCATTCACCCATCCTGCTCCCAGAGCAGGAGCCAGTCATTCAACTGCAGTACTGGAACAAGGAGGATTCTTTGACTTCAAAATGGGGCTGACGTTGGTCCCTGGATTCTTACTAGGGATCAGAGACGTGGGTACAGAAACAGCCTGAATAGGGAACTGAAGTTTGTAGAGCTCTGAGCTTTATTGTAGTACAATTTCCAGAGGGGTAGTTGTGTTGGTCCATTGCAGCAAGAACAAGGAAGAGTCTTGTGGGACCTTTAAGCAGGGGTGGACAAAATGTGGCCTGTAGGCATCATGAGCCCCCTCTAGCTGCCTTTGTACCTTCTCCATGTTCTCCTGCTGCCTCCACCACTGAATTTGCTACTGCAGTGACCAAAATCCCTGCAATTTTGAAGAGAACAAGGTGTTTGGGGGCACATAGGCCTTGTTTGCAAGCAGAATTCCGCTCCTGGAAGCATAATTCTGCTTGGAAACAAGGTCTGGGCTCCCCATAAGTCTCATTTGACATTTGCTACTGTGGTAGCAAATCCAGCAGTGGTGCAGATAATCTGCAGCCCCTGGTGTATTTCAGGGGGGCAATGTGCCCCCTGACTTTCAGAGATTGCCCATTCCTGCCTTAAAGACTAGCAAATTTATTCTAGCATAATCTTTCACAGACTATAGTCCACTTCATCATATGCATGATGCATCTGACGAAGTGGACTATAGTCTGTGAAAGCTCATGCCAGAATAAATTTGCTTGTCTCTAAGGTGCCACAAGACTCTGTTGTGAATTACTGCAAGGTTCTTAGTGCTGGGCTAGATGGACCCTTGGTCTGATCCACCATGGCACTTCTTCTGGTCTTATGCAATCCATATGAATAAGCCATGGGCCACAGCAAATCATAGCACCCCTGCCATTGGGAGACTGTCCCTATTGAGATACCCAGCACAGTGTCTGGCCCAAAGCTTGACTTTTGTGCAAGGCACTCTCAAGCACTGCAGTTCCAAAATGCCATGCACCAAAGCAGTTCTGGGCCGTAGATCAGGGAAATGCACAACACAGGCTGTGGCAATGTTGATGCAATAGAGCAAATGCTCCAAGGAATCTTTAAGACTGCAGCGCTATTCAATTCTCCCCCATGTATAATTGTATACACTAATGGGGGGAGTGGGAATGGGTCATTGACTCCAGTACCACCTGTATGTGCATTCAGCACAACATCTACGAAGAGGCACTTATTGTCTACAGCTGCGCATACCAAGGCATGCGATACTCAGCCCCCTTTCCCTAAACTTGCAAATTACTCAGGGAGAAGCTCAGAGTAGAGCTCAAAAGTGCTCCCGGCCACATTGTGGCTGCCTCCTATAAAGGCCATCATTTTGCACCCTAGCCATACAGCGTCCTGCAGTTTCAGTATGGAACAAAAACAGTAATAGCAGGCATACCTCTAAAGTGGAAAGTTACGTATTGTGTTGGTCACAATGTGGGTTATCATTTTCATATTTTTCTTTGTGGGTTTAGTTAAAGGGTTGTAGAGGATATTAGTAGTTTACAAATAAAAGGAGGCTTGAGGATTAAACTGTCTGCTTTATACAGGACAAAAAAACCTGTTCCTATTCCTTTGATCAGGGGTTACATCCAACAAGAATGGTTGGAGTACAAACATAAAGAATAGTCTGTGTACAAACCCACACATTCTAGTTACCAAGATTCCAAGGGATGGAGGATCATAAAAGAACTAATATGAAAATGAGGCTTTGGGCCAGACATGATGCTAGGGCATCTTATCCAGCAAGGGTGGCAACATGGATGTTTTGAACTACAAATCCCATGATCCTTCATCATTGGCTATGCTGGTTAGGGCTCATGGAAGTTGTAGGCCAAAACACCAGGAAGGCCATAAGCTGTCCATCCTGTTATAAAGAGAAAGCCTCTCAGCAATCGATTTGGGATGACGCGGAAGTTATTTTGGAAAACAGAAGCACACAGACTCCAGTTCCTTTTTCAGGCTGCTTCTGTACTTTTGTGTTGACTAAAGAACTGAAAAACAGGAATCAAGATGTCTCATTTTTCCAAGGTATTATTTAGGACTTGCTTCAGATCAGGAAGATAGATTAAAAATGAACTAGGCAGGTGGAAAGATGCTACAGACAGCATCCATTTAAGTTTCAAAACTAAGGAGTGAATGAAATGGCACAGAATCTGAACAACTGCCTTTACTTCAGAGCACAGAGAGGGTCATTCATGTTTCGCGGTTAGGACACAGGTCTTGGAGGCTAGGAGCATTTCGGTTTTAAGAAGCTGATACAGCGAGCCAGTGCATGACCTCAGGAAAGTCACTTGACTTTCTTGTGCTTCAGTCAAGCCCTGAATGGACAAGAAAGTGGGCCAGAGCACGGCCTAAGCTGAACAGCCAAACAAAAACATGCAAAGCCAGTTTCCCAGTGTTATCTGAAGAGAGACAGACAAATCTCTTGAGGAAACTCAAGAACAACCACTACAGGAGATGGAGAAATTCAGATGTCAGCATGGTTTTCATGCCACTATTCATTCCATAAAAATCTGTTAACTACTTACACTCCTTTTTTTCTCTGCAGTCGCTTCCTCAGCTGCCTTCTGATATCTTTATGGGAAAGGGTGGAGAAGGGGAGGGGCAAAAGAGAGAAAAATAGCTTTGTTCAGAATCCCAAAGTTTTCAAATACAATGCACACAAAGTTTGCAGACCTTTCAGGAAATTGTACATTTTGAATGACTGACAAGGCTGTTTTGAGGGAAAGAAAAGAGTCTGGATTAGAAAATAAAAATGTTTAAACCACAAAATGCCAGCCTGTTACAAAAAGAAAACCCCAACACACACACACACACACACACCACAAGCAAGTGTTTTTAAGTGCCACAAGAGATAGATTCATTGTAGAATTATCTTTTGTGGAATAGAGGCCTCTTCAGATGCACAAGTGATATCAACTGGGGAGAGGACTGCAAGTTAATTGTGGGGTAGCACTTCATGTATCTGCTGAAATAGCTTATGCAACAATCAAACTGATAGTCTTTAAGGTAATGCAAGACACTCCCTTATTTTTGCTGTAGTAGATTAACAAGTTTACTCCTCTGAAAATTGTTTTAAGCCAAATAACTGGCCGTTTAAAGATATTTAAAACAAATTTAAACAGGAAAGTAGCAGTTTGGGGTAGATTGAGCCCCCTGGGGCCCCTTGACTGGGACTTGTTGAAAGCCCTCCATTCACAGTATTGCAAGTTGTCGGTGAGATATTAACAATCCTGAGGAGACATCAGTCACGGGTCTTGAAGAGGCCTGGTTACCACATCTGTGACGAATGCTTATCTGATAGCCTTTCCCCTGCTTTTCATAATTAAGTCATTTCTTTAGCAGCCTGCAGATATGTATTCTATTACTAATTGTTCTTGTAAACCATTCTTCAATAGTATGCGCCACACAAAGGGACCCACTGGACTAGCATGTTTCAAAATGCTTTGAACTCAGGCCTTCATTCTAAAATTACACCACCACTGTGGGACCCCCCAGGTCAGGGGTCCCTTGCATGCAGCCTATTTGAGGATCTGTAAACTGGGGCACTAATCCAAGGGCATTAGCAAAGAATGATTACAGGATGTGTCTGATCCCATCCTAAAACCACACAGGGGAAATTGCTCAGTAACAGGCTGGAAGTGCCCAGAAAGCCTTTGCTGAGTCCTCTGTCTCAAACTTCTCATTGCTACAACTAACCTCGGGACATACTAAAAGGAAGGACACCGAATGGCCATTGAAATGATTTGGGTCATTCCAAATGGCTATAGTAAAGCATTACACACACCGAATGGACATTGAAATGCATTGGTTCATTCCGAATAGCCATAGGAAAGCATTGGAGAATCTTCGGGATCATCTACAAATCAAAATACCTAAAGGGGATAAACATTTATTTTTGAATAAATGCTTTATTGACATCAGTTTTAAAAGACCCAGATATGTAGAGGAGGGTTTGCAAACACCTGCCAAAGATTATTTCCATGTTTATATCAGCCCCCCTCCAGCCCCCACATTTTACTACAGGCCTGTATTTCGGAATGCCCATAGGAATATATGGAAATGATTCCACAAGACTATCAAGAAACAAAGAGAGCCCACCAAACTTCTCATGGAGGTTCAAAATACAACCCTAAGCATCCCATCAGTGTCGACCTGAGGTATGCTCCGTTGGATCGGCCCCCTCCTCGCGCACGGCCACATATCAGGTGTTCTTCCGAATGGCCATAGGAAAGCATTGGGCTGTAACAAGTACCCCACAGAAAAGAGCGGGAGACCTCAAACTCCTCATGGAGGTCCAAAATACAACCCTAAGCATCCCATCAGTGTCTACCTGAGGTATGCTCCGTCGAATCAGCCCCATTCTTGCACACGGCCACATCAGGTGTTCTTCCGAATGCCACAGGAAAGCATTGGGCTGTAACAAGTACCCCACAGAAAAGAGTGGGAGCCCACCAAACTCCTCATTGAGGTTCAAAATACAACCCTAAGCATCCCATCAGTGTCTACCTGAGGCATGCATCCTTCGGAATTGCCCCATCCTCGCGCACGGCCACATATCAGGTGTTCTTACGAATGGCCGTAGGAAAGCAATGGGCAGTAAAAAGTACCCCACAGAAAAGAGTGGGAGATCCCAAACTCCTCATGGAGGTTCCAGTTAGTACCCTAAGCATCCTTTCAATGTCTACCTGAGGTATGCTCTGTCGGATCGGCCTCCTCCTTGCGCACGGCCACATATCAGGTGTTCTTCCAAATGGCCATAGGAAAGCATTGGGCTGTAACATGTACCCCACAGAAAAGAGCGGGAGATCCCAAACTCCTCATGGAGGTTCCAGTTAGTACCCTAAGCATCCTTTCAATGTCTACCTGAGGTATGCTCCGTCGGATCGGCCTCCTCCTTGCGCACGGCCACATATCAGGTGTTCTTCCAAATGGCCATAGGAAAGCATTGGGCTGTAACATGTACCCCACAGAAAAGAGCGGGAGGTACTTCTGTGGGGTACTTGTTACAGCCCAATGCTTTCCTATGGCCATTCAGAAGAACACCTGATATGTGGCCGTGCGCGAGGAGGAGTCCGATCCGACGGAGCATACCTCAGGTGTGTGGGATGCTTAGGGTTGTATTTTGAACCTCCATGAGAAGTTTGGTGGGCTCCCTTTGTTTCTTGATAAGTCTTGTGGAATCATTTCCATATATTCCTATGGCCATTCCGAAATACAGGCCTGTAGTAAAGTGTGGGGGCTGATATAAACATGGAAATAATCTTTGGCAGGTGTTTGCAAACCCTCCTCTACATATCTGGGTCTTTTAAAACTGATGTCAATAAAGCATTTATTTTAAAATAAATGTTTATCCCCTTTAGGTATTTTGATTTGTAGATGATCCCTAAGATTCTCCAATGTTTTCCTATGGCCGTTCGGAATGAACCAATGCATTTCAATGTCCATTCGGTGTCCTTCCAATTAGCACGTCCCCCTAACCTCCAGCCTTTCTGAAGGTTGCTTTCAGCCTCCCAGAGTTTCACCAGTAATAGGTCTACTTTTTTGCTCCTGAGCATAAAAGCAGAATATCTCAAAGGGCAGTTTGGTGCTGAGGGTCTGTTTTTTCAGGGCTAAGAATGTTATACACACACAGTACCGATAGCAGAAGCATCATCACACAAGGCCTTTGAATAGGCAACATTTCTAGAGCAGTGAGGTGCTTAAAATATTCAGAGTAGCAAGCCTCCCATGCCCCACATTGAACACATCCACATACAGTCAGCTCAAATTTCTGTCAGCCAAGACTGCACTGCCATGTTGATGCCAGCTAAGATTGCTGAAAGGCCAGCTTACAACAGTCAGCTCTTTTTGAGTCTTGTCCCTTTTAGAAACCTCAAACTGAGCTTTTATCTCTCTCAGGATTCCAGTGGAAGAAACATTTCCTGAAAACACTCAAGGTAGAAGATATGGCAATCTGTGCTCTTTCTTCCCTTAGTTGCCGTAAAGTTTTGTCTTCCTAGTTCAACAAAAACATGGCAAGGTTCCCCAGTGCTCTGCTTTTTCCTCTCTGCAAAGGAACACAGCTCAGATACATAGAGACTAAGTTCAGGCATCCCACCAAACCATAGTTTATGTAACTCTGGTTGACTGTGATGTGTGAACTCACAAATATAGTTACAGATGTTGCCTCCAAAGGCGACTGCACCATTGAAAGAAGAGTGCAGAGCAGACAGAAAAAAACAGACAAGCTGGTCTAAACCATGGATTCCTCTACATTTCGTAGCTCAAACCCATAGTTTGGGTTCTAATTTATAGTAATGACAAACCATGGTTTGGTGGATTGTCTGAATTGAGCCAGAGTGCACTTTAAGAAAGCAACATTTCTTTCTCTTCCCCCCCACTAACTTTTTTTATTGTGAATGTTAACAAAACAGAACAAAAAATACATCATAAAAAAGAAAAACAAAGAAACATCACGCATATAGGAATATCATCATTTTTCCATCAGATATACCATTCATTTTTTTAAAAAGGTGAGAGAGTTATGCATAGGTTTCAAGTAAAGCAGACCATATATCCATGTATTTATCCACTTGCAAGTCGCACCTATATAACCCATTCAAATATTGAACATTTCTACACCAGAGGGCTGTCAAAGTGTGAGCAAGACTCTCTAAAGAGGCATGCACAGTTTCAAGGGGAGATCTTTAAAACTTCCCATTGGTCCACATAGGACATTCACCCGTTTTCCTGAGCACAGACACCAACGTCTGTTTCCCTCCTAGGGAATACCTAATTATAATACTGAGAGTCTCTTTCCAAGGCTTTCTTTCTCCTTGGGGATCTTGCAATTTTAGCTTGCTTGTAGCCATGCCACCTTAAGACTGGTTGCCATTAGCTAAAGTGAACACTCACCTCCTGACTGGCTTACACTAGAGGGGACTCACAGTCACGCACCCACCCTCCTCCCCCAGTTCCAAATTAAAATATTTGATAACTGCCATTAAGAACCACTAGTATTTAACCTTTGTCAGGAAGCATTTACTGGCAAGTGGCAGTTTGGGATCATCTAAACCAAGGGTCCATTTGGACATCGAGTTACCCTGGCTTAGAATTGGCCCAAAGGTTAGCTTCCACTAAGGCTGTGCATGGACCCCGATCCGATCCGGATCTGTCAGGTCCAGATCGGGCCCGATCCAACTCAGATCCAGATCCGATCCGGATCCGTGCACAGCATTCCCCGCCGCTCCCTCCCTCCCCCCAGTCACCCGACACGAGCGGGAAAGCGGCAGCCGACATCGAGGAGGGCGGGCGACGCCGAGGACTATGCGGAGGAGGCAGAAGGTAAGCAGGGCGATTGGGAGGAGGGAGGGAGGAAGCGGGGGGAGGGAGGGCTCTGCACGGATCTGGATCGCGGATCCGATCTGGCCTGATCAGGGCCCAATCTGATCCAGTTCAGATCCGGAAAGCCCGGATCAGCCCAATCCACTTCAGATTCGGGATCCAGATCCATGCACAGCCCTAGCTTCCACTCTTCTGGTAGCAAAGTGGTTTTAAAGCAGCCTTCCCCAAACTCTGGATTTGTTGGCTCCAACTGCCATCATCCCCAGCCAGCATCAGAGACCTCAAGCATTTACAGCAGTTATGGAAGATGGTAATTTCACTTATTAAAAACACAGAGCCATACAAAGAACGGTCAGCTATGGCAGAAGGCAGAGAAAGGCCAGAGAGCACCTGATGTAAGAGCAATGCTGAAACTAAGCAGATGTGGATCTAACCAGTAAGATTAGGTAAGAGAATAGCACTGGTAAGAGAATAGTGTTTTCAAAAGTACAGTCCTGATTTTGGGCAAGAGAGGGGCAAATGGTTTCCATTTCTAACCACAACTGATTGGCCATATAAAAAGATCGCTCAGACTTTCCTCTGCCGTAATGATTTACTGAGCTGGGTACTGCCATTATATGAACTGTCATTTATCCTTACAGGCCACTTATTTATGTCAAAAATATGTTCCATTCCTCTAGCATAATCCCCTGATGTTTTTCCTTCATGTAAATTCGCTACTTTATGGAATACCCCAGGTTATCCTCTAAAAAAGCAATGTGGTTAAAAATAGAATCAAACATCTTTAAAATAAAGATTCCCTTAAGAAAAGGAAAAGGAAAGTATTGTCAGCTACTAGTAGTTACCACAGTACTTATGGAAAGAACATACAGTAACCTTGGACAAAAGCGTCACAGAACTTACTTTGAGAACCTCTCCACAAGAGCGGATGACTTGTTTCTGTTGACAAGAGACAACTCTTTGGCGGTGATCCTCAGAGAATGTGAAGTCCATGTCCTTCTGTTAAATGGAGACGACTCCATCTTGAAACACAGGAGTAACTAGAAGGGGGGGGAAAGATTTTTTACATAGAACACTCCTTTCTCTTTCTCCCTACCCACACTAGCCATCTAAAATGTCTTCATCCTACTGCATTCAAGGGATAATAACTGTCTGCTCTCAAACTGTAAAAAAAACTTAACTGGTTTCATATTAGATTCCCTAGGAGATACTTGAAATAATATTTGATGGGACACACACACACATCCCTCCTTCACAGCAAATACACCCAGAACCTAAAATCTGGATAATCTGCACTGCTGAACCCCTTTTACCTGGTACCCTTTATAATGTGGAACTCCTTTTCTTGTTCTTCTGCTTTCCCATTTCCACCAATAACCTCCCACAAAGATCTAAGGGTTGAGTAGCAGGTATTTTTAAAATATGATCAGTGGCATATAAATCTATTGAATAAAGTAAATAGTAACACACAGGCTTTGGGTGCTTCCAGACAGTGCTGGCTCCACATTTTTGAGGGTTCTTGGCAAAACATCCTCAATGTGCCCCTTCCCTCAATGAATCTACCACCTTCTCACCAATAATCTCACCAGCTGCTATTGCTCCTCCTCCTCTTCCTCATTGCTAGTACTTGCTTGCTTAACAGGTAGAGAGAGCCAGTGAGCGAGTGGGCAGTGGCAACTATTGTTCCTCCTTCTTACCACCACCATCACCGTGGCTAGCAGGAGAGGTAGTTGAACAAGCAAGTTACAATAGTGAGCAGGAGGAATAATTCCAGGAGGCCGCCAGTGGGCTCCTGCCCAACCATAGCTACCCTTGATGCTGGCGGTGCTTCCAGGTGCTGCTTTTATAGCACCATTGTCGTGTCTCAGAGCGTCATCACACGGGGGGAAACGCATTTGCTCCGTTTTCATCGCGCTGCTTCTCCTGCACACAGCAGGCGATAGCGGCAACTTCCGTCTCAAAAAATAAGTCAGACTTACTGGGGTGTTTTTTTTGTCTCGCGAAGGAGGCTAGAGAGGGGCTAGAGAGGGGCGACGTCATGAGAGGGGCCCATGAAAATCTGTGAGCACCCCAGTAACGAGTGTGCAATAAAACGTTCATCTGATGGAGCTCTCATTATTTACAGAAGTTTGCAAGGGGTCCAAATAACACTGTATTCTACTCATGACTCTTCCCTGTTTTCTTACCGCTTTTTCCATCATTCTCCTTAATGCAGAAAATCTATTAAGGACAAAAAGTCCAAATGGCTGCACAATGCCTTCTGGCTGCTAGCGCTAAGAGCCCTCTGCCTGGAAACACCCTTCATCCTGTTGCAAATGCCCTTTCCTGCTCACCCTCAAAAACAAAACTGAAATATATACATGAATAAGATGTTACTGTTATGAAGACTAAGCAAATGCAGTTCCCATTCAAACACTTCTCATGCAAGCTTTGTATTGCAATGTCTACCATTTCACTTGCAAAAGAAAAAGCCGAACACAACAGAGATCATGCATCCCAATTCAAATTACTTTAAACTACAACAAAAAGGCAGTAGAATAAGTTTGGCTCAACTCATTTGTGGATTTGACTACTAAGTTTGCTGTCTGCTGCAATCCATGGGTGTCATGTTGATTATTTTAAAGATTAATTGAAAATAAAAGCAATGTGAAAATTCACACTTACCGTATTTCCTCGATTCTAAGCAGCACTTTCCCCCCCATGTTTACAGCTGTAAAAATGGAGTGCGGCTTAGAATCGATGGCGTTTAAGAATCGCCAGATTTCTCCAGTGCCACCCCGGTCCGTCAACACCAGCGACAGGGAAGCCGCTGCCAGCGAGGAACGGCCTTCCCCACTCACCTCCGTTGCTGCCCTGGTCCTCAGCACCAGCGCCACTTGCAGCGGCCTTCCCGGCTCATCCACTGCCACCGCAGCCATCGCCCCGGGCCAAGATCCGCCTCCCTCTCCCCTTTGCTGTCCTGTTGCGGGCGACCCTCCTCAGACCCCTTGCAAGGCGCTGCTTCCATTGTTGTTGTCCCCTCAGTCCGTCCAGGGGTGGGGTGGGGGAGACAGGCAACATTACAAAGGAGGAGGAGAAGGAAGAAAAGGAGGGGCTGAGGGGAAAGGAATCAACCGAGGGGAGGCCGTCGCTGCCACCTCGTCGCCCACCCTACGCTGCACCTGGCAGCCGCTCCGTTTCCTCACAAACAGCAGCACACACACAAAAAAGGAGGGCGGAGGCTGCACCAACCACAGCAAAAGCAACATTGAAGGAAAAGAGCCCCTGAGGAGAGGCGCTCGGGCGGGCAGGTTTGTTTCTACTTTGTAGTAACTCCCTGGCCTAGAAATGCGGCGTTACTACAAAGTAGAAACAAGCCTGTCCACCCGAGCGCCTCTCCTCAGGGGCTCTTTTCCTTCAAGGTGGCTTTTGCTGTGGTTGGTGCAGCCTCCGCCCTCCTTTTTTATGTGTGTGTGTGTGCTGCTGTTTGTGAGGAAACGGAGCAGCTGCCACGTGCAGCGCAGGGCGGGCGACGAGGCGGCGGCGGCCTCCCCTAGGTTGTTTCCTTTCCCCTCAGCCCCTCCGTTTCTTCCTCCTCCTCCACCTTTGTAATGTTGGCTGTCTCCCCCATCCCACCCCTAGACGGACTGAGGGGACAACGACAGAAGCAGCGCCTCGCCAGGGGTCTGAGGAGGGTTGCCCGCAACGGGACAGTGAAGGGGGGAGGGAGGCAGATCTTGGTCCGGGGCGACCGCTGCAGTGGCAGTGGATGAGCCGGGGAGGCCGCTGCAAGCGGCGCTGGCGCCGAGGACCAGGGCAGCAATGGAGGTGAGTGAGGAAGGCCGTTCCTCGATGGCAGAGGCCTCCCTGGCGCTGGTGCTGGTGGACTGGGGTGGCGCCGACCTGGGCAGCACTGGCGGGGAGGACTGGGGCAGTGGGGGTGCGGCTTAGAATCGCCGCAATGCTTTTTTCCTGACGGTGGCCCTAAAATTAAGGTGCGGCTTAGAATCGATGGCGTCTTGGATTCAGTGAAATACGGTAAGCTCTAAAAACACAAAGCTTTTAGGGCTGAGACCTACAGCTACAGCCTCCTGTGTAATACCTTTATTATGCCGACTCAAAGATCACTAAAAATATGACAGTTTTTGAGATTTCCAGAAAGTTTGCTCATTTTTGTGATTTTTAGCCTAATAAACCTATTTGGATTTTTTTCCTTCAGGTCAACATGCTGCCCTTTTTATTATTATTTTGTGGGTTTTTCCCTTTCATCCACTCCCATTTCCTACAGTATTATTTGTATCCTGACCTCCCCCAGAGAGCAGCTTTCCTACTTTACCACAACCCTGTGAAAGAAGTCAAGGCTAAGCAGGGATCTCAACTGGGTTTCCCTATGTCCAAGCCCAAGACTAACCACTTCAGCACACTAGCTAAGTATTTTGAGGCATCTGAAAGGTACAAGAAACATGACACAGAAGCATCCTTGACCCAGCAAGTTAGTGAGCAGCCTCCCCCAGTTACCATGAATTGCATTTACGTCAACCAGCATTGTTCTCTTTCCTCTGGATTCAGCACAGCAAGCAAAAGGGCATGACACACACTCCATGAAGCAATACTTTATCTTTCAGACAGAATCTCATTTCCCAATCTGATAATTTCTTATGTGCCACTTGTCAACAGCAGTGCTTAAAGTGCCACTAAAGGAAAAGTAGACAACTTGGTGCCCTACCGATGTTTTGGACTACAACTCCCATCAGTCCCAGGCATCATGGCCAGTAGACAGGGATAGTGCAGTTTTTTGGCTGAAGCATCTGGAGGGCACCAGGCTGATTACCCTTGCACTAAAGTGACATCTGCCTGAAAACCAAAGTCTCCAGTGCCTTCTCCGTTTAACATAGGTAATTATTTATTAAAACACCTAAAACCATGGGTAATAGTACCAAGGCTGGATCGTGAGCAAAGGGCATTCTGGCCAGGGGTGAGAGGGAAAGTGTCAGTCATTTTCCTATTCCCACTAAGCTCTGCCCCAGAGGGTTGAGGAGGTGTGGGGCAGGGGGAGGAGGGAATAAATTTAAAAGAATGCATTTTATCTTGATTTTTTTGCTTCAGGTTCAAAAGTGTCTTAAAAGTGCTCAGCAAAGCAAAGCTATCTGGTCCTAGGACTTAACTCCAATTTCAGAATCCAATGCAAAAGTCCTCCAACAGATGCAAAAGAAGCCCCTGGCTGCTCAAATAGAGCCCTGGAACTGGTTCTTCTACTTTGTGGCCAGGTCACTTCCCCAAGCTAGCAGAAACCTGACCAGAGGGATAGACTCTTTCTGTTCTCTTGCACAATAGAAGTAGTAGCAGCAGCAGCAGCAGCAGCAGCAGCAACAACTAGGGAAAGGTACTGACAAGAAGATCTCTGTTAAAAGCATAAATACTCGTGCATATACACGAGAATCTGTTTTGATTTACTTTTTTATGAGGCATATACTTATTGATTTTATTACATCCACTTTGTTGGTTTGTCCACTTCACCCTTAAAGGCGGACTAAAAATAATTTAAAGTAAAAAAATAAATTCAGTGCATTTGTAAGCCTATGAGAGCTGGTGCAGCACAATGGAAAGATGAATCATTGAGTCCTTGGTTCACATGTTAGGTCTTAGGACAAGACTGCAGCAGCCTCATGTACTCATTCTCTTGTTTGCCCTATTCACATATAAACCAGGGTAGTAGGAGTCTATTTTAACATCCAAAGCAGCACAGGTAAGGCAGTAAAAAAAGCACCCCACCTCACTCTGCTAATACCTTCGCTCCTCCACCTGAGGAACTTTTCTCCCAGGATGGCTCATCATTTTCAATATCTGAACAGGACTGGAGAAAAAAGGAGTTTAGATGTTGGTCTATGGAAAGCAAGGCAAGACAAGTTTCAATTTCCTTCCTCGCCTATATGCCCCTCTCGATATTAAAATGAAACACACCCACTGTGAGCTTCTTTAGATTAAGGGGAAATCACATTGCCTTACCGGGGCTTTGCTTCCTGCTTCTCTTCTGCAATTATAATGGGCTATATTACATGTGCAGAGAGGGGCGACCACATGGTCTATAATTAAAAACTTCCCCCCCTCTCGGTGCTTATGTGCCTGAATGGGACGTGCCCTCTAGTGGGTGCTTTGTAGTGCAACTTTGGCTGCACACAGTAGGAAATCCCGTATTTCAGAAGAATCAGGATATCCAGGGGGTGGGTTTAGAATAGAACTACCAGAGGAGATGTGCTGGAGGTTGACGATATCATCAAAGGACCTGCAAAGTTCTGTGAGTGGCCAGTCACAAGCGTGCCTTATTTCACTTGTGTGAAAAGCCCTTATATATGATCCAGGCAGACCTAAGCACAAGACATGGCTAGTTTGGCCCTTCAGCAATCAATTCTAGGCAAGCTAAGCTAGAGCTCTTCTCCCTTCTTTCTAGCTTCCTGTGTGTTGATATTCTCTTTCTTGAATTAGCATTCTAACCGCTAACCCTCCTCCTCATCCCCGCAGTGGTACAGTTTTACCCCTTACTTGCAATTCGTATGAACTGGGCTAACCACCTGACTTGGAGATGGGTGATATAGAAAGAGAAGGCAAAGTCACTGAATTCCGGTGAGGAGATATTATGCCCAAGTATAATGCAACTGCCTTTCCCTTGTTACATTTTTAGAAATTGGTGATTACTTCATGCAAACATTCTGTATTGTACTGTTTAGCTCCCAAAGTGCTAGGAGGAAGGGGAAAAGAGAAGAACAATATACATATTGGCCTGTCCTTAGGATACTTCATGTAACCAGGAGTCAGTTGGTAACACAGGGTGGTCTGCACTGAAGACAATTGCACTCAAGTACAGTGAGTTCTTCCTTATAACCCTCCTAAAAAACAATAATTGTTCTCTTTTTACCTGGTAACCAGTTCAGGAAATACAGCAGCACTACCAAAGAGAGTGCAAATATCAACAAGGCTAATTCAATTGAGCTTCACTTCGAAAAATAAGGCTGAGAAGCCCTACCACTGTCTGTGGCATTCAACACCCCAGGTATTAACCCTGTTCAGACAACACACTAAGCCATAATGGTCATGCATTTTGAGCTAAACATTATGGCTTAGCATGTCATGTGAACCATGACTTAGCAGGCCTGTTCAGACGACACGTCAGACTCTGTGATTAGTGGACCTGTGGTTCTCTGGGGTTAGCACTATGCTGTCATACACAACACTTTAAACCCTGCTGCTTAACCGAAAGCCTTAACCAGCAAAGGTTAAGGTGTCTTCTGAACAGGCCCAGAGTGTTGGGTAAACCATTCCTAACCATGGTGGCTACATAACCACAGTTTAAACACACCCACTGACTATTTGCTGCAAAAGGGTTAGTGGTCCAACCATGGCTTAGCATGTTGTCTGAACAGGCCCATTATGTACATCGGGCAATATGCAATGCTGTCCATGTGCCACTGGAACCCAACCCAGAAAGGAACTGAAATGCTTATTTCCAGAAGGGAGCAAAACAGCGGAGCTAGCAGAAGGGAAGCTGGCTGACTTGTCCTGTTCCAGAAACAAGCTCTTTGGCTAATTTCTGGGGTTGGTCTAGGATGCGCTAGCTTTCTGTTGCACTGGCAGTGGGTCCTACTAGTACAACATACTCAGCAGAGGCACAGCAGCAGCATTGGATAGAGCCCATAATCACATAGGTACTATGGCTGCCAACAACTCTGAAAATGAAAAAATGCATCAAGTTTAAATACATGTGCATTCCCCCTAACACTTTGTTATAGGTCCAAAAAAATGTTAAAGGTGGCCTTTCTTTTTCACTCTCTACTACAGACATATACCAGAACCAAAATAACCCCAAACCATCAAGAGTGCCGTGCAATCTCAGTCCCAGAGATTAATCAGATAAAACTATAACTGATTAACCAACTAATGTTAACAATATAACATTAATATATGTGAACCGACCAGAGAGCTTCAGCTATTGGGCGGTATAGGAATGCAGTAAATAAAATAAATAATATATATAATTGATTTTTAAATTAAACAAGGTCTAGGAAATCTTTTTTTCCTGTCATTTTCTTATCGCTGAATGTTTGAAATTGTTTAGACAGAGACACACATATATGTGTGCTGTTTATTTATATGTTTGTATGTAAAAAAAATTATATATATACGTATTATATAATGCATTTTAATGGGTTTTAAGCTTTGCAAACTACCCAGAGAGCTTCAGCTATTGAGTGGCATAGAAATGTAATGAATGAATGAATACCACATTCTGGTGGTGGATGGGATCAAGGACAAAACTCAGCAGGGCCATCCCCCTATTCTCTCTTTCTGTCACCCTCTTTTCTCCCCTGGCAGGCTGCTGGAAGAGGGAGAGATGGCTCGTACCAGAGGTCTGAACTGATCACTTTTGAAATTAGTCCGAGGGCTGCTGGTTGCCCATCCCAATTTAAACCCTGTGTGCTTGTTTTATGTAGCTTCAATTGGCAACAGCACTCCTCTGAAAAACACACTGGGACCATTGTCTTCTTTGCACCACGTTCTGATGACATTCTCCTCCTTTGCAGTTTCCTAATCTATTGATTAAATAAATCTCATGTCTCTGTTACAGTTATTTCCATTGGCATATTATCATTAATAAGCATCATTGTGTAAGAATGTTTACTTTAGAAATACAGAATGGTGGAGTCAATTACATGCATACATTCAGAATTCAGAGAGAAGGACCTCTACCTTCCTAGTACAGCAAATTCAGTCAAGTCCTCTGGGCTTCACCACACCCGGCTGAAATCCTGCATCCTTCCTGGGGCTTTCTGCTTCTGGTTTTTTTGTGGGATTATGACAGACTCCTCTACATGGCGGACACGTGATTTGCACCGAAAACTTCCTTTGTCAGCAATATCTTTTTTAGTTTCATTATACAACATCATCTAGTGGCTGTATTATAGTGCAACGCAGTCATTACATGTCGCCTATATCTCACATTAATGTTTGTTATCAGTTTATCACCGATCTTTCTAAAAGCGAGATAAAGCTCAAAAAGCATGTGAGATGCTCTGGGGGTTGACAACGTCATGTAAAGTTTGTACAAACCTCCAACAGCAACCAATCACAAGATTACAATAAAAGACTCAAGTAGAAATGCTCTCTATATTTGTGTAAGTCAGTTACTTCTCCCTGCCCCATCCTCATAGCGTATCACAGGAAAAGCGTGGCAGAGTTATACAAGGAGGGGATCACTCCACTCTATTTGCCACCCTTCCCAATTTTTAATGCACATTTATGGATGCATCCTTAATGGAAGCAACACCATTGGTTGACCACTAATGGTCCTGTAGATGAGGCCTGAGACAATAAAAAATGTGTTTCACTCTGAAGGAAAGAAAGCAAGAGGAGGACAGTCCTAAGAGACCAAAGCAATAGTAAGTTGGATGGTATCTAATAATATGAGAACTGATGTTATCAAAAGGTGGAATGGAGAGCAGATGCGATTCTGGAAGATCCAACTTCCATTCTAAACTAGTGTTTCTCAAGGTATGGATTGCACACATCCCCCTTGGGAGGGAAACATGAGACCCATGAAGGGTAGGTCAAAAGTTCCAGGGAGAGACAGGATCCTGAGGCAGGTGGATCCTTCATTACCCTCACTCAAGAGCTGAGTGGATCAAATGCTCCCTAGCCAAGGACCATCACTGATCAATGCATTGTAGTTACCTCATCATCATCCCAAAGTGACTTGAGAAGGACACTTAAAAAAAAAAGCTGCTGCCTTTCTCTTTTGTTTCTCTCTGCTTTATTTTAGGAACAGTCAGACATACAGTGCTGTATTCCTCTGCCAACGGCAGTATTTTTGCTTTTACTCTGTTTTTTTTATTACTAGGTTTAATTTATTGTATACCACTCCAATATTGCATGATGCATTATGGAATTTATAAACTACTCCACATGTACGGATTAGTAATCCCCAGTTACTTGAATACTGAATGCAAAGATCTCTGTGCTATCACTTGTAAAGTAGATTACTGCAGCTGGGGGTGAGCAGAGTTCCAGATGTTTAAGAAACAGTACTAAGCTCAGTTTGAGAAGATCCTCCAGAAATGTTTGTTCACCTGCTCTTCCTCACTGAATTAGCTCCTACAAGGACTACCATTATTTATTCCCACAATAACTCATCCCAATTATATAGGCAAAGCCTCATAATTTCAAAGTGCACATTCACTCAGGAATAAAGGAAACTAAGTTGTCTTGCAACCCTCATAGAATCAAAGAATAGTAGAGTTGGAAGGGACCTATAAGGCCATTGAGTTCAACCCCCTGCTCAATGCAGGAATCCACGTTAAAGCATACCCCACAGATGGCTGTCCAGCTGCCTCTTGAATGCCTCTAATGTGGGAGAGTCCACGACCTCCCTAGGAATTGGTTCCATTGTCGTACTGCTCTAACCGTCAGGAAGTTTTTCCTGATGTCCAGCCGGAATCTGGCTTCCTGTAACTTGAGCCCATTATTCTAAGTCCTGCACTCTAGGGTGACCAGATCGCCCGGGGTTTCCCGGTCCTAACCAGGAAAACTGGGGCAATCTGGGCTGACCGGGGGGCAGCAGTGACAAACGGGAAACGTTGCTTGTGCCGCCGTTGGGCCGCCGCCGCCGTTGGACTCGTCCAACCAGAATCTGGCTTCCTGTAACTTGAGCCCATTATTCTAAGTCCTGCACTCTAGGGTGACCAGAGCGCCCGGGGTTTCCCGGTCCTAACCAGGAAAACTGGGGCGATCCGGGCCGACCGGGGGGCAGCAGTGACAAACATGGGAAACGTTGCTTGTGCCGCCGTTGGGCCGCCGCCGCAGTTGGGCTCGTGCAGCTGCCGCCGCCGAGCTCATACAGCCGCTGCCACCGCCGCCGGGCTCGTGCAACCACCACCGCCGAGCTCGTGCAGCCGGCGCTGGCGCTGCAGGGCTCATGCCAGAGGCCACGCGAAAGAGGCGGGAGAGGACCAAATCCGGAAATGATTAAATCGGCCCTCTCCCGCCTCTTCTGTGTGGCCTCTGGCCTCCTCGGGGTTTGTCGCAATGGCGACGAGCCCCGAGAAGCCCGGATGCCCACACGGAAGAGGTGGGGGAGGCCGATTACATCACTTCCGGAATCGGCCCTCTTCCTCGCAGCCTCTGGCAGGAGCCCGGCGGCAGAGGACCCCCGTAGGTCCGGGCTGGTTTTTTGGGGGGGTGAGTGGCTTGTTGGGGTGGCGGTGGGGGGGACCGGGATTTTGGTTTCCAAAATCTGGTCACCCTACTCTAGGATGATCGAGAAGAGATCCTGGCCCTCCTCTGTGTGACAATCTTTCAAGTATTTGAAGAGTGCTATCATGTCTCCCCTCAATCTTCTCTTCTCCAGGCTAAACATACTCAGTTCTTTCAGTCTCTCCTCATAGGGCTTTGCTTCCAGACTCCTGATCATCCTCGTTGCCCTCCTCTGAACACGCTCGTTTGTCTGTATCCTTCTTGAATTTTGTTTTACAGCAGGGAAGAAATTTCTCTATATATAGAACATTGGAGCAGCCTTCCACAACCTGGTATCCTCTAAATTGGTTGAGAATAATGGGAGTTGTAGTCCAACATATCTAGAGGGCACCAGGTTGGAGAAGGATGGCTTAGGGCGCCAGTGTGTATAGTGGTTAGAGTGCTGGACTGAGAGCTAGGAGATCCAGGTTCCATTCCCCACTGAGGCCAAGGAAACTCACTAGATGACTTTGAGCCAGCCACAGACTCTCACAGAGTTGTTGTGAGGACAAAATGAGAGGAGGATTATATATGCTGTCTTGGGTTCCATGGAGGAAAAAAGGCAAGATATAAATGCAATAAATAAATAAAATACTTATAACCCTATAAATAAAATAAAATAAAATAGAAACACAGAATGGTAGAGTTGGAAGGGGCATATAAGGCCATTGAGTCCGAGTCCCATCCCCCTACTCAATGCAGGAATCCACGTTAAAGCTACCTGAAAGATGGCTGTCCAGTTGCATCTTGAATGCCTCTAATGTGGGAGAGTCCATGACCTCCCTAGGTAATTGGTTCCATTGTCGTACTGCTCTAACCGTCAGGAAGTTTTTCCTGATGTCCAGCTGGAATCTGGCTTCCTGTAGCTTGAGCCCATTATTCCATGTCCTGCACTCTGGGATGATCGAAAAGAGATCCTGGCCCTTCTCTGTGTAACAATCTTTCAAGTATTTGAAGAGCGCTATCATGCACTATGGGTTTAAGTAGAACAGACTTATTTCAGCTGTTTCAAACTGTTCATATTCACGCATTGTACAGAGTTCTGAGGTATGTCCTAGGGTGTCTATTCTGTATACATAAAGCATTGGCCAGGCCTCCTAGGCTTTATCGTTGTCCCACATAAACTGAGAATGCACCCTGGAACACTCACTCCTCTTCATCTGCAATTTCAGGGGAAGATTGGTGTTGGACAGGCTCCCCTCCCTATAGCATGCCTGCCACTGTTACTAATCTCCTCACAGAGGAACCACTGATAAGCTTCCAGGGCAGCCCAGAGTTCCCTCAGACCAAAATTTGCAGAGACCAGCTAGGTCAGTGGCTTTCGATCTCCAGCTGAGTCAGTGGCTTTCGATCGCCAGTTCTTTTTGTCCCGACACACCCAAGGCCAGGCCAGGATAGCAAAGGATTTTTTGTTGGTTAATGTTTATACATGAACACTCATCTGTAGAGTAAACATTGCATAGATAGGTCTTCCTGCCCCTCCCCATTGACGCAGAAGTTTCAGAGTGGGACAAAGTTGGACTTTAGGATCCCAAAGCAGTTTTGGCTGATTTAAATACTGAAGAATCCATAACTAGAAGGAAATAGTTAGCCTTCCTGAAGTTAGGAATTTTGAAAATTCAATACAAGCAGCAAAAAGAAATGCAGAAAGCTTTAACACACGGACAGACTGCCAGGAACACCAACCTCCTCAGAATTACAGTACCTCAGAAGCAAAGAACACCAACTGCTGAAGCCGTACTAGAACAGTCACCATTTTTTTGCCAGTTTGCTAAAGCTGCAAACTTTTCGCTGGCCCCTTCATACTATTGAAAAGGCTAGGGTAAGACAAAGTTCCACATGACGCTAGACAATTTAAGTAGTTTTACTTCACCCTCATTCTCCCCACTCCACACACACAAACTTCATAGAAATGTGTATAGTGAAAGATACCTACTACTTACCTTAATGACACGATTGCCTCTACAATGACTGTATAAGCCTACAAAACTACAATACCACCAGGGAGTGTTTTTCCTTTAACTGCATCTGTAGAAACATGTATTTTGGGCATCAGCCCACACTCGTACTTTTGCCAAAAGTAAAAAGATGTTTATCTACATCTGGGGGAAGTCACTAGGTATTTCATAAGGTTGTTGTTGTGGGGATTTAAGAGGCATTTGGGGGCAAAGTGGTTATTTCTGAGTATTATTCCCTTGAAAATTCAATGGTTAGGGACTTGAACATGGGAAGACTTGAATACATCAAGTCAGTCCTATTAAAATTCTCTCTCAAGTTCAGGGACTGGCTAAAATCAAACATTGTGGCAAAATATGCTCTTTCCAAAACTGTTATGAAAGCATGAGATCCAAGCCCAGGGACTTCAAGAGCTAAACAAATTTGCATCACAGTACTAATGATTCAGGTAGACACAGTTGCTGCATCAGTCCTAGAGATTATGGGCTCTATCACACCTATTTTTCCCCTGATTTATCTCCCCGATTTTTAACTCAATTTCACAAGCGCTGCAAGCACTCCTCCCTTCCACGATTGTAGCTATACCAGTGAACTCTCTTTTCACTTGTTTGCTCTCCCGCTGCCATTGCACCCGCCCCACCTCACCCCACCCTGCCCCTTCTTCTTCTCCCTCCAGTTCATTGGTTCTTGTCATTGATGGACATTGTGATCGATGTGGCAGCCTTCCCCCCTCGCTCATTGGAGGTCTTATGGGAATGAACCAAAATGCTTACATCTGCATAATTTTTAAAGATAAAGAGATGAAACTTGGGACCTTGAGAGCTCTTAAGGAGGGCTGTAGCCATGCCAAGTTTGAATCAGATCGGTTCATCCCTTGATTTTTTATAGATTTTTGTTTTTAAAAAACCCTTAAAGCATTTCCCTGATACTCCACCAGCGCAAACTTCCACCTGTTTGCATTTGTGAAGGATCAATTTTCCTTTACTTTGATCATGTGAAGCTGTGCATCTCCAGTTCATAAAATAGAGATCTGCTGATTGAGTAAAGCCCACTGATTTCAACTGCATTTACATCCAAGTCATACTAAATTCGATGCATAATTACTTTTGAGTAAACCCCATTGAACAGAGAGAGACTTACATCTGAGTAAACACATATAGAACTGACTTTTAATAGTGTGGTCACGCAGAAGCTTTTTTTTAAAGTCTAAAACAGAAGTGCTCTGCAACCCTATGCTTACTTCTGAAGTCTTACTTCTGTAGCATATGTGCCAAATTTCAGAACAATCCCTCCATCCGTGTATTTTATATTAATTTTTAAACATCATGCACCTTTTTTGACAGATCTCTGAATGCACGTGGCGAGCTGTCATTCTGAGCTGTCAGAAGTTAAACGATGTTTAAAAAATTCATATAAAATACATGGTTGGAGGGACTGTTCTGAAATTTCATACACATACTTAGGCATATCCCATAAGCACTGTGACCAAGTTTCAAGTCTCTAACTTTTAAAATACAGAAGTTATAGGTTTATTTATATGGCGGTCTGATAATCCAAAAATAAAAATCCGATATAATCGGACTGAAAATTTTCAGATCCGATATTTATCGGAGGTATTTTTATAATTGGGAAAGCTAAAGTTTTCTCTCAGATTCTGCTGTCCTTCGTTTCAGAAGCGAATATGGGGAAATAAAACATACATTTCCTTATGAACTCCAAACTGCACCTGCTTGCTCATATAAGTGTCACTACGTAAATAACCTACTGTGTTTAACACAATTCAATTTGTCTTCTCTAGAAACTCCTTCAGTGCTTTACCAAGTAAACTGTTAATCTTTGAAAGAGAAACAGATAGTTCCCCACTCAATGTAGGACTGTCACGTTGCCCTACCTCAAAGTTATTCATTCCTGGATAAGGGAGGAATTTCCATTGAACATTGCAAGGCTACTCCAGAAGGAGTAGATGTTAAATGGGGCAAAGGTGGCCACTTATGCCAAAATGTGCAGCACCTTTCCAGTGTTCAACATCTATAGTAACCTGCATGGTCAGAGAATAAGTCTGGTCGTTCTTTCCAGCCATTTTTCCTTATTGGAGTAGTTCCTGCCAGATTTGGATGGTTGTATCCATATACCCGTTTGCCACAGAATGGTGTTAATTTCATCTGGCAGTTTATTTTAGTGTAAGCTATACCTGGCTGCTTTATAATTCATATCAAGCTTCTCCTATTCTTTCTGGCCATACTCATCTAAATTTGAGTTAGTATGGGTGCAAATATGTAAGTTCATTACTGCTTTCAGGGAGAGGGGTTAAAAAAACTCAACAACTCTGCAATTCCATGTACAGTGTAAGCATGTGTGAATATAAAATATATGAATATTAATAACAGGATAGAACTACAAGTGCTAATAGAGTACTGTGTTATTAAGGCTACATATATATATAAAACAGGTGGGTAAGTAAAATTTCTCATTTCGTCAAGTCCTAGTTTAGATTAGGTTGGATTTTCTAAGACATCTACAAGAAATGGAAAGGAACCTTCTGTAACTTAAGAGTAAGAAAATGGGCAGCAAACGTCATGCAATGATTAAATAAGGTAAGTTATTATTTTCTGGTCTGTTGGCCGCAATAAAGTTGATTGATTAAGGTAAGTTATTACCTTTACATTTTATTCAGATAAAGTTTTAGTTGTAGCCACAAAATGAAGCACATGAAAACTAAGTATTAGTGTATTAAGTCAGAATGGTCAGGTGAGAGTGACACAGGCAAAAGGCCCAACTTCACAACTTTATTTATTTATTTATTTATTTAACTTCTTAGGCACCTTTCTCTGAAAAGACTCAAGATATCTTACAACAACATTTAAAATATACACAAATGTTAAACTATTTAAAACTGAAAACAAATAATAAAATACTACAACCCGATAAAGCACCTACATTAGGAAGCCCATTAAATGCCGTTAAATGTCTAGAAGTAGAAGAAAGTCTTAACCTGGTGCCGACAAGGTGACAATGTTGGCGCCAGGCAAACCTCACTGGGGAGTGCATTCCACAATTGGATGGCCACCACCAAAAAGGCTTTCTACTGTGTTACCATCCTCTGAACCTGCCTTGGAGAAGACCCGTACTTGTTGAGCATAGCGTATGAATAGGGTCATACTGGGAAAGGTTCTCCATCAGGTATTGTGGTCCTGAGCTGTGTAAGGCGGCTTTACAGTTGTATGCATCAAGACTTGTGCATGACTATTCCAGTGTTATAAAGGCTCACTTCTTTGGTAATTTCCCAGTTTTGTAAGAGTTATTTAAAAGACTTGAGTAGGGAAAATCACATCAGAACTAGCCCTTACAAAACAATACTAATCTAGTATAGCAGGCATGAAATCATGCCTGAATTTTTTTTAAAAAAAACTGGTTGTTCAAAGAACAAATAAACCACATAACCACCTTAGCCTAGTTGCTGTACCTGATAAAGCAAGGTGTTGTTTAGTTTAGGCTGAAGTATCACAGCATTCTTTAAACTGGAGTTGCCTGATCTCTGGAGACATGGGTGCCTCCTCCACAGACAGTTCCTAAAGGCTGTGCTGTTTAATAAGGTGAAAATTTAGAGCTTTCTGCAACATTTGTTAACACAGACAGATTTAAAATAAAACCATTTGAGTTAATCAAAAGACAGTAACAGACATTTGCTATTAGGACTTGGCAAAACAGCTGATAAGAGATCACTATTGAATCAGGAGGCTCCTTTTCAAACAGAAGGAGGTCATTTAACACCCTATATAAAGGGCTTCTTGTTTCCAAGAGTAAGATTTATGGCACAAGGGATGGACATCTGCAATAGTACAATTACCTGCTTTTGCTATTCAGTGCCAGGCTACACATGAGGAATGAGTCCCTCATTACTATTATGGAAAAGTGTAAATTTCCTTTAGAAGCTGCCTTCGCAGGCACAATTTTTAGGATAATTCCTTAAAACTCAAAGTAGTTAACTCTGACACACGTTCAGTTTAAAGAGAACTATGCAATTTTAAGCCAATAAGGAGTTTCAATACAAAGTATTTTGAATGTCGATGTAGGAAATTTGCATCTCTGTTCAGCAAGGAAACTTAAAGAGTCATTCAGCCTCTTATGCACATTTACCACCAAGTGTTCAACTTAGTAGGGAGCTACATCCAGTTCTAGCTCTGGAGCATGTGTTATCATGATGCATATGTTGTATATGCACATTATCTATACATTCTCAAAAATATGAACTCTCCACTAGGTGGCCTTGGGCAAGTCCGTAGTTCTTAGTGTAGCCTAAACTTCCTCAACAAGTCTCTTTTAAAGTGATATACAAAAGGTTGTGATATACTAGTGCTGCTGCCAGTCAGTGCCAATAATATTGGGCTAGACGGACCAATGGTCAGACTCAGTATAAGGCAGCTTCCTATGTACTTGCCCCAAGTCTTTGGGATATGCCACAACTTGAGTTCAAAATCTGTTCCTTCTCCCTGGATTAGTAACATTTTTCATAATTTCAATATATTCAAGAGTTTAGTTCCGGCTATTGTAACCAAAACTGGAACACTTCTACCAATAGATATTCTTACACCACAATGTTAAAAAGTAGGGGACAGGGGGAAAAAAACAGCATGGCAATTACTGGCATTTGCTAACAGGACGTTAAAGGCCAACAAGAACTGAGAAACTAATGTAACCAGAGCAACAGTAACCACAGAGTCAGTCCTGTGTAGTGGTTAGTGCTGGAGTAAATTCAGTGGGTGACTTCAAGCCAGTCAGTGGCTGGGTTCATACAGCACTCAAGGTTTAGTGTGGTTTGTTGTGATGTGTGAACCCAGCTGCACTAACAAACCATGATTTGTTAACCACGAACAACCCATAAAAGGAACTCATGGTTTGTTGTTGGGTTGTTTGTGGTTAACAAACCATAATAAGTTAGCATGGCTCAGTTCACACAACACAACCAACCACAATTCAATGACAACCCACAGTTCAACCCACATTTAACCTTGAGTATGGGTTGTCATATTGTGTGGACCCAGTCAAGACTCTCAGCCTAACTTACCTCACACGGTTGTTGTGAGGATAAAATGGGGGGGAGGACCATGAATGCCACCTTGGAGGAAAAGCAGAATGCAAATTAACGAATAAATAACCTTGTCAGTAGCTTTGAAGCACTCACCAGTGGTAAAACACATGATGTACTTGGATTATCAAATGCCAATCCAGTCCAGTTTTAATGTTTAAATACCCTGACAGAGCATGCATATGATGCCAGGAAACACAGGAACAACAGATCCCCATAATGTCTGCTAGGAATTGGAAAGGATTCTGGATCTCCGGTTGAAATGTTTATCAAGGCACAGAAGCGATAAATGCTACAGGTTTGGCATTCCTTCCTCTCACCTCACCCCCCCCACTTCATTTAAGAGCAGAAGTTTGTTAATATAGTTAGCTCAAAATCTTCCCTTCTCCAGCCCACTAGGTTTTAAACACATGCAGCCAAGGAAAATGTGATGGTTGTACCTTGCCCTGAGCTATTTGCGGGAGGTCTGTTCAGTATTACACAGGATGCCTGAGAACTAAAGTGCCACAAATATCATGTTATTGGTAAGTTGATAGCAGACCTTCCCCTGCACACTCTGACCCTCCATAGAAGACCTCAAAGAAAGAATCATAAATTGACAGATACACCCCACCCCATATTTTTGGTGGAAGGTTTTTCAATCCACCCAATTCAATAGAAAAAGGGGAGGGAGAAGGGAACATCTTGTGCCAAAACAAATTCCTGAACCCTTGTCATTCATAACCAAAGAGCACCACTCTAGATATTTTCTCATTACAGGTGAGAGTCAAAAATATCCAGCTTTGATCCTAAAGAAGATTTTCACTCTGGGTATTAGCAACCACTTCCTCATTTGCACTAGGCACCCAGGACAGGTTTCCAATGCTCAAGTAGAGAGAGGTGAGTCGAGAACATAAATTGTCAAGAGGAGATTTTGGACAAGCCTTGATTAGACTTTACAAAACAGGTACACCCAGAGCTTTACCTAAGCCACAGAATAGCCATTGCATAGGTACTGTCTATAGGATATAAGTATGTGATTTAGATTGGCTTTTTTCCATACCTTTTCCCCAGGGCCACTTGGCTAAAAGAACCTAACTCTAAATTTGAAATACGCAGGCATCTGCAGAGTCAACCTCTTCCATTCTGTCTTCATTAGGAAGAAGGTGTGGTGCAGGCTTTATGTAGGAAGTCAGTCATCAAGACAAACCCCAGGATATACCTAGCCATCATAGGAACCCCCTAGGGCTTTGCTAAATTGCTTTATTTCAAGACCTACACAAATTAGTACTACACTGTTGTCACAGAAAATTCCTAAGTGTTACTTGATTATCCTCTGCAAAGAAAAAAAAAAGCAAACATTGCACCATCAAATGCACTGGGTGGAAGTACCAGGCCAACAAGTAGATAGCTTTGGACTATGCCAAACCTACAGAAAAAATGCATTATGTTGTCTAGGGTCAGGCTGACTTTAGGTACTAGTGAGCTCTGAAGAAATGCTCAGAAAGAGCCAAGTGGCTTTCTAGAATCAACAAGCAGCTGATACATCTAGTGTGTGTCCCCTCCAAAGAAAGATGCAAAGCTCCAAAAAGCTCAAGACCTTAACAGAGGTACAAGGGGCAGGGGAAACTGCACGAAACCCATGAAACCACTAAATGATTGGTGCTTGGGAGAAGGGGGTGTAGACATCTGTGGAAACCTAGAGGACATGATTTGGCTGCTGGGCCTGAGGTTCCTTACTGCTGGGATGACTATTATTCTCTCCTCTTCATGGTGATTCTTTTATATAAGAAGTTACTGGCTAGAGATTTAAAAGATACATTTTTTTTTACATCAAGGGAAAACATTTTGTTTATTTACCTCTAAAAAAAAGACAGGATGATAACCAAACCGTGGTCAAGAAAACATACCCTACTGATCCAACAAGGATCCAATAAAATCGGTCAGTTTGATGAACATATTACACTTCAAGACCAACTTACCTTCTCAGCGCCCAGCACCTAGCACCTAAATATCACCTTACTATAGAGCACGGCACAGATACCTCAAAGACTACCTAGCAGCATTGGTGGTTGTACACAATCAGTACATTCAGTATTACTATTCTCAAGTAAGTAGCCCTCCCTGTCAAGAAATTGCAACACAAAAACTTTATGGACCAGTAACCCTCACACTTTGGAAGCCCAGAGGAAGGATCTCACCCCAACTGGGGGAAACAAGAAAGAGTGGCCCACCCCAAATGCACACAAACAATTAAGACATACCTGTCTACCAACCTTTGGATTCCAACCCTTGCCCAATTTAGCTCGCTAATAACGCATAGATTTCATCCTTTCCTCTTTACTCACAGCATTTGAGGAAGTCAGATAACAATTGAGCCCAATTACCTAGATATTACCATAAAGCAATCAATAAATTATGCCAGTGCCTTTTAAGTGTACAATGTAGTATCCACTTCAAGTAAAATACTCCCTCTTTCCTTTATCACTACTCTACTATTCCCTCCTCCCCAGGTGCATGATCTCCTCTAAGGACGGATCCCGGGGTGGGGGTGGGGGCGGAGAACTCAGACGACATTTGTCTATTCCACCTGCCAACTCCACTACCACCACCATCACCGCCCGGGAACAGGAAGCACCTCTCCGACATTGGCTCCCCACTCCTTAAAGATACATCCCCCCACCGCGCACACACGCACACAAGTTCCCCTGGAGTTGGAGAAATCCAAAATACTGCTTTCCAAGGCACGATTAGAGCGCGACAGCAAGATCGGCGGAATCTATAGGATTCCCCTCCACCTACCTCGACCTTCTGGCAGCCGCTCCCCACCAAACCTCTCCCAGCTACGCGCACCTGTCGCTTTTGCTACAGCTGCTGTACACCTTCAGAGCCAAGCGGAGAAGACACGGACTGGTCCCGCCCCTTGCTGGAATCTGAGCCGCCTATGCCCACCCTCTCAGCCACGCCCCCTCACCTTCTAACCCAGGCCGTTTCCAGTGGTTTTGCGCATGCTCTCTGTCTCTCTCCTTACCATCTCCGTTGCCTCTATTTGCAGGAGCGCGCATGTGTATTATTCCCCAAGCGAAAGTATTTAATATGAATGATCTCTCTGTGGGGGCAGGAGATTTTATTTGTTTAGTACAAATTGATCCCATAGAAACAGGCTAGCGTAATCGGTATTTTTTTTTGCCATAGCTAGGTAGTAAGCATTTGCCAATCGGCCCCTGAAACCGATCGAGTTACTTTTAAAATAATACTTAGGCTGCTATTCTATAAACACTTCTGAGTAGATCTCCATAGGATTGCGCTGTGAAACACTAGTCATGGCGTTAACAGCTCAAACCTAAATCGCGTTGTGTTCAGTGGGGCTTACTCTCTAGTAAGTGTATATAGGATTACAGACTAAAAGGAAATTACATTTTAGAGGAAAATATATTTGAAGGGGAGGTTTTTTTTAATTATTGTTAAGTTTTTTGTGGGGGGGTTGCATTTTGAGCATTGTGATGTAAGGCTGTGTTTAAATGTTTATAAGAATTGCTTAGGCTGAATCTAAAGAGGCAAGTTTCATTTGTCCTTTAATTTTTTTTAAAAAACCATTTAAAAACAACAACAATGTAGGCTGCAATCTTATATGCACACTTACGTACCATTGAACTCAGTGAGGCAGGCTTATTACATGTGGATAAGATTGCACTGTTAATTTTCTTTTACAATTGCTTTAGTCCAAACGCCTTCTATTAAATCATGAGAATTAGTAATTCTGATCTAGCTAAATAAGGATATTTATGAGATTTTTATCAAGTAACTTGCGGAGGAAGGTTTCCAAATGCCTTAAAAACACACATGTATAAGCAAATGTAATAAGCAAGTACAACTACTTTAGTAGTAGAGCTACAATCCCTGATATTTATTTACTTGATTTATTTATTATATTTTTATATTGCCCAATAGCCAAGGTTCTCTGGGCAGTTCATATCTCAAGATAGGGCTGGAAAAGATCGCTCTTGGAGAGATGCTGCCAGTCAGTACAGACCAAGGGTGCAAAATGTCAGGCCCAGTGGCCAAATCGCAGTGAGGTCCCCAGACAGCCACACACCTTTCCCCTGACCACCAATTGTTTGGTGGTTTCCTGGCTTTTATGTATCTTTCCCCATTCTAAAAGATTGGAATGCCTCTTCTAAGGCTTAATTACTTACTGGCAATAAGAGCTTTAACATAGAATAGGCTGGCATTTTTGGATCCATTCCTTTTGTCCTGCCCATCACTAGAAAGTTGCCCTTGAGAGCTTCTCCAAAATGGAATTTGGCCCTCGGGCTGAAAGAGGTTCTGCACCCCCCCCCCCCCTGTGTAGACAATGCTGCGCTAGATAAGCCAATGGCCTCTGACTTGGTATAAGGCAACTTCCTATTGAATTAGAATTGCTAACTCACTTTTTTTTAATAGATGTGTCATGATTCCAGGGATTTCTGTCAAGTCCAAATGACAAGGAACTGACTTATAAAGAGAGATTCAGGACTAGTTCAAACTGGAGAATCAATGGCTTGGGCAAAACACACACATTAGATCAAACAGTAAGCACATTACTCTTTAAATATCTGACTTTAAATTACTAATTTAGTACAGAGGACATTCTAACATCCCCTGACCAAACTGCTCAGGGTGATCTTGAGATGGAGAATGAAATCAGTCAGGTATTCAAAAGAGAAAGGGTTGTAATAATGGATAACTTCAATTACCCTCACATGAATTAGAAAAACATTCCAGTCACGAAAAAGAATTAAAATTTCTGGATACTCTAAACAACTGTGCCCTAGCACAATTGGTCATGAAATCAACCAGAGAGGTGGTGACCCTGAAGTTAATCCAAATTGGTACTTGGTCAGGACATATTGCGAGATGTGAGTGTTGCTGACCTAAATGGAAACAGTGACCATAGTGCTACCAAATTTTATTTATATGCAAGTGGGAAATTCTCAAGGAAGTCCAGCACAGTCACATTTGATTTTCAAAGAGAAAGCTTCTCTAAAATGAGAGGAGTGGTAAAAAGGAAGTTGAAACAGAAAGTCAAGAGGGTAAAATCTTTCTAGAACATTTGGAGATTACTCAGAACCAAAGTAATAGTTTAGCTAGAATGCATCCCACAAGTCAGGAAAGAAGCACCAAGGCCAAGAGGTCACCAGCATGATTAAGAGCTCCATCACACCTACTTTTTTTTCTAGGTACAATCCGCGCTTTCCACCTCCGGTTCATTAGAGTGACAACTGCTGGTCCTTTTCTTGTGCCTTCATTGTTGTGCTATTTCGCCGTTGTTTAACTTTTCACCTGTGCTGGCTTGCGCTTCCTTGTATCGTCACTATGGCCTCCTGCTGCTGTTCCACAATAGTAACGGTCTCTTTACATGGGGAGAGAAAGAGGAAGCAGCAACGACCACGTGGCCTATTCAAGGACTGTTTATATGGTGCTGCTTTTCCTGCACATAGCAGGAAATGTCTACACATTTCGTTTTAAAAAGAAAAAGACGGATTAAAAGGGGTCTAGTTTGCAATGGAAAAATGAGTGGAAGGCACATGAGAGGCGGACGTCATCGTCTAAAGAACGTATGAACATTCGTAAGTGGGCAGTAGCAAGCGTGCAATAAAACACTATAAGGAATAATGTGTTGCTCAAACGAAGAAACAAAAATACAAACATGCGCACAATAAATGCGGGGAGACAGTGACCCAGACGCTCTTGAGCTGTTTGTGGGCTTCCCAAGGAGTTTGGTTGGCCACTGTGTGAACAGAATGCTAGATAAAAAAAACTGTCCCTTTCCAGGCATCAAGGTGAGATGAAAGGTAGGCTCCATGCAACAATCAACCTACTCTAGGTGCAATAAGACTATGAAAGGTGTATCAGTGAGATTATTTAGAGTAGCAGTGCTAGCTCCCAGTTTTGAGGGCCAGCCCCCCTCAAAGCCCCCTGTTCCCTCTATGAGTCTACCTTCTCATTACCATCACCAGCTGCTGTTGCTCCTCATCCTCTTTCTCATTGTTGCTACCACATGCTTGCTTAACAGGCAGAGAGCTGGCGAGCAAAGGCAGTGGGATCTACCGCTCCTCCTTCTCACTAATACTGTTGTCTGGGTCAGAGCAAGGGGCTGTCTTCATGGGGTTTTTCCTGTGGCTTGGCTGCATTTGCGGCACATGACATCATGGTCAGCACTCTCCCAACCAGCCGCTTTGACCTGGAAAGGCCACAGTATCGGAGAGTCCCTTTACTCCATTCTTTTTAGTTACAGCTGCTCCCCTATTCATTCCTTTAGCGTTCCCATTGAGAGACATCTATGTTAGGCTGACCAGATAAAATCCAGGTCAGGGCTCATGTAACTTTAACAGTTGTAGAGCAAAGGGAATTTCAGCCAGGGCCATTTGTATGCAATTAGTTCCTGGTGAAATTCCCTCTTCATCACAACAGTTAAAAGTGCAGGCACTATACTAGAGTGACCATATACAAAAGAAGGCAGGGCCCCTGCACCTTTAACTGTGGTGATGAAGAGGGAATTTCACCAGGAACTAATTGCATACAAATGACACTGGCTGAAATTCCCTTTGCTCTACAACTGTTAAAGTTACATGAGCCCTGACCTGGATTTTATCTGGTCACCCTAAATGTGCTTCCTGTGTTAATTAACTCTGGAACTTTGTTAATTCGCTTCTGTGATGTGGTGTTAGTTCTGGAGCTGTGCTGGGGGAACGGGTCTGTCTGTCCCCCCCCCCTCCAGAAGTATGTCTTTTCCAGCACTGAAAAGCCGGGTTTTAGGGGCAGCTGGCTCTGCCATGTGCCAATGATGGAGCGGAGCTGATTTCAGCATACTGCAGAGAATAACAACAATGTGCACTTCTCCTGGGCTCGTAAAGGTGAGGCCTAAGAGGCAGGTTGCAATGATGAAGAAGAGGAGCAACTCCAAGTGCTCTTGTCAGTGGCTACCTTTGATGTCAGCCCTGTAGAGCAGGTGGACTACAGGCTAACACCATGAATATTCCTAGTTATGGCCTAACCATGTTTCCTAGGAAAATGCAATCTTCATTTCTGCAGCCGGACTAGGATTTTCAGAGTGTTGTGAATTCTTTCCCCTCTTGTTTCTATCACATAAACGTGCCACCTCCCATATATTCCTGCCTGCTTGCTTAGGTAATCTTCAGAGGCTGTTCTTTGGGTGCCACTCCAGACTGTGGTGTGGCCAGGGAAAGGGCCTTCTCTGTAGTTGCCTCCTATTGTGGAATGCCCTTCCCAAGGAGATCTGCCTGGCATCTTCCCAATGACATGGTTTGCACAATCAAAATGATTTGCATAATCACCACCCAGCCACAGCTTGTTGTGTCATCCGAACCTGCATGGTTTTTGAGGATTAAACATTCCTCAAATAAACCATGGGCTGTTATAGGGTTATTTAGATCATGCAAACCAGATTTCCCCTTGTAACAAGCATTTCAAGCACAATCCTGTGCATGTTGAGAGGGAAAAGGTCCTACAACTGCATGGCTGACTGAGGAAAGCCGGGAGTAGTAGCACTTTTTTCTGTCTAAACGTTCATAGGATTGTACCTCTAGTCTTTAATCTGTTGCTCTGGTTATTTACTGCTGACTCTTTAATATTTTTAATTTTTTAGTATTTTAATGTTCTGATATTTTTATTGTTGTATGTATTGTTTTGATTGTTATCGTATTGTAGTTTTGGGCTGGGTTTTTTTATGATTGTAAGCCTCCCTGAGGGCATCTGCCAGTTGGGCAGCATAAGGGACACCAGAGGCACCCAGAGAGTGAGCTCCTAGTGCTACCAATGAGAAGTCATAGTACAGCTATTTTCTTTCTTAATAGATTATCTATGGTGAAAGAAAAGATGGAAGAAGTGGTGGGAAAACACGGAAGAGTCTCGAGTTAAAGGCAGTGTCATCTAGACCCTGCCGCAAAGTTCTATAAATGAGTCAGGGCGATGGTGCTATAAAAGCCTCATCCAGAAGCATCCAGTATTATAATTATCATGTACTGAGTAGATAGTAAAGATCTGATGTCAATACTAAGCAGGAGATGTTTTGGTTATAAAAGGAGAAATGGAATTCCACTGGGTTACTATGACTGGAGGGGTTGATTGCCATATTCATGTCAATCTGGGGCATGCAGCGTATGATATTAGACTATGAATTCCAGTTTATGCTATACCCTAAATTAAGAACATAAGGACAGCCATGCTGGATCAGATCAGGGTCCATCTAGTTGGGCACTCTGATCACACAATGGTCAACCAGCTGTCAACCAGGGACCCACAAGCAGGACACAAGTGCAACATCACCCTCCTATGCATGTTCCCAAGCAACTGGTATATCTAGGCTTACTGCCTCTGACACCTGAGGAAGTGGATAGCCATCAAGACTAGTAGCTATTGATTGCCTTCTTCTCCAAGAATGTATCCAACCCCCTTTTAAAGCCAACTAAATTGGTGACCATCACTACATCTTGTGGTAGTGAATTCCATAATTTAACTATGCACTTTGTGAAGAAGTACTTTTATCTGTCCTGAATCTCCCACCAATCAGCTTCATGGGATGACCCCGGGTTCTAGTAATTTGAGAGAGGGAGAAAAATGTCTCCCTATCCACATTCTCCACACCATGCATAATTTTGTACACCTCTATCATGTCTCCCCTTAGCTTCCTTTTTTCCAAGCTAAGCAATCCCAGCTGTTGTAACCTTCCCTCATAGGGGAGATGCTGTAGCCCCTTGATCATGGTAATTGCCCATTTCTGCACTTTTTCTACTGGTGGAAGTAAGCAGGAACAGACAGCTTTGGGGGACCAGTAAAATAATTCACCCGTATTCATTGTAGAGGTTAAAGTGCTAGTATAATATTATGGGAGGTCTGGAAAATGCACAACAATATTCTATCCTCTTTTCGTCACTGCTTAAATTATATCCCCCACACCTAGAGCTTCATTCTGGAGTTGAGCAGATCTTCCGAGGGCTTGAGCCATCTCATCAATTCTCCTAGCTAGCAGTTAAGGCCCACATCAAATGCAATCAGGCGCTGCATTAGGTTTCCTTTTTAACAGCAAACATAATCGCAAAATCCCATCCAGAGGGAAGCCTGGTTTAATCAGTGATTAGACTGGAATTTACCTAACTTCCAGATATCTGCTTCTGCTTCACAGGAAGGAACAAGAAGAACAAACACAGGTGTGGCAAGGCCTGGATACAAAGTGCCCATTCAAATTCTGTATCAGACTGCCACTCCTTGAATTCAGGGACCAAGATGTGAAATCTTTGGAAGAACAGGAACACATTTCTACCCCCAAATCATACAACATTTGTAATGGTTGTATATTGCATCGCTCCACTGTAGTTACTAGTTAATCCTTGGTGCAGTCCCAGGAGGAAACTAAGCAAACTAGGAAGTGGGTGGGGTTATATCATCCATAATGATTTGACTCAGTTCGCTTGACTCAATTTGCTTGTCCTTCATGAAGCACCACAACATCAAAGTACTCCATAAATGACAGGGCTAGGCATCCAAAGGCCAGATTAGCATTATGTGCAATAATGTTGTATCCTTATACATCTTTTCTCCTTCAAAACACACCAGCTTGCATTGAAGTAAAAATTCTAGACCAGCTTAATTGCAAGCATTCTCTATTACTTGCTTCATAGGTTGAAGCCAAAGGCAAAAACATAATTATGCCTATACCATGATATGTAGGCATTTCTATTAGGCACTGTCAGGTGTTCCTTCTGTTCTTAATAATTATAGCAATGGGAATTTGTTCACTTCCTTCTCAGCAACATTGATTTGTGCCAATACCTAATTCTTTTCTTACACATTTTAATTAAGAGCTCCATCACACCAGTGATTTAGTGCATTCTCGCTATGCCTGGTGTGCGGATTTGCAGCATGGTATTCACATGACACTGTGGCTGTCCTGCTGACACCCCACCTCTTCCTCAGCTTTTTCTTTTTTTTCCTAGAATGCTAGAAGTCTGGATTATTTTCCCTAAGCGTGTTTAATGCGCCCTAAGCCTCCGTTTAGTTTTAAAGGAACTGGGGGCTTGAATGGATTGCATCAGTTCCTGGCAGGAAAAAACTATCTCCCCCAGCAACCGGCTCCATGCTTCAATATAAAACCCAAACCTTGCATCCCAGGCTCAAAAGTGTTTTTTTTTTTTAAATCATACAACGCCCAAATCTCTGCAGAGACAAGATTGTACTCCCTCGATGCCCCTAAAGAGCCAGACTAAAAGGTCGTTCCATTTTTACCGGGCAGAAAGGCAGTCTGGTTGAAGTGCTCATCTGACAGGACCTGACTGGAGGAAGAAAGAGAAGGGGAGGAGTGGAGTGGAAGAGCAAAGGAGTGAAGGAGCAAAAGAGCAGCTATTCAGATGAAAAGGATCATAAGCTTGATACGCTTCTGCATCAGAGATTTTAAAAATGCAGCAGCAAACCTGGGATGGACGTGGATTAGGTGTGATTGAGGTCTACATTGATTTCAACTAGTTTGGATCCACAATGCAGAGCTGTAGTGTCAGGTGCCACCAGGCTAAAATTAGGAGCCTATAAATCAGACTTCCTCCACCAGGCACTTTCCAGATGCGTTAGGCTACACCTCCCATCATCCCCATCCACTGCCCCCCATCATGGGGGCAATGGGAGTTGTAATCCAACACATTTGGTGGGCCCAAGATTGGGGGAAGCTACTATAGATCAGCCCCTTCTTATGTGTCTGGCTTTTTTAGCCACCAGGACTGCAAATAGTTCCAGCTGAGACACTCACACATCCCAAAATTCCCCTGGCCTAGTGGAGTCAAGTGACACTATGGGGCAATCCTGTGACATTATCCAGATCTAGAGGCTTTGTGCAGTCTGCATTTCTTGCTCTGAAGGGAGATCGCTGCCTTGTTGATTATTTTGTTATTCCAGATAACCGATCTCTAGACTGACATAAATCAGTGTAACAAGACAGTGCTTGCATTGTTATATTCTTAACAACACACATTCACATACCTGCCATTGTGGCCTTGAAGTGCGTTTGGAACGCACTGGTGTTTCACATCAACCTGGGTTTAGATTTGATTTTTCTCTTGAAGGCAAGGATAGGCAACTTGTGGCCTTTCAGATGCTTTGGCCTACCACACCCACCAGCCCTACCCAACATAATCAGTGATGATATGATGGGAGTTGTAGGCCAAAATGTCTGAAGTTGCTCATCCCTGCTTTAAGGAGATGGAACCCAAAGGGGAAGGAGTCAGTATAGATTTGAAACTGGTGTGCTGTGTTGTATCGTTAGGGCAATATCTGGCCCCTTTCCTTCCAGATAACTCTATCACACATAATGGTTGATCAGGTGTGATGCAAGGGGTGGGACTGCTTAATCAATTCCATTGGCTAGGGGGCCAAACAACAATGCTGAGAGGCTGTAGCTCTTCTCTTCCAGCAAGAAATCCATCTGCAAGAGGAGAACAAAGACCGCAGGGGCCCATTCACTAGCTAGAGGCCCAAGAGATGCTGAGAGCTTGTGGCACCTTTTTCCCAGCATGAATTGCATAAGAACTGCCAGAAGTTATCTGGGAAACTGCTGTTTGGAGGCTGTTTAGACTGTAGGGTGACCAGATAAAATCCAGGTCAGGGCTCATATAACTCTAACAGTTGTAGAGAAAAGGGAATTTCAGCCAGTGTCATTTGTATGCAATTAGTTCCCGGTGAAATTCCCTCTTCATCACAACAGTTAAAGTTGTAGGGGCCCTGCCTTCTTTTGTATATGGTCACTCTAGTATAGTGCCTGCACCTTTAACTGTTGTGATGAAGAGGGAATTTCACCAGGAACTAATTGCATACAAATGACACTGGCTGAAATTCCCTTTTCTCTACAACTGTTAAAGTTACATGAGCCCTGACCTGGATTTTATCTGGTCACCCTAGTTAGAGCATTACTTGGAGAAAGCTTTTTAGCTTTCTTTCCCCCTCCCACTCCATCTTTTAAAAATACAAACACGTACATTTGTACTTGTTACTCACTTGGAGCTTTAGGCATAGGGTCGGATATAAGTGCATGGAATCAATACACTACATGAGCAAAACAAGCTTCAGGCGGCGGAGGAGAGTCACTTATTTTGTACATTTTATATCCTGCCCTTCCTCTGAGAACCTCAAGAGTTTTGTTTTGAGGTGCAGAACCACCCTGTGAGATAGGTTAAGCTGAGAAGGAGCAATTTGCACAGCCCCCCCTGGGGCCAAAGTAGACAGTGCATGCAGAAACCTGTAATATTGTCCTAGTGGCCTTTTGCAAACAGGAAAAGCTGCTTCCAGAGAGGCAATTGTAATCTGAGAAACAGCAAGAGGAAGGGGTGCTTCACCTTTTCCCTGCCCATTTTCCCTCTCAAATCCCCCCCCAACCCCATTGGTTTCCCCTCCCCCATGGAGTTCCAAATGTGTCTTTGCCTACACGTGGAACCCTACTGGAGGTGATGGGAGGGAAACAATTGCCTCTGGTCCCCTTTACAAGATTTCAGTTTGACACCCGGTTGGCCGATTATGCGCAACTTCTCCCAATCGCTTTTACGCCTAATCCCTTTACACGGGAGGCGGTGAAGGGCATTAGCGGTTGTATGAAACACGCTTTAAAGTTGTTTACATGCGCAGCATTGCTTGTTTACATGGTCATAAGGAGCTTTAACTCCCCCTATAAATTAAAACTCGCTATTTAACGCGCATTCGATAATGTGCATAATCGGACAGAAAAAGCGCCTCAACCCCCGATTTGCACTCCGTTCATGTGGAGGTAAAATCGGTAATGAGCTTTGAAAGAGCTTTAAATCGCTCTTGTAGAGGCACCCTCTGAAACAATTTGAAAGTGGCTTTTCCTGTTGCTACAGCATGCATACTCCCACCAGGGCCAGCCCAAGACATTTTGTTGCATGAGGGGAAGGACTAAGTCGCATATCCCCTCTGATTCTATGTACAAAAGCTAACTAGACTGGCAGATGAATCTGTCTTCAACATTAATAGTGGTACAACGCACTTCACTGAACATGAAGGCAGCAGGCTAACGTAGTTTGGGTGACCAGATAAAATCCAGGTCAGGGCTCATGTAACTTTAACAGTTGTAGATAAAAGGTAATTTCAGCCAGTGTCATTTGTATGCAATTAGTTCCTGGTGAAATTCCCTCTTCATCGCAACAGTTAAAGGTGCAGGCACTATACTAGAGTGACCATATACAAAAGAAGGCAGGGCCCCTGCACCTTTAACTGTGGTGATGAAGAGGGGATTTCACCAGGAACTAATTGCATACAAATGACACTGACTGAAATTCCCTTTGCTCTACAACTGTTAAAGTGACATGAGCCCTGACCTGGATTTTATCTGGTCACCCTAACATAGGTGGCACAGAGTAGGCTGCAAGACACACAGTTCTCTCCTTGAATACGTTGCTGCTGCCTCCCAGCAAATGCTACCTGAGGCGACTGTCTCACCCTGTCTAATGGTAGGGCTGGGTCCTGTCAGGATTTTTGGCAACAAATCCGGGAAGGGGGGGAAATTATGAAATTTGAAGAAAAAAGCAGATTTTTCCCATCCTCCCGCCCCCCACCCAAAGGGCAGCTCTACTTTATAGTCAATGGGAATTAACAGAAATATTTACAGCTCTGTCATTTTTAAAGATAAAGAGATGAAAATTGGCACCATGATAGAACTTAAGTAGGGCTTTAGCCATGCCAAGTTTGAAGCAGATCTGTTCATCCATTGAGTTTTAGGATTTTTTTTTAATTTGAGGTTTTAAAATTATTTTTTTATAAAAACCATCATTTTAAAAGTTAAGGAGATGAAACTTGGCATCATGATGGATCTTAAGTAGGGCTTTAGCCATGCCAAGTATCAAACATATCTGTTCATCTGTTGATTTTTAGCAATTTATTTAAAAGTTCGAGGTTTTAAAATTATTTAAAAACAACACTGAAGCCATACTCTTCAAACTCAGGTTGTCAAACCTCCTTTTCAGGGTCTTGCACCTTGAGCAGTTTCAGCCCTTGGCATCAAGGGGATCTTGAGTTTTTAGCTAAGAAGTGCTGGGCAAGCACAGCACCTTTCCTGTTGCAGATTTGGTGAGCAGTCAGGCACCTGGAGCTCAGCAAAGGTGAGGCGTCCACAGATCAAAATGTGGGAAAGGAGAGGAGTGTCAAAGCAGTCACGTGTTTGTGCAGGTAGTAGACAGGAGTTCAAAGTCTGGATGTGAAAAGTGGTGTCAACGCAAAAGCCTTGAGAAGCGAATGTATATAAGTGAGAAGTGTAAATGGGCGAAGTAGTGTGCGCCGCCCACAGCACCCACCCTAATGTTAGAGTAGAGAAACTTATGACAATCATACACAAGTTTTTTTAAAAAAAATTTTGAACTTTAAAAATAAAAAAGCCAGCCAGTCAGCCGGCAGCAAACCGTGTTGAGCAGCAGCTTGCAGCGGAGTGAGGATACAATCAGAAAAGATATTTGAGGGAAGGGGAGAATGTATCACAGAGTATAGCAACAAAGTACAGCAAAAGGTACAAAAGTAGGAGTGAGTGAATTTCAGATACATTGGATGTTTCACTTGTTATTTCAGTGATGTTAACATTAAGATGTTATGTAGAACAGATTTGTCTTAATTGTGTGCTGTGGTCAGACGTGTGACCAAGGCTATGTTCAGGCGGGCACCTCCCCCTTGGTGCTGTACACTCCCCCTAGGGGCAGACATGTTGGTGGGGATGCCCCCTTGGGGGCCGACCATGTTGTCCTCCTGTTTGGTTTCCAAAATATGGTCACCCCAGTACTGATCCCACCTATCTGATGCTGAAGTTCAACTTGTTGGTGTTGGATGTGGGTAACTGAGGTTGAAATCCCTGCTAAATGGTGTAGCTCATAGCTGAAAAATACTCCACTTTATGGTATTGGAAAGCATGCTTAATTTTGGTAAGTCTGGATAGATAATTGATGTGAGGCAAAAACTATTCTGAAACTCTATCAGTGGCACAATTTCACTATTAACTGAGGACCCTGGAGACCTCCCAGTTTGCTATTATCCTTTACCTGCAAGTAACTGGAACTAAATGCTTTTTTAGAATTCTCTGTGGCAGAGCTTGGCTTTGCCTTCTTGATGTAGCGCTGGGCCTATAGCTGAGAATCTGGTAGCTTTATAGTTGCTTGACCTTATTCTTCCAGAGGTGAAGATTGCTTCCTAGTTACTGTATGTCACTATTCCAGAGGTGATTGGTCACTCCAAACCTCTGCCTATGTGTATTCATATATTTACTACCCAAGTGGCTACCATTATGATCTGCAAAAGTATATCTGGAATCTTTTCTGTGCAGTGCTCACAGACATACATCACACACACACACACACACACACACACACACAGGGATCGGATGACAAAATAACCAACGGTGGGTTAAATAGTCAATGGTGGGTTAAATAGTCAATTGTGGATTATTGTGTCGTCTGTCAGGACTTTTTCACACCATGTTTGGTTATTCGGCTGAAATAACCAACGCAAATAACCAACGCTGTGCACAGTTGATTATTTGAACAACCATTGGTTATCGTGTTGTGTGTCGTGCACTTGACGGCGTTTGAAAGGGAGGTGGTGGGATATATAGGAGCAACAAAAGGCTTGACCTCCAATCAATATAAGTGGATAGTGGCTCAGGAAGTCGACACAAATGATTCATTTTGGATGGTGTGGAAAACAGATTTCTGGAATGCATTGTTGGACAGTTGTCCATTTAAAACGATATCGATTAAAAATAAGGAATTAATGTTAAGCTGACCCACAGATAGTATCTCACACCTAGGAAAATATCAATAATGAGCCCAGGGGCATCCCCAGAATGTTGGAGAGGATGCTCGGTCACAGGAGCATATATACAGATGTGGTGGTCTTGTCCTAGGGTAAATATTTTCTGGAAATCAGTGTTCTAAGTGATAAGTTCAATAACCAGGCAATGGGTTCACCCATCTTCACACCTAGCCTTGTTAAACTTATATATAGGACCAGATAATAACTTGCTAAGTAAGGAATTAGTAAGATGGTTGATAGCCAAGCATTGGAAAAATAGCAAAGGGCTCTATATTGATAACTGGTATCAGGGGGTATGGCAGACTGCTCTCCTAGAAAAACGGACTCAAAAATTAAGGATAGTGTGAGGACAACTAAGCGAAGGCACATTTGAAGGGGTATGGAGGAAATTTATTGATTTTGTAAATAAAGAAGAAGATGGGAGAATGCTTCCATCAGTATACACAGAGTTATGGAGAGTATAGGTTTAAAGAATAGAAGCTCCGCTTTATACAATGTTGAAAGAAAATACGGTCTGCAAAATCATGATTCAGGGTTTAAGACGGGAAAGTAAGGAAACAAGTGTCTTAAGTAAGTTAACAATTAACAATATAAAATCCAGGCGGGAATCTATATTGAATTCGAATGTATGTATGATGTAATATTTAATTTATGTAACCAGAACTAGAGGAAATATCACTAACGTCTGGGAACTATCTGTGCTTATTCAGCGCTTAGGCAGGGGACACTCTGCATATATTCCAGTGAATTAAGCCCTGCCCCTGGCAAATCTACTATCAAAATTAGGGGCACATTTGACCTCTTTCTTGACTATGCCATAGTTTGCAGGCTTTTTACTTTCTCTTATACAATTCAATGGGAGCCATTGACCAATGAGCACGCCTACATCTGCATAGCCCCACCCCTTCATTTGCATATGCTCACAATGGATTTTGAACCTTGAATGCTTCTAGACAAATGGCCCCTTAGTGCTATTGAGCAAAAGGCATTGTGCAGCTATTTCCATTTTTTGCTCCTTAATGGATTTTTTTGTGATAAGAAGAAAGCTGGAAGATGCAGTGGGAGGGTTGAAATGGAAAGCATCCATGGACCACCCTCATGTAAAATTCTGTGAATGAAGGAGGGTGATTGCACAATAAAAGCCTAATCTAGAAGCACCATTGGTGCAATACTAGCATTTGACTTGATTTTGGAGACATAAAAAAGTAACACAATTTTTGACTTTTAAGAGAATCCAGTCTTTTCCAACCAAGATTCTGTTTCAAATTTATTTCAGTATTAGTTAGGAAGGTGAGGGAGTGCGAGGATGATAGAGAATTGGGGCCTTTCTAACTTTGAAATTGTGGGCCCAAATGGATGTGATGCATGATTGAAATTATAGACTTTTCTTGGTTTTTTCCCCCTGATCTTCCCCACCCTCCATCATTCCAGTATTTTTTTCATGCTTTGGTAAGGGTGATTTAGATCAAGGAAATGGCATTGGGGGGGGGGGGTGCAGGAGGTGAAAAATTTAAGTATGCCCTGCTCCAGCACTGCTATTCCAATCAAAATGAGCCTCAGCCCAATGCTGTTTTAAAGTGAAAACACAAGGATACACACATGCGCACACACAGAGAGAAAGTCTAGTCACGGAACTCCAGCATCATCTGTGTTTCAATCCCTGAAGGGAGAAATAATTGCGTTTAGTAGTTTATGGAGGTTAAGTACAAAATTTTACCATGCCAAGGAGAATTAAACTTGCTATTAATTCCCCTTGGCATCGCAAACAGTAGGCAGCCCACCAACCAACCATACATGGCAGCCCACCAATAGCTCAATAAACATCCTGTTTCTGCTGCCTGCCTGCCACTGCCAAACAAGAGGAGTTGTCAACTTCCTGGCAAGCCACCTGCCTCGTGGGCTGCCTTTCCTTTTTATAAACAAGTAGATCTTATTTTTCTTGATTTCTCTACCAGCAAAGGTAATTACTCTTCTCTTCCAGTTGGCAAAAGCATTTGATTTGGAAGGAGTGTTCCTTGAGTCCCAACTGCTTATTGTTCACGGCCCATGAGAATGACAGTGAGTAAGTGTCTGGCTGAAGTTTAAATCTGCCAGATGTCAGCTTTTGAACTGATTTGTCCTGGTTTTTCTACCATGACACTCAGAGACTAGTGCCAAGATTGGGCAGAGCTCCATATGAAAAGGAGGACAGGGATCCTATATCTTTAACAGTTGTATAGAAAAGGGCATTTCAGCAGGTGTCATTTGTATGCATGCAGCACCTGATGAAATTCCTTCTTCATCACAACAATTAAAGCTGTAGGAGCTATACTAGAGTGACCAGATACAAAAGAGGGCAGGGCTAATTAATTAATCTTTGTGCTTTATGGTTTGTTTTTTTAAAAGGCATTGTGTAGTGACCATTCTGTTGTCTCTGTGTGTAAACTAATCATGGAGCTAATAGTGGTAGGACCAGTTCCCACACAGCCTGGGCAAATAGATTATCCATTGTACAGGACTAGGCTGACCAAATGACAAGGAGGACAGAGCTCATGTAACTTTAACAGTTGTAGAGAAAGGGGAATTTCAGCCCACGTCATTTGTATGCAATTTGTACCTGGTGAAATTCCCTCTTCATCACAACAGTTAAAGTTGCAGGGGCCCTGCCTTCTTTGTATATGGTCACTCTAGTATAGTGCCTGCAACTTTAACTGTTGTGATGAAGAGGGAATTTCACCAGGTACAAATTGCATACAAATGACACAGGCTGAAATTCCCTTTTCTTTGCAACTGTTAAAGTTACATGAGTCTTGTCCTCCTTTTCATATGGTCAGCCTATACAGGACACAGGGGTGAGGCTCAGAGCCAGGAGTGGCTTCCCTGGCCAACAAGCCATTCATGACGTTGAGCATAAGTCACAAAATATATATTTATTCATTTATGTTGCCAGATCAAAATAAATAAATAAATAAATAAATAAATGCATTTATGTTGTGGTGCATTCCTAACCAATATTACAAAATGTACCATCTCTCAAAACCCAAACATTTTTCAGAAAGCCAAAAATCAATGATCCTGTTCAAATGACAAATTAAGCCATGGTGGTTAAGCACTTTGAGCTAAACATTATGGCTTAGCGTGTCACGTGAACCATAACTTAGTGTGTCGTGTGAACCATTCCTAACCATGGTGGCTACATAACCATGACTTAAACATGTTCAATAACCATTTGCTGCAAAATTGTTAGCGGCCTAACAATGGCTTAGCATGTTGTCTGAACTGGCCCAGTACCTCATAAATATTTCATATGAATCTGTCACCATTAAAAAAAAAGTAGAAAGAAAATAATTTAGATTTGTAGTAGTTTCTTGCTTTATTAAATTGTCAAGGGTGAAGTGACCTTCCCAGAATTGTAGAAGTTCTAGATCTTGAGGGAGATGAGATAAGCAACCCTCCCTGTATAATCCAGATGTCATCCTTTACACTCTACAACCAGCCTTTCCAAGTAGCTGGGTGTGCCTTGGCATGGATGCAAGGAAAAAATGTCAGTATTGTGGCCTGATTAATATCTTGGGCTTTATGTGGGCTTGCTCAGAGACCATGGGGTGGTTACTTGCCCTCGATTTATGGGAATTTGATTTTGCTTGGGGAATGAATAATTCATTCCAGCAGAATGAGAAAAGGCACTGATTATCTCTGGGGACACAGACATAAATTTGTGCCCATTAATTGTGGTTTAATTAATCTGAAGGACCTACCTGTAAGTTCATTTACAGCTACTGACTGACACAGTTTGGAATCATCATTGAAATACACTGAAATATGCCTTGCTGAAATACGCAGTGAAAGCTTGGAGAAAAACTATCTTTGCTACCACTTTGATCGCCTTCATTGTGTTTACAAAAGGATTTTAAAGGCCAGCATAGAAGTAATTAATCCATGTTAAGCAATCTTGAAATATATGACGTGTATGAGGTGGTTTTGTTCTTTTCACCAAACGATAACTGTTGTGTCCACAGACCTAGGACCCTTGGAAGTAGGAATCTGGTTCCACACAAAACTTAGGTGGTAGACATTTATTGTAGTGCTCCTTCTTTGCAGGCAGCTACAGGCAGACTGGCCTTTGCATTGCCAGCCTGCTACAAAACCTGGAATGGATTATCTGTGCTTAAATGCAGGTCATTCATAAATCCTGGCCTGGCTCAAAGAATGGGCCTATCACAAACACTACATCCCTCCTTTCCTTCAAATATGAAAAACAGCAACATAGCTATAAAGTTAGAGTATCTGAACAACAACAAAACTGCAACTGTATAAGGAAAATATACAACTAATGCACATATTAAAAATGCACATGCAAATCAAATTAGGTAAACAAGAACAATTAGCTCAATAGTTCACAAAACAGTTTTTCATGTAATATAGTCCTGCAAATAGCTTGGAGCACGGCGGCTGGTCCTTGTTGGGTAACGTTGCAAGTTCAAATCTGAAACACCAAGAGTTGCTGGATCTGGTGCTGCAGGAGTGGTGGATGGGATGGGATGTTCACTCTGTGTGAACTGATCATCATCACAGTCAGGTCTTTGGGTCTGAGGGGTGTTGTGAAGTGGTTTAATGTGTGAAACATTCCTTGTGATTTTATGGGTACCCCTCTGTGCAGTAACCATCGTGCCATTTATCATTGTGATTTGATATGGTGCAGGACAGAAAGGCATTGAAAGTTTGTTTCAAGGCTGGAGATTCTTAACAAGCACCATGTCCCCCATTTTGAATGGTACTACTCTGGCTCGCCGACGCTGATCAGTGTACTGTTTCACTGCAAGTTTTGCCTTATTATCATGTTGGCGCAGATGTGCATCCTTGAGTGGGACATCTATTTGAGGTAGCTTTGTCCGCACCTGTCTGCCAAACATTATGGTAGCTGGTGCCACACCAGTGGAACAATGGGGGGTGGTTCGGTAGCTGCGGAGAAATTGAAATAATTCTTGTTTCAGATTTGTTCCCTTTGCTGTAGCAATCTGTAAGGCTTTCTTCAGGGTCCTCATAAATCTCTCAACCTCCCCATTTGCTTGTGGCCAATGAGGAGTAATTTTCCGATGTTTGAAACCAAGATAGTCTGAAAATTGAGCAAACTGCAGGCTTTGAAAAGGTGGTCCATTGTCACTTTTGACAACAGCAGGTATGCCATAAGAGGAGAAAATTTTGTCTAATTTTGGAATGACAGCATTTGCTGAAGTGGTAGTGACTGTTTCTACTTCTGGATAATGGCTGTAATCGTCAATAACGACCAAAAGATGTCCTCCAGCAGGAAGATCACAGAAATCAACACTGACTTCCATCCATGGTGTTGAAGGAAGAGGAGAAACATGCAGTGGTACAGAGTGGTTCTGTGGGATTGCTGCTTGGCACAGTGTACAAGATTTTACACGCTGTTCAGTAAGGTTATCAATTCCAGGGAACCAGACCTTTTCTCTGAGCAGTGCTTTGGTTTTAACTACCCCCTGGTGACCTTCATGGGCCAAATCAATTGCACGGTTCCATAGAGAATGTGGAATAACCAAACGAGTACCTCGAAGGAGGAGGCAATTCTCTGTGACGGTAAGTTCACCCTTTATATTAGCAAATGATTGGATGATTGCTCGTGCTTCACAAATCAGATGTGCTAGATTATTCAGAAGATCTTTCCACCGACCATTGTGGACAGTCTGGACTGCTTGTGTAGCAGTCTCTATTTCCTGTAGAGAAAGAGCTTTAGGAACAGCATGGGAGACAAGGAAATTGGTATGTGCCTCTGCTTCATTTGTAGCTGTGTGGTTGGCAGCTGTTTTAAATATGGGATGCCTAGAAAAATAATCAGCTGGATTGTCTTTACCTGGTCGATACACAACTCTGTAGTTATAGCCTTGCAATTTGAGCATCCATCGCTCAATACGAACTGGTGGTTGAAAGGATGGATTATTAAACATGGGCTCAAGAGGCTTGTGATCAGTTATAACTGTGAATGGGCACCCAAATATGTATAAATTAAAATGAGAGCATGCCCAGGCTACTGCAAGAGCTTCCCTCTCTGTCTGAGAATATCGTTGTTCTGTAGGAGAAAGAGCTTTGCTGGCATATGCAATAGTAGAAATGTGGCCATCTTGATCAACCTGTGTGAGAACAGCTTCTAATCCAACAGGGCTGGCATCCACCACAAGTTCCGTCTTCTTGCTTGGATCAAAGTATGACATGACTACATCACTTGCAAGTGCATCCTTTAACTTAGTAAAAGCAATCTGGTGTTTTTCTGACCATTCCCATGTTTGATCTTTTTTAGTGAGATCCCGGAGAGGCTGTGAGATTGTGGCTAATCTTGGTATAAATTGGCCGCAATAGTTTGCAAGGCCTAGCAAACTGCGAACTTCAGTAGAATTAGTAGGTACAACAGCATTATGTATAGCCATTACTTTTTTTGGATCTGCCGAAATGCCATCTTTGGAGAAGACATATCCAAAGAATTCCAAAACAGGTTTTTTGAACTCACATTTACTTTGATTTAATGTCAGGTGTTCCTCATGCAGTTGTTTTAAAACTGCTTCAAGTCGAATATCATGTTCAGTTGATGTGGTACCAAAAACCAGGATATCATCACTTACATTAAGAACTCCAGGGAGTCCAGCTAGAACTTCATGGATAACATTCTGAAATATCTCTGCAGCTGAAGAAATGCCAAAATTGAGGCGCTTGTAGCGTCGAAGGCCAACATGAGTTGAAAAGGTTGTGATATATCTGGACTCTGGATGGCGCTCCAACTGGTGGTAACCAGATGTAAGGTCAAGTTTGGAGAAGAACTTTGCCCCATTCAAATCTGCGATGATGTCATCCACAGTGGGAGTAATGTGTCTCTCTCTCTTGATGGCTTGATTGGGTAAGCGCATATCCACACAAATCCGGATTTTTCCTGGTTGCTTAGGCTTCTGGACAACTACGATTGGAGAAACCCAAGGAGTAGGACCTTCTACTCGCTCAATAATGTCAAGCTCTTCTAGATGTGTTAGTTCTTCAACTAGTTTTCTGATGTGGAAAGGAATACGTCTATGTGGTAATGCCACTGGCTGAACATTTTCATCAATGTGAAGTCTTACTTGCTTCTTTTTAGCTTTCCAATCCCTTGAAACATTTTTTCATAGGTTTGGAGGCTTTGAGTTATTCTATCAAGATGTATTTCTTGTATTACTTGAATTAGTCCTAATGCACTAGCAGTCTTGTAACTAAGCAGTGTATCACTGCCATAGGCCACCACATACAGTGGGCTTGTAACAGTGATGCCCCTGAAAGCAAAAGTGGCTCGAAACATACCAGACACTGATAATGGTTTTGGGGTACCATAGGCATATATCTTTACTGCTGTGTTCTGAAGTGATGGCTTCTGAGGGAATGCATCATATACACACTGAGCCATCACATTTACAGATGCACCAGTGTCAATCAAAACTTCAGTCTTATGTCCTTGTATACAAATGTGGCAACGTGGTAGACAATTCTGTTTGGAAACACTTGTTTGTGTAGAGTACACTGTGTAAACATATGCATTGTCTTCCTCTGAAGGGTCAGCCTGAAGAGCATTTGCTTGGTTTTGGTTGTAAATGCTTGGTGTAAGCTGTGGTGATCTGCAGACTCTTGCATAGTGGTTTCTTTTTCCACAGTTATGGCATATTGTACCTCTGGCAGGGCAATTGCCTCTGTGAGGATAGGATCCTCCACAGTTGTAGCAGGTTGCCTGTGCTGTCTTCATGGACATTTGCTGGGCTTTAGGAGATTGATTGCCATTGCCACCTTGAGGATGTGTTCGCTGATTCCTGTTGAAATGCTTCTGGAGTGCATGTGCAGTTTCTATTTGTGCAGACTGACTCCCTTGTTCTATTAGCTGAGCATGTGTTTCTGACATTTCATTTGCTCGAGCAGTGTCCAATATTTTGGTGAGAGTCATCTGGGGTTCTCGCAAAATTTGCCTTCGAAGTTTGGCTGAAGAGCATCCCTGTATTATTTGCACCCTTATCTCGTGATCTGTGTTTGCAAATTCACAGGATCGTGCCAGATGACGTAAACAGGTATGATACTCATCAGTATTCTCTCCTTCCTTTTGGTGTGCCTGCCGAAGGTGTACTGTTCAAAGTCTATATTTTTGTATGGTTTAAAATACTTGGTAAGAGCTAGCTTTGCCTTTTCATAATCATCACTATCTCCAGTCTCAGACAATGTTTTGAAAATTTGGTGTACTTCACTGCCTGCAAAATGTAGTAACATTGCCCTTTTGGTGGTAGGGTCATCTTCTTTCATTGCAAGAAATAAATTTTCCAAACGTTCAAGCCAAAGTTCCCATCTAGGCCCTAATGTGCTGTGAGACTCATGTATAGGAAACTCAGGGAAAGAAGGGAACATTTTGAAATCAGGGTTAAAATTGTGAAGAACTGACAGAATTCTGAAGAACTAGGAGGATATCTGTTACTTCTGACTGAAGGTTTTGTTCTTTTTCTTTTAGACAAGAAACAAAATGGCTGCTGCCACTGTTCTTCATGCAGGGCTATGATTATGCAATTCATAAAATGGCTACTTTTCTTGAAAAGACTGAGCAGCCTGTCCTTTTGAAAGCAGACATTTGTCTTAGACAGCTTGTGTTTTACTGGACGGAAGATCGGAAGAAATACCTGGCTGTATGAAGAGCTCTTAGTTTCTGTCCTTTCTTTTTTTTTCTTTCTTTATATTGGGTTTCTTTTCCACTCTCGTCGCCAGTGTTGTGTCCACAGACCTAGGACCCTTGGAAGTAGGAATCTGGTTCCACACAAAACTTAGGTGGTAGACATTTATTGTAGTGCTCCTTCTTTGCAGGCAGCTACAGGCAGACTGGCCTTTGCATTGCCAGCCTGCTACAAAACCTGGAATGGATTATCTGTGCTTAATTGCAGGTCATTCATAAATCCTGGCCTGGCTCAAAGAATGGGCCTATCACAAACACTACAATAACCACCAGTGGTATCTTATACAAGAATAGGATGGTGTAAGGCTTATTAGTTGAGAACTACTAGGCCAATTTTGCTCATTTTTGTTTTAAACTGAAGCTTGAGCAGTGTTGATGTGTTGAGCTTTGGGTAGCTTGGGAAGGGAGAAGGACGAGAGAAAGAGGAGGTTAATGCATATGTCCCACTCTACATATGGAATGTAACATGTGACACAGTGTGTGTATGCACATGTAATAATGTAGGCTGACCATATGAAAAGGAGGACAGGGCTCCTGTAACTTTAACAGTTGTAGAGAAAAGGGAATTTCAACCAGTGTCATTTGTATGCAATTAGTTCCTGGTGAAATTCCCTCTTCATCACAACAGTTAAAGTTGCAGGGGCCCTGCCTTCTTTTGTATATGGTAACTCTAGTATAGTGCCTGCACCTTTAACAGTTGTGATGAAGAGGGAATTTCACCAGGAACTAATTGCATACAAATGACACTGGCTGAAATTCCCTTTTCTCTACAACTGTTAAAGTTACAGGAGCCCTGTCCTCCTTTTCATATGGTCAGCCTAAATAATGCTTACTCCTGTAAGCTCTTAGAATGCTTGGCCAATGAAAGGACAGACACATAATGTTGGGAAAGGGGCGGAAAAATTTTAATTGGTTATAGAGTAGGAGGAAGAGAAGCTGAGGAAAAAAATCTGAAAGGAGACCAGAGGGAGGAGAGAGAGAAAAACCTTACACCACGTGTTTTTTACCTCAAACTTCAAGAAGTGATCAAAAGTCTTTTTTTAAAACAAAATAACATATTTTCTTTGTTTTCACCTTTGCCGGTTTATTTGTAGTGAATTTATTTTAACAGTGTAAAGTTGTTCAAGTCACAAGGAAATAGGCAAGCATATTTTTTCATTGTTAGACTACTAGCCCCATGGCGACATGAGATTTGCATTAGTTTTTATACTAATATGCTTCGTAACACAAAGTTCAAGAATGCTACCACATCTCAAAATTAATATTAAACCTTTTCCAAAACAAAAGGCATCTCTTCTAATAGAAGTAAAAAAAAGAAAGAAAGAAAGTTTCATTAACATTGCAAACCACTCAGAGTGCTTCAGATATGGGACAGTTTAGAAATGTAAATAATAATAAAAAATAGTCTGTATAGTCCAACAAAGCCAAGCAAAGCTTACTATATAGCGTATATACTGTTCTTATGTAAACTGCCCAGAGAGCTTCAGCCAGGGGGTGGTATAGAAATGTAAATCATCATCATCATAATCTCTGTAGTCCAACAAAGCCAAGCAAAGCTTACTATATAGTGTGTGAGTATATTCTTTCATAATATTCCTTAATAATTTCTACTAGAGAACCAAGATCCTAGTGAAGCAACTACTCTAAATATATACAGAAACCTGAGTAGGATTCAGATAAGAAAAGGGAATTAGCTACTCAGCTTTACCAATGGTTACCATTCCACTTAAATCTTTAATCCTCAAGAAGGTGCTTAACCAACATAAAGTGTATATTTCAGAGTACACAAGATTATTTAGACATTCAGTCTAAAAAGAAAAGGACAACACTTGCGTATCTGACTATTTTACTTGTCCTATGTTAATAAATTAGACACAAGGCAGTGTGACATTAATAATTACTGCTATTCAAGATCCATTCCCATTGCTAGGAGTAAATCGTCTCATAGCCTCAGAGAGCAAATCTCAATATGAGTTTATGTCAGATGGACAGTATCTGATTACAGCATTAGGGTCATTGTTGTACTGAAGAATAATAACCCTATTCTACCCTCTTGTAATGTGTAGGTAATAAGAAACAACCCTTACACAACTGCAAAAATCTTGTCACAGTGCAGCTAGGTGGTATGAACGTTGTTTGCAGGGTGTCGTCATAGTGATAGACGCTGAAGGAATTTCAACTTGGAGAAAGTAATGTCTCCTTAAGGTGTCTGTGTGTCTGCATTTGTCTCTGTGTAATGGAAGGGGTTAACTTTACTACCTGTCAGGATTAATTAATGGCTATGCCATAAAGAGGACAAAGAGAAGAGTTTTGAAGCCAATGAAACATCGAGTGTGGTCAGCGTGACTGGCACATAGCCAATTAGATGAAGTAGATCCTATAACTTACTCATATATGCATATCTTATCTATGCACTTGAAATATAATCCCTTGAGCACAAACCTATTATGGTCAGTGTTATTAGACTGTAGAGGTGTTTGACCAATGAAAATGTTTTTTACTTCTGTGATCAAAGTTTATATAAGTGTGTGAAATCCTTTGTTCGCTGGACTCTTGATTTGCTGCGGCCGAGGTCCCTTTCACTGCAGTGAAATCATTAAAAGGTTAAATTGAATTCTCCAGTCTCTGGGTCTTTATTGGGTAAGAGATCCCAGAGGCTATAAACCTCCTTCCCGTTGAGGGACAACAAATTGGCGAGCGTCAGCCAGGAGGCGAAGTGCAGCCTGGCCCTGATCCATACTCGCGCGGTGCCCTTTCCAGGAGCGACAATCGTGGCCTGCGCGCCCTGGAATGTTTTTATCCGGGGGCCACATTCTCTCTCTGGTTCGGGCGACGCAGTGGAGCGGAGCAGGAACACGCTGGGAGAATTAATTTAACCAGAAGAGGGAAGAGGGAAGCCTTCGAAACTGGTGAGTGTCCCATTCATTTTGGAGTAAGACAAGCAACTGTAACAGATTTCACTGTGTTGATGCTATAGGGAAAAGGACGGGTTTGAGTCCCCCCTTCTTCACCTTTAACCGGGCTGTGGGAAAGAGCCGGAGCAGAGCAGGAAACCGCGTAGACGCTGGAGGCAGAGGAGGGGGCACTGGTTCGAGTCCGGGGTTGCCCCTCCCATTAGTAGAGGGAAAGATACAGTCTCCAGCCGAGCGGCGGTTGCAAGTGGGAAAGGAAGCAAACAATGGGAACTTCTCAATCGAAGGCTCCCCTCACGACACCCCTCGGTTGTGTGTTAAAAAAAATTGGACTATATTTGGAGTGCTCCTATGTCAAAAAAAGCAGATGAATTTTTTGTGTACAAAGGTCTGGCCGAAATACCATTTGCCAGAGGGAAAAGTTTGGCCAGTCCATGGCAGTTTGAATTATGATGTGATTTTGCAATTGAGTCTGTATTGTGAGAGGGAGGAAAAATGGTGTGAGCTCCCATACGTTTGAGCTTTTATCTCTTTGTTCCAAAATGAATCAGCCCAGAAATCATGTGGGCTGAAAGGGGGGTCTGGATTACTGACTTTGCAAAATGCGGGGAGGGTAGAGAAGGAGAAAAAGCATTTGGTCGTGCAGCAAGAAGAAGAAGATGTAACTTTTTTAATGCCTCCACCCACCGCCCCCGCTCCTCTCCCTCCCCCTCCCCTCTCTCGTCCAGCTTCTCCTCCCCCTTGTGGTAATCATGTGAACCCTGCGTCACAGAAGTTGGAGCAGATGAGAGACACGCAGCTCTCTGAGCCGGCTGCTGTCTCCCCATCTTCTCCAACTTCAGGATTAACGGATGAGTTAATGATGAATTTGGAAGGGTTGCAAAGAATTGCACGTGAGTTAGGGGAGGCTCTGACTCCCAAGAAAGAGGCTTGGAATAGGATGACTCAAAGATTGGGAGATGCACGCCTTGTTTCAGCTGGTGTCAGAAGTAAAGACACTGAGAAGAATGTAGTGCTGGTTCCTTTAAGACAGGCCGTAGGTCCAACAGGAGAAGCACTTTTTCTTCATGTTCCTTTCTCCACAAATGATTTTCTCAAATTGGAAAATGTCTGTTGGCCCCTTTCGCCAAAATCCCCATGGAATGGAACAGCTGTTTAGCACGATATTTCTCACGCATGAGCCAAATTGGCCAGACGTGCAGGCTTTGTTAACAGCGCTACTCGCACCAGAGGAGAAGAGGCTGGTTTTGGAGAAAGCGCGCGCTATAAGTTTGGTCCGCCACCCACAGGGAAATCAAAATGATTTGTGCCCAAGGGAGAATCCAAACTGGGACCCCAATGACCAAGTCGGTCAAGAGAGGCTTAATAATTATAGAGGACTGATATTGGCTGCACTTAAAGAGGCAATCCCAAAGCAGAAAAATCTGTCCAAGCTATATGAAGTACGCCAGGGGCCAGAAGAGGATCCATCTGCCTTTTATGAGAGATTGTGTGACACAGCCAGGCGGTGGACGGACTTAGATCCAGAACAACAGGAGAACCATAGGCTTTTTGTAACGCTTTTTGTGGGATAGGCCAGTCAGGACATTAGACGAAAACTGCAAAAATTGGAAGGTGTGGCAGGCATGAACATAAGTCAAGTCATAGAAGTGGCTTATAAGGTCTTTTCCAATAGAGAGCAGGCAAAAAGTGAGAAAGAAGATAAGCAGGTGAAAATGCAAGCATCGCTTTTAGCAGTTGCCCTTGTTGAACAGAGAGGAAGAGGAAGAGGCAGAGGGGCGTCTCGTGCGCGGAGAGGAAGAGGACGGAATGTCAGATTAGGGCGCGATGAGAACGAAAGGAAGAGAATGTCATGGCTTTGAACGAGTCTGATCAGGAATGACTGGAAAAGAAAGAGAATGAGAAACGAATATATGCCTCCGCCCGTGAGCCCTTGGTCAGAATGCAAGTGGGCCAAGAGCTTATAGATTTCTTATTGGACTGTGGTGCTACACATTCTGTGCTGACTAACTTTAAAGGACCTTTGTCTAAAGTAAAAGTTCCCATCATAGGAGCTACTGGAAGGCGAATGCTTCGCCCATTTGCAGCCCCAATGGAGTGTAAAATTGGAGGGACCACACTCTCCCATTCATTTCTGTATGTGCCTGAATGCCCCCTACCATTGTTTGGGAGAGACTTGCTGTGTAAACTGCAGGCTCAACTGAGTTTCTCAGGGGACAGGATCACCATGAGACTGCCCCCAGAGGAAGCCTGGAAGGCTCAGCTGCATTTGTTGATGGAGCCAGTAGAGGGAGAAAATGCTTGGCAGTGCACTCAGATGAGCCCTTCATCAAAGCAAGCGGAAAGTGATCCTATTCCTTCAGATGTCCTTGATGCAGTCATGCCGTGGGTTTGGGATGAGGAAAGGCCAGGAAGGGCGAAGTGGGCCACCCCAGTCAAGGTGGTGCTGGAACCAGGAGCCATCCCGCCAAGAATACCCCAATACCCCCTCAAGCTAGAGGCCACTGCAGGCAGAGAAGGAGTGCTGGAATGGACAGCAGAATGTCGAAAGGGCTTTGATGACCTCAAGGGGGCCCTGATGACAGCTCCTGCTCTTGGCCTACCAGATATGGAGAAGCCATTCCAACTTTATGTACATGAACGCCAAGGGGTGGCATCTGGAGTTTTGACTCAGCTGCTGGGAAGCTGGAAGAGACCGGTGGCTTACTTCTCCAAGCAATTGGATGCACCCAGTCGAGGATGGCCAGCATGCTTGAAGGCCGTGGCCGCAACGGCAATGTTGGTGAGAGAAGCTCAGAAGCTCACCTTGGGACAGACAATGGTTGTGTATACTCCCCATGCAGTGATGGCTGTGATGGATGCCAAAGGAGGAAATTGGCTCTCACCCAGTCGCATGGCCAGATACCAGGTCATCCTTCTGGATCAAAGGGCTGTTAACCTGCAGGTCTCCAATAGCTTGAACCCAGCTACATTGTTGCCCTTGGAACAAGAAGAGGGAACGCAGCATGATTGTATCCAAACTATAGAGAGCATGTATGCCAGTCGGCCGGACCTCAAAGACACCCCGCTACCCAACGCGGAATTGGAATATTATACTGATGGAAGTAGTTTTATGGAAGAGGGAATAAGAAAATCAGGGTATGCGGTGGTTACGTTGTGGGACACCGTGGAAGCAAGAGCCTTGCCCGCCAATACATCAGCACAAAAGGCAGAGCTAATAGCTCTGACAAGAGCTCTTCAACTAGCAGAAGGGAAGACAGCTTCAATATTCACCAACTCCAAATTCGCCTTTGCAACATTGCATGCCCATGGAGCGATATGGAAGGAGAGAGGATTGCTGACTGCCAACAACAGTCCCGTGAAGCATGGGACCGAGATTCTGAATTTGCTTGAGGCCGTCAATAGACCAACGCAAGTGGCAGTGGTGCATTGTAGAGCCCATCAGAAAGGTGACGGTGAAGTCATCAGAGGGAATCGAAGAGCCGATGCAGCAGCCAAGAAAGCAGCTCGAGAAGGAACTATAGACACCGCAGTGCTGGCTCTTGTACCTCAGTTGAAGTTGCCAAGAGAACCTCCAAAGTACAGTGCCAAAGAGAATCAATTGGCAGAGAAACTAAGAGCAAGAGAGAAGAAGGATGGATGGTGGATGCTGCCGGAAGGACAAGTGTTGGTGCCACAATGGACCCTCAGCCACGTAATCCAGGGATATCAACAGAGTACTCATTTGGGGCCAGACGCCATGACCCAAGGACTTCAAAGAGTCATGGTGGGACCCAAGATGCGAAAGATGGCTGAACAGATAGTTCGGAGATGTTCTGTTTGTTGTGCCAACAACCCCAAGATTGCCCCAAGGCCCCCTCCAGGGACTGGGAAGCATGGACTTTTAGCAGGGGAATCTTGGCAAGTAGATTTCTCAGAGGTCCCCAGACAAGGACATTTCAAATACCTGTTGGTATTGGTGGACACTTTGACAGCTTGGACTGAAGCATTTCCTTGTCGAACGAACCAGGCCAAAGAAGTGGTTCGCGTAATGCTCAAGGAGGTGGTCCCACGGTTTGGGATACCAGAGGGTTTGGCCTCCGATAGAGGACCCCATTTTGTTTCAGCAGTGACTCAGGGGGTTGCTAAGGCGTTGGGAATACAATGGGACCTCCACACGGCTTGGAGGCCACAATTTAGTGGACAGGTTGAAAGAATGAATCAGACTCTAAAAAGGCAATTAGCGAAAATTTGCCAAGAGACTCATTTGAAATGGCCAGAGGCTTTGCCTCTTGCCCTACTCAGAGTTCGCATTGCCCCTAGAGCCAAATTGGGAGTGAGCCCATTTGAATTGATGTATGGGAAGCCCTATCCTAAGAATCCAGTGGTGACGCATGGGAGTCAAATGCATGTAAGGGGGGAGGCATGGATAAAGGGTTATTTGCAGTCTCTCTCTGGTGTTTTGTCTTCTCTCCACAGATATATCCACGAACGGCTTCCTTTGCCTCTGGACACGCCGGTCCATAAGTTTCGGGTCGGAGACCAGGTCCTAATCCGATCGTGGAAGGATGAGCCGTGAGAGCCAAAGTGGAAGGGGCCGCATAGTGTCATCCTCACTACCCATTCAGCCGTGAAGGTTGAAGGCGTGAAACCGTGGATCCACTATACTCGAGTAAAGGCAGCCCCGGAGGAGACAAAGGAGAAAGAAGTTGCAGCGAAAGTCACACCAGAGGCTGACTCAGACGGACAACGTTGGAAAGCTCAACCTATAGAAGGACTAAGGTTTCTGTTTAAAAGGCAAAAGAATGTGGAAAGTAATTGTTCTCCTGGGCCTAATAGGAGGAGGGCCGTGGGTTCAGAAGTCTGTAATAGGTCAAAATGAATTGATTAAGAAGTTTGAAGCAAATGATAATGTGTAGGTACATATAGCCAAATATATAGTGAACACAACATACTTTTGTTTGAAAAGAGGGAACTCAGCACAAGATGTCCTTGCCTCATGTATGATAGGAGTTCCCACACCTGTGAAACGTTCTAAGCTATTTCTTCAGTATAAGACCAACCTCAACAAACCTGCTACGTTTGGAGATTTTGCACATTGGAAACCAGGGGTGACCCAGCTCAATGGAGAGATGTTTCACATCCAAGTTTTAAAGGTAACGTCACTCGGTAACACGGAGTGCGTTCGATTTGTGGGTTGTACCAAAGATTGTGCAGAGGTTGCCAAAAAGGGAGATCCGCCACTGTGGTGCTTTGAAGTTACTGATTACCCATCTTGCCATGCTTACAGAGTCTTGCCTCCAGGATGGATTTTACTTTGTGGGAGACAAGCCTATTCATACATTCCTGCTAATTCCACTGGGGGGCCTTGTACCATAGGTAGGCTGGCGGTGTGGTTGCCTAAGAAACCCCAATCTAGTCTCCAGAGGGTGACATCGTCTCCTCGCCAAAAGAGAAGAGTTGTTTTGGATGAGACATGCAATAGTAACGTGGATTTGTTGAGCAAAGCTGAAACCGTATCTTTGGCTGTATCCCTAGTGGGTGTTCCAGGTTTAGCAGTGGCTGATAGTGTGGAAGTGAATCAAGTGGCTTGTGCTCTAGCCAAGGGTTTGAATTATACATCACAAGCCATGGCAGCTCTTAACAGTGAAATCCAAGAGTTGCGAACAGCTACATTGCAAAATCGAGCAGCTATTGATTATCTTTTACTAAGACACAACCATGGGTGCGAAGAATTTGAAGGGATGTGTTGTTTTAACTTGTCTGACCAGTCAGAATTGGTGGAATCAAGAGTGAGAAAATTGCATGACATTGTTGCCAATATAACACAAGATCAAGGGCTGGATCTCTCAGGGCTAACCTCATGGTTGACTTCATGGCTTCCTAACTTTTCATGGTTAAAGCAGGCATTTCTTTTTCTCATAATTTTAGTGTGCATCTTTCTTGTAGTTTGTTGCGGAATACAATGTGTGCCTTTATGTTGTAATGTTTTCAAGAATGTGTTGCCAACTTCATCTAATCGTGTAATGCTTGTGAAGTCAACAGACCCGGATCCGATCCGAAGGAGCCGAGAGGAGGTGAAGAAATTCCTTGAGATGCGCAGTATGGTCGAGGGGCATAAGTCTGTTTTGTAACCAGACATATTCTCGACAGGGGGGATTTGATAGACGCTGAAGGAATTTCAACTTGGAGAAAGTAATGTCTCCTTAAGGTGTCTGTGTGTCTGCATTTGTCTCTGTGTAATGGAAGGGGTTAACTTTACTACCTGTCAGGATTAATTAATGGCTATGCCATAAAGAGGACAAAGAGAAGAGTTTTGAAGCCAATGAAACATCGAGTGTGGTCAGCGTGACTGGCACATAGCCAATTAGATGAAGTAGATCCTATAACTTACTCATATATGCATATCTTATCTATGCACTTGAAATATAATCCCTTGAGCACAAACCTATTATGGTCAGTGTTATTAGACTGTAGAGGTGTTTGACCAATGAAAATGTTTTTTACTTCTGTGATCAAAGTTTATATAAGTGTGTGAAATCCTTTGTTCGCTGGACTCTTGATTTGCTGCGGCCGAGGTCCCTTTCACTGCAGTGAAATCATTAAAAGGTTAAATTGAATTCTCCAGTCTCTGGGTCTTTATTGGGTAAGAGATCCCAGAGGCTATAAACCTCCTTCCCGTTGAGGGACAACAATAGTATGGATGCCACAGCTGAACTGTGCAAAACCTTCCATGTCATATATGTTGGCAGAAAAGAGCTGAGGCATTAAAATGCAACATTAGTTGGCATTCTATCCTAAACATTCTGCCCATGACTCTGCCTTGCACCTGGAAAAAAACAAATCTGTATTCACTCACAATACAAGACTAACATCAGTACACAGCCCCATAAGACACACATTTCAAAACCACACAAACATCTTCCTGATGTCACTGCAACATTGCTAACACAGCCCTAATGTTGTCATTACATACTTTGACATCCCCAACAATTACTCCCATATCCTGAGAGACTTTTCTCCCACCCTTCCTCCTGAGGAAAGGGCCTGCTGATGTACACACTCGAGATAAAGAGAGAGAGATTGTGGCTCAAACCTGCCTTGGAAGCAAACCCTGGCTTCTGTTCAGGAGGCCCTGTAATTGTAGATATTCTTTGGGAAAGGGGCTGATACTCAAAGGTGGAGAGAAAATACTCTGCACACACTCTGACGCACTTTGCACATTCCAGCGCTAGAGCCTTGGAACTGAAAATAAATTCTGAGGGGTAAGCCCCAGCTCAAATGAAGCCTTGTTCAATTCACCAGAAATCCAGAGAATTGTTCCCCTTGTGGTTATGTCACAAAGTGCACTCCTGACTTTTCAGTGACCTCTTCCCTTTAATAAAGATCAGTCCTTCCCAATTACCATTCGCCAGCTGAGCTTCCAGAAAGATGAAGGAAAATGTGTCTGCTTCAAAACGACTTACTTTCGGGCCTTCCATCCAGAACTGAGTGAAACCAGATGTTTCCAAATGACTCATGAAGCTCGCTTTCTCGGCCAGACATGCAACACTTTGGGACTACCACCCATTGTGCATTATTTCATCACATGTGTGGTGTGTCCAGCTTCTCAGGCTTCAGCCTTGCAGAGACCTAAATACTCTACTAAATGTCAGAGCTGAGAGCGTGAACAGCACCTCTTTTGCGGTGTTTGTCCCTCCATGAGCCTAGGGTTGGATGATGCATAACCAATTTATCAGATTTGTAGCACAATCCCAATGTACCACTGGATTTGCTAGGATTCAATGGGAATACTATGCCCTACTTTGTTCAATGAGATATACTCATAGGCAAGAATGCATTGTATTGCAGCCTTGCACTTAAATTGCCCTCCTTTAAAAAAAACAAAAAGAAAAAAGCCTTCGTTCAGATATTTGGCAACTTCATAAGAACACATAATGACTCATCCCTACTGTTGAAATATCCCAGTTCCATTCTACTGTACAGCATAGAAAAGAAACCAAAGTATTCTGTATTTGTCAAGCCTTTAATCTGGCACCCCCAGCGACACATGTATGAGCCTGAGACAATGCTTAACAGTATCGATATTGTTTTTTTAAGTGTTGACTGCTCAACAGTGATTTTTGTTAATTAGGGACAGCTCAAAATGGTTTTAGAGCAGTTGGTTGCCAAGGTCCCCTCTACAAGGATTCGCTTTTGTGCCTGGTTAGCCGATTATGAGCATAATCGCGGAAGCGCATTTACGCCTAATCCCTCTGCACGAGAGGCGGTGAGAGGCAGTGAAGCGCATTAACGGATGTCCAAAATGCGGTTTACAAGTAGTTAATGCGCATAAGTGCATATTCACACAGTCAAAATGCGCTTTAACGGACGGAGCAAAATAAAACTCATGATTTAACGCGCATTCGATAATGCGCATAATCGGAGAGATAACGTGCCTCTACGCCCCATTTGCGCTCCGCTGGTGTGGAGGTAAATTTTTTAATGAGACTTCAAAGAGCATTAAACCTCTCGTGAAGAGGCACATGTGAACCAAGACATTTTGCCACTCCTAGGATTACATCCTAGCATCCTTCTCCGCATCTCCCAGACTCCTCTGCCATATTGCAAGGGATCTTGGACAGTGTTTAAATTAAAGATGGAGCAGAGAAGGCTACTCCCTTACTTTTCTGATACCCCCTAACTTTTAAAAAGGCAAAGAGAGGGGGCTAGTTTGGCTAAAATTGTAGGGAGTCAGTAAGTGGGGTTCTGGATTTAATTAAGACCCCCCTCCATTTCTTCACCTGTCCTTGAACATTGGGTTACATCTTTCAGATTGCTGCACTAAAAATATTGCTCCCCTGGGAAACGTCTTGAGTTGCTTGTGCCAATGGGCCAGCTGAGTCCATCTTGCAGTAGAGTAGCTGTTTGGCCCTGTTCAGAAGACACCTTAAACCATGGCTTTAATCACAGTGGTTAATCCAGAAAGCCAGGCCGTTTACAGAAGACACCATAAACCACGGCTTTAACCACAGTGAAAAGGCAAAAAGCCTTATTCACCATGGTTAAAGCCGTGGTTTAAGGTGTCTTCTGAACATGGCCCGGCTTTCTGTCTTGACCACCATGGTTAAAGCTGTGGTTTAGAGTGTCTTCTGAACAGGGCCTTTGTGTGGAAAGGTTTAATCAAGCACACTATTAAGAGACTCGCAGTCGTGTCAAAGTCGGTTAGTAAAAAAGCACATTCCTCCATATTAAAGCGGTAATTGGGGGGGGACATTCTAACATTCATAAAATCAAAAATCTTTCACCAATCTTCCTGAAATTTACGTGGGCCAGAAAAAAAATGTTGGTTTTACGTAACCTGAAAATTTAAAGATGATTGGTGAAAGATTGAAGGAATGAGGGCAGTTTAAAGTAGAAAAGGGAAAAAAGCCTCTCCCCCTGAAAATAGACTGATAATTTCCATTGGCGACCATTTGTGCTCACAATTTTCGAAGGGATTAAACACTTACTAATCAATCCAGTTGTGGGGTCTTCTTCCTCCTTCACTGTAGTTGGTGGAATGCTTTTCCTTTTTTAAAAATTCCCTTTGGTTGATTTTTAATGAATATTTATTTATCCCACTGGATTAAATGCAGAGGCCTTCTTCCTCAGAGTGCGAGACATGCTCAGTAGCGTCGCTCTCCCCCTTCCTCCTGCCTTAGCTGGATTAGAATGTGTGTGGGGGGGGGGGGGCTGTTGCCTCTAGCACATACATTTTGAGAGTTCTCTTTTCTCTTTTGGAACATGTTTTCCTTTGGCTTTGAGAATATTTTGGCCTATCTTCATAAGGCCAGTTTGCTTTTTTACTCACTGGTGAAGCAGGGTGCGGTTCCTCTGGATCCATGATAACCTGATTTTCAGATCTCTCCTGGGAATAGGTAGCTATACATTCCTTTCAATCCCCACCACCACCCCAAACCCATACACACAGGGTGTGTTCGGACAACACTTTAGACAATGGAAGGGTTAATAATGCACTAACCATGCGTTATTTTGCTGATGTGTGCCACACGCCATGTTGCCCCTCCCCCCCGTTGCATGGCTGAAAGTCCCAGCATCTTTCTGGGCTGCTGCATCTCCCCCCTCCCTCAGTCCTCTGGCTGTATTCAATCATGCACCACAAGTTTTGCCAGCTGTATAGGAGCAGCCGGGTTTGTTTTGGCTGCTCCTGCTGGGGAACTCTATGACTGAGTGGAATAGTACACGGAGGGGGGTGGTCCTGACACATGACACTTTAAGCAACAGTTTTGGAATAAACAACTGAGCAGCCCGTTGTTTTTCTCCGTTGTTTAATTGCCTGAAATAGCGTACCGTTAGTTGTGTGTGCGTTGTGTGCTGCCTGCCACATGACACAATAATCAACACAACTGATGGTTGCCTCTTCCCCCCTCCGTTGATTGTATGTTGTCCGAACTAAGCCACACAGTGCTCTTTCCCATTTTTCTAAGAGTTTGGTCCATACTGGTATAAAGTTGAAAGCTTCAAACACTTAATTTAATTAGTTTGGGCCGGTGTAAATTTTAAGTACAATTTTGAAACCTTTCAAAGTGCTTCTGGGCCTAAAACATTGGTTTCGGCCTAGTCAAACTGTTTTTCTAATAAGCTTTAGAAACAGTTAAACTGTAGTGTATTTTGCATAGTGTACACATGTATTTTCTTTCTAATCATTGCAGTCTATACTGGCTCCCTCCTTGATGTGTTTTTGGAGGTAGGCAGTTCGCACGTCCTGCCGCTGTGCTCTGAGGGGACACCGCTGCCAGCGCCGCTGCCGCCGCCTTTTCCTCTCCCCTTTGCTGCCGTGGCTGCTTCGCCTCTGGGCACCCGCCCGCCTGCCCGCCTGCGACTCCTTCCCCGCAAGAGGGGCGCCTCCTGCTCTTGCCGCCGCGCGCGTTGCATGGGGCGCGAGCACTCGGCACTTCCCAGATATGGTCAAGGCGGCATCGGGGGCGGAGGTGGCGGTGCCGGCCGCGGCGGCGGGCTCTCTGTGATCCCCGGCACCCACGGCGGGGGGCCTGGCGGGAGGAGGAGGAGGAAGAAGAGGGGGTAAAGGAAGGCGAGGAGGAGGAGGAGCGCTCGCCTGCTGCCCACAGCCTACTAGCCAGCCAGCTGGGGAGCGGCGGGGAGGGAAGGGGAGGGAAGCGCCTTTTGTCGCCGCCTCTCGTGCAGAAGTATTAGGCGTAAATGCGCTTCAGCGATAGTGCGCATAATTGCCTAACCGGGTGCAAAAGCGAATCCTTGTAGAGGGGACCTGGGTCTGCCAGAAATCCAGCCTCAACACTCCTGGAAGGTCCATGTTCTGTAGCACCTGCTCTCAGATGAACTTGAGGGAATCCCACCCTCTACCCCTAGGTTTAATTTACTGGCCTCCCCTGGCTGAGCCTTGCAGGAAACTATAGGGACAGACAGAGCAGGCATTCATAGCACACATAGAATGCTGAGACTGGCAAATCTAAAAGCAAGTGTGTTGCTTTTCAAGAACCAAGGAAATTCAATGAGTCTTACTTTTGAGTAAATAACTAGGGATGGAAATGCTGCCTGTGCAATTATTGACTTGAGCCTAAAAATCCTAAAATTCAAGGCATGAACCAAACTGCTTCCAACTTGGCATGGCTAAAGCCCTACTTAAGAGGTACCATGGTGCCAAGTTTCATATCTTCATCTTTAGTTTCTTTTTTTTAAAAAAACTTGTACTGCTCAAGATCCTAGACCCCAAAGAGGAGCATTGAGTTTGAAGTTTAAAATATTCCTAAAACTCAAGGCATGACCCGATCTGCTTCCAACTTAGCACAGCTCAATCCCTACTTAAGAGCTACCATGCTGTCAAGTTTCATCCCTTTATCTTTAAAAATTACGGAATTGTAAGCATTTTAGTTAATTTCCATAGGCTATAATGGACAATTTCTTCCAACTTTAAAAAATGACTTGCAATGATGGGAGTTGTATTCCAAAACCTTTGGAGGGCACCAGGTTGGGCAAGAGCTGCTCTAAACAAAAAAAAGAGAAGTAGGTGGCCCTAAGTTGTTCATCATCAGTTTTCCACAACCCCACAGCTACCTCTGCATATCATATTCTCCATCCTGTCCTCATGGTTTATCTGCTTTGGGAGAATGAGAATTTCACTTGCACTTTTTGCCTCCTCAGGGAGGATGTGACGTTAAGGCTTGTGAGCCTTAACTCCCAATTTCCCTGCATTTTGGTGCTTGGTTGGAAACTGTAGAGCCTTAATGTTGTTTTTGCAAACCATAAGTTTTTTGTTTAATGAATTGCCATGTATTTGGCTCATAAGATTAGCTAAGCATGAAGTGAACCTCTTACCAGAATAGCAAAGGCACAGAATATGGTCTTTGTGGGTTGTAGGATTCTTGACTTTGACTAGACTACAGTCGCTTGTTGCAAGAATCAAGCAGACACTGCAGGCAGCAGGGATGCAGGCAAAAACTTTTCTGCAGCAGGCGCCAAGGTCATAGTGGGTTGCAGTTAGGGCTGTAGCTAGACATTTCTGTACCTTCAGCACACTTAAAATCCAGTCCGCCAATGCAATTTTGAGCACAGATGACGAATGCAAACTTAACTTTCCATAACACTACATTTGATAACCAGTATTGTATGGTGAACAGAGGGGTTAGACTTGACTTGGGGAGACCACCTATTCAAACCCTTACTCAGCTATAAAACCCACTGAGCAACCTTGGACCAAGCAAACCTGCCTCTGTTGTTGTTTGAATAACATTTTTAAAAAATTGAGGAATACACAACATGTATACCACAGTGAATTTTGTGGAAGAAGGGTGGAATAAAAAATAAACAAATGTTGGTTCTATTCCACATTGCTGCTGATCGGTATTGCATTTTATTGGAACTGGTTTTATTTAAAATTGTTTATATTTAATATGATGTCATTATGTTTTTCTATTGTTTATATTCTGTAAATCACCTTGCGTAGACTATAGTCTTGAAAGGAGGCTAGGAGATGGATTAAATCAATTAAACAAACAGATGAACTTTTAGGATATTTTTTAAATCCTGGCCTTGTCTTCACCTAGAAGCCTTTTGAGAGGGGGGAGGTATGATCAGGAAGTATTGTACTTCTGGGATCTTCCCTCAGGGGCCAGATGCCAGCGAGTTTTCCCAGAAGTAAAGAGGACCGCTCTGGGGCAAAGGTTTTTTATTTTTAGAAGAGGAGACGATTGAGGAACAGCGATCCTGCAGAAAGGTACGATTTCTTTTTTAAAAAACCAAAACTCGGTGCTGGAAGTTTCCAAGAGCCATCCAGGATGTGGCAAAAATGCTCTTCTTCTCACCCACAATACCCATGGGCTCCCCTCACACAGCTGCTTGCCTGTTGCTGAGCCTCACTACTTGCAGGGAACAGCAACAACTTTGGGAAGGGAGCCACACTGCCCACGGTGTGGCAATTGCCCAAGAGATGGGGGAAATCGTGATAACTCCAGTGCCCGATATCCTGGGAGAACAGAATGGTCATCTGCAGTTCACCCCGGGATCAGCTGTGCATCATGTGGCCCCGTAGCGATGACCTCTATATTCTCAACCTCAATAAATAGCAGGTTTAGATTAAGCCCCCATTATTTCAAGCCACGTGGTCCCTGCCAAGCAATACACAAAGTTCCACTCTGTCACACAGACAACTAACTTTTCTTCTTTGGCTCATTCTCAATACTGGCATCAGCACCCAGCATCCCTGGACAGCTGCTGGGCCCACCACTGATGCATCTCCTGAGACTCTCTTAAAAAATAAATTCCAGCCCTGTGCTACAAGCAGTCAGTGCCAGCTCCAGGTTTTTGCAGGCCCTTAGGTAAGACAGCCACCATTGTAATTTACCACAATGCCCTGCATCACTATATTTGAGTAAGGGAAAGATGGAGCCACAGCACTGCTGGTTAGTCCTTTGAAAATATCAGGGTTGGGACTAGCTATGTAGAGAAGTGATAGATATAAAGATGAACATGAGAAAAGAATTTCCTGGTGAGCTGCTCTGCATTCAATACAAAGCAGTGAGAGAGGTGGGTGAGAGAGCAAACTTTTAATTTGCCTGGGGTAGCAAAAAAGCCTTCAGCTAGCCCTGTCCCAAGACAGAGAAATACAAAACAGAGAGAGAAAAGAGTCTTGATTTTATGAGACTTTGCCCTGGGTAAGCTGGGCATTTCCCATTTTGTGCTGAAAGCAGCTTAAACCTGAATGTAATTGGGCCTGCGGTTCCTTCTTCCTGCTGAGCTCTGACTGTCCTGGAGGCTCTCAGCACTACAATAGAGCTTAGTCACTCTATTTGTCAGCCTGCCTTGGCAGACAGAGTCTTTAACTTTTGGCTTCTTTAGGAAGCAAATTCCTGAGGTGCTGTTACAGAGGTGGAGTTTCCTGTAGGTGGGGGAAACAAGACTCTTGCGAAACAAGCAGAGCTGAAGTATGACTTGCTGGAGGCAATGGGTCCTGACACGTAGGTGAAGTCATACTGGCAGCCACTCAGAGTCTACTGAGAGAACCGGTTGAGAGCAGCTGTGGGGAGCCGATGAAAATTACAAAGCATTTTAACACACAAATATGTTTATTTTAAAGCATGTTTACTCAGACATAGGTCCCACAGTAGGACATATTCTCAGGTAAGTATGCATAGGATTGCCAGTTAGTGTTGGGTATGTTTTTAAAAAAGATTCCCATAAATAGGAGAAATGCATCTTTTAAAAAAAAATTGCAATGGTGCAGATAGGTTATCTTACACCATGGATTTCAGGATCTTATGGGGATCCCCTTCAAACAGATATGCATATTTGCCAACTGACATTTATCTTCTCCCTGCCCTCCCATATTCCATGCTTTACAACTGCTTCTGTGTCAGAACATTGACAAAATGGTCTTCAAAAACCTGACTTTTAAAAATGCTCTGAGCATGTACAGTTTTGCATTTTAAATTCAAACCATACCCCCATCATGACTACAGGAATAAAATGGAGTTTGCTTCTGCTGCTCACATCACCTGGTGCTCCCTAGCTGGGTGGCCCCTGGGCTCAGTGCCCAGGGTCCTTCCATATGACCAGCCAGAGAGCAGGGCTCAGTACCTGGGAGAGCCAGGGACAAACTGCCCATTTGACATGCCCCCTCCAGTTGTCAACCCAGAGGAAGGATGGCACTGGCAGCAGGACTTTCTGGTGTAGATTGAGCAGGATAGGTGGGTGCAAAACTTGACTCTGCATCCCCTTCTTATAGAAGCTTCCCTATAAAACTACTTTTGATCAGAGCTCTCGGTGTAAGATGATGATGATGATGATTGAATGATGTGTAAAAGTTCTATGTGCAGACATAATACTGGGGATAGTAACTGTCTCTTTAACCCAGTTCAGAGAAGCAAAACATGAAACAATGAGCCTTTCTGCACAATGCATTTATTATGCACTTGTGATTCCTCACTAGTTTGTGGTGCTTTACATCCTCCTCCTCCAGGGCCTCGCCCATGCTTTGCAACCATTATAGCGCTGTTGTTTCCCTAAGGAGGAAAGTCTGGTATTTCTGTGAATAGTGGCATAAAACCCTGGTGTATTTGCCCAATTCTACTATATCACAGTGCCACCTAGCGGTTGTATAATGGAACATATAGAAAGGCAGAGAAATAAAAACTTTGGGGGAAAACACGTGTAAAGGAGACAATCTTAATTCCATAAGGAATCTGGAAGCAGAAGCCTCAGTAAAGTGGTGGGTTAAAAGCCTCATGTAGAAAAGCTTAATAGCTTAATAAGACCGTGACTCTTGGGAATGCCTGTGTCATCCAATGCACAGTAGAAGATTCTTGGATTTGAGATCTGTGTAGGAAGTCAAGCATATTACTCACATCATATGAACCAACTGGTTGAGCTAGCAGCTCAAAGCATCTGGCATTTAGGCTCTAATATTGGTCCTTAGGCATAATTGTGGTACTTATACTAGTATTTAGAGCTGGCCTGGACCCAACCCAGGCACTTTCAGAGGAGTAACCAACAGTGCCCTTTCATCAGAGGCTTCATCTTTCCCTTGTTCAAAATAGATATGTCACATAAATCTAAAGAAAATAGTATCTCTGTATAGCACATATCAGCACCCAAATATAACAAAGAGTCCTGCTGGAACAGACCAAAGGTCTGCCTAGTTTGGCATCCTGCTTCCTACAGTGGACAACCAGATGCCTCCAGGAAGCAAGCCCACAAGCAGGAAATAAAAGAAATTGCCCTCTCCTGTTGTTACTCTTCAGCAGCAGGTATTCAGTGGTACAGTATCTCTGAACATGGAGATTACACATAGACATCATGGCTAACAGCCATTGACAGACTCCTTCCTTCCTCCCACCATGAATTTGTAAAGCCATCTAAACTAGTGGCTCTTAACCTATCTTGTAGCAGTGAATTCCATAAATTAATTCTTATAGCTCTTTGGTGCAACTTGTAACTCAAGAGGTTGTGGTGGATGTTTCTTGGTCACTGTTTGCTCCACTATAGCTAAAGGAGATCCAGAAAATTGGATTGTCAGTCATAAACACAGTAGGTTAGTCACTATTCTTCAACTTAATTTTCATAGATAAATATAGTAACCTTGTGGTGAGGATAAATGACAGTGAATGTTCTTAATCTATCTGGAGTCTTCAACTGTATGTTCACAACTAAGAGGACTTGGCTACAAGATGGCAGTTTGCAGAGACAGCCACATGATGCATCATGTATAGAGTATTAGACTTTAGAGACCTGCCCATCTTGCCATGATTAAAAATTGGGGGAAAGAGGGAGCCTATCTATGTCAAAATGAGCTACTTGGAGGAAAGTTAAGAGATGCTTATATATACGGAATTTATTACTATGATTACGGCCACAGTGTATATGCTGGGGCTAATGGGAGTTGACTGGTGAATGCCTAGTAATTCACATGAGAATGTGGCGAATGTGCACAAATTGACAACAACAATGGGAAATTTTGCACATTGTCCAGGCAATATGTAGAATTGCCAAGTGATGCTAGAGAATGTGAATTTATCTCAGACGCTTCGCACATCAGCCAGGCAATATTTGTAGCCTCTAGACAAATATAGTACTTTAGCTAGGCAAAAGCCCACGCAGAGGGAAGCAGGCTCCATAACCGAGGCTCTGTTTTCCCTGACTGAGGTGTCAAGCTGGTGCTTTGGCCAGGGACTCACCCCCTGACATTATCTAGGCCATGGACCCCAAAATGTTCCCCAGCCTTGGGTTAAGCAGCCCTCCTTTAACACTTTCCCATGAAAGTTGCCCCCTTCCCAAACAACTGTTATGTAACAGAAACAACCATTGGAGATTTTTTCATACATGTTTGCATGTAAAATCTAATTAGCTCAAAATGCCTGCAGTTTCCTCCTCTGACTTCCAGCTGGGTCAGAGTATGGAGGAAAAAACCAGTGCATGATTTGTGGAGCTCCCACTTTGAGCTCTACAATACACAACAATACCAGGAAACACATGACTACAACAGATCTAGAATAAATATACTACATTGGGTAGAATAAATATACTATTCAACTACATTACAATTAAACTACTACATAATATTTTTTTCACAAATTACATTAAATTACATATTGAAACTATGTATGGATTACTATCTAATTTACAAATGCATACAATTATATCCAGATAATTTCCATCTGGGAATATTCTGAATCCTGCAAGAGAACAGAGAACAAGAGCTTATGGATAATACAAAATATTGATCTATGTCATTAACATACGTTGCATCTTCGTAAACATATATTGCATTGAAAATCAAGGAGATTTCTCTGTCTTAAAGGCAGTCTTATGAATTTGGCAACCTATGTCTGTAAGCAAAGGGATGACATTCTAGATTCTGAGAAGGAGCCTAACACTGAAAGAGATTCATATTGTGCTACTCAATGGTGACATCTACAGACCACTCTGCAAAGAACTGTAGCTAGCTCACACTTTTTATGTGTTGCTCTTTGTTAGCATCGAAAGATGTATCCAACTGTACACACACACCTCAGGAAGTGTCAGCAGCTGCTAAGGGACGCAAAACTCCTTCCTTAAGTTAAACCATCCTTTGCCTTTCCAGATTTTTGGCTCGGCTTTGATTGAGTCAGGCAGTACCTGTCTACTCTCATTCCCTTCACGGTCAGTTCAGTTGGGGACTATATAAGCTGTTCCGTTTGAGAAGGTTAATGAGGAAATTCCTCATATTCATTTATTAATTTACTAAAAACAACAGTTTTTAATACCCTGCTTTTCTATCAAGCACTCAGGGTTGCTTACAATTAATGTCTAAACAGAATTTAATCATAAATAAAACATACTTAACAGCCATTAAAAAAACCACCCAGGCATTTTGACAGGTGGTTAGTCTCCCTGGCTGAGGGAAGGGGGCTTAAATCCAAATTTTGCTCTAAGAAATTATGTGCCAAGGGCTCTGGCAGCAGAAAGCCTTGAATCAAGGCCCTTTCTAATATTTGGACAAAATGCTTGATTTTCTTTGTAGTTAGGATTGTCCAGATTATTTCTAACATGGCTCCTATGCCTTCGCCTGCTGAATTTCTATGTGCCTATCAGTTGTTAAAAGGCATGGGAGCCCTGTCGTGGTGGGGCGGGGGGAGAGAATGGGGGTATAATGAAAACCACAAGCTCCATCCTGTGACTCTTTCCATTTCACCCCTTCTAGAGGAGCTAAAATGAGAGAGAGAGAGAGAGAGAGAGAGAGACAGCGACAGAGTGCACCACTTTGGCATCAATAGAGGGTTTTGTTTTTGTTTTTAGCCCCTGTGGGGGAGGGTGGGGGAAATATATGGGAGAACATATATTGTATGTTTACATCTCCCTTACATGTGCAAGGTGATCCCAAGCTGTATTGGGGACCCACATACGTACTCTGAGGTAAAAAAGAAAATGAAGACCAGTATTTAATGTAGTATGTAGCTTAACCCTGAGTATAAACAATAATGAAGAGCTGGGGCTTGTCTATAAGCTCTAAGTACCCCAGGTGTGGCTACACAATTGCACCCCATCATTTATATGATGCAGCCACCAACTTACAGCCACATCAGGCTTTTCCCTGCAAAACTACACTTTTTCTCAGTGTCAATTTATGGCAACTTTTCCCATTGCTCCGATGTCACTACAGTTGTTTCTTCATCTGTCAGTGGCGGCTTCAATTCGGATTTAGTAAGTAGGTGGTACAAGGGGCAGATCCCAGCAGAGGGTCGATGCGGGAATGCAGGGCAGCGGATGGGCTTGACAAGTCTCATAATGGCTGCCACAATGATGTGAAAGTCAGGGAATGACAATTGAGATATGTAACACTGCTACAACCTGTTGTGCAGAGTTGCCATAAAAAACAGTTTTCTTGGTTTCCCCAGGTCCCTCGATATTTGCTCCCCATTCCCGCCATCTGACAACAGTGCTCCCATTTTCCCAGGCAGGATAGCCTGTGTTCACTCTTGCCATGTAATTCTTTCAATTCTGCTTCACAGCAGCGATACTGCAAGGTTTTGGGGAAATCAGGAGGCAAAGCGGAGTCGTATAGACAAGGCTCTGGAGACCAGAATGTCCTCCTCAGCCAGGCCCATAGCCGTAGACAAGACATGGTCAATAAATCTGGGCAGGGAAGCCCATGAAGAGAGATAAAACAGTGACTAAAGTTAGTGAGGCCAGGGGGAGTTGGTTCCCCTATAAACACTGCCTGCCAAACACTGTCTGTACATAAAGAGACTAAGGGGGGAAATTGAGAATTGTCATCCCTCTTTCGTGGTAAACAGGAAAATATTTAGAGAAAAGAGACACAAAAGCAAAATGAAGGCTAGAAAGCCTCAGCTGTGGAGTCTAATCCTGAGAGATTTACCCGTCAAAGTTACCCAATAAGATTGGTGCTGTTTGGACACTATTAGAGGATGTGTTCACTTACACAGCCATTATTTCTTGTCATGTAGAGTGGCCCAATGGAGGGCAGAGGTAGGGCGAGGCCTACCATTAGGCAGAGTTCGTCATTTTGCCTCAGGCACCAGATATTGGGCTACTATTAAAAAGCTGCAAAATGTCGGTTATATAATCTATTATATTTTTACGGGGCGGGAAGCACTATTTGAACCTTCTGCCTTGGGCACCAAAATTTCACCTTTGCTAGAATGATAGAAGATAGTCTTCTCTCTGATCCCCTCATCTCCCCTTAATGGTTCCTTGTGCAGGTTTCTTCCTCACATGGGCACAAACACAGGTGTTAAAGGCCAAAGGTCAGATCATGGCAGAAGTATAAAATTAAAGAAACAAGGCTGGCTCCCTTGCCCTGTATCAAGTTCCTTTCATTAATACCAGAAAAATCACAACAAATTACATGAATGGCATGTTTGTGCCAGCTAGCATCACAATGATTCATATATTGCAGATTCACTTACCGAGTTCTTATATTTTGCAGGGGTTTCTTCCTAACAGAAGAAATGTCTAATTCCAAGAATCTAGGGATATCTGGAAATCCATAAGCTTCAGACCACAGCAAAGACATAGGCACTTTAGGACCAAGGGGGATACTTAGTTCAGTGATATCTGTCTTCCACAATGATTCTATCTGTTCACTGCTTGGCTCTCTGCAGAGGAAAAGAAATAGTTATAATCGAAAACAAAGAAAAGTCTTTGGAACTAGTCACTATTTTGGAGAGAACTGCAAAGCCAGTCCTTACGTTTGTAACATGGGACTGACACCTGGCAGAGGCGGAAAGCCATTGGGAGATAATTGGGAGCATGGAAATGGCCAGCAGGGGAAAGGTTACATGCCTCCCTTCCACATTGAATGTCTCTACATTAAAGGGAAATTACAGGGCTTTGTACTTCCTGGCACAAAGAGAAGGGCGGGGGTGACCATGTGCTTTGAATTGAATACTTCCTCTCCCTTCACTTCTATTGAGACAGCACCGTCTAGTGGTGGAAGATCCTGCTTTTTTCTGGATATTACTACCTTAAAAGTGGTTCTTTTCATAGCAGGATTTCCAGGGGATAACACAGGAGACGTCCTGACAACATAATGAAATGGACCTAAAAACTTCTGTGAGTACCAATCACAAGTGTGCAATAAAACACTCGTTTAAGGGAGTCCATTGTTTCTCTGCTCTCAGCTGACAAGCAGCTTTGACCATTCTTTTCTCATTCTAAAATAGCTATTGGCCTCCTATTTAATACTTGTGTATAATGTGCAGCCCTTCTCCCAAAGGGCCCAAATATTCCAGCTGCGTTAAAACCCATGTATACTTAGATGAGAGAGCTGATGCTGAGGTCAGGGAAAACTACTGGAACACCCACCTCAGCGAGACTCACTAAGAAAGCTCTCTATTATCTTTCAAAAAGCTGGTAAAGCTTCAGAGAATCGTTTTTAGTGCTACAGTTGTCATATGCATATGCATGGAATGGTAATTATCTCCTGGGGGTTTTGGTATGTTGTATTTATGTTATTGTTGTGGGCCACCTATATAGCAAAAGGACAGATCATATATTTAATGTTTAAAAAATCGAATCATACTGAGGGTTGGGTTTCTTGACACCAAGGGGATACCTTCACGGCGCCGAGTTGGCACTGCATTCCCCCCAAATCCCACGCTTTCACTTCTGCAGGGTTGTGCCAGATAATCTCCACACCAAGGAGCAAGCGTGGGGTTTACAGCAGTCATCCTCCCCCTCCCCCTCCATCCCCGAGACAATAAGGCTGCCTCTACAAGAGGCATTTAAAGCTCTTTCAAGGCACATTAAAAAATTTACCTCTACAAGAACGGAGCGCAAATCGGGCGTAGAGGCGCGATTTCTCTCCGATTATGCGCATTATCGAATGCGCGTTAAATAGCGAGTTTTATTTTGCTTCGGCCGTTAAAGCGCAATTTGCTTATGTGAACAAGCGATTCTCCACATTAACTACTTGTAAAGCGCATTTGAAACAACCGGTAAGGTCACCAGTTGAGTGCTCAATTACCTCCTGCATACAAGCATTTGCGATAAAGCGCTTCAGTGATTATGCGCATAATCGGCTAACCAGACGTCAAACGGAATCCATCTAGAGGGGGTCTAAGAGATGTGAAGCAATGTAGGAGGAGGAGGAGGCAGCTCAGGGGAAGAAAATAATTTATTTTCCTGAAAGGGAAACTCTTCTCTCCTTGGCAAGACAGTGCGGGGCGTTCCGGCATCCATTCTGCTCACTGCCACGCCCCTGCCCTCTGCCTAGGGTCACCATCCGCCAGGAACACCCCTGGAACAGCTCTTGAGTGAGGTCAGACCGGCAGAAGAGGCGGGCTGCCCTCACTCTGGCTGGAAAAAGTCCTGACTTTTCAGCTGCGCATCTTCAGGTCTTTGCCCTGGGGTGGCTTAATCTAACTAACGCCGCACAGATTCAGAGCCATCCAGGGCAAAGAAGATGCCAAGACATCCTCCAGTTCGGTGGGAGATCCCCTTATAGTCCTATTATACTGTACCTGACCGCAGCTGAAAAGGTGTAATCTTGTGGTTTCTTTGCACTGATCAGGGGGCTTGGGTAGACTTTGCGCTTCAGGACGACAGATCCAATATGGGGCATGCGCATAGTCTCCTTCTGGGTTCTGTCTCCTGCTTTAATCATCAGTAGGCATGGGTTGTTGAGACGGAGCTTGGTGGTTAAGCGGAGCTAGGAGAAGGGCAGAGAAGGTGAGAAGTCCGTTTGCCCAATGCAAAAGATGATTCAGGAGGGCATCCGCCATGCAGCCAGACTGGAAAAATAGGTCAGGAAGAGAGAGAGGACTGAAACTGGTCTGATTTTGTCCTGTGCCTGGATGGGAGACTGCCTGGGAACCTTACTATGTACACCACCTTCAGTTCCATAATGAATGAAAGGTGGGATATAAATGTAAACAACAACCCATCTTACTATGGTGATCCACACATGAGGCTATATATAAAGGAGTTATTTTCATACCCCAATCTTAAGAGGTCATTAAATACCCTTCCGTGAAGAAAGTCATCAAGGGTCCCAGCAAGGCAGGCTACTGGTCAGACTATCTTTTGAAATAAACTCTGCCACCATCCCTGTCTCTGCCCTTCTGGGAACTCAAGAAGCTCAAATTCAACTGAGAGGAGAGTCTGTTGCCAACAAAACTCTACAGATGCTGCTGTATGAGATTCAGCCCACATTTTCCTAACCTCTTCTTGGACCAGTGTATAAACAGAAAGACCAAGGGCCTGTTCAGATGTGCACAGAGAATGGGTTTTGTAGGGGAACCAGAACAAGCAGGCCTGCCACATGCTTGTGGAACCAAGCTGTGCCCTGTGGCTCCCTACTCACCCCTGCTCTGTAGTTAGGTCACTTATCTCCACACAGTTTAGCTGCACATCCTGCTATCCTTCATTTGTTGAACAGCCGGCCAGCAGCCACTCCATTCAGAAAATGGAAAAAATGTCTGAGGCAGCAAGAGCATTGCCAGAAGTAGCTGTTGCTCTGACCAGTGGACTCTATGGTTGTTGCCATTTCCCCCCCACCCCCAGTAAAATGAGCCGAAAAACCACAGTGGACACCCACTAACTCTCTTACAGTAGATTGTTAGCAAGTGTGGGTAGTCTGCCCATCATGGGGAGGGAATTCTCTTGCCACATGACACAGTAACGCACCATGGATTATGTTCTTGAGCGTTCCACGGTGGATTAGCATGTCATCTGAACAGGCCCCAAGTGATCTAGCACATGGGTGATAAAGTAGGTAACCAATGCCCAAATTCAAATGAAATAATTTTACTGAAGTTGAAGGGAAAAGTAAGTAGGATAGTGATATAAAATAAAGTTGTCTCTACATAGTCTATACTGAATAAATGTAAAATTAGGTTCTCGAACTCATATGCTAATTCACAGGTCCTCACAAATATCTGGCAGAAGACCAAGGCTGTCCCACCTTTATTCTGTGTAGTGGGGTGAGGGGAAGGATTGACAGGTGAAGGGAATCTCTCCAACCAGAAGTGTTTGGTGTAAATCTCATGTAGGCTGGTGATAATTAAAGTGATAGTCAGTTAAAACCTGCTAACACAGGAAGAAGTGAAAATTGGTATGGGGGTGCTATTTATTTTCTGCCACTTATACAGTTACACCCAAGAGAAATATTTGCCCTGTGGATTGGGGGAAAGGGTGAGAGTTATATGCCAGGACTGTCAAGGAGAAATAGAGTAACCATTTTGTGGTAGGTCTAAGGATCCTTAAAGGGACATGCACTGTTTGTTCAGCTTGATGTGACTCAGATCCTTTTGAAGCTCCTTAATTGAAGTTATTTATTGGTGGGATAGAAAAATGATTTGGTTTGGACCCACAACTGAACAGTGGATTCAAAAGCTCACTAAGGAGGCACTTTTCACTGAAGAGCAGATCCATATATTTAATTTCAGCACAGGAATTGCCATCCCCATAATGAGCTTTCTGCTCCCAGCTCCATCTTAGCTGTGTCACAAAGCAGAACTCACTGGCTGAATTTGCACGATCACAGTGGCGAAAGAATTCACGGTTAGTTCTTTCCCTGCCCTTCTGCTTGCCAGTTGCATGACCGCATTTTATATAATTACCCATGTTGCAGTACAGGTTATTGTCTCATTCAAACCTGGCAAGCAGTGCGGTGGGTTTGGCTTTGTATTCATCCCACAACCCCTACTGCAAGTCATGGGTTGTAGGGTGTGTATGAAGCCACTCCTGCCACGCTGCATGAAGGGTTCAGAGAACATGGCAATCTGCACTGCATCACAGGTAATTATGTAAAATGTAGTCGCTCAATCATCACATGTGGAAGTGGGGAAAGAATCAACAAAGGGTTCTTTTGTTCCCATAATCATGAGAACCCACCCAATATGTGAGTTGGAGCCATCACTACTGTAGACTTAGGGTGGGGAAACTCAGTGCATGATGGATCTAGTGTCCATGGTAATTTTTTCACAATATGGGCAAGGGCTGGGAAATTCACAACCAGGATTGCCATCCCCATAGTAAAAACAGAGACCAGCTCCAAATTGTAAAACATCCTCATGGGCTGACCTCAGCAAACATGGTAATCATCTTCTCAAAGCAGTGCTGACGCTTCTTCTCTGCAGCATTCTGCTTCACTGTCCAGTTCTCCATCACTTTTTTCTTGTGAGCATCCATCTTCTCCACCATTATGTACAGATGCTGCATTTTAACACTGTCTTTAACCTCTTTGGCAGCATCCAACTGAATCGTTAAATTTCGTCTGCAAGTGTGGGACAAGAAGGAAAGAAAAGTAGACAGATGTTTCCTTTACTGCAAATGAATTAAAGTCCAACAGTTTGGTCATTTGAACAGGGATTTAGCAAATAATCATTCTCTAGTTGCATATAATTATATCACAATTGCAGTGTACTGGCATGGTAAAAATACACAATATTGCTCCTGTTTCCTAACGCTAACATAACCTATCTCTTGCAGTGATTTACAAAATACTAGGTGAAGTCCAGGATCCTGCTAAAATAATATATAAAAAGCATAGCCTACATTAAAAAAAATTAAAAGAAGCACCACAAAAGGATTATCTGATTTATGGCAAATGGCTACAAAGCTTCTATTTCTTTTATTTTGTGGGGGAGGGGAAGCTGGTGAAATGTTCACTCTATTAACATGCATACATATTATGGTACTTCAGTGGTAAAGGAGAGTTTAGACTCTCAGTCCCCAGAGTGATGCTTGAGGGTACTAATCTGTCCACAGACACATCTCTTGGTGCCAGCCAGGCTCTCTGTTCCTCCAGATTTTCATTTAGTTTCTTAATATTTTTAATTAATTGTTTTTAACTGGGAGGCTGGCATTCTGTAAAATGAAGGGCTGCACTCCAGCACCATCTTTATTTGGATCCAAACCAGTTCTTTTGTGTTTTAGATCTCAGCTACCACCTCTGTTTTATCCTTAGATTTTTGGGCAAGTTAGTTTTCTTTTAGCCTCACCAATTTGCCTTCTGGGAAATGAGTATTTTGTGATAAAGCCATGCCTACCATGTCACCATTTTATGAACGGGCAAATCACACTCCATTTTGTAAGAGTGCCCAAGACATTCTTCAAAATTCTAAATTGACTGGTTATTTTTCCACAGTTAGTATACCCCAGACTTTCCTCTTCCATTGTAGTATGCTGACTCTGGTCCAGATCTCATACCACACTAAAGCAATCTTGGAGGCTTGTGATTATCCTATGCAGGGTGGAGGTGATATTTGCTCCCCATTCTCACACCCTTGCATTTGTCACTAGATGGGCTTTTTTTGCCTATCTAGCTGGAACATTTTGGAGGGGAGGGAAGGAGGCTGGAGAAGCCTCAGGATAACTTATATCCTGCCTTCTCCAGTCACCTCCCCCTGCCCCGTGCACCGAGAGCCTCTTCTCCAAAGTCAGGTTCAGAGCCAGCATGGTTCTTTCCACATAATTTGCAAGGGGAAGGTAGAGGAGGTTGGAGCTCCAATTCTTCCCTCCAAGGTTGGAGTGCTGTCTCCAACTTTGGATTGGGGAATCCAAAATTATGGCCCATCAAACACTGTCTAGGGGCCAGAGCATTGCTCCCTAACTTGGAAAAAAGATGTATGTTGATTTCGTTTATGGAGACAGTAGGAACCCTATGTACCTATTAAGCCAAGCAGGACTAATGCTACAATTCTAAGTATATTTACTAGAAAAGAAGAACCACTGAAATCAACGGTATAGATTTCTGAGTAAACATACTTGGGATCAGGCTATAATGCTTGTTTCATTAGGTGAACCTAACTTTCCCTCTATGTTTTCAACAGTATATTAGGCCAAAATTCCTGCATCAAGATATTGACATCACATGTAGTAAAATGTTCCTTTGTAAGAACATACAGAAAACTACACCATATTTCGCATTAACCAGTACCCAACAGCTGTTTTCCCCTTACATGAGGGGAAGCAGTTGTGCTGGATAGCAACTAGAAGAGAGATGTGATGGGTCAAGGAAAGCTTAAACATCCTACCTGCTTCCCTCCAGTGGCTTTTCTCTTCAAAATCACCTCCTAGAAAATGCAGCTGTTGGGTTTTGGTTATATGTCTATGTATAAAACAGGTAGTTAGACCCATCACTATCACTATGGCTTTGCATAATCTTGCATCTGAACTAATTAATGGTACTTGATAGCTGGAAATCTGCCTAGCCTTTGGAATGTCATAACCTTCATAACCTGGAAAGGGTAGAATAAGGGCAGTTACAGAGAAAGAGAGAGGGGATAGCTGGGAGCTTTTACTTGCAGTTCACTGAAACCGGGATGTTCATGCAACTATTGCTTTTGAGAAATCTGGTGTATGCTTATATCCAATATTATCTGCTTCTCTTTACATTCAATATTATCTACTTCTCTCTCTCTCTCTCTCTCTGTTTGTGTGTCTGCATTTGTCATCACAAGGAAACAGACCCTGTAAAGATGCCATCCTTGGAACCTCCCATCTCTTGTGGAAGTGGAATAAGATGTCTCTCCTTTTTTAAAGCTATAAAAGGAACACATAATTCTGTTTTCAAGTAATATTACTTGCTATGATTTACACATAGCACATTCAAATGAATAAAGTTGCTTACTTCAGAGCTCAAGATGCACTCTATTGTGTCTGAAAATGGGAGTTTAGTTTGTGAAAGCCACAAGGGATATTTTTTGAGATTGTTTATAAAACTATAAGCATGTGGGATGACAGGTGTGAAATTTCCAAAAACATTTAAGCTACAGAGGAAAACATTTTCCTCCCAATAATTTTTGGAATAAAACAGAAATTTTGAAGAAAATATAAGAATATACAATACTTACTTTCTAATCAAATCTAAACTCACTTTACACATCATTTATAACTTAGCATATAAAATTGTACTATTTGGCATATTTATGGATTGGATGAAGCAAATCTATGCATATTTACTCAGATGTAAGACCCACTCTATTTGGTGGTGCTTACTCCCATGTAAATGTGCATAGGATTGTATCCTTTAAAAAAAATGCCTTATGAGCAATCCTAAATGGAGCTGGGGAGGGCTGGAGTGAATCGGCAGACTCTATATAATTTTTCACTGGCCAGAGTGGGGATTTGGCTTTGCCAGGCTTCTCAGCCCGGCAGACCTTTAAAAACTTTAAAATCCTCTATTGAAAGCATGGGGCTGGGGGATTAGTTCTCGTCTATCCTGGCCCCAGAACACTCTACTTTGGGAGCTACTGTCAGCAGGAATACCACTCACTGGTGGTAGATTTACACTGTGGAGCTGTCTAAGGCCTTTATCACACATACCATCCCCCCCGCAATTGCTTCTGTGGGTTCCCCCTCCGTTTCCTATGCGAATCTAGCGTTTTGAATCACACGTGGTCGGTTTTGCTCCGATACCTCAGCTCAGCCTGTTGAACTTGCCTGAAACGAACTTTGCCCGTTCAGGGTTAAATAGGCTGACCATATGAAAAGGAGGACAGGGCACATGTAACTTTAACAGTTGTAGAGAAAAGGGAATTTCAGCCAATGTCATTTGTATGCAATTAGTTCCTGGTGATATTCTCTCTTCATCACAACTGTTAAAGTTGCAGGCACTATACTAGAGTGACTATATACAAAAGAAGGCAGGGCCCCTGCAACTTTAACTGCTGTGATGAAGAGGGAATTTCACCAGGAACTAATTGCATACAAATGACACTGGCTGAAATTCCCTTTTCTCTACAACTGTTAAAGTTACATGAGTCCTGTCCTCCTTTTCATATGGTCAGCCTAGGGTTAAATCAAAACAGAAACTAAAACCAGAGCACTCCGGCATGAGAACAGCGTGAGGGGGACGATGTCATGCGCTCTAGCAATAACAATACAGGACCTATCCACATTGCCCTTAAAACGACTTATATTCTGTTTAAAAACATGGTTTTTGAAGTCGTTTCATTATGTGGTAGGACACACTGAGCAGTACTTATGTTTCATAGTGACTGCTTCCTCCATCCTGAAAGCGTTCAGTGGTGTGACACATGGTTAATTCTTTGACTGTTCTTGTTTAGTTTCTGTTTTGCAGGCAGCTTTACCTGCCCACTTCTGTCTCCATAACTCAAGCAGCCCTCAAAACAGAAACTAAACAAGAAGAGTCAAGGAATTAACCCTGTAATACACCAGTGAACATGGAGGAAGCAGTCACTATGAAACGTAAGTACTGCTCAGTGTGTCTTACCACGTAATGAAACGACTTAAAAACCATGTTTTTAAACAGAATATAAGTTGTTTTAAGGGCAATGTGGATAGGCACACAGTCTCTTCAGGTGCAAACTGATAGATGGGTGATTAGCTTTCTTCCCTTCTGTCATACTCTTTCAAATTACTTTAGTGGCAGTGGGCACCAGTGCCCAGATTCCCAGTAGCTTCATATCTGACTAATTTTACCTGGCCTCCTGGAGATGACAGAAAGCCATGTATTTCTGGAAGAGCAAAGCCAGCCTGTCTACATTGTTCTGTAGTGACTGGTTGATGATTTCTTTGGTTTTGCTGTACAGATCTGATGGAACATCAACCTTCTCGCTAGCTTCCCTCAACAGCTCCAGGTTTTTCCTCTGAGCTTCCACATTTATTGAGTAACGCTTCTCTGTGGTCACAACTGCGGGACCCTCAACAGCTTTGGAGAACAACTTAGGGAACCACGTCGTCTCCAGCTCAAAGTAATCTTCCTCATGTTCAGAACTCCGCGTGGGGGCAAGCTCTGGGGTTGCAGAAATACACTTGCCTTTGGGGGCGGGAGAAACTCTACATGGCCTGGGCAGCTGGTCGATATTAGTGCCCACCAACACTTTCAACATGGGATCCAGGGGCTTCTCCATCTTTGACACCTGTTGCTGCTTCTCCTGAAACTTGTGGTCCCGCTCCTGCCATTGGCGCTGCTGCATCCGCTGGTGCTGCATCTGCCGTTGCCAGGTTTGCAGCTGCTGTTGCCACCGCTTCTCCCAAAGGCACTCCAGCTCTTGCTGTCGCGCCTGCTGCTCCTGCTGCCACTTCTTATACTGCTCCTGCTGCTCCTGCTGCTCTCGCTGAAAGGCCTCCAGCTGCTTCTCATGAAGCTCCAGCTGCTCCTGCCACTCAGTCTTCTTCCTCTCTTGCTCCTTGTCTTCCTGCTGCCAGGCACGCTGCTGCTCCTCATGCCAGTCCTCGAGCTGGCTCCAGCGCCACTGCTCTTTTGCATGCGCCCCTTGCAGCTTCAGATGTTCTTCAACTTCCTGCTGCAGCCGCTGGATGTCCTCCTGCAACATGCGCTGCTGCTCCTTCTGCTGCTGTCGCTGACCCTGCCAGTACTGGCCCTGCTCGTCGTTCTCCTGCTGCAGGTGATGCCAGTGCTCCAGCTGCACCTGCCACAGACGCTTTTGCTCCTGCTGCTGCTGCTGCTCCTGCCCCCACTGCTCCCGCTGCCTCTCAAACAACTGCTGCCAGTACTCCATGTATTCCTCTTCCTCATCCAACATGCGGCGCTCCTGCTGTAGCCGGGCCTCCTCCTCTTTCAGACACTTCTTCTCCCTCTCCAGTTGCTCCTGGACTTGCAGGTACCACCGCCCCCTTTCTTCATCCAACTCCCACGAACTCCTAGTTTCCATTTCTGACTTAGTCTCTTTCTGCTGCGGCTCTTTTCCTCTACTGACGTGCTCTTCTGGTTCTTCAGAAAGCTGTTCTTTCCTTTGCTTTTTCCTGTCCTGCCACAACTCCTCGACCTGCTGGCCTCTTTCATCGGGCAGATGCGGCAGAAATGGCTCTTCTTCCTTGGGATGTGGAACCTTATCCAAGTCTTCCCCCTCCTCTTGTACCGTAGGCAGGCGTTCATCCTGCTGTGATAACCTTTCTTTTTGATACGGTGGTGTCTCCTGCTGAGCTTTCTTTATCTGTTCCTCTTCTTGCTCTTGCTCTTGCTCTTGCTCTTGCTCTTGCTCTTGCTCTTGCTCTTGCTCTTGCTCTTGCTCTTGCTCTTGCAGGGGTTGTTCTGGTGTGGTTGGTTGCTGAGTAATGCTTCTCTGTGGTTGCTGTGTGCTCCTCTTAGTGGCTGACAGTGTTGGTTGCTCCTGTTCTATTCCACAAAGACTCAAAGAACTGCCTAATGAATCGTGGGGGACCGCAGAAGGGATATCAGAGGAAGACAGAGAAGTAAGTTTGGTTTCCTTTTCCGCTTGCAATTCTCCCTTGCTCTGTGTTCTTTTCACCCCCTTCTGCCTCTTCAGAACACCGGGGGCTTTTAGCTTCATCAAGAAGCATTCTTCCAATTTTCTGTCTATTGCCTGAAAGAACTGTTGAGCTTGTGGGTCTATGGGCTGCAATTTTATTGATTGCTTCGAGCTGCCTGGGGGACCTTTCTTTAACTTCTCTAGCTTGTCCTCTAAGCAAGCAAGGATGGCTGTTTGAAATTCTTGCAGTGCTGCTGAGCATGCATCCTGGACAGAGGGTGCTTCTCCAGCCCTTGAGTCACTCTGCTTTTCGTTCTTAGATGCTTGTTCAACTGTAGAAGGAGGCAATGAGGAGCTTTTTACAGTGGGCACTTGGCCAAGTTTGTCTACAGGGTGGCTCCCAGCCACCTGTCCTGGCACAGCATCTTGATAGGTTACATCCAGTTCTGGAAAAACATCTTTGATAGTCTCTGCATCAATCACACCATCTCTCTTCCTGGCAATCTCTTGCGACTTTGTCCCTAAACCATGGATGACATCTTCTGCCTTCTCTACCTGCTTTGGCTGCGGCACATCTGCCGGCATTTCACCAAAGGGCCTCTTTTCTTGGGTTTCTTTTGGCCTGCCTATTAACTGTTTCTGTGACTGCACTTGATCAGCATCTTCTGTTCCAGGGGCTGCGGCCTGAGTTCCTTTAGTTACTTGTGATAGGCTTTTGCCTGGGAACTCCACATCGCATTTCTCCTTGCTATCTGGAACTGCCAAAGGCCTTTGAGCCAAATTGTCGCCCAGGAATTTGATTACTCTGATGGTTGTTATAACCTTTTCTGCAGTGCGTTTCAGTGATATTTTGGACTTAACACGTCTTGGACTACTCTTTTGGACCATGGAAACTGGGGCTCCCTCTACTGGCTGTGTGGGCAAGGGTGGGAGTTTCAGTTCGGATGAACTGCCCTTAATGTCATGGGCACTATCTGCTAAAAATTGTGGTGGTGATTCCCCCTCAGTCTGGGTGCTGGCTTGAGTGCTTGGTGCCCCATCTCTGTTTATAAGGGATTTTATTAAAATGGCTGATTGTATTTTTTTCCAATCATTGAACTTTGATCTCTCTCTGGCATCTTGGGCTGCTTTCAGTTTGTCAGTCAGTCTACGTTCTTTTTCTTCTAATACATTCTGCGCTAGCAATTTTCCAGGAGATTTTGCATCCTCTGCCGGCTCTGCTTCCCATTTGTCAGAGGATTCTTGGCCTATTACTTCGCCTTGCGACGTGACCATCTCTTGGGCCTCCATGTCCCGTTTAATTGTGCTATCTTGAGGTTTTTCTTCAAGCGGGGGCAGAGATTTGTCTTTCTCGGAAACGCTGCTGCTACCTTCAGCCTGCTGCTGTTCACCCGAACTTTCCCCTTCTTCAGCTTTCACACTTGGCAACTTTTTTAACCCAGCATGGTGTTTTGTAGATGAATACTCGCCCTTTTTGCTTCTTGCTTCTTTGTCAATTTCTGAGTGAGATTTTGTGAGAGGTTTGCTTGACGGAGTCTTGGAGAAGGAGACTTTACTCACCACCATTGCTCTCTCATTTGCATCATGTAACTCCTGTTTCATCATCTCGTTAGTGATGAGAAGTACCTTGCACCTTTCCTCAGCATTTTGGATTTGCATTTCCAGTGCTGCTTTTTTTTCCAGGGCCATTCGCAGTTCCCTCTGCATGTTGACAACTTGGGGATCATACTTTCTGTTATCTATGGAAGTGAGGTTTTCACACTTAAGTTTTAAGTTGCGGCATTGCTTAGTTAGAAGGCTGAAGGCCTTTGTAAGGTTTGCCACCATCGTTGCAATGTACTTGATGGCAACAGATTCTGCTTTGTTGAAGAGTGAAGAATCTACCATTTCCAGGATCATGTTGTTGATATCTTTACTGCGGATTGAAGTAAGAGGTTCACCTTCTAACATCTGCTCGATTGTCAAAGGCTCACCTTCTTGAGGCTCATCTGCCACTTTATCTCTCCATTCTCTAAACAAGCCAGCTTTTGAAGCTGAGACCATAAAGAGACAAATAAAAGGGAATGACAATACAAGCCAAATCAGTAGTAAAAGATCAAGCAAACTCAACATCCCAAACATAATAAAGGTACTTCTGTTGATTGTCTCTGAGTGAGTACAACAAGTAAACCACACTAGAAGGCCAGGAAGGAATAAGATGCTTTAGGATCAAGGATAGACATTTTAGGGAAGCAAAAGCTCCTCAGAAACTGGCCACCGACACTGACAGCCACTAAGAGGAGTACAAAGCTGGCAGTCTTGCACAGACCATAAAGCAGGGATGGAGAAATTCAGTGCCCCAGGGTCCTAATTTGGCCCTCTAGGGTTCTTCAATGGCCATGCTCAGATTAGGGATTAGCATGGCTGGGCAGCTCCCAAGGACCCAGAGGCTCGGAATGACTCATCCCTTCCCCAGCTGCTGCTGTCAACGTCATTATCAAGGTGCCTCGTTGTCCTTGCCCACCTGGCCAGACCAGTGGCTCCCTATCATAAACACTTAGATTTTGACTAGCAGTAATCTGAATCAATCAGACACTATTTTGGGGGAAGGCACAGTCAATGAGGGCACAGGGTGGTTTTTATGTCACTCCTGTGCCCTCATTGGCTGAGTCACCCCCCAAAGGCAGTGTCTGGTTAGTTTAGATTGTTGCTGCTCAAAAGTTAAGTTTAAAACCCTTTTAAAATCACGTGCTGGGTCAGGTGCCATGTATTTTGCCAGCAAGGCTGGCCAGAGCAGCAGGAGGAGCCGTCACTGTCTCCACCACCCCAGGTAAAAAAACAGTGGGTGCATGGTCAGAGGGCTTTGTCAGGTGGGTAGATATAGGACTGCAGCAGGTGGGCAGACAGCGGTGGCTTGGGGGTAGAAGGCTTCAGCAGGTCAGTGTGTGGACAAGGTGCTGTGGTGGACAGGTGCAGCAGTAGCAGATGTGTGGCTGGGGGCTTCAGCTATGATGGATAGGCGGGTGCACAACAGGCTGTGGTGGATTGGCAGGTGGACTGATGTTCAGGGGTGGTAGTGGTGGCAAGTAGGTGTGTAGGGTCTTTGTGGGGAAAGGTGTGTTAGGGGCTGAGATGGATGGGTGAATGTGTTAATGGGCAGGTGAGTGGCGAATGGAAATCTGGCGGTACCAAGTGGGAGACTTTGCCAGTGGAGGGAGCATTGTTAGAGTTTGGTGCCAGCCCTCCTTTCCCCAACCGTTGACCGCTTAGTAGTTTCTCAGCTTTTGTGCCAGTTTGTTCCTCATTCTTAGGGTGACCATATGGAGAGGAGGACATGGCTCCTGTATTTTTAACAGTTGTATTGAAAAAGGAATTTCATCAGGTGTCATTTGTATGCATGCAGCACCTGGTGAAATTCCCTCTTCATCACAACAGTTAAAGCTGCAGGAGCTCTGCCCTCTAGAGTGACCAGATACAAAAGAGGGTAGGGCTCCTGCAGCTTTAACTGTTATGAAGACGACCAGGTGCTACATGCATACAAATGTCACTTGCTGAAATTCCCTTTTCAATACAACTGTTAAAGATACAGGAGCCCTGTCCTCCTTTCTATATGGTCATCCTAGTCCCACCCGTTTTGCCTTTGGACCCACCCACCCTTGGAATGTGGTCCCCAACATCCAATGCAGGCTTACCTTTGAGTAAACTCCATTGTACAGAGAGAGACTGCTGAGTAAACACGTATAGAACTTTCTGAGGTCTTTCTTCTGTTTACTCAGAAGTAAGTCTCTCTCTGTTCAATGGGGTTTACTCAAAGGTAACCCTGCATCAGATTTTAGTATAACTTGGATGTAAATACAGTTAAAATCAATGGGATTTACTCTGGAGTAAGGGAACCAGCAGATCTCTATTTTATGAACTGAAGATGCACAGCTTTGCATGATCAAAGGAAAGGAAAAGCGATCCTTCATAAATGCAAACAGGTGGAAGATCACACTGGTGAACTATCAAGAAAAGGTTTTAAAGGAGGGAATTAAAAAATCCTTTAAAAATCAAGGGATGAACCGATCTGATTCAAACTTGGCATGCCAAAAGCTCTCCTGGAGACCTATCACCATGCCAAGTTTCATCTCTTTATCTTTAAAAATTACACAGATGTAAGAATTTTTGTACATTCTAATAGGAGCTTCAATGAGCAAGGGGGGAAGGCTGCCACGTCCATCACAATGTCCATCAACGACAAGAACCAGTGAACTGGAGGGGGAAGGAGAAGGGGCTGGGTGGGGTAGGTGCAATAGCAGCAGGAGAGCAAAAAGAGAGTGCACCAGTATAGCTATGATTGTGAAAGGGAGGAGCACTTGCAGTGCTTCTGAAATGGAGGTAAAAAATGAGAAGGCAAACCAGGGGAAAAATGAGGTGTGATGGAGGTTATCCGCGCCTTCCATAAAGGGAGCAGAAGACATGTGGGACTTTTAAGCAAGTTAAGATATGCAAAACTGAAGGAGACTTGCACCTCCCCTAACAGCTGCCTCACCCTTTGCAAACTCTGATAGTGGCTTAATTGCCTAAGGCTGGACTTTGCTTCTGGGCTTTGACATGGGTTCCTTGTACAGCTGATCTTTGCCTTGCTATTTGCTCTGTCTGTGCTTTGATGTCTTCTGTCAACAAGCCAAATATAGGCCCCTGCTTTCTGATGAAACCACCACTTTCTCTGCCAGATTCCACATGGTTAGGTACCTGACTTCCGTCTTGGCTTGATTTTCTCTTCTAAGAGTGGGCGGAATATCTTGATCAGATGCTGGACATTTGCTTCAATTGAGGTAATAGACTTCAGGAGACATTGCTCCATCTCATCAATTATGTCATCAGTGGGAGCCACTTCACTCCTGAATTCAACTGTTTTCAGCATTTCATCTAGGAAAATTATTTAAACTCAAATGAGATGGCAAAGAAACACCCATTATGCAGATTTTTTTTTAAAAAAATTGTCCTTTTAAAAACTATTTTGAATGTACCAGTCCAACAATCAATGTAAGTGGTTAATTTCTCCAAGACATCATTTTCTCCTTATATTCTGGAAAGCCCAAGCTGGTCGAACCATAGGTCAGTGCTTGAGCTCATGCTTTGTATGCAGAGAGGCCATAGGTTCAACTCAGTAAAAGCATAAGGCAGCAAGTGATGGGGAGGATACCTCTCTTTGCCTGAATTCTGGAGGGCCACTGCCAGTCCTAGGCTGACCAGATAAAATCCAGGTCAGGGCTCATGTAACTTTAACAGTTGTAGAGAAAAGAGAATTTCAGCCAGTGTCATTTGTATGCAATTAGTTCTTGGTGAAATTCCCTCTTCATCACAACAGTTAAAGTTGCAGGCACTATACTAGAGTGACCATATACAGACAATTGGATGCACAACCCACAGTGTGGCAAGGGTTTCCCCCCTCCCCCTTGGTCCACCAGTTGGCTCTAACCAGCACCCCTGGAAAGTTGGTGGAAGAACCCATTTTGTCTGCCACCAAGCCCTCATCCACGCTCTGATTGCAATTGGATCACTTTTTAAAAAATATTTATTTTCCCCCCACAAAAATGGGGGCAGGAAAATTTGTTGTTGTTATTATGTGTGGGGTTTTTGCATTTTCCCAGCTCCATTTTATGTGCGTAAAGGCCCTTTTTTTATTCAGTCATTCACAGTTGTGCACTTGTGCGGGTCTGTCAAACATACAAGGTAACAGGCAAGGCTAGGCGGTCAAGAGGATGCTTTAGCAGCCGTTGACACGTGGGGAAACAAGGTGTAGATCACCCCCTTAGCAGGGAATCCCCAAAGTTCAAAGGCTTGCCCTGAACCATGAGGGTGGCCTGCTGTGAATCCCCACTTGCCCAAGTCCCCAGCAACTGTTTGACAGCTGTCAAACTAGAAGCCGTTACTGCAATCCCTTGAGAAAAGGGGGTGGGATGGAAGAAGAAAGCAGGAGGCTGGGATGGGGGGAAAGGCGATCATGGAGGGGTTAGGATGGGCAGCAGGATGTTTTGTGGGAAGAAAGCAGGGTTGAGGTCTCTCATTTCTTTGCTTTTTATGTGTTTTTGTGTCTTCGGTGTGAGGTGTGTAGATTTTGTCTAGTTTGTGTACGGAGGTGTGTAGATATTATCTGGATTCAATGCAGAATCTGAGCAAGAGAGAACTGTGGGTTCAAAGAAGTGTTTGATATTGCCTGAAAGAGGAGCCGCTATATGTGAAACGTAAGAGTTCACATCCAAACAGCAAACCATGGGTTCTCTTTCTGGGTTGTTCATGGTTAATAAACCATGATTTGTTAGTCTTGCTGCATTCACACATCACAAACAACCCAGCATTCAACAACCCATACCATGGGTTAGTGTTATGGGTTAAGCCTTATTATATACCACTTTGTATGCCCAATGAGAAAAGGCAATATATATGTTTATTTAAAAATGAATATTAATATATATTTCCCCCTTTATTATCTGTGTGTGTGTTGGTGTTGGTGGTTACGGTGGCTTACAACCCAGTTATTGCCTCTCAGCTGCTTCTGTGGAGCCCAGTATAGTTTCCACGTTCTTGTGGTTTTCCAGAAGTTTCTGAATTTTGTCAGAGTAACCTTTCCTACTTCCATCATCATTTAACTTACTCCAGGCTTTGAATGACTCCAGTACTATCTGTAATTCCTGTGCTTTGAACATGCTGTCATCTAGTGCATCAGCAATATGATCTAGTAAACGAGACCGACGACTTCTCTCTTCCCACGTTTGCGAGATCAGGTACTCCTTTTCTATCTCAGGGTCAATGCCATCATCCTTTTTGTAGCGATCATAGGCCCGGTTGACATTGTCCATAATGTGACAGAGCTTCTTAGAAATCTCCTGTAGGGACAGAATGAAAATGAATGCAATAGGAGGGCAAATACAGAAGGTGTTATAGGAGTTCACTTCTCAGTTATGTAACTCCCTTCCCCTTTCATCATCTTCTGGAGCACTTGCTGGAGGCATTGCACCACAATGTTTTTAGTTAGCTTGGCTTCCGGTGGAAAGAGTGAACCCTTAAGGAACTGGGATATTAGTAAATTTTTCAGTCTGACCTTATTTGTGTTATTTGTAGCATGCTACCTGCTCTAAGGACATTAGGGTAAACACCTGTATTAATAAATAAATAGATAGATAAATAAATAAATACATACATAAATAAATAAATAAAAATAAAAAAGACTGTCATCACACGGGAAAATCATGTTTGCTTACCGTTGCTTCTCCGCCCATGTGTTTGTCCCTCATTACTTCCTCTTTTGAAAGAGGAAGTTAACAACTTGTACATGGCCATTCAGTGGGCTGTTTTGATCCCACTGCGTCTCCTGCACGCAGCAGGGCAGGATCTACAGTACTGCTTTAAAATGGTTTATAACAGTAGTGACAAGTGTTGGGGCACAGGACACACTCCATATACAATTTTCAAACCGTTTTCAAAGTGTCATATCCTGCTTGGTGTAGATCTGGCCCAGGAGATAGCGACAACTTCCATCTTTAAAAATAAATTGGACTTACTGAGGTGTTTTTCTGTGGCATAAAGAAGGCTATAAGAGTTGGGAGACACGTGGGAGGCAAACAACATTGTGAGAAAGACCCGCAAAAATTCGTGAGTGCCCAGTAATGAGTGTGCAATAAAACGTTCATCTGATGGAGCTCTAAGACTTTTGCCAAAGAACTAATAGTGATGGCCACTTACTTAGATGGCTTTAAGAGGGAGTTAGATAAATAAATGAAAGGCCCCCTCTACAAGAATCCGGATTGCCTGATTATGCACCTGATTATGCGCCTGATTATGCGCATCTTCTCACAATTGCTTTTACGCCTAATTCCTATAAACGACAGGCGGTGAAGCGCATTACCGGCAGTATGAAACGCGCTTTAAAGTGGTTGAAATGCAGAGAGTCACTTGTTTACATGGTCATAAGGCGCTTTAACTCCTGCAGAAAATTAAAACTCGCTATTTAACGCGCATGCGAAGATGCGCATAATCAGACAGAAAACGCGCCTCAACCCTTGATTTGTGCTCCGTTCATGTGGAGGTAAAATCGGTAATGCGCTTTGAAAGAGCTTTAAATCGCTCTTGTAGAGGCACCCAAAGATAGGCCTAGCAGTAGCCAAGGGTGCCTCTACAAGAGCGATTTAAAGCTCTTTCAAGGCGCATTACCAACTTTACCTCTACAAGAGCGGAGCGCAAATCAGGAATCCAGGTGCGTTTTATCTCCGATTAGTCACATTTTCAAAAGTGCATTAAATAGCGACTTTTAATTTACCGTGGGAGTAAGAGCGCCTTATGTCCATGTAAACAATTTTGTGAGGAGGCGCATTAATGATCAGATGGTCTTGATGTCATGCATAGAACAGCCCCTTGGCTGGGAAAACCTCCCACTTTTTCATTTAGTTTTATTTCCTGTCTTGTCCTTGCAACTTTCTCCTTGTTCCCTGTCTCTCTGGATGGAAGCTCCAGGAAGATGAGTCTCAATGTGAACTGAAAATAAACTTTATTTTAACTCCCCTGATGGAATATTTCATTAATGGAGACACAGGGACAGATGGAGGTGGTTTCACAAGAAGCACAGGGGTTAGGAAGGATGCGCGGATGTGCGCATAATTAGCGATCAGCTTAGACATATCGTCCCCTCGCTTCTTGCTGGGTTCCTGACATGAGCTGTGTATGTGTGTGTGTGTGCTTGCTGGGAAGAGGAGGGGGAAGGAACGAAGCAGCACCCCCCTGTCTGTTTTGGCATGTGTGTGTGCGAGGCACATTCCCATTTACTCCTGAGCAGTTCAGTTCAGTTCAAATGGCAATCGGGTAGGGGGGGGGAGTAAGAGAGGTAGCTGAACAGGTTAACCACATCATTCCCGGCAGGTAACCTAGGTAACCAAAGGCGGGAGATTCTGGTAGGCGGGGAGAATAAAGGGTGCAAAACCTGTTTGGGCCGTTTCCCGGGACAAAGCGCATTACTTTCAGCAACATTTGCATGCATGTCAACAACCTGAAAGCGAGTTTCATACAGACAGTAATGCGCTTCAACGCCTCTCGTATATAGGTATTAGGTGTAAAAGTGATTTTCAGGAGATGCACATAATCGGGGAACCGGGCATCAAAGCAAAATCTTGTAGAGGGGGCCCAATAGTCAAGATGGCCAGGTGGCACCTTCAGATTCAGAGGTGAGATAGTGTACTTATGAATATTTGTTACTTGGGAGCAACAGCAAAAAAAAAAGCCTATTGCCTTCGAGTCCTACTTATAGATTTCTTGTAGGCATCTCTGATTGGCCACTGTGGGAAGTGGGATGTTGGCAAGATGGACTTTTGGTCTGATCCTGCAGGGCAGTTCTTATGTTCTTCACAGCCGGTGGGAGTCATTTTCACATCGTAAGCTCTAGGGAGGCCTCCAGTAATGCAACAGGCTTGATAAACAAATGGAATCTGTTTTTTTTAATCAGTTACTTGCAAAGGTCAGGATGAACCCACTTTTCCCTTTCCCTTCTTACCACCATTTTATTTTCTCATTGAGCCCAAGACATTGGCTTCCTGAGCAGAGCAGCAAATAGCACATCTCCACCTCAAGCTGGTGCATATTACCCAAAGCCAGTCAAATTATTTTGGCACATATTCAGCAACAATAAATGAAATAACTAACGATTTGCTTCCCTTTCATGATATCCAGAATTAGTTGCCTGAAGGAGCCATCATCTTATTCTGCCTACTAGGGTTAGTCCTGATGCTCAAGGTATAAGAAGAATTGTGTTTTAGAATGTTTTTAGGATGTTTTTAGGAAGTTTTAGGATGTTTTAATGCAGTTTTATTAATGTGTGTTATGTTTTAATCAATTTTATGTATTTTATCATATTGTTGTTCCCCGCCTCGATCCAAACAGAGAGGCGGGTAAGAAATAAATTATTATTATTATTATTATTATTATTATTATTATTATTATTATTACATAAACCTGGATGTTCTGTTGTAAAGGGCTGTACATACTTGGCCTCCTCATCCACCAACCTGCCCTGGGCAGAAGCTCACATACCTTCTTTGCTCTTTCCAATTGTGTCAGCTCAAGTTTGTCCAACACATTCTTCACAGAAGGAGGGATTTCAATCTTGGGAGTAGGGTAAGAATCGATTTTGGCCACAACTTTTGGCTTAGATGCAACATCAGTTTCTGTTTCGTATTCACTTGCACTTCCTGATTTTGATGAAGATGATGACGATTCAGTGGCATCTTTTGGGGGAACGACAGATGGCAGCTTTTCCCATGCTAACTTTTTGAAATCCATGACAGTAGTGCAGAGTGAGCAAGGTAAGTATCCTTCTACTGTGTCAGGTTATTAGCTGGGGTGGGATGGGGTGGGGTGGGTGAGACCTAATTTTCAAAAGGGTTAGTTTTTCCTGTTAAGCAGAAAAGCGTCACCAGGAGACGAGCAGATTCTGTTTATGTAGTTGTCACAGTTGCCATTCCGCAGCTTCTAAACCATGACATCACCAGGCAGACAGCGGTTATTTGCATATAAAGAAGTCCCAAGGAACAGAAATTGATAGTTCTATGTGTTGAATAAAGAGTTCCACATGCAACATGTCCCAGAATGCAACACTGAACTGGAGAGACAATGAAGTGCATTGCTTAAATGATTCAATGGTAGACTATTCCATTTCCAAGCTTGACTGGAGAAAAGCTGAAAAAGGTTTTCATACTATCTCAGCAGTAGAGAGCATGTACCTCATTTTAAATCCTTGTTTGTGTTCTTGAAGAAGCCAGTGTGTATGAGTCATTGGGTTTCTTCCGCTAGATATCCTATTGCCAAAATCAAAAGATCCTTTCACAAATGCATATTTTGAGAACATGCACAAGTTTGTACATGTGTCTAGAGGAGCACATTTGATAACAGAAGATATTTTGTTATCTTATTTACAATTGGCTCAGAAATATAAATGTGAATTAAGACATCAGTGGATACATATGCAATGTCATCATTCATGGATGTTTTTGGACCAAATGCTTTATCCTCTTCTCTGGTCATAGAATGTGTTTTAGAATCTGTTGTAAAATGCCAACACAGTAATTATAATGAGTTCAAAGGGAATTATCTCAGATGTAGGATTGCAGCTTTAGGAATCTGAGTAAACATATATGGAAGGGGCTGCACAACTGATCCCACAAAAAAAAATATTTAGGACATACAAGTTGGGAAATCCCTGCACTATAGCACAGCACTGTGCAGCTGCTGATTTTTGACCACTGAGCTTTGTGACTAGGTGAGAAGAAAGCTGCTCCTCTACCACAAAGCCTGAGAAATCTAGTATATGGGAGGGATATTTTTACCATTCCCTCCTTGTTGTCTGTGTGTATACTGAAGTCAGGACGTATGTGTGCATGCCTCCTGGCAGTGCTGGATTTAGGAAAAAGCCAAGTAAACCATGGCTTAGGGACTCATATTATGGGGGCTCTAAATATGTAGTAGATAACTAAGATGCATTATAATAGAAATAACTTTGGCTTAAATATGTTGGAAAGCTTGGTGTGTCTTACAGCAGAGTTGCCTTACATAGAGAAAGTGTGGCACATAGCATTTAGTATTGGAGGCAATAAATACAGGCTAGAGCCAGTTTAAAGAAATTCAAATCAACTTACTTTATTAATGTTTTATACACATTGCCAGAGAAGGCTACATTACATATCATCATAGAAGGCTATTTAACTATAAGCACCCCCTAACGCTGGGTGATACCTTTTCATTACCCTTTCTATTATAATGCAATACACCTTTTTCTCTTTATTTTTATGGTATGGGGCCTCTGAATCTAGACATGGCATAGGACCTCAGCTTGTTTTAATCTGGCCTGACCTCACATGGTGCATTTCTGACACTAGTTTCACTCTTTCTTCCAGGGTATTTTAAGCTATTAGATGGCTTTACTCCTTTCATAGTTGAGAGTACTTTGAGGGCAATCAATTGGCAATGGAAGAAGCACTTTCTTACTATCTTAATTTATCTCTTTCACTCTTAGCTTCAAAGTGGTCAAAGCCCTTAAAAGTGAATAGTATCTTGTCTGTCTGTGAAGAGGAGATTAGAATTGGGGGGTGTACACCTCAGGGCATGCATCCCTTAAATCTGATACCCTACCTGCTGCCTCTAGGATGTTATAAATTGGTGGGCACAGTCAGGCCAATTTCCTTCCTTCAGTTTTCCTTCCCCTGCCTTTCAACTGATGCTAAAAAGCCATTAGCATTCTGGAGGGCAATGGACATTCCCAGTCTTTAACCAGCTGTTCCCCCTTTTTTCCTTTAGTTACAAACTTAATATTTCCCCCCATAGCTGGACAGCCCCCTCTCTTTAATAAACAGGAACCCTTACCTTCTCTAACTGAGGGTGACACCATATTGCTGCCCTGCTGGTAGGTATGAGTCCAGCAGGTTCACTATTAGTTCAGAGCAGTTTGGATCCCCTGAGGGACCAGTAGAGAAATCTTGCAGCTGACAGTAAACGTTGCCGCTGCAAGGCCCTCAATACTTTCCTAAATAATGTCATGGGGGACTGTTGTAAGATGGACCATTCTGGCAAGAAGTCTTTTCACATTGTAATATGACACAAAGGGTACATCTTGATGAGGGGTTTGCCACAGGGTGGATCCGCAGCGGCGGCAGGTCATTTATATGACGCACCTGCCATTTCGAAGCTATCCGAGGGCTTTCCCCTGAAGCTACGCTTTAAAAAAGTTGGGGACTTATCCTGATGTTTCCCTGTGAGCAAGGCGCAGATGCACATTTGCCGTCTGTCGCCTTGCTCCGGTGTTGCGCCTAAGGCATGACCTGGGCAATAGCGACCCCTGATTGGTCGCCATCACTGGACAGGAGGAGGGCAGACCAGCAAGCCGAATGGCTGCTGGAACGCCTCCACGCTTCTCCTGCATGACAGAAGGAAGCTCATGCCAGAGAAGCTCATAAATGTTAAAAAGGTTTTAAAATGATTTAAACAAATTAGGGGGACCTGTGGGCACGCTGCAGTGACGACTGTGCACCTTTCCAGCATGGTAGAATGAAGCTCATGCCGGACAACCGCCTAAATGTAAAAAAGGTTAAAAAAAATTAAAATGGGGGATGCGCGGCGGCATGGGCATGGTGACTACAGCTGCTTTGGCTGCAAACCTCACACTTGCACTCCTTGTCGTGGAGACAACTGGCAGGAGCACAAGTGCAGGATAGTGGGGGCTGGAGGTGCAAATGAGACCTTGTATAAACACCTCCATAGGTTACTTCCACATTAGTCCTCTTATCTGGAATTGTTCTCTCATTATTTAATAGGAAGTTCTGCACAATGACATTGCCCAAATCAGTGCACTCCAATGTTCTTTGTGTTGCTCTTCCACATTTTTTGAGGCCTGATTTGTTCCTAATAGGTGGTGCATTATACAGAAGAAACCTTATGGTAGCTGTACAGATTGCAACTGCTTTTTTTATGCTCCCTTAGTTGTCATATTTAGCTGGTAAAGAAGCCAAGAGAAGCCTTTTCGTATCCAATTAAAGATTATTTCTATTTCCTTATTCAAAATAGAATTGCATGAGCAGCCTGAATAAAGAACTGAAGTTCATAAGCACCTGCACCCCCAATAAATTTTGGGCTACCTTGTATCATATAACTCCATGACTGGGAGAGTGTTCTCTCTAGTCAAAACCCTGTTTTGTACAAGACCACACTTACAAATAAAGAGCTAGGGATTTTTCATCCCAAGATAAGCTTTGGGCCACCCAAATTGACATAACCACACCATCAGGAGACTGACCCTTATGCAATACCCCAACATTGGCTGGTTTCGGACAACACATTAGTCAATGGTGGGTTGAGTAGCCAACTCACAGTTGGTTATTTTGTGGTTATACCCCACACAACATATTCCTACACAACTGTGGGTGGTTGGGGCTGCCGTTGAGTGGACTAATAGTCAACCCGGCATTTGACTGACACAGCCCCCTCCCCCTCCCCTCCCTCCTCCCTCGGTCCTCCCGGTGCTATCCCAGCAGCCTCTGCAAGTTGCGCCAGTTGTAGCAAAGTGGCAGCCGCTGCTTTGGTCGCTCTTGACACCTGCCTCTATGGGCTTGTGTTTTAACCCACTCACCGCATGCCATTAACACACTCACCCCTCCACACAACACTTTAAACAACTGGCTTCGAGCTAAACAACTTGCAAGCCAGTTGTTTCTCTCAGTTGCTTATTTGGGCGGAATAGCATACCATCAGTAGTTTGTGAGCAGCGTGTTACCCTCCACACAACACAAACACAACTAACGATTGTTCCCCCCCCCCCCCCCCGTTGCTTAATGTGTTGTCTGAAACCAGCCATTGTGCCTGGCATGATACTTTGCTTGATGTAAGTAACTCTTAGGCAACCTTCTCCCATGTCAATCATTGCCAATATAAGTATAAATGAATGGAGTGGTGGGATACATTCCAAAATAAGCTCTGGGCCTCCCCAAATCATGCATTGAAACAACCAGGAGACTGTTGTCTTTGAGATACCCTAGCAGTATGCTGAGCTCAGCACTTCCTTTTTGTGCAAGACACTGTGAAGTGTGCTCAGCCCACAACAATCTTTGCAGATACACTTTTGCACATAAAAAGTAATGGACGTATAAAAATAAGTAGTAGTCCAACTAGAACTTGACTTATTGGTTGAACGTCATAATACTTGAATCCCGTCTTTGCTTTTCCTTCTTTTCACATAACGCTCAGTAATGGTGGTTCTATAATTAGGTGACAATATTTTGCTGGTGATTTCCAAACTTGTAAGGTCTCTGAAATTCTGTAGTTATTTTGTAAAGCTATTTCTGTCTGTAATGTACTGGTATATAGTATATGTACCAGGTAACTTCTCAGACGTAAGTACTCTTTTAATGCAGCAAAATTTTTGCAAATCTTTGTTTCTGTGCCCAATTTGTGTAGGGCTGCTTGCAGAGTATTTCTTGTTGCCCCCTTTTAGTCATTCCCATGCATAAAAATAAAGTTTTGTAACACTTTTAAAGACCTTAAATTTTATCAAGCATCTGAAGTGCACAATCTTATGCATATGTACACAGGAAAAGGTCCTACACCTCCCAGGATTCCCCATTCAGCATGACTGGCTGGGGAATGCTGGGAGTTTTAGGACTTTTTTCTGTGATAGGATTGCACTCTAAAATGCATTTTGTCATAGGCTTTCATTTCATCTGAGGCCCCCTCCACAAGGATGCGCTTTTGCGCCCGGTTCGGGGATTATGCGCATTATCGCGGAGGCGCATTTACTCCTAATCCCTCTGCACGGGAGGCGGCGAGAGGCGGCGAAGCGCATTAATTGATGTCCAAAAAGTGCTTTACAAGAAGTTAATGCGCATAATCGCTTGTTCACACGGCGAAAATGCGCTTTAACGGCCGGCGCAAAATAAAACTCGCTATTTAATGCGCATTCGATAATGCGCATAATCCGGGAGATAACGCGCCTCTACGCCCGTTTTGCGCTCCGCTGGTGTGGAGGTAAAATTTATAATGAGCCTTCAAAGAGCATTAAACCTCTCTTGTGGAGGCACCCTGAAACAACTATTAGTCCAATCCTACGAGATCTACGAAGAAGAAAATCCCATAGAGTTGTTTTGATTTAGGAATATAAGAGCCATCCTGGATCAGACCAAAGGCCTATCTAATCTAGCATTCTGTTCCCACAGTGGACAACTAGCTACCTCTGGAAATTTCAAAAGCAGAGTAGCACTCTCCCAATTGTATTCCCCAATACCGGAGGTAATACAGTATCACGTGTAGTAACCACTGATAACATTAGCCTTCATGAATTTATGAAATCCCTTTTTAAAATTGTCCAAGTTAGTGGCTATCATTTAATCTTGCAGTAGCAATTGCATAGTTCAACTATGTGTTAAGTGAGGAAGTACTTTTTTTATCTGTCCAGAATCTCCAACCATTCAGCTTTATGAGTTCTAGTATTATGAGACAGGGAGAAAAATATCTCCCTATCTACTTTCTCCACATCATGTATAATTTTGTACCCCTCTATCATGTTTCTGTATACTTGCCTTTTTTCTAAGCTAAACAGTCCCAGATGCTGTAACCTTTCCTCATAGGGAAGTTGTTCCAGTGCCTTTATAATTTTGGTTGGCCTTTTCTATATGTTTTCCAATTCTAATATCCTTCATGAGGTGCAGTAGGCACAAGTCTACACATGATGATGAGGATGAATTTCATTTCTATAATGCCCTATAGCCAGAGCTCACTGGGCGGTTTTCCCAGTGTGGTCACATCATAGATTTACATAAGGGCAGTATGATATTGGGCTGACATTTTAATCGAGCTATCCCCCACAACCACAACCCTAAGATCTTTTTCTGGATTAGTCGGTCAGCTTGGATCCCATCAGCATTTGTGTGAAGTTGGGATTTCTTGCCCTAATGGGCATCAATTTACACTTGGGACTTACTCCCAGGCAAGTGTGTATCAACCAAAGTATCCTTCTGGTGTGATTGTCTGAACTGGGGGAGGGAGGTACTGCATTGTAGTGGTTTTGCTCCTACTTGTAATGGCAGCTCCAGAAGGTGGTGCTTGGAGGATATTGCTTGGCTCTGTGGATTCTCCAGTATGGAGTTCCGCAGGGGTTAGTTTTGTCCCACATGCTCTTCAACATGATGAAAGATGAAAAGGGCAGGATCTACACTACTGCTTTAAAACGGTTTATAATAGTGACGACAGCTGGTACCCAGGACACACACCACATACAGCTTTCAAATCGTTTTCAAAGTGTCATATCCTGCTTGTTGTAGATATGGCCAGAGGCCAGCTTGCACTGGACACCTGTATGTTTCTGAGCCCTATTCAAACTGCTGGTTTTTATCTATAAAGCCTTACACAGCTCGAGACCACAATATCTGACAGATGCCTCTCCTGGCATGAACCTACTTATATACTACAACCAACACTGAGGCACTCCCAACAATGTTGCTTTTCCTCTGAGGGAAGTTCAGAGGATGGCAACAAGGGACAGAGCCTTCTTGGTGATGGCATCTGATTGTGGAACGTTCTCCTCAGTGAAGCCTACCTGGTGCTCACATTGTCATCTTTTTGGTGCGGGGTTAAGATTTTCCTTTGCTCCCAGGCATTTGAGAGTGTATGATGGGCCTTTTTGATGATATATTTTTAAAATCAGATCCTGGCAGCTTGTTAATTGTTTTAACAGTTTCAATATATTTTCTGTGTTAAAAGTTTTATATTATGTTTTATCTTGTGAACCACCCAGTCCTTTGGCTTTTGGGTGGTATAGAAATGTAATCATAAATGAATGCATGGATGCCTCAGCGGTGTTTAATTTCGTTTTTATTATTTTATGTTGTACGCGTGTTGTGAGCTGCGGCTATACATATAGGGCTATCCCTTCGGTACGCATTGAAATGCATCCCGTACCCCTTCCAAGGCTACATTGCTGGAAACACAGTGGGACTTTATGGCCAAGTAAACGTGCAAAGGCTCCGGCTGGGCTGGGGTGGGGAGACGGAACGGTGGTGAAGCAAATGAATAAAAAGCGCACGGACAGCCACCGCTTCGGAAGAAAACGATCGATTCTTGTACAGCCACGCTCCCCCTCCCCGCACAAAGAATGATCCTCGCCCGGAGCAGCAAGGAAACTCCCTCCCCTTGAACGGATGGTACGCTCCGCTGCGGTGCGCGCGCAACTGCTGCCACAGCCGCCGCCACTACCATTACTGCCGGCATCGATGGGGTTTGCCAGTGTGTTTGCTCGTGCTCCGGAAGCGCTTCTTGGGGTTGCCCCGGAAGGGGAGGAGAAGGGCTGCGTGGTGGCGGTGGGGGCTCGGCCCTGGTGGCGAACGGAGTAATAGCGGCGGCAGGGGAGAGAGAGTGTGAGGCCAAGGAAGAGGAGGAGGTGGTGTGGCGGCGGCGGCAGGCGGAGTTCGCGTCTTTTCGCGCGGAGTCGGGCTTTCGTTGCCGGCGGTGGGGGGAAAAGAAGCTCCCGGGGGCCCGTCGGGCTTGGGTCGGGATCGGGAGGGTCAAAGACTGGCGGGTGGGGAGGCTGGAGAAAGAAGATGCTGCTCTTCGTGGAGGTGAGTGGGGGTTGAGCCACGTGATTTAGCAGGCAGCGCGCGCCCGGTGTGTGTGGGGGGGGATGGGACTGACACAGCAAATCCCCCCACCCCGTTATCCCCCCTCCAGGCGTTCGCGAAAGTTATCTTTCATTGGGGTGGCCATCGAGGAAGGGGAGCATTTGGGGGAAGGGGAGAGGAGGCGCGCGCCCGCCCGCGCGCTCATACACGCACAGCGAGGAAGATCACGCGACCGTCGAGAGGGTAATGTGGCGAAAGGGATTTCCTTGGGCGGCTTAAGGGGTGATTCGGGCGGCGTGGTGTGTGTGTGTGTGTGGGGGGGGGGGTAAGCGAGTCTTAAGTGGCTGGTGCGAGGGGGGCCTCTATAGAGAACGGTAGAAGGGAGGGCGGGGAGCGGGTGGGTAGGTGGGTGTGCCTCCAAGGGCAAGCATCGCAAGTGGCAGAAGAAGGCCTGTAATGCGGCCGGGACTCGTGCCGGTGTGTGTGGGTGACTCTGGGACTTCACTTCAGGAGATAGAAGCGTGGCTTGGATTGTAAAAGCGAAGTAGGCCTGAGCAACATGGGTGGGAGGGTTGCTGCGTTGAGGAGAGATTTTCTGTGTGCGCGGAGAAAGCCTGTAAGCCGTGCGTGGCCAGTTGCTTTCCTGGAGGAGGAAAGGGAGCCTGGGTTAAAGGGAGGCCTTGAAAGACACTGCAATGACCTTTTGTAAAAGTTGCTCTGGTGGCTGCTGCGTGGAACATGGCCGGGCACGTGTGAAGGTTACATACTAAATGAGGCCCTTGCTGGGGAGAAAGGAAACCACTGGAACAATTTTTTCACTAATTTTCTCTCTAGTACTTTTTATAAATAAAATCTGGGAAATTACCCCCTTTCTTTTTTCTTTCGTTTTTAAACTGCAAATACATGGCATCCATGCAAGGAAGTCAGCTGACTGCCTGGTGTTCTCTTTTCCTTGCCTTGCTAATATTTTGAGTAGATTCCAGATTGTATTGTTCTTACTGTAGAAATGTCAAAGCTGCAACTTAGAAACTTGGCGGTGACTTAGCTGTGCCCATAAACAGCACACAGGCGAGGAGGTGTAGCTTCTAGATCCTAAGGTGACTTGTGGTACTGCAAGATTTTATTCATTTTCTTACTTGAAGTGTTTACTGCAGGAAGATAATTGCAATAATATTGTTACTTATTTTAGCTGAACAATGTAGTTATTGATGTAGTATTGTGTAAACATCTTTTGATCAAGAAGATTGTGGCAATGAAGTTGTAAAGTAACATATGGAAAAAATTTCATTCAGTGCAAAGTCAAAATGGAGAATGTCTTTTTAATGACGTGATCTAATTTTTTTCTAGTATTTTTTCTGGTAGTAAAAAGCTGTTTGACACTTAGATTAAGAAAAAAAGATTGCATTTTTGTGTCAACATATTGCTTCCTTGGAGTTTCTTATTGGCAGATAAATTTTATGCATGTTTATTTTAAGGTAAGTTCCACTGGGTTCAGTGTGACTTCCAAGTCAGTGTGAACAAGGCTAGTGCTACAGGCATCCATTAAAATGGTGTATAGAAAAGGGGTAAATGCTTTCTTAAATGCTTACTTAGCAACACCATTTTCTTCTGACAATAGCAAGTAGTTAGAACTACTTGTATGCCATGTGTTGCTAAAAAAATACATCAGGCCTTTTCATTATTAGCAGTACTTAAAGGGGAGACAAATATAGCTTAGTAATATATATGCAGTCTTTAGGTGAAATGCTTTTGTCAGTATTACTGTATACACCATAACCAAAATGTCAGAAAGCTAATGGAATTCATTGGTCAACCCTCTATGTCTATTCAAAAATAATTCCCGTTGAATTCAGTGGGGCTTTCTCCCAGGTAAATGGATATAGGATTTCACTCTTAATTTTGTGATATTCTGGATACTAGGTCTACATATATGTAAAAATGATTTGAAGAATAGGATCTAATTTAGAAAGCTATAATCAGAAATGAATCAGCAGATGGAGTAGTAGCCATTAGCAATAAAGTAACTTCATTGCATTTGGTGAGCTAAGTCTATACTATCATAAAAACAGGAATGAGAGTAGGGGGAGGAATTTGTTCATGCCATTTAGATTTCTTCTATTGGAAAAATGGTATGCCTGTTTGCCATGACTCATCATTTGTTACTATTAGACTTATTTTCCAAGCCTATAAGACTTATCTTTTATAAAATAACTGAAAATAAATGTTTCTAAGACACCCAAAGATACATGCCTAGTCTGATAGCCATTTCTAATCTGCAGTTTAGAGTGGAGTTGCTGGAAATGAGTTCAATTCCAAAGGCATGTTATCAACAGATTATGTGTGATACCTGTTTGGTTTGTACCTCGTGAAAGATTGCTTAGCTGAACACAAGAGCGTCCATAAGTCAATTAAAAAATTACAGGAGACTGGCAGTGCAGTCCTGAACATACTTGTTTGCAAGTAAGCATTCTTTGCAGCAGAGCATCTAAAATGCAAGCTTAACAAACTATTTCTGATGCTTATTACTCAATTAATATTGATTTCTCTTTACTTTATCAATACCTCACCCTCTGTAATGACATCCCAAGTTTAGTGAATGTGCCAGAGTGGTATGTGTTGGTGGTCATTTGCCAAAGTCTAGTCGAAAGTGGATTGGTCTTTTTACGTAGGATCTTGTTATAATGGACTAGCGAGTTGATGGCCATGTTGAGACATAATACTAAGAATCCTGACATATTGTTCATGAGCAGTGCATTGTGGATGTTGTTTGATCACCACTGCTTTGTTCCTCCCACTAGTGGGAGCAGCTAAACTAGCAAAGCAAAAGCTTGTTATTACATCTGAACCTGGACCCTGACTTATTGCTCCCCTAATAAACCAGGATTGGGAACTCAAATTCAAACCCTGACTTCCTATTCTGATTTGTAGGAGAGCAACGAGCCAAATGTCTGGGTTCGTACATAATGGGAAGCCTTTTTTTTCTTGTTCATTTCTGGGTAGTTTAGCCCGGGGTGGGCAATTCACCAGCCACAAGTGGCTCTCAGTGTGGTCTGTGCTACTCCCCACAGTGGCAAGGATTTTTTAAAGTGCTATGGAGTACTAAAAGGGTCAAATTTAGATTGCAAACAAACAAAATGTAATCCTCTTAGTATGATGTAGCACTATAGAGTTGTTTGCCACTGAATTTTAGTGGCAAATTGACATGTTTTCCTCAGGGCATACTGCATAGTGCCCCATAAAGTGCAGACAGGGGTGGGGCAGGGGTTGTGAGGCAAAAATGGTCCCTGAACCTTCTGCAGTTGCCCTCCCTGCTCCTGCTGATGGGAGGACCTAAGTGGGGACAATTGGGTAACATGTATGAGCTAGCCACTTGTAAGCGACAGGCCAGAATTCTCTGCAATTCTGAAATACTACATCTGAATTTAGCCAGACCAATGCTGAACACTGACTTTACGGGCCATCGTCTCCTTTTCTCTCCTGCTCTTGGCAACTGTGAAGCTGAAAGGGAAATGTATGTGGTTGTTCAGAAACTATATAAGCACCTTTTAATGGTTCTTCTTAACCTGGAAGCAACGGGTGAGGCTTCCATGGTTGCCTAGTAACTGCATATGTTACCCCATCTTCTCTATTCCCAGTATCTGGCTTTCTAGCCAAGTTGGCCTGAACCTGTTGCCATCATTCATAGACTTAAAGCAGGCGTGTTTAACCTCTTTCAGCCTGAGAACTGAATTCCATGTCAGGGAAGCTCTTGGGGGCTGAATATCAGTGGTGGGCAGGGCCAAAGTCAAACAGGATGGGGCCAAAAGGGCTCCATATTGTAGCTTAAAGCTGTTATTGCCAGCCTTTGGAGAGGCATTTCAATCTTGTAGAATAGGGAACAAATGGCAAAAAAGCTGAGAAACCATCAAATGATTCAAGGGCGTGGGAGAAAGGGGGCTTGAGGACCTGAGTGGGGCTCCAGGCAGGCTGGATTTAACTCCTGGGTGTGGTGTTCAGCACCACTGATTTAAAGTGATAGCAAAGGTTGGAAAAGCATTCTCAGCACCTTCACTGTACCAGTGGTGCGTCCTTTGGTCTGATTCGGTAGCCTTTGGTCTGATTCAGTAAAGCTCTTTTTATATTGGTTACTTCTTAGCTAGAGAAATAATAGATACTGAAAAAATGTGAAAACAAAGAAATTACTTTTTTCTTACTTTATCATAACTATAAAGCACACAAGTGATAGCTTTAATTCTTATAGTTTAAACTGGGTAAGATACACATACAAGTTGTGATAGGTTATTGTAAGTGAGGCATGACACATTAGACCTAGTAGCTATAGTGGAAGAAAGGCGCCACATGTAGTCTTGCCTATAATACTTTGGTATTGATTTTAGCATGGTGTCCTTTTAAATATTAACTGCATTGCAAAGTTAAAAGTCAACCACATGCTGGCAATGATGCAACCATTTTGTTTGTTGGAGAAACTTTCATGCAGTGACCTATCAACTGTTTGTTGTAAGTTATTAAGGGAGCAATTCTATGGCTCCTAGACAGAGTCTGGGGCTGTAGGATAATTCAGATCCTTCGATCCAAGGTTGGAGACAGCACTCCAACTGTGGATCCAGGAATCCATGCTCCCCTTCCCTTTGCAGCCTTCCAGAGAGAACTGTGCTGGCTGCCTCTGCAGCCTTAGAGAGGGGGTAAAGGGGGCATTATTTATTTATTTTTTAATTTATTTTATTCCATTTATATACCGCCCCATAGCCGAAGCTCTCTGGGCGGTTTACAAAAATTAAAAACATTGAACATTTAAAACACCGATATACAAAATTTAAAACCATAAAGCATAAAAACAAGTTACAATATCCTTCTGGGTCAAAGCACAACAACAACACTGCAATGAGAGTGGAGAGGTCTGGGGAAGCTGGGATGTGATATAACCCAAGGTCCTTCCTGATCTTCAGCGCTCCAGCTAGTCAGCCAAAATGTAGAGCAGGAGAAGCACGGAGGAGAAAATTATCTCCGCCACTCCTCCAGCTCTGCATTGGATACGTGTAAGCCTCTAAGCTTGGAGGCTTATGGGCATCGCCATAGATTTGTACCCTAAATTTATTAGGGGGGAAAAACCTGAACTTAAGTATTTGTGGTTTTTTTTTATTAGCTGCCCTAGAAACTCTTTGAAAGGTGGAGTCTACATCTTTTAAATAAATAAATAAATATTTAATTTATATCCTATTCTTCTGCCAAGAAGCTCAAGCTTTGTTCCTGGGAGGATTCCCACTCTTGCACCATTTAGTACTAGACCAGAAGGGCTGTAGCTCAATGGTAGAAGCATATGCTTTGAATGTAGAAGGTCCCATGTTCAATCGCCAGCATCTCCAGGTAGGGCTGGAAAGAATCATGTATGAAACTCTGGAGAGATATTGCTTCCAGTCAGAGTTGACAACAATGAACTAGATGAATTAAGGGTCTGACTCTAAGACAGCTTCCTATGTTCAGATGCCCTTAGTTTCAGCTGCAGAACCTTATGTACTGTAATTAATCCAACACTGAATAGAATTGAACCTGACAAGCATACGCAGTATTAAATGTTAGGTTTTAAAATTACTTACCACATTTTCTTCTTGTTCCTCCAAGGAGCCCAGGAAATAGGTGGTGGTATTGTTGTAAAAGCCATGACTTTAGGGCAGTTAAATTAGGGGGTATGTTAAATTAGGGTGACAGACAATGGGTTGGATATAGATGTAGTCAGAGTAGATTTATTGAAATTGATGGGGATCAAGTTAGTCATGACTAAAAGTCCCATTGATATCAGTGGGTCTACTCTAAGCATGACGAAGTGTGGATGCAACTCAGTGACTTGCTTATTGATTTTTCAGAGAAATTTATTACTAAGAGGAGATTTGAAGTTTAATTGGTCCAAGTTTAGCACTGTTAATTTTTTAACATGACTTTCATAACTTCAGCAGGTTTGGGAGCAATTTCTCACCCCTGGAACACACTGTGGGGATCACTGGGGGCCACACACCCTGCCATCAAAATCACAGCTGACAGCAAACAGGGGTTCCACTTTAAAACAACGGCAGAGGTGGAGTGCACACCTTGTTTTAAAGTGAAAATGTGGCTTATTTGCTACTGCTGTGCTGCTGAAATTTGACGGCAATTGGGGGTGAGGGGGCACACAAAAGGGGCCATTTTTTTGCCCACCCCATGTAGTGTTTATCCAGGAGGCTGCTTCGGAGTGCTTGATAGCAACAGGTTTTTGCATGCTCCAAGTTTAGATATTGGGATATTTTGAGTGCTTTCAGATGGCTGCTTGCTCTAGTAACAAAAGTACTGAAAAGGATGTAGCAATAGTGGTGGGGGATGGATGGTAACTTTTGCAGGGGGCACTAACTAGTGCAAGAGTTCTAGTTTGCCAGTGTTGTTTTAGTGCCATCCATTTTGATCTTGCTTGTTTAGACTAGTAGCGATCAGCTCAGGGTTGGCTGAAGTCCCCTTGTTGATGTCGGACACACTGATTCTGTATATCTGTCACTAAAGCTTCTCTCTAAATTTATGTTTATGTGCATTAATGAACCTTAATAGTTGCATTGACAAGCAATTATAATCAGGAGCAGCCAAGCAGGTAGGAATATTAAAGCTGCAATCTTATGCCCATTTAATCTGGGAGGAAGTCCCACTCAACTCAGTGAGAATTACTTCTGAGTAGGCTTGGTTAGGATTGTGTTATATTTTGCATGTTTTATTGGAACCATTCAACTGTGTCTAGTAGGGCTCACTCTCTAGCAAGTGTGTTTAGGATTGCAGCCTAAATCAGATGCAAATCTTCTTAAGTGTTGCCAGATGCATCTCCTGGAGGTGACCCTGTTTATATACAAGGTATAAATTCAGCAGGCTGCTTCTGCATTAGAGGGATCTGATTCATGGATGATGTCCTGTACTTGGTATGAGAGTCAAGTCATTCTTTGCTTTGGCTATCTTCTTGGTATTCATGTTCTGTTGTAATATCAGTATATGTGTGAATGGAAGGGCTGGAAAGTGTAGCATTTGTATCTAGCAAGGCTTTATTTTTGTAACAGAAAGGAGGAGGAAAGTATAGAAATTTATTAAGCTCTGTAAAATGAAACTCTGCTGGAAAAGTGGTTGTTGTTTTAAAAAAAAACCTTTTTACTGAATGTCAATCTTGTGTAACAAGTTTTGTTACTTAACAAGAGCCGTTGGACACTGTAGGATTCCGCTGTTTGCTTTTTCTGTTTGTTGCTCAATCATGCTTGGGCAACAAAGCAATAAAAGTAAGCAGTAACATACTGGCATTCAGACTTGGGCAGAGTCCTCATGTATGGAAATTTAGACTTGCCAGCAGAAGAAGGAAGTTCATACTTAGAAACAACTTAGGTGGCCTAAAATTGCTTTGATTCAAGCCCTCAAAATAGCAGAATTGTTACAGTGTTGCCGGCTTGTTTTGTTGAATGAGAAGGACCTCTCGAAAAACTTTTCAGTTGCGTCAGAAAGATTGCTAGCCATAAAACTACTTGTAGTCTGTCGGTTTCCTTGCCTCACTTGGAATCGTGTGCATTGGGTTTGTATATTTTAAAAAGAATGTACTTACCACAGAATAATACACCACCATCACCTTGTCTCGTGTTTTTCTTCTTGCCAAAAGATAGAGTGCACTACTTGTCAGAGTAATTTAAATTTTGTTAAGTTATTTACTCTTAAAAACAAAAGATAAGGGTTCAAGGGTTAAACTTTACAAGCTTATCATGTTTTCACTAGAGTGGGAGAGAGTGGGAGTGTGTGTGTGCGATTATCAACCAGAGTCCCTGCAAGAGCTGAATCTTTTCACCTCTAGTATCTTTTTATGTGTTCCTCTCCCTCCCCCAAATCTCCTGGCTATTCGCAGAGAACCTCTTGCACAATATATTTGTAGAAAGTGCTTCAAAGAGTGTATCAAACATATTATCATCATCCAGTTCTCATCCTTCCCTTTGAGCAAACTTGGTTCTTGGTAAAATGTGTTGTTTATTGGAGCTACAGGTACAAGAGTAGGAGAGAAGAAAACATGGTACATCCCTGGAATCTCGGGGCAGGTGAAAAAAAGGGATAAGAAAAACAAAACTACAAAATTCTGGTTTTAGGAGAGCATTTTTGTACATTCTATTGTAAACTGCTGAAACTTGTGCAGGAGTGTGATTTTTCCTTGCCCTCTTTTGTGTGAAAGTAAACTTTTTCTGGTAGTACGTAAGCACTGGATTTTTGTGGAGAGGTCGACATCTTAAAATGGGTGAGAGGGAGAGCCTGAGGTAGTCATCTCTGATAAGCTATATGAATGAACATACCCCCAACTACAAGGCTACTCTCTTGGCTATAAGGTCAACACTGTGGGAACCTGTCACCTGTGTGGAGAAGGCAATCTGATTGTCATTCCACAATTATAGAACAGCTTTTATCCTGTTAAGATTTCTCTCAGTGAATCACTTCTACCTATTTCTCAAGGTGGAACTAGATAAATTCTGCAAAAAAGCAATCTTCAGTTCTATTCCTCTTTCTTTCTCCACATTGAGCCTTGTTCATTTGGAAGAATCCCCTGTAAACACTATCACTATTTTCCCTATAATTTAAGTTTTAAATCTTTTGGACAAACCCATTTTATATTTTAGGAGAAATTATCCAGGTAGCTGTTTAGCATACACAACTATTCTGTTGTTTAGATGTGTTGTGATCTTGGTGCGGGAAAAAGGTATCTATGTGGTCAGCCAGACTGCTTCCTTATGTCCTATTTTTTTTCTGTTCTGTGGACAGGGTATGGTACTAAAGCTACTCCTTGATGCTAGAGAGACTCCAGAAGGCTAGACTCTGGAAATTCAACTTCCTTATTCTCTGGCCTGTGCTTCTCTGTGGCAAGATGGTCAGTGCTTCTTCAGTATCATTATACTGTCTTAATAAAGAGGCTTCTATTCCTGAGTTTTGCTGCAGGGTTTAAATCTTTATTTCAGAGTCCTTATTTCAGACAGCAGGTTTTAATTTCTGCTGCCTGCCCCCATGTCAGAAGAGCAAACAATTTGGGAGCAGCATTGGGAAAAGTTTAATTTCCTAGAAGCCAGAGTTTCATTATTTGCAGCAGCAAAACTTTAATGGTGCAGAAAATTGGTGTCTGTGACCACATTGTAATATTTTTAGGCTGCTAACTGGAGTGTTCATGGACTGTGGAATAACGTAGAGCTTAAATTCATTGAACATAGAGATGCCCTACTGGAAACTGGAAGGGAAAGTTTTGGATTCCCATATAATGTACCTCAATCTGGCTGCAGATTATACTAAATCGGTTCTCATGATCAAAATAAGCCATTATGGGCTGTTGTAGGATTATTGGAGGGCTGTTTCCCCCCTCCAACAAGCCATGCTGCCTTGGTTCAGATGACATGACAAGCTGCGCCCAGGTGGTAATTATGGAAATCACACCTGGCATACACTGCAATTTAAATATATCATGGTGGCTTTTTTTGGTTGTGCGAACCAGATCACTGATGTTGACATGTTAAACATGATGTGTAGGTACAACATGCTGAATTATGTTTCCTTAATATTTTCTGGACTTTGATGCTTGTGATGAGATACAGTTAAAGCATTTAACAGTATTTATTCACAAAGTGAAATGACTTCCTTGGGAGACTGAGTCATTGGTTCTTCTTATCAGAGTTGGCACTGAAGTGATGATTTATATTCAATTGGTGTGATCAGACTTTCTATGATAGATAGATAAAGTTTATTGACAGTCAACAGACCATAACAACCAAAATTTATACACTTTTAGTTCCACACTATAATACATAACCATTCAAATAATCATTTTAGCTCTACAGTGAATTGTTAAAGAGCACATTTGTGTTCACGGGCTGCTCTGGTGGAGGAAGGAAGGAGATGACTTTTGCTGAGTGCTCACTGTAGCTGCCTATGCCCCCCCCTCATGTAAGCTCCTCTTGAGGTTTGGAGTACCCTTAGGAACAGCATGTGAGGGTGGTGCCCAGGGCTGCAGAGGAAAGGGGAAACTCGCAAAAAAATTTATCCTCGAGCGGTGAACCTCTGCTAGAACTTAGTCCCTTTGGTGAACAAAAGGAGAAGTCTGGATCCAACCCCCTAATGTGTATTAAAGTTCAACTGTTTGCTCTTTCGTTGGCAATACCTGTGTAAAATAAACTTCCAGATTTCCCCAAACACTTCACTTGACTATTGTACTTTGAGTGAGAGGGTCCCATTATTTAAATATTTCTCATCCTAGAGAATATTTCAGATTGTTTGAAAACTTGTCAGGAAATTTTTAAAAAGCATCTTTGCATAAATATTAGCTTGCTGCAAATGTTTATTAGATTGCTGTTTCTGAAATCAAGAACAGTATTCAAGATGCTGCTGAATTCCACATATGAGAATGTTCAATATTTGCTGTGGACCTTGGGCTTACTCTCTGAATTTCCCCCATCGATTCTACTCAGTTCAGGTACTTTGCATGGCAAACTACAGAACATCTTGTGGAATGGAAGATCCTGGGTTTGTCAGTCAGTATTTCATAACCCTCAGAGAGTTAGCCTTCCTTACTACAAACTGCAGGGTAGACTCCTGTGGGGAGTCATAATGCAGCTTTGAGGGGAGGTAGGGGATACAATTTTTTCTGCCACAGTGACTAAGGAGTTGGGATGAGAGTGGAGAGGAAAAAAATGATGGCCGTTGCATTGTTTTGATATAGATTTATCAAAACTTGTGAGAGTCAATAGTGCCCATCTCTCATTCACCACAATGTCTTAGTCACTGTGGAAGAAACATGTCTTATCCCTTACGACCCCAAGTAACTACACTGGCCATATACAAGTCTTTCTGCAATTTATAGTAAGGATATTGGAATGTAAGGGACCAGCTGTCTAAAGATGAAATAGTATCCAAAGCCCAATGGATATAATTTTTTGTAATGTTTTCCCCCCTAAAGCTTAGTTATTTGCTAATACACAGCTTCTGTTTCCTCAGCAGGTAACATCGAAAGGTGCCAGCTTAAATCCTAATGCTAAAGTATGGCAGGAAAACATGCAGGGAAATTCAGAAACTGCACCAGCAACTAATGGCAGTGAGCAATCATGGCAAGAGACAGCAGCTGTGCCGGGAACTTGTACAGAGGGTGAGACATCAAGACTATACTTCTAAATACTAACAATGACTTAATCCCTTGCTTAGTTAGGATTGTGGATATAGTGTGTGTGTGTATTGAAATCCAGCAGTAAGAAGCAAGCAATGCTTGAAAGTACAGTTACAGCTTCTGCATGCTGGTGGTATGTAACCTGAGTCCAAACAACCAATAAAGAGATCCGGTTATATGCAATTAGTACTTATACTGTACTTGTATAAAACATTGAACAGGCTTACAAATTCCGGGAACATAAATACTATAAGGGCGCAAACCTGTGCATATTTACACAGAAAAATGTCATACAATTCCCAACATGCCCCAGCCAGCCAGGTTGCCTGGGGAATGTTGGGAGCTGTAGAACTTGTTTCTGACTAAACATACATAGGATTGCGCCTTAACCCACCAAGAGGATCACCAGTAAAAAGTATGTTTGAATTGTGAGTATTTATCAGGTTCATAGAGATGATTGATGGCTTCTAATTACTCATGAAAAAGAGGTTTTTTTGGTCAGATTCCAGCTAGAATCATTAGTGAGCCCCAGTCTGCCCAACATACCTTTTTTCTTGTATTTATTTATTTATTTATTCATTCATTCATTCATTCATTCATTCATTCATGTATTATATTTCTATACCGCCCAATAGTCAAAACTCTCTGGACAGTTAACAGAGATTAAAAGCCTTAAAATACAATATTGCACAAAATATAAAAACAATTTACATGCAAATATATAAATAGACAGCAGACATGCACACACACACACACACGGTGGTTTATAGTATTCATGTTGTTGAGGTTTTTAGGGGTTCAGCATCTTAATACAATATAATTACTAATTATATATAATGGTGTGTCTTTATTGGTCATGTAGACTATTGTGGGACTCCTAGAGAATGTATTTCTTTATCTTTGGTGTATTAGATGAGGTGTTAAACAGCTTCAGAAGAGGCAGTTGCTTAACTAGAAAGGGATAGTTGTCATAAACCCCACAATCTTTTAAGATGAGTTCAGGTTATTAGTGATCCTGAATGGGAAAAGTTTAAAAAGTTACAAAGGCCCAATGATGACCAAGTATCGCGCTAAGAGGGAAGCAAGTTGCTAAATGTACAGAAATGAATCTTTTTCGCTCTACCTTTTTCCTGTCCTCTTTGTTTTCTTTTCTAACTCTTGTCTTCAGCTTTTCTCATCATTTCTGCACTTTAGTGAACACTTGACCCTATGAACAAAAAGATTATGAGATCTGAGGGCCATGTACAACCCAATAAATTGAATTGTTCCTGAAGTCGTGATAAATTTGGTAAATTGCACATTTCCACTGTGTCAGTAGTATGCAGGCAAAGGAGAGTTGAAAAATTGTGCTCCTACAACTGATGGAGTTCAGGGTTGGTTTTGGGGTAAGCTAGAGTTGTATTTGCTTTGTACTAGCTGCTGATTATATTACGCTCAAGATAGTAGTGACTTCGATATAAATCTTAGACTTGATGTTACATGGAGAATAATGAATATTTTCTAGTGCCAAGTGACCATTTCTGGAGCTTTAATTCCTGTCATCCACTGTAACAACAATTAAGGGAGCATTCCTTTGGCCTTTGACATTTCCGAAGGGCCATAGGATAGAGGGGATTCCCTCCCTTCTGAAGTTAGAGACTGAACTCTGACCCCAGAAGGGGGAATCCAATCCCCCTCCCCCAATCCTTTGCTAGTGGTGCAGAAAGAAATGCTCTGGCTGGCCTCTAAGGTCCAAAAAGGGGCATTCTGGTGGGCAGGGACAGGAGGAGACCAGAAAGGCCAGGATACAAACTATCCTCAGCTTCTTCCAGTCTCCTTTCCTCCCCCTCTGAAGCATCCTTGCTAGATGGGCTAAAAAGTCCATCTAGCAAAAACCCCACCAATTGGAGGACAGAGAGGCAATTAGATACACTGAGGTCTCTGAGTTCAGAGGCTTCTGTCTTACGAGGATGCAGTCCATAGGATTGCAACCTAATTGGACTGGAGACTGTTTCACAAATAGAAGGACTCTTTCTGTCCATGCATAGTGTTTAATCCAGTGAAAAGGTCTCCCTAATGCAAAGTCTGGATCTAATCCTTAGGCAGTGCTGTTAGCTGTGTTTAAGTCCAGTCTGGGTATTTGCTTAACCAAAATATGAAACCAGAGTTCCAGGCTGGTTTCCACTAGGGGAGTGCACGCCAAAAAATATCATTTTTTATCGTTATCGTCATTTTGGACCAAAAAAAATATCGTCTTCATTCATATCGTAGGTGATCCGTATCGTCTTCACGATAATTATCGTTAAAAATGATATTTTTGGCAGAAAGAAAAAAATGCCTATAACTTCTGTATTTTAAACGTTAGGGGCTTGAAACTTGGTCACAGTGCTTCTGGGGTATGCCTAAGTATGTGTATGGAATTTGAGATCGATCCCACCAACCCTGGATTTTATATGAATTTTTAAAGATAGTTTCCGTTCTGACAGGTCTGGCGAGCTGTCTTTCTGATCTGTCAGAACGGAAACAATCTTTAATAAATTCATATAAAATTGAGAGTTGGAGGGATTGATCTCAAATTTGGCACATATGTGTAGCAACATGTGCTACACATATGTGCCAAATTTGAGATCGATCCCTCCAACTCTCAATTTTATATGAATTTATTAAAGATCGTTTCCATTCTGACAGATCACGACAGCTTGCCTGACCTGTCAGAATGGAAACGATCTTTTAAAAATTCATATAAAATCCAGGGTTGGAGGGATCAATCTCAAATTTCAAACACATACTTAGGTATACCCCAGAAGCACTGTGACCAAGTTTCAAGCCTCTAACTTTTAAAATACAGAAGTTATAGGTATATTTATATGGCAGTCTGATAAAACGATAAAATTGCCCGAAAATTATCGTCTCCGATGATTATCGTAGGTTTTTCTATCGTATCATCATCGTTAAAAACATGCACGATAATGACCGTATCGTATCGTTATCGCCGATTTTAACGATACGATACACATCCCTAGTTTCCACTCCTGTTTAAGCAGGAGGGTTAAATTTGGGGGGGGGGGATTTCTACTCCAGAAAGGGTGGAGGGAGTAATTGTGTTCAAATCATATTGCTGGTTTAAAAATGTTTCAGAGATACTTAACTAAACATGAATCAACATGTAATTTAAGTGACCAGTCTCATTTCCCCAAGTCTGTCAGTTACCTTGTATGATCAACAGTCATAACATTAGGCCAGGGTTAGAAGTCATCCTTTCAGAATTATCCAGAGTTTGGAAATGGTTGTTTTTGAAAGCTCTAAAAAGCAAAACTAACTCATTTGGTTTCTGAATTCTTAAGACACCAGCTGCTCTTAGTGTTTTTCTACAAGTGTGCGGTAGAAAGTGTTTTGGTTTTTTACACAGTAAGCAGAAGTTCTCAGGATTCTAAGCATGTTCAGGCTGGATAAAATACCATAAGGGGGAGACCTTTAGTCATGGGGAAGAGGTGTGAACTGGAGTTGTCCCTTGTATGTTAAACATACAATTGCTGGAGTAAATCGGGTGGATTAATTTAAATCAGTGATTTAAATGGAGAAGAAAAAGAAGGCTGATTTGAATCAACTTCCCCATTGATATAACTACCAATATTTCCTAAATAGTGTAAATCTGACCATTAAATCATGTTAATTTACAACTAATTTATTATTTATAGCTGCTGTGGTTTCATTTGTACAACCAGGCCTAGAATCTTTGGTATACTATACATGTTTTATACACTTTTTTATCTGTAGAGGGAATGTTTTTAAAATATTCTCTTACAAGATCTGTCTTATGATCAGCGGCCATGATAGTTTGTGAGATTAAGGGCCTGTTCAGATGACACTTCAGGCTGTCTGTAGTTAGCAAAATTGTGGTTCTTTAGGGTTAGCATGAACTACAGGCCATGCTGTCGCACACAACACTTTAAGCCACAGTTAGAGCCACTAATCCTGCTGCAGACGGTCTGACTGTGGTTAGTGAGTAGGGTTTAGCAAACATCACAAAAGATAACTTAAACCCTGCTGTTTAACCAAAAGCCTTAACCAGCAGGGTTTAATGTGTCTTCTGAACAGGCTCGCCATCTGAGAATAGAGGAATTTGCACACTGGACAGTTTTGCCTTTTTTCTAGGGTTGTTTCTGTTTCACTCTGCCTTAGCCCATCCTCATTCTCACAGAAACAAGTATGTTTATGTTCAGGTTATTATTAACTATATCAAGAGAAGCTTAAGATTCCATCAGTGTTGCATGAACAGACTTTTGCTTGTGTAATGGAGCTTTCCCTTCCTCTTTCCCTCTTGCAATTTCCCAACTGATTTGGAGGGTTTCCCAATCCTGTGGAGCAGGTGTATGTACGTGATTGTTTGCGGGGAGGAAGGGGAATAACTCTTCTTCTGATGGAAGCCTTCTGTTGGTGGAGCTAAACTAGTTTCACCCTTAGTATTTATATTTTTTTTTAAAAAAAGATTAAGCATTTTTAAAATTCCAATTTAAATAAAAAAAACCTTGGTTTTATCCATGTCAAAACATAAGCCACCTATAGAAAGGGACGCTTTGCTTCAAGTAGGAACTTTACTTTCAAACGAGAAGTAAGGTTGGTGTTAACACTGATTTACTTGATTCTTTTATTGGTTGTCCATAAAGCATATATATACCTTAATGAACAACTATTTTAGATTTCAATTTCCTGTTATAGAATAGCTTTGAGTAGCCAAACTCTGCTAATGATACTAATACTTCAAGAGAAACTGTTCAGATAGCTTAGAGAAGAGAGGAAAAAACGTGACAGCTTCATGGAGTTTTTGAATCCTAACAGCCTGATCTCGTCCAAATTTTGGCATTCTTGAATTGCTGTATCCTTTTTAAAAAAATGTTTGTTGCACCGTTGAGAGAGGTACAAACGCATACAACCCCCAAACGTTTTTTTAGATTCACTTGCATACATTTTGCTTTTTCCCCCTGCCCCCTTCCCTGAATCTAGGGTTGCTGTTCAAACAGTGTTGCTCTTTGAATTCCTCAGAGTTCATAAGCAGCTTGGGCATTTAGAATAAAGGCATGTAAAGGAAAGCAGCTGCTGCTTGTGTGATAATTTCCCTTAGGTTGCCTTTTAAATAAGCCCTATTATAAAGTTGCTTTTTCTCTCTGGCAAATTGAAACAGCATTTGTGCACCTGCTAAAAGAATGTATGTATTTGTGGCTGCTGTTTGAGCACCATTCCAGATTGAGATTTTGGTGTTTCATACTGTATGTTGTTCATTTGCTGTGAGCATTGAACTTTGGTTTCCTCATTTTACAGCAGACTTTTTTCAGCTGGATTTGTAGGATACCAAATGGCACTTGGCTGTCAGAATAACAAAAAAAGCTTCCAGGGCAAACAGGTGGTACATAGTAAACATGATTGAATCTGAGGTTGTGTGATCATTGCACAGTATCCCTTTAGCAGTACCTCTCATTTTGGCAATGCATCCACATATGAAAACTTGGAAATGTGCTAATTCTGTGAGTTTTAAGGTAGGATCGAGCTGTTTCCCAAGGACATGCATAGTGAATAATCACACAATTAGGGCTTTGAATGCTTTGGGTACACAATCTCTGGCTTTTCCTTTTCCTACAGGAGTATCCAACCTCCCTCATACATTAAAAGTACCCTTTGTTATATGTGTGATGCTGCAGCTCTCAACAGACCATGATTTTAAAGTTTAATTTCAAAGGAATTAGGGTTAGATCATTTTGTCACATGTTGATGCCTCTGTGTTTCAGCCAGACATGTTGCAAGTATTTAATAGAAACAAAATGAGCTATCTCTGGAAAAGAGCCCATCTGTCTTAATTGTTAGAGTAGAACTGAGAGAATAGAGACTGAGTTCCATACACAATTTTCTTCTTTCCCAGAAACACATTGCTTAATAAAACTTTATATATTTGTTGTCAGTTGATAGTGATCGCTAGGAAGTCAGGGCTCTTACTAGACTGAGGGGGTTGCCAGTTACTTAATTATTGTGTGTGTTCAGTAACCTCGATAGTGCAAAGCTGTCCCTTATATAAAAGAAACATGTAATACTTAATGAATAATACTTTGAGTCAACCATAAGGAAAATAATCAAAATGTGTGGATGCAGTCTTTAGTATAAATTCAAATCAGGTTGACTGATGGGGAATGGTGGGAACAAATTATACATAAAGAGCCCTGTCATAGTCAGGTGTGTATTTTTTAAATGCATTGTTAGTGACGGCACAATATTTACAAGAATAGAAGGAAATGCATTTTCAGTGCTTGCAACCTGACTCTGTTTTCCATTTATTGCTTTTGTACTCATGGCAGGTAATGCTGAGGTTGCAGATGATGGTGCTAAGCAGTATGAAGCAATGTATTCATCTTGTGAGCTGTCAAGAAACAGTTCAGGTGTTGAGGAATCAGCTGCTAATGGCATGGTCTTGGCACATGAGGAACTTGGATACCAACTCTATGATGTTTCTGGTAAGCATCCAGCCTACAGTATGAGATTGTAGGTACCTCTCACCTTCATGCTGGATAGTCAAATTGTATGTGTTATCCTTTAGGTCCTTTAGATCCACAGTATCTGGCATTTTACATGTTGCAGGTGTGTGTTGTTATCCATGCCTCACATTCCAATTATGTATACTACATGGGGTTTATTACCAGAATTTCTCAGAGTTAGAATAGTGGCAATATACATCTTTTTCTTTCAGCATAGTATACACACATGCTTGTCTCTAAAAATGCAGAGTGTTGTTATTGTTTTTTGAGTCTTTGCAACTCTCAGGATGTGCATGGCTTTAAAAACCAATTTTCAGTTGAATTGTAAAAGAGCATCTTGGAGGACATGTAGAGGTAGCACAGAGGGGCACATTTTGATAGTGTGTTCAAAGGACTTCTGACAGTAGGATTTAGGAAGAAGCTTCAGGGAACCTGGAAGGGAAGCAGCAGAATATTCAAACAAACATCACACACTGTTAATCTTTCTTGCAATATTATATGTCCTTGCTAGTGACATTGCAGACTTCCAATATGTCTTCAAAAAGTATTGACCCGTCTTTTTGCTATATTTTAAAATGTATATTTTCAGTCATATACAGCTGACACATATTTTTTCTGTTGCTTTACCATCTTCCAACAAGTAAAATATTCTTGTCAAGACTACCTGCATTGAAATTCTCTAATGTAGATGAGCTCCTTTTGAATGAGGTACACATAGACCAGTTACTGCATTCAGATGTGGTCATGATCTTGGTTTTCTGTACCTGCCAGTGTTTTATACTTAAAATGAGAGCTGGTTGAGATGCTAGGACATCTTGCTCTAACTGGAAAAAGATGGCCACTCTCTGTATGCTCCTCTTCCCTAGGAGCTGTGTGTGCCATGTATTTTTCATAGTGTGGATTAGGCCTGTATGTTCAGAGTGCTGGTTCTTTCCAGAGGTTTGGCCGGGGATGTGGGTGGTGTGGGGAGACTTGCACATTTAAGACTACACTACACAGGGGAAATGACTTGTCAAGTCTATGTTTATGATTCTTAAAGTGCTAAAACCCAAATAAAATAGTTTTCACATTTGTAGTGAATAGTTTATTCTGAAGTTACTACTTTAGACTAATAACTTGCCAGAAATGATTGTATGTTACAGTGTAGCTTCCCTTGCACCACAAAGGCCTTAAATTGTTCCTATTCCATCTCCCTTCTTTTAAATGCTTCCTCAAAACCTTAGCAAAGCTTTACCAGGATCCTTATGGCCTGTCCCTCATCTGTGTTAACTGTGTACTGATTAACCCTTACTGATTTTTACTGTCCCTTTGGTTGATAGCATGAACTATGAGTTAGGTGTCCCAGGTTCAGAGGTCAGTGCACTGTTGGCCGTAGACAATCCGTAGCCCTCTACCCCATCTTTACATATGGGGATAAGAATAGTGACCATTTCTCAGTTATATTTATGTTGATATGAAATGAAAAGGAGTGGTTTAATTTTTTACCATGATTGTAAATGGTGAGTAAGAATTACTTCCAGGTGACAAAGAAGCGAAGTTTCCGTAAACTGAAAGAAAGGGTCCTGGTTCGTGTGTAAAGACAACACATAGGTTGTTGGTGCTGAGTGTGTGCAAGTGTGCTATCTCCCACATGTTAACCTTTTCTGCTTTGCATCTGCTTTCTGAAACAATCCAGGAACAGTTGTGAGTTGTGAACCTCATGGTTTGTTGTTGGATTAAAACTTTGGGTTGTTTAATGCTCAACAACCCAGAATGTTGGGTTCATACATCAAAAAGAACAATCCAGGAACAGGGCCTTCCTGGGTTGTTTCAGAAAGTGGATGCAAAGCTGAAGTGTCAAGTGGTTAATTGGCTGCTCACTTGCTCCTGTGTGGCCTCAGCAATTCATAAATTGTTTAACACATGAATTGACATTATGTATGAACCAAGTCAGTTATTTTATTTCCCCCTTTCCAGCTTTTGATGTCCCACAGAGGACTTAGACAGATATCTTGGGGCAGATAGAAACCCTGTTCTCATGATTTAGGAGCAGTCCGGTGTGAGCAAGCATACAGGTGCGAGCACACGTGCAAACTCCCAACCACCTGCCTCATTTCAATACACTAAACAACCCAGGGGTTCCTCATCTGTGTTCTCTGTGGTGTTTAAACCCAAAATTCTTGAGTGGTTGAGGGAGAAATAACCCAGAGTTAGAACCCAAGAACAAATCATGGGGCTGTTCACACCACCTGACAGCCCACCATGGGTTATTTAACGCACAAGAAGGCTGCAGGGTGTGTATAGTTACCATTTTGAATAAGCAGTACCTCCTTGGGGGTGCCATGTTGTGCTAGCATGGGTTATATGAGGGTTAAACAACCCTCACATAGCCCATAGTCTGTTTTATGGTTATGTGAGGGTTGTTTAACCCTCACATAACCCATGCTTGCTGGATTTGCATGACCCAACAATGCCTGAGCGGGGATTAGATATACAACTTGGTACCTGGAAGCGCCACAGCTCATTGTGTGTTAAATAACCCACAACAAGCAATGATGTGTCATCGAAACCCAGTCCATGGCCTCTAACTCTCGGCTGTTTCTCAACAAGCCAGAATTCCAGGCTCACATGTCATGGAACCCTGGGCACTGGAAGTGGGCGAGCAGTCAGAAGCCAACACGCTTGCTCCCCTGCACTTCCAAACAACCCATGATTAGCGAACCATCAGTTGTTTAATGGTGCTAACTGGGTCAGAGTGGGAAGGGTTCTAAGCTGATAGCAAATCGTGACATTAAAACAATTGCGGGATCCATATTCAGAACAAAAATACTAGAAAGATTTCTCAACATACTTAATAAATATGTTTACTAAAAGTACCCAAAGTAGTGTACAACATAATCGTGAAAAATAATAAAAATACAAATATAAGGACCAATTTCTAGAAGCAGTAACAAAGAAGAAAATGCAACCAACACTACCAAATGAAACCAAAGCATGTACACTGTTATGTTAAATCTGGTCTTCTGCTTCCATCCTTTTTGCCATGTCCATTGGGTTGTTCCCCAATTTAGCTTTCTGCCAATGGTTCCTTCGATCTGCAGAATGTTTTTGATCCAGCAGAGGATCCTGCTGGTGGATGGGAGGAAGTAATTTTCTCTAATATTCCCTTCACCCTGCAACCCCCTCCCTTTCTATAAGGTCTTGAACCCTCCAGAGCAGATCTGTTGAGGGTACCAGGGACTACAGAGGGAAGAAGGAATCAGCAAAAGTTGCCTTGCTCTTCTTTTCCTGGTGGTGCGAGCAAAGTCTGCATCCAAAGCTCTGGTTTTTAAAAACGTGTTGGTAATATACTTTTGAATATCTTAGGTGAAGGCAGCCCTGTAATTTCTACAGAGGACCTGAAAGAATGTTTGAAGAAACAACTAGAGTTCTGTTTCTCACGGTATTGTATTTTTCACTCGTGTGTTTTGATAAATATATATATTGTATTTTAAATTACGTTTTTATACTGTCATTTTTTGTATTTTGAATGGTTTTAATGGTTTTAATTTTTGTAAACTGCCCAGAGAGCTTTGGCTATTGGGTGGTATAGAAATGCAATAAATAAATAAATAAATAAATATCAGATATAGGCTCCTGACATGTGTTAAGGGTTCTGTGTAAGGGGTTAATAGAAAAGATCCCCTGGTAAATGGTTCCCACGGATTCCTCATGCTAATAGTTAGCACAATGATGTTGGGGCAGAAGCAGATTGGAACTAGTCTTCCAAGCCCAGTCAAGACTCTCTGAAAGAAAGCAGGAGAAGTGTACTATTTATTTATTTTTATTATTATTATTACAGTTGTAGACAACCCTTTTCCCTCTAGCAAAGGATACAAGGTGGCTTACATAGTCATCCTCAACTCCATTTTAGCCTCACAACATCTCTGTGAGTTAGGTTAAGCTAAGAGTCAGTGTTTGGTCCAAAGTCATCCAGTGAGATGAGGACTAGGACCCAGGTCTCCCCACAGTCCCAGCCCAATGCTCTAATCACTACACCTCTAGTAACTGTTCATGCTTCTTTAGGAAGATTATGTATTTAAGATCTCTTACTCTAAAAACTATTGCAAAAGATCCTCCAGCCAAAACAATAAGGAAGGTGGTTCTTTGTGTTAAAAATATAGGACATATTGGTAAAAGTTTTGTGTTACTGCTATCCCAGATAATAATATAAGGCAGTGGTTGGTCGAGGTCAGCAGCTGGCAGGTTCAATACAGGAGCTTGCAGATGTTTCATTTTCAGGAATCTCGACTGGGGATTGTGACCGAAGCGCGAGACCTGGGTGTCATTCTTGACCAGTCCCTAACTGTGTCATCACAGGTGGGGGCTGTTGTCCGGAGCTGTTTTTACCAATTACATATGCTCTGCCAAGTTGGCCTCTTTTTGTCAGAGGCTGATCTTACCAACGCAGTTCATGCCTTGGTCACCTCCAGGCTTGACTATTGCAACTTGCTGTATACAGTACTTCTCTTGAAGCACATGCAGTGCCTACATGCTGTACAAAATGCAGCAGACAGGTTGGTCAAGGGGCTTCTGAGTGGTCCTCTATCACTTCAGTGTTTCAAGAGCTCCACTGGCTGCCAGTGGCTGCTAGGGTGCGCTATAAGGTTTTATTAACTATGTATAAAGCCCTGCACTGCTTGAACCCTGGCTACTTGAGTGCTCGCCTTGCTCCTGTATTCCACTGTTGGCAGACCTGCTCTCAGGGGCATGGTGACCTGATCACTCCCTGCTACAATTTGGAATGTGTGGAATGTGTGGGGCTTTTTCAGTGGTTGGCCCCCGATTATGGAACAGTTTGCCACTGGAGATTAGACAGACTCCCACCGTTAATTGTTTTAAACGCCTCTGTAAGGGGTTCTTATTTTCACAAGAGTTTGGGGGAGGGGTGGTTTAAATTTTAATGTGGGTTGAGGGCTCTTAATCAAAATTGTTTTATGTATTATTGTAAAGCGCCACGATGCCAGAAATGGCGAGGTGGCGCTATAAAAATGTTTTAAAATAAAATAAAATAAAAAAATTAGCCATATGTATAATTTTATCCAGTGATTTTGCTATATCATTGCTAGAACGCGATGGACTGTATAGGACTGTACATACTGTGTACTGTAAAAGTAGCTGTGATAGGTTTTGTTGCTGCTGCTTATTGTTATGTATTTCTTCAGTTTAACTATTTCTATGGTAAGCTGCTTTGATTTCTTTTTTTAAAAAAAGCAGGTATACTTCTTTTTCAAGCATAGACTAAATTGCTTCTTTATTACCTCTAGTGAGAATCTATCCAAGGATCTTTACTTGATGTCTCAAATGGACAGTGATCAATTTATTCCAATATGGACAATCGCCAACATGGAAGGAATTAAGAAACTGACAACCAATATGGACCTTATTGTTGAAGTACTGAGATGTATGTCTAAATCTTTTCATAGCTCTCATTTGGGTGGATTTAAATCAGGAGTGGGCAGAATTCAGGCTTACAGGATCTACTTTATTTTTGATTAGAACCCAAGGATCTATCGACTAGATTCCAGTGTAGATAAATAACTTAGAATTAAATAACTCTGCACCCAGGACTTTGTTTTGAGTACCAGAACTGAATGGAATGCACTGTACTTCCACACAAAAATCCATTCCGTTACCTCAAACTTCCTTAATCTCAGCAGTATAACTTGAAGTGGGGAGCAAAGAGAGTCATTTTGTGGCTGGTAATGTTAAATAATTCAAATCTTTGCTGATCTGTAAATCATGTAGAGATCTACCAGTACACCCAGACCTATCTTCTGCTCATCCCTGATTATATATTTCATTTCTGTATGAATCAAGTCTTTGTACTGTCCTCTTCTGTTTACTTTTGTAGACTCATAGAAACTGGTGTACTGCTCAGTCAAGAAGATGTACTATCGAAAGCACACCTTAATAGATTCATGTACATATCTGAAAAATGTGATAAGAAAAGACAGCCTAGAACTCTTTTTAAAATGTGCCTTTCACTTCCTTGAAGTGAAATTGACTCCTCTGTCTGATTTCGGACTACTTCGGTCCATTTCTGAGCAAAGATTTAGCAATTTTGACTTGTGTCTTATCTAAGGGAAACCTTTACCCACCACACCCATACCATCGATTTGTTTAAAAGGCAAGATGTGCCATTGGGAACAGTGTGCTGGGAACAGTGTCTGCTTTGGTTTCAGTTGCCAACTATTGAAACAGTTGTATCAGAAGGAGAAAGGTTAACATGGAAACGAACAGAGCTTTGTGTATTGAGTGCTGATTAGGATCAAGTGGCCTAAGCATTTCAGAAGTTAAACTGAAAATTGGGGAAAAGAAGGTGGTCATAACTCTCAATATATGTGTCCCTCTTATGTGTCATGCAGTGTTCCATCTCTTTCTACCATTTCAAAATAGCCCTGTTGTTTAGATTTTTGTTCTGTTTTTTAATTTAGCTTCTCCTATAGTCCAAGTGGATGAACGAGGAGAAAAAGTTAGGCCAAACCACAAGCGATGTATTATTATTCTCCGTGAGATCCCTGAAACTACACCTGTAGAAGTAAGTGACATATTGTCATGTTTACAATGAATGTAAACAATTGAAAACAATTGTTATGCTGCAGAGAAATGCACCTAGGTATAAAATGGTGAATTACCTGTTTAATAAGGCTTTATTAAAATTTGATATCACATGAAATCAGTTTTGAATCAATTTCTAATGTAAATCTAAGCTTTTCAAAAGCTTTCCTTTTTCTATTGAGAAATTATAGCTATGTGCATTGTAGTTTGGTAATGCTCTGAACAATAACCCTATCTGAGGTAAATTTGAGGGAATGGGAATATTTGATAGTGGTCATCACCAGATTCCTTTGCAAAGTGTACTCATATAATGGTCTTTTAAAAAGAAGTTTTGTCTTATTTTAATTTTGCTAGTTGTAAAGATTGATTGTGATATTCCTTAACTGTGGATATGGAGTATGCTTGTAACATGTTGCATGTTTGTTGTTAATGTAGATAATAGTTTTTCACTCAGTTTAATCATAGTTGTAAAAGGCTTAAATTAAGATAATAAATTGAGCGACTGGTAACTAAGTATATGTAAATTCACTCTGTTTGGCTTGACACAAATGTTTAAATGGAAAATGGTCTCTGCTGATAGGTAAATATCACAGTAGGCTAGAAAACCCTTTAGAGTGGATTGGAGTCCTTTTTTCACATAGTAATTATATTTCACTGAAACAGTCTTCATATTTTTCCTCCAGGAGGTAAAGGCACTATTTAAAAATGAAAGCTGCCCCAAAGTGATAAGCTGTGAGTTTGCTCACAATAACAACTGGTACGTTACATTCCAGTCAGATACTGATGCACAGCAGGTAAGGATGCCAGGTATTCAGCATCTTTCTCTCTCTCTCTCTCTCTCTCTCTCTCTCTCTCACTCTCTCTGTGTATATATATGTACGTGTGTGTATATTCAATCCTATTGCAAAGGCTCAGGACAGCCAACAGCAGTTCTGAATCTCTGGCCCAAATGGAACCAGAAATTGAGTAGAGGGGAATCAACTTAAAAATCTTGTGTGAGTGTGAACATGCATGCACACACATTCATTCTCTCTCTCTCTCTCTCTCACACACACACACACACACACACACACACACTGTCCCCCTCACTCTGTCTCTCTAAATATTGCTTCCTTGGAATATTGGTGTGTGGCAGGGTGGCATAGCAGAAGGGGCACTCCTGTCGATCTAGTAGCAGGTGTGTAGAAGTATCTTTGCTACCTCCCTCTCCAGCCATACTGTCACCAGGCTGTTGGTGTTGCATGATCACTATGGTATAGGATATCTGCTGTTACAGTTGATTCTATAATTTTTTGTACAACAGTCTAGAGTGGTCAGAATTTAAAGTTGCACATCTGACAGTATTTCTGTGTTAGACTTTTAAGAAAATATGGGAAAGCAGAAGTGTTTGTTTTAGGCATGCTTTATTTAACAAAACTTAGGTGACAAAACTCTAAATAATAGAAGGGCTGAGATTCTTCTTTATAATTTTTAGTGTAGCTTGAATTTAGGAAAATAGTTCTGGAATCTCCTTAATAAATGTAGTTCTGTGAAATGGATTTCTCAGTGAATGTTTTTATACCTGTACAGGCTTTTAAATACTTACGGGAAGAAGTTAAAACCTTTCAGGGCAAGCCAATAATGGTAAGTCTGAAGTATTCCCAAACCGTAAGTTATATTTTAGGGTTGAATGCAGACTTAGGTATACCTAGAGTAGACTCACTGAAATCAATGGGACTTGAGTTATGCATGATTTCCAACGGGTTTACTCTATAACCAAGGCTGGATCCAACCTTTGGCATTTGAATAATAGGCTCAATGCTGTAAATGTAATACCTGTTTAGTGTATATGTTATATTCATGACCTTTTAACTGGTTAATTTAAAACCTGGTTTAAAACATAGTTAATAGCATTGGGCTAACTACGATTAAGATTCACCAGGATTGCCTCAAAGACATGGTTTTGAAGCAACTTCTAGTCTTAACCATAGTGTCGTTCCAGATATTAAATCATAATCAAAGCAAACCATTGGAGAGGGGGAAGACAGAGGGGAATCTCCAATTGATGGCTAAAGCCTACATTCTGTGCTGGACCACAGGTGCTTCCAGTAAGGTTGGGATTTAGAACTTAACTTCGCTAGGTTGCTACCACAGATATAATTGCATAATTCTGTCAAATGAGTCAGTGCAGAAGCTAGACTTGGTTGTAAAAAAACATTCAAGAAAAGTATAAGATTCAATTGTTGATCTTAACTAACCTGGTGGACAAAGGATGCAATACAAATTGATGTGGCTTCCCCTTTTATTCTACTGCATTTTTTTTTTATGATCGCACCACCGTGTATGATGGATGTAACATAGTTTGATCTTTCTTTTACAGGCCAGGATAAAAGCCATCAACACATTTTTTGCAAAGAATGGTTACCGGGTAGTGGATTCAAGTGTGTATGTTCAGCCTGTTCAAACACAAGCACAGTTTGCCTCACCACTGTTTATGCAGCCTGTATATAGTCCTCAGCAGTACTCCATCTACAGTATTGTGCCTCAGACATGGTCTCCAAACCCTGCACCTTATTTTGAAACACCACTGGTAAGCAGTTATTGCTTATGTCTCCAATGTGAATAATTTGAGATTGTTTTGTTTCAAAGGCTGAAGAATGTGTATCATTAACTATTACTGAGTGGCTTTTAAGGGGCTACTTGAAAAAATCTTGAGTCAATCTCCTGTCCTGTAATGGAATAACAATATTAATATCAAATTTGAGCCTCATCCAGCTATGTACTACAATTAATGGATGTACTGATTTGAGTATTTGATGACGACTACTAGTGGCTTGAGAAATAGGATACCAACAGCGCTAGGAGTTTGCACACAGTCCTTCTGTTTCCAAACTGACTATAGCTACAGAAATTCATACCTACAGAGGCTTGGATGGGGGTTTGGAGAAGTATGTGGGAGCCCTGCTAGACAGGAATACTCTCAGCAGAGCAGAGATTCAGATAATGATCTCAGGACATGGAAAGGAACATATGGGAGGAGATGGTCCTTCAACTACTGTGGCCCCAAGTGTTGAAAGGTTTTGGAGGTTAACATCAACATTTTGAATTGTGCCCAAAAACGAACTGGGAGCCAGTAAAGCTAATACAATACTGGCATAATATGGCAATACACCCTGTTCCAGTCAGTATCCTAGTCACCGTATTTTGTACTAGCTGAAGTTTCTGGATTTTCTTCAAGTGCAGCTCTGCATTCAATGCAGTAATCTAACTGGGAGGTTTACCAGGACATAGATAATTGAAGCCAAGCTGTCTTCAGGTAGGGTCGTAGCCAGTGTACCCGCCTAAGCTGGTAATAGGTATTCCGTGCCACAGAAGACACTTGTTCCTTTAGCAGCAAAGACCTATACACACACCCAACGTATAAATGTGATCTTTTAGTGGGGAGTGCAAGCATTTCCAGGATAGGTTGAACACTACTTACTCAGACAGACAAATCGCCCCCCACTAACTGTACTTCTGTCTTGTTGGGAATGAGCTTAAGTTTTTTTGGCTTCATCCAGTCTGTTACTGTGGCCAAGCACTGATTAAGCTCTTCCACTGCCTCACCTGAATCTGATGAAAAAGAACAGTCTGTGTGCCATAAGCACTGTACTGCACTGTAAATCTTCCCTTGACCTCACTCAGAGATTTTGTATGCATGCTAAATAACATGGGGGACAAGATAGAATCTTGTAGGTCCCCAAAACATAAATGCCATTGAGTTGAGCAGATATTCCCCAGCACCACCTTCTGGAGATGGATATCCAAGTATAAGCAGAACTACCACAAGGCTGTACTTACACATCCAGTACAAGCAACCTCTCCAGGAGGATACCAAGTACCTTGTTCACATCTTTGGGTCCTAAAAACTAAAAGTCATCCACCAGTATCTGAACACCTCCAAAGATTGATGATTGATAGAGCAATTTTATTGTAAAAATGGCTTGCAAACATGTCACAGCATGCTACCAAGGGTTCTGTCAGATCTTCCACTGGGACAGAACTCAAAGATGCAAACAATTCTAGATTGGAACATGAATAGACAGGAAGCCATGAGAGATGGGATTCCAATGGATTACAGCAACTCCCCCTCCCCAGACCTTGATATCTATTCTAGTGCTGAACTGAGTATCCAGGAGGGCAGAATTGGGAGCAACTTAACTCACCCCAACTCCCTTATGCACACCACTTTGGCTGCCTCATTCACAATCACAAGTAATGGATGAAGAAGATCTTATTAACTGACCTGGCATTTAACAACAGTACCAGCAGACCAGAGGACATGCTAGTAAGGTTCTTCTGGGGCAGTTCTTTTGAGTAAGGAAGAGACCCAAAGAGAGAATAGGCACAAGATGTTTAATAGCTCTTACCCAGCTTGTCAATCCCTAATGCCATACTTCCTTCAGCCCATAACTACCCTGATAGGAATGCCCTCATCCCTCCCCAGGTGATCATTAAAAACATATCCCAGTCACACTGTCCTAAAAGTCTATGAATAATACAGAGAAAAACGCTCACCATGGCAGCAGTAGAGAAGAGAAGTACAAGGTGAGAATTGCTCGCTTTCTTGCTGATAAATGGGATAAAATTATGCAGTTGGTGGAAGTAGAGGCAGGAAGCCATATTTCCTTGATTTTGAGTATGCAAATGTGTTACTATTGCAGTCCCCAGTAATAATAATAATAATAATAATAATAATAATAATAATAATAATATATTTATTTATTTATTACCCGCCTCTCCCTCCGGATCGAGGCAGGGAACAACATCATCATAAAACACACAAAACTGATTAAAAATACATAAAACCAATACATCATTAAAATACCAATAAAACAACATGTTCCTTTGTTTTTAGTGGCGTGGATCCTCTATACAACCTCTTGATATACTTTGTGTCTCTTGCAGGCTCCATTTCCCAATGGTGGATTTGTGAATGGCTTCAGTTCGCCAGGATCATACAAGACAAATACTGCTGCATTAAGTATAGGTCGTCCATTCCATAGAAACCGGTAAGAAAATTGGCAATACATTTCTGGGACAGTGTAAAAAAAGTACTGTAACTGCATTTATCTTGTTAGTCATTGATTTGATTAATGTAACTTTTTCCCCTTTTGTCAATTAGCCGAGAGAGAATGAATTCCAAGCAATAATTCATTTCTACAGTTCCTAGGGTCATCTAGGAAACCCCTTTATAATTTTGTGTTTGCTATAGTTCAGCACTCTTTTGAAGGATAATTTAACTTGGGCTGGGATGCAGTTCCTCTGAATTCTCACTACTGGATCTTAGGTTTACTGTACAATGGCAGCGGTGGGTAGGATTTATGCTACACTTTTGGCATCATGGCTGTGGGTTGCATTCTAGGGGTGTGCACGGACCCCCCGGATCGGATCGGGACCCGGATCGGGACCTCCAATTTTGTCCCGGACCGGTTCGGACAAAATCGGAGGCCCCCCGGACCGGATCGAGTCCGATCCCGATCCAAAAATCGGAAATTTTTGGATCGGCCGCCATTTTTTTCCCCATAGACTTGCATTGCAATGCAAGTCTATGAGGAAAAAATGGCGGCGGGTGGGTAAGGGGGGGCCTAACTCCCTCCCCCCCCCCGGGGCCGTCCGCTGTGGACGGCCCCGGCAGGTAAACCCCCTCCCCCGCGCTCCCTACCCCCCCTGGGGCCGCCTGCTTCCATCCGCTGGCGCCCGCGGGCGCCAGCGGATAGAAGCGGACGGCTCCGGGGGGGGGGTAAGCCCCCTTCCCCGCCAATTACCTTCTCGGCACGTCCGGCGCCGGCGGCTACTACCAGCGGGCTCCGCGGCCTACTCTCGAGTAGCGCGCCGGGTGATGACATCACCCGGCGCACCACCCTGGAGCAGGCCGCGGAGCCTGCTGGTAGTAGTAGGCGCCGGCGCCGGACGGGAGCCGCCGGGCCGGGCAGGTAAGGGCCCCCCTCCCCCCTCCCCCCTCCGCGCGCCCCCTCCTCCCCCCTCCCCCCTCCGCGCGCCCCCTCCTCCCCTCCACGCACCCCCTCCTTACCTTTCCGGCCCGGCGGCTCCCGTCCGGCGCCGGCGCCTACTACTTCCAGCAGGCTCCGCGGCCTGCTCTAGAGTAGTGCGCCGGGTGATGACATCACCCGGCGCGCCATCCTAGAGCAGGCCGCGGAGCCTGCTGGGAATAGTAGGCGCCGGCGCCGGACGGGAGCCGCCGGGCCGGAAAGGTAAGGGCCCCCCTCCCCCCTCCGCGCGCCCCCTCCTCCCCTCCACGCACCCCCTCCTTACCTTTCCGGCCCGGCGGCTCCCGTCCGGCGCCGGCGCCTACTACTTCCAGCAGGCTCCGCGGCCTGCTCTAGAGTAGCGCGCCGGGTGATGACATCACCCGGCGCGCCATCCTAGAGCAGGCCGCGGAGCCTGCTGGGAATAGTAGGCGCCGGCGCCGGACGGGAGCCGCCGGGCCGGAAAGGTAAGGGCCCCCCTCCCCCCTCCGCGCGCCCCCTCCTCCCCTCCACGCACCCCCTCCTTACCTTTCCGGCCCGGCGGCTCCCGTCCGGCGCCGGCGCCTACTACTACCAGCAGGCTCCGCGGCCTGCTCTAGAGTAGCGCGCCGGGTGATGACATCACCCGGCGCGCCACGCTAGAGCAGGCCGCGGAGCCTGCTGGGAATAGTAGGCGCCGGCGCCGGACGGGAGCCGCCGGGCCGGAAAGGTAAGGGCCCCCCTCCCCCCTCCCCCCTCCGCGCGCCCCCTCCTCCCCTCCACGCACCCCCTCCTTACCTTCCCGGCCCGGTGGCTCCCGTCCGGCGCCGGCGCCTACTACTACCAGCAGGCTCCGCGGCCTGCTCTAGAGTAGCGCGCCGGGTGATGACATCACCCGGCGCGCCACCCTAGAGCAGGCCGCGGAGCCTGCTAGTAGTAGTAGGCGCCGGCGCCGGACGGGAGCCACCGGGCCGAGAAGGTAAGTGCCCCCCTCCTCCCCCCCCCCCGCTGTCCACTTTCATCGGCGGGCGCCCGCTGGCGCCCGCCAATGGAAGCGGCGGTGGGCGCCAGTGGGCGCCCGCCGATCCGCCGATCCGCCGAACCGGTTCGGAGCTTTTTCGGACCGGTTCGGATTGGATCGGCCGATCCAGCTGCGGGATCGGAAATCGGATAATTTATCCGATTTCCCACTGGACCGGACTCGGATCGTGGATCGGGTCCGATCCAGTGCACATCCCTATTGCATTCTATCCAGGCTCCTAAGCTCCAAGCAAATCCCTTCCCAGCACTGGGGGCAACAGTGACCGTTCTGTAGTACTGCTGTGCCACGGTTGGATAAAAGCCACTAGATCACAAGTGGGCAACGTGTGGCCCGCATGTGGCCCCCAGCACACCCCAATTTTAAACAGTATTTTTCTTAACCAAACTGTGCTGTTCTGTATTAGCTACGGAGTACTTAAAGGGACAAATTTAGCTTGCAAGCAAGCGAAATCACCCCTTTCAGTGCTACGGAGTGTCAACTTTTAGAAATGTTTATTATTTATATATATATCCAGTGCAGGCTGGCAGGAGTGAAAGTCTAGATGGCAAAACTAGTCTCCGGACCTCCTGCAGTTGCCCAGCCCTACACTAGGTGATGCAGCAGTTCCATGCAAGGCACTTCTGGAAATGGCTCTCATGGCCAGTGCCTTATTCTAACAGTTTTTCCAGTAAAGGGGACTGGAAGTGTGATGGTTAGAGCGAGATGGCACTGCTCCCCTTGACATGTGTATTATGCTATCCTAGATGGTGGCAACACAAGCATTTCTGTCAGTTGTGGTTCTATAACGTAGGTGAAGATTTGAATATTTTGCGAAGAAATTATGAGAATGGTTGCATCTTAGGATATCTGTTGTTTTACAGTAGTGTTGAAATCCGTATGAAATTGATTGATTTGCCTATTGCTAAAATCTCTCATTAACTCCTACTTTTAAACTTCTAATTGTTTCTTAAGTGGTTTTGGACACACCTGAGAGGAGGAGTCCTGCTAGCAAGGAAAAAAAATGTTTTCCATCAACCAAAATGACTTTAATTGCCATGAAAATTTTATATCAAATGGTGGGGAGAGATGTATTAAATAGATTTAGGACTGGGAGAATCATAAATTTTGGCATATTTTATTTGATGCACAGATAGAAATAATAGCAAGACGATAATATACCAGAGCAGACTCTGTGAAAAGCTCTGTATCTTAATTTGGCGTAGTGTTTACCACCTGCAAAATGTAATGTAGTCTTAGCAGTAAATGGAACTGCTGGCATTTTAAAATACCAAAACAATTTACTGGGAAAAAAGAGGCATTACAAGCTCAGCTTAGTTGAAACATTTCTAACTGTGTTGGCTCCGGTGGCCGCTTGAAATGTAAAGTGTTTGCATCCTTATGCATGCCACACTTAAACAGAGTACTCCTCAAAGGTAGATATGCAATGGAGAGCAAGATGAACATGAACATTGCATGATGATAGTAGAAAAAATGACAAGTGCATTTCAAACTAGTACTACTGATGGGGCATATACATCCACCTCTGTAATTCATTAACCAATTTTCTCTGTTCTGATCCAACTGTAAAGATTTGAGGGTAAATATACTCATTCATAAAAGAAAACATCCATTAAATGGGAGTAACTCATAATTACTGAAAATTATAACATCCTAAGTTAGCACAATCATTGCTTTCTGTACACATCTGCTGAGGCTGAAGTCCATGACCAGTAGCCATGTAACTAACAGAAGGTGGACTATGGAACTATTGCTGTTGCCTTAGTAATAGAGAGGCACCTGTAGGTCAGTCTTTAATTTCAGCTGAATCTGTATGGTAAGACTTGCCTTGTGATGGCATTTTGCTTACCAGAATCTCTAAGAAAGCTGGACCAAACATGTAGAGGTGGACTGTTTTTTAATTGCTTGTGGCTTGTTTGTATTTTTGGTCCTGTATTAATTGAAGAAGTGTTGAAGTGCTTGTACTGATTCTGAAAAGCTGCTGCATGTGTATTTGAGCACCCGTACAAGCAGTATTTCTACTTCATAATTTTCTTGGGCAGAAACAGTTTAATGAGAATTTCCCACAAACTATTGTTCTATTTCATCACATCTTTTGAATTGCAAAATTTCAGAGACAACATGCTGCTTATAGTGTGTGTTTACCTAAGCATGGATTAAAAGGGGGGATTTTTCTGTAGTATTACAGCTTTACACCAAGTGGTTAGCCCAGCCAAACTACATATTATAGTAAGTGTCTCTAGGGGGCTACGGTGGGCAGGTGATAGATTTGTGGGATCTACTTTTTTAAAAACAAAAACAGAATCTCAGGATTCAGCAATATGGGTTATGTGCAAAAGATTTAAGATTTAAAAATAAAGGTTTCATATAGCACAAAGTCAGAATTTGCTTCATCAAATAGTTGCTTGTTATTATTATTATTATTATTATTAATAATAATATATTTATTTATTACCCGCCTCTCCCAACGGATCGAGGCGGGGAACAGTATTAAACATAAAATACAAAACTGATTAAAAGCACATAAAACCAATACATCATTAAAATACCAATAAAACACCAATAAAACACTTTAAAATTCATCTGGGTAGGCCTGCCGGAAGAGATCAGTCTTTATAGATCTTTTAAATTCCTGAAGACTGGTGAGTTGGCAAATCTCTCCCGGCAGATCATTCCACAATCTGGGAGCGGCAGAAGAGAAGGTCCTCTGGGTAACGGTTGTCAGTCTAGTTCTTGTTGACTGTAGTAAATTCTTCCCAGAGGACCTGAGCGTGCGGGGCAGATTGTATGGGAGAAGGCGATCCCGTAGGTAACCTGGACCCAAACCATGTAGGTCTTTAAAGGTAATAACCAACACTTTGTACTTTGCCTGGAAACTGATTGGCAGCCAGTGAAGAGATTTTAAAACTGGTGTAATGTGGTCACCCCTAGATGTACCAGTGACCAACCTGGCTGCCATATTTTGAACTAGTTGAAGTTTTCGGACTAGGCACAGAGGTAGCCCTATGTACAGCGCATTGCAGAAGTCGAGCCTCGAAGTTACCAGTGCGTGCACTACTGATTTTAGGTCTTCCAACTCTAGGAAGGGGCGCAGCTGGCGTATCAGCCGAAGCTAATAGTAGGCCCTCCTGGCCGTCGCATCTATCTGAGCTGTCATTTGGAGTGACGGATCCAGGAGCACCCCCAAGCTGCGAACACAGCCTTTCAGGGGGAGTGTAACCCCATCCAGAACTGGTTGACACACCTCCAACCCCAGGTTGTGGCCCTTGACAGTAAGCCCCTCCGTCTTGTCTGGATTCAGCTTCAGTTTGTTTTTCCTCATCCAGCCCATTACCGCCTCCAAGCATTCATTCAGAGGAGACATACTATCCTTAGCTGACGCTGTTGTCAAAGGCATAGAGAAATATATTTGGGTGTCATCAGCGTATTGATAGCACCCCGCCCCATGCCTCCGGATGATCTCTCCCTGCGGTTTCATGTAGATGTTAAACAGCATTGGGGATAGGATGGCACCTTGTGGTACACCACAAAGCAACTCCTTCTTTGAAGAGCAACTATCCCCAAGCATCACCATCTGGAACCTGCCCGAGAGGTAGGACCGGAACCACTGAAGCACAGTGCCCCCGAGTCCCAATTCCCCCAGGCATTCCAGAAGGATACCATGGTCGATGGTATCGAAAGCCGCTGAGAGGTCCAGGAGTACCAACAGGGACACACTCCCCCTGTCAATACTTAAGTGTAGATCATCCACTAAGGCGACCATAGCAGTCTCAACTCCATATCCTACTCTGAAGCCAGTTTGAAATGGGTCTAGAAAATCTGTATCATCCAAAACTGCTTGCAGTTGGAAGGCAACCGCCCTCTCGATCACCTTGCCCAAAAATGGAAGATTTGATACTGGCCTGTAGTTATTAAAGTCCAGGGGATCCAGGGAGGGCTTTTTTAGAAGTGGCCGTACTACCGCTTCTTTTAAACATGATGGAAAACTCCCCTCCCTGAGAGATACATTAATAATATATTGTAATTGTGACCTAACTGCATCTCCTCCCTGGGCAACCAGCCAAGAAGGACAGGGATCGAGAGGGCAAGTCGTCCTCCTCACTCGACCAAGCAGCTTGTCCACGTCCTCGGTACTCACCAACTGAAACTGATCCCGTGTAATTCTACTCGCAGAGTTGTTGGACACTCCATTGTCAGCTTCTGCTATAACGGCAGCATCTAAGTCGGCTCTTATCCAGGAGATTTTATCTGTGAAATGATCGTTAAAGGCATCACAGCAAACTACCGAAGGCTCTAAAATCGGGTTCAGGAGGGAGGGTGCCCGGGTTAGACCTCTCACCACCCTGAACAGTTCTGCTGGACGCGAATTGGCAGACGCAATGCGTGCAGAGAAAGCTTTCTTCGCTGCACGTATTGCCACCCCATAGGAACGAAGATGTTCTCTATGTCATGTCTTATCGGATATAAGTCGAGTTTTCCGCCATCGGCGCTCCAGTCATCGTCCTTTCCGCTTCAGCTCCCCGAGATCTTCTGTATACCAGGGCGCCCGATTAGAAGCGGGTCGGAGAGGACATTTGAGGGCGATCGTGTCGATAGCCCTAGTTAGGTCTTGATTCCATCTATTGACCAGGGCTTCTACAGGATCGTCGACGATACCAGCCATAGATCCCTCCAAGGCCTTCTGGAATCCAAAAGGATCCATCAGCCTTCGAGGGCAGACCATCTTAATAGGTCCGCCCTCCCTGCAGGGGTGGGTGGTAGCCGTGATACTAACCCTGACCTGAAAACAGGTTGTTTTCAGCCCAGCACTCCACTCTATCAAGATCACTTTGAAGTTTGTTAATGTCTTCCAGTGTATTAGCTATCCTACTCAATTTGGTGTCATCTGCAAATTTGATAAGCATTCCCTGCACCACCTCATCCATGTCGTTAATAAAAATGTTGAAGAACACTGGGCCCAGGACTGAGCCCTGCAGTACCTTGTTCGTTACCTCCCCCCAGTTTGAGAAGGTACCATTGTAAGCACTCTTTGAGCCCGATTCTGTAGCCAACTGTGGATCCACCTAATAGTTGTTCCAATTAGCCCACTTTTAGCTAGTTTGCTGATCAGAATGTCATATGGTACTTTGTCAAAGGCTTTGCTGAAGTCAAGATATACTATGTCCACAGCATTCCCACAGTCCACAAGGGAGGTTATCCAATCAAAGTATGAGATCAGATTAGTCTGACAGGATTTGTTCTTGACAAATCCATGTTGGCTTCTAGTAATCACTGCATTGCTTTCAAGGTGCTTACAGATTGACTACTTTATAATCTGCTCCAAAATTTCCCCAGGGATGGATGTCAGACTTACTGGTCTGTAGTTTCCAGGTTCCTCCTTTTGGCCCTTTTTGTAGATAGAGACAACATTAGCCCTCCTCCAGTCATTTGACACTTCACCCGTTTTCCATGAATTTGCAAAGACAGTGGTTCTGAGAGTTCTTCTGCCACCTCCTTTATTACTCTAGGATGCAGTTCATCTGGCTCTTGATATTTGAACTCGTTCAAGGAAATTAGGTGTTCCTTGACCATTTGTTTATCAATCTCAAACTGTAATCCTTTGCCTTCAGCTTGTACTTCATTTTGCCAGGGGGGGGGGGGTGTCATAGATGTGCTTTTGGGAGAAGACTGAGCCAAAGTAGGAATTGAGCACTTCGGCCTTTTCTTTGTCATCTGTTATCAATGTGCCATCCTCATTAAGGAGTTGAACCACCATTCATTTCATCTGTCTTTTACTACGTATATACCTGAAGAAAGCTTTTTTATTGCTTTTAACATTCCTCGCTAGCCTCAGCTCGTTCTCAGCTTTAGCCTTCCTGACACCATTCTGGCACTTCTGTGCTATCTGTCTGTACTCTTCTTTTGTAGCCTGACCTTCCTTCCACTTCCTATATGTGTCTTTTTTGTTTTCAGGTCATCTGTAAGCTTTTTGTGGAGCCACGTTGGTTTCTTTTGTTGTCTTCTATCTTCTTTCCTATTTGGAATTGTTTGTAATAGTGCCTTTAAAATTTCCTTTTTTAAAAATTCCCACCCATCTTGGATTCCTTTTCTCATTAGGGTCACTTGCCATGGAACTTTACTGATCATAGATCTAAGTTTATTAAAATCAGCTTTCCTAAAATCTAGAGTATGCGTATGGCTACACTCACCTTTTGGTCATATTATTCACTCAGATACGGTCATAATCAGAGAATACTAATAAGCTTCCTTGGTCCTCCATGTATTGACTGCTTTAGTGGATCGGACTGATTTAGTTTGCAGACAGGAGCATGTATTTGTGCTGTGGAGGAATTTATATGTCTACACATTGTATATATCCTCCAGTGTGAAGCCTCATTTCCGGTTGTCAAGTAGCTCTGAACACTCGACAGACGTAACATCCACTGTTAGTGCTGTGTCAGTAGGAGATGGACAATTGCACAGAGCCAACTCAAGAAACTTTCAAACAGAACGGCAAGCAAATACGTTATCAGGACATCAAGATCAAAGTTATTCACCGAAGGATTCTCCCATCACTCAGATAGAACAAAATGGTGATTACGGCATGGGCAGGGGCAGGTAAGGAATAGAGCCTTCAAATATGTATTTCATTATTTCTACCAGTCACATGAAACTTCCTTATACATAGCCAGATTATCGCTCCATCTAGCCCAACATCTACGCTGGCTTCCAGCCTTTTCAGATGCAGGTCTTTCTTAGCCTCTCTATCTGGGTGCTTTTTAACTGGATTTAAATCTGAGACATTTTGCATGAGACACCTGATCTGTGACCAAGGTATGGCCCTCTGTTAAACTGGGCAAATTCAAGTAAAACTTTTGGAAGAAAGGATGAGTAGGAATTTAATCACTTCAGTAACCTCTTGACAGCTTAAGCAGTATTTAGAATATAGTAAGTAGAGAGAATTTTAATGGAAGCTCCTCTTGGATAATTTGCAGGAGGAACATTTTCAGAGGTCGGAGGAGACGGGAAGATGACAGACTTTCAGTGAGTATTTCTTGTTTTTACTGCCACTTAGACTGTTAAACAGCCCCTATCATAGCACTTAAAGGGGTTCATTCCCCCCTAAGATGAATGGAAGCTAGGATATTGCCCCCCGTCCCTTATGGCTGGCCATTGATTTTTTAATGTCTCTCTGTGTTACATATAATATTTAGATACATGTTTCTCTCAGTTTTCAATGAATATATCAATCATAGGTCTCTGGATTTTTTTTTGTATGTGTGTGTATGTCCCAGGGTATATGGGGGGAGAAAGGAAGTGTGAGTTACAGAGAATAATATGCCAATTTTGTACACTATATTATTTATTTAATTAATTAATTAATTCAATTTATATACTGCCCCATAGCCGAAGCTCTCTGGGCGGTTTACAAAAATTAAAAACATTGAACAATTAAAACACCACTATACAAAATTTAAAAGCATAAAGCATAAAAACAAGTTAAAATTACAATATCATTCTGGGTCAAAGCACAACAACGACAACACAAAAACCCTCATCATATGCTGTTAAATGCCTGGGAGAAGAGGAAAGTCTTGACCTGGCGCCGAAAAGATAACAATGTTGACTATATTAACAATGTTAACTATATTAACATGTTAACTTCTCTTGCAGCGACCTCCACCTCCTGTTGAAACCAAGACTTTGACACCAAAGTTTGACTTGCTAGCCTCGAATTTCCCCCCCTTGCCTGGTAGCATGATAAAAACTCAAGGAGACCCTGTCCTGGAGAGTAGGATGTCAGACATTGTTAAAGGCATAAGCAAAGAAAAGGTACTTCATGTCAATGTTTCCTTTTTTTCCTTTACTAGAGTAACGTGTCATTTAAAAAAAAACAGTACTGTGCAGGATTAAAATTATTTGTATATTTGTTGAAAATTTTTGCACATATTTAAACCTTATTCCATTCAAAATGGTTGGAACAATTGGCTGGCTCCTGTCTTTTATTACTATTCTTGGGCATACTGATTATGAGGATATGACAGCTGAAAGCACCACTGTAAATTAGCCAGAGCAAGAAGGGGAGGGATTAGTGAGATGTGTTTTTGAGAAAGTTTGAAGTGAGTTTTGTTGTACTTTATCTACAATTACATGCCATAAAATAGAGCACTATCAAGCTTCCTGTATGGCAGGAAGCACAACTGCCCCTTCCAGTATAGCCTATGATTACAAAGGTGCATTCGGAGACAGAGGCTGCAATCCTGTAAAACTAATAACGTATCGCTATGACTTTGACTATTGTTCACGGCTAGCATGCTGATACGTGCTGCCTGATCACTCCCACTTGACTTCTCCCATCAGCAGCAACACTCCTGGAACAAAAGCTGAGCCTCACATTTGAATTGGGGCCCCAACAAGTCAGGATTGCTCATGGTTTATGATTCCTGGCTTGTTTAGGAGCAGCAAGCCAGGAGTCTCAGTTTAAGTAATGTTCAGCTTTTGCTGCCAGTAAATTCATGGTTAGTTTAGCTGCCCCTGCTGGCAGGAAGAGCCAAGCATAAGCAATTGGGCAGCGTGCTTCACCATGCTGTTCATGAATTATAAACCAGAATTCTCAGCAATTCTGGTTTATGGTTTTGTGCTAGCACAGAGTAGGTTTTTTTTTGTCCTAACCAGGAGTTTTGGATTTATCAGTCTATGCAAGGTGTTGCTGCATGCCCTTGTTCATACGACCATCGTGCGTCCAAGTGGGTTTTAACCATAGGTCTGGTGCACACATAACAGATTTATATGCTGTGACCTTTGGATTAGCTACTTCCAAAATGGGGAAATTAACTAAAATATTTGTTCAAAGTCACAACCCATGAATTTTATTTTTACACACCTTTGTTGTCAAAAACTCATGCATACAGAAGAGAAAAATGGCTTGGTTAATATACCCATCCACTAGCATGTGGACCGATATACTAATTCTGGTAGGTCTAACTTGAAAAGATGAAGGCAGAGATTAGGGAAATTAGGACTTGCCAAATAAGGAGAGAAAGGTGGTGCTATAGAAATGGCAGAGCAGGGAATTGGGAGGCTATATGACCAAGGAAGTTCAGGTGTTAGTGTCAGTGGTGGGCCATGCAGATGGAAATGGATATAGTTAAGAAAAAAAAGGAAAAAAATAGAGCAGGAGTGGCTAATAAGTACCTGAATTCAGAGGAAGGGGAACCCAAATGACTTCACGTCCTGATTGGTTGCAAACATTTAGAAAAATGTTGTGGGCACAGACTACCTTTTAGTTTCTGTGCTTTAATTCCAAATTTTTTAAAAATGGGGCAATTAACTCAAGTTACCATGGTCTTCTTGACAATGGACTGCACCTGATTGCTCACACAAGTTTTAAAAATGCTATTGAATGAGTGGTGATGGGGAGCAGGAATAGAGGCAAAGCACCTCAGAACCATCACAATACTTGGGCTGTATCTAGAGATGTGAAGGCTTGGGAAAAACACTGAAAAATTCAGATCCCCCCCCCCCCCCCCCAGACTGATTTCCTTTTTTCGAAACATTGAAAAATATGAACATCTTTGGATTACAAAATATTTTCTTATAGAATTTAAGATGAAGTACTTCTGTATTGCTACTCAGCCTTTATTCCCCCAAAATTATTTCTAAAAATGATATAATAAGAACACTTTGATAAAAAGACTAGAGATGTAAAATGTCTGGAAATAATGACGCCATGGGGGAAATGTTTTTTTAATCCTCTGTAACATGCCCAGCATAGTTTGTTCTTTCATTCCATATTAAAATTATTGATCTCAAATTTATTTACTGACGGACATCTATGTTCAGTTTCCCAACTTGTGACTAGGGTCAGCATTGCGTATTCTTGGGTTTTATTCTACAGAGCCCTGTGTTTCTGATACTGTAGCAGTCATTTAATATAATTCTTATCTATTCAGACACCAATTACAAATTTACTAACTGAGTTTATGATCAGAAGGTCTGCTTTATGCAGTGCCTAGCGTTCCTGACCTTTGGCCATGCTGCCTGAGGCTGATGGGAGCTGATGTCCAAAATATCTGGAGTGGCCCAGGTTGAGGAAGGCTGTCTTAAAGCAACAAAGTGAATTCAGGCCCGAAAAGGCTGCTAAAAGAATAAGCATTGCTTATTTTTCAATTTTCCCAAAATTTCCAAAGGGGTGGCGAAATAGAAAAAACATTCCCCCCCCATGGCCTCAAAGTTTCTGGAAATTTTATATCTCTAGTTCTGGCAACTGGATAGAAGTCTCAGGGTGGTTCCCTGCCCCTCAATTTTTCACCTAGTTGGCTATATTGAGTGGCATAGCACACTATTCAAATAAAAGGTGCATTGAGCAGGGGTTCGGACTCGATGGCCTTATAGGCCCCTTCCAACTCTAGTATTCTATGATTCTATGATCATGTAACAATTGACCTGGTGCAGATACTTCTGGATTGGACCACTTTTCCTGTCAGGGCTTTTGATTGGCCAATTCAAAGTTACCCTTGTTGGGTTAGGTGACTGGATGGTTTTCCCTGGTTGCGGTTAACAACCTTCTTTAGTAAGGAGAAAACAAGTATATTCTATGGTTCCTGTGCCTCTATTGCAGTTCAGAGCCTAAACAGCATTCCTGGAAGCTTTTCAGACTATGCCTGCAAGAACCAAAATGGATCTTTATGCAAAAGTGCCAAGGTGATGCCAGTTAAATAAATAGTGCACAATACACGTGTCAGAGAGCCTGAAGCTCCTATGTAACAAAGGGTTGGAGGGGAGCAGTAATTTGCTGGCCACCCTGAGTCCAGCGATCAGTAATGAGACAAATAGAAACCTACCTTACGATGCTTGCCATGGCCTTGGTTTACTTGAACTCGTCCAAACAGAAACACTATGTGGAAGGGCCAAGACATCTGTTTGTCTAGGTGAGAAATCTGGGCCAGGATTGTTGCATCCCTGTCATGGTTGTTAATGTAGTCAGTTTACACAATTCATTCATTAGAACTTATGCTTTAAAATGTCTGGCTGCTCCTTGAGTCTGTGGTAGTGACACTCACAAGCTCTTGTTTTAGTTTGTGTTATTGTGAACATACCCCCCCCCTTTTTTTTTGGCTCCTTTTAGGAAAACAAAGAGTTGACTGTAAGTTCTCTAGCGTCTGCTCAGGAAGAGCAGGGCCAAAGCACTGTTCAACTTGTCATGAGTGCTAGTTCTCCCTGTGGGATTGATGCTCCTGGATTAAGGTATGGAGATTGGTTTTAAGTTCATGTTGTATCGGGAACTATCTAGCTGCATTGTGAGGGAAGAACAAGTATATTGCCTTCTATTTTAGTTATACCACTCAACTTGCCCCATAACGTTTTGGCTGTCAGCTGGCCTAACCATCACCTTCAAATTTCTCCTCAGACAGAATACATTTGAAAGCGTGGCTTGGACTGGCTGACAGCCATCATGATCCAGGCATTCAAAAGTGAACACGTTGGCATTCAGCTGGCCTTATCTGCATCTTCAAACCTCTCTAGCCTCCTGGCCAAGGAGAACTTGTAGAAAACTGTACTTTTAACGGTGTCTCTCATGATAAGCCAACCTGCCCATGAAAATGATTGAAAATGGATTCCCCCCCCCAAAGGCTGAAAATGCTCTCCACTTTTGCAGAGTATGAATGGCCCTACAAAAGTGGGGTAGGGGGCACTTTCAGCATAGCTCTAACTTGTTGCTGGTTGGATGAAATTTTAAACAATAGGCAGGATCTGATCCATGGGCTGTACATTTTCTCATTCTTGAGTTAAATGAAAGACAGCAGAGCATCAGCCAGTATCAATAATAGGTTGGGAAGAATATTCCAGCAAGTGGAACTACCCAGAAAGTCCTGCCCTTTGCTTCTTGAGTTAAGGAAATATGTTGTGTACTCATTTTTGTTATTGTTAAATAGTAGTTTCATGGTGCTGATCACCTGCTAAGCTGTCTTATAACAGCTTGGTTTATATTGTTTGAGTAAAAACTATTGTGATGCAGTTATCTGGGTTCCCAAATCTGATCATACTGAGCAACCTTAAGACAAGCAAAACAGATGCTGAAGGGTAGATGACACAACTTTCTGCTTAGCAGAATTCACTTGTGAGTCCTAGAGCAAGAAGTTAAAGGGAAGGAGCAGGATGCATGCAAACATTCTTTAAGTTTTCTTAGACCTATGAATATAAAAACTCAAAAGAAATTTCTAATTCAATAACTACTGCTTAATAATGCAAGGGTTGTGATATTACACTTAATTGTGTGCGGCGAGTTGGGTGGCATTGTTTGTCTTGATGCATTCAACATGCACACAGGGAGAGGGTTCTGGGAGAATTGACAGAGGCTCATTTAAAAATGTCCCCATACTTTGAAAATGATTAATTTTGATACAAGAACCTCCTTTTCAGAAGTCCCAGATAATTTTTGTATAAGATGTAACATCAAAGTCTTATTGTATTTACCAGTGCCACTCAGCTAGATAAAAAGTTAGAAGAGGTCCATGTGCAGAAAGAAGCTGCAAGCCAGACTTCCCCACCTTCATCTGTATGCCTCCTCAGTACTGTAAAATCACCCAGGACAAACACCACTTCATCCACAACCAGTGGAAACACAATGCCTGTTTTGACGGCACAGGTAAGGGTGTCTGCTTTCAGTGGGCGTATTTTGGGGGTGCTTTTAATAAATTGTCTTCCAGACTGTGTAGTAAGAAGCCTTGGAAAATATGAGAGTTTGTCACAACATTTTCAGTCTTTGTTTGTTTGTTTGGGGAGGTGAAGAGGGAGAGAAAAAAATGAAAATATGTGCAGTTACTAAAGATAAACTATTCAATGTGCTTGATGTTCTTGATCTTGTTTTTCTGATGCACTAAAATCTTTCTCTTTTGGCCCCCAAAGGAACCGCGGAAACTTAGTTATGCTGAAGTCTGCCAGAAACCCCCAAAAGAAATTGCTCCTGTTCCTGTCCAGCCACTTAGGGAGCTGCGTACCAATGTAACTTCCCCTGCCAAAACGGAAGAAAACGGCACCCATGAGAAGGCTGGAGAGAAGGTACATGAAAAACCTGAAGGACGGGTGAAGGATTTTGCTCCCTTCAGAGGCAATGGGCCTCCTAAGGGAGCTGCTGGAAAAATCAGGGAACAGAGGCGCCAATGTGGACGTAGGTCTTCTCCTCAGGGAGCGCCTCGGCGTGTCGGCAAGGAACAGTACGTGCCACCGCGATCACCAAAGGAAAACTGATCAAACTTTTTATTTAATCATAACTATGGACTGAAGAGCAGTAGAAGAGAAGCTGGCCAGCTCTGTGAAATAAAAATATGGGAAAGCTGGACACTGAATTCAAGAGCACAGGGTTTGCAATGTAAGGGAGAGCTTGAAGGGGTCCCAAAATTCATCTCAAAAGTGATATAAAATGCTGGAGGAATTGAATCAATATAAATATGATAAAGATTATAATTTTTGTAACTTTTTTGTTTTTAATTTGCAGCGGGTTTCCTGCCTAAACTAGATTCTCGCGTTATAAATTAGCTTGTTGAAGATGAGGAACAAATACACACATTAGCATGTTCCTCACGTGTAAGAGGGGGCAAAAGAATATTTTTTTTTGGAAAAAACATTTCTGTAAAAGTTATAAATTACTTTTTAAAATCTATTTAATGTATGGCTTGTAAGATGATGTGTATGCCATTAATGGCCTTGCATTACAAATCAGCCCCAAAACTGACAAGCTTGGTCAGTATGAATGAGTGTAGCCACATACTTGTTATGTCATGATTTAGTCACTGATGATAACTGAATGTACTACTGTAGTTTTTGTGTTTTGGAAATGTAGTTTTTGACCTTACTAATTTTGGTCAACTTTTAAAACTATATGATTTTACTTTGGAGTATACAAACAGCAAGGTTAGTGAACAAGAAATAGTGGGGAAGGGTTTTAATTTGTTCTAGCTTTTCCTCTAATTAGGGATTGCATTGTTTTATTTTTCCTCCTGCTTTAGTATTTTCTCTAATCTTTATTACAGAATTATGCACATCTAGCTGGAAAGAGTGGTCCAGTACTGATGCAGGGCTTAATACAGGAAAAGTGAAATCTGAACAGTAAACATTGTCTTGATATCACATTTAATCAACCTGGACTTTCAGCTCTTAATATGCTAAGTTTCTGTTTGAGGTCTGAGTTTGCTCTAATACATAGTCTGGCCTTTATAGAGTAACTTGCATTGATGTACTGAAAAATATTTTTCTCCTCAAAGGCATGTAATACTATATGGGAAATCAAGTTGTGTTTAGTGGGAAGGCTCTTTTTTAAAACGAGTCTGGTTACTAGGTTTCCCCAATTATTAGAGCTGATGGCCATGGAAATAATTAAGTTTATTGAATATTGGAGACACTTTAGCATATTTTTATGTTAATTAGATTAACAGCGTTGTGCAACAAGCAGTCTGGTTTACAAGCTGGTAACTGTAGTAAGTAAGAAAAGAAATAGGAAAATTGCAACATGTTAATCTTCCAAAATCTGCATGCTAGGGTACAAGGTTCTGTATTAAAGTGTTAGAGGGAAGTATATTGCAGCAAGAAAGTGTAACTGTTTCCTTAGTTTAATAGCAAGTATACAAATCTAAAGTCATTAGTTGTGAACACTGGAAAACTCAGTTGCAAGATACCACCACACATCTTAGTTTGTGTATGCTAGTGATAACTTTAAAATGTCAGTGGCAGATAATTAACTGTGAAAATGTTCATCTTCTGATTTTCTTAGCCAGATTACCCTTGGCAATTTCTTACTCAGTAGGCATTCTCTATCAATGGCTTTGAAAACACTCATATCTATTTTTATAAGTATATAAAGTCAGATTTGTCATTTCTCTAACTTATTATTCAGCTTGGCAATCACTTTTTTTATTTGATTGGTTGAAAAGTATATATGTACTTAAGCAGTTGATATCCTTTTTCTACGCATGTTATTAATCATTACTAATTTTAAACTACTTGTGCTGGGTTTGGGAGTCTTTAAATTTACACAAATCATTGATCACGTCTGTTAACATACACAAACCCACTTTGATTTATTCATAATGCTATTTTTTTTATGGACATAACCCACAAAGGGTGAAATATTTAAAGTGTTAAGAAATTGCAAATATATGGAAGACTATTTCAAAAACATTATTTTGAAAGATCATAAATCTGATTAGTGCACTTAGAATGGTGAAATATTGAACTGCTACAGTTATACTTAGGGTAGGCATGCACTGTCTCATTGCAAACTAAATATGTATTTGAATTCATAATAGCCGTTGGGAGTTCTGAAAGAAAATGTGATTGTTGTTCAGAAAGAATGTAGTTCTTTGAGAAGAGGCTAGTGAAAATAAGTTACTTGGCAATCTGAGTGTGAAATCTTACCCTGTGTATATGTCCATGTTTGGGTGGAAACTTGTATTCAAAAGCAGATCAACTTAAAATATAACTCGTTGCTTTAATTGATGTTGAAACAAATATAGCTCACAATCCTTTTCTTGTGAGGCAAAACAGTTGACCATTGAAAGGGGTATGTAGTACATCCTGGATGTATGTATGTGTGTGTGTGCTGTTCCCACAGTGGGTTATGGCTCTTGTGCAATGTATGTGTAAGTGTGTAAAAACAGCTTTTTCCAATGTAAAATTACTAGCCTAGAGGGCTCACTATAACTGAAATATTTGATAACTATTTCCTCAATTAACATAGCATTCTCCTTATGCTCCCTATCCCACCCCCACCCCCCGTCCCAGCCTGTTACTTTATAGATCTCTAAGAGTGAACTCCAATAATGCACAAGTAGAAGTCAGCTTGCATGATGAAACTTCCTCCCCCTTGCAGCCTCCTGTACCCCCTCAAACCTGTGTAGCAGATTTTGAGGGCATGTGGGGAGCCGCAGTGAGGATGGGGAATCGTTCCCCTCCCTGTTCTGCTGGCAGAAGCTTCCATCAGTGGGATGCATTAATTGAATTCTCCCCAAAACTTCTAGGTTTAGAGGGAATAATGAAATAAATACAACTGCGAAAAAGAAAGAGAACAATGTATGCAGTTAACTTTTCCTGTAGTTATTATATGGCTAGAAACATGTTTGGGCTATCTATTGCTCTTGTTCATTCTCAGGCAGTGTCTTCAGTCTCCATCAGTCATTCTTCCCATTTTCCTCTGGAAACAAGAGTGAATAACATCTTGGGAACTAGATTCGCTGTCAGGGCAATTCTACTGTCTTACTGTAAGAATGTGTGATATGTGGTATTGCTTGTTTTCTGCATAGCTTTGCATTAAAAAGTTAACAGGCAAATCATCATTCTTAGGTGCCGATGGAAAGTTGAGGCATTAAACAACTTGTAATTCATTGCCATCTGTATACTAGAATCAGCATTGGATGAATGTAAAAATATACACCAGTATATCTTGTACTGGGAAATGTAACCAAAACAAGCATTTTAATTGTAAATATTGGATCAGTAGAGGTGAAGCTGATGTGTTTCATGCATCAGTGTCAAAACTGTCAACAAAGAGATCATTACTTTCCTTCTTAACAGGTCATCATTGGACGCACATGCCTCTTATCGTTGCAAGTTTTAAGTGTGTAAAAAAAAAAGTACCCAAGATGAAGACCTCAAGTAGCTTTCTATTCCTTGAACTCTCATTGGTTGGGGACTTTATGAGAGTGTTCCTTAGCTGGAAATCTGAGTTTTCTTCCCCTTCTATGTTCTTTGTATTGGTGAATAACTCTGAGCCACATTATTGTACTTCTGCTTTAGAAGGGAAAAAGGGGGAGATTCTTTGTTTGCATGGAACTTGCATTCCTGCTTGCTTTCTCTCTTTTTTAAAAAAAAAAGCTTGGCAGAGTGTGATACAGTTTTAGCAGTAGGTTCAAATAAATCCATCTTATTGACCAGAAGAAAACTAAGATGAAACTGGGGCAGATCAGTAGCAATTAAGTGACTTAAGCAATGCTTTACTGTAGTTTAAATAGCTATGGCCTTACTACTTCATCAATATCAGCTAAATGTCTGAATATATCCACTCTTTTTACTGTTACCCAAGTGAATACTCACATTGGGGAAAAATACCTGCTACATGTGTACAGATTATTTTAAATTTGTAAAATGCAGCATTGTATACAGACAAAATGCAACAGAAATGCACTCGGGGTGGGGGGTGCTTAAACTTTTGTAAATTGTTGATTACAGCAAATATGCAATAGGTTTTTTTCTTTTAACTTTTGATATTTCCTTCTGAAACATAAGATTGTTACCATCAATCTTTAATGGTCTATCATGCTCTTATTTGTTTGTGTGCATGTGCGAGTGAATAGATATTACATACATAGTACGGGCTTCCTTTAGGATGGTGTATCTGATTTTTTTTTCCTTTTTGTTTCTTTGGGTGAAGGTTAGGTGGGTCTTCAGTACTGGGCTCTGGAAGAGATCAGATTGAGTGTATTAATGTAAATTTAGGATTTGAATGGGAGCTAATAAATTTTCAAGCTAACCTGTAACAACTTCAACAATTTAATAGCTAGAGATCTTTTTTTAAAGATTCAGTCATGGATCAAATTTTCCTCAAAGACATTTCAAATGTAAATGGTTAGTGCACAAATGGCTTCTGTTTTAATAAGTCAAGCTACTCAGCTATGTCTCCTCCCAGAAAAGTTTGACTTCTCTGATATTCATAGTCTCACTTTTCAAAGTGTCAGGGCTTCAGTCAAAGAATATATATATAGCATCTATCTGACTTCTCTACTTCGTCAGTTTGGTTGATTCCTGTTGTCAAAGCTGTCTAAAACAACAAAAATGTGTAAAGTAGGTTCATGCTTAATTGTTAAAATTATACATGTATTTGTATTTGTTTTTGACATTGCCAAGGTGCTATGGGAAATTGAAATAACAGTTAGAAGGAAATAATAAAAGCCACCTTAAAAAGACACAAAATCTTTGTCTAGATTCTGAATGACTTGGTGTGTACCAGTTACATTGCAGAGGAAGATCTGTTTAACCACCAGTAGATCAAAAGAAGGGGGCATGGGCAAGAAGTATATACTTCAGATCCATTGTTGAGACTCCTAAATGCAATTGAGGGAGACCAACTCCTTTATTTGGATGTTGATTCCCTTCCTGGTCAGAAAACATAAAGCAATTAGCCACATGAGTCTAGCTGTAAATGATGAATCAGACAATTGTCTCAACCAGTCTCTCTGCTGTTTTTAATTTCCACCCTGTAACATAAAATGAATATCTGTGTGTTTAATATGGAAAGCTCCAGACCAAATAATATTGAAACCAAGCTGTGTCTCTGTGTACAGTGATTCTTTCATTCCTACTTTCCTACAACCGGCTGACCTTGCCATTGAGCAGGTGCTGTCATCAAGGGCAGCACCTCCTAGAGGTCAGCATTTCTGAGAATGGGTGTACCTTCATTACTGAGGTTTGTTGAGATCAAGAAAAAAATCATGTGAGGAAAGGCTGGACTAACAAACAGGTAAAGTTGGCTATGAGCAGCAAAAAAGGGACAAAATCCAGTGGTCCTGGGTCATGTGGTAGTGTGGATAGGTGAGCAACAATGTGTCAGGTTTGGAGGAAGGAAATCATAAAAAGTGCTGGGGATAGTGTGATTCTGCCTGATTTCCAGAAGCAATATGTGGAGGGACAAGAACCCTATCAGAAGTCTAACAACCCATGAGCCTGGATAAACTAAGGGAGAAGAATTGATCTACAAGACTCAAAAGTTGGAGCAATCACAACACTTCTATCTTACAGCGTCAAAGAGACTTTAAGGCAGGCCTTCATACTGCAGACCAGCCACTCTTGTCACACCTCAGGGCAGAGGGTGGCAAAAGGCTTTATTTTGGTGTAACTGGAATTGTCTCTCATAAGTCTTAAGTTAATAGAGTTCAAAGGATCTTTCTTGGCCTACTGACTTCAAATTTCTCATGCTTCGTGGAAATAAGGTGAATCTGGAGAGACTCATGCTAATATCTTGAAAACTAGCTTCAGGATCGTTGACAATTTAGGGATACAAATCAGTTGATGTGAGTGGGTATGCATTAAATCTTAACAGTTACTACAGAAATCTTGTATTTTGAAGAGCAGTGAACCTAGATACGATATATCCAGAGCTGGTAATGTTTTCTTTACATCAAATGAATAAACGGTGACACTGCACGTTATGGAATTTTTGTGATTTTGTGTCATGTTTTATACAATGCACCCACTGAATTCTCAATATGAAGTGGAAAACTTCAAGGGAGAGTGGGGATTCCTAAGCTTTCCTTCTTCCATTTTTCTGCTGAAAAGCACTTTTGTCTTCCCTAGCAGGGGCAAAAATAATTTGGCTAAGAGGCATGACTTCCCGTACAAAAAGGGCCTGGGAAGAGAGTTAAGTCTTGCCCTCCAAATACACCTAGTGATCATCTGCTTTAAATGTGATTATAAAAATTCAAACAGAATTGCACACCTACATGTGACATGTAGTGTTGATTTCAGTGAATATTCCTCAGACCAGCATGTGATCCTGTGGGTCTGGAGTTCTGCAAATTATTCCCTGCTAGTTTCTAGAAGAACAAACTATTACTTGGCAACTTTCTACATAGAGCTGCCATTGAAAGGTGTAAAAGTACTGCTAAAGAAGGTAGGGACATAATACTGAGATTAGTACTCCTGGATGGGATGATGGTAATAATAATCCCGTTAAAAGCAGTTTTGTTGTGTGCTGCGTATGATAGTATAACACAGATAATATTTTTTACTATTTCCAGCATGGAACAAGACACAGGTTTGCTAGCTTGGCTTATTGTGGTAAGAAACCTTTTCCAGAGGGGTAACTGTTGGTCTGTTGCAGCAAAAACAGTCAGACTTGTGGAACATGTGATTCACATCAGAACAAATGGATTGAAATGATCTATGGATAGAAATTACTATACATTGAACATGCCTTGTGAGGCTTCTAGCATAACAGTATAACATATAAAGTGAGCTTTTAAAAAGTTTGCAAAATCTAGTTTCTTAAGGAAATGTCTCGATGCAATATTCCTGTACAGGTTTCCATCACGTTCCTTATGACAAAAGTATGAAAATAAGGTCTGTGGCAAGTCTTCTTCCCCATGGTCACACTGTATTTCATAATTTAAGCTACCTTTCCCCACAAAGCATTTGGTTCAGCCTAATGCTGAGACTTATTTTAGGGGTACACAAAAGGTATTTGGAGTGGGCTCTTTGCGGAAGTTTGGCTTATAATTTATGTACCAGGATATTTGCACACAAAATGGCACTAGCTTCTACCCTGTTTATGGAAGTTACAAGTGTGTTGCTTCATAAGACTCCATTGTACATGTGTACAAATCCTGTTCAAACTCTTCAAATAAACTTTTCTGAGGTAAGCAAACAGTTGGACTCTACGTTGTACACTGTACACCTATAGCATTACCTGCTGCTAGAAGGCACTTATTCTACTTTTCCAGTAAAATTTTATATATGTGTGTAACTCTCATATGGGTAGGGTTTAGGATAGATCAAATGCTGTCCGTTGTACCATAAAAATAAAGAACTTATTGTCAGCATGGAGAGTCTGTATACTCTCTATTAATGGCACTTTCTCCAAAGTAAGGGATAAGCTTACACTCTATCAAATCAAAGTATCACTTTACTAGGCTCTGGGAGTCTTTTTTGTTGACAGGGAAACTTTGTACTTATCTGTGAAGTTTGATTTTTCACTGTTCCATACTTCATATATATATATATTTTAAAAGTTGGAGTTATAATATTTTAAGCAGGATGCTGGGTGTACATACACTCATACAGCTTTCCCTGTGCTCAACATCGTACCTGAACCCTCTTGCCTTATAGTGCATCTTGCATTCGCATGGCCCTGCCACCTTCATATTCTGTGTGTCTGTAGATGTGCTGACTATTTATTACATGTTTATATTTCCCATTAGCCAAGGCAGTCTGAGCAGTTATCTGCAGTTGTGCGTATACGTTGGCTTTGTTAACTCTATATTGGCTCTAAGCTTACATCTATTTTCCAACATGTTTATTCTTTGCTGCTTCTCTTTTCATTACTGAAATTTAGATTGTGTGAGACCTATCATCGCCCTTTTCTATTTATGCTATAGTATGACATAGCTGTAGTATAACTATTGCTGTAATAGTGTCATCCACACTCTTCAATGTTACTCAAGAAAGGGGCATGAGATAAAAGCAGTTGCAATAACGGTGGAGGATCTGGGGCTCTCCAGATGTCAGACTCCCAACTTCCTTCAGCCTGAGCCAGAGATAGTAGTCCAACAACAGCTAGAGAGGCTATAGCTTCTCTAGCCCTGTCCTACACCATGTGTAGAGGCAGTGTTAAAGGGAAGACAGTAGGGTTCAAGTCCCCACTCAAGTAGAAAGCTTATTTATGATTTCTTAACCCACCCTCCCTCACATGGTCAATGTTTAGAGAATAAATGCAATTACTAGGTCCCCACAACACAATAACAAAAACTCAAGGGTCGAGTGGGGGTCGTGTGTGCATTGTTGAAGTGGGGTATTGTGTTGTCTGAACCCAGCCATGGTAACCATACTTTGTTAACCATGAACATAAAAGGAACCTATGGTTTGTTGTTGATTTGTGGACTGTGGGTTGTTCATAATTAACAAATCATGGTTAGTGTGGCTGGGTCTAGACAACACGATAATCCATGTTTTAACAACAACTCACACTCAAGGATTGAGTATGGATTATTGTCTGAACCGAACATGAGAGTTGTCTGAGCTCTTCGGTGGAAAACCAAGTTGGTATAGAATAGTGGGTGCGAGACTAAAGCAACTGACCTACACTTCAGAAAATCCCCACTTAATCTTACATTTGGTCTTTGGAAAGCCACATTTGGGCCCTGTCCTCCCAGCCGCAATATAGGAGTTGATAATATAGTCCAGGATTCCCCAGCCTTTTTGGGTGAGTAGGCACATTTGGAATTCTAAGAGTGTCATGGGTGTTCTTACAGAATAGCTGCTGTGGGGGTGAGGCTTGTCCATTCATAAAATGGCTGGCATGGTGAGTATGGTCAATCCCAAAACACCTACTTTGCAAAAGGTGAGACAAAAAGAAAAGTAACTTGCCCAAGAACCTACCTACAAAGCAGATGATCAGAGCTTCAAAACATTACCATAGTTAATTCCATAGTTTTCTGCTCCAACAACTATTTCACAGAAGGCAACATGCTGAGGCTCAGAGACAAAGCAACTTGGCCAAGAAACTGAGTATAATGTAGAGGTGGAGTCTGAGTGCCCAATGCCAACTTATGAATTTGCTACTGTGGAGCACAACAAAATGCCCATGTCAAAGAAGGCAAAGTAGTGATGCGCAGTGAATCACGTAGAGCAAAACACACAAAGTCTTACTCCCTGCCACCCCCAGAATACTCCTCGTCAGCCTCAGCTTTCTTATTTCTGGCTGGCTGGGCACACTTCAGAGCAAGGTGCTGAGCTACAACCACCCACCATTTTAATTTTCTAATATGTCTTTCAGGGTCATTTTGCGCCATTTTTGGTGGAAAGGCGGGATATTAATTATTTGTGTGTGTGTGTGTGAGGGCTATAATGATGTATCGCATGTGAAGTGCTTTGGCAACTTGAAGACATATGCAAATAGGAGGTATTAATAAGCCTTGGCAGCGCTGCGGGGGACAACAGGCTTCCCTTGGCTGCTGCCTAGGCTTGCCAAGCGGTGAGTATAATAGGCGCGATGTACTTGTGAGAGACGGCCAGTGGAGGGCACCCGCCGCCCAGCCCTGGCGTCGAAAAGCGGTGGACCCGGGCCGGCCCTAGGCGGCGCTTGTTTGGTTCGCACGGTAGTATAGCAGCTGGAGCTCGGGTTGGGCCTGCCAGCCCGCCTCTCTCATGTGACCTAGTCGGGCTCGCTCAACTCGGCGGCGAGGAGGCGGAGGGTGACAACGACAAGAAAAGTCAAGGAGAGGGAAGGATTATGGCTATGGCGGCAACCGCCGCCGCCGCTGCTGCTGCATTGCGCGGCAGGATCCGAATCCCCCGGCGCTGAGCAGGAGGAGCCGCCGCCGCCGCCGCCGCCGAAGTCGGCCACTTTCTTTCCCATCATGGCTGAGCCGCCGGGCGGTAACGGCGCCGTCTCTCCTCCGGCCGGTTTGCCTCGAGAGGTCCGTGAGCAGCTTGCAGAGCTGGAGCTGGAGCTCTCGGAAGGTGAGCCCTTGAGCAGGGTGGGATCCTAGAGCACGGAGGGGTCCCTGAACCCCTTTTCTTCTTTATACGGTGGAATCCAGGCTCTTGGCAGCCTTCCATTTTTTCGAATGTGAAAGGCAGAGAGAGTATTTCTCCTTTGGCCTGCGCTGTTGAATGGGTTTCATTCCAGGAGGGGTACGTGAGAGAAGAGGCCCACTCCTCTTCTTTCCCGATCACGCGCCGTGTAACCTCCAGTTTTCCTATTCTCTAGATACAGCGTTTACCTCTTTCTTCAGGGTTAGCGTGGATGTTTATGTGAAGGTTAGATAAAGGATTAGATCATTTCGGGTTTAAAAAAAAAAAAATCTCAAGGGGAGGTTAACTGTAGGCCTATCCTTTTAATTTGGTGTTACTTTTCTGTCCTTCTTTCCTGTGGATCCTTAATTTTCTCTTTTCTCTGTCCATTAATGAAATTTGCTTTTCTGCATTCTCCCTTGGTAGTGAGTTTCAGCCTATACTGTTACGCTACATTGCAAATTCTTTTATTTCTTCTGTTTTGAAATCCTTTCCCTGTCACCTTAAGTGCAATCGTTTATAGAAATGGGTAGGCCACAACTACATTGTCACCTTGCTCTTAGTGTTATGGATTTGGGTGTATTTGGGGTAGTTTCTCTAAATCTTCACAGTTTTGCAGGAGGCTGTACTGTAGGATGAGATCTGCAGTTCACCTTATAAGCTTAAATATTGTCTTGAGCGTTGGGCTTCTTTGTAGCCCAGTAGGCAGGCCAATTGTATAGTTTGTTGCTGCGCTCTTTATACTCTGGCTTTGCTTATGTTTACTCAGTAAAGTGCCATGTATGTTGTACAACGGATGCATTGATGTTATCGCAACCCTCTTTACTGGTAGGGTGGGCATCCCCTCAGCCACCTCAGTAGTGTTTCCTGTCAATGAGCATCATGGCTAGTGATTGAGCTTGTGAAGTTGGATGGTACCCTGTATTTGGGGAGATCACTGTTTGATGGGCTAGCTATAGATCTTTTTATTATCTCAATTCCCCCACTCAGTTATACATCCCAACTGTCTTTCAGCCCTCTTCTGGGATGATTTGCCACTTTCTGCCAAGCTTGACAGTTTGGTAGGTAAGAGAACATATATATTATTGCCAGTTGACTTGACATTTTCTTTCATGGTCTCCTCATTTGAAAGGTACTCCAGAAGCTGTCTTCAAGGTGGTGGTAAATCTTGCCTTGTTCAGTTGCCCTTGGCTAATTTGCCTAAGGGAGCAGTAATCCTCTCTTATGCATTCTGAGGGAAGAGAGTGACTTGGTGTTCCCTCCTTCTCCTTCCCCCTTGCCCTTTGTATTGTAAATGTACCAATTTTACTGTGTTTCATATATTATTTCCTCTTCTACTTATTGTCATCTTGTGTATTTCAGTGGCCTGGTTCGGATGACACAATAATCAACGGAGGGGGTCAGAAACAATCGTCAGTTGTGTTGCTTATTGTGTCGTGTGGAGGGCAACACACAATGCACACACAACTGACAGTATGCTATTTGGGGCACTTAAACAACAGAGAAAAACAACAGGCTTGCATGTTGTTTATCCCAAAATCCATTGTTTAAAGTGTCGTGTGGAGGGAACCCCTCTCTCTCCATGTAGTATTCCGTTTGGCCATAGAGTTCGCTGGCCGGAGCAGCTGAACTCCCCCCCCCCCCGCTCCGATGCAGCCAGCAGAACTTGCGATGCATGCTGGGATACGGCCGGAGGATTGAAGGAGGTGGGAGACACAGCAGCCCAGAAGGATGCCGGGACTTTCAGCCGCGCGATGCGGGAGGGGCAATGTCATGTGGTGGGTGCTGCCACCAAAATAACACATGGTCAGTACGCTATTTCCCCCTCCGTTGCCTAAAGTGTCATCTGAATTCACCCAGTATCTCTTCCAAGAGAAAAACCAATGCCTTTTGGACGGTGGTGGTGAATATATGTGGGTGAAGAGTCTTGGATAACAATGAGGGGTGGGGGGATCATAATGTGTTTGCCATGTGACCCGTGCAAGCTGCTTTATGCAGCTGTAATCAGTTAACACAAAGTTCCTGTTTATGCTGAAAACAAAACCTTAAATTGTGTTGGAGCCATAAATGGCACATTTCCTCTTCTCGTTTCTGTGGTTGATTTTTTTAAATCTCCACGTTCAGTTTACTGCCTGCTGGCTGTTAGGCTATTGTCCTCAGTCCTCTTGAAAATGATACCCATGGCTGGTTTTTGTAGGACAGAAGGAACTGTGTTGAAATTAAGATAATGAATTTCCATAGGGGAGAAAACAAAACATGTAGAACTCATTTTTACTGGGTCTCTTTGTCTGGTTTACATCGGGGAGAATGAATATGGGGCATTCTTAAAAACTTGAATACCAGTCCCACTTGTGTTTGTGTAAACCTGTAGCTTTTTCTCATGAATACAAAGCTTTCAGAAGGGAAATGCTGTGTGAATTATCTTACCAGGGATAAGTTGCTTGAATACACCGGCTAGAATCTGAAAAACTACATTAAGCTAGTTCAAGGAATTGCACTCACCTAGTAGATTTTTTTTTACTTTGAACAGTAGAACCCAAAGATGCATCATAAACTGCTTTTGCTGCTCTCCTTAATTCTTGTTTGTCTTTTGTCATGCAGTCTATGCTGATAGTGGTGGAGCTGCTATTCAAGAAAACATAGGCCCAAAGTGTGTTTGGGTACACAGAACAAGTTGAATGGATATTTGGATCCTGAACACAGCAACATAAGAGATGATGGCCTGAAATATCATGTATATGGCAACTTTTCTCAATCTAGTGCCCCCCAGATGTTTTGGACTACAACTCCCAGCATTCCTGACCATTGGCCGTGCTGGCTGAAGCTGATGGGAGTTGAAGTCCAAAACATCTGGAAGGCTAGGTCTGGGAAGGCTGGTGTATGGTATGGCCTAGATCTTATTATATTATAACATCTCTATGCTACGTACCTACATAACTGAAAACTGAGCAGAGAATTGCTTATACTTCCTGAATGGTATGTAAAGAATATTCTATAAGGGCAATTCGAATTATTTTAATAGTATTAACCTGTAGAAAACCATTGTAGATAGGTGTTCAATTGTATTCCGGTAATACACACATGCAAGTTAGGTTGCAGACACCACATAACGTCTATATGGATTATTCAGGAATTATGCCCCATTCTTCACACAAAAGATAATGATCAGTGCAACCATGTACCACAATTCTGTTCTGCCTAGCTTTGCTGAGAGGGAGCAGGATTCTTTCTGATATGTATACACCCTTGGAAGAAATTTCTCTAGTAAAAGTTATATGAACGGACTGTTCAGACAGAGAAGGTAGCACATGTGTCTTTTAAAGGGGAGCTGTACTTGTTTTGTTGCTTCCTTTAATTTTTTTTTCTCCATAAGAACTTAATAGGAAATCCGTATGTTTAAAAGTCTCAATTTAGGACCCTGTTCATCAAGGTGCCTATTGCAATTGGCTTCCTTAATGGTGCTCACCTTCTTGGAGGTTTCAGGCCCTTAAAGGTCACTCCAGTTATATTGATATGTCACTTTGCTGCACACATAATTAGTTGGAAGCCTTTCAGTACCAACTTTTATTTGGTCCAGCGCCAGTCATAGGGACTTCATCTAAACATTTAGCTTAGATCAGATAATCCTGTCTTGTCTTAACATTTGGTGAATGTTGACAAAATGAAGTAATGAAAAAGATTGTTCTTTTATGCCTCTTTGGATGAACTGTAAATTGCTGATTTTACTGGCACATTTAACTGCTGGGAAAACATTTTTAGATATTTTTATGGCGTGTGTCATTTTACTTACCTCTTAAAATATTTTTTTTGCACATTTAACCTTTTAATATTCTGTGTTCTTAGGAAATCCCATTTGTATGTGCAGCTTCTGACCTTGAAGCTGCAACTCAAAGCACTGCAGTGCTTTTTCAGCATAGCCCAGTGAGAATACTAATTTATTATGAAAGTGTGTTTGTGTAGTGATGTGTGTGTGCAAATATGGCTGCCTGCATACCTTGGATATTGGTACTCTCTGCTGCATTGTCAGTCACATGCTGCTTGTGATTGTCACTGACCTCAATTTGTAGTAGATCTAAAATCTACCTTTCCTATTTGAGGGCACACTTGGTTCTTTCCTTGAGTTACATTAGGGATATCTGTATTACAGATTTAAACCAAACTAACAGGGAGCTCTGGCTTTTTGAAGAGTGCTAGAAATTCCTACTAGAGCATTTTGGCACTCGTGATCAAACTATAATTCCCAGGATATTTTGGGGGGGAAGCCATGATGGTTAAAGTAATGCAAAATCACTATAGATTTGTAGTAGATACGTCCATCAAGAAAGGCCTTTGACCACATTGAGTAGTTGTATATGGGCTATTGATGCCTCCTTGAATATAACAGCACTTTACACCAGGAAATCACTTGTAGGCTTGATGTGAGTGAAACAGAACTGATTTGAAGAGGAATTAATCAACCTGCTTTAGTCTGTCGTGCTATAGAAATGGATGCAGATGAAAACTCATAAATAAGACATAAATTATCTCCAGTGGTAGAGGCAACTATATTCTTGTGGACTCTCTTTATTTTGTTTCAGCATAAGTGTGTTACATCTTCATTCTGGTATTCCGCACTTGTGCAATGATTTTGAAAAGGAAATGAGTGTCATAATGGCTGGGTTCTAAGGTCACGGCGCACCTCCCCTGCTTCTTCTGGCTGTGCTGCTACAACTAGAAGGAGCAGTTTTAAAAATCCCCACTCCAGAGGAAAAATGGGGAGGAGCTGATTGTAGGTCCTCATGGTAGCAGTCTCCATTTCCCAGAACTGCCTGGGGTTTGGCTTCCTCTACTAGCATTGCGGGAGGAGGGAGAGGTGTGCCCTGTGCAGTATACAGGAGAAAAGTTGTGCATTGCATTCCAACTTTCCTCTGTTTGTACAGATTAAACGGGATCTGGTTCTCTTCATCATCTTGTTTCATCAACAGTTATCTCACTTTTTTCACTGTGAGGTTATTGTTTACTTTGTGGGTGTTTCCAGCAAAGACTTTAGGCTCTGATAGCAGCCATGTGTTTCCATTTCATTTCTGAAGGGGGAAGAGGAGCTGGCCCGACATGGGTGGAAATATTACTGGGCATCCAGAGGAGTACTGTGGGTGCTTCCAGATGAGGCTTTGATTGTCCTGGCTCATTTACGGAATTTTATGGGAGGTCCAGATGATGACACCTTCCACTTGTAACCCTTTCAGGTTTTCTCACTGTTTCTCCCATCTTTTTTCTTATCACAGAAAATCCATCAAGCAGGGAAAGATAGGATACCTGCACAATATTGTTTGGTAATGTTAGGAGCTATACATTTAGAAGCACCTTACATTGACACCATATGACTGGCAGTGGATCTAGTCTGAGCAAAACATTGAGGTAGCGTGTTCTCAGGATCACATGATGGTTAGCATTCTGATAATCTCGCTTCCATTTTTCACAGTTGAACTAAACTTCTAGCTCTCTAGTAATAACTGTATGGATATGTTTGTCAATGTGTAGACATTGTTTGCTAAGAAAAGAAGCAAGTCTTCTTGTAGGTCAAGGTGTGGAGCCTACAGGTTGGAACATTCCATCCCACTTATCTCGTTTCCTCAGGACTTCATTCATTTATTCATTCCCTGCTTCTTTTCCTTCTAGCATTGTATGCCTGCCAAAGTATTCTAATTCCCCATAATGTTTGCATGTAGTTATTTAAACTGTGCTACTTTATGCTTATATCCACAATTTACTTACATTATTCATACACAATTTGGGTTTGCTTGTACCAGAATTTGGTGGTGGGGTGTGCTTTTGTATAATTCAGGACACCTGACTTTAGGGCCTGGCTCACAATGGCTACGTATACTATGGAATCAATAGAATTGTTTTGGCTGATTATTTTTTTTGACTTGGCTTACTGTAGCTATTATTAACCCTCAGAGGTTTGAAGCACCAAGTAGTCGAATACCTTGATACTTAACAGATTGCAAGCATAAAAGTTGTTTCTTACTTTTAAATTTCTGCCTGGTTCTTTTCCTGTAGACGGTGTACTGTTGCTGTTTGGTGAATTGCTAGTGTTACTTAGCCTTAGGTCACTCCCGCTACTTGATTTTTTTAAAAACTCATAATTCAGCCAGGAAAAATGCAGTGGAAAAAATCTATCAGTCATGGTGCATGCTAGAGAGGTGCTGCATCAGCATGTGGGCTGCAGCAAAATGAAGAAGGATTATCTTAAATTATGACCCAAAATAGAAAAATCATAGCTTGCAGTAATAAGGCTCTCTTTGAGCATGATCTGTGAGTTTAAAGGTGCAGTACAAAGTATACTTTGGTAGATAGTTTACATGTTCTTCGGCACAGAATGATAATTGCTGAAGTCCTGTTCTTGGGTGAATCCTAGAAAGAAGAGAGGACCACTTAGTAATCTTTCTTCCAAGAAAAGTATTCCTGTGATAGTCTTCATTGCAGTAGAAAACTATACTCCTCCCCTAAAAGCTAGAGATGGCCTTCTAGCCTTCTGCAAAAGCTCTCTTTCCCCCAATATGCTGTTTCACATGACTAGAGAAAGCAGCCTTTCTCAACCAGCTGTTTGAGAATGTAGTCATAGGCTTGTTTCAGCAGACTGTACTCCAATTCCTGAAACAAGCAGGGCTGAGCACAACAATTAAGGGTAGAAGGGAGTCCTGAAGGGAAGTGCTAGGTGGGAGGAGAATATGGCTGCATTTGATTAACAAATCAGCTACTGTTTATCTTTGGTCAAGGTGAAAGGTGAGGACTAAATTCCATTTCAGAGAAGCTTTTGGGGGGCAGTGGTGTGTGGGGTTAAAGGCAAAAAGGGCTGGGCTAGAAGTAAAATGAGTGAGGCCATTTTGGCTTAAAGCTCTTACTGCCCGTAACTGAGCTTTAGGAGAGACATTTCAACCTTTTAGGATGGGGGTGGGGGAGGAATTGCACAAAAGCCAGGAAACTACCAAATGATCAGTGGCTGGGGGAACCCAGGTGGGCCGGATTAGGCCCCTGGGTGTAAGGTTCTGCACTCCTGTCATAAAGGTTCCGGGCAACTGGGAGGGAAAGCATTACACTGCCTCTTGCCTAGCTGGGAGGAGAGAGAGAGAGAGAGAGAGAGAGAGAGAGAGAGAGAGAGAGAAGACCCTGGGAGTACTGATTAAGCCAACCCATACAGAGCCTTCTGGCAATTGAGCTTACCCACTTAGATCCTTAGCCCCTCTTTTTATTGCTTTTGGGTTGTTGTTTTATCATATGGGTCTGCCTGTATCTTTGCTAGAATTACTGATGCAAAAGTAACAATTGAGGCCCTTGCTTGTCTCCCTGCAGGTATGGAGGAAGAGTTGGTAACAACGCATAACTCCATATGATCTCTCCCACCCCAGTCACCCCCTTTCCCAGGCAATCTGTATACATCCTGTATTTATTAGGATTTCTCTTAATACATGGTATGATAGCTGCAATATGTGGCTTTTGTAGGAAAAAATATTGGGTTGCATGGCCATAAAATCTGAAGCCTATCAGCTTATCTAGACATGCCAGCCAGCAGACATCTCTCACTAACCTTTCTGAATTCTTTGAGAGTGTCAACATACATGTGGATCAGGATGATCTGGTAGGCTAGCCTTTCCTAACCTGGTGCCCTTCAGATGTGTTGGACTGTCAGTCTCAGAATCCCTCAGCCAGATGTGGGGGTGCTGGGAGTTAAAAGTCCAATGCATCTGGAGGGCATAGTGAAGAGCTCCAAAAGAGCTTTCCAAACTGATGGGGCGGTATATAAATGTAAACAATAATAATAATAATAATAGAATGATGAATGCGGATTTAGGTAAGCAAATATAAAGTGATCCTTACTTCATCTATATAAATGTTAGCTTGAATATGAGTAGAAGCCTTTGGCTGGGTTCGCATGATTATGGGGGCAACCCCCCCCCCCCACCATTTTGGCTTTCCCCCCCACCTCCGCGCATACTATGCGAGTGCTGGTTGTTTACATAATTGGTGCGTTGCCTGAATGTGGCGCAGGGAGTCGGTGACTTTGTTTTCACCATACAGTCTGTGCTGCACATCGTGGGTTGTAAGGTGGATTTGGGCAACACACCAATCTGTGCTGCAGCGTGTGTGCAGCATGCACAGGGGCAGAAAGAGAAGCCATGATGGCTTCTTTTACCCTCGCAATCATGTGAACCCAGTTTGTATGTTAGCCTTTCCCAATCTGGTGTCCTCCAGATGTTTGGACTATAATTCCCAGCATTCCTGACCAATAGCCCTGCTGACTGGGACTGATGGGAGTTGTAATCCAAAACATCTGGAGGACATCAGGTTAGGGAAGGCTGCTCTACATGATCAGAAATCCTGCTTTATCAGTGTTCCTGATCACAAAGACGCTTCTACTTGCATTGTACTTGTCAGACACAGAGAGCAGGCCCAGCACGTGGGGGAGGCCATTTTGTGTGTGTCCAGACTACCAAGGTATGTTGCTGTATGCTGTGCATGTATAAAGCCTGTACTGGGCTCATGTTGCCCTGGAAAGAGGTGATGAGGTGTGTTCTTTTAATCTATTCATGGGGGGAAAAGAATTGGGCTTCATGTACTGCTTTGAAACAAGATATTCACTTCTGGTGCACCTGTAGCTTTGAGGATACTTAAAGTGTATCAACAGTTTGTAAGAACACGACCATAAATATTTGATGTAAAACTGGCTGTGCTGATTTTTTTTTATATTGCCTGGTATTTTATTTCTTTTTCCCATTCTGACTTGAATGTGCTGCCTTTTTCTGTCTATAACTTCAGAACTCTGTAATACTAACAATGAGAAATGCAACTTTGTATTTTCTGCTTCTGCTTTCATCAAGCTAAAGTCTTTAACCTGTGTGAACGGTATTGATTTTTCCTCCTTTGTTTTCCTTTCCAGATCAGTAAAGAACAAGACAAGTTTCATGTTTCTGTTACTAATTGGAAATCTTGCTTTCCTCTCAGTATCTGAATTGGAGTATTGGTGGCCACTCTGCGATCCTTTTCCCTAAAATGAACAATTATAAAAATCAGTATGTTCCTGATTGAGCAGGGGGTTGGATTTGATGGCCTTATAGGCCTCTTCCAACTCTACTATTCTATGATTCCTCAGGATTGTTCTTCTGGGGTTCATTCAGAATCAAATAAGAAATAATGCTGCATGTATTGTTTACTAACCAAATTAAGATTCTGCATTCAGGAAGTTCAAATACGATGATTGGAAAAATCTGAATTTTGCAACCTGGTGTTTAAATAAATGAGACTGGAAGGAAGCTATGCAGGGTACTGCAGCCCTGCCTTCAATCCCTGGAAATCATACAGTGCAATCCTGTTCATGTTACTTGGAAATAAGTCCCATTGTCATCATTGGGATTTACTCCCAAGTAAGTGTGAAGCCTTTGGTTTAAATCCAATGTTGTACGAGTGGATATCTTCTCCCCTTACACGTCCCCCAAATCTGGTCTGGAAGGTCACTGAATCCGCTAGAAGAGATTGGAAGGTGGGGCACAGAAAAACATTTTGCCATCAGTTCCTGTTCTGCTGGTGTATGACCAGGGTTAGATACAGCCTTTTGTTAGGCTTCTCTGTTTTCTCAGATTTCATCAGGTATTGTCCGTACATTTTTCAAGGATATCTATTTGTCCAAAGGAGCTAGGATTTTTTCTTTCTTGAATAAATAAATAAATAAATAAATGGGTGATTAGATTTTCAGGAATTCTGCACCCAATTCCATTACGGTTTTGTGTGCTTTCCCAGAATGATGACCCAAACACAGATTAGAATATGTCCAGTTTAATTTTCTCCCAATTTAATTTTCTCCTGTAAGTATATTGATCATTGGTGTAGTAGCTAATCTAGTGGGGGTGGGGATTTGTAAACTGTAGTGTTATTGACCTCTTCTGATTCAATTTGGAATCAGAACACTTACCTTCTTACAGTGTGAAAATATTTGGTGCAGATCTGAATAAAAATCAGCCTGCACCCAGACCAAACCCCTGTGGATTTTTTGTAACTTCCTAATGATAAAAGAAGGTAATCAGTAATATGTTCTTACAGTTTGAGTCGTAGAGCAAATGTTTTCCATCATTGCCATGTACGAATGTAACGATAAGCCAGAATAGCTGCCCAATTGTCCCTGCTTGGCTCCTCCTGGGAGCAGCAAATCTAACTAGAAATCATGTAGATTGGGGATGATGGGGATTGTAGTTCAAAATATCTGGAAGGCACCAGGTTGAAGAAGGTTGCTGGAAGACATGTGGTTAAAGAAACATATGACATGATGTTATATCATACATTTCCTTGGTCCTGCATCATATTATTGACTGCCACTGGTGTTGTTTCATGTGTTTCCTTAGCTTTGCTTTATTATGAGTGGGATGGGGGCGAGCTCCAATTGGATCGCTGTTTTCAGCAGCAATCCCTTGATCAAAATGACATCTTATTCCAATCTTAGTTGAGGTATGGTGATGTCATTGTAAAAGGTGCGCCTGGGAACTTTGCCAAGGTAATTTGGCTAGGTCTTAAATGATTTCAAAGTCCATGCCCTTTTATAATACCTGTAGAATTCCCCATAAAGAGTGATGACTTGTTGCCACAGGGACTTTTGTAATGTGCTCTAGTTTCTCTCATAATGTTTATTTAGAATTTGTGTTGCGGTCAGTTTGATTGCTTTAAATTAGGAACTAGTAGCTCTGATGTCCCCCAAATAGGACAATTCCCGAAGGTTAAAAAAAGGAAAAATCTGTGATGAATAAGATGCTTTAAATGAAGGAGAGAACTGGGAAACAGCATCCTCTGTGTAAAACTTTATGGGCAGCTAAGCAGGGCCAGGGAGAATGCCAAGGTGATGCTATCTCTGTAATTATAATGCATGTATGTACAATATAGTCTAAAAGGTAGTTGCCTCTATCAGAGGTGAGACCAGATTATGATTATCCTAGTACTGTGACATGATCCGGCATGTTCCTTTCCCAGATTCTACTTTTTATACATTTAGGTCTGGAATCCGTAAATACTGATGTATAGAAATAGGTGCATCTCTAGGACACTTGATGCTCTGAATTTTAAGCAACACCTAATTTAGGCAAACTTTATTCCCATGAATTGGGGTACATATTCAGCAATCCACTTGTCTGTGTAATAAGAAAAGAAAGGGGCAATGTGCTTACTCTGCAGCCTGAGTTCTGTGCCCAGAATAAATTATGCAAATTAAGTAAATCTCCAAAGTTCAAATAAATTGGATTTTACTTGGCAAGGATTGCAGAAGAAGAGGGGGTAAAATGAGAAATAGACACGTGCAGAATTGGGGAAGTAATCATTATAAAAGGCAGTTAATAGAAGCCTGAGGAAGGAAAAAACAGTTGTGTAGGCACTTCAGAAGTCTCTTGGCAAAATCCTGTGTAAAGCTCCACTTGGTTTGGGGCAGGGCTTCACAAATTCACTTGCCAGGTTGTAATTGGAGTAATCACCCCTTTCCCGACACTGTGTGAATGTAGATAACTTAGGGAAAGGGATGAGTTGGTCTCTTCCCTTTTTGTTTGTTTTGAAGAAGTAATGGGCCTGTTCAGGTGACACTTCAAGCTCTGTGGTTAGTGAAACTGTAGTTCTCTGGGGTTAGCACTTAGCACAAGCCATGCATACAACACTTTAAGCCATGGTTAGAGCTGCTAACCATACTGCAGATGGTCCGACTGTAGTTAGTGAGTGAGCAGGGTTTAGGAAACATCACAGAAGATACCTTAAACCCTGTTGCTTAATCAAAAGCCATAACCAGCAGGGTTTAAGGTGTTTTCTGAACAGGCCAATGGTGAGTCTCTTTTGCTGCTTCTGCAAAAGCACAACACAAAGCAAGGTAGACTACAGAGAAGTTAGTGGGCGAAGAAAGGATTGGTTTGTTTGGGCCAATGGTGATCACAATAATGGGTGGCTAGTAGCCAAGCCAAAACTTATGGAGCCCCTGTTTTGAAGTATTTAAGAGATGCAAGTCAATGGCTGAATTCAGATGACACATTAAGAAAGTGGGGCGGGGGAAACAATCGTCAGTTGTATTGACTATCGTGTCGTCCAAATGCTGCCATAGTCAATGCAGCGCTGATCCTAATCCACACCACAGTTGATTATTTATTACCACGTTGTGTGGGGAGTACCCCCTAGATGAACAACTGTAAAGTTGATTATTACCCCACCATTGACTATTGTGTTGTCCGAATTCAGCCAATATATCTCAGATACTTTCTGTATCACGGTGAGGATCAGAAGCTTGACTTTCTTTAAAAACCAAAGCTGACATCTGCAAGGTGCCAGATTCTGAGTCTGATGTTTGAATCCATGAACATGTGTACTTTCTTGTTTTTCAGTGCATTTTCAGACATGGGTTGTACTTCTCTTCTAGGCTGGCTTGCATTGGAGTCCTAGCCATACTTATTTGAGTTACAACAGTCTTGAGATTCAGCTGCTTGTTAGAAAAGTTTATGCGACTCAAGTTGCCTGTTAGCCTTCATAGGTGTGCCCTCGAAGCAATGGCAAGAAGACTTGTATGTACAAGCTGCTAGCATTATAACCATAATTTAGTCCATTCAGTGTTGGGTAGGTAGTTTCTACTTGTCATGGACATAGTTGTGGATGTTGCAGCTGACAACACAGTGAGAACTAGTAAAGCACAGGAACACTCTGGTTCTAACCTCGTCTCTCACATATACTTCCTAGGTAACCTCAAAGTTAAACTAGATATGACGTCAACCATGTCTTTTATTTCTGTACTTGGGATTCTACTTCTTTAAAAAACTGACAGCAGTCACAATCCGCACCCCCCACCCCACTAGCAATGGATTGAGACCCTATTGCACAATCAGTGTATTAGTGTGTTTAACCCTTTTCTCCATGTTTTTTCTGTTGACAATCACCTCCAAAGCTGCTATTTGTATTAGCTTTCATTTTAATCCTCCCTACCACTGCATGCTGTTGTCCAGACTCTGTGGCTGCTGTTGGAAGTTTTTTTAAAAAGTGGCTAATGTGTACTTTAACCTTTAAATTACTAGTATTCACAGCCTCAGCACTATCTGCAATACGTTGAAAATTATATTGACCTACCCTACAAGGTTGTAAGGATACTAAAGTAATTATGTGAAGTTGCTTGAATGCTCTAAAAAGCACCATGTCACTGCTAATAATGAAAAGATTTTGCTGCTAAAGCAAGTAATCTCCCTTATGCAAACCAGTCCCAGTTAACTCTTTCTTGGTTGCTGTCCACCCCAAACGTTTTCTAGTTTCTACACAATCTACCAACTGCTACTCAGGTGTTTTTCTCCTCACTATTATATAAACAGTATTCCCCACTATAGTATATATAGCATGGGTAGGCAACCTGATGTTCTCCAGGTGTCTTGGACTACAATGCCCATCAGCCCTAGCCAGCATGACCAGTGATCAGGGATTATAGGAGTTGTGGTCCAAAATATTTGGAGAGCACTGTATTGTCTACCATTGGTATTCTCCACTATATTATACAACACCTTGCTTTATCATTGCTTTCTTGTAATAATAATGACAATTCTAGCATAGCCTCTGGTGAAGACTGTTTTCTGGGCAATCCTATTGGGACATTTCCTAATTCTTTTTCAAAAGATAACAGGATGTGGCTTTCTACACTGCAGACAAGCTTAGCAGTTCATCAAGTAGTGTGAGATCCCTTCATAACCATCCTCTAAACACATACGGCTGTGATCTTGTCTATATGTGTACTGTATATTTGTGGTCAGGTCAAGATGCAAAAGAATCGTCCTGCTTTAATGTACATGCTCTTTGTAATGAGTGCAACCAAATTGAGGAACTTAAAAAAATAAGGAGTGCAGATTACGATAGGGTATTTCCCCTTCAAATGTGGCTCTTTAATTCAAATGATCACAAGTCCTTGGAGGAATATTGAAAAGAGAAGCAAACACTTTATGTTTTGAATAGTGTAAACCCTGCCGTGAGCAGGAGTAGCATGCAATAATGTAAAGTGGAGAAAGGAGTTTTTGTGGTGTTGATATAATTTAAAAAGATAATTTGGTCTTGCCTGGAGAAGATGGCTAATCCTTACATTTGGAATATGTTATTTCAAATTTGCAGCAGGACATTGATTAGGGCTGGGTCTGTTCAATTCAGGGGAGGAATAGGGAAACATCAGTGTGCTTAGGTGGAAAAGGATTTATTATCAGCTTGGCTGCTAGGTTTACTGAACTATCAAGTTCTTCCTTAGCAGAAACTACAATGTTTCATTAGTAATGCAACAGCTGTCCCAGTGCTAAAACAAAAAGGTTTAATCTGCAGAGCAGGCTGATGAATTTTCTTGCACCTACTGGCTTTACCATTTCTTCATTCCTCCATTGTGTGATATGGTGGTCCGCACATTGTGATTCTGTTCATGGGACTGGGAAGACGTCAGGGAGAGGGTAAGATCAAAGAACAAATGCCATTGCATTTCTTAAGCAGGATATACATTTATGGAGCCCACTAGGTAGCATAAATTCAATTTTACCATATTGCAAGTACTTGAGGGATGCGGGGAAGGTTGTTATGACTTCGAATCATTGTGTTGATAATGTTAGGAAATGAGTATGATAACCTGATTTATGGGTCAGAGGAATGATTCAATATTTCTAGACTAGGTCACAGACTTCCTTCATACTCCACCCTTCCTTGTGAATTATTCAGTCCACAGCACAACTCCTACTGATGTTGGGCGTGGCTTTCTTTGAGAAGCAGCTACTTTGTGAGCAGTACTCATTTATTCTCTGATTGCCACGCTGATCGTCAGTCTCATGAAACATATGCCCTTCTTCTAAAGCTCTGCTGTGAAATCCTGCTCATGCAGGGTTGGGAATCCCAAATGTTTCAAGGTAATCTTCCCTTCGCTTCATGTGCTCCTGGCACCCTAACCCTTTAGATACTTCACTAGTTGATATATCAAGCTTGTTTCTACAGCCTTGTGATAATAACTTTATATGATGAATGACTTTATAAAAATGAAAGATATGTGAGCTGAGAGTGGGGGGAAATCTTGATGTATGATAAAATTGTCTATCCATTGCTCTGATTCTGGAATCATGTGCGGGCTAGAAGGAGAAGATGTGGCAGTTTGGTCTTTCCTTTGCTTAGCAGTACACAAAAATGCCTTTGTTCAGGGTCGTTCACTATATTACTATATTTATCACAATGGCTGTCCATGCTTTCTTCCACTGAGTTCAGAACAGCTTTTTACTCATAAAGTTTCTCTGAGATACGTTAGACTGAAGATAATGAACTGCCCAGGGTCACTCTGTGAGCTTCATAGCTGTGTGAGACTTGAACCTGGGCTTCAAACATCCAGACACAACCAGTGTACTACTCTGGCGCATGCTCTCACTGCTAGGAGATCTTCTCCAAGCTTAATGCTCCAGGTCATATTTCTTTGTGCTTGCTTCATCATACTGTTGTAGGTTCCTGTTAATTTTCAGACTAAACATGAGCTAGCCTGTTTCACTAAATGAGCGTGTTTCAGTAAATGACTTTGTGCTCTTGTTTTTCCTGTGTGTCACACTGGAGAGGCTAGATTATCGTTGCTTGCATGTTGAATTACTTGTGTTGGGGGTCCTCAGAAAAATAAGGGGTGATGGTGGAGGACAAGGTGCTGCTGAGGAACCTGATGTGGGAGGAGTGGTTCATTCTTTAAAGCAGGAGTGTACAAACCAAGGCCCACATGAAGTGTACAAATCAGGAATGTACAACCCAAGCTGCTCTCGGTGTGGACTGTGAAGCTGGTGGGACCCCCACACTTTCAACTGATTACCAGGCCTGCAGAGGGAAAATGCCGTTCCGGTGCTGTGTTCTCAATGAGGATCGCTGGAATGTTCCCCCTTCCGAGATCACTGGTACTAAATTTCAGCAGGCTGGGCGGAGAGTTAAATCTCCCCATCGCTATGCACTGAGGTGTCTGTGCGTCGCGTATGTGTACGTACTTGCAGTTTTGCACATGTGTGTAGCCAATATCAGATTCAACTGTCTTGACTGAAAAGGTTGTACATTCCTGCTTTAAATAAAGGCAAGGAGCACTGGAAGCACTTGTGTTAATTCCCTTCAGTGGAAAACTTCACCTGCACTGTAGGATTGTTGCTGTTCCCTGCCTCGATCCGGAGGGAGAGGCGGGTTACAAATAATAATAATAATAATAATAATTATTATTATTATTATTATTAGGACTGCTATAAGCTGGCAGAATTGTGTGCAAGCTACATCTTACAGGAGTAGATCCACATTTCTGCTAGAAATTCAGCTTGTATGAATGATCTGGATATTTTATTGTGCTTGTGCTATAAGTATGTAGAAAAATGTTCTTAATGGGAAGACTTACAGTATTGGAATGCCTTTATAGTTTTGTCAGGGCCTCTTGTGGAAGTGCCATAGGTAGTGTAACCCGGCTAGGAGTGTGAATTTTGACCCCGGAAGCCCCCATTTGAAATCCCTCTTCAGCCACAAAGTTGTGATTTTTGGCAAGCTACTGTTCTCTCAGACTCCACCTGTCAATTTTAATATGTAAATAATAATATTGGCCTACTGTAGAGGATTTTCTGACAACAGTCACTAAGTGCCAAGCATCCTTCTATAAGCCGTATTGTTTTTGTTTTGAATTGAGGTATAATAATTACAATAATAATAATGTATAATTATAACATTTATAATTTATAACATTTATACAGCATATTAGAGTGTTCAAAGCACTTTACATACATTATCTCAATATGGATTGCTGCCCTGTAAGACATGTCAAGGTATCCCTGCTTTACCCTGGGTTAAATAACTCATGATGGGCTGTCATGTTCTGTTAACAACCCCATTAAGGAGGTGGAATGATTAAGGGAGATGACCCCCTTGATAGGAAGGAAGTAGCAGAAATTGGGGAGGGGGCATGTGAAAGCCTGAGACTTTTGCTGGCTCATGACTTCAGTCTACTAACTGATATTCTATGCATTATGGAAATTAAAATAGATGTCCTTCAGGGCCTTAATCCCTGTAACATAGATGTTCTTTAGACCTTTAATCCTAGACTCCCCTGACTTCAATTGGTGGGTGAGTAGTTGCAGCACCATCATGTATGGTAATAAATAAATAAATAAATAAATAAGTGGGCCCCAAAATACATGTTTGGGCTTAAGTTGGGTCCCAGGTCTGAAAAGGCTAAAGACAATGCCTATAACAGATTGCTGTTGGACTAACATATTTCTAACTGCTTAAAGAAGGGTCATAGTTATCTCTTAGAAGAACACAATGTAATATTTAGTGGGGCACAAGGCAGGGGGGCAAGGGAGAAGATCAGCAGTTGTTTTTCTGCTTCTGCCACATGCACATTTCCTCTCTTGCTTCCTCCTAAAGAGAGTTTATTCTCTCATGTCAGGGGAAGAATTCCCATTCAAATAACTGTGGGATCTCCTATGCAGTCGTTTACTTCTTGCTGCTGAGAGGAGCAAGGGAGATTGTATGTGTAAGCCCAAGGACACCTAAGATCCTCTCCTGACCTTTACCTGGGAACGATCCTAGGATAGGGGTCAAAATATGTTCTGACAGGCCCACAGACTGATACTGTCCTGGCTGATGGAAGAGTCTGAACTTTTCACTTGACAAATTCTTATGCCCTAAGCAGGAATGATGGAGGAGGTTGTTATCTAAGGGTATCTAACATCCTGTGACAAACTGAGTTTCCATAGTGAACGTTCACCCACAACCACTTTACGTAATATTCATTTATTGTTGCAACGTACGTTCGTGGGGCTGTTAGAATGATCTCTTCTCTGGGAAAGAGGGAGCCTGAGTCAGAGATTGTGCCTTTTCAAAGGTTGTCCTGTGAGTCAGAGGTAGAATCAGGAGCAGAAGCTGCGAGTCCTGACTTCTCATTACTCTGTTTCCTAATCATTGATGCTTCAAGACGCAATGGTAATAGCACTGAGTCATGCAGACTCATCTGTCCTTTTTGTTTGCTTGTTTCTTGCTGCAAACTTGGGGAGTTTAAACACACATCTAGTGTTAATGACAATTGCTAACAAGAGAACCCCAAGGCCTGAAACTACGTTGCAATATGAGATCCAACCGGAGGAGACTTAACCGCCCTCCTAAGTATAAATGCACAAGCCAGCATTTCCTACTTTCGACTCTGCCTAGTTATACTACTGTTTGCTGACCAATGACAAGGAGGAATTGTGCCCTGAGGCCAGAAGGTATCATAGAGATTGCATGTAACCTGAATGTCAGGAATTATGTTGAAAGCTGGCATGATGCTCTTGGGATGTAGATAAGGGGCACTGATTTGCCCCTGCATCTCTATGGTGAAAGTTGCATATGCCTAGCTCTGACAATTACAGTGGCAAGCATTTCAGCAATACCCAAAAGTGCCAATAAGAACTGTATTGGGACTGTGCTCCCTGTAATCACTGTTTCCCCTAGAGTTGTCAGAATTGTTACTTGCTTTACAAAAAGCCTCGCAGGTTTCTTGCCCTCATGGTTACTGAGGAAGGGGACTTTTCAGTTATCATAATTTCTAATACTTCTCTTCCATGCTATATCACTGATTGTTCCTGCTCATATTTTGTTCCTTGAATTTTATGTCTCTTTTCTAATTTATTTCGTCATCCCTGCTGAGAGAAGCACACATTTCCAAATAACCCTAACAATTAACAGTTTATAAGAAAAGCAGTTGGGTGTAAAGACTAATGTAAGCTAACCAGGGCCAAATCCCTGGATTGTCTCACCGTGTGTTTCATGTAGCTCCTGAATGGCATGGGGGACCAGGATCAATCCTGTGGAACCCCATAATGTAGAGGCCAAGGGGAAAAACAGTGGTCCTGGAGCACCACTTTCTGGGTCATATCTGTCAGGAATGAATGGAACCAACTCAATATAGCACTGCCAATCCAATCCTCTCGAGATGGCTGAGAAGAATACTATGGTTGGTGGTATCAAATGCCATTAAGAAGTCGAGGAGAATCAACAGAGTTGTACTCCCCCTCTATATCTCCTGGCACTTGTCAGCCTCTAGGTGACCAAGGCAGTTTCTGTCCTAAAATCAGGCCAGAAGCCAGTTTGGAAAGGATTAAGATAATTAGTTTCATCTAGGAAACCCTGAAGCTGTGTTGCCACCGCTAGCAGTTCACACACTTTCTCAGAAAAGGTATATTTGAAACTGGTTATTCAGGTCTGAAGAATCCAGTATGGTGTTTTTTTTCAACAGAGGCCCTACAACTGCTTCTTTCAATACTCTAGGTATATGTCCTCCTTTAAAGGAAGTATCAATCACTTCACAGACCAAGCATGCAAGTCTGACCGTATTAGTTTCGCAAGCCAAGATGGACAAGGATCAAGCGCACAAGAGTCTGACTTCTATCTGAAACTAAGCTATAATAGGCTCTTCACCATGTGGAACAACTCTGCCCAGTGGTATTTAGCAGATGCAATAGTGGTGGAAAAGTAAGATTTCTTTTTGCCACCATGATTGCCATGTATTAGGCTCAATAAGGAGCTCTGAGCTGTGTATTTGCTACATGTTTTTCTCCATCATCACTCTAGCCATTTTGCTGCATGCTTCATCGCTCCCAACTCCCTAATAAACCAGGGAGCCTTATGAGTTTTGAAAGGGAGAGGAAGGTACTTAGGAGCTATTGTATCAATCAACCGTATTTCACAGATTTACTGGGGCATAGGCAAAATTGCCAGCCATACTGGCTAGAAAATCTCACAGAACCCTCAGGAATTCATCTGAATCCATACAGTCACCATCCCTGCAGAATTTAGAAGCTGACCTACCTAACCTGGCAGTGATCTGTCTATGACAAAGGGAACATTTCTACAGCCTCTACCCCCAGATTGCTTTCTCCTTGGCCAGAACAAATTGTCAGATTGAGCATATCTCCTGCAGCATGAGTGGGTCCAGTTATTAATTGGGACAGTTCCATGCTTGTCATGATGTCTATGTAATCCTGAGCCACACCTGACAAGATGATATCTGCATGGACGTTGAAATCAACCAGGACAATAAACCCAGGGGACTCCAGTGCCTCCCCAGAGATTGCCTTTGCCAGCTCTGGCAGGGAGACTATTGGACAACAGGTTGGGTGGTACACCAACAGAATCATTGCCCTATCACGGATTTGCATTCTCAGTTGCAAGCACTCAAACCCAGTAAAGTAGTGGACAGAACACCTGGAAATGGTGATAGTATTGCAATAGACAGTGGCAATTCCCTTTTCTGGCTCATTGCGTCTGTGGTACTGTACTACTGAGTAACCTGGCAGACACATTTGTGTCAAATAAACCCCATCATCTTCATCCATCCATGTCTCAGTTACACATGCCAGATCATTATGTTCCCGAATTAAATCATGAATTGCAGCAGATTTTCCTTTCATTGATCTGTCATTTTTGTTTCCAAAACTGTATGCCAAAGGAAGTGGTCTTGTTAATGGGAAGTGAGGTGGATGGATAACAATGCTTTAATTTCTTCAACAGAATTCTTCTAATCTCTCCTCCTTTTCTCTTTATTCTGTGGATGATATTATTTAAAAGCTCTGCTTAATTTGGAAATGCTTTATTTAAAAAGTTTGTGACTGCTTTTTAGAACCATACTGCAGTTGGAGCATGTTAACCCTTGCAAAAGGGAAATGTTGGAGATCTGCTAGCATTTACCATATCTGATTTATATGCTCCTTGCTGTAGTGCATGTAAATTGATCTGGAGTCCCAAAGCATTGGGCCCTAAATATGTGGGATAGGTGGGTTGGCTAACCTTTGATTCACCTCTGCAACTGAGGCCTATTGCAAGGTTTGCTCTGTTGTGCTGACTTATATAAAACTGAGCCTGAGGACTTGAAAATACTGTGGTGGTAAAATCTGGCATACTGAAATTTGGGAATTCCAGCAGTGTGATGATAGTGTTGACTCATAATGCCCTCTAACTCATTATTCACCTATATTACAGGCTTGTAGGATTGCCTTCTACACATAAGCTTACATTTCTCTGGCCCGCTTGCATTGACTGCCTGTACGTTTCCGAGCCTGATTCATGGTGCTGGTTTTAACCTATAAAGCCTTACATGGCTTAGGACCACAATACCTGACAGAACGCTTCTCCCGACATGGACCTACCCATACACTATGATCAACACCTAAGGTCCTCCTCCGGGTGCCTACTCTGAGGGAAGCTTGGAGGATGGCAGAAAGGGAGAGGGCCTTTTCAGTGGTGGCCCCAATTATGAAATGATCTCCCTGACGAGGCTCGCCTGGCGCCAACATGTTATCTTTTGGGTGCCAGGTCAAGACTTTTCTCTTCTCCCAGGCATTTAACAACATATGTTGAGGGTTTGTTGCTGTTGTTGTTTGACCCAGAATAGTTGTTTTAAATGGATATTGTGTTTATAATCTGTTTTTATGCTTTTTATGCTTGTTAAATTTTGTATATCGTTTTTTTAATGTTCAATATTTTTAATGTTTGCAAACCGCCCAGAAAGCTTCAGCTATGGAGTGGTATATAAATGCAAATAATAATTTCTATCATTGGCATCAGGGCCTCATTGCTAACCTGTTTTTAAAGCTTGGACACCTGACATCTAGACTCTTACATTGTGACTAACTTTTTATGGAGCTACCAGTGCATTGGACACCCTATTAACCCTGGATGACTACATGGACTGGCATGCTCAGTTTCAAAATGTGCCCAGCCTTCATACTTTTTCAACATTGACCATGTTTTTAGTAGGTTTTAGACCCATAGCCAGAACTGTTGTGGTGGGTGACCTTTGGATGCTTTTGGGGGAGGTCATCATAAGACAAAACGAGCAAACCCCTTGATATAAATAGCATATTAAAAGCAACTTATTAAATAATAGTAACAAAATAAGACAACAAGTCCTTGTAAACCATCCCAATGCCTTTCTGCCTTAGCTAGAGCATTGAACATCAAAGCAGGTATATGTCTTAATGAGCAACTGGAGAGAGTTTCTTTGTATAGCTATAAATGCAAAGGCTACAATACTGTTTCTAAAATTTGATACCCAGAGCACAGCTTAAAAATTGGAGTTGCACTTTAGTTTTACCATTAAAAGGATGAATAACATTTTAGTCAATTCCCTGAATCAGTCAGAATGCCTCTTTAGAACAGTGCAGCAACTCAGTTATTGTTGCCACCTGGGTCCTGGCTTCCTCTTTTTGCAGCTCAGTCAGAGCTCAGGGATTGGGCTATGCATTGTGAACAGTGGTGATGTTTCAGGGACTTCCCCCCATCATGGCCATGTCAGACAACCCTGGTCTGTCTTAACTCCCTTCCTGGAGGTGATTTCACTTTTCATTTATGGAGGGAGATGGGGAGGGATCAATGGTGCATGGAGACTTCCTGCTCTGAGGGATATAGAGGCCTGGGTCACACGACACAATAACTCATGGGTGAAACAGTCCTATGGCCTGTTGTACATTTCCACTTTTACTTAACAGCCTACGAGTGGCTCCGTTATAGGTTGCTGAGCATGTCATCTGAATTTGGCCCAAGGGGTTGTTTAACCCCTGTTTTGGGTCTTTTCAATTTTTGTTTCTGTTTTGGCACTTTGCAGTAATCCTACATCTATCAAACTTTGTTGATCTGTTAGAAGGGAAATGTGCAATGGATGAGCAGACACTCGCAGGCAGAATGTATGTATGTAACCCTCTGATCCAAAGAAACCCACTTCGATTTCTGGTTCTGTTGTGTTTTGAATAGTATGCAGAAGCTTGAAAAGATTGATGCAGAATGAGTCATTGAGTCATTCAAATCTCCACATGTTTTGTGGGATGCTGCTTGTGCTGTCTTCTTTATTGGCATTATAAAGGATGCTGTTTACACTAAAAGCAATAGTTTTGAAACATGAAGCTTGTAAGGAGGGGAATGTGGGAGTTTTCACTTCTTTTTAAGACTTCTAATTTTGGGACCATAGTAACAGATACATTGAGTAGGTTATGAAATTTTACAGGGCCACCATAAAAGTAGTCTGGCATGATAGAAATACCAGAAAATTTCCTTCTTCAGTGACCAGCATGCAGCTTTTTCTGTAGCAGTCAAGCAGCCTGCTTTCCCCAATTTATGTCCCCAGGGTATAGAAACAACACACGGAATTGTATTGCATTTTGACATGAGTAGTCTCTCTTTAATCATGCTGTCGAAACAGCTGGATGGTTAAGCTGCCTTGGGGGAAAAAACTTGTTTTAATGCAGGAATAATGTCTTCTGCTTAGGGCAGCCATAGCTGTGGGAATTTAATGATTTTATGAATAAAAGCTCTTCTTTGGTGTATGTTGGGGGTGAGGGACGTATTAAGTGGTGGGGCGAATGTAGGGGACAAAAAGCATTTTTGTTTGTGAGGCTGCATGTGTGAGTAGGTGCTGTTGCTTTGTCCAAGCTAAAACAATTTGTTGTAGGTATGGCTGGAAGTTATCTATTTAGCAGAGTTCAGCAGAATAAGGATATGAGCAGTAGTTTGGCACATATACCTACTTGCTACATACTTTATGGAGAGCATTCCCCATTCATTCTTACACCCCAAGCCTCTCATCTGCCTCTGTGGAGCCGTCACTTCTCTTGTGCATCTATTACTCTGGATAGCTGGGAGAACCCCACTCTTAGCTGTGCTTGGTTTCATTTATGACGTGGTTTCTATGCAATGTCTGCCATAAGAGGCATAGAATCAAGGCGTAGTCACAAGAGTAGCAGTAGAAAGCTTTGGGAGAGGCAATTATACAGATACAGTGATGTGAATTAATGAGATCTAAAGATGGTAGGTTTTTATAGGGCAACGTGTGTGGTAGGAGGGATAGAACTTTGTTTACTCCATCAGAAGAGTCTTTTCTATTTATGAAAAGAATGTAAGATTAGAAACATAAGGACCTCCTTATGCCAGGTTAGTCTACTTATCTCTCTAGGGCAATACTGTATAGCTCTCCAGGAAGTGGTCTTCACCATCACTTATTACCTGATCCCTTTTTCTTGGAGATATCAGGGAGCGAATTTGGGACCTTGTGCTACCACTGAGCTATAGTTCCTTCAAGGCAAGCAACTTCTAACTAGTGAAATAACTGTATATGGAGATTGTATAATGGTATCCAATCTCAAGTACCTCTAAACATTTCAAAATGGATGCATGACTCTTCTTTTTCTATAGCCCACCCCTGCTTGCACCCAGTGGCATCTTAGGGTTTATATTAAAGCAGTTGAAAACTCACTGGGCTGTGTAAATTGTGCTGCAAAGTTAACAATTCAGGCAGATACAAATATCCGCTGCTGAAATTTCCAACATGAGCAAACATAGACTTTCTTTTCACCTCATCTCTGCAGCTGAATTTGCTGCCATCTGGAGTTGCCATTTTAAACCTAATTTCAATAAGCATTGACCCAAGACAGTCTGGCATCTCAGGAGAGAAATTAAAGTAGCATTCATTTCCCTGGTAAAAATCCAGCAATAAATAACTGGCACGTTACCCATCCCTTAACATTTCATTGGGTTGGATTCAAAGATCCTGCAGTAGAGTGGAGGTCCTTCCACTTGTGGGTAGGACTCATTGATTCTACCTCTGTTGACCCGCTCCCCCCAAGCTATTTTAGAGAGTTGGAGAATCCTCCAAGTGACCCTTGATGGAATGCAAAGGCTTCTAAGAGTGTGGGAATCAGCTATTTTCCACCCCCAATATGAATGAAGATGCTTTCTGCTTGCATAGCAAGATTTATGGATCTGAGTTATTGATTAGATGTGAAATATAGGAAGCACGCCAGAAATCTTTCATTTCCTCTGCAATTTGTGGTATTTTTAGACTTCATGGCAACAATATCTTTAGGCTGTGGGAGACGGCAACAATATTGAGTAGTTCTCCTACTTTTGATTCTGTTTAAGTAAAAGCAGTTTTCAAAATAAAAGCGTAAATTACTAATTGGAGATAGTGGCTAACATTGGTGATGGTTGCATTGAATACCAATCCATGGTTTATGGGAGTGGAGGGAATTTGTGCACAGGAGTGATTATACATTTTTGTAGCTGTGATCCTAAGCCATGACTTGGCAGTACATCTGCACGTCCTTCATGAATTTCATTGACAGGCAAGTTCCAACAGTCCTGTAAAAAATCATGGGAAATTGGAACATGAGGACATTTGCTTAAATATAATTGTTCTCTCCTATGCTTATTAGGAGCTAGAAACCTAGCTGTTTTGCAAGAAGCATATACACATTTTAGAGCCCCCAAGCCAAGTACACCAGGCTTCTCTCCTGACTCTCAAGAGCTTTCTAGTTTGGAACAGTTTCCCTAATAATCATTCTGTCACTTATGACAAGTCTGGCTGGGGGTTGAAAGTACTGCATTCCAGTGGTTCCACTTCTGTTTGGATGGCCGATTCCAGAAGATGGCACTGGGGATTATTGCTCTGTCCTTCTGCTGTTGTGCCATGTGGTGCTATCAGTCTCTATCTTATGAAGTTCATCATCACCTATCACTTTGATGCTTTAGGACAGCATTCTCTCGACTTGTTATGCTCCAGATATTTTGGATTTCAACTCCCATCAGCTTCAGGCAGCATGGCCAATGATCAAGAATTCTGGGCATTGTAGAGCATCTTTATGTTCCTAAATTATATTATGTATAACTTGGCTTGCTCATCAAATTATCATTATATGTAAAAACCTTTAAAAGTAAACTCAGTGAATTTGTGATTTTTTTCCTGAATAAACTATACTTTTAAATTTAGTATACCACACATGATAATTTTATGAGCAATCCAAGTTATACATAACATATTTTAGGTTCCTATTTTATGTCTGCCCAAAGAGAACTTCAGAAAATAGTCCCTGAGACATCTGAATCAAACCAGAAGGAACAGGAAGAACTGGAGGCAAAGGAATTCTGATGAACAGCATCTGTTCCTGTTTGTAAGGAGTTTAGGGAAATTCTTAAAGGTGTTCCTATTTGTAGGGTGGAGCTTAGGGAAATCTGATCTGAAGGAAAAGCTATTGAGATTTTATTAACTGGGAACGACTGAGTTTAGGAATGCTTAACAACCATATTTAATTTAAGAACCTTTAAGCAATCTCAACCTGTTTGAAAAGTGATATTTTATTCACTTTTGTAAATAATTTAAGTTAATGAACATTGTATTTTTTGTTCATTTTGAAAACTTGTCTCTAGTGGTGGTGTGAGTTCCCTGCCTCCGCCATAGAAACCAGGCTACTGGTTTCTTTTAGGTAGAGAGGGTTTATTCTAGTGACAGCAGTGAAAAGGTTATAAAGTCGAGGTTGCATACCCTAGTGCTGAGATTTTCAGTTATATAAGTATGAGCAGACTCAGTATCAGTATGTTAGCCGTAATGGACAATGACATAATCCATCACAGTCGATGGACGAGCTGTAATCAATTGCTGCATGTAAACCACCGTAAGGCTAAAGTACTTCCACAGTTAGTCTCTGAATATGGAGTGTTTTAGTAGCTGTTATCAAAGAACGAATGGATAACTGCAGAAGATTACTTTTGTAAAATGTGTAATCATTGTTTTTTAAACGTGTTTTGTGTGGAGTAATAATTACATTCTTGTAGGGTTGTAAGTAGAGCATTCTTGTGGCTAATGGAGAGGTCTAATATTTAGATTTGTTTGACATGTGGGTAAATAAAATTCATTAAAGTTGTGATATTAACCAATAGAGACTGTTATACATGGAATGACAAAATATTTTATATGTAAGAAAAAAACAATTCTTGTTCTTATTGTTCCCCCAAGTGAGCCCATTACATTTTTGTTATATGCGAACTTGCAAATAGAAAAAAAAATCTATAGAATTTATGAGTGTTTGTCTCTATGTGTGTTTATCCAATTTTCAAAAAGAATTATGTATTTATTCAGGTTTATCTTGTTTTATTGTTAGTCTCTTGCTTCTGACTAAGGAGAAAATTGTGCTCCAAAATGCATTGAGCTTATATCAAAAGATTTCAGCCTCCAGGACCAGAGACACATATTCCTTTTTTTATCTTTTTGCCATTTTTTTCTTTTTTATTATTGCATTTATATCCTGTCTTTTTTCCTCCAAGGAACCCAAGACAGTGTACATAATCCTCCTCTTCATTTTATCCTCACAATAACAACCTTGTGAGGTAGGTTGGGCTGAGAGTCTGTGACTGGCCCAAAGTCACCCAGTGAGCGTCCATGGCCGAGTGGGGACTAGAACCTGGATCTCCCAACTCCCAGTCCAACACTCTAACAGCTACACCAAACTGGGTTACTTCCCCCTCTCCAACATATCACAAATATGTAAAGATATTGTCTTCAATTTTATAAGAGATCAAAGTTGTTCAATTTTTCAATCCAAAGTTGTTCAATTTTTCTCATTTGTTTTTTGGGGGGAAAACTGCCCTTGGAAAAAATAGGGCAGGAAATGGATTTTTCCCAATTTTTCTTGGTTTTTCCTGGGCCCTCACATCTCTAATCCAGCTAAGATGGAGGTACTGTCTGTGTTTGGTTGATCAGCAAGGGAAACAACACAATATAGGCCCCTGCATGTGCTGGTCTTGTGACTAGCATTTCCCTTAATTACCTGCACTGCACCATAGATTGCCTGGTGTGATGGGGTGCCTTTACCCACCCCAGAGCCCCTACTGCAAGCCATGGGTTGTAGGATGGATAAAAAGCTACCGTTGCTGTGCTGCGCACCAGGTTCGGATGACATATCAACTTGCAACGCAGTGTGGGTAACTAGGGAAATGCCATTGTGAGACTGGTATTCATGAGAAAACTATACCTTGTTCTTTCCCCTGCTAATTGTCCAAACTTGGTCACTGTTAGTGGGTGATTCTTCTGCCCAGAAGAGTGATATTCAAGCTATTCTGGAGATGTTTGCAGTCTCCCTAAAAGATCAGGTTTGTAGTTTGGGGGTGCTCTTGAATTCAGCATTGTCAGTGGAGCCACTGGTGGCATCTGGTACCTGGGCAACCCTGGACACTTTTCTTGGTGCCCAATGAAGTGCCTCACCCCTCCTCCTCTTCCTTTTTAAATTAACAAGTTTCTTATCAGGAGCTGGAATCACTTCAAAACAAAGTGAGGGCCTCTAGCTGCCTCCATCGTCATTTCTCATGAATGTTTCTGCACTGTTCATTTGAGGTGGAATTCTTATTCTGCTCTCAAGAGGTGAGATCAAATAACCATGTCCATATTCAGCCAAATACAGTGGCCATCTTATTTTGCTTAGTAATTTGTGCATTCTCCCTATCCTCTTTTTGAATCTTTGGGCGCAATGGCTCTGCTTGCTTTGGGCACAATGGATATGTGGACAAAGATGTCTTTTAGCTAACCATAGCCAGTTTAAAGCCACAAACCCCTTTATAGAAGGAAAAGAAAATGCTGTGTTTGCTATTTGCTGTCTATATGATCCATTGCAACAGCCGTGATTACACATCCTCATTGAAGAAAGTGAAAGTTCCTGCCAGCATATGATTGTGCTTGAAATTCCAGTTTACAATATGCTTTGTCACCACTGTGAGTTGATCATGTAGGCAAAGTTGGGAAATTCATTGGGTGCGTGGCTGTGTAGATTCTTGTACTAAGTGCATGTATGTTGGAGGCTGGCAGACTGAAAGGAACCTCCCCTCCCCTCCCCTCCCCACATTTATACAGGGAAAGGGGGTAGGGATCTGCACAGAAATATGATCTATAGTGGCTTCTGCTTAGGTAAATGTCTTGCTTGAATGGAATAAAACAATGGAGTTGCATTTTTGAAGCAAACTGAGATTTGTTGATTATGTTAGATAGAAGTGAAACACCATTGGGAAAGGTGCTGCTAATTTGAAGATTCAGTAAAAAACAAATATGATAACCTAAAAACATCTATTTATTCCTTTGACCAAGACCAAAAATCTGCCTCTTCCATTACTCTATTTCGCATAGTGGTTAGCCAGAAGTCCCCAGGAAGTTTATAATTTAGGAATACATGGTGGAGGTAGTTATCTTTGTCCTTTTTCTCTAGTACCTGGAAATCCAAAATATATTGAGATATGAGAAAGAGTTGAGTTATCATTTAATATTGTTTTCTCTAGAGACAGCCGTTAGCATTTTACTTATTGTTTTGTGTCTGGTTTTGAGATCACTTGAAAGTACACACTAGTTAATAGGTTTCCATTCCTCTGCTTCTTGCTCTTGTTTGACATTGTCCTGCTCTATGTCGTGTTTCCCAAAGCCTCCCACCTTATTGGGAGACAATAAAGAGGTCTGCCAGGTAATCCACAAAGCTTTTTTCAGGCAATAAACATTTCTTCCCACCTGGAGAGAGTCTAACCTCTAGGAACTTCCCTCTAGGCAAAACTATGCTAACTAAGCAAGACAATTGTCCTTTCGAGAAAAAGGGAAAGCCTTTTCTCAGAATACTTTAACTTCCAGGAGGCTGGTTCTGAAGAAGCTTTTGGAGAGAAGCTAGCTGGGCCGATCCTGCGGCAAACTCTAGGATCAGTTAGCCTGGAAGTGCCCTCCCCTTCTGAAGAATAATGATTTCCCAGGGACCGTGTGTTGTTAACTGTTTTAGTGATATGGTCTGGCAAAGGTTCATCCCCAGCTGGTGAAGAGCCTGTGAGAATCACCTCCCCCACTTTGTGTGTGGGCCGGTACGTTTCTGGGGCTGCCTCTTCTGTTTCAGAATCTGATTCCGATTGTTCACTAGAAACTCCTTTTCCCAACCTGAGGGGAACAGGCCTAGTCATGACACCCTACTCCTTCCTTCACCCCTCTCTTCTTTACTTTCTCCCTTATATGCTACACCCTCTGTTGGAATAGGTGAGTGGTTGTCAGCATATCATGCACATTTTGGGGGGTTGCCAAATTGAATGAGAGTGTCAACAGTTTTCAGTATTGCTTTTTTCTTACATTTAAACAATGTAAGGAAAGTACATTGTTTTGTCTTTACATTTTTAAAAGTATTCCATTTTTTAAATTAAATAATATAACATTTAAATAACATTAAATGGCTTTTAATTCCCCCCCCCCCTCAAATATTTCAGGTCAAATACTTGTGGTGTATTGAGACAAAAAATTAATATAGGGTACTTTTTAAAAAAGCTTTGCTTACTAAATACAAATACAATTCAAACTCTAGCCTGTAGGAAGTATTTCTTTTTGAATGCTGACTCTGTCCATGTAATTACTCAACATGGAGCAATTTTCAGTTAATTTAACTTTTTAGAGAGCATCTAAGCATTTGCTCTAGGCTCACGTGCGATAAAACAATAATTGTTACTTAATCTAACTTGAAGCAGGTTTGGACAGGCTTTCTTATGGCGGTGCTCTATAAAACATTGTGCTCTGTCCTCTCTCTTCCCCCAAAGCTGGTCCTGGAGGAGACTTTTTCAAGCTGGGGCCTCATCGATTGAAACAATATGTTGTCATTGCAGTGGAAACAGGAAACTGACTGCATCTAGCATTCGTCAGCATTATGTTTTTTAAAAACTCAGGAACAGGAACATTATTAGCTTGCTTCTATAGAAGGTGGAATACAAGGGCAGAGATAAATTTAAGAATCTTTTCCATCTTGGATCTCAATGACTAAACTGGGAATATGAAATTGAAGTAATTTTGACTTTCTTGTATCCCACTCCTTAACATACATTGTAGTGCTGGCGCAGTATCATTTTATACTGTTATGTGCCAGCATAGGAAGTGTAGGGAACGAGCTGTTTAACTGTGTCCTATACCCTTGATTACTAGTTAGAAGCTGGTGATTGATCTCTTTTTAGAAGCTTGCTAGGCCACAGGTGGTAGGGAAACAGTGTTCTAAGGAACAAGATAACTAGATTCACAGGGTATGGTGATTCTGGCGAGACCTCTGAAAAGAATTATTTATACATTTGATGCTACGATAAAGAGTTTGCCATGTACAGCTTATCTGTCTGTCTTAGGCAACTTTTTTGGGCCCTTGGGTACATTTGGCCATTCAAGAAACTGTTTTGGGCACCACCACAAAATGGCTGCCACATTGGAGCCATGGCTAGTTTCAAAGGACAAGTGACCTACCCAGAACATGGGGTACAAAGCAGAGGTGGTGTCTGAGCCCTAACATGCTAAACAACAAAACAGTTTTCAGTGTCAACAGAAGTCTATTTCACAGAAGAACTCTTTCTCTGCCATCCGAATCCCCTGTGAGCCAATTTATTTCCCCCCCCCCCCCATTTGTGTCCCTCTCACTCTAGATCACCACACATGGGCTTTCTCTCATTCTAGCTACCTCCTATAGATGCTCTCTCTTTCTGTTTCTCAGCTCCTGGTAGGAAATTTGTTCTCTTATTAGACAAGAAAGACATCAGGTATAAGTTCTCTCAATTTCAGACTTCGTGTCTGATCATAAACTGTAGTGTAATTGAAGGTGGCTCATCCAGTATGAAAATATCAAGTTGATATCAAGAATATATTTGGATGATAACAGAAGGGATGGCTACTTAAAATCACAAATGTTGCTCCTAGAACTAATGCAACAGAAATGAGTGCAGCATTTGGAAAACCAGGGATGAGTACAAGGCAGATGAGTCAGATGGAAATGATTCCATTATGTACCTTGGCTACACACCTAGAAACCTTGAACTAAAGCAGTGGGGAAATTTTGACAGATCTCTGGAGTTTAAAAAATCCTGTTTTTAAACTCAGAATATATTATTGAAGTGCCTGGTATACAGAATGGAATTTTGCCAACCAGCTATCAGATGCAGGAGTTTCTGCAGTGCACAGCCAAGTGGCTTTATATTGAATCAATTTAGTCATAAGATTTCTGACTTCAGTATTTACCTGGGGCAGAAGAGAGAGAGAGAGAACTTGGTGGTAGAGCTAACTTCCTCTTCCTTTTTCTTGTACAAAACAAAATAAAAATAACAAATTGGTTCTGGCTTAAGCTTTCTTTTTGCTGCTTGCCCCATGGAGAAAGTAATAATGGATGAGATCTAGCCTATTTTATTAGTCTGTGTCATTTGGTATTGAAAATGATTTAGTTTTCATGCCAGCAGTGTACATTTCCTGATGCCGCTAACACTGGCATGGACACTGTTTCCAATTTATGCAGTCTGTGATTAAATGTGGGTTAAGCAACAGTATCACACTAATAGAATAATGCCAGGGTTCTGAATCATTCTGCTAAACTTGAACCCAACCATCAGAACAGGTTTTATGTAGATTTGGGGCATCTCTGCAATTCTAATGATCTTATATATTGTTTGTGGTTGCTTGCCTTTCCTTCCGCATCTTACTTCCACTAATTTTATCTTTCTGTACATCTATTTTCCATTAAGTGCTACATGCTTGTTTCCTGCCGCTCAACCTTTTCAGTTCCTTGTAAGAAATCCCAGGTTTACTATAAAGAAATAATATCATAAAAGGGGATTTTTACTTACGCTGTGCGTGTGGGTTAAACTTGGCATTCCAATGTTTGTTTTTACAAACTGTTACTAATCTAGGACTTCAGTCTGCTCTGCAGTGTGCATCTTACTGGCAGCAGTATACTGGGCTTTGGATGACCTGTGAATAGCGCAGTCAGTTGGCATGAAGGAAATTGCAGAGGTTTTAGCTGCATGTGCAGCCATCCCTTTGCAGTGTAGTCCCCCTCTGTGAGCTAATAGTTTGCTATTCTGATGGGACTGATAGCTATGCAGCAGCCTAGAATTCTTTGATTAAATTCTAGGCAAAGTAGCCAATTTATATATGTGCTTCTGGGAAACTTCCTTCTTCAATCTCCTTTTGGTCTGTGCTCAGCCTGTGGCAAAAGCAGTTATTTTGAGTGTTAACTTAAGAGACGGATACATAGAGAAAAACACTGTATATCATATTGCAAATATATGGATCACAGACTAAAATACACAGATGCATGAATTATAAACATTTTTGAATCATTAAAAAGTGTCTGATCTGTAAATATTGGTCAAAGGCTTTCCTCCCCTCTCAATTCCAAAATAGCCTGGTCATAGGAGACAATTCACATATTTCATATATGTCCATATGAATTTTGCCAGTTAGAAGAGTCTCCTAGATACTTACTGTGATTAAACTCTTCATCTTTAATAAAAGAAGCTATTAGGAAAAATGATGGAGCTAATTTTTGAAACAAAAATATAACAAACATCTAACAATGTATGCTTAACAAAGCTGTCATTCATATAAACAGACTTTTGACTGCTGCTTAATCCACATTTAATCACAAAAAATATTGTGCAGAACACATGATCTCCAGAATATATTGAAGTGCGTTAAGAGTCTTTATACCACATCAACCTCTAGTTTAGACTGTTGACATAATGGATTTTCTTTCAATATTTCATGATATTCTAGAACTCTGTGAGTGGGAAAGTAGCTTGGGAAACATGTTCGTTACACACATTTCTGTTGTTTACTTAGCGGTGTACAGAAATGGGACAGAATATCCTAAGAAATAAAGCATGCTGTAGCACTGGGTCAGGCAGTTTACATTCTCACAAGGATTATTATAGAGCAGCCTTCTGCAATTTAGCAGCCTTCCGCAACTTAGTACCCTCCAGATGTTTTGGACTACAACTCCCAACATTCCTGACCACTGGCCATCCTGACCATTCCTGACCGGGGGTGAAAGTATTTGTTCCAAAATATTTGGAGGACACCTGGCTGGGGAAGGCTGGTATAGAGCTACAAGATGTCAAACTTGAGACCAATCATCCTCTGGTTCTCTGTCAGGAACATTGATATTAGGATCATGTGCATTTTTTAGAATGGTCCTTTGGAATATTACACTGTACATTATAAGAAGAGAAAAAATGCAGAGTTAGCACTCTTTAACTGCCCTGATTTCTGTGTGGGCGAGGATGTGTTCTTTAGGCAACATTTTTCTTTTTCCACGCAGGGAATCTTGTTCCTTTCCATACAAGGAATACATTTATGGGAGTGTATTCACATGGGCAAATATAACATGTGAAACAAGGGGTCATGGCTGGCTTAAATGATAGTAATTAAGTACTCATCTCTCTTAGATGAAAGATGTTATAGTAGTGACCTGTTCATTTTAATAAACTTAAAGGGGGAGAGGTTTGTGTGGAGGATGAGTGGCTCCACCCATTGAGAAGCGGGAAAAGGCACTGGTGTGGCAATTAAAACTTAACTTAACTTCTCCTTACAAGGCTCTGTATTAGCTTGTGATCACATTAAATATTTTGGCATCTATATATAAGAATACGTTAAGTATAATGCTTATTATTAGAAATCTACCGGACTGATTTTGCTCATTTTTAAAATACTGAACCTCGAGCAGTGTAGATGTGGAGAACATTTTGAAATATCGCAAAAGTTCAAAGCTCGAGCTTTAATAGCCAAGCAGTGTGGTTCCGTGGCCTGTCCAGAAGCCTGAGGCAGTTGCGGAAGAACAGCTCTCATGTAGTTCTGTACCATAGAAGAAGAAAATCACAAAGGCAAGAAAGGAGTAAGGTTCTTGGGCTTTCAGCCCACTCTCAGAGCGACCATATCAGTAGCAGGGATGGTGGTTTATGTGACGGCGGATGCTCTGAGGTGGCGACGGCAGAGGAGGAAAAGAAGTGGCCCTAGGAAAAGACGGCTTATAAAATGTAGGGGAAGAGAGAAGGTGGTTGAAGGGAAGAACCGAATGTGAGGAAAACGTCTGTGAGGAAAAAAAGTAGTCTCCATACAGTTTCTGGAGGACTGACATAGTGGGAGTCAAGAAACAGTATGTTTTGCCCCCAGACTGCTAGTGCTCATGGCAACATGGGCTTTACAATAGTTACATTCAGATGTCATTTTAAACCAGGTTACTTTTTTAAAGGAGACTTGAAATTATTTTTAAAATAAAAATAAATTATAAAACTATAATTCACCCAGTTTTATTGCTAGAACTCAGGGTGGAACTGAGTTCACCCTGCAGCTGAAAACTGCAGCCCTGTGTCTAGTCCCCACCAGCAGGAACCAGTGATGTGAAACTGGAGTAGGGAGATCTCCCAACACAAGGTGATGTCACAGTGCAGGTAACTGTGAGTATTGTTGTTCATAGGCTCTTTTGGGGGGGCAACTGGGTGATATTAGAGAGCTCATCTGATCAAATAACCAAGAGAGGTTTTGTCTACAGCCATAGATGGACAGTTCTATTTGGCCTTCCTTCATACGGCTTTTTCCACCCCACCCCCCACCCCCACGACCCCAAAGAGTACCTCTGTCCTCCTGACTCTTAATAAAACAGCTGGCATTTGAACTGCAGTTTGGAAGCCTTCACCTCTGCTTAAGTGTTTGTCTTTGTTAAATAACCAAATGAAAAGGGCTTGCTATCACTGCTGCAGGTCCCTGATAATCCCTGTTGTGGGAGAGAGCACAGGCTCCCAGAGCCCTGCTTGGAGCAAAAGAAAGCAGGCATAGTCCCCAGGCAAGTTTTTGCAAGTGAGATGGGAAACCTTTTTCCTACTGAGGCACTGGCATAGCCCAAAATTATTTTTCCTAGTTTTCATGAAAAAACGAAAGAAAGGCAATCACATGGGAATAAATTGCACATTTTTTGCATGTTAGCAAAGATTTGATCCATCAGGGTTTTGCTGCTGAGTTTAAATATACCAAATGAACATGCCATGTTTAGTATATTCCTCCTCTAGGGCATTCATTCATTTTGGCACTTAAGCAAGCCCTGAGTGTTAAAGTAGCAGCCAATTCAAGGGAAAAGTTAATTTTGAAAAATGTGCACATTTTGGCTTGAATCCAAAGATCCTGCTGTATGAGTAGGACGTTCGTTTTCTTGCACATAGGGAGGGATGACACCGGTTTATATCCCATCTATATTTATTCTTCCTACTCAAAAACAAACCAGAAGGTCTGGGAACTCTTCAGAGCGCCTTGAGGAGTGGGGGCTGTGTGGTGTGCAAATGGGTGCAAAATTCCCCTCCCCTGATTTAAAGTGCTTCCACTTACATCGATAGATTTTTAAAGCCAAGGCAGCAATTTGTCATGCTATGTCCGTCCCCCGTTCCCCCCCCCCCCCCCCGCAAAAGTCTTCTCAGTTGAACCTTTAATTTCCATTAACATCTTGTTAGGTAGGATCCCTTGCAAGAACATACTGTACATTTGGTAGAGGCTGAAATACTATTAAAAAAACGCTTGCTAATCAACACATTGAAACTTAATTCAGCCCACAGTTGTGTTTTAACACAAACACAAACCAGTGTGTACTGCAGCTGACTGCCTAGGGCATCTTGCATAATTTTGCTAACCAGCATATTAACAAACATTCAGAAAAATTTGGCTAATGCAAACAAACTGCTTTTTGGATGTGCCAGTTGATCTCTGCTTGGGGCATGTTAGGACTTGTAGATTATTATTTCACTGAAGCCTGAGCAAAGGAAAGTTTTAAAAGCAAAGCAGAAGCACCCCCAACCCAGCTGTCAACTTAACCCCCAAAATTTTCCTCTTGATATGAGAAATAGTTGATTCTTGAGTGATCATATTTGATTTAGGCTGAAGAATTCTGTAGGATGAGAATGAGGCATGTGGGCTAAAGTGCAATATTTCTAGTTGTTAATAGGGACAGCAATTTAAATGTAAAGGCTTACATTTAAAGGATGCTATTATTTCCATATCTACAGGAAGCCTATTCTTTTTAGGGTCATGGCTTTGCTGTGAGTGTCTTTTTGTTTGCTGTGGAAGCTTTCTTCCATTCAGGCCTTGATATGACAGCCTGCTGAAATGTGTAAAATATTTGCCACACTGGAAATTACGTGTCTGTGCTTGTGTTTGCTACTTTGAGCTTGTGTTCGTTTCTTGTAGAGCCGGTTGACATTTTGATCTCCAAAAGAGAGCCCAGTGCTACTGGCTTTGGGGCAAGGTTAAGTTTTTTTTTTCTTTTTCTGAAAGGTGCTTTAATGGAAAATATTTTGGAAATAGAAATGGAAGAATAATTTAAATTATTTTCATAAGAGAACAATGTAGGACTATTTCTAATAAGATTAAAGTGTGTTTTCAGATTGAATTGAAAGCCATGCCCATATTGTGCAGTGCCCACTGTAGTAGCCATCGTTTTGCTATGTTAACACCTCATTTCAAACAAGAAGGGAAACACTAACTGGCTTGCCAACTCACCTGAGATGGGTTGTGAGGGCATTGGTGGCACCATCTCCCCATTTTAAAAATGTGTGCATATGGGGTGCATTGCTGTTTCCCCCCTTTTTCTTTTAAGTCTTCAGCAGCTGTGCATGTGGTTGGTCTTGGTGTCTAGAACCATCATGTTAGCAGAAGCCCTGGGTTAGAGTTTCAGGGGCAATCCTGGTCCATTGAAGTCAGGTGCAGCTTTGTCATTCACCCTGGGGTATAGGCTCTGCTTTTTGGTGTGTTCTGTAGTTGTGCCTTTTCCTCATTCCCTCCAGATGTTTGAGGGTTTTGCCTGTGGCCTATGTTTAACATATGTTAGCCAGCAAAACTGAACAAACGTAATAGAAATATACCAAACCCAACCTCAATCACTAGGATTGACTTTTTCCAGATTTTTAGACTTTCAGGGTCTGATTTCTTTCTTAACAAAACTCTTTCACCTTGAAATGACTGCTGATAACACCACACTTTTAAGGCTTCCTTAAATTTCCTAAAGTTGTCTCTAGTATTTCAAGTTGCCATTAAAAAAGGAACCATTAGAGTTCAGGTGGGCAAACTCTGGCCCATGGGCCTAATCTAGCCTGCAGAGTTTGGGTGCCCTCCATGAGCCTCACCCCCTCCCCAAGCTCTGCTCCCTGGCATGAAGGCTATTGGGGGCTTTGAGAAGAGGTGGTGGAGAGAAATCCCCTTGTTATCGCTGATCTTTGATCAGAGATAAGGGATTTCCACAAGGGAGTGGTGACTGTGCAAGTGTCAGGTGAGTGGGCTTCATTCATCACTCACCTTCTCTTCACAGGGAAGGTGAAGGCCAAGCCAAGCCAGATTGAACAGCTTCACCTCTCCTGTGTCCTCAACCACAGTGGAAGAAGGCATGGGGCAAGCGAAGTGGCTTTGCTGCACATGGGCCTTGCACATAGCAAAGCTGATTTCCGGCAAATGTACTGGGAGGATTGTCATCCTGATGTGCCAGGTGGGGACTAAATCAGGGGGCACCGTTTCATCCCTTTGATGTCATCCAGCCTGTGGAGAGTCGAGTGGGGAGTCATCCAGCTCATCACCCAATTTCAGTTGCCCACCCCTACATTAGAGAAAAGTGTAGATGAAAGTAAAGCTTTTTTTCTAAGGGCAACATCTATATACATCCTTATTGATACATTCTGGTGCCATGAAAGTGATTTTAGAAGGGAATGGTTGTCAGCACAAATGGCTGATTGAGATAATGTTACATTATTAATGGATAATTCCATGCAACTTTTATTATGGGTAATATCACATATTCCTGCAAACTGGATTGCCTTCTGTTCAGTAATTCAGGATTAACCAAAAATAAATAAGGTGGCAAGTTCTTAGTTGAACTCTGAAATGGTGGTGTAATTCAGGAGATACTTGGGAGTCTCAAGCCATAGAACCATCTATCATTGCAGTGGCATCTCTAAAGGGGAAATGTTCCTATCCTAACTAAAATATGAGACAATGCACACTTATTTGGAGGAAATGTGAGGACTGCTCTCCTCGTTGAAGTCAAAGAATTTGAAAAAATGGATGAAATTGCTTCAGATATCATCAAGAAGTAGCAGAACCCTGACTAAAAAGCATGGTGTTCTTGTGGTGCTCATTTTTCTGGCCGTAATCCAGTACTGTGCATGCAAGAGGGGGATGTCCAGTTGTTGGCTTTGGCTGATGGAAGTGGGGTTGAATCATCTGTAGTGCCAGCGGCAGCAACATGTATATATGGAACTCTGGATCATAGCCTTTGTTTGGAAAGAATGGGCAGCAATGGGGTTTAGTCGTCAGCTGTCGTGTTTGATGCTGTTTTCCCATTATAATGTATCTTCTTACAGTTAATGGGGGAAATCAATCTAGGATCACATTAATTTTTTTTCTAAATATTTTTTTCTGCAAACTTCGAGGTTTCCCCAAGCCACCTGATACCACCCTCTTATGTCTGGCTGAATAAGCAATGGCACTCATAGCCTGAACTTTTTGAATGATAAACAATAATGAATAATAAGATAGAATTGAGATAGTAATGCTGAATTGAGGCAGTAATGCCATAGGTAGGCATCTGTGTCATTGCAGTGACTTTATTTCCCTGTACCTCAGTTTAAATTAATCCTCTGGACATCGTACTTCCTTACTTTGACATCTCCTTGATTGATCCTTTTTCTTCTTCACATTCAGAGAAGAAAGCCAAGATTACATGGAGAGCTAAGACCTCGTTTTGAGCTGAGTCACTTTTGATAACTCACTGAATAGGTTTGTGTTGGTGTAGATTTATCTAAAGTGAAGATAACCTTAAACATTTGGAAATCCACTTGCATGCATACAATGGCCTGTTTTTCTGTTCTCCTTATCTATTCTGCTTTCTTATTAGGAGTGTGTTGGTCTTTCACAAAGCCTTTTGTTCAAGCTGCCTTCAGTTCTTTTATTACTGGCTGTTTTAAACTCTTCTTGATTTCATGAGGAGACAGTGGTCTAGTTAATGGAGGGAGCAGGGAGGGAATATTAACAAATTACTTGTGGCTAAAGCTTCAATCCTATATATGATTACCTGGGTAAGTTCCACTGAACTCCTTGGGATTTTGCTTCTGAATAGGGATGTATATGAGTGTGCTGTTAGAATATCAGCTAGTATAGGTTTTGGAACTTGCCAGCAATAATAGATCCTCAAGTTTGACTTTATAGATTTTACTGTTCCATTTGGATTTGGGGTACACTCATTAGTATCTTGGACTTAATGACTTCTTAAATTTAGTTTTTATACTCTCTATTACTGGTGCCCACCTTTCAGTAATGCTTTAACTTGACATTAAACACCAAAGGCTTTAAAGTAATTGAGATCCTATTGTTTGTTCCAATGCATTGTGTTTTTGTGATAAAGTTCCCTTGAGTTGACCCAAAGCAATAAAAAAGAACAAGATGAACAGTGTTCTCAGACTTAAATGATGATAATGGTTAGTACCTTTTTTAGTCCTTTAGTTTGCAAATATTACTTGATTTGGGTTATAGATAAGAACTGAAGAACTTATAAGTAGAATTCAAGATATGTCTCTGCATTAATTCAGTGATCTGACTTCTCTGGAAACTTTTGAATCTGAACTTTTCCTGATGCCCTTAATTATTTGGGATCTGATTTAGCATGTTTATTTGGCTTTATATTTAGTAAAGAAAACTTGAAAAGTACACCTGTTAGATTTATGTACTGTATAAACTTCTCAAGAATTATTTCCATTACCCAGGAGAGATGAACTGAAATATTAGGTTAGGAAGAAAATATCAATTAAGAGAATTTATTTATATTCGAAAATCAGTCAAAGCTTTACTTGTTCAGCATTTCAATTAGAATACTTGTAAATATTTGAAGACATTAAGAGACTCATAGAAAACATTCCGCTAACCTTGTTGAAATTTTAAGGTGGGCAGGGCTGGGGAAATGCACCGAGAACTATTAACATACTAATTTTATCTTGTCCAAAGCGCTGTGCATTATATGCCAGCCACTGTGGCCCACCAATTTACTTTAACAAAGTTTAACTTTCACTGAGGGGCATCTTCGGTTTCACTGTCTGTTGAAGTGCCTACACTGCTTGCGAGTTCTAATCCAGAGAGTGGCGAATCTGATTCAGAACTGTTTGAGCCACATTCTGTTTTGATGAACAACGATTCTTCCTGTGACGGGTCTAGGAGCAATCGATCATGCTTCATCCTTTTCACTAATTGGGCTTGTGACTGATTCTCCTCCAGTAATGAGAGATTTTGAGAAACAGAAATGAGCTTAGCAGTATGTTCAGTTGTTAATCTGTTCCTCTTCTTTGCCTTGATTGAGTTGAAAGCCTTCCGGTTCTGTTCCCAGGGTGTGGCTGTGGGTGGAATGCTTAGGATCCTTATGGCAATCCTGGACAGTTGTCTGGTGTTGCAATATCCCTTCCACCATGTGAGAGGGGAGACATTCTTTGATGCCCGCCAAATGATGTCTTGGCTCCAAAGCTTTTCTTTTGCGCGATATTCAGCAATGTCTGTCATCACAGTTATTTCATCAATGTTAGGGATGTCCTTACCTAGCTCCATAATTGTATCAAGAGCAGTGGATAATTCATTTTCTGATAAGTGCTGTCCACAGTGTCTAGGATCCAGTAGATTTGCTGCCAGATGAACTGGGTGAAAACAAAACTCAGATCTCTTATTAAATGCTTGCTTTACTACTGCAACTTCTTCTTTGGATAGAGGTGAAGAAGGCAAAAGCTCAGTTAGGTTGTCATCCAGTTTTCTGAACACCTCTGGAATATTTGAAAGGGTTGTTGCAGTATCTCCTTCAAGTTTCTGGATAGCCTCTGAAATTGGTAGTAGCAAATTGAACGCTCCTTGAACTTGAACCCAAAACAAATTGTTGTCAATTTGATTACGAATGTTCACAGGAATAATTTGGGAGATTGCGTCTCCTATTGAAGTACACTGTAAACTGTTCTTTGTATGCAGCAAACTCTCTAAACACTTTATAGCTGAGTTCCATCTAGTTTCAGATGGCAATACAAGTGCAGTTTCCCTCCCCTGTTTCTCTTTCTGTAGCCTTTTCAATGTCTGATTAGCAGCGTGGTGATTTTTGAATACCTTCACAATCGCTTTGCAGTTTGCCAATATTGTTTTCATTGTACTCACTGTTACTATGTCCTTTGCCAGAAGATTCAAGCCACAAGTGAGACAGCCAAATACTATTAAGTGAGGGTATCTTGCCTTTAATATTTGCCAGGCAGTTTTCATGTTATTTGCACTGTCAGTCACCAGGGCTTGTACCCTTGATGGACTAGCACTTTCAATCTCTTCAGTCAATAAGTTTGCTATATATTCACCAGTATGATCAGTAGATTTGGTTGGAATTGCTTTTAGGAATATTGGTTCAGGTGTTGCAAACATAATGCTCAGTAAAGGATTTCCTTGTATATTAGTCCACCCATTTGACATCAGCGTCAGTGATTCTGCTTGACTGATTCTTTGAACAACCATTGTTTGAACTCTGTCATACTCTCTGTCTAAAAGAGAATGTGATAAGCGATAATGTGAGGGTAACTTATAAGATGGGCGAATTAGTTTGTAATGCTCCTTCCAGTATTGATTTTCAGTTATGGAAAGAGATATACCACTTGCAAATATAGCTCGAGCTAATGTCTCGTCTGCCCTTTCTTGATCTTCTTTTGACATTTTGTCCACAAATTTTGCTAAAAAGCTTGATTGTCTTGAACAGCTACTCATGGACTGCATATCTTGCTGCAGTGATCTTGAAATGGAGGGCCCTGCTTTTCCTCTCCCCAAAGCTGGCAGCTCAACACTTTCAATGTTTGGCAAATTTGCTGTTTTGCTTGAGTTCCCAAATTCCTGCAACAAAAGGGGAAATTTTTTTTTTGCCTACACTAATCCAGAATTAGATAATGAACCTTTAAACTACAAAGTGCTTTATAGTTATATAACGATCATGTGCTAGAGATACTAGTCTGTAGAGTTAAGTATATGAGTTGGTTTACTTACGATTAATTCCTGAAGTAGGCTTTTCCCAGATGTTGTTCCAGCACTTAATTGCAGTAGTTTCTTATATGAAGACTGTACTCTTTCTGGACATTTTTTGCATATTGTCAAATGCCTTTTCATTCGTGTTGCATTATTTGCATATGTCTGGCCACAGTATTTACACTGACCGATTATCTTCCTTCCTTCGGTGGTTTCATTATAGTGATGCCACACGCCCGTTTTCTGGTTAGGCATGATGACGATTTCAAAATAAACCCAAAGCAGAAAGTATTTTCTCAAAAACTGAGCAGGTTTTGATACAGAGACTTCCACCCTCTGTAGCTTCTCAAAAGAAATGAGGCAGGGAGTGCTCTGTGTGTTTTGCAGTGATGTGGAGTGGAAAATTTTCTGTAATGGAAATTTTTCTAGTGCTATTTTTTTTCCACAGGAAATTTTCCATTCCCAGGCCTTAGTGAAAATCATTCTGGAATAGATTAAAAGACAACAGTGGCATATCATGCACAACTCTTTTGCTAAAATTAGTGTATTTACAGTTTTCAGTGCCTGGATTCTTTTCTTTAAATGTCAACAGTGTAAGGGAAGTGAGCTTTACTGTGTTGTCCTGCCTTAAAATATACCCAATGTTTCTAATGAAAACAATGTCCAAGTAAAGCTTTGGATTTTTAAAAACGTTAATACTTTAACTGCATTGAGAGTGCCCCCCTCTCTCTTTCCTTCTCCTCCCCCATCCCTCAAACATTTTCAAGTCAATTGCTGCAAGCTCATAGGAAAACATTTGAAGTATATATGCACAGCACATACAATTGATGAACCTTTTTAGTTTTATTTACGAAATATAAGATAAAAATGCTAAATCAGATTCCAAACAATTTCGGTCACTGGGACATTTTCAGATTCAGTTTCTAGAAAACGCACATCGCTGGTTCAGAATCACGTTTTGTAACAACCTGAGAGAGGGCCTGCTCAGTGGCCACTCCCAGGCTGTGGACTGCTGCAGCCTCTTCTGGTCTTTCTTTTACAGTATATCGGCATTGCACATGAGCACTATGTTGGGGAGACGTTGTTCAGCCCAGCCGCAGCTGGGCAGTTCAGCAAATGGGCTAAACATCGGCTCCCCGACATGGTGCTAATGTGCAGTGTTGAATGTACTGTAAAAGAAAGTCTAGGGGAGGCTGCAGCTGAAGGTCCCCATCCTGCAACCCTGCAAAGATTTGTATGTGCCACTCCCTTTTGGTGTACCTGGGATTTCCCCTCTGCTAGGTGTAATTTCATGGGGTTTGGAAGGTGGATCGGATGCTTCCCCAGGGAGGCTCTGTGTGAAAGCTGTTCCCAATCCTGCATATCCCCAAGGATTCATTTGTGCCGCCCCCTTTTGGTGCACCTTGGATTTTCTCTCCCAGGCGTGTAATTGTGCAGGGTTTCGAAGGGGTTTGCTCCTTGCAGCCCCTGCTGCAGTAAAATGAATGGGTGAAACAGTGCTACTGCTCAGGCAGGAGGACTGCAACAGGACAGGGGATGGATCAGATTAGGCACAGTAGTTTATTAGCCTGGTAGTGTGGTGAGGCATCATGGATTATTTCTAAAATAAGCCTCTCTGCGTAGTTTATTAAGCCATAGTGGAATAAAGTGATGTCTGAACGCAGCCTCTGTGTCCTGTTTCTTCAACCCCAATTCAATTCAGGATTAAAGAGAATCCAACCAGTGCACAAGTTACAGTGGTGCCAGAAGTGATCTGGCTTCCTTTCCCTCTTGTTGTGGCCTTTTTAGCTATTGTTTTTAAAAGCCTACAGAAGAGACACAATTTTGGTTAAAAATCAAGATGGGAGTGGTGGATTTCATCAAGAACCTCCCTACCTTTCCCCCCATAAAACAAATACTGAACCCAGCCTTTTCAGTTGGGCTGTGATAGATCCTGGCTAATTTTTTTTTGCTATGCTATGTTTGATCAGCAAAGCTGATCACCCACAACTTTTTGAGAAAATTACGGAAATTATCATAATGAACAGTTGATTCTAATCTGTATCAGCCTTCAGCATGGACTTGTGTTAGATTCCTGTCAAAGTGTTTGATTTATTTAGGATGACATAAGTGTTTTGTTAGGTATGGTATTTGAGTTCTATCAGGTGTGCTTGTTTTTCATGTTTGACAGGCCTTGGTTTGCAGTAAGTGATTTTATTGGCAATGGATGTTAGAGTTGAACTAGGGTTACAATTGTGTCCTAAACGTGCACATAAAGTTGCATTCCAGTATCTCAGAGGAGATGGAATATTACATTGTAATTTTTGCTTTTAAAAAAGAGGTGTGGGGGTTGCCTTGGTATTTACACTTGAAGCATACAATTTTGTCCTGAACATGGATATCAAATTTCATGCCACTTTCTCAGTGTTCAGGAATGCCAAACACGTGAGTGAAATCGAAGGCCTTTGGCCGGCAATTGAGTTTTAACGGATTAGGAAGCCATTGGGCTCAGTTCTTTGTTGCCATGGAAGACCAGCTATATATCTGCCAACACTTATTGAGTGAGTTGCATGATCACCATGTGCTGGTGGCCATTTTGAATATTCAACCTCCAGTGGTTTTTTTCATGGGCAGCGTGGGGGGTGGGTTGTTTAGCCCTTTGAGGGTTGCTTAACTCTTAATCAACTCTCAAATAACTCTACAACAGACTATCAGTTGTTTAGGATTTCGGCCTTATCTTTTGGATCTCAGTTTCTTGTTTGTAGGTGCTCTCAATGCTTTGATTCCAGGAAATGGGGATGTGTCCAAATGTGATGGGGATGCATTAGGGAAAGTGGAACAAATAGTTATTTTGTTTATTGATTTATTTACTGCATTTTCATCACGTCCTTCCTCCAACATATCAGCATATGGTACATCTCTGTGTTTTCCTCACAACAACCCTGTGAGATAGATTAGATTAGGAGATGATGACTAGTTTATCCAGTAGGGATTTGAAACTGTGTTTCCCAAGCTCTAGTCTGATTCTAACCACATACTGAAAGTGTGCTTCTATAATACACATATGCCTATTTTTTCCATTTCAAAATGTCAAATGCCAACATATTCTGTGCGTTCTATTTCGTGGCTGCCACTCTGCCTGATTTTGTATTCACTAGCTGATGCTAAGACAATTAGCCATTGTTAACTGCTTGCCAGGAATTAAATGTTGCTGTTGCTTTCCAGTAGGCCTCAGTGGAATGATGGCTTCCCTTCTTCTTTCCTAGTAAGAGTGTCTTCTGTGTGGCTGCATGTATCTGAAAATGCCTCATTTTGCGGGTTTTCCTGGCCCCCCATGGTTGAGAAGCATATGCAGTCCAATATAAATAGGATTCCATTGTTCATTTAGAGTGTCATATAATAGATTGTTGTACAAGGTTGAGACAGACCTGTGTTCAAATCCTAGCTCAACCATTAAGTTCACTGGGCAGCCTTGGACAAGTTAGTATCTCACAACATGGCTGTAAAAACAACAAAAAAGGATATGTATATCCTATGTATATACTGCCTTGATTTCCTTCATGCAGCCGCTGACAAATCAAACCCCCAAGGGAATACAGCCCTCAACAGAAAAACGTTTCCCCACTCCTGATTCTATCAATGCCGTATAGACAACAGTGTCCCTTGTACAGAGCACAGGAACTAAACGGGTACACATCCTTAGATGTATGAGAGCAGAATCTGATCTAGAAAGCACAAGTGAGCTACATAACATAAGGTACATGAAAATGGCATTTGCTTTTATTATTTATTTTATTTATTATTACATTTATATCCTTCCCCTTTTTCCTCATGTAAAGTACCCATGGTGGCTTCCGTGTTTCTCCTTTCCATTTTATCCTCACAAGGTAGGTTAGGTAGTTTAGACTGAAAGTCATCGACTGGCCCAAAGTCACCGAGTCAGCTTCTTAACCGAGTGGAGTCTTGAACCTGGGCCTCTACAGTCTCAGGCCATCACTTTAACCACTACACCAGTATGGTCTGTTGACTGCAAATAAAGGTTGTTGTTGTTGTTGTTTAACCACTACACTACACTAGTTCTCACTTCATTATTATTATTATTATTATTATTATTGTCCTTTTTGATTCCTAGAGGGAGAATTTGTACAAGATAGTAAAGAAAACTATGATTCCAATAACGCCTTGGGTGTTTACAGAGGTGAACATACATAAGATGTTAGTTTGAGACTAAAATGTGTTTATTTATCTTTAACTTTGCATGTTTCATTACTTTCCTAAAGCACTAAAAATGTTTGTCAGGATTATGTAGTTGAGCTGAGTATTGCATTTATTAGAACTGCTAAGGCCAGCCCAGAGCCATTTCTGTTAGTTAACTTTTAGAAAATGGGTTAGAGGAGAGGGATTAACATTTCCTTGAAAGCCCAGGGATAAGAGATTCATCTGAGCAGACCAAGTAATTCAGTTTGCAATAGTGGTTTTGCAGGTTATAGTTCCAGATCATTTGATCCTTATTTTGATTTTTGCAGGGAATGTTTAAAATTCGCATTTTCAGTTTTGTGTTTGCCCAGTTTGGCTTGATACTCCTGAATAATAATCATAATAATAATCATAATAATATGGGATAAGGTGCTGTTTCCTTGCCACAATTCAAGGTGGAAACAAAAGAGAAGTACAGCAATTTAGACTGGATAGAAATTCGGATCTGCATTTCAGAATTATTTAACAGTTCAGTAATAGCACCAGCAGGTGTTGCATACTGAAACCAAGGGGTTGAAAAAGAAAGACTCATGAATGCTTGTCTTGCTTGGAGCCTGCAGTAGCCCGTGGTTTTAGATCAAGGACGGGCAACTTGTGGACTTCCAGATGTTTTTTCTTGCAACACCCATCAGCCCTAACCTTCATAGCTAATGATGAGAGTTGTCCAATCCTGTTTTAGACTTTTATAGTTGTTTGACCATAGGATCTTCCTTGATGGTGAGAGATTAAACTTTTTTCAAAAAGGTGAGAAGACTGGAGGAGGAATCATGGTATTACATGGTCTATGGCTCCTCTTATTACTAAAATGTGTGTGTGTGTGCGTACCTGCAAAGATTGCAGAAATTGGGCAAATGCATTCATGGATATTCGTTTCTTTGAACTATTATTATTATTATTATTATTATTATTATTATTATATAACCCGCCTCTCCGGATCGAGGCGGGGAACAACAACAATATAAAACACAAGAATCACAAACAGTTAAAAAAAATTAAAACAAGAAAAAATACATCATTAAAAACATCTTAAAATTCATCTGGATAGGCCTGCTGGAAGAGAGCAGTCTTCATGACTTTCTTAAATTCATGAAGACTGCTAATTTGTCTAATCTCCTTCAGCAGACCATTCCATAGTCTGGGAGCGATGGAAGAGAAGGTCCTCTGGGTAACAGTCATCAGCCTAGTTCTGGCTGACTTGAGTAAGTTCTTCCCATAGGATCTAAGTGTGCGGGGCGGATTGTACGGGAGAAGGCGATCCCACAGGTAACCTGGACCCAAACCATGTAGGGCTTTAAAGGTAATAACCAACACTTTATACTTCGCCCAGAAACTGATTGGCAGCCAATGAAGCGATTTTAAAACTGGTGTGATGTGATCACCCCTAGGTGTACCAGTGACCAACCTGGGTGCCATATTTTGAACAAGTTGAAGTTTCCAGACTAGGCACAAAAGTAGCCCAATGTACAGCACATTGCAGAAGTCGAGCCTCGAAGTTACCAGCGCGTGCACTACCGTCTTTAGGTCTTCCAACTCTAGGAAATGTATTACTTAGAAATACTTAGAAATGTATTACTTCAGGAGTAACTTAATAAAGGGTCTGTTTTCATGTTATTGTTAAATAAGTAGTGTGTTGGTGATTGGTGTTAAAAGTTGATATCAAGCGATTAGTTGGGGCTTCTTTTCCTTAAAGGAAATGTAAAATTGCTACTGAGATGATTTTTTAAAAACAAAATAGCACTGTAGAAGATCTCTTCCTGCTAAATTTCTGTACAAAATTTACTAAAAAGCAAATTCAAGCAATACTTTGGTAATCTTTGTCGTCTTTTTGTAAGGATTCTCCACATGGAAACTGCTGAATGTGCGTCCATAAATAGGATCCCGCTAGACCTTTTCCTTCTCTGGTGAATAGACAACTTAAGAAATCAGGATGGTTAAATTAGCAAAAGATGCTCCTTTTAGGAGAGGCTTAATTTTCAGAGCATAACAAGAACATTCTATATGCCACAAGAGGGAAATAATCCAAGTATAATATAATGCCCTTTAACTGAAGCTTGTACAATTCAGGACCTAGTGATGATTGTGCAGAAAATGTCTTCCATTGCTGTTTCAGGTTTTTGACAATGTAGATGTGTTAATGGGGGAGAGAGTGAAAACACATCCCCTGCTTTTAGAGATGCAGTGGGGCAGGAGACAGCTGTTATGATGAAGAATACTGCCACGTTCAGCTTATAGCTTGCAGTGAAACCAGATGGCCCTCTCTTCAGCATATTAAAAGGGCATGTTGATTCTGTTTGTGAAGCAACAATTTATTTAGAGCAATCTATTAAAGTCTTTTTCAAGCAGCAGTTAAAACTTGTTATTGCAGCAGATACAGGATTGCCCTGTTTGTGATTACCAGTACATCTTGCCTTATAGAATGGTGGATAATTTGTTCTCTGCCAATGGACACATCAGGAAAAAAAATCACAAATTGGATGGCCAGGGTTGACTTGATTTTAGTTGCTTCCAAATGGCATAATTTTACATGTTGTTTTAATGAACCTCCACATGCCAAACTGCAGTTGATAGACTGTGGTTGGTTTTATTATCTATATCTTATCTTTTAAGGTTACAATTCCTTCCATGGGAGCTTTCAAGTAAAAATAATAATACAGTAATTAAATTACATTAACACAATGTCAAAACATAACAACTCAGGACAATCCTTCCCATGGGTTAATTTGTGCCCCTTTGCTGGGTGGCAGGAGTTGGGGGAACATTCTTGCTGGAGCAGGCTTTGATGTTATCATCATTTGCCTCCTCTGCTTTCCTCTTACTTTTTACAGGGTAGATTGGCCTGAGGTGGAGTGTGTGGATGACATTCAACTCATTTTATATAATAATCTTACTCCCTTGTCCTCAAGTGTGACAAACATCAGTTGATCTATGAAATACCTTTACGATTACAATCATGACAATGGGGAAACGATCAGCCTGATGTAACAGTGGGTTTGCTGTTACACTCACACAAAGCTACAATAGATTCTGCTGCATGTGGGCAGAATCAACATAGTTCGACTACTTAACTCAACATATGTAAATATAGGTATCAATCTACTGGGAATCGGCCCTAACTTCATTCGTTTCCAGTTACATGTATCCAAGTACAAAATACATGCACTCCCTGTCATGTTGATCTTTTTTCTTTTCTTTTCAATGTGGAAGTTGTCATATTGTCACAAAAAGATTAGCTACCTGAAAAGGCAAAGGCAGAAAGCTCCTGAGTATAATGAACTACCCGAGGTTAGAATGTGGCACGCCCATTGAATGTATTCTTTTCCTCTCTTCAAGGGTGATGGAAAGGAGGAAGAAATGCTCATTTACAGCGGGTATGTAGGAAAAGAAATGCAGTTAAGCCAAATGCACGGAGCAAATTGCTTTGTTTTTGGATTCTTTCTGACTACTGTTCAGTGTAGCAGAGGGCAATCTGCCTAGATGAAGAACTGGTGGCAAGAAAGTTAATACACAGATATTTTAAAAGTAGATTTTCTCAGTGATATTTCCAATTGTCAGTAGAGTTTGCTGGTTTTTCCAGTATATTTGCCCTGCATTTGTGGCATTTGTCATATATAGCACACAATGACTGAATTTGCATGTCCCAGCCATCCACCGTAGATTAATTAACCCTGTAGCACATGCCAACTGCCATTTTGAATATACTACTCCTGGCTGGTGTTTGCTATGGTTTGTTGTGTTATGCGAACCTGAGTTGCGGGAGAAGTGTGAGTGTTAAACAATCCTTGCATAACCCACAGTCTGTTTTATGGTTATGTGAGGATTGCTTAATCCTTGTACAACCCTCACTGCCCAGGTTTGCATGACACAACAAGTCATGGCAACTACCGGCCAGGGCTGGGATATTCAAAATGGCAGCCAACGTACACTACAGTGCCCCAGGTTAATTAACCCACGGTGGCTTGAAATGATCACAGTTTGAGCATTCTTTTTTTTTTTTACTGGAGTGCCTCCCACCCACTGTTTTGATCTTAGCCGCTGTTTTAAAGGTTTCTTAAAAATGCAGTGCCTGCTACATCCTGACTTGTACCATTTAAACAGAGTGCTTCTGAAACTTCAAGAAGTTGGCTTTGGAAGGAAAAAAGGAAATGAGAAAAAAAAGAAAAGAAAAGCCCTTCCTGCCATGATCCTATTTGTAATGAACATTGTAGTTGACAGAATAATGGATTTGGCTTATTAGCCATGTTGGTTATGTGCCAGTATGGTTTCCTTAGCAATGAAATTCTTCAAGCAGTGGTTGCTGATGTAAACATAACTGAAAGTTTAGTGTTGTGTGCCTTGCATACAGGCTGGGAGTCCCATATTTTTTAAAAATGTGTGCTTTGCATTTGGTGTTTATTTCAAGGCAGGCTAGTACAGGTATGCTGCATTTTTCTCACTTGTGGAGGAAGGGTGTAAGCTAGAAACATTAATATAATTGGGAGACTGTATATCCATGTGAAGTGTATTAGCCTTCCTATCTACAGTGTGACATCACAAGATTATGCTAATTGACATGAAGATTTTTACTCTAGTATTTTAGCGAGGATATTTGCATGCACTCCTGATATTTTCTTTGCTCTGAAAAAACAGAAGTTAACTTATTTCACTGACATATTGGAAATGGATATATACTTGGAAATGGATATATTTGTGCTTCATTAAAGATTTATTGACATTTATGCATTTGATATTTTCTCATCCCTTTGATCTCTTTTACTTGAGGAATTATTATTATTATTATTATTTATTATTATTATTATTATATAATATTTACATTTCTATACCTCCCCATATATGAAGCTGTCTGGGTGGTTTACAAAATGCGTAGATACTTTAATTCTGGACAGTCCCTGGGGTACAGATATTGATCGGTGCAGGAGACGTGATGATCGGCACCAAAAGAAAACAAATAGTTTACCACCCTAAACCGGAAAGGCAAAGGAAGAGGCAAGTCTCTGGCTGGGGCTTGATAGAAGTAATTTATTTACTGAAGAATGTCCAACGCATTTCAGCCAAACAGCATGTTTTTAGTGCTTCTGAGGAAGACATCTATTTTATGAATGCAAAGTACTAAAACAAATTCATGAATATCTGACTTGCACATATTTTTTTTTCAAATGGTATGATATAATGCATAAACAACAGGAAGGATTTATGCTACTCACAAGGGTTGTCTGGTGCAGGGATCTATGCCCTTTGACTGGTTTTGCCAGCCAACCCAAAAGTTGTAGTTGCCAGGCCCCCTCTCTGGACAAACCTCCCTCCCCAAGTGTCTCCCGCCACCAACACCCTTGGCAGGAGAGTGACCAATTGTGTGATGCTGGTTTGAAGTATTCTGAGCTCCTCCAACTAGTGTTGCACAACACCTCTGTCCCCCACCCTGCTGTCTCATTTGGAAAAAACAGGAAGGTAACCAGTTGTTGCATGCTGCATAGAGGTGTTTTGAACACCTTCATGCAGAAGTGTCTATCCTTCCCTGTGGTTTTCCTATTGTGGAGCAGAAAAGGCTGGCGTTGGATGGATTTTCCTGGTTCAGCCCTATGTGGCTGGCTGCTCACAACATTCATTAAAGATGGTGCCACGCTCACCATGGTGAGCATGCAAGTGGATTTATTCCTGTTTCTTAGTTAAAAGAAACTAATGCATCAAGATTGCATAAAGGGAAGCTTGGTTACCTGGCTTGTTTCCAGGCTGTTCTGTGCTGTGTCTTGAAATGTTGGCAACTGCCCAAGATGCAGCCTTGATGTGTCTAACGTGTCTAATGCTGCATTGGCACAGTGATGTTCGCAACCTTAACCTGTTTAAGTAATACCTGCCTCATACTTCCTACTATATCAGTGCTACATTAAAATGCAGTATTGCTGTAGCTCAGTTCAAAGCACATCTCAGAAAGCATTTACTTTAATTCACGCACGTCACTTCATTTAATGGGCATTGCCAACAGTTAAATATAATGGGTGGGGAATTCTTGGGTGAAAAAGAAAGGGAAATCAAAATGTTGCCCTGCCAAATTTGTGTCATTTGATGCAGTTTTAGAAGATTTAATTTTATAAAGGTTTTCAACGACTTGGGACTAATGTATAGCTTTTTTCCTGCATGTTTCATATGCCATTTCCAGCATAAATTATTGTAGTCTCGGTGATCAGTTGTACTTCTGCTTTTGGCAGCACTACCAAATTCTCCCCCCCCCCCCCCCCAACTCTATAGGAGCTTGGGATGTCACTGGCTGTTCTGTTGTTAGGGTTTGATCTCACACTTTGGCACTATTTGAATACTATTTTACTTCAGAAGGCTGTTGTTAATAATTCTTTGTTCTCAGTTAAATGATAAAGGACCGATAATTTATCTTATAATTAGAGGGACCAAGATAACTGCATGCTGAGTCTCCAAAATACGAATTGTACATTCCCCCCCATTTCATGTTTATCACAGACTTGAGGAATATGTACTTTTTAAAGTTTACCTAACAGTTTCTAATGTTCTATCTATTTGTCACCCTCTGAGCAGTCAAGCTCAAAGAGAGGCCAGGGAAATTCCCTTTGGGGAAATGGGAGGTGGCAGGGGACAGAAGACAAAAGGCAAGGTGAACGAACTGGGAAGGAATGGTGCTAGCTGCCTGGCTGCACTTCAACAGCAGCCTAATGTGATGTGAAATCATAGAGTCATAGTATAGTAGAGTTCGAAGGGGCCTGCAACGCCATCGAGTCCAACTCCCTGCTCAATGCAGAAATCCACCTTAATGCATACCTGACAGACGGCTGTCCAGCTGCATCTTGAATGTCTCTAGCGTGGGAGAGCCCATGACCTCCCTAGCTAATTGGTTGTATGCTGGTGCTGGAGTGGCTCCATGATTGAAAGTCCTACATAAAGTGCCCACTGCCATTGATAACTATCATGTGACATGTTGTTGAACTCTTTACATATTAACTGGAGTCCCTTTGTTCCTTTACTTTACTTTCACTTTTCGTTTATATACTCATTGTGATAGTAACCGATGCAAATCATCATTCACAAGGGTAGAAATAAGAGTATAGATTAGATAATCCATCTACCCCTTATCTATTACAGGCAGTGCAGTTGATGGAATCCACAAAGCTTATGAGTCCTTGTAACTGGCCCTGGTTAACAGTCTGTTCACAGCATTCTGGACCAACTGATGTTTCCAAGCAGTTTTCAAAGGCCACCCCATGTGGAGTGTGTTATAGTAGTCCAAATGGAATTTAAGGCATGTGTGACTGTGGCCAGATCAGACATCTCTAGGAATGGGGTCAGTTGGACTCTGAGCTTCAGCTGCACAAATGCACTCCTAGCCATCACCAAAACTGGGGCATCCAGGTTTGGGTCTGAGTTCAGAAGTATACCCTGCATCTTCTGCGGGAGTGTAACCCTATCCAGCACAGGCTGAGTTTGTGTAACCTGATTTGCCTTTTGATTAACTAAGGCCAGATCTACACCAAGCAGGATATAACAATTCGAAAGCGGAATGTGTCATGGATCCCAACAGTTGTCAATACCATTATAAAGCAGTAGTGTAGCTCCTGCCATTGAGCACCTCTGTCTTGTTTGGATTAAGCTTCAATTTGTTTGTCCTCATCCAGTCCGTTACTGACGTCAGGCACTGATTTAAAACTAGAACAACTTCCTTGGATTTTCCTTTCCATCTAAATCCAGGGAAAATTTCCAAGTTCTAACACACTGTCTGATGTCTTTAATGGACTGCATGAATGTGAACAAATTGAAGCTTAATCCAAGCAATACAGAGGTGCTCCTGGGATCAGATCAGGGACAGATCAGGGAATTGGGATTCAGCCTCTTTTGGATGGGCTTAGACATCAGGAATGCATTTGCACAGCTAAGGCTAGTGAACAAAAACTGTGCAAGTTGCTGGAGATACCAGATTCAACCATCGTGACACATGTCTTAAGTACATACCGTTTTTGGACTGCTGTAGTGTGCTCCAACCTTTTGGGGGGCATGGGCACATTTGGATTTTTGAGTAAGTTTTATGGACATTGTCACAAAATGCCTGTTATGAAGCATGGGCAAGCATAGCATTTACTGTTGCAAGAAAGTACCCATTTTACAGAAGGGAAAACTGGTGGGGCTAGAAGACAAAGATACTCCTTTAAATTTAGTTTTCTGCTTCAGCAACACACCTATTTCACAGAAAGGCAAGCCAATTTCCCCAAATTACCTCTAATTTTTTTCCTAAAATTAATTTCCCCAGAATAGGAAAATCACCCCCAAATCATTTTCCCACGAACACACAGAAAACACAACACACACATCCCATCCTGCTAACACACATCCCATTCTAATGTATTTTATGCTCTAATTATAATAGTTATTATATCTGTATTTTACTGTTAGCCATCTTGAGCACTTTTTTAATGGAAAGGTGTGATACAAATTTATTTAATAAATAAATCATCATGATGGCAAGTATGTTTGGGGAGAGATAAGTATTGCAGGGACAACTGTGTGTGAGGATGTAGAGAATGCAACTCCTATTGATGGTTACCTGTTGTCTGGGTTCTATAAGCAACTTTTGCTTCTAAAGTGCAGTGCTTGTTAGCCTGTTTACTCAGATCCATAGAATTCAGCACGTGCCTTTTAATAGAATAGTTTGTATCTATATAGTCCCTTCTCATCTGAATATCTCCATCCTGGTTTGCCTATCCTTCTCTGTCTATCTCTGACCCCCTCCCAACAAACTACGTGTGTGTATATCATTTGGGAAAGTTTAAGCAGAACTATACAATGTGATGTAATTTTTTTCACGGGCAAAGTCTAGTGTCTCAGCATGCAGTATGTTCTCTGCCTTAACAATTGCCCAAAATAAATATGTACAAAAGTCATTTATCATCCAACATGTTTTTTTATTAATAAAAAAGCATCCCCATATTAGAGACAAGAAGGAATCTAGGATTTGTGTGCTATATCTGGCTATGCTTATAAAGCAGTTATATATCCTTTGTTGTATAAACATGTCCAGTTTGGGATTTGAGGAACTTTCTTGGTGCCTGGTTTCTGTTAGAGACATTAAAATATCACAGGGCTGTATTGTTGATATTGCAGGCCCTGAAGCCTGAACTGGTGAGTGATAGAAATGAACAAAAGATGACACACAGTCATGTGTTTGCTAATGTTTCTGTAGTCTGATCACAGTGCTATTAGTAAAGGGTTGGTATTTGCAGGTGGTCAAGTGTAGATGAGATTCAGGAACTTGATCACATTCCTTCCTTGAAACAGGTGGAAAATAACCTCTGCCTACAATGGAGAATTTGCTTTCTATCTGAAAGCAAGCATGACAGGATGGGTGTATACAGCACTCGCTGACAATTATGTACAGGTAGTTGTGTCAAACCTGTTAACTGAGAGTTGAAACACTTCTACTTACGCTTCTACCTAGGCATTCAGTTTGACATTAGCAGTACGGCAATTTGGGGGTACGTCTAGAGGTATAAAAGCCTTTGTTGTTCAGCAGGATCAGAATCCCGGAGGGCAGTCTCATTGCTGAAATACATGTTGTATTCAATATACATGACCATTCAACATGTAATCACATGGTTAATCTGGGGAGACCTGTCTGTGCCACAAAAGACAAGGTATAAAAGTTATCATATGCTGGCTGAGAACTATTTCAGGGAGCTTGGGGGTCTGAAATGTTGCTGTTCATTCAGTACTATTCATTATGGTATGAACATATGAAGCAGCCTTATATTGTGTCAGACCACAGGACCACGTTGGCCTATATAATTTATAAACTACAGGAGTTCTCTAGGATCTTAAGCAGGGGTCTTTTCCCACCCACAGTCAGGAGGTGGCAGGGCATGAGTGGATAGGCTGTAGCTCTGTGTATGGCTGCCCTGTGTGGTGAGCCAGCAGGGTTACCTAACATAGCTTCCATGTGTTTCTCAACCAGGAATAGATGGATGCCATACCAGGTAGCTCTGTTGACTCAACATGCAAAGAAACTATACACAGATCCAAAGACTTGAGTTCCAGCAGCTCTTGTCACCCATTTACCTGAGAACCTCTTTTTACCTGGCATGCCAAGGTATGAATATGGGCCTTCTGCATGCAAAGCATTATTATATCATTGTGCTATGGGCCCTATCCAAGAGACAGCTTCCGTTGGTACTCAGCATGTGGCAGGGCAGGGCTGGGGTGCTAAAAACATTTGAATTGTGGAAGTAATAATTTGAATGCTAATATTGTTTCCTTCAGTTCAGAGACAAGCAACTTCTTGTAGCAGTTTTATTTGTCAATTAGCATACATATTCTTGCAATAGTTATTTTTTGCTTAAGCATAGGATGAAGTGGTTATGATTGCATTTGCTTGTAGGGTAGCATGTCGGATTTATTTGGCTAGAGCTTTGGCACTTCATAACACAGTAGTCTGCCCGGAACAGATTTTAATGATCTTATACTGTAGACATAGTTAAAGGCAGGAAGAAGATCAGGAATTTAACAGGGTTATCATAGGTGATTGTCAATTCAATGGTAGTTCTGAAAGTTTTAGCGAGCTGTGACCAAACTTTCTCAGAAGAGTTAATTGGGCAGTATCCAATATTGCTGCTAGTGGGACCCACCTTGGGTGCAATAGGAACTAGTGCTTCCGACAGAAACCCTGGAAATGAGCAGAAATGCTTGTTTCCTGAACAGGACAGATCAGCAGAGCTCCTTTCTTGCAAGCTCTTCTGCCCTGGCTGCCCTGTTGTGGAAATGATGTTTCAGCTCCTTCCTGATTGCTGTAAGATATGCTAGCTTCTTGTTGCAGTAGTGGTGGGTCCTGCTAGTGCATGGGCAGCATTGGGTTTCTCCTCCTTCTCCTTCTAATTCAGAACATGAGCAATAGATGCCCATTAAGTTTTCTTCCCTTAGAACTACTTCTCCTGGTAAGCTTGTGCTGCTAATGCACTTGGTAGAGTCTTGGAAAAAAGCTGCAGGATTTGTTAATAGGCTTATGGTCATGTATGTTATAAAAAATCTGTATCATTGCAGACCACACAATTCACCTTTGCTCCCTGTTATAAAAGCTTCCTCAAATACTTCATACCAGCTCTCAGTTCCTGGATAGATCAGCAAAAATTCTTATTATTTCCTCCATTCATAGCACAATAGGCTGTTCTGGTTTTTGTCACTAGTTAATGTTCACAAATTATTGGCATCCACAACATTTTCATCCTGACTCACTTCTGCTTGTATTGGCTAATCTGGAACAAATCTTACTCATTAGTGAGCAAGTTATCTTGGAGACAAGAGTTGAAAACCTGGCAATGAAATACCTCCACCAACAAAGTGAGTAGCGAAATCATGCTTTTCATTTCCTACTAGAGCAGACCATACAATAGCCATTGTTGATCTGGTCCTAAAATGTAGATGTTAGCAAAGCTTTGAATTGTGGATGAAATCTTTTAAAATATATTTTAACTATTTTGCACCTTCGTTTAGTTGTTCCGTTGGGTGAAGTCAGGGAGGAGTTGAGGGAGAAAGCAAAAGTGTGTCTTGATTTTGCTTTCTTTAGGCAAGATTTTTTTAATATCCATGACAAAGTAATAGTGCAACTGTGGAAATCAAATTATGCAGCCCTGAAATACATTTTTTGTGTGAGTTGCAATCCAGTGTTTCAAGTAGGTATAGCTTATCAGTGACCATCCTTACCTATTTGTAGCTTTGCTCAAGCTGAGAAGATGGGACACTATCAAGTAGGTGGGGTAATCTGGCTATTTTTCCATTGGCATAGTACTGCCCATTTTGGGAAGCAGGTCTTGCTTGCCTCTGGTTAGGGTTTTATGAGCTCAGTTAGGGATCCGCCCTGTGAGTGCTCATGTAGTCTACCCCAATGAGTCGGGCTGTGCCAGCCTCTGCCGAGCACTTGCAAGGCTCGCGAGCCCTAGATGACCGACCCTTTTCCTCCCTCTGTTGCTGAAAGGGGGAAATGCATGATTTCTGGAGGGTCTGGAAATTGTGCGTTTCCCTCACAAAGAAGGTCTTAAAGGACCTATTAATGCAAGGGTATCCTTGCGTTAATAGGGCCATTAAGGCTTCTATTGGCTCAGGGGTGGGAGAAACACGCTTTCCAGAGCCTCCTGAAAATGCACATTTCCGGGAGCCTCTGGAAAGCACATTTTCCTGTCCCCCACTGCTCCATTCGGGTCCTTAAAGGCCCCAATTGGAGGAGGGGGTAATAAACGTACTTTTCAGAGACTCCAGAAAGTGCACTTACCCCTCTCCTGCTCCAATTGGGGCCTTACAAGCCTTGATTGGAGCAATGGTGGGAGGCAGGAACGCATGCTTTCTGGAGCCTCTGGAAAGTACACAATTTCCCCACCATACTAATGGTGTCTGTCATTAGTGTCCCCGGTGGAATTGCTCATTTTCTTGAAGCTGTGGAAAGTGTGCTTCCCCAGGATGAACCCACGCCTGAGAGTTTGTGGACACCTGTGAGCGCTCAGATATGAGTCCGCTCTCACTCAGTTGCATCTGGTTCAGTCCGTGAAGGCCGGATGTGGGGGATGGGAGTGTCCAGTGCCCTTGTGGACCCAACTAGATGCTTGCACCATCCCTAAGTCTGGCTGCCCTGCATTGGATACTTGGCTTTCTCTGACTTTAGAGGGTGCCAATTAGGATTGCACCCTCCGAGGCTGTTCATACAACATGCTAACCCACACCCAGTGGTTGAGTGTGGGTTGTTTTGAACTGTAGCTTTTTTGTTGAACCGTGGATTATCATGTTGTTTGAATGTGGCCATGCAGTGTGACTTACTGTTGTTGGGTTGTTCAAGATGTTTAAGAAGCCACACTGCCTAGTTAACAAGCCACCCTGGCTGCATTCAAACAACATGATAGCCCACCCTGTGGCAAACGTGCTGTGCTCAGACAACACGCTAACTCACGGTTCAACAAACAACCCATGGTTCAAAACAATCCACACTGAGTGTAGATTGACTTTTTGTGTGAACAGCCTCTATGTGTTCTACATTTCACTTGTTATAATTGACTCATTTCTATTTGTTTCCATTATTTCTAGCTTAGAGGTTTTGTTTAATTTAATACTGCTAAACATGAGCATTTCTATTGGAATCTTTTAACTCTTGTTAGTGAAACAGGTCTGAAAATGTTTAAACAATATTTTTTCCTTGATTTCTCTTATCATTTAGTCCACTCCGTGTATCACAGTATCTAATGTGCACCAAAACTCACACAAGGCATTTTGAGGTGAAATTGGAACACTGTCTTTATATCACCCAGTTAAGTGATGCAGCTCTCTATAGCCTCCAAGATTACTATTCTCTAATGCCAGAACCCAGTCAGGTGAATCAAGGACAGGCTATTTGCTGAAACCTTGAAATAGTTTTCTGGTTTAGTGTGGCTAATAATTCTTCTTCATAGTTTTAACAGGTAAAGTTGGTATAACTTACTGAGAAGACACCTGCTTAAACCATTTTAACTATGTACCATTGGGTCATTTATGTTTATATAAATTGAATTTGTTGCCTAATCTCATTTTGTTGTCAGCAGCCAACATTTTTTGTTAAAGCTATGACTTGAAATGCTTAAACTTGTTTTGTATTATATTTTGTGATTTATTTACTTTTGCCCTATCATTAATGAGGTTTTGTCATTAAATAGGTAGTTAAGCAAGTGCTTTCGTAAGGTTTGCCTAAAGGTAAATAGCTGTTGCTGTGATTTTTTTTTTAAAAAAAGAATATGCATTTGTTTAATACTGTTTTCAACACAATGTAGGCAGTTAATGACAAAGCTCTGGGAAAGACTTGTTTCTATTCATATTGTATGGATGATGAAACTTATTGATCTACCAGATGAACATGGAGCCAGATGCAGGCTTGGTACCAAATTGACCAATTTTTAGAACCACAGCAAAAGGAGCCCTCAAAATAACACTAACACCTACTTCCCCAGTTATATTTATAGTCTGGTGTAGGTGTCTACCAGAACTAGCTTCCAGTTAACATATGGCTTCTGTCTGCCAGCCAAAATGAGAGGGGGTGATTATTTTAAGAATTAAGAAAATGCTTGACAAGATACTTTCCAAATTCTAGAGGAAGAAAGCAAAACAAAGAGTTATTTCCACAATTTCCCTTTACGAGCTTCATCGTCCCCACCTAACATACAATGAGAATATATAATGACTATATTCTGTTCACTTTTTGATGAGAAATCTATCTCTGGTAGCTAGGAACATTCAAAGCTGCCTCACTAAGACTGACCATGGATCCATCTAGTCTAGTATAGTTGACATTGATTGGAAGTGACTCTCTCAGGCAGGAATATTTCCAGCCCTACCTGGAGATGCCGGAGATTTAACCTGAGACTGCAAAGTGTGTACCCTACTACTGAGCCATAGCCCTAAAATGAATTGGACTTCCCCTTTCATTTGAAAGCATTTTTGGATGCTAGGGGGCAGATTACTTTGAGAGAGCAGTTTTTTGGTCCTTTACCAAAGTTAGTTATTTTCCATTTCACTAGTGCCATCTTCCTGCTGGTCAGGAAGTCCCATGTTGTAGCAAATGTTCTGTGTCATAGTATTTCGGAAAGATGCCATACCACCATGGATTTGACTCTGCAACTGATTTTGCAGGTTAAGTTATTTCAGACACCTTAACATCTTGCATTTATTAACTTATAGGTTGTTGAATTCTGGGTTGTTGTGTTATGCAAGCTCAGCCATTCTAATAAACCATGATTTGTTAATCACTAACAATTGGGAAAGAGAACCCATGCTTTGCTTTTGGGTTGTGAAGTATGGGTTGTTTGAACCATGGTTTGTCATTACATGTGAATCCAGAACAATGGTTTGTTCATGGGCTATTTTGTCAGGTTACAGGGTGGTGGGCAGGAGTGATAAAAAACCCTCTACATGCTGGTACTACAGGGAGGGAGTGGACAGAGGAAGTGAAAAGCAAACAACCCAGGGTTTGAGAAAAACCATGGCTTGTTCAATTGTCTGCCAGACAAATCCTGGGTAGGGCAACAAACTATGGGTTAACATTATGTGTGAACTGGTTCATAGAGTAACTTGATGAGAAGGCCTCTTCATGGTGTTTGTACCTATCTTGCTCCCTCTGCTGGCTGTTTAAATATTCTTGGCTAGAAATATGATGGATTCTCCCATATTGCATTGTGGAGGAAATGGAGTCATGAGAGATTATAACGATGATGAAGAATTTGAGTCATTGGGAAAATTAGAAAAATGTGTTGTCTGTAACTTCTCAAAAGAAGAGGTTAGAGTGAGGCCATTAGTCTAAAGTGCTAAAAAAATCATGAATGAGGACTGCAAACTGTGTGAGATGTTCAGATGAGATCATGGAATTTAAAGGGAGAAGTTTCTTTTTTCAAACTGAGTCTGTTGTCATAGTGTTTGTCAGAATCAGGAAAGTTCGAAACCCTTTTTATAGCATAGAAACTGATACTTTTTGATTTCAGTGTCTCATGCACTTAGGCTTCAAGAAACTTCTAAAATTACATTTTATACTGATAGGGTCAGAAATGGCTACTTTGAATGTGTATATGATGGCGTTAATGATTTTCTAGAGCAGTTCATTTTCCAGTTCTCAAAATACTGAAACAGATGCAACTTCTGCACCAAGGGAAGTAACAAGATCTTCCCAAAATAAATAAATAAATAGATTTCCATGTTGAAGTAAACTGTGAAAACTTGCTTATGTTGCATAAACTTAATGTGTGTACTGAACCTGCTTCTCGGGTTCTTAAAAAATTGTGCAAGTAGCTATGTGTAGATTGCAATCCTTTTCATCCTCCGCCATACCCCTTTTAAAGGTATCTGTAACAGCTAAAAAAGTAAGCCTTGGAAAACTTCAGATCTGTGCTAGATACTGTGTTCTGTGAGATTTTTGCATTCCTGGAAGATTATTAGCTCTGCTTAGTATTTAATTTTAGAGTTGCTAAACCACCCTTTGTAGCCAACAGATGTTTTATTATACATGCAGCAGCAGCACATATCTAAAATATGAATTCCTGAAATACAGCTGATTCTGTTATTAGCACAGGTATTACATTGGCATCACTGATGTATTTGGAGCCCTTTGTCTTCAGGACTGCTTCGGCATGTACGTGATCCTTTTCTGCAATTTCTCTATTGTCGCAATTATGCCTTTGTTAGACAGTAAATGATTCAGTGTTCTAAATCCATGGGGAGCAAGGGGGAGGGGGAAGTTGAAAGGGTCTCATTGTGCAAGCACAGCAGGATTAGCTGGTGTTACCACCTTACACGGATTGAACACCACTGTTCAGAAGGGATTTTTGGCTCCAGTTGTAGAAAAGCAACTCTTTTAAGTTGCAGGGCATTTGTGTGCTCACATGCAGGCACATGTTAGGCCTGGACATGTAGGCTCCTCTGACTGCAGAATATTGGCTCTAGTATAATGTTCAGTTTATCACTTGTGACTCATTCGTTGCTACCCAGAATTTACCCTGTGGCAAAATGGCAAGGCTCGGTATTTAAACAATGTCCAGCCCATGGTAATCTGCTTGTTTCCCAGTTAAGTAGCGGTGTGTTGTGGTTGTGACTGCTATTCCAGTTCTATGGCATTTTAAATGAGCAAAGTGCTCTATAATCTACTTTCACCCACACAGTGTCTCACTGTTATTCCCATTCTGTGGACAAGGAACTGAGCCTGAGAGATGGTAACTTACTCAAGGCCACACAATGAGTTTGTTACAAAAATGGCACTCGAAGCGCCCAGATCCAAGGCCAGTAAGCTAGCCACTGGAGCATAATGGCTATTGGTGAAGTTTGCATTTCAGACTTATTGCTTCCTGGATTGTATAAACTTAGTTGAACTTTGGGTAATATTTATTTATTATTGCATTTCTATACTGCCCAATAGCCAAAGCTCTCAGGGCGGTTCACAAAAATTAAAACCACAAAGTACAACCTAAAGTATAAAATTTAAACCACAATGTAAAAGTACAGTATAAAAGTACAACCAGAATAAAACCAAGCAACAATGCAGAGATTTAAAATTCAAATTTAAAATACAGATTTAAAACAGCAAAGTTAAAAGACTAAGATGATAAAATGTTAAAATACTGGGAAAATAAAAAGGCCTTCATCTGTTTAGTGCTGAAAATGAAGTAATTTGTTTTGGGGGAGGCTGTGTGCTATATCATTGTTACAGGCAGGACATTACTTTGTATTTCACTCTTTTGATCTCAAGGATGAGTGACCAGTTAAGATGGCCTGCCTTCAAGACTAATCTGAAGACATGACTGGGACAATTTGCCTGTTGTCATCTTTACTGCTAATAACCTGGTAGATTACTGTTCTGAACAACTATCTCAGGCTCTTGAAATTATTACACTTAAATGGTCTCTCACCAAACAACCAACTTGAATGCCCCTTTAGTTTACACCAGAGTTTTGGGATCAAAAGTTACAAGGGTAATAGCCTGAGTGCAAATGAAGAATCTGGATGAATCTGACCAAACACAGCTTAGAGCTCATTTTAAAGTCAGTGTTGGGGCAATGTTTTTCTTCACCATTGTTGCACTTGTGCAATGTGAGCCAATTGAGTTTTTGTATGTAGTAAAAGGGCTGTTGGATATACCTTTTCTGGAAGGGGAAGCTCCAATGTGACCCCATTTCTGGATAGAATTCCTTGATTTTCATGGTTTAAATCTGTGGTGGAATGCCTCTTCTTACTGGGGCATTCCTACTGCTATAGCCACCAATCTTTGAGGGATCACTCCACTGTGCAATTCTACCATTCACTTCTGCTGCCACCATAAAACTGCTATCATAAATCTAATATTCCCCTTTTTCCTACAATTGTTAGGCATGAGACAAACAGATCAGAAGTAAGATTTCTGTTACTTCAAAAACAAGGTTTCTATGTTATTCCTTTAAAAATAGGCATTCTTTATTGCAACTTTTGCTGCTAATGAGGAGTTAGAAGCCCCAGTTCCTAGCCCTAACCAAAGGTAGGCCAATTCCTCTATCAGGCTCCACCCCAATTAACCCACAGGCCTAGCCTGAGGGCTTGAAAAGCATTCTTCTCTCTGGTAAGGTTTGACTTCTGTCAGACACCTTTAAGGCAGTTCATCAGGCTTCCCCTGAAATCTTCAGTTGGTTCCAGCAGCTGCTCTGTATTCGGACCACCACTAACACCAGCTTACAGACTTTAGCTCTTTTCTCTGAAGACTGCTCTAGGAGTTTTCCTCTCCCGTCTTGCAGGCCTTCTTAAGCTTCTGCCTCATATGCCCTCAGCTTGGCTTCCCAGTCTTGTGATGGCTCTTCTTCCTGCTGATGTCTTCCTCAGGCTCCCCAGCCTCTCACAAAGATACCTCCTGGCAAATTCTCCCTGACAGACTTTCTCTCAGATGCCTCCTAACATCTCCTTATATTTATTTGCTTCTGGTAGAACCCTCCAGCCAATCAGCTTTGGTGTGCCAACATTCCATCACACCACCTCTGTTCAAATTCAGGACCAACAGGCATTTTTAGAGTGTTCAGTTATTCTCCAATCAAATAGTACTAATTTTAAACTTACCTTCCCATATTATAAAAACAGAAACCTGGCCTCATATTCACCTCTCAGTGGTAACAGTAACTGCCACTCCACCAGTGCACAATATTTACATTGTATCTCTCTTCTGGCTCAAGCCCCAGGTGAGAGAAATATATTTCCCCCTTCTGATATTAACCCCTTCACTTCTTTAGTCATTGCAACAAAACATAACAGTTAAACTTGTACCTCGGTTTCTTCACAAGATCCTAGTAAGTGGTTTGAAGGATTCACTTATCCAGTTTTGATGGATAGGTTTTCAACTGCTATTGTCCAAGGACGTGGATTATATTTTAGGGGATTTGGAGCATGGTGGATTTATTTAAATCAGTGATTTAAATTACCAAGAGAAACCCCTGCTTTAAATCCTTGATTTAGATCAGCTTTTCCACTGAGTTCCCTGTGCTCTTTAACGTATCTATACAGCTGCTGGAAGAATTGCTTCTCAGTATGGAGTGCAAGTGCTGATGACACACAGCCCATTTTCACCAAATCCAGGAGCTGCAGTTCAATCCTCTCATGAATGCCTGACCATGATGATGGGCTAATTGAGTGCTAAGAAGATGAAGTTTTACCTAGGTTAGACAGAGGTTATGATGGCAGGCCAACCTAGGTTTGGGGTCTTGTAAGTTTTACCTGTTCTGTATGAAGTTACTCTCCACTTGAATGATTAGGTGATTAATTTGGGAGTTTTTCTAAACCTTGTCATCCTACTGGATTCTCAAGTGGCAGCAGTGATCAGGGTTGCCTCTCATAACCTTAGGCTGGTGAGCCGTCTATGTCCACCTCTCCCTGGCAAAAACCTATAATTTTTTGCTTAATTGATTACTGTGGTATTCTCGACCAGGGGGTGGGGCTGCCTTTGAAAGCTGCTGAGAAGCTACAGTTCGTATAGAATGCTATGGCTTGCATCATGCCATAGATGGACCTATTCTGGTCCAATTGCACTGACTGCTTCTAGGGTAAGTTCAGAGTGCTGCCTTCATGACTGTGAGCTTCAGGAGAATATCTTTCCATATATTACTTCCCAGATCTGCAGGGGAAACACTACTCTATATCCCAGCTTTGACCGAAGTGAGCAGATGGAGACATGTCTTTTCTATGGTGTTCTCCCATGCTTGGAGTATGATTTCATTGATAGCACAGTTAGCCACTTTTCATTTGGTAATTCAATGGCTGATTAAAATCTAGCTTTTCAAGAAGGCATCCTGTGCTAACTGAAGAAGATGTATTTTATTTATTTATTTGGCTGATGCTTGAGGATGCTTGATAGGGCTATGTTCTAAATGTATCTCTGAGGTCTTTAGTAATTACTTAGAAATTAATTTTCAAATGTGGCATTTCAATTTATATTGTTTTATCATCCCTTCAAGTTCCACTTAAGTATCAAAGAATGTGGCATAGAAAGACTGAAATGAAATAATGTTGTTCTCATTTTAACAAGGCCTAAGGAGATGACTTCTGCAGTTTGTCCATGGCTGTCCAAAGATTTGAATCAGGGTGTGTCTGTTGTGACTCCCCGCTGAGCCACATCAGCTTGATTTACTGCCGGAATGAATGTGAAGAATAAAATAAATAAGTGATTTATGATTTTTTTAAAAAAGCATCCTTTAAAACCTGTTTTGTAAACAAAAGGAATTAATGTGTCTCAAATACTATACTGCTAAAATGGAGTGCATTCTAATATCTAGGAAATAGATTAATTTGGCAATAAATAATTTTATATGGTATTAAATTCTCCCTCCATTGTTCCTCATTGAAACTGAGAATATTGTACATTCACACACATCCCCTTGTTTTGTTCTTTTTTCCTTTCATTTGGCGAATATTTAAAATTTATCTTCCTTTGTCTAGGTTTCACTATTCTCTTGGCTCCAGTCCAGATTCCCAGTTGTATAGCATGGCTCAATTCCTTCCTTTCTTCCCATCCCAAGATATAACTTAATGTCTTTAATTCTTCTTGGAGCCATAAGCTGCATTATTTATATACCATAAGCTTCAGTGATGTGAGCAGAATGCTAGTAATACTAGAATCTAGTTGGCCAACACTAGCAAAGAATCTAATTTAGAACCTCTGTTTCATCTTTAATACATTTTGTCAGAGTCCTTCATTTTAAAGTTCATTTTGCTGATCAAAGCTATGGTCCTCTTAAAATCTGTACTGTATTTAAATGCAGAGATTTTTCTATGTACTGATACAGTCTTATTTTCTTTCCTTACTTTCCCCAAGAAAAAACATTCTTGACTTCAAAAACATGGATGCCTTTGGCAGATATTAGTAGTCACTACCTTGGATCCTAACTTTATTTTCAGAACAGGGCTTTCTAACCATCCCCTTTCCTCTGCAGGGCACAGTACCCTCTGAGAATCTGCTTCCAGTGGTTGGGGGACCCTTGGGGATGATGTGGCATATGGTGTAAGGGGCTGCAGATGGGAGGGGGTTTTCATGGCAGAAATCATCCCCTCTCATATATAAATGAAGGAGCAACTTAGGATCAGAGTCACTCTGGGGTTAAGATTCCCAGTGGGGTAGTGGTGTTAGTCTGTTGCAGCAAAAATAATCAAGGGTCTTGTGGCACCTTTAAGACTAATACATTTATTATGGCATAAACTGAAATTCTTGATATTTCATGCCTCTGATGAAGTGGAATATAGTCCACGAAAGCTTACTCAATATGGTTAAGGTTAACACTGTTTTTTTTTTAAAAAAAACTTTATTTATGCTATATTGTATCCTTCCCCCTTCTAAGGCGTTCATGGTGGCATACATTTTATCCTTGCAATAAGCTGAGTGATGGTGATAGGCCCCCAGATTTAATTTATCCTGCCACTGTTAAAACGGATAATGTTTTTGGGTAAGAAATAGCCAGACTGATGTACAAGTTCACCTGAGCCATATTTGCAGATAAATGTACAGTCAGATGTCTGAATTTCTCTCTTTTATTTGTAGTCCTAGGATCAGAGGTTTTTTAAGAGTTGTGCAAAATGAATGATGGATGTCACCAAAGACTGGGAAAGAGCCAGGAAGAATTTTGAGCTTGTCTTTTAATGGTTTTCCCTCCAGTGAAAAACGTTTTGAGATTAATCGTATTTCTCTATCCTAAGTTAGTTTTTTTTATCCACTCAAGGCTTTTTAGGGGAACTAAAAGCACCTTTCATATGATATAGGCTATAGAAACTGTGCTTCATCACCCGTGGTGATCTGTTCCTGCAATAGCTCTTGAGTTTTGGAAAGCAAAGCCTCTGCTTTGAAATGCCTTGGCATTAGCTGAGCACCAGCTGGCAAAATCATTTTCTTCAGGGAAGAAGTAAGTGCAGGCAAAGGGAAGCATTTGTCCATCTGGCTTTCTGGCTATCTGTTTGCTGGTGGAGATGAAATGTGATGTAACTGTACCTAATTTTGCTGCTGCTGTTTTTCTTGTGGATTTGATCTGGGGATATATTTAATTGTTCACTTTTACAACATGTGCAGCATTTTATATGATTGGAATTTTACCCTCTCTTAAGTCTAAAAGCATACATCTGTAAAGAGAGTTGGTGGGGTGGCCTTTGTTCATCATTGGTCTAAATTAAGAGAGATCTTTTGCCGTTCCTCAGGCTTGGGCTTTGACAGATCTCTAAAAGGCTCTTTGAATAAAGCCAGTATGGTGTAGTGGTTAGAGTGTTGGACTGGAACTCAGGAGATCCAGGTTCTAGTCCCCACTCCACCTTGAAGCTCACTAGGTGACTTTGAGCCAGTCAGCCTAACCTACCTCACAGGGTTGTTGTGAGGATGAAATGGAGAGGAGGACCATGTAAACTGCCTTGTGTTACTTGCAAGAGGAAAAATGTAATAATAAGTGTAATAATTAATAAATACAATGAAAACATTGGATCTCTATTATTGCAGGGTTCAGTTTTGCATCATGGAGGATGCAACCAAGAAACTGCTCTTTGTTAACCTTAGCGATCATAATGGGACATAATGAGGTATATCTCCAGATGTGTGTATGCTTGTGTGTGTATGAATATGTGTGGTGATGGTGAGTTTCCAGTACCCTTCGAATTGAAATATGGTGGGAATTTGTGCATCTTCACTCTTTCACAAGATCTGCTCATAATCCAGATACAGATGGGTCATTACAGCCCACCAAGGCTTATTTAAGCCACACACTCGACACACCTTGCATGTTCAAAATGGTGGCCAGCACACACTTGTCATAGCTTGTAATGTCATATGAAACTGGGCGTGCGCCTGTCTGCCACAGCTTGCATATTCAAAATCGCACTCGGTGCGCACTGCAAAGCCCCATGGGTGAATTAATCCACAGTAGCTTCCTGAGACGTACAAACAGCTTAAGTGTGTGAATGAAGGGTCAGGAATACCTACTTGTTTTTGTCACATGTAAGTAAAACCAAGAACCTTGACATGGATTAGCATGTCTGCATAGACTACGCTTAGCTCTGAATCCCTATTGTACATGGTCTTTGGGCTTCATCAGCTGAAGGAAGGTGGAAACCATAATGATCTTTGGATCAATTATATTTATTTGAAAGAATAGTAATCCTTTTATTTGTCTGTCTGTCTGTCTGTCGCATTTGTCCTATCTCAGTATGGAGATAGTATTGCTTTGGCTACATTGGCTACCGTATACATTTATTTCCTAGGGAACTGAATCTGGCCTTCATATTTGTGCACCGAAGGTGGTGAGGTGGGGGGGGGGAAGCCAAAATAAAACGTCCCATTAGAGTCTGGAGACAGAATAGTGTGTGTGTTTAAACCTGGGGATATGTGTACACATATTTGAGATGTTCAGGGTGAGGAGAGCATCATTGCCCCTAGTAGGTACTGTGCCCATCATTAAAGCTACTACCTGATTTGTGGAAAGTATGCATTTAACAATAATGATTATCAGGTCACCATCCCCAATGCATGCAAAAGAAAAATCTAGCTACTGGTTTCTTTACTTTTGGTTTGGATTTTATACACAATGACTTAAGGTAGCCCTTTATAAAGACAAATTTAAATGTTTGCTGTAGCAGTTTTATTGCAGATGGTGCTCATATTTTCAGGGACAGAAGGATTTTCTCATGCGAGAGAGCACATGGGGGAGTCCAGCCTGTGATTACAAAGAAATATAAATATATACAGTGTGTGCAATTAAACAGTAACATTTGTTGCTGGCCAGTTGTGCATATATTCCTCAACACTAAAGGGTAGTATTAGAATATTCTCTAAGATCAAGAGTTATAGTACAGCCGGGGGTCCAAATTTGTGGACAAATATGTTCCTAAGAAATAACTGCCCTGCATTTTTACCTAGACAGGTGATTTTGCCTATCAGTTTTGGGAGCTTTGGATCAGGAGGGGGGAAGGCTGCACGGCACACAGGAAGCTGCCTTAAACAGCTTCCCTGGTCTCCTCCCCTCCCTGCCCCTGGGACCGAACCCTTTTTACTGTTTCTGCACTCCATTTCCAAGCACAGTGATGTGGTTGGCATGGAGAGAACCATGCCGGCTATGAGGGGAGGGAGCACAGTTTCTGGGCTCATAGCTTGGAGTCCTGTTTTTTACCTTGGATGCCAGTAACTGAAAAATCCTAAATCCCTAGACACTGCCTAGGGGACATAAAATTGCGCCCCAAACAAATCAGGAATGGTTTGTTTACCACATTGCCTGATCTGGGGATTCTGGGTTGTCACTCCCTTTCCAAGTCAGGAGTCATATACAAAGAACAAACCCTGGCTTACAATCCCGGTTTGTAAAGGGAGCAACATGATCCTGGGTTCAGATGTCACATTCATGATAAGAATCTCCAGAATTCTGGCTTATTCTGTGCAAATGTAACCACTATTTTTAGCATTCCCAAAAAACTATGTGTTAGATATTTCCTAGTCATCAGGGAAAAAGTTACAACACTGAAACTATCCAAATTAACTAACACTATATCCATTCATTATTGCTAATTAATTTTATGAACCAAATGTCTCCCTATCCACTTTTTCCACACCATGCATACTTTTGTACACCTCTAACAAGTCTGTCCTTGCTCACCTTTTTTTCCTAAGCTAAACAGTCCCAGACATTGTAACCTTTCCTTATAGGAGAGTTGCTCCAGGCCCTTGATCATTTTACTAGCCCCTTTCTGCACTTTTCCCAACTTTACAAGCCTTCCTGCATCAACAGTTTGCTAATTTTAATATTAGTTTCATGTAATTACCATATTTTTATAATTTAAGTGAATCTGGGATACGCTGCACAACAGCTGGTAGTCCCTAGTGCACTTATTTCAAGTGGTTTTATCTTGCTTCTGTATCACCTACTATGAAAATTCGAACAGCCTGTGAAAAATCCTGAAATAAAAAATCACATTAGTTGGGAAAACAGTGGATTTGGGCATGTGTTGCTTGTTTCAGTGTGATAAAAACTTTGGTCATGGCATTTTCAAATGTATCCACAAGGACAAGGTAATATGCATTGAAAAATGAGAGCTAGGATTCTCAGGTTTTTAAGAGCAGTCTGCTTATGTTGCCCAGACCTGTTTTAAAATGATGTGTTAGCAACAAAGCTTTACTGATGAAATTGGAAATGATGGTTTTAGATGGTTTTTAAGAATAATGCCTATATTATAAATACTGTTCTACTGTTGCTGATGGTCCGTACAACAGGAACAGACTTTTAATACAGCTCTACTATTATTGAGAGAGTCTATTTCTGTAGTTACAGTAGGAAATTAAGATGAAGTTTTCAAACAAAATGAGGCCAATATGCTGCTATAGAACATTTTCGGTGCTGCTTCTGAAAGCAGCCAGATCAGTCTGACACCTTCCAGTTTGTGTGTGTGTGTGTAATCCTCCCCAAGTGTGATAGTTAATGTGTGTATGTGTGTGAGTGTGTGTGCGTGTGTGTATCTGATCCTGCACAATCATCTGTGGCTCTGGTTTTTAAAAACAGATCCATAAAAAGCCCATCCAGCCCTAGTTCTCTCAATCCTAACCCATCCGCTTCCCATAAACTGTTAGTACTTAACAGCCCTTACTCTTTGACTGGGTTCAGATGACACGCTAACCCATGATTGGACCACAGTTTATTTAACCCATCATGGATTAAAGAGAATGCACTCTCTTAAGTACCCTGGTCCCACTTTGTTTAATATAATAACTGTTAACCATGCACAGATGCTAGAAATGTGCAGTGGCTCGGTTATATCAGGAAGGTTAGACTAGGTTTACAGTCACTTTTAAAACCTTTTATGTAAGCAAAAGAGAGATAGCTATGAGCTATCCCTGTTGCAATGCAAACTATAGTGAGGTGGTCTGGTCATAGACATGCCATGAAGCTTTACAAACGACTTGCTCCTGGTGGAGATGAAAACTGCTAGAGCCAGTTTGTTGATATGGACCAACACAGCAGCTTGAATTTTTGGACCGTCTTTGGGGCATGGCTAGGAGGATTGTCATAATGAACATTTGCACTTCAAAACTGACCACTATACCACTGCCCCATACCTCCGATGATGGATCTGGGGCTCTGACTGGGAACACATCTCACCAGGATTGAAAGGGCTTTGCTGACTGCCAGTCCTTTTCCAAGCCCAATTCAATGAGCTGCTTTTTGACTAATTAAGTCCTAGACTGCTTGAGACTCTAATTATTAAAGGAGCACCTCCCATGTTGACTAGCCATGCACTGCTGGCACTCTCTTCCAGATATCCCCACCTTCAGATATTATCAGAGAGAGGGCATTTTCAGCTATGGCTCCCTGTCCCTGGAAATCCCTCTTCAGGGAAGCTTGCCTGATCCCTGCATGTTTATCCTTTAGGTGCCTTTTGAAAAATTCTCGTAGGCTTTTAAAGTATTTTTAACACTTATGTAAATTTCTGTTTTTAATAGTTTGCTGACACTTTGTTTTGTATTTTATTGTTGTAAATTGTTGTAAACTGCCCTGGAATCAATGAGAAAGGATGATACAGAAATAAATTGGATAGGTAAATAAATTGCTGTCCTTACACTTGTTTCGGCTTGCCAAGGTATGACTGAGGGGAGAGGTGTGGCCATCTGTATTTGATTACATAGTTAGTGCCTGAGGCACCATAAAGCTCACCTCAACTTGAAGCTGAGTCAGAAACTCTACATGGCAGTTGTGCAATGTGGTGCTTTATCTCAGTGTTGCCTCTGTTAAATATGCCAAATGTAACATTTAGGGACATATGCCCAAAAGCATTGACTTTGGGAAACACTGGTGTAATGCTGGTGTAGCAACAGTGAGCATTATTTCCATGTAAAGTATGGAGCACCTCTAAACAGTAAGGGGGTTACAAAAGGCATATGGAAGTGAGACAGAAAGAAATGTGAAGCAAAGGAAATTATATGTAAAGTCTATTAGTTGCTTAGACAATTTCTAAAATGTTGGCCTTTATGTAGTAGCAGTTTAGCAGAGAACCTTTCTCTGCCCTCAGCCAGCAGAGACTTCCCTATTTCCACATCTAAAGATCAGTATGCCAGTTGTATAAAGTTCAAGGAATAACTTCTAGTCTCCACACAAATCCTAAAAGCATGATGGTTGAGCATCAAATAATGACTGGGATGATTGTGCATTCTGGTGTTGCTGGCTACATTAGCTGTGACCATTCCTGCTGTCCATCTGGTAAAAGAAGGATAATGCCACTGCAATATTGCAGATGAGTTGAGGTACAAGGATAAAAAATAGATAACAATTAGTTGGGACAGAGGCATGGTGGTGGAAATTTTTTGAGGCTTGGCTTTCTGTCCCCAAATCGATAAAGAGTGCATAGGCTTATTGCTGAAATGACCACAGAGGAAAATTCTTTCTATTGATTCAGTTCCATTTAAAATAATGCCTATGACCAGTTTTCTTTCTATTGGGTGCGTCCCAGATTCCTCTTCCTCCAACTCTGCGGAGCAGTGAAATTGTGAGGGAAGGCAGAGCTGCAGAGACAGCTAAACTATTTCTGGGTTTCCTGCTTTTCTCTCCTACCTTAATCCTTTCGTGTTTTTAGCTCTTCCTGCCATTCAGATAAAATGTGAGAATTCAGAGTGAAAGACAAAAAGCCAGATGGCTGTTCTTGCACATCAGACAGATCAGTGTCAGGGAGAATAGTTTCATCATCATCATCATCATCACCATCATCATCTATCCTACTTTGTAGGGCACTTAGGTTTTCAGTACTTACATTGCACAGCATGCCCAAAAGGCCTCTGGTGATATCTGACCTGCTTTGAATAAAAGGGTTAATACTAACCTTGGATATATAATGTCAATAGGAAAGAAAAATCTCTAAAGCAATTTAAATTTCTTGTACAGCAGTGAAGAGCTTTGAGGGTAATTTTCAATCATTCCACTTTTTCCCTAATGGCTATATAATACTGTTGTTTCTAGACACAGAAAACTGATTCAGACAACCCACACTGTGTGTGCACACTCACACCCATTTTAGGTCTTTGTTTGTTTTTCAAACCGTAGTAACTTTCATCTGATATCTGCTTCCTTGGTTTCTTTTAGGGGACATTACCCAGAAGGGTTATGAGAAGAAAAGGGCAAAGCTGTTGGCTCCATATTTCCCACAGACCCAAGGTAGGTCTTTTGTTATTGTATAGAATAAAAGGTACTCTTGCCACAAAGAAAGGGGTTGAGACCAAGCCCCTCAAAACTGCTTGTAGAGAGATTCATTGGTTGCTTTTCCCAAGGTGAAGGACTAATAACTGGATACATAACCCAATCTACTTTCCAGTACGGCTGCAATATTTTGATTAAGCTTTAATTAAGCTTAATTTTGATTGAGCTTTTCTAGTTTGGTTTGGAGTCTACTGGAAATTTAGGTGGATATATATATGATACATTCCCTCTTTCAAATGTATTTAAGAGTTAAACAAAATACCAAAAGGCACTTTGTCTTTTACCTATTAACCATGTTCAGAAGAAGCGCTCATGTATTGAATCAGTGGGGGCCTGCAGCTGAATGTCTGCTGCAGAGAGAAAGCCTTCATCCATACAGTTGCACACAGAAAGGTATCCTCTCTGCAGATGTATATGTGACATCAGGGGCAGCACAAGCCAGCATGCATGACATTGAGGCGGGGCTAATCCCTGTGACCCTGCTCATGTGTTAGTTCAGTGCATGGGTGTTCCTTCTGAACAGGGAGCTTGTCAGAGCCAAATGGATGGTGGTTCTCTTTTATTAAGTTAGATGTTCTCTGGGTATTACTAGTTTGCATGCTATGTTTTCCCCATGCTTGATATGGGAACAATATCTTTTTTCTGCAGAAATGTAATGCCCAAAAGAAAAGAGGATGGGAAAAGCTGGCAGCTGAGGAAAGGAACTGTGAAAAAAGAAAGGGGCCAAGGGAAGGGGCACTAGGGCAGGATCAGCTGAAGAATGAAAAAAAGGACGAAGGGAGCAAGAGTGAAGGCTGTATGCGGAGGGAATGGGGCTTGAGAGGAGGAGGCAAATGAAGCATTAGGCACGGAAGAGAATAACCTTTATGGTGTAGTGGTTTGAGTGCTGGAGTAGGACTAGGTTCAAACGACACAGGGTTGTTTCATGGTATTTTTAAAAGGGAATTGCAGGCGGGACAGGGTGGGTGGATCAGCTGCTTTGAAGTTGATTGCTTCAGTGGTGTGAGTATGTGCGTGTATCTTGTGTATGTGATTAACGCTTTCCCTTAGAACAGTTTTTGTTTTCAAAATACCTCACTGATAAGAATCCCCTGATTCCCCACCCCATGTGTAGGAAAGCTATTAATTACCCCCTTTACCTCCCCCCCAAACTGCTTCTATAATCACTTTCATTGCCCACACCCTGACTCAATTTCCTTAAAAAACTCAACATATCAGAAGACTGGATAACAACACTGGACTACACTGTAGAGTTGTCATATATTACTCTCTCTCAAACCTCCCCCACCACCACTTCAGGTTCCAATCCTGTCAGCCATAGAGATCATTTGGTGACCTTGGAGAAATTGGTCTCTCTCAACTTAACCTACTTCACAGAGTTGCTGTGAGGATAAAGTGCAGGAGGAAATGTGAATGTTGCCTTGAGCATCTTGGAGGAAAGGTGTGATACAAATGCAACAAATATATCAATTTTATAAATACAAATTATTTACGATTAGAAGAATAATAGATGGAAGAGGCAGGACCCAGTTGGAAGCAAAGAAAGAAAGTTAGGATGGTGCTTGTTTGCTGACTTATAGCTATAGAATCATAGAATAGTAGAGTTGGAAGGGGCCTATAAGGTCATCGAAACCAATCCTCCTGAATGCAGGAATCCACTTTAACGCATCCCTGAAGATGTCTGTCCAGCTGCCTCTTGAATGCCTCTAGTGTGGGAGAGCCCTCGACCTTCCTAGGTAACTGGTTCCATTGTCACACTGTTCTAACAGTCAGGAAGTTTTTCCTGATGTTCAGCTGGAATCTGGCTTCCTGTAACTTGAGCCCATTATTCTGTGTCCTGCATTCTGGGATGATCGAGAAGAGTTCCTGGCCCTCCTCTGTGTGACAACTTTTCAAGTCCTTGAAGAGTGCTATTATGTCTTCCCTCAGTCTTCTCTTCTTCAGGCTAAACATGCCCAGTTCTTTCAATCTCTCTTCATAGGACTTTATTTCCAGAACCCTCTGAATCCCCATGTTGCCCTCCTCTGAACTCCCATGTTTCCATACACATTCTGCTCATATTCATATGGTGGGCATTTTGTCAGAATGCTTCATGAGTCTTGTCAATTTTCACTCAGAATGTTCTAGCTGCAAAGATGGTTAATCAGGGAAGAATAAGGCTCCGTTCACACAACACACTTCTCTATGCAGTGTGAAAACTCAACTGTTGAGTTTGTAGGGGGTTCTCCACACAACATGTTCCAACTCCACCATTATGTGAATGGTATCCCATCAGCCATTGCTACAAAAAACAATCCTAGAGTCGCTCTAGCTAGGGAACTCTGTAGCCAGTGAGAAAAGTCTACTCAGTGCAACAGGAAACTCCACAGAGCCCTCCACACAACACAACCATTGTGCAGGAATACTTCTCTGCACAGCATTGATATTCAGCATGGAGTGTTTTCTAAAAACAAAAACCACTGCACATTTTTCAATGGTGGTGTGAAAACTCCACAGTGGAATTCTAAAACCACCATTGAGGAATGTGTTGTCTGAACTGAGCCTAAATGTAATATCCATTCCAGGGGTAGGAAGAATTAGCAGAAGCATGCCTAATACAAAATAATTGCAATATTGACAATTATTTTTTGTGAAAAAGTCAAACAGTGCTTCAAGGCCATTTTGCATTATGCTGTATTGGTAGTATATGCAGAGAGTCCTATGATGCAATGGTTACTGCAATTAGCTGTTGATTAGCTGAATTTATGCCAGAGAAGAATAAGAGTAAAAGGACATTGAATGTCAGTGCCTCAGAATTGTTTCTGCTTTGTCAGTGTGCATTTGGGCTGCCAGTAATTATCATTACCTTCAAGGTGATTTCATCAACAGTAGAAAAGAGAAGAACTTTGCAGTTTTCATATTACATTAAATATGCCGTAGGGCTGCATTTTCAAAAGAGCTTAGAATTCATAGATCAGGCTGCACTAAAGGGGGAGGGAGGAACACCTCAGCTTCTTCTTAGCCAGGTGTGCTGAGTTATATGGAAAATCTGGAGAGTAGTCCTTAAAAAAAATTCTGGTCTTACATTATCCTTTCTTACTCGGCTGTGTGGGCTTCATTTGCTTGTGAAACCCACAAAAGGCAGATAGGTTTTATATCTGATGTTGTGTTGAGAGATGTCCATTAGAATAACTTGGAAAGATGGATTAAAGTCTGAAATCCACGGGACATAAGGACACATTTAAGCATTTAATTCTGTTGCTTTCAGCGGGATTCAGATGTGCTTGGCTTTCTCTGGATTGTGCCTGAAGGCATTGGGAATGTGTTTTGTGAGCTGTAGCCAAACTGAAAAGCTGTAGGGCAAATGAGTGTGCTGGTATGTGAAGACTAAATTAAAATGGTCTGATGGAAATGCCTTTAAAACTTTCATCTTTGTCTGTGGCCCATTTCTCACAAGGACAACCCACATAGTTTTACACCAACTTGGCTCCTCCTGCCAGTGGGTGAGGCTGAGCAACAACGGGACTCTCCATCCCTGGCTTGGTTAATATTATGTCTGAACCTGGAACTCTGGCTTGTCTCTCTTCCGACAACCTGTCTCTCCCGACAACCTAGATTTGTAACCCAGGGTTTTTTTCTTGGGTCATAACACTGTCTTGTCGGGGTAGAGACAAGCCAAGATTCCCAGTTTGGACATAATGCTAATCAGGAACATAGGAAGCTGCTTTATACTGAGTTAGAACATTGGTGCATCTAGCCCAGTATTGTTGACACTGACTGGCAGCAGCTCTCCATGGTTTTAGGCAGATCTTCTTTTCTGCTCTACCTGGAGACACTGAGGATTGAACCTGGGATCTTCTGCATGCAAAACATATGCTCTACCACTGAGCTACAGCCCCTCCCTTGAAAGTCCCAGAGCCACTCCCATTGGCAGGAGGAGCTAAGTGAGAATAATCGAGTTGTGTGCACTAGTACACTGGCTTGCTCAAGGTAACCCAGAGTGTAAAAAACCCTCTGTCTTCTTGTCATTATGTGCAAACCGTCCCTCTTTATTTGCAACCCAGAAAGTTCTAGATAGGGACATAAACCAGTGAACTGTTTGTGGCGGGCTGGATGGATAAATATATTGTGCCTTTCAGGACTTAAAGACTTTTAGCATATGTTCTGTCATTTGAAGTTTGAATCTCTGTGGTATTACAGTAGGTCTCTGTGTATACATCCTTGAATGTGGCTATTTGCTCCCTTCTGTATCTGTCACTTTGCACATACGTTTGATTTTGTTTGTGTAAAATGATGTTTTATTAGTGGGATAAAAAATGCATGTGGACCATGCACAAATAATCTTACTGCTTCAGTTGCCAGAGAAGTCAGCCTGAGCACTGGCAGAAGATAGACAGCTGGAAACTATGTTGCTAATTAAGGTGGAGTTTGCTGCTGCCAGTCTAAATCAGATGTTCCCGGCGTAACAATGCCTGATTTTCCATTCATTCAGTGGGAACAGTGCATACGTGGACCTTCGTTTTGGACTCTGATAGATTTCTGCTTTTGCAGTGAACATGAAAGAGATGATTTGCAAATAAGCTTACCTCTCTTGCTTAAAGAGATAATAATAATCAAAGCATTTTCATGTATGAATGAATGCTTCTGTTCACTTTCTGACATAGGAACTGTTGGTTTCCATTTTGCAGATAAGGCCAAGGAAATGTGTGTCACAGTGATGGTTAAAACCTCAGGCTTCTTTCCGCATTCTGTAAGGAAATTCCTTGAAGGTGGTCCAATAAAGGATAGCACTATATCTATTTTTAATAGTTATTTAAAAGAAATTGCTAAGCCTTTGCAGCCAGAGTCAAATGAGTGAACCTGCTTCTTTGAAAGTTACGTTTTCCTTGATTAATCTCCATGTAGGAAACAATGTGCTTATTGTAATGAGATGTTATGTGGTTTTGGATTTGATAATTTATTTCCAAATCACCGAGAACCTACTCAGATGCTGCAGAAGACTAAAACAGAAGACAATCTCTGCCCACAGGCATACGATCTAAATTACAGACACAGCATGGTATGGGGAGCAGGAAGGAATTTGAGTATGCTGGAGGCTCAGATTTAATTGAAGTGTGAGGCACACCTCTTGGATCTGAAATTTCCCCCTCATATTATCCTTATTAATTGCACAGCCCCTTTCAAATGTGTAGATGGATCTCTGGTTATTATGTGCCTATGAATACGTTCATAAGGAACTTTGAGTGTAATTTCAGTTTTCTCCTAACATATATTTTGCTTGCTTGTTCAGATTCAAGGCATTGTTATGTATCCTGCCCCCCAACAGCCTCTGCAAATCATCTTTTGCTGTCTGGGCAATAGGATAACACTTGTTGCCAAGTTCACCAGCCTTTTCTCATGCTTGACTAAATGGGTTTCTTTCCTCTTCAAAATGTTGTGTAATGTATCATATCCGGAGAAAAAAATCAATGGAAACCTCTTCCCACTACATAATAATTCAATTCGCCAAAGTCCTAATTGAGGTTTAAGCACATACAACTACACACACACACACACACACACACACACACACACACACAGGATTACCCCCATTGTTATGATAATCATAAACAGCCAGATTTTATGGTTATTGATTTCCCCTCATTTATGTTTCTGGTCCTTGCATTTATGGTTCTCTAACTCTTAGCTTCTATGTCCCCTTCTATTCTTCTTGCTCCCTTCCCATTTTGTAAACGTATCTGTGCTTTCAGCCACATTTCTGCTTCCCTCTTGCTGCTTGGAATACCCTCCCTCTAACTTCCTCCTCTCCATTTTAACTGCAGTTATTGTATGTTACAGTGTAGCTTCTGTTGCGCCACAAAGGCCTTAAATTATTGCTATTTCATCTCTCTTCTTTTAAATGCATCCTCAAAGCCCACTACTGTCGCAAAGCTTTTTTCAGGACCCTTCTACCCTGACCCTCTTCTGTGCTATCTGTTCATCGGGTAACTCTTACTGATTTTTATCATTCCTTTGGTTGATACCGTAAACTATGAATGGGGCTCCCATGTTCAGATGTTAGCACACTGTTAGACTTAGACAATCCATAGTCTTATCTTCCTTACCCCCTATCCCATCTTTAAATATGGAGATAAGAGTAGTGGATATTTCTCAGTTAATATTTATGTTGATATAAAATAAAAAGCTGTTTAATTTCATGCTATGATTGCAAACAATGAGTACAAATTACTTCTAACAGTGAAGTTTCTGTAAACTCAAATATTTCTCTCCCCCATCCCCCCAGACTTCTGATGTTCTTCAAATGACTTGCTCTGATATATGAGGGCAAATGGGCTAGCAGAACTATTTCGTGAGCGACTAGCTGTTCTGGACTTAATTTGCAAGGCCGTTTAACCTATTTTCATGTTTATGTGACATCGTTAATTAAAATGAAAAACAAAATAATAAAAATGTGGATAGTCCAGACAATTAACTGGTATTCCTGCCCTGTCTTAGTGAGAATTCCCATCCTCTATGGCCTTTTTCATTCCATACAGGACCCACCTTTTCTCCCACACACTTGGTTTCGCTGCAACCAGGACCTTTAAGGCTCAGGCCCAACTCTTATGAGAACACATGGACTTTATAACATAGTAATGCTCCTTTTATTACCTCCCATCTGACGTAGCCAAAAGCAGAAGGTGTAGGATTTTATTAACAAAAAAAGCTTTCTTAATTACAGTAAATTAGTTGTTGAATAAGAAACAAGTAACTCTTAATGGCTCTATCAATATATGTTCTTCCATATCCAATACTAAAAAAAATCGCTCTCTCAATCACTGCCCAATCACCACAGACTTTCTCTCTTTCAGTTCTCAGTCCTGAAATCCTAACTCTGATCTAAACCTTCGTACATTAATTCCCTGTCTCTGATCCAAATCTTCTCTCAGTAACCTCCCTCACCTCACAGCACAGCACAGCACAGCACAGCACAGCACAGCGTTTATACACCACTAGCATTCTCTCCCTAAAGATACTTACCAAACCATAGATCTAAACAAGAATACACAGTTATAAACATAAACTCAGTATGTACAGACATGTAACATCACAACTACCTATATTGGAGGGAGAGAGTTTTCCATTCAACATTTTTTGGGGATTCAAATAAATATTTGAAGTACTTCTGCTCCATTCTTCAGCCAAAAACTGCACCCAAAGCAGCTTACAAAGATTAATAATACAATAGGCTTACAAGCCAATGCGAAAGGGAGAGGGAGGGAGGGAGGGAGGGAAGGAAGGAAGGAAGGAAGGAAGGAAGGAAGGAAAAGCAAACTCGGGCATTAGATCTTAGCTGGCATAGAAAGCATTCAAGGAGAGGAGGTGCCAAATGTTGCTGGTTTCTCAGCAGAACTGTAGCAGCTCTACTTCCTTTTTCTCCCTCTGGCTGGTGACAGTTGGTGGAGGGAGGAGCCTGGTGGAAATGGCTTCTCAGCAGAGCAGATGGAGTGACCCTGCTTCTCTTCCTTGCTGCAGCCTGGAAACTACATATCAGGCTCAAACATGTGCTCATATCTAGGGGTTGCTCATGTAAAGAGTTGGATTTTGTGCAAGCAGATCCTCTTATTCATATTCATGGATTATATTGTTTGGGTGTTTCTGCTTTTAGAGTTTTTTTAAAAATAGATTGTTCCAAAATAGCAAAGGGAGTGTTAAAATGCAGAGCTGTTTTCTGCAAGGAGAGAGGAAAGCACATGGTTATGCACACTTTTAGCAAACAAATGGGTATTCACTGAACCTTACAGCTGGTTTAATAAATGTTTGACTGTTCTAGACAAAGGATTAGCATTGTCGTCCTCCACAGGCTGCATAAAAGCACAATCATGTAAATCTCTTTACTAGTACTGTTGCTATGTTTTTTGTACGCATGCAATCAAACTATTTCAAATGTGACTGCACCCTTTAAATTGTGGATTACCATCTCATGACCCTCAATTTTCTGTGGCTGCCAGGTTGGCAAGTCAGTGCTACAATGGCTTCACTGCAGTAGAGTGGCTACTATGCTGACTGGGTGGGATGGACTGCAGTCAGATTTGCTCTATGTCTGCCTTTCCTCAGAACAACTTCCTATGTTTTCTCTTATTCACAAGCTGGTGGGGCAACACTTGCTGTGACTTCTGGTTCTCAAACTTAGTCACCTATGCTCCTTATCTCCCTTTTCATATCTCTGATGCATCTCCGCCTTCTCTTGTTCTATGACAGCTTTCAGGAAGTCACTTCCTGATTGCAACATGGAGAGCATTGGTCCTAGAATCTTGTTAGTTTGGGTTTACTGGTGCAGGTTATATCTTTGCAACAGCAGCCCTTAGTGGCTGAATTTGAAAATACTGTTTTAGGCATGCAATATTATCATGTTTGTAGAACTAACCCCCTTCTGATCAGAAAGCAGAAGAAAATTCATTTTTTTCACCATGTTGCCTAAACCTAGATAGATATCCCCAATATTTTTTTACTGTAAACATCTGAATTTAATTGAGGCTGGTTTAGAAATAGAGCTAAGGTCAATGAGGAAATTATAGTTTCTATATAGCTATATTTTCATTGACCAGCAGTGGGTTTAAAATACAATGGGTGCTTCCAAACAGTGTTCCAGGAAATTTACATTTGTGAGTGAATGACTATAGATCTTTCAAGTATTTACAAATAATAATTTGATACTCCCTATATTATTTAGCATTTAGTACTAATGGGAAATAAAGCTTCTTAAAAGGGCAATGTAAAACTTTTAACAATGGATATTGGTGCTGTCGGATAAATTCTGGGCTTAATCATTAAGAGCATTGATCATTCCATGGGCTTGTCATTTTTTCTTGTCCATTGCTCCCCTTTACAGGTCTTCTAAATAATGTGCAAAGTTGTTATTCTGCTGTTTAGAAATCCCAACTTTATATAAAAGTTTCTCACCCTCATGATGGTGCAGAACATATGATAACATATGATCACTTGTCTGGTAAAGTCTCAGAAACAAAAAGAATCTGCTAGGATAAAATGTGCATCTTTCTGTCCCAACCCAACAGCCTCCAGACTTTCCTTTCTGCGTCTTTTTGTGTTTTGTTTCTTAACATAGTCCTTATAGTATCACATTCCGAGTCTCAAACTGTTCCAAGTTCAATACGTATACTGGGGCAGGGGTATGTAATGTGTGAAGTGATGCACCCAAATTTAAAAAGGGTTGTTGCTGGAACACATTGGAGCAATGTATGTAATTTTACCTGGTATGCACAATTGATTTTGTTCATATAATTTGATTATATGTGTTATCTATAAATATTACTCTCCTTGATGCACATTATTTTCTTCTGTTCAAAGCATGGTCCGCTTTAGGGAAGGAATTGGCTTTTTATAACTGTGCCTTGGCTAACAGGTTTTTTTAAATTTTGCAATAATTAAGAACAGCATCTGTATAGTGTGAGCAGGCTCCTTTTAAGGTTCTTTGTGGCTTGTATTAGGCAACTTTTAAAAATAACCAAGCACTCATTTACCTTTTCTTTCCTTCTTCCCTGCTCTGCCTTCTTCCCCTTTCTCAAAAGGAGAGCCTGTACTAAGGCCAATCTCCTCATTTCCTTTCTGAAATGAAGGAGGATCAATAAGCAGGTCAATGTCATTGATTTCTTTTTATTCACTATAGTTTCAGCAGTTCCAAAAGAAGCCAGTGAGAACCACTAAGCAATCATTTAACCTCTGCATGTCTATTTTCCAAAATGAATTTATTCCACACACATTAGACATGGGATTGGTTTATGTAGCCCAACTATCTTACTAATACGTTTTCATCCATTGGCAAAAGGAAAAAAAGGCTCATTCAAGGAAAAACACCAGCAAAAGATGATGAGCCTGCCCCCAAAGTGCATTTAAACGGCCACTTATAACTCCACCACCTTGTTCTGGCCTTGAAAAACTGATCTCCCTCATCTTCCTTTTCCCTCCACTCCCCTTGTGTGTATTGTCTCTTTAGTTTGGCAGGGCCTGTCTCTCTTTTCTTATTGATGTGAGCCACTTTGGCAGACAGTAATTGTCTGGAAAGTGGGATAAAAATACAGTATATAAATAAAGAAATAGAGAAGAAAGGACAGCTGTTTTAGTTCAATCAGTTCCCTTCACCTATATTGTCCATGCTTACAAAAGGCAGCTGGTTTGCACCAGGGGAAAACACAACATGATTTGTCATAGGTGAAGAAGAACAACACTGCCACTTACATAGGCCACATATTATTATTATTATTATTATTATTATTATTATTACTACTACTACTACTACTACTACTATTTTCATTTATATACCACCCCATAGCCGAAGCACTCTGGGCGGTTTACAAAGAATAAGAAATGTTTGGTGTAATCTGTTTTGGTTTATTGGAACTTGCATACAGTATGTTCAACTCTGCACCCTCCACACGTCAATGCAATGATCACTGTATAGCCCTGATGATGCTATATGCCTGCTCTCTCTGCTTCTGTGAGATAAAGACCATGTAACCTGTGGGGCTCACATTCAGAGGCTTGGGAGCCTACCAGTGTTGTGTTAGCTTCTAGGAATTTGAAGTAAGTATTCATGGGCTATATAGGTATCTTTATGGATATGATTTTCCTTATTTGCTACTGAACAAAAAGGCACCAGCTAGCACGGGACATGTCTATTGCATCCATATTCATTCTCTTGGGATGTCTTATTTCAGATCTGCCTCTCTGGTTTTATCTGAACACATGCTTTGGCCATATGTCATTGATGTGTATAAAGGGATAATTCTGTTTTGTGTTTTCCCCCTATTATCAGCCATTTTATTTATGAGGTGCTCTTCTACCTACTAAGAGGAGAGCAGCAGATTCAGCTAAAACCTAATGGCAGTTAAATGTTCAGCAGCTGATAAAATCCTATGCAAATATCCTGCCACTGCCTTGCCTATGCATATTTAGAGGACCCTGCCAGTAGAAACTGCATATCCAGCAGGATTATTCTAAAGGGGATACTAAATAGAGTCACCTAACATCTGCTAGGTTTAACTGACTCCTGCTTGCTTTGTCAGAGATCAGTGCAGCGCTGTGCGGTTTACTGTAAATACCATGCAGCCTTCCCACCCCCATCTCAGAATCTTGCTTGGCTGCTTTGTGTTATAGAAGGCAGAAACAATATTTAAACAAAGAGCCAGCCTTTGAGTCACAAGCCCTTCCAGGTGGGTTAGCTGCCAGTAAAAAATAAAATGGCCTTTCTTCTAGTCTGTGGAGTAAGAGAACCAACATTATTTCTTGGAAGCAAGGTGCTTAATTGTGCTTAGAACTTTTAATAATTTGTTGAGAGAGCACAAAACATTTAAAGGTGCTGTTCACAACTAGAACATTGTGGGGTGGGGGCTACCAACACTTGTATGTGGAATAAAGCAAAATGTCTTCCCACCCTCACCTTAGATATGAATTTGTCATTTTCCATGCTATTAATGTTTATCAGATCCCAATAAGGTCAGTTTTGCAGTTATTATAGGTACTTCAGTTAACTTAACCATGGCATAATATATATTTGCATGATTTTCACACATAAAAATGTACAAATGTTGTACAGATTCTTCTCCCTCCGCTCAGTGGAGATTATCCCTGTGAAAGAAAAGCATTGTATGAGACACAACTTTTTCATTCACTTCCAAACAGTATCCTCTGCATGTCAGCTTTCTGCATGATAAATCTGATTTTGTGATGTTACTAACATTAGTCATGGGGTCAGTGATTCATGATAGATTGGCACCTCCTGCTACCCTCAAGCAAGTAGCCTAAAATTGGAGCCAACAGTGAGATATTTAGAGCCAAATGTGTTGATTAATTGAACTAGCTTGAATCTATGAACTTTCTTTGAAGACTTGGCATATTTACTTTCAGAGTGGCATGTGATTATCAACATTTGCATATAATTTTTATGAGCGTTTTAGGTATCTTTGCTGCTGCAGGTGAACACATTAACTTCGTTTTTATGATAATGGTGTAGTACAATGAAAGTAGAGGTGTGTGTGTATTAACTATATGTTTTTGGGAGGGTTACTCTGAGCCTCAAAAACTGTGTTTTAAAATGGGTTAAAGGATGAGAGATGTGTACTGGATATCTAAAAAAGCACGCATTTCTTTTATTTCTTTGTTTTGTTTTAATCGTTATTTTTTAATACAATAATAACGTAAACGACAAGAAAAGCAAATAAAAAAACTGGGGCTATTCATATCATTAAACATCAATACTGTTTGATTTTATCTGTATGCCGCCCTGAGATCCCAATGATATAGGGCGGGATATAAACGTTTTAATAAATAAATAAATAAATACACAGTAATAATTAACATCTCCCTTGATATAGCAATAAAAGGTATGTGGGGGGAAACAGGAAACAAAGGGGGGGAGGATTTAACACTTGTATCTAAATAAGAATCCATACAGCTTTGACAGTTGAAAGAGTTATGCTTAAATGTAGCAAGACCAATGGTCCATGGAGTGATAGATGGTTGGTGTTTTTCCTTCCATGCTTGAAGTATAAGTCTCTTTGCAACTGTAAGGGCTCTCAGTTTCCACTTTTATTGTCCATCTGTTAAATCCTCACACCACAGGGATGCAATTTAAAAGCATGTGAACATCTACTGTTATTACAGATTTTGTCATGCTCCATCAAAAAATCCATGTGAAGAGGCCTGATGTGGTCAAGATGGCTGAATCATGTCTGGAACTAAGGTTAAATTTCAGGACCTTGGTCAGCAATCCCAGAACTAGAGGGCAAACAAGTTACTCCAACAGAGTCTAGGAGCAACTGACAGGCTTTTATAGTCAAGCCAGGAGAGCCTCTCTGGAAACTCCACCCTTCAGATGCTGCATCTGGCTGTTAAAGTGCCAGTAAGCCTTTTCCTGCAGGTGTTGGCTTCTACCAGGGAATAAAGATTGGAGGAGGGGGGAGTCAGTTGAGGACTGCTCCCCACGGTCTCCCTGTTCACTCAGAGTCAGAGCTAAGTGCCTCCTCCTGGGCATTGCGTGGACAAGACATGGGGTCCAAGGCAGTGGGTCCTACTTCAAAAGGACCTTGAACTGGTTCTGATGCCCCCTCAGAGTCCACTGTCACTGGAGGCGTCAATCTCTGAAGGATGCCAGTCTGGGCTATGAATTTTCAGGAACAAAATTTATATGCGCAATAACTTCCCAACTAAAAAGAAACCGTTATAGGACATGTCACTTTGTATGCCTCAATGAGGCATTGGCCTCATTATTTCACTAGTATTTTGCTAGCTGAGCTAGTTAGCTTCGTCTTAACAAACCTCTGTGATGCCCAACATACATGAAACATATTTTTTTGTTGGACCAGTCTGTTTTAAATCTACAGAAATAAGACATATGGAAGCTAAGGCAAACTTCCATTGATTATATATAGAGCATTCCAATTCCTGATTCACTCATCTCTGACCTTCTGAACATCTACTTTACTACATTCGAAAATACTTTTATAAACAGCTATTGTAGGCTTAACTTTCTGTAAGGAACCAATGAATTCCCCCAACACACTCATCAAGAGTAGCCTGTATATATACTCCCAGGAAATGCTGAAGCTGAATGTAGCACTAAATGGTAAATGATACCTAATCTGCAATGCTGAAAAAGGTAAAAAATCATCATCTAAATCTATTAATTGATCTAAATTTTAAATTCATTTATCTTCCACTAGAAGGTTTTCTGTCTATTTTCAACACTGGATTTGCCTATTAAGTTAATTTAGCATGAGCATATGGATCAAACTGGTGAGTCATTACATTCCAAGTCTCTCAGATTGTTAATGGAGCCATTCCTTCTTTTAACTATAACTAGATCCTAAAGCCATCCTGCCAGAAAGGGCTGCCAAACAATTTGATTCCAAGGCAGCCCATGGAGGAGTATTAAAACCAAACATTGTTTTCCAGGTTAACAAATAAGCTTTATGATATTAATTAAGATCTGAAAAATCAAATCCACCCTCTTTAATTGACACTGCATCTTCTTCTACAAGAACATTCTTCTATACTTTCACATTTGGAGGCTAATATTGCATGTTTTGAGATTGAGAAGGAATTTCCTTCCACCTCAGAGCTTCTTTTCTTTGGCATAGATGGCAATATTCCCTTGCTTTTGGGCCATCTGGATTAGTTTTATCAAATCTTAAATCCTGCAGGCATCTCTGGCATGATGCTTTTTTGCTTCTGTCAATGTTTACTTATTTGAGTGATAGGAAGGAAAGGCTAAATAGCTTTCTTAATTAGTAGTGGCACTTGCTTGAATTCTGGGATAGAAAGACTATAACAAAGGACAGGACACATAGCATATGGGGCCATAAAATGTTTTAAGGTCTAGAAGGAAGTAACCCCAAGTGAAGCCAAATGGCCTAGAATACTAGGATGCTGCTCCACTGACTCCTAATTCCGTCAGTCAAATTAAGATGTGGGTGTTACAGCACTTAGAGTGGGTAAGGAGGTACTTAGCCTCCTCTGGTGACGAATTGTGCACTCTATATTTGACAACCATGGTTTTTGAAGTATTTAGGATATTATGGCACCTTCTTGGGTCAGGTAAATTTTTCAGTATATTAGGCAGCAAGACCTTTTCCCTTGTTCTGGAAAAGAAGAAAAGTAGAATATTATAATACTATGCCTCATTGATTAAACTAGACAGCCAAATGCTTGCAAAGGTTTTTTTCCAATTATCTGCCACTGATCTTTTTGGCATTCAGTTCACACTGGCATCAAGTTGAGGAGAGGAGCAAAATTACGCTGTATCAGCAGCATGCCAAGAATGCAGTTTTTAAAAATTATGCTGGCTTCATGATCTCCATCTAACTTTAGGGATGAACAGCTAATTTTAATTCTGTACTTTTTGATTAGTAATCTGCTAGTTTTGGGGAATTGTTTGTTTGCTATATGGCTTACCATATAGGCAAATGATTTTACCCAAAACATCCAGGTGATTGAATGGGTGGTTTATCTCTTGCATTATGCATGAATATGGACTTAAAAGAACAATTTTGCATGTTGCCTAGATCTTGCATACTAAAGCTCTGCTGTTGTGGCTTGTTCACACAGCTGTATCCCTTGGCTCATGAGCTGTTATAACAAAGGCCTTAACCAGAGGTAACATTAGCATGGCAACAGTTGGTAGGTATGCTAGGGTGCAACTATTTCCTGTGCGGATGCTACTAAAACATACACATGCCCTTAGAAATGTAATAACATGCTGCTTCTCATTTGATTAAATCAAAGGAGGTGCCTAAAAATAAGTATTAACATCAAATAGAAATATTTTCCCTTTTCATAATACCTGTTTAATGTCAAGCTACTTCTCCCTGTTTTCATGGCACAGTCTCTTGGGATTTGTACACATTTTGTGTCATCTGCCAAAAGTTCTGCCGTAGATAGACACCACCTATTTCCTTATGCTAGATGTAGGATTACAGTGTGTCTGTCTGCATCTCTTATTTTCTCTTTACTATCAGCAAAACACTCCTAGCTCTTGCTTTGAGATAGTTATGTTGCTTTCTAGAAGTAAGTGTAGCTCTTGGTAGAGCAATGAAGAGGTTGGTACTGTTAATCTCACCTTCATCATTGTAATTTGTCAAACACCAATAACCAACTCTGTAACATACAGAGGTAAAATGTAGTATGTTCACAAACTTCATTCCTTCATGTCCTTTTAAGTAACGCAGGAGTCACTGAACTGGTTGCTATGCTGCACTAATGGCAAGTTTGCCCACACACCTTACTTGACATGTTTGCTACACAATTATCATGCACAGATTGGGTATGACAAATGGCATAGAAAATTCTTTTTTAAAAGTGAACTGATTCATTTTTAGCAAGCCCAGACATAGTTGTGATCCTGGGGTTCAGGGTGGGGTGGAGAGGAGGCGGCAGACAAATAAATAGCTAACCTGTTAACACTGCCAAAACACAGACTAGGTGTTGGCTGCTTTGATTTTAGTCAGCATAAATGTCACATCATAGATTTCTTGCATGGAATTCAACTCCCCCTCCTTCCCACTTCATAACTTGCTGCCCAGCATAATTTGACAGTTGCTTTAGTTTTTTTTAATTGTAGAGGCACATATAGTGTGTCATTTGTTGCAAGGGAGCTAATTTGTTGCATCCTTATTTCTGGATTTACCCCAACACTTTAAGCAGTTTATGGATTAGGACTGTGTTGCCTCTAAGAGGAATGTATTGGAGACCTCTGTTGTATATATTTTTAGTCTGGATCTTTGATTCAGTGGAAAACATCAGTTAGAAAAACAGTTGCCTCCAGGTCTTGCTTTATCGCTCCATAAATGTACAGATCTCTGTTAGTTGTGCGGGCTCAGTTGTATTTTCCCCAAGATAGAGGCACTTCATTTCCCCAATACTCAAGTTGCAGTATTTTGCCACTGAAAAAATGTGATCCCTTCTCTCAAGTTAGTGCATCTGTTGAACTTTGGAGTTCTGTATGAAATGTGGTTGTGCAAGTTTGACAAGTACATATTGGCTAGTACTTGTGAGATAATTCATGGCAAAGTCTCCCTATCCCTCTTGTCACCACCATCTTCAGAAATGTTTCCAAAATATTTTTTCTGCTACTTTAGAGGTTTCCTGCTTTGCAGCCCCTGCCCCCCATCAAAGAATGGGACTACCCATGTCCGTCTTTTGAAATATTATAGTTAACAACAAGATTACCCTGTCTGCTTCAACACTGCAACACCATTTTGCAAACAGGTTTAAAAACTTTATTTTTATGTTAAGTGTATGCATTTGCTCTTTGCAAACCTAAAGCACAGATCTCTCCTATTTGCACTGTTTACAAAGCTGCAAACAGGCTGCCCTCCTGCAACCATGCTGGCCTCTCTCCCCATGCATTGTATAAGGACAAAGTAGTGCTGGTGCTGGTGCTTATATAGTTGCCTTTTTATTTCCCCTGGAAAGGCCATTCTGTAACTCTGCCTGATGGTTTATGCTTGATGGTTTATGCACCATATTCCCTCCCAGCCTACTGATGTCAGTCTTGGGAGACATTGGAACTAGAAGGCATTATAGTTCCATATATCCGAAGTTTGGGGCCAGTTTTGAAAACCAAATGACTCTGTTGCTTTTATTGTTCAAAGGTAATGTGGAAGCATTTCGCCATTCAAATGCTCCAGAGTATTGCTAAACGTATGGAAAACTAATATTAGTTAAAAACAAAGAGTGGAGGCTCTGTATTTAATACTTAGGAAGTTGAATAAGTTGACATTCTAACCCGTGTCATACAATCAGGAGAAAAAAATTGCCAGTGGGTGATTCTAGAGATGTGAAGGCCCGGGAAAAAAATGGGGAGAAATTGAGAAAATGGTTTTCCCCCTTTTTTCCAAAGCCTTTTTTGTTTTTTCCTGAAAAATTGGGAAAAAATGAAGAAAAAAATGATTATGGAATGTTTTATTTTACCATGATGAATAAAATGTTAAAGACAAAATGTTCATATATTTACTTCTCCAAATGATTTCTAAAAACTTTTTATGGGAATGGGTGCTTTATGTCTGCTTGACACTGTGGGGGACTAGCAGAGACATAAATATTTTCTTTGTTGATGGTTTATTCTGGTTTTTTAAAATTGTTTTTTGCCTCATAAACTGGCAAAACCAAAGAGGTTCCTTTCAGTTCAAGTGTTCCTTATAGTTCATGAGCTTGTAGCTCCATTTGTTACCAAAAAAAGTAAAAATTTAAAAAAGTAAATTCAATTTGTAATAATAGTTTGAATACACTGTACTTTTAATATACCAAATGTGATAATTTTATGCCAAACCAACTTGTACATAATTATATTTTATGTTCCTAAAGTAACAAAGTGACTTTCAATCTGTAAAAAGTGCTAATATTGCATTTTTTTCAATTTTTCCAAACATTTCCATTTTTCCCAAAAAAACCCAGGAAAAACTGTTTTCCCCCCATGGCTTCAAAATTTCTGGAAATCTTACATCTCTAGATAATTCATAGCATGTTAGAGGAATCTTGATTTGCTTCCACAAATTGGGTGGCTCATTGTGGGTTATTTAATCCATGATGGCCAGATTTGCATAACATGGCGTAATCCCCTATCAACCTGATTGGGGGTTGAATATTCAAAATGGTGATTGCATGCACCTGGCATGCACCATAGCTCTTCGTGGGTGCAGTTGGACATGTGTGGCCACCATTTTGAATACTTAGCTCCCGTTTGGGGCAACAGGGGGTTGTGCCATACTGTGCAAACCGAGCCATTGAGGGTTAAACAACTCACATAATGCTGCTACTAATAAAGGGTTATGCAAGGGTTGTTTAACCCTTGAATAACCGACAATGGCCAAGTTTGCATAATGCAGTGCTGTCCCTGATCACCCTGATTGGGGGTTTCATATTGCAAATGGCGATGGCATGTGTTGGCATGTGCCATGGCTATTCATGGGTTAAGTAATCTACAATAACCTGGCTGGGTCATACAAATCATGTCTTTATGTTAAGAATCAAGGTATAACAATGGCAGTGGTGTGCTTTGTATGTTGCTGAATATGATTAGTCCCTATGCCCTACCATTAGGCAGAGTAAGGCAACTAGTTTTGGTCACTCTTTTTGCACAGTTTTTACCATGGGAAACATTTTAATTGTTCTCCTTTGGCACCAAACTATTTTAGGCAGGCTCTGCTGGGCTCTTTATATTCAGTAAAAAATAAATATATAAGTACAGTCTTTGTGGCTTCTTAGCTTTGACTCGTATTAGCCCAAAGATCAATGAAGCTTCCTTTTTGTTACTCCAGTCAATGCCAGAGCTCCTTGGCTTTAACAAAACCATGCAAATTCTTCTGGTAATAACTTATCATTGTATGGGTTGGAGAAGCTGTTAATGATTATTTACCTTGATATTTCCAACAGCAATCAAATCATCCTTGTGGTTTTGCGGGGAATATATATTTGAGGCTTTTGAGCTGACCATAGTTAATTTCTAAAACCTTTCAGTATTTTATTTCTGCCATTATTGATCCTACTGTTCTAAAAGGATAGTATATAAATACTTACTGCCATGAGTTGGCTGATCAGTTGTGTCTAACAGAATATTGAAAAGACAGTAGACATAGAAGGCCCATTTAAGAGAAAACGATCTAAAGTTGTAAGAGATGCCAAGAAAAGCAAAAATATTTTGATCTGGTTAATCATTTTTCTTTTAATTTCAAAGAGAGCCAGTATATATCAATAGTCTCTAAAATCAGCTACATTATGTTTTCTTTTAAAGGACAACTAAATATATTTATTGAAACATAAGGCAAGTAATGTTGATTTTGTTCTAATTTATGCTGGGAAGAGTGTGTGTGTGTGTGTGTGTGTGTGCATGTGCATGCGCACAAAAGGGAAGCAGAAAGACAGTCAAATTGATGACCGCATTTATTTTTCCTATTTGCAGTGGCTTTTGATACCATTGACCATGGTATTCTTCTGGATAGAGAACTTGCAGCACTGTACTTCAGTGGTTCCATTCTTACTGGATGGCAAATTCCAGAAGGTGGTGCTGGGAGACTAGTGTTCAGCCCTGTGTATTATACTGTCGACAGTGTTCTGTATGCCATGTAGAGATATACAGTTCAGAAATTCTGAAGTCATGGTGACCTTCCCTCCCCCCCTTTTTTTTCTGGAAAAAACTGAAATTTTTGAATTCTTTTTTAACTCACTTAACAGAATTTTTTGTTGTATATACCTTTGTTTGCTCATAATTATTTGTAACAAAAAATTTAAATTTAGTTAATTTGTAATTATTGTGGGAATAAACTATATTTTTAAATTCACTATACCAAGCCTGATACTTTATGAGCAAACCAAACTATGCATAATATATTTTAGCAGCATGAGCACTGAAGTCCTTGAAATATCTTAATTATCCTAAAAGTCAAAAGAAGCAGGAAGAACTGGAGGCAGAGGAAGACAGGTGCACAGTATCTGTTACTGTTTGTGAGGAATTGGTTAGGCTTGAGGGAAAACTGGTCTGAAGGAAAAGCTGTTGGGAAGCATATTTAATTTAAGCATATTTAATTTAAGAACCTTTAAACAATCTCAACCTATTATTTGACGAGTGACATTTTATTCCTTTTTGTAAATCCTCTTAATAAACATCTTAGTTTTGTTTATTTTGAACGTTGTTTCTAACGGTGGTGTCAATTTCATGCCTATGCCATAGGAACCAGTCTGCTGAGTTTCTTTTAGGTACAAAGAGTTTCTTTTTGGTGGCACCAGTTAGCAATTTTATAGCTAAGGCAGCATTGGGTACTTTATTAAAAAAAAACTGGGACAGTGAGATTCATAGACTCAAGCCTGAACACGTTTTTTGTTTTAAAAAATGTAGGCGGGATAAGCCACGTCTTCTGTCACATGTGATGGCATTGACAGGATAGCGTAAAGTGTTTTTTGCACAGGTGGGTTTTAGAACTGCATTTATTGACTAACCAGATCAAGCTAAGAAACACAGGATTCTATAGAACAAGACCCAAACTGTCAAGTATTTCATGTTTTCTTCACAATAATGACTTTTTGGATGTAATTGTGGTGTCCTGTGGCAATTTGTGTGTGAATTAAAACATGAATTGCGGGAACATCCACCATGCCCATGTTGCTTCCTGTTTCCAGTAGCAACTCTTGAATTACTATGACATCCAAACAGACCATGGGTTAACTTGTGGTTGTTGAACCCACATACAAAACCAAATTTCTGGATTTCGACAACACAGAAGCAAGCCTCAAATTTGAGGGTTGTTACTGGAAATAGGAAGTGAGTGGCGTGCACAGCGCATATTCCCACAATTAATTAACCTCTCCTGCCTCCTTCCCTCCCCTTCCAGAATGCTCCATCTAGATGGGCAAAATGTTGTCTAGTGAAAATGTAGAGATGGTGTAGAGATAGCACTGGAGGTGTTGGAATATGCTACACATATTTCTTCCCTAGCATAGTTTTATAGTGGAAACATGGTCAACGTTTTAGCTGCAGTTCTTTGATGGGAAACTTCTAAGATATCTGTTACCCACATATAACACACACTTAGATTGTTATCTAAGGTTGATATATGCCTCTTTGTTGAAGTTGATAAAGTGGTTTGTAAGTCTTCTCTTTATTGCTGCCTTTGCTTACATTTTCTCTAGAATCCACTAAAAGAATTGTTGAATCGGGTTTCTCCAGAGATATGTTCAAGACTGGGATAAGTAGTGATTGTCAAAGACTTTGTGTCTACGTGTTAAGAGGTCTTCATAGCCTTTATATATGAGACATGGATTACATGTTTTGAGGCAAGAAAGGTAGTATTTTGTTTTTCCCAGATTCCTCCCTTCCCCACAGTACTGTGTTTGGTTTAATTGAAAGCCATTTTATGCTGTGGGCTGTTCCCAGACATGGGGTAAAATATCTGCCATTGAACAGGAAGTCAAAGGTACAAGAGGAAGCTTTATAGTAGTGTTAAGTGTGTTTCTTCTTCGTGGTCTCTGTGCATCACACATATGGGCTCGCGCCGGCGCCGAGCTCGCTTCGGGAAACTTCTAACTAGCTAGGATTTTAGGCGGGAACCCCTCCCCCCCACCGTCCTACCGCGCATGCTCAGGGTCCCGCCTACCTCAGTTCTTCTTCGACCGCTTCGCTGAACGCCTCGCGGGAGACTTCCTCCGTTGTCGGAGACCTGAAAGAAGGACACAAAAAGTTAGTTTTTACTGTTTTACTGTTAGTGTAGTTAGCTAGGTTCTTTGTTATATATATATATATATATATATATATAAAAAAAAAGAGTTAGTTTAGTTAGATAGTCTGTTCGACGGCCTATGGCGCAGAACGCGCTTTTCAAGCGCTGCTCTGGCTGCCGCGCCAAACTAGCCCTCACGGACGGACATTCTTTGTGCCTGGGCTGTCTGGGGGAAGGCCATATTACTGAGTCTTGCTCCCACTGCATGAAATTTTCGAGGCAGACAAGGAGGAACAGGGCCGACAGATTGCGCAGTCTCCTTTGGAGTAAAGCCCTCTCCGCCATTGACCACCCGTCTTCAGGCCGCATGGAGCAGAGGCCTTCGTCTTCTGGGGAGCAGGGGCCATTGCCCACCTTATGCTCATGCCCAGCAACTCCTGACTTGCCCTCCTTTCGGGCCACAGATCAGGCACCGTCGTCGCCATCTTCCCCTCCGCATAAGCTAAAGAAGGGAAAGACGACAAAAAAGTCGAAACCACCATCGACTTCGACGAGAGTTTCAAAAACAGGGCCGTCGACATCGGCAGGGCTACCGACATCGAAGCCCTCGATACCGAAAAAAATCTCCTCGGTATCATATACATCGACGAGCTCCACGGTACCGAAGAAGTCTTCATCGGTACCATCGTCGTTACCGTCTGCTTCCAAGACATCGAAGCCGCGAAAATGCCCCTCGTCACTGCCGATGGACCAGCCTTCGGTATCGAAGCGCCGTTCCCCGCCGCATCAACCTATGCCGGGTCATTCGACCCCGCTTGCGGCATCACCGACCAGGCCTCCTTCGTTACCGTCACCGGTACCGACGGAACCATCCTCCCGACCTGAGTTTCACGACATTCCGCCTTTCGGATCGGACGTCCTCGTCATCGATGAAGAGTACTCCGACCCTACCGGTACCGAGGCCTCGGTACCGATGCTTCATCGTCGGTCGCGGTCGCATTCCGTCTCCCAGGACTGGGACCGCGGTTCGGAGTTTTCCCATCATATGCCGCCACCAGTGCCACCTCGCCGGACGACATCACTTCTCCCGGCGTCGACGCGTCGACGCACTCCGTCTCAGCCCTCCTCGGTACCGCAGCAGGTTGTCGTCTCCCGGTACCGACATTCGTTACCGTCGCCGTCTTTGGACGACTACGAGTCGGAACCATCTTCACCCCCGTCGCCAGCTCCGTCGGTACCATCACCAACAGAGGAGGTCGCTACCGAGGAGGGAGCTTCACCAACCATGGAACTAGGGGGCTTTAATGAGCAGATGCTCCGTCTTGCCCAATCACTGGGCCTAGATGTCCAGCAGCCAGAAGAAGAGGAAGGGGATATCTATGATGTTATGAGGACTGAACCAACCCCTCAACTGACTCTCCCGCTGGTTCGCACTTTGCTAAAGACGGCAAAGCAATCTTGGTCTAATCCAGCAACGCTAGCTCCCACTTCTAAACGACTCGACGCTCTCTACAAGGTAAAGGAGACAGAAGCGCCCTTCCTGGCTACCCACCCTAAGCCTAACTCCATCGTTGTAGAAGCGTCCCAAGGGAAGTCGGGTCGATCTCATGCCGCCCCCGTTGACAAGGAGGGCCGTAAACTGGACTCTTTTGGAAGAAGGATTTACTCTTCGGCGGCTTTGGTGATGAAAACATCAAATTACCAAGCCATGATGGCCAGGTATCAGTTGTTTTTATGGCAGAAAATCTCCAACCTGACTGATTACCTGCCAGACGACCAGCGAGACCTGGCACGTGTCTTTCAGGCGGAGGCCATCCGCCTATCAAAACAGCAGATGACCACTGCCAGACACCAAGTGGATTCAGGCTCCAAGGCCATGATCGGAGCGGTTGCCCTCCGACGTCACGCGTGGCTGCGCTCGTCAAATCTCCCCATCGAGACTAAGAACCGCATTGAGGACTTGCCTTTTGACGGGGAAGGTCTGTTCAATACGCAAACCGACTCTACAATGGATACTATCCACAAGGCGAAGATGACCGCTAGAAAGATGGGGTTCAGCCAACCTCCTGCGCAGACCTTCAGAGCCCGAAAATGGTACAGGCCCCTACCCTATCAGCCCAGACAAGGCCAGGACCGTGGTCAACGCTACCAACAACCGGGTACGTCGACCTCTTACCAACAACACAAGCCCGCTCCCCGTTACTCTCAGGCTCGTTCAAAACAAACCCAACAAAAACGTCGCCTTTGACTTACCCCTGCGGGACTCCTTTCTGTCACGAAACAGGCTCCAGCCCTTTTTCCATACTTGGGCATCCATCACCACCGACCAGTGGGTCCTCCGAGTCGTTCAACGAGGCTACACGATAGACTTCGAAGTCCTTCCTCCACTAGGCACTGTAAAAATCACGCCTCCATCAGAAACCCTACTCCAAGAAACAGAGGCTTTGTTGAACAAGGGCGCGATCATACCTGTTCCAGCGCATCAGTCAAACAACGGGTTCTACTCCCGCTATTTTACAGTGCACAAGAAGGACGGGGGACTTCGTCCTATTATGGATCTCCGAAGTCTGAACAAATTCATCAGACCCCGGAAGTTTCGAATGATCACCCTTTCTACCATCCTGCCACTCCTCAGACGAGGCAGTTGGTTTACGCTGATCGACCTCAAGGATGCATACTTCCACATAGCCATCCTCGAGGAACACCAAAAATACCTCCGCTTCGCCATCGGGTCCCAACTCTACCAATTCGTGGTCCTACCATTCGGATTAAAGACAGCTCCAAGAGTCTTTACCAAATGTATGGCAGCGGTTTGTGCACATCTTCGGTCCATCGACATCGAGGTCTATCCTTACCTAGACGACTGGCTAGTCGTCTCTCCAACTCGCCACCAAGCAATCGCAGACGTCAACACGGTGGAGGCCATCCTCTCATCCTTAGGTCTGCAAATAAATTACGAAAAATCGGTTTTTCAACCAAACACATCACTTCAATTCATCGGAGTTCACCTCGACTCCATTGTCGCAAGAGCCTTCCTCCCCCAAGACAGATTGGAGACCCTACAGCGTCTAGCTGCCAGACTGAGTATCCGCACGCGGGCAACAGCCCTCACTATATTACGGCTCCTAGGCCTTATGGCTGCGGCTATTTTCGTAGTCAGATGGGCGCGCCTGAGAATGCGTCCCCTCCAGCAACTCCTGTTGAGTCGCTATTCACCACCCCAGGATCCACGCAAGTTAGTACTTACCATTCCGCATCACGTAAGACGCTCGCTCCTTTGGTGGTCGCATCCAAGCAATCTCTCACAGGGTCTGCCTTTCGTCGATCCCGGCCCCTCCAGGGTTGTCACGACCGATGCATCGCTTCAAGGCTGGGGGGCGCACCTGGAAGACCTGGTCATACAAGAAAGATGGTCACTTTCAGAGAGTTCCTTGCACATAAACAAACTAGAACTCCTCGCTGTGAAGAAAGCCCTGAAGGCATTCCTCCCCCAACTACGAGGACACCACGTACGAGTGCTCTCAGACAACACATCCGTAGTGTGGTACATCAACAAGGAGGGTGGCACCCGCTCCCCGCGTCTCCTCCACCTTACTATGGACATCTTACACTGGGCGATCACAAGAGACATCCGGCTCTCGGCTCTGCACATAGCAGGGACAGCCAACGCCAAAGCGGACGAACTCAGCCGTTCTTTCAAAGACACTCACGAATGGGAATTAGCCCCTCGCATTCTGGATCGCATCTTTTCCCGTTGGGGCACCCCAAAAATCGACCTGTTTGCGACCCAGGACAACAGAGTCTGCCGGGCTTATTGCTCAAGAGCAGGTATAGGTCGCAACTCCCTAGGAGATGCCTTCCTATGGGACTGGTCGCACGGTCTTCTTTACATGTTCCCTCCGATTCCCCTGATAACGAAAACGGTCACAAGGTTACGACGCCATCAGGCCAACGCCATCCTGATTGCGCCATGGTGGCCACGACAAGCGTGGTTCACGCCGCTACGCAGATTAGCTGCCCATCGAGTGTGGCGTCTCCCAATCTCTCCGGACCTCCTATCCAGGGACAACGGCAGGATACTACACCCGGACATACAAACCCTGCGTCTCACGGCGTGGAGACTCCTGCCCTCTGGCGAGGAATAGCTTTACCTCAGGGCATAAGAACTATTCTCGACGCCTCTAGAAAGCCTTCGACTAGGTCATCCTACTTGGCAAAATGGAAACGTTTTCAAGTTTTTGCAGCAACCAAGGGTTTCGATAGTTGTTCGGCTACTATTACCGACGTTATCGCCTTCCTTCACTCTCTGCATACTACTGGCTTACGACTATCCTCTATCAAGGTCTATCTAGCGGCAATTGCAGTTCACCACCCTCTCATCGACGGGACCTCGGCATTCACGCACCCTATCGCCAAGGCTTTCCTTAAGGGTCTACACAATCTCTTTCCACCCACTCGCCCATGCCTCCCGCAGTGGAGTCTCTCGCTCGTGCTGACTGCATTGTCCACTAAGCCCTTTGAGCCGTTAGCTACGACCAATGTTCGTTTGTTGACACTGAAGACGGTTTTTCTTGTTGCCATCACGTCTGCAAGACGGGCGTCAGAACTTGCAGCACTGCTTGTTGACCCTCCATACACACAGTTTTTCCGCGACAAGGTTGTCCTTCGTCCTCCCCCATCCTTTGTCCCCAAGGTTGCCTCCGATTTTCATATAAATCAGGACATTGTGCTACCTACCTTCTTCAAGGCATCCTCTGATCCGCTGTGCTCCACGCTGCACGCTCTAGACGTTAGAAGGGCTCTAGCCTTCTACAAATCTCGTTCAGAGGAGTTCCGTAAGTCACGCCAACTTTTTGTTTGCTTTGGCGGAAAAAATAAGGGCTTATCGGTATCCTCGCAACGTCTCTCCAAATGGATTGTAGACACTATCGCACTAGCGTACCAACTCCTGGGCAAGGAAATACCCACTGGACTAATCGCCCACTCTACTAGGGGGCAGGCGGCCTCAGCAGCACTCCTTCATGGCGCAACGATCCCAGACCTGTGTAAGGCAGCCACGTGGGCAAATGCCTCTACCTTTGTGAAACACTGCCGTCTGGACGTTAGAGCGCGACAGGACTCCTCCTTTGGCAGAGCGGTCCTATCTTCGATATGCCAATGACCATGCAGCGTGCCTCTCCCACCTCCGGTAAGTTGGCTTATTACTCGCCCATATGTGTGATGCACAGAGACCACGAAGAAGAAATGCAGGTTGCTTACCTGTAACTGTAGTTCTTCGAGTGGTCATCTGTGCAGTCACACAACCCACCCGCCGTCCCCTCTTGGCATCGCTGTTTCTGATTGTCAAGTTGACTCCGCCATGCTCGACTAGTTTAAGCATTAATATAAATCACATTGCCTTAGTCGCGAGGCCTAGCGGTCTCAGGGAACTGAGGTAGGCGGGACCCTGAGCATGCGCGGTAGGACGGTGGGGGGGAGGGGTTCCCGCCTAAAATCCTAGCTAGTTAGAAGTTTCCCGAAGCGAGCTCGGCGCCGGCGCGAGCCCATATGTGTGACTGCACAGATGACCACTCGAAGAACTACAGTTACAGGTAAGCAACCTGCATTTCTGACTATTCTGGAAGCCTCTGCAAAGCAAAATCCATATGGACATGGCATTCTTTATTTTTTGTGGAAAATCTGCTATGTTGTGGTAAACTGACCATTGGGTGACAAATTATTTGAGTTCTTTGGTAGCCCCTCTGGGACCAATATAGCAAGCATGTATTCCTCACTATTTTTGGTAAGGAGGAAAAATTGTGAAAATTTGTAAGAAAAAACATTAAGAAAAATGGAAGAAATGACAGCGGATAATATACGTCAAAATATATAAATAGGTATCCGTATTTATCTGTATTATTTTGGTGCCCATTTGATGGGAAGCTGAAGACATTTTTTTCAAGGCAACTTCTCCTTCAGAGGGGGTAGGGAATCCTAAGCTTCCATTATCGTTCTGAAAAAATGTATTTACACATTTATGACTTGGGCAGGAAACAGCAGTCAGCAAAGACAGTGCCTTTTTCAAAGCAGAATTACTGCAGGTTCTCAGAGTGCAAGAACTCTTGGAGCACAACGGGTTGCTTTTGCAAGCCCTTGTGGCCAATAGAAATAAGACATCCATACATTTAGCCCTACATTGATTTTTCTAGTAAATCTTAGACATCTCGGAGAGCCACCCAGAGAGCTTCAGCTATGGGGCAATATAGACATGTTTATAATAATAATATTAATCTCATTTGGTTAGCTAATAGAGAAAGATTAGCATCTTTCTCTATTAGTCTGCTGAATCTGCTACCACAGCATTGCACAAAAACCCTCTATCCCTCAATCACATTACATTCATCCTGTTGTAACGAATATAACACTTAAAAGGGAATAGGAAAATCCTCAAGCTTACAACATTTGTCTGCTCTCCCAGACTTTGATAGCCCCTATAACTTCCCCATTCTTGCTCACTGGTGAGCATTCTCAGCCCCAGCAATACTATTGGCATGCTACAAATAAATGTCAAATATTCTTTGGGGATATCCAGCTAAATTGAGAACCATATTATTTACCTACAAAAAGTAGTTTGATCTCTTCTTATAATTCCTCTTCTTTTCATGCCACACTCAACTGATACCCAGTGTGACTACTAATTAGCAACTAAAACAGATAGTAGAAGAAAACTATAATTAACAGTGCTAGGTTCATGGGTTGATGGACCTTCAGTAGTTATGTGGGTACATTAGAGAGAAAAGTGTATGTATAACATGAAGATTGCATACCTAAGATAATTACCCTTGTGAAGAGTGGATATGTAGGTAGGGCTGTATATGTACTGCAGTTCTGTGTAAACAAAGGCAAAACACATAATCTGGTAATGTGCCTAAAGTTCTTCTTACTGAAAATGTTAAGTTTTCCTTTGGAAAACCAAGCAAGTTTCCAGCCCTCATGGTTGTGAAGAAAAGCTTGAAACTATTGGGGCAGTGACTGCTGGAATAGCTAGTCCCTTTATTCAGAAGTGCTTTCCAGGCATCAAAGGTTAAGACTTCAAGGCTTAACTTGCTGTCCCTCCCAATGGCTAGCAGAAGCAAAATACATTATGCAAGATAGAAAAAGGCTCTATTGCAAATAATAATAATAATAATAATAATAATAAATAAATAAATAAATAACAACAACAACAACAACAACAACAATAATAATAATAATAATAATAATAATAATTGTCCCCAGGATGGTTTGAAGGCAAATGATCTAACAACTTTGGCTGGTCCAGGGTGGATTGGTTTAAATCAGGGCAGTTTAAATCATGATTTAAAATCACCAAGAGAAAACCCAGGTTATTTAAATCATTGATAGAAATCTGACCACTCAAACACATTAGTTTACAACTCAATATAGCATTTTACAACATCAAGGAGGGATTATTCCCATATAGCATCTCTCTTTCTTCCAGAAGCCATAACAGTTTTTGTGCAATAAAAGTGTGAGAGAACATAGGAACTGTCCTATCTTTTTCTTTCCAGCTAACTCCAATGTTCCTTTCCACTCCACCTCTGACTGTGTTACCAATACTGTCTCTTAAGCGCTAACTGACTCCTCTGTCTTGCACCACCACATAAGCAAGTTATATTTTTTGCTTACAGATATTTTTAAAATATGGTAAGCAGTATATGCATCTATTAATCAACAACAACAACGATGATGATAATGATGATGATGATAATAAGCACAGAAAAAAAACCTAGAAAGCTGCTTTACAACTGAGGCAGACCTTGGGTCCATTTAGTCCAGTACTGTCAACACTGACTTGGCAGGGCTCTCCAGGGTTTCAGCAGGATTCTACCCTAGCCCTCCTTCCCCCCAGCAATAGGGAATATAGCCATACTTGAGAATATTAAGTTGCCCCACATATTGACCTTGTTTGCACAATCAAACGATCTGTAGTTAACAAATAAACCATGTTTTGTTTGTGAGTGTGTGGGAGCGAACGAGCATGTTGATTCTCACACGCTCCCACTTTCCTAAACAACCCAGGAATGTCCTGTTCCTTGGCTATTTTGTGATGTCCAAATCTGAAATCTGGGTGGTTTATTGGTTAAACCCAGAGTTAACCCTACAATTACCCATGGTTTGTTTTGGGGTTAACTCTGGATTGTTCAGCCTATAAACAACCAAGAGTTCCTGGGTTCAGACATAACGATAACCCAGGAACTGGGTTGTTTAGGAACGCAAAAGCACTGAGTGTGCAGGAAACAGTGTGTATGCTCATGGGCACAGCTATGAGTTAAACAATCCAGTTAGCCATTACATGTTAGTTTTCAAACTGTATTACTTGAAAGCTTATGTGAAGTTGCTTAATGTGGGGATCAATAGCGCTCAAAAAGTTCCTTGAAAGACAACTTGCCCATCATTACCAATCTTTCTCTGTAATGTTTGTAGTGCTGGGAGATCATTGATTGTGTCAATGAGGTATTCCTTCTATTCATTTAGGTAACAATGAAGCTTGGCTAGTACTTTGTGAGGACAGGATGTGCACCCTAGAACATGCCTCAGAAACCATAACGTGTAGTAATTCCTTGGCAGACACGTCAATTTTGAAAGTGTTCCTTAAAAGACATGGATCTAAGCAATTATGTTATCACTTAAACTGGCAATATCATCACTCATGCTAACCATCCCCATCCTGGAGTCTTGGTCCTCCCAAATTGTAAACATCTGTAAACATATGATTTCTAAGTCAGACAGCGTTGTGTGAAATAACCCATTCCTCTGTTGTTTTGTTTTACATATGGCCTGTTTCTTAAAAATAGCAGATCCTAATTGTTCACTCAAAAAGGTCATTGACTTCTAAAAGAGCTCGTTTCCCTTCCCACATCCAAACAAGGCTTTGTAATTTTTTTGTGTTTGAGTGCTTTGTTTTCCTTAGATCGAAGACTATTAGGAATTAGATTTTATGTATTCTGGTCTGTTTCTTATTTGATTCAAGTTTGTTTCTTGTTCTTTTTTTTAAAAAAAATATAAGGATGAGGGCTATAAGTAACTGGCAGAGCAGATGTTCCCTGGGTATATTTTCTCCCCAAATTCTTTTTTCACCATATCCTCCTTCTCAGAACATGAATAGCCTGTGCTTATCCAATTTAAGGTCTTTTAAACCTTTAAAACTGTAAAATGTTTGAGACTAAGGACCACCTGCACTCATAGCAATCTGCCTGAGCCTTGTGATGGGCACCTGAGCCCTTGATCTCTGGTCCTCTAACAAGAGCTGTTAAATTGGTTAGTCCTGGGGATAGGCTCTTGTATCTTTAACAGTTCTGTAGAACAAGGAATTTTAGCAGGTATGGTGAAATTCCCTCTTCATCACAACAATTAAAGGTGCAGGAGTATAGCTAGACTGACCAGATACAAAAGAAGGCAGGGCTCTGTCAGCTTTGTTGTGATGAAGAGGGAATTTCACCAGGTGCTGCATGCATACAAATGACACCTGCTGAAATTCCCTTTTCTATACAACTGTTAAAGATACAGGAGCCCTGTCCTCCTTTCCATACGGTCATCCTAGTAGTGACCCTGTCACTTCAGAACTCTCTTCCCAGGAAAATACGCATGGACCCCTCTCTGTTGGTCTTTAGGAGAACCCTAAGAACTTTTTTATTCCAGTCAGCTTTTTAATGATTTTTAGAGTTCGTTCTATAACCATTTTATCTGCTAGAATTTTATATTTTTTATTTGATTGTTTTGGTGTTTTAATTGGCATTGGTTACTGTAAGCCCCCTGTGAGGGCTGTCATCCTAAAGGGTTGAGTATTAAATCTATTAAATACTTTTTTATGCAGGAATAAATTGAACCTTGCTGCAAATGTTTTTGCAGAGACTATTCATTCTCCCCCAGCACCAACTGCTTCTCTTGGGTTGCTTCTCTGTCCAACTTCCTCCTCTACTGCTTGATCAGGTTTTTTTTTAACCTTGGCACTCTTTTTCCTCTAAAGAACCAGGAAGGAGGACGTATATGCAACCGCTATAGCACTGCTATGGTGGAAAAAGCATTGCAGGGTTATCCAATCTGTCCCTCACAGATTGGAGGGCTGGGAAATGCAGCTGAGGTAGCTCTGCTGTTCTAGTGATGACATAAATTGCTACCTGTCTGCTCGGCCAGAAGCTATGTATATTTTCTCATGGTAACAGAATGCAGCTTGCATATACTTGAGCCACTCTGTCAGTTGCTGTTTATGGTGTTGATGTGAATATAGTGACTCAGTGATCAATTACTTCATGTGTAGCGAGTTTGGGTGAAAGATAGTAGTCTCCAAATCTTGCTTAAATGTGCATACATTTAGTGAGCACATGCAGTGTGTGCTTTAGCATAAAAAAGTGGGGAAGTTTTCATTCATTTTGGTCTGAACAATTGGCTGTATGAATGCATATAAATCCAGCAGCATTGTGAAAATTGTTCTTGAGCTGGGCTACTGTCCTAATAAGTGTTTTAAGGTCAGGACGGCCCTCGATTTCCTCTTTTACCTTTGGTTCATCCCCCTCTCTCCTCTGAGTCTTATAACTCCTACATGTGTGTCAAGAGACACATAGGCTCAGTTCAGACAACACGTTAGTTGAAGTTTTTTGGGGTACTCCCCACACAACATGTTCTAACTCCACAGTTGTGTGACTGTGGGCTAACATGGAGTTAAGTAAAAGTCAACACGACATTTGATTGGCAGTTCCTCCGCCCTCTTTCCTCCCCTAGTCCTTCCATTGCTGTGAAAAAACGATCCTGGCGGCAATCCTAGAGCTGCACTCCCTCCTTTCGCCGCTTTTGCCAGAGAACTCTGTAGCCAGTGGGAAAGGTCAACTCAACGCAACAAAAAACTCCACAGAGCCTGGCACACAACACGCAACACAACTGTTGGGCAGGAACTCTCCTCTGCACAATTTGGATATTCTGCATGGTGTGTTTTCCAAAAGAACTCCACTGTTGCGTAGAGTTTTCCCACGAGACAACACATTTCTCAACGGTGGTGTAAAAACTCCACCATGGAGTTCTAAAACCACTGTTGAGAAATGTGTTGTCTGAACTGAGTCATGGAGTCAACCAAAGCCAGCCTTCGGGGATGTTCTGGGCTGGATGCTACTCATCGCCTGCCAGTTGGCTATCCCTGTTCTAGACCATTGCTGAAAATTATTGCACATTCCTTGGTGCTGGCAACTAATTTTTAAACATCAGGCTGACATTGGGTTGAATACGTATTTCATATTATTAGGCAGCACTGTATAACGTATATAGGGACACAGGCATCCAGGCTTCAGGGATTTTTCTCTTTTCCTCCCCTTATTTTCAAAGCTCCTTTTGTGGACATTTATGCAGTCTGTTTTTTAAAACCTCATTAGAGGAAATCCCACAACTTGCTATACTTGTGCAAGATTTTGTTTGAAGAATTTTCTGGCTGTCAATTTCTAATTTTCATGCAAAGGTCCCAAGTTGTTACTGTGCAGTTAGCTGATGGTTAATGCCAATAGAGATTTTTAACACTGGCCATTTTCCTTGACTTTTGTCTTTTAAAAATATTCCTACAGGGGCTGATCTAGGTGTTCAGAAGGAACCCCGAAACCAGACACCTGCTCCATCTGCAGCTCCAGCACCATCTTCATCTAAGTATCACCGGGCACGCTCTGGGGGAGCCAGAGATGAACGCTATCGATCTGGTAAGGATGCTACAAATTCATCTGAGAAACAAAGTTAATCCCACCCCCACCGATTTGGAAAAGGCTGTGGTCCATATCCTCCTTCAGAGTTTATTACTGGTATCTAGGACAGTCACACTCTAAAAGGGTTTGTGCCAAATACACCTCACTTTTGTGGTCCTACATGTGCTACAAGACTAATGCTAGGGAATTTTCATTGTTGGAAATGTAATAAAGTTCAGAATTGGCCGGGTTAACCAGATTAAAAGAGAGCTAAGGGCATCCTATCCATTGTCATTTATTCTTGAGCCCAGTCCATCATGGTGAGGAAACGCCTATTGCTACTAGTTCTTCTTTGCATTTATTACTTCATGGCTGTCATTGCATCCTCTGTTTGGCATATTTTGAAAGTATTTTCAGTACAGTATAATAGAGGGCTATATGTATGCTTTGCTGCAGCACCTCTAGAAATACTTAAAAGTTTTTTGTTAGTAGCAACCATGTGCTAGGCCTTTCTGGCCTGGGGCTCCTACAACAAGGAACATGATATTGGATGATGTAGAGAAGTGCCCAGATTTTGCTTGGGAAGACTTGGGTAGGTTCTGTTCAGGTTCAGGATCTGACTGGTGAACATATTTGAAATTGGGGAGAAAGGGTTCTTAGCTTTAGTGTTGTGTGATTGTTCTGTGCTTGCAGGTAGCTTTCACTGATGCACCTGCTCCATCCTACTGGCACATAGCCAACATTGGCCACTACTGTATAAACTGTAACTCATTTTTTTTTATTATTTTACTTTGTAGTAAAATCACCAACCAGTCTGGGAAAATTCATTTTCAAACTCAAATGTACTCAAACCTTCAGCATATATAAGTGTTTTTCCATCTTTCTCAGTAAGATGGTCTTCTGCCACCATATGTCCCCTCTTATTGTGCTTCAGAAGAAAAGTGATAGTTGAAATGTATGAATCATGCCAACACTGTTTTATTTGTAGCATCGAACTATTGTCCTTGTCCAGATGAGTCACGTTCAGTAGGTGGCACTTACAGCATGGACTGTGTTATTTTTACCTGACCTCCTGCAGGCTGATCCCCCAGTCCTTGTCAACTTGCTGAAATGGCCCTTCCAGAGTGCAGTGTTCCAATGAGTGCAGGCTGCTGCTGAACTCACAAAGCTGTTCTAGGCCTTTGAGACCCAAAGGATAAATTATGTTCAAAGTGTGATAGTCAAATTTGCCCTCAGTAGATTTTTTTGCAACAGATCCTGGGAGGAAATCTGCCAGACGTAGATACAATTTTTTTTATTCCCCCTCCCCCCCCAGAAAAGGAGATGGATACAGCCTGGTGATCAGTACAGGAGATGACTTGAGGTTTATGGGTTATATGACTCATCAGCCATGCTTGTTGTTTTAGCTTTGTGCAAATTACTGAACTTCTTTCTCCTGCTCTTTGAGCAGCAAAAATGCCATGCCTTTGGGTGGAGTTCTAAGGCTTCAAATTGTTTATTTGATATTTTGGGACTGGTAACAAAAGCGGAACTCACATCTGTACTGGCATATCTCCTGTTTGGGTGTGGGATTTAAGTTCGAGATAGTTACTGGATGAAAGGGCACAGAGCTGGTGTTGAACCATATTCTGGGGCCTGTTCCATCTCTGAATGCAGATATAGTAGGATGTGTAGACCAGGGGTAGCATAAAGTAGATCTCTGGATGTTTTGGACATCAACTCCCAACATTCCTGACCACTGGCCATGCTGGCAGCGGCTTCTAGGAGTTGAAATGCAAAATATCTGGAGAGCTACCTTCTGTCCACCTCTGGTGTAGACTGAGTTGATTAAAAAAAGAGGCATACAGAGACACTTTTTGTTTTCTAGATAATATCCCTGCTGTAGTTGCATTTTTCCAAAATTGGCAATATGGGTGCTGAATCCCATCATGTGATATTACATTTTCCAGAAATTTTGAAGTCATGGGGGAATAACTCAGATTCTTCCCCCATGGGCTTTCCAGGGGAAATGAACATTTTGGGAAAAGTAAAAAAATATGTAATATTTTGGGTGTATCCAATGTTAGTCCTACTTATAAATGAATGGAACTTAGATTAGGCTAACATTGGATACAACCCACCTCCATTTTAGTGCTCTTTACAGATCTGAAGTAACTTTGTTATGTTCGGAACATAAAATGAATTATGCATAACTGTATTCATAAAATCATCATGAAAATTTAAAACATTTGAAGAAAACTTAGTAATTTTCTAATTATTATCTGAATAAACTATACTTTAAAATTGAATAACTCATCCCTATTTACGTGTGTGTGTGTGTGTGTGTGTGTGTGTGAGAGAGAGAGAGAGAGAGAGAGAGAGATCCTCAGGATACTCACCTGAAAAAAAGTTAATTACTACTTTGAAAATGCTCTACGTGATATTTTTCTATTCATTATATTATTAAAGGGTTGTATCCAGAGTGCATCTTCTGCGAACAGAAGAGTTTCTTCCATTCATGGAAGAGACTGAGATCCAACAGAGGCTCTTACTGCAGGATAGAGGCGAGCTTTTCCAATTCCCCCTGCAGCCCTTAGTGCCACCACTGTGTTGTTCCAGAAGCTTCCCCAGGTCTCTAGAGCAGCTTTTCTGGGGGTAAAGGAGGCTGAAGGACTAATCAGCAAAAATTCTTCCACCCACTCCCCGTGTCCAAAAAAGGAGAAACTCTGAATTCAAGCCAATAAATTTATGGAACAATGCATTTTTAGAAAGTTTCTATGAGAAAAGATAGCAGGGAAAAAAATCTGTTCTAGAACAGTTTCACCCCAACTTCATTGGTTGAGGATCCTCCCATGTTACATGAAATCAGCCTTATTTCTTGAGCTGGCCTAAAGGCTAGGAAGGCTAAGTGCGTCACACTTATGAAGGATGTGATTAGAAAAAGCAAATCAGAGCAAGTTGAGGTGCACAGTTTTGGTCAGTTTTGTGACATTTGCAAGTATGTCTGGCCTTGCTAAATGGCTCCATGGCAGCATTTGTTACACAGCTACAGAAGGATAACTCAGTTCAGGATATATTTAGGGCCTCTTCTCCTACCATGCAGAATTCTGGTGTACTTACTGTTTTCCCCTCCCATTTATCAGATATCCACACCGAGGCGGTGCAAGCAGCACTGGCAAAACACAAGGAACAGAAGATGGCCCTGCCCATGCCAACAAAAAGACGGTCTACATTTGTACAGTCTCCAGCTGATGCCTGCACGCCTCCAGGTTAGAGATCAACCAACATCTGATGCTTGACTTTCTTACTGAGAACTTGAATTTGTGGCTGCTTTATCACACCTGAGCCACAGTTAGGGAATTCTTTTTTTTTTTAATTACTGAAAATTTTATTTTCCCAAATTTGTTGCTAGCCTTTGCTTTAAAAAGAGGTGAAAGCTATTTACCTTTCATGAATCTCTGAAATGAAAAAAAAATGTGTATGCTTTGCTATATCATCTTGTCCCATAATTTTCCTCCAGAGGAGTTGAAGTTTGCAAATTCGTACTGAAAATTAAAACATTTGTGACTTATAGTTATCCGTTCAAGTGCTGGACTTGTTTTGAATGGTGGAGCTGAGCCCTACTACTTCTGAAGGAATAGTAAAGAAAGGAGTCCCCCGAGTGTGTGCAGAGTTGATTTTTCTTAATGCTGTCCTCATCGGAATATATTGGATCCATTTGCAGGGCTTTCACGTTGCAGGATTGGGATTCCAGGCACACTTGTACATGAACATCCATCTTTTAAAAACTTAAGCATAGCTACTGATACAGTGGCTGGCATTACATGATTATATGGAGATTCCTATTTATAGAGAGAGTGGCCTGCGGGATTCCCTATATGCTGAGATCTCCAGTAAACAAAGCATCCTGGTGCAGATTCTGGTGGTTTTGCTATCAAAAATTAATGAGCGCATGTTTCTCTTTCTTGGATTTGGTTCTACCTTTCCTGACTTGTGATATACATTCTAGCTGAGCTTCTATTATTGTGGTTTTGATTAACCCCCCCTCCCCAAGTATTCTGGAGAGATTTGACTTTCTTGACTTTCCTTTTCAACCTCCTTTTTATGAATGCCCTCTTATTTGAGAAGTTGACTCTTCGGAGTCAAATGTGTCTGTGTTGGACTTCCTTGGCAATTTTCCAGTTACGTATAAATTAACTTATGTACCACTCCCATCCCTGTTTCCAGTTTGTTCAACAACATTTACATGTTTCACTTGGTCCTGGGCACTATTTAGGATTAAGTCCAGAGCTGCCTCCTTTCTGGTTGGTTCCATGACCAACTGTTTGAGGGCACAGTCATTAAGGATAACTAGAAATGTTATCTCCGTAGTGATTGAAACATTCATTTATCCAGCCTGTATGAGGGTAATTAAAATCACCCAGTACTGCAACCCTTTCTCTTTTAGATGCCTCCGTGATTTCATTCTCCATCTCAAGAGCACCCTGATCATTTTGGTCTGGGGAATGATAGGAGGTTCCCAGTACTAAATTACTGTTGGGACTTGGTGTTGTCTCCCACAGTGATTTTGTGAAGTGTGCCCCTTTTGAGTGTTCTAGTTTGTTTGACGCCATGCCCTCTTTGACATACAGAGCAACCATATCCCACTGGCTCCCTTCATTCTGCTGAGTTTTAGTTTTGTCCAATCTGTCTATATTCTTCTTTAAAATGAAGCATTCCAACTCCCTTATCTTCACTTGGAGGCTTCTAGCATTAGCATAGGAACACCCGTACCCAAAGTCTCTCTCTAAATTTCCATTGTGGCCTTTGAGCCTCCGTGACTTGCTATTATGTTTTACTTTATACTCATGGTCTATTTCTACCCTGCCCACATTTGGGCAAACACATTGAAATACTGGTGTTTCAAGATGTATGTTCATTTGTGTATACACCCATGCTTTATATATTTGATGCAAGATCCTTTATGGTATACCCAGGCATAAGAACATAAGAAGAGCCATGCTGGATCAGACCAAAGGTCCATCTAGTCCAGCATTCTGTTCACACAGTGGCCAACCAGCTGTTGATGAGAAACCCATAAGCAGGACATGAGCGCAACAGCACCCTCCCACCTATGTTCCCCAGCAAATGGCGTATATAGGCATACTGCCTCTGATACTGGAAGTCGTATATAACCATGATGACTGGACAGATATATGTGCATTATCAGTGGAGCTGCCATAAGGTCACAGAACAGTTGGTCTCTTTGCTGGCACTCAGTGTTCCTGGACTCTTGCTTATAATGTTATATGTTCCTCTTCCCTCTGAATTCAGACTGAGCAAGTCTCCTATGTTGATCCTGAGGAAGCAACATCTTCCATTAAATCTATCATGTAATATGGATTATAGTTATGCTTGTATACATTCAATATCTTTAAAAACCACTGTAAGCCCTACTGGGAGTGGTTAACAAACCTCAATGTTGTCTCTTTCTTCAGATCAAATGCAGAAGACTGTGTACATTGTGGGAGGGGGGGCTTATAGCATTTAGTGCAGTTTGAGGGCTCCCAAGTTCCTCGTGTGTGACCTAATTGTGTAGACATTCAGATTCTTTCAGAGGGCTTGAATTACTGCCATCTCATTTGTCTGTGTGTGCCTGAATTCATTCCCTAATGTCAAGGGGTTATATTATTCAGCGTCTCTGTTTGTAGGGGTCCTTTGTGTGCTTAGATATTACTCAGTCATGTGGACCAGCGCATCAGTGAACAGCCACATGCACAACATGGATTCAAATCCAGAGGATATTTCCCCTTCTTTCTCTTTTCACCTCCCCCCCCCCCACCGCGGTATGTATATATTAGCAAAGCCTTCATTGTGCTTAGAATAAAGTAGGTTGCTGTACATGCATTAGAAAGTGAGGACAGTGGTGACCCATGGTCCAACTTGACATGCTAGTTCTGGCAACAAAGATAGTTGCATTCACGTCTTGTCCAAGTAGGTTAAAACAATTACCTGAAAATGTACTGCAGCCCATAGCAGAATGCTAGCTGTGGATTTTAGACATTGACTCAGGTTAGATGTAAACAGAAAACCATGGCTTCCCATTTGTGTGAGAATGGAATGCAGCAAACCTCAAGCTTTCACATGCTTTTTTCTTTCCTGCCCATGGAGAAGAGGAGAAGCTTTTCATGTTTAACTAGCCACTGTTCCCTATCGTGTCTGAACTTGCACAACTTGAGTTTGTTTACAGTGTGGTTAGTAAGAACAAGCCAGGATCAGAACAAGGCTTCAGATTCTCATTAACAATTCTTTAAACAAACCACAATTCTTAGAGTTCATATGTTATAGCCAACTGTGGTTGGCTAAAATAAAAGCCCCAGTTCTATGAGGTTGTGAAAAAAGAAGAAAGAGGATCAGGGATCATGCAAGTCTGAGGCTCCCTTAAAAGGAAAGTCTGGTTTCCAAAATGTCAGATCCAAATCACTGAGAATATTTTTTCTTGAAGCCCTAACTGGGTGTATGATTCCGGTAGGCCAAGGCTGAACATATGAATGTTCATTTGACAGTTCAAGGTGAGAGGTTAGCTGCTGCAGTTTTTTAAGATTCTCTAGCAGGAAAAACCTCTAAGTTTGTACCTCCATCACTAGCTTGGTGCTCACAACGCTGGCCCTATCAACAGATTTAGTTTATCTTGGTTCAGGAAAAACACCAAAAAAAGCCAAAAATGTGCATTAGCGCAAATGTGCATTTTTGGCTAGGTGGTGTGTGTATGTGTGTGTGTGTGTGTGTTCCTACCAAAGATGAAAGCTGCTACTGTAGCACTGACCCAGTAATGGCCACCCATGGTTATAAGTAGCATTGGTATATAATGGTTACTGTCAGCAGTCTGGGCTGCTGAGGACATTGGGATGTGTGATGGAGTGGCATCAGGACTACAGGGTTCTGTCTGATAGTAGGTGTTAGGGAGTAATTAGATTAACCATGCTGTAGAGGTCATCTGGTAGCTACACACGTAGGTGGTTGGTGTTAACCTAGGGTGACCATATTTAGGAAACCAAAAAGGAGGACAACATGGCCGCTCCAAGGAGGCATGCCCACCAACGTGACCGTCCCCCCAAGGGGGCGTGCCCACCAACTTGTCCAGCCCCCAAGGGGGCATGCTTATCCAAACATGGCCTTGGTCAGTATTCTGATTTCACAGCATACAATTAAGACAAACCTGTTCTACACAACATCTTCATGTTAAAATCATTAAAATAAAGAACAAGCGAGACATTTGATGTATCTGAAATTAACTTTACTCACTCCTACTTTTGTAGCTTTTGCTGTACTTTGAAACTTTTGCTATGCTCTGTGTGATAGTTTCCCCTTCCCTCAAATATGTTTTCTGACTGCAAATCCTTCACTGGATGACCGTAGTCCCAACTTTCCTAACATTTAACACTCTTTCCCCATCATGTTTCTCTTATCCATATGCACAGATTCAGCATACTGCTACCACTGAACAAATGAAGCAGTTGACAAGTGCAGAAAAATCTAGTACAACAAACTAGCCAACCTAGCATGCAGGAAGAGTATAAAATACGATTACTCTGCAAACATTAGCCATGGAACAAAATGGACTAAAGGCTTGTTGTAGTCACTTCTCACCTCTTAGCTTGTTTCAACTTCTGGTTTATCAGTGAGAAACAAATCTAAAAATGTGTCATTATATCTCTGGTTCATTAGCATGTAAACAAAACCATGGTCAGTAGCAATACAAAGAAAGGCCAGAACAGATGCCCATTATCACAATGCTAGACAAGGATCTTTCCCTCCTTTTATCCAAGTATATCCTGAATTTACACTGCCTCAGTGTATAGAGAATATAAATCCCAGTCAGGGACCCAAAGAAAACTGCCCAAAGAAACTTTAGAAATAACTCTTGTTGATTTCAATAAAGCTTACTCCCAGATATATGAATGTAGGATTGCAGCCTCTTCACATCTGTTCACCTTACTCTAGCAAGTGCAAGGCCCACCTGTCAAGGACAACTATGCACTCACAGAACCTGGCCTCCTCGATCATGCAACCAGCAAGTGCTTTCCAGAAAGATGCTTTCAGAGCCTAGGAGATCCAGACACACTCAAACAAGTCAAGCCAAGCCATGCTATGCTGGAACAGAACAATTCTGGGACAAGACACTACTTTGCAAGCGATCAGACACAACAGTCATAACATATAAAAGAAAAACACAACTACCTCATTGACATAGCAATACCCAATGACAAAAATGTTGCAGAAAAGGAAGAGGAAAAGAGAGACCCAACAAAGGTTTTAGGAAATCTTGCTCATATTGGCATAGGTTGAGATATTTTGCTGGTCAGAATTTTCATCAGTAGAATTCCAATGGACTTTAATGGAAATGTCTTTAGGACTTTTAACAATTTTACTTTGGGCTTTCAGACTTCAGAAACTTCAGGTGGATGATATGAAATAATTAGCAATTACAGGAGAAGTGAAAAACCCTTCTCCACCCACCCCACCCACCATGCCCATTGGCGCAAGAGCTAATAGTTAGATCCAAAAGATCAGTGAATTAATTAGAAAATTCATTAACAGCCTGACACAGGTTTTGAGAATTAATTGAGGAAATATATAGGAGATACAATATACAATGTGGATCTAGACTCCAGCTCAGCTAGATATGATCTTATGAAGATTAATAAACTGAGGAGGAATATGACTTTTTAAAAAACTTAGGACTCTATGTACTGGGTGCCCCAAAAGTAGGTATACAGTTGTTTAGAATGTTGATGGGAGGTGTGAGTACTATACTGTATACCTACTTTTGGGCCACTTGGTATTTCAGCCTTCCCCAATCCAATCCTCTCCAAATATCTTTGACTATGACTCCTATCTGGTCATGCTGACTGGGCGTTGGGAGTTTTATCCAACACATCTGGAGAGAACCAGCTTGGGGGAGGATACTGTATTTAACAAGAATTGTCTGTTTTTGTAGAGTTACTAAAAGGATAAAACAAATGCTAGCACCAGTAAATATCACATAGATGAAGTAAAAACACCATGGCCAGTAACAATCATCCTCCAATAGAGATGGATAATAAATTATGTTTTCTTTATGTTTAAAAGGCCCATTGAAATTGCATCCATATACTTTGCCTTTCACACAGCCATGAACTATGTTCAAATAAACTTCTAATTTGATACCATTGCACATTTTTATATTCTTTTTTCTAAACTGCTTCATGATTTATTCAAATAAGCAGTAAATAAATATTGCTAATAAGTCAATTCATACATCAATATATTACAATGTTCTCCTCCAACAAAATAATCAAAGAAAAGCAAACGGGTGAGGTAACCAGATAAAGGTACTGCTTTGAAGCCAGTTTTCTGTTCCAGCAAAACACCTATTTTCCAAACAGCTAAACCAATTTCCTCAAACCATCTCTAAATGAATTCCTAGAAAATTAATTCATTCAAATTTATTTCCCGTAAATAGGAATATCAACTCCATATCATCCCCCCACTCTCCCACACAAAACTATACCCCCCCACTCTCAACATGCACACAAACACGCAAACTCTCTCAAAATCATCCACCGCAAAACACACACGCACACATCCATTCATAGACAAATGAACATGCACCTATCACATAAATACACTCACACACTGCAAACACATAAACTCTCTCAGGATGCCCACCCCAAAACACACGCACACACATTCATTCATAGACAAATGAACATGCGCCCCATGCACCCATCACATAAATACACTCACACACACATACCTCTCCCAAGGCTGCTCCTATGCTTGCTTCCACTCTCCCCCCCCCCATTTCTCTAGCCAAATGATGGGGATTTTTACATTAACCTTGAAAATATTCTTAGTGGTAGCAAGGGGTTGCAGAGAAGGGGATTAGAAAAGTACAGGATAAGACCTGGAGGAGGAGAGATCCTAACAGGTGGAGGGCAGTTTTGGAAAAATTCTCAGAACCTTCTAACTCCCTGGCTAAAACCGTCCTACCTGCTGCTCTGCCTGCTTTTTGTCCTCTGCCTGCACCATCCAAAAAGAAGCCCAGGATCGTCGCACGGGAGCCGGAAGGGGTTTGGTAAGTGTGGATGACCCACCAGGGGTAGGCAATGGGCCTACTGAGGCCTGCAGAGGCCAGCTCAAGCCATCTCCGGATTCCTAGCGGGCCATCGCCATAGCCATGACCCTCTATGAATCCGGAAATGGCTTCGGAAGGCCTCGGAAGGCCGAAACCGGAAGTGCCCGAAATGGGCCTACCAAGGCCTGCTGAAGCCAGCTGAAGCCATTTCCAGATTCCTAGAGGGTCATCGCCATAGCGACGGCCCTCTAGGAACCCGGAAATGGCTTCGGAAGGCCTCAGAAGGCCAAAACCGGAAGTGCCCGAAATGGGCCTACCGATGCCTGCTGAAGCCATTTCCAGATTCCTAGAGGGCCGTTGCCATAGCGATGGCCCTCTAGGAACCCAGAAGTGGCTTCGGAAGGCCTCGGAAGGCCGAAAACAGAGAAGTACCCAGCCAAAACGGGCTTTTGGGGAGCTAAATTTCCGGATTTGGCCCCCCAAAATGGTTTTTCCCCCCGGACGCGTATTTGCTCCCCATTTTCCAGGCATGTCCAGACAAATCCGGGCGGATGGGCACCCTAGAACCACTATGCAGTGTGGTTAGCCTAACCACCCTTCCCCAAATGCTGTCTGAACAGCCAATGAGAGTTTAACACACACAGCACGCACACACACACAAAACAGATTTAGGTTTCGTTTCACTTTCCATGTGTTATCCAGGAAGCTTTATACTTTTATCCACACATTTACTTCTGCAATTGTCCTTCTGACATTGCCTTAGCAGCATGGGAGCTGCTATAGTGTGTTGCTAGAGCAGCACAGGAATGTGAATACTGCAGTGTCTCTCATACTGCTAAGATAATGTTGAAAGGCTCTATGAGAACTAAATGCTGGTGTTTAAACTAGGAGTGTAAAAAGTGTGGCCTCTGGGCAGGTCCCCAAGGCCATGCTGGTGGCCTCTGTACTCCCAGAATCTATTGCCATGGGAAAAGGGGGAGGGTAGGAAAAACTGCTCTAGGAACAGGCTTGATGGTTCCTACCATAGAGCAGGAACCTTATTTCCAGGAAGCAGTGGTTGAAGCTTCCTGATTACCTTTTGCTCTAGGTTCCTGCTTTATGGCAGGGATCATAGAGCCTGTCCCAAGAACATTTTTCTTTATTATTTTGGTGATTGCATTGGCGTGGCTAAGGGCTTTATTATCTTGGTGTTGTTGCTGCAAGACCAAGATCTATTGCTGTAGAAGTGAGTGTGACTTTGAGAATCCCAGGAATTTGAAGACCGTTGGGTAGAATTATTTTGGAGGGATTAGAAGCTTTCATGAAAGTGTCCCATAGCTTTAGCCTGTAGTTCTAAAGTTTACAGAGAGTACTGTGGGACAGAGTGCAGTCAGCGTGTAGTGTGAATGTAGCTAGAGAGAGAGATCATCTGCCTTTGTCAGGGATACCTCTTATGTTCCTTGTGTGTCCATGTGGGAATATGAGCAACTGCTGCCCACTCAAAGGTAAGTTTATCCATGAGCTGTCAGCTTGTCAGCCTATGTTTTTAAATACTGACAGGCTGATTAAACAAGGTATGCTTTTAAAAACAACAACAAAACTATAAGATTTAGTAAAGGACTTGGACATTCATAAAAGATCTTAGTAATCAATTCAGTGGGTGTGGGTGCTTTCCTAAGTTAGTTGTCATATAACAACAGGCCTCTAATAACGTGAACATCCCACTTCATGTTTTCCATACAGCACTAGGTGTGCTGAGTAGATATGAAATGATTCCCAACCAGTAATCTGAATGCTTTGGAGCCTATTAAAAACCAGTTTTAACACAGGATGCTTTTAGTGTTTTTCTAACAGTTTTATCAATGTGATTTTGCCTAGTTTTGCATCATTTTTTTTCTTTTAGGAAGCTGTACTTTTATATCCAGTGATACATTATCTTAGCCAGCCCTAGTTCCTTCAACTGCACTGCCTGTTTCAAGTTTTAATTATTTATAATGGCCTCTTTTTTTAGTAGCTGGGTTATATAATCCTGCAAAAGATGCATATGGAATTAACTTTGCAAAGGCTTTTACCAGCCTTGAAGCTTAGAATCTATCACTTTGCTTTTGAACAGTGAATATGTTAAGCATTTACTTTTTATTTCTGTATTAATTACGATGTTCCATTTAAGCACCAGTCTCTACCTGCTTCCCTGCCTTTTTTAAAAAAACTGTGAGTGCTGGCTTGGACAAATCTGTTGGGTCACACGACTGGAAAATGTCTATTGATATCAAATGAGAGCACAAAGCTTTTTTATATGTGCCCCAGTAGCCTCCTGAATTCATGTGCAGAGGCTGTTTATGAGCATGCTAGAAGATCAGTGCATTCCTCAAGATCAGGCTAAATTAGAATAAATCTTCTACATGCAATTTTTATATGCTAGAGAAGAGGGGTTGGGGCTACTTTTCTTGTTGCACCAGTTGACCAATTTTCCTGCCACATCAACTTGGAGTCTGTCTACCAGACATTGACTGATTTGAGGTAGGGCTCACTAAGACTCAGTGTAAACGTCTGTTTTTAATGTCAGAGCTCAGACCCAAGACATTTTGTATGTCCTGATTTATTATCTGAAGGACCGGGTCATCCCAGTGAGATGTAGTTTTTTAGACCTTGGAGACCTGGATTCAGACGCTGATTCAACCATGATGCTCACTGAATTGGCCACAGGCCGGTCATTATGCCTCAGTCTGACTTCCTCCACAGTGGTATTCTAAGGCTAAAATGGGCTAGCCCTCATGTATACTTCCTGGCCATTGTAGATAAAGGCAAGGTTGTGCTCTGATGATGATGTACGTCTGTAACTTCTAACCTTAAAAACAACTCAGGCAAATCTGCTCCTGATGCTTTTACCATCTCAGATAAGATGATGGATGGTGATGAGGAACAAGGCCTGCTGTATGGTGGCACCCTCCTTGTAAAACTCACTGTCAAATACGGGAGGTGGAGTTCTCATAAAACATAATTCTGCTGCTGTGTTTCTCTGTACTTAAAGCTGTCTAGAAAGAAGACTGCCTCTGTGCATGCCCATGTTGCACTTCCCCCTGACTCTATAGAGTAACTACGGCAAGACTTCTTGCATGTAGACTAGGAATATTGCTCCCAGAGGCAGAAGCATCCAAGCCTGAGACTGTGACTTCTTATCATACTGGAGTCCCTGCATCACTGATAATCTATCTACTTCCAAACACTTAAGGTGATGTGTGGGAGTAGTGATATGTGGAAGCAAACTCCACAAGATCCCCCAATCAGAAAATGCTTGGCATTCCAGAGCAGCCTGCAGACGCAGCCCAGTTCAAAATTTAGGTCACTGAAGGGAATCTTGGCCTTGCCCATAATAGATTGGATCTTAGAGTATGTTGGACTTGGAATGAATGCAGTTTGCTGCACTCATCTCACAAGCCCATGCAACAGTCATAGGGACAAATGGGAGGGAGAACAAACTCATTCCTATCTTTGTTCCCCAACCCATTGCAGGGGCTAGAAGAGGGAACTGTGAGGAGGCCAGACCTGTGCCCTTGTGACATAGTGATGACTTTCCCAAGGTCCTTGGCTCCTTGGATGAGAAAATAAAATCTTGTTCCTCTCTCTCTCTTACCACTTTCTTCCTTCTCACTCATCCCATGAGTTTTACATGCAGTCTAAGAAGGGCTGCCATCAGGAATTCTTGCTTTCTCTGTGGTGCTAACAGCCTAACCTGAAGAGCTTGATGAATACTTCCCTCACTTCACAGAAGGTACCTTGGAAGATTTGTAATTTACATTATACCTCTAACCTCTCCAGCATGCACTTTGTTCTCAAAGAAGTGTTGGAGGCACTTCTAGATTTGGGCACATCCCCCCTCCAAGTGTTAAAGCTGCAGAACAAGCCTCCTTCCCATGCACCTTCTGGCTAACTGGAAATAGGAAAAAATCTTCATGCAGGAGGATTGGTCCACATCAGGAGCTTCTCCTAGTTGGCAGACTGATGAAAGTACAACATTGTTTCCTATACCAGCAATATCTGTGAATTAGACTGTTAGCATCACAAGGAAAGGCAGACTTGATTCTTGATAGCAACCCTTCTATGGCCTGGTATTAAATCACTGTAAAACATTTATGCTGCAAATCTAAGCAAACATAAATAGAAACAATTTGCTTAATTGAAGTATGCAAGAAAGCTGATACTATTGGCACTGGTTGATAGTTAGTAAAGCTGACTCTGTTGCATTTCAATAATTTCAGAGTTTTAAGAAACATGTATTGGTATTAAATTTCAGCACACTCCAGTATTCATTCAAAGCTGCAGTGGAAGCAGGATGTCAAATGCATAACCATAAACTCTGCTTGGACATAATCTGTCACTTTTACAGGTGCAAAATCCTGTATTGCTCAGTGAATTGCTTTGATAGTTGTACTCAGGTTATTTGTTCTGTTTGAAAAGTAACTTTAAGTTCACTCTGTTTGCTGCAGAGGGTAACTTGCAGCTGCCGCATAGCAGTATGAATGTGTTAGTGCTCTCTTGATAAGATTTCAAGTTATCAGTGCTCTTGGCTTCAGGTGCAGTTTGTCACTTTACTTGGGTCCTTTCTTGGGTATCTTGACAAAGCAACTGCTTACACTACAGGGAATGTTCAAAATTTGCTGAATGTGGACATTCATACAAGAATACTAACAATCCCATTTAGGTGATTGTGGTAAGCAATTACTGGTGTGTATCTTGAATTTTCAGACATGTTCAAAATTCTCTGGGACTGTCAATATTCACATGGGTATGTTGATATTTCTGTCAATGCTGGACATCCCCATACAGCGGCTGTAGCTCAGTGGTAAAGTACGTTCTTTTCCATGTAGGGGATTCCACATTCAATCTCTGGCAGCATCTCCAGTCAAAGGATCAGGTGGCAGGTGATGGGAAAGACTTCCCTGTCTCTTCCTGAGACCTTGGAGAGCTGCTGCCATTCGGATTACAGTACCGGGCTAGATGGATCTGTCTTCTGACTTCAATATAAGGCAGTTCCACATATTCATTCATTGCAATTCTTATTAGATGTGACTTTTGCTTTTATGATTTTTACATTTTTAGAATGCGTAAGTTCATAGTTAAAGATCTGTAATTGCACATTCCCTTGCTTCTTGGTGTATGTACATGGACTTGGTATTGCCTCTTCTGCGCTTAGAACCGCATGCAGATAGATTTGTGATCTTACATATGACAGAGATCATGAAGCTTGTTCAAAAACTTCCTTCAGCTGACTGGACTGTTGCATCCCATCTGTGTCAGGGGGGCATCAGGATTAGATTGATAGAGCCTGCCATTTTAAAGCTGTCTTTGACTCCACATGGGGCTGTACAAAGAAGCCTGGTTTCCCTTCCTGTGAGTTAAATGACTGCCACCTTACAGGTCTATGTCTATATGGGTCTGAGCTCTCAGGTCTGTGATCTCCTTATAGTCAGTGGTATGCTAAGACCAATACATTATTTGCAAACAAATGTTATCTGAATTAAAATTTGTGTACCTTAGTGTACCTCTTCCCTTGTGTTATCCAGATTTGACAGATAGATGAATTGGTATTCTCTAGTCAATTGTTAGAGGTCATTGCAAAACTATAACGAAGGGCAGTCTATCATTTTCAGGACACTGAAACATTGAAAGGCAAGTCATGTGATATTTACATACAGACATACACACACACATGGGCATGAGTGCCCACATGAAAATACTCACAAACAGAAAATCCCTTCCATCAGTGGCACGGTATGTATAGCTGAAGATCTAGTACAGGTATTTGTTCTTTGTAACATTTAGAATCCCCTGATATAGCCAGGATTCTGTTCTATTCATGGCTGATTTTCTTTGTAAAGAAATAACAGTGACAAAGGAATTCTTACACGCATACAGCCTTGGGCGTTGTAAAGAAGTTTTCTTTCATCTGTGTCTTCCTGAAAATCAGTAATTGCAGAACATTGACAATTTCCCAGAACACCTATTCACAAAACTCTCTTCGGAGATGGGTTGATTCTGATGTTTTCCATTTCAGAATTGCTGGTGGTTGGGGAAAACTGCAGTGAGGTTCCATAGCATGCAAAGAGCAGGGCTGTGACCTGCAAGGGGTGGCTGGGTGGGTAATTGTCTGACTGGGCTTTGAATGTTCTTACCAGCTTGTCTTTTGCACAAAGGAGCAAGCTGGTCCAAGTTGGAGGGCTTGCTACCAGCTTTTCCTCCATATTGGCCCATGTTTGAATGCATTCTGCATTGGGTGATACAGAGCCTTTGCCAGTGTTTCCTTGGTTGCAAAGAGAGCATGCTAAGTGCGGTGTGCTTCCCTTTTCTGATCCCACACAGACACGTCTTCTGCGTCCGAAGATGAAGGGTCGCTCAGGCGCCAGGCTGCTCTATCTGCTGCATTGCATCAGAGCTTACAGAATGCTGAGTCATGGATCAACCGATCTATTCAGGGGTCATCCACATCTTCATCAGCATCTTCTACACTATCCCATGGAGAAGGCAAAGGGACCAGTGGGTCACTAGCTGATGTATTTGCCAATACTCGAATAGGTAGGAGCTGTGGGTGTGGACAGCATAACTAAGCACTTCTTTTTCTGTAAGAGTTTAGAAGTCTCCCGATTTCAAAGGCCAAATTATTTTCAAACTTTGCTCACTATAAGTAGAGGTTTACCAGTGGTGAGCATGACCCCCAGAAACCTGGAGGCATCCAGAGCGGAAAGAGCACGTTAGCATAGATAGAGAGAATCCCAGTGATATAGTTCCCATGAAAGATGTGCACAGTAGCCTGGCACTTTTCTTTATGTCCATTGGTGTTGCTTATGCTTGTAACTGCTATTTACTCAAAGTGTTCTCGCTGCTAAGTGAGCAGAAGAGGTGGCCGTAGTCTACATGTCCTGTGTTGTTTTGCAGATGTCTGTCCCTTAACCAATCAGAAAGATTGCCCTGCTTGTAAGTACTCTATCCAGCAAAGGCTGTAATGAGCTCTTGCAGCCTTCCAAATATTGGCCTAACTAGTGGGGGATGCGGGAGAAAGAGCCTGTTTTTGGAAAGCTTCACTGCCTTGTTACCTGGAAGAGGTTTTACTAATCATAGGTGATTATACGAGTGACTACATACATCCTTTGATACACCCACACCCCGACTAGTGGACCAGGAGTTGTCAGCCCTCCCAACCCAAAGTAAGATATTAAATAGTTTTTTTTAAAGACCTGAACCATTTTCTCTGTCCAGTGGTACACATTTGTTGGGGGATTTAAAGATATGGATACCCCAGGCTCAGTTTTTTGGTGCTCTGAGGTGCTCCCTGCTACTGGTGCTGCTGTATGAAATTCTTTAGGGTTTGTTTGGCTCCATTGTATGTGTTTTTCTTGTTTAATGTGTTCCAAAGGATACTGCTGCATCCCAGGGGGATAGCTGTGTCTCTGTGTGCTCTCTGCTTTGGCTTAATTGGTTTCAGGCAAGCAATATGTAGATGTTTGGTGTCTCTTAATTGCTTCTTTTTATTTCTTTTAACCTGTGTGTTGCTGGTGTCTTTGTCTCTTACTGGGATGCAACTCATTTTCTAAAATGGAAAACTTGGGAGATTTACCTATTTAAAATTCCATCAGCATAAATAATGCTTTCTTCAAACAAAGAGATTCTCGTTAAAGCAGTGGTGAAATATGCTCTCAAATTGGAACTGCCAGCTATTCAGTTGCTGAATGGCTAATGTCAAAGTGGTGCTATAAAATGCATCTCTTTCTTGTAAGTAAAATCTTGGGATATTAAGCACAGTTAATTTAAGAGCAGTGTTTCCACTAGTACCATTACATTTTCAACACAGAGACAGATACACTGGTCGCCATATACAAACATAAGGCTACCTCTAAAATTTTAGGGAATTCCCGCATTTTTAAAACATAACCATGAATAGACTCAACACAGAAGATCTGGATTTTATTTATCTAAACCTGGTGAGCATAGAGCAAGGAGGCAGTTGAGTGGATAGGAGGGCTAAAGTCAACCCCACAGTCATTATGTTGTGAACATGTAATACCAAGGGTATCAGATGAGGTGTGATATGGGTCCAGTTCTAAAACCTGTGGACTTTGCATTAGCCTTTTGAGGGGTTTGTTCTTGCACCACTTTAACACATGGTAGCTGTGTGAAAAAGCTCTTCTCATGCTGAGTTTCAGCTACATTGAAGTGGTCCTGTACTTGCTGCCGCTATGTGCCAAATTCAGCCTGGATTGACCCAGACTTCATTAATTGGGTGACAGCAGCGTGTGTACGATGGCAGCATGAGAATTTGACATTTGCAGAAGTTTTTTCTGTGCCACTGCACTTTGAGTAAGAAAGGCTCTCAGACAAAATTGAAGTATGTACTATCACTGGTCAGATGAACTGGGCTGGAGACATTGAGTCTAGCACATCTTTGAAGACGTACGATAGTGGAAATCCTATCCTACTGTTCTGAAGAGGGTCTTTTTATTATGTATATCTTAGTGTCTGTGTTGGAAAGGACCTTCAATTCCTTACCCAAATTAAAATATATCTTTATATTCTGAGCCCATAAAACACTATCGCATTAAAAAGGTAGGGGACACATACTTTTAATAAAATATTCTATTTTTCTGAACGGTTGCACATTTAACCAAAAATGTTGGTGTGCATAAAACTCACTGAACACATTTGATACACACGCGAACTTCCAATTTGTGTGTCTTCATTATATGTATGTGGATGTAAGTGAACTTGTATGCTGAGTTTTTTCCACATCTGTTAACATAATGTGCTGCCTGCAGAAATCGAATATTTGACTGCTAACTCTTATATAATCTGTTGTGATACTATATGCTCTTCTGCCACTGAAATGCTTTCCCAGTAGCCTTAACTCTGTTAAAGTTACTTTGCTTAGGAATATAACTATTCTATTATATATTTTTTCACATCAGAAAAAGGTAACTTGTAGGATTAAAGACTACCCAACAGCTTATTCGAAAAGACACAATTACATTGCAGTTCAGCAGAGGAAGAGAATGTTGTACACACAGTAACTGATTAAAACTGCAGAGAGGCTTTGCAGTTGACTAGAATGTAATTATTTCAGCCAACAGTATCAGTGCCACTATTTGTGTTGTGATATAGAAATACATTCAAAGTCTGCAAATTTGGAAAAGGGATGAGGAAAGTGCTATCTTGTATTATGGGTTGTTCCTGCAGTACAGTATCAGCTAGCTGGATTACTGTTTTGCTGCCAAACAAAAAATTGAATGATCAGAAAGCCTCTTTTGAGACTGTAGAAAGTTCTCCCATCACACTTCTGGGCAAACTATTTAACCAGTAGCCAAACCCCAAGAATGCTGCAGTTCAGAGTAGTGATTCTTTTCTCCAATATTGTCAAGATTCCATGGGCAAAAGTCATCTTCTTCTTTAGATTTAGTTTTTAGTTCTTTCTTAGAAGGTGATACGTGCTTAGTTTGCTTCCTTGGGTCAAGGGTGTGGAGTACCACTACATCGGACTTTGTACTGAGCATCCCAAATAATCTTTGGAGATGGGTAGGGCAACCTGTTGGTTCCAAAATTAGGAGTGTGAATTGTCACATAGCTCTGTAAAGAAGCTGGGCAGTCAGAACCAATCTCACTGTTCAGGGCCTTCCTTTCTCTGTATAAGTGGTTTCTATGCCAAGAAAAAGCAGGTGCATTCATATCAGAGCAGGGAAAGGCGGATAGTTATGATATTGCAACTTAGGCCTTATGGTAGCAAGAAGTAACCTGAATCTCAATTTTTTTTTCATCTTTCCAGAAAATTTCTCAATTCCCCCGGATGTTACTGCAACTACCTCAACACCTGCTTCTTCTGCACGCCCATCTGCTATTGACCTTCCTCCATCAGGAATAGTGAAGGGCATGCACAAAGCATCCAACCGGTCCAGCCTTATGGACACAGCTGATGGTACATCTGTAGATCCACACTAGGGGAAAGGGCCCACCCAATAGGGCATCAATAATATGTGGTTTATTTGTAAAATACATCAGTGCTGCATTGCAAAACACTTGTCATCCATTTTAAATGTCTCCTGTGTCAACAATTAGAAGGCAGACATCTCTCACAGAAATACCTTTTGCTGTTTGCTTTCTTGTGTAATTATGACCAATGGAGATCTGAGTTCAGATAGTGGTATTTGGGGAAGTAGCAACTAATTATGTTTCAACTGGTAGTATGAAGCTCTTAGTTGCCTGGTACCCAACTGATAGCTGCTCTACAAAGATATTCAGGTATATTTGATAAAAGAAGCCTCTATCCTGTGCTTTCATATTTCATCTGGAAGAGGGAAAGAGCCACATTTTGGAAGAAAATATTGTTTGTCCCTTCCAGAACAGGAAGTATTAATCCCTTCATAGCTTTGGAGCAAAAGCAATAGCCAGGCTTGCTCAACAGCAATTACTCAAACCTTCAGCTGTGGGTTGGCTAGCCTGTATTCTTTACACTGCTGGTTACATGGAATGGAGTGAGGTGGGGCACAATATTTTCTTTTGCCACAACCAGCAAAATGTCTTGGGCCAACCCTGGAAAATAGAAGAATGTCTGTTTGGTTTCTGAAGGTCTGTAGCTGCAGGGAAAGTGCCCAATATTCATTTGGACAAGGGCTGTTACTACTACAATAACAACAAAGAGAGAGGAAGAGAAAGGGAGAATGCAAGAGACAAAACTAATAAGGTTGCATCAGTTATTTCATAAATAAATTCCTAATAGGTGAGGCTGACCATCATAAGGAAAAATTGCTCACCAGTTAAGACAGAAACATATTGCATCTCCTCATAAGGCGGCGTGTATTGAGGAACTTTGTTTCATGGTCCTATTTGGGGAGACAGCTCCTCAATACATGTCTTATGAGAAGGAAATGTAATATGTTTCTGTATTAACTGCTGAGGAAATTATCCTGATAAAGATTAGATACATCAGGATTTATTTATTGGAACAATTTCAGTGAAGGGCAACAAAGATGAATAGGGGACTAGACACTAAATCCGACAAGGAAAGATTGAAGAAACTAAGCATGCTTACAGAGGCGAAAAGTATGACCCAGTTTCCACATCTAGGTGGCAATTCCTGGGTTGATTAACCCAGGAATTCAGGAACGAGCATTGTGCGCAAACCACACACTTGTGATTTCTGCTTTTAATTTTTAATTTTCATGATGTGCCTGGAAACTATGGGTTAAAAAACATAGTTAATCCACCAATTACCCATGATTTGCTGTTAACTTTGGGTTGTTCAACCCATAACAAACCCAGAGTTTCTAGGTTCACATGTCACGAAACAACCCAGGAAAGTTGTTTCCACTTTGAATTAAAAACCCAGGAATGGGTGTTCATGAGTTGTTAATGAAAAGTGGAAATGTCTTGCAGGTGGTGTGCGCACTCTGCTTCCCGCTCCCTCCCCCCGAATTCCTGGGTTAAACAATCTAGGAATTGCCACCGTAACATATGAACCATGTCCACAAGATGCAGGAGCAAAGAACATATACTGCTTACAGTAAAATAAGCTGAGCCTAGCTCTGGGACACTGCATTGATCCTTTTTCTCTAGCAATTGCAGACTCTCTCCTCTGCCACATCATGGGTAATTCTCTTGATAAAGGCATAGGAGGAAGACAATTGCTCCTTGCAGTTTCATCCTGTCTCCAGCCCTTGTTGTAAACCCTGACAATTCTGTGGATTGTCAGAAATGTTATCCACTTCCAGAAGTTTCTCCTTCTCTTTGTGCTGCTTCTGTATTATAGACGGATCCAGTCTAATAACCCATGAGCAGACTCTGAAGTGATCATGTGGTCCTGGCAAATTGAGTTCCCATTGCTGTTTCAAGCAGATACCAGTGGGGATTAAATAGAATGGTTGTAGGTGCCACATGAGGTGCTTCACTTCTTTTGCTCAGTCTTCTAATCTAGAGAATAATGATAACTCAAGAAATGAGCAGTATCAAGAAACCATTGTGTTGCTGATTACCAAACATTGACTTTGGGAGGAGTGTATCTCAGGGCAATATAGATTAAGGAATGAGAGTCTGGAGTTCTAGTGATGAATTTTTTTCTAAATAAAAACAGTAAATAATATGTTTTATAAAAGCAAGTCCTACTTTTTGAATATCAGAGCCTCCATCTGTTTCCTTATTTTATAGTCAGAGAGCCTGTAGTTTCAAATACATTAAATTCCAGAGTTTTCAGGTTCCATAAGAAGCCTGTTGGCTGTACAATGTCAGGTCCTGGAAGTGGAACCAAAAATAGCCCCTTTTAGTCATTTTCCCAGGACTAAAAGCTCTTGTTTTGATCCATGAGGTTCTGCAACTAAGTAATTGATACCTTGCAGCAAAAAGTGCATAAGCTAGTTGATTTTACATGACTGAATTTGCATTGAATTGCATTGGTTGGAGATTTTAGATTTTTTTTAAAAATCCAGAATTTAGAGGACCACTTTAAAGGTGTTACCTTGAGCTTTCACTCCTAGAGCCAGCATTTTATAATGTAAAAAGAAAAAAGGGTTTTGACATTACTCATTTACTGAGTTTCTATCACTAGAGAAAAGGTGTCTGACTTATTTGCTGATAGCACTATTTTCAGTGTTAAAAAGCCTACATACTAAGTTTGCCACTTCTAAAATGCCTGCTGTGCTGGAGTTTGCCTGTATACAGGCAGGAAAGCACCCAACTGTGGTGACTACAAGACTTTGCTACTAGAATAACCTTGAGGATAAACTTAACTAGTGTGAGTCTGTGAGAAAATGCTGCCAAGTGTCGAAGTTCTTATAACACCCTCTAGTGGTCAAGTCCTAAGATATTTTAGCAAGGTATTCTTCTTAAGCAGGCCTACACAACTTGTGGGCTACCAAACTGTGGCCTGAAAGGTGTTTAACAAACACCTTGCAGAAACAGAAGGTTTATCTACGTCTTGGCAGGCTGTCATATATTTGGTTTGAGAGACAATAAACTTATATTGGCAGTGCTGTACAAAGGTTGATAACAGCCTTGAAAAGCTAGGAAATTGTCACTTACTAAAAATGACACTTTCTGGTACACCTAGATTAATATTCTTTATGCAACCATGGACCTCATCCCTAGAATTTCTTTCTGTACATCAGAGAGGTCCTGGTTCTGATGGCCCTTCATATGGAATAGGAATTGCTCTCATTTGACAAGTCTCTTGTAAACTGAACTAATTTCCCAAATTGCAGGTGTCCCTGTAAGTAGCAGAGTCTCCACGAAAATTCAGCAGCTGCTCAATACTCTGAAACGACCCAAGCGGCCACCTCTGAAGGAGTTCTTTGTGGATGATTTTGAAGAAATTGTGGAAGGTATCTGGGTTGGGTGTTTTGCCACTGCAGCTATTGTGATTAGCAGAAAATCCAATGTGTCTTATGGTGTTATTGCTTGGTTTTTCATTTCTGATAGGTAATGAAGAAGCATATATACCTTCCTTTTATGGGATTGTTAGATCAACTTGGATTTGAAAGCAAATGTGATCTTGTAGCTCAGCCTCTTGTACAGAAAAGTTCAAGAGTTCCACTCAACCATTCCCAGTTGCTTGCTTTTTCTATAACCATGCACACATGGAATAGATTCTTGTAGGTCTCCATGCCATGTTCACAAGTGTTTTCCCCCCTAAAAAAGGCAAATGCTCTTCTTGCTTACAGGGTACACCATGTTTTTTAAGTTATACTGTTGCTTTATCATATGATGTTGGTATCCCCGAGAGAGGAATACAACTCAGAGACCTGACTTTAATTGTTGCTTCATGTATGTATTTTGCCCTTCCCCTCCGAAACTTTGTGTGGGGTACTCAGTTCCCACTGAGACACAAGGAGCAAATTTGAATTGTTCCACTCAGAGCTGGCCCATGCCACCTAGTTGCTCAAGCCTGCCTTGAATGAACCAAGAACTGTGCCCCACCTTTGTGAATGATATTGCAAAGTGTGGTTCACTCCTTGGATTGCATACTGCTTTACTGGTGCCCCAAATAATTGTTTCCCCAAGTGACTGCTTGGAATTTGCTTGTACAGTTGGACTGGCCCTGGCTACAGGATTAAAATAGCTTTCTATATAAGACTGTAGTATATGGCAGGTATATAGTGATATATACAAATTCTAGCTAGGCAGCTTCCAAATGGCTTAGAAGCTAGTTGTTCTTGAGTTCTGGCCATTTGGATCTTGTCTCCACCTGGATTTGAATAAACCCTTTTTATCACCAATTGATTTTCTGTGCTTATAAGTGGATCTGTTCTCTGAAATCTTTGTTCTCACCATCCACTTCCACTTTAGAGCTTTCTGCTCAGCTGCTCTTTATGCCTGGAATAGCTTCTCCATTGTTATCTATCAAATTACCACACCAATTTCTCAAAACTCTGTCTACACATTCTTTCCTGGACCACTTTCCTTCTCTTTCTGCTTCCTTGTGCTCTCTGTCTCCTATACTATCTTTGGTGGTGGTGTTAGTCAAGCTTCATCTTAATCCTTCGTATCTGTCTCAACTGAGGCCAGCTGGCTGATATTTTCAGCTCTTTGGTCAGGGACTGTCATTTCTGTGTTCTGTATTGTACCTAGCACACAGTTGATGCTACATAATTGTATAGTAGTAGCAAAAGTAATAGTAGATTCCTGCCAAATGCAATTGAGTTAACATCTTCAGTTTCTGTGTTTGAAAGCACACAGTTTTCTTACTGTCTCCTACTGGGAGACATCTCTCCTTAGCAACGAATATGTTCAGATTGCTTTGACCTTTTAAAAATGGATTTGGAAACACCGATTTCTAAAAGAATTTCCCAGGGGGAAGAAAGGGGGAATCACTTGCATCAGCAGTTCACAGAGATACAGAGCTTGTTTAGCACCATTTAGTATAGCACGCCTTCCTTTTGTGAGGGGTTTTGACATTCACTCTGGTGATGCTTTCTTTGCAGTTCCACAGCCAGACCCGAATCAGCCCAGGCCAGAGGGACGTCAGATGACGCCTGTGAAGGGAGAGCCCCTGGGAGTTGTTTGCAATTGGCCTCCTGCTTTGGAAGCAGCTCTGCAACGCTGGGGGACGACGCAGGCCAAATGCCCTTGTTTGACAGCCCTGGATGTTACGGGGAAACCTGTGTACACCCTGACATATGGTGAGTTGCATAGTCTTGCTGGTGTAACCACTTCATCATAGTGGGACTTTGAGGCACGTGCATTTTTGTGTTTGCTTGCTTTGGCTCAGTGCATTAGCAATTTGTTTAGAAAAGTAGCATTCTGCAAATCCTATGTTGATTCTGCTCTGCATTGACATCAACCTTCTGTCCTTGCTGTGCTCTGAATTGGCCACTGGCGCTGGCATATTAGAAGTTGTAAAGGAGGCAGTGCAGATTGGGTGCACAAAAATCAAGCAAATGAGGATAGCAGGCTAAAAGGAGCTGTTAGAACTGGATTCTGCACTGTCACTTGTATTCGTGTTCAGTGGTGGAAGCTCACATTGCAATGATTTGCACAACTTTAGTATTTTGCTTTTGAAAGAGCAAAAGCATGATAGTCCTTGGCCCATTGCTTGGAAGTCTTTGTGACTCACTAGATAGTGTGGCGGATTTGGTTCTAAGGGAGAACTTGCCTTCAAATTGCACACCTCACCTATATAGTAGTTGGATAGTCTTGGGAAGTTTCTATATGTCGTTGGGCCTGTTCAGACAACACACTAAGCCATGGTTAGGCTGCTAACCCTTTTGCAGCAAATGGTTAGTAAGTGTGTTTAAACTGTGGCTATGTAGCCACCATAGTTAGGAATGGTTCACACAACATGCTAAGCCATAATGTTTAGCTCAAAATGCTTAACCACCACGGCTTACCATGTCGTCTGAACAGGGTCGTTGTCTCATGTGCAAAATTAGAATATTAACAATCTGTGTCACTGGTAATTTGCAAAGATAAGAGAGCTTTAGCTATTGGGTGATATAGAAATGTAACGCACGAATGAATGAATGACTGAAATATTATGTTATCCACCATGAGCTTGTAGGGACAGAATTAACTACAAATCAAGGGGAAGAAATTGAGGAGGAGCCTGTACCTGAGTTTTTAGCCATTAAGGACATTGGGTTCTCCTGTGAGTGAGCCCCTCCCCATGGAAATGTAGTATGCGTACCACTTCCTTGCCAACTTGTATGCCTGCAAAACTTTTAGAACAAGCTTGCCTTGATCCATAAATCCACTCATAAGAATAGCTTCCCTTTTACATTTCTCCAGGGACCCATAAAAGGAGATTATTCATATTTGGAGGTTCTGTTCTGAGGGCTGTTTTATACTCTGTGCTTAAAACAAATGAAATTGCCTTCCAAGGCAAGTAGAAGTCTGTTCTGAATTTGCATATATTTTGTTTAATTTATTTTTGTTTCAGTTAAAGTTATAGGAGACAAGTAGTTATGGAAAACTTTCTTTCCATTCACTAGAAAACCTATTCACCCCGCCTCCCAATTTGGAAATTTCATTATGCATTACTTACCCATGTTAAATATTATTTTTGGAACCTCAAGTGTGAGAAAATTACTTTAAAAAGAAGAAGAAAGTTAATATCATCTGAATTCTCAGCCCTACACAAAATTCTCTACTTTCATGTAATCAAAGAATGACCTAGTTTGCATGTCATGGTGGCAAATAGTGGGTTAATGAACCCAAGTTTTGCCACAGCATGGATCGTTTTGGAAAGCAGAAGTGGTGAGTGGGTGGGTGGGTGGCAGCATGTGCATACTTCTGCTTGGCCATGCCAATTCCTGGCATTATGTTTGAACCAAGTCACTATTTATTTATTCATTCATACATTCAATTCATGTATCTAAAAACCATCTCTAAGCAATTTACAAAATCAAGAATTAAAATACAGCATAATTAATACATGAAACCAAAACTAAAAACCCAATAGGTTCTAAACAAACTAACTGGGGAGCACAATCCTCCATGGAAGGTTTGGGCAAAAAAAAAGTCCTTAAGAAGTGCCTAAATATATATCCCTACCTACTTAGTAAGACTGCCTAGTAAGTCTCAATTTGTAGAGCCCATTGGAATGAATAGCTTACATTGTTAACATCTGCCCCAATAACTAAGATCTTCATCTAAGGCCGTACTCAAGAGTGCCTCCACCTTCTGAGGTAAGGTTGGGGTGCTTCATCTGTGGAAGGCCCTCCTCCCTGTTCATTCTGCTGGTGTCTTTTGGTGGCGTGTAGAGGTGATCTATTGTTCTCCCTGGGTTATAATGGACCTTTGGTTTGGTTGCTGATTTAAATTGGCTTTTCTGCTGCTGTTTTAAAATCTTTATTTATTTATTTCATGCGCTTTTCTTTTTACCATGGTTTTCAAAATTCATGTTGCCATCCACCTCAGAAATCAAGGCTGAAATACAGGATTTCTATCTGGCTATCTATCTATCTATGCTTTGTATGTGTATGTGCTGATGTGAAGGCCTGATTGCCTTTTCTTTACATTCCAGGTAAGCTGTGGAGCAGAAGCCTGAAGCTGGCCTACACGCTGCTAAATAAACTGGGCACCAGAAATGAGCCTGTATTGAAACCTGGAGATAGAGTAAGAAGATTTATCAATCTGTTATATCTCCTGCTGCGATAAATGGGAGTGATGATTTGTCAGTAAGGAGTGTGTATGTGTGTGTGCGTTCGTGCATGCGTGCATGTACCCCATCCTCTCTAAATGCTAAATGTTTTTTTTAAATTGCAGCACATGAGTTATCTTGCAGTCATCTGATGAACTGATAATGTTCTTTGCTGAGTCAAACAACCTGGTCTCTGCTTTGCAGTGTAATGGTCCAAACTTGAACCTGTTCCTCCTACCTTCTCTAACTTAATATTTCTGTAAATCACAGGTAGCCCTTGTTTATCCCAACAATGACCCTGTCATGTTCATGGTGGCGTTCTTTGGCTGTTTGCTGGCAGAAGTCATCCCAGTGCCGATAGAGGTACCTCTAACCCGAAAGGTAACGTTGATGGAGCATAGAGGAATGTTAGACTGAGGACGTGGGGTGAGAACCAAGTCAGACTTTCAGCCGTGGATACAGTTAGATCTTCCAATTTCCAGTTGCTGCTTTGCTAGGTTTCCTACACTCACAAAGAGAAGTTCTAGAGGTCCTGCCTTTCAAACAGACCAATATTGCAAAGTGAGGATATCACACAGTGGCTGAATTCGGACAACACGATAGTCAATGGTGGGGTAATAATCAACTTTACAGTTGTTCATCTAGGAGGTACTCCCCACACAACATGGTAATAAATAATCAACCGTGGTGTGGATTAGGATCAGCGCTGAGTTGACTATGGCAGCATTCGGACAACACAATAGTCAATACAACTGATTATTGTTTTCCCCCACCCAGTTGCTTATTGTGTCGTCCGAATTCAGCCTATGTCTGTCTCAGCTACAGAGGTAGAACAGGTGATAATGAGAAGCAGGCAGAAGTACCTTACCACTCCTCTGTTCTGTACTTGGGCCACATTCTCATCAGGGCTGAACACCTGCATCTTCTAAGGATGTATAGATATATTAAAAAATCAATGGGCATCTGGCTGTTTACTTAATTTTCATGGGACAGCACTAAGGAAGAGGGACTATGGATCATTCCCTGTTTACTTAATTTTCATGGGACTGCACTAAGGATGAGGGACTATGGATCATTCCCTCATTGAAAATCCCAAATACTTCCTTTGTTTGGAATATTTATAAATTTAGGTTTCAGAAAATTATAACTTCATTAGTTGAAAAGTAGGCTGCTCCATAGCTCTTAGTAACTACAGATGTCAGTACTATAAAATGTTATATTTCAGAAGTTGAATATAAAGCAAGACTATAGTAGCATTCAGAGTTCACACCTCTTTCCAAAACAGATGTGCATTATAATTTTGCAAAATTTTCAAGGGTTTTTGGACACATTTGTTAGTCTTGAAAGTATATCAGTGCCTGCCAAAGGTAATTTGAGAATCAGCCATGCTTAAAATATGTTTCAATGTGGATTTTGTAATCAGTTTGTGTGCTGAGCACTGCTGAGAATAGGCCCTGGTATTCACATTGGACTGGTTAACATGGCTTAGTGGTATGTGGATGAACTTGTGAATAATCCAAAGCAAAGCATCAGAGTTACATATCCATATGTCCCCTCCTCCTGCACGCCTGGGAAAAGGACTTCAGAAGAGTTTAGTTTCACTTTCCATAAAAGTTGGCTTGTCATTACATATGAACCAGAAATCATGGTTTAAAACAACCTGGTTAGTTAAACAAACCAACTTCAAGCCATGGGTTGTTTAGATGGTTTGTTTCGAAACTGGCCATTTGAACCATAATATTTGGTATATCCATAAGCCATTTTTGTACAAAGTGAAACTAAAGTTGGTTGTGTGAGAGGAGGAGAGGGAAAAGGGGAATACACAAGCTTTAAGCTTTGCTTGGGCTCATTTCAGCTCATGTACATAGCTTAAACTATGGTTTAGCGTTATGTGCTAACCAACTCATAGAGTCCCTGCAACACACGTCACCTCTACTCTTACCGTATTTGGTGTAACATTGCCATGTTAAAGCATGGGGGTGTCTTTCAAGAGACAATTTGGCAAATAACATGGTATGAGATATGATAATGAGGTGGTAAACTAGTCTGGTAATACTATGGGTCTCCTAGGACCATCTCTTTGATTTGTGGCCTCAACATGACAACTGCCATGACAACTTATATATGAAAATTGAAAAGTTTCAACAACCCTTGGACTGTTTGCTTAATTAACCAGCTTGTCCATTCCAATGCTTTCTTCCCTAGCAAATTCCCTCCTGTGGCAGGGGTTCTAACCATTTATTCATTCCAGCACTTTCCACCCTTGTAAATTCCCTTGTAATTCAAGGATTATGAAATTGGAAAAGGAGGGATACCTTCTTATCAATATGCTGCTGTTAAATGCTGCTGCTGCTGATAATAATGATAATACGTAATAATAGTGCATATATGTGTGCTTTGTGTTGGATGTTATAGTTTGTGAAAAGGCCATATCTTCAGTCCATTGGCTAATCTTTTGGCAAGTGTGCCATAAACCAAGTCTAATATATGAGTGTGTGTCACTTGAGTGCAGATGACATTTATATGCAATCTACCACCCCCCTAAACTACTGAATTTGGGGCAAGTAGGAAGAAATACAGGCCTGGCACTGTTCCACTGTTCAGGTATGTCATAAACTCTCACTACCTCTGCTGTTTAGGTGTCCATCCCACAAGCTGGCCACAGATGGTTGAAACTGTGAATATGAACGGACTTATGAATATCTCTGTTTTTCACTTCTCACGTGGTAGTCCTGGCAATCACATATTGTTTTTCTGTTCCTTGAGAGAAAAACAGCTTACCTTTTAGTTAGTTTTGTCAGTGGAATGAAGATGCAAGTACAGTACAAAGGGAGATGGCATGAACCTTTCTTACAGATAGAGGCAACTGAGGAAAAGTCTAGGTAGGGGATATGACAGGTTAGTGGCAGAGTCCAAACAGGACTCTGTGATTTTGTTCAACTATAGAACTGTGCGTTGTGAGAAACTCAGCTTTCCATTTTTATTTTATAAGCGAGTTTCTATTTCCTATTGGCACTGTATGAGCCATGCTTGACTAAATTTCAGAAGCCATGGGTGAGGGAATTGAGAAACTGAGTGGTTATGTACCCTGTAGATAAAATAAAGTATGCAAAATAAGCAAATATGCTTAATTTGTACAAGCTCTACATGTTGCGGAATTCAGGTTTACTTGAAGCATAATTTCTTCTTATTCTTAGCACAGAGTTGAGCACACCTTTGTTTATGATGTAGGTTCACCAGAATGTCCTGCCCCACACTTTAAGGAACTTTCTTCCATGAATTTCCCAGCATGGATGTAGCTCCTTCTGCCTTCTTTGTTTTCTATCATCATCATCTTTTTCTTTTAAGATGATCACCATTCGCCATCCCGTTTCTTCTCCCTCATGCCTTTCCATTGTGCGAAATGTCTGCTACACTCTTACCCTCCTCACTGTGGTGGTTGTCATTTGAGTTTCAAACCATTGATGGATGCATCTGAATGCCTGTATTTCCCTCAGTGTTGTCCATAATGTTACCATCCAGTTGCCAAAGCATTATCAACGCTTAGGAGTTTGGTAAGGGTAAAGCTGGCATTGGTTACCTGTATGCAAATCACAGTGAATCCTTTCTTTTCCCACAGGATGCTGGTGGCCAGCAGATTGGTTTTCTGCTGGGCAGCTGTGGTGTTGCTTTAGCCCTCACCACAGAAGTTTGCCTGAAGGGTCTCCCCAAAACACAGAATGGAGAAATTGTGCAGTTCAAAGGTTGGTTGTTGGTTTATATAGCACCGTCACTTTACATAGCATTTTAGAGAAGCAATATTTTATAGAAATCCCTGCACCAGGGACATTTCCCAAATGGGGAAAACAGTGAGGGTGGTGCAAGAGTGGTGATGGTTGATTGCAGTTGAACACCACATTCCTGTTTTAAATTGTTCATAAATTAACTTTGCCTGGCTGTGACTGATCCTCTAGTTGCTGTCATGGATGTGATACAACAAGCCCTCGGTTTCCCATCTAGTGGATTGGTCAGTTCAGATTGGCAGGAGCAGGCCTTTCAAAAACCTCAAGTGCACAACTTTCCTGGCCTTTCTACCTGAGCTCCCTTGTTTGGAATTGCTAGGGATTAAAATTAGGGCTTACATGCAAAGTATGGCATTTCTACCAAGTCTCACAGCTTCCTGATGCTTTTTGCAGTAGAAATGCATTGCTGGGAACACATTTCAACACTACTTCATGGTCCTCACTGGCTTACAGCACAATTCAAGATCCTACTATTGAACAGTGAAGTCCTAAATGGCCTTACGTATCTTAAGTCAGTTGGTCTGGGGACCATTTTTGTCCCCCAGGTCCCACCATATGTTGCACCCTGTGGGTGCTGAAAATGAATGAATGAATGAAGAATAATAATAATATAATAATAATAATATTTATTTGTAACCCGCCTCTCCTTCCGGATTGAGGCGGGGAACAACAACAATATAAACATAAAAAATCATAACAGTTAAAATTTAAAAAACAAGAGAACAATACAACATTAAAAACATCCTAAAATTCATCTGGATAGGCCTGTCAGAAGAGGACAGTCTTCATGACTCTCTTAAATTCGTGAAGACTGTCAATTTGTCTAACCTCCTCCGACAGACCATTCCATAGTCTGGGAGCGATGGAAGAAAAGGTCCTCTGGGTAACACTCGCCAGCCTAGTTCTGGCTGGCTTGAGTAAGTTCTTCCCAGAGGACCTAAGTGTGCGGGGCGGATTGTACGGGAGAAGGCGATCCCGCAGGTACCCTGGACCCAAACCATGTAGCGCTTTAAAGGTAATAACCAACACTTTATACTTCGCCCGGAAACTGATTGGCAGCCAATGAAGCGATTTTAAAACTGGTGTGATGTGATCACCCCTAGGTGTACCGGTGACCAACCTGGCTGCCATATTTTGAACAAGTTGAAGTTTCCGGACTAGGCACAAAGGTAGCCCTATGTACAGCGCATTGCAGAAGTCGAGCCTCGAAGTTACCAGCGCGTGCACTACCGTCTTTAGGTCTTCCAACTCTAGGAAGGGGCGTAGCTGGCGTATCAGCCGAAGCTGATAGTAGGATGCATATGTTGATTGTAGCAGCTGTGGAGCACCCAAAGAGTCAAAATTAGGTTTTTGGGGTGGGGCCACCTTCTATCTTCTATCTTAAGTGCAGCTTCACACACAAACTCAATCTCTATATGGCTTTCTATGAAAATCTCGCATTTTGCTTTTCCAGAATTAAACATATTTGGAAGCCATCAGTGCAGAGCAAGTTCAACATGTCTAATTGTGACAAAATAGAGACACATCAATTTCAGTTTTTCTAAATGGCAGTCATCTCTATATCTAAAGCAGCCATAACTTTCTCCCTCTTGGCATACCAGTCTGAAGCCAAGCCATTTACAGGTTCAGATTGTTTCCTTTTAAATCAACTTTTCATGAGGATTAGAAACCTGGCAATTTTAAAAAATGAAAGCTAAGTTTGGGTTTGCAAGGCAGATGTGAAGCACGTATTAAGAATTGTAACCAAAAGTTTCCTTTTGCCTTTTGGTTCTAGGTTGGCCAAGGTTGAAGTGGGTTGTAACAGATTCCAAGTATCTCTCCAAGTCACCAAAGGACTGGCAGCCCAACATTTCAAATGCAGGGACTGAGCCAGCTTACATTGAGGTATGTAGGGAATGAGAGTTAACAAAACAAAATGTGCTGCCTCTGGCTGTTGTATTATCTTTAAGCTGTTACCAACCTCCTGGGCGCATTGCTGAAAATCCTTCATGTCTTTGTAATGTAACTCTTATCATTCAAATTTGTGCTTTAAACATCATTTATGTTTTATTCATAATCCCAGTTCATGCCTCATGGTATGGTGAACTGGCACAATCAAAAACTGAGGGCACCATGTTCCTGGAATGATGAGGCAGAATTAACAAACAACTTTGTTGCTATTTGAACACACCTTGTTTGTTAGGAGGCTTGACATCAATGGGAGGGTCTGCACATCACGATAAGCAGTGTGCTTGAAAATTGCAAGTGGGAGTGACCTTTGGTTTGTAATTTGTTTAGTGTGATGTGCCAACCTAGGCCCCTGGATTGTCTTTCCCTCAACAAGCCAGAGAAATAACCCATGGTTTGTTGTTGGGGTATTTCTCTGGTTTGTTCATTGAGAAATAAGCCGGGGGTCCAAGTTCACAATTTATATGAAACAAACCCTGGTTTAGCCTGCCGTACAGAAACCTGGTTTAACCTGATGTGTGAACTGGATCAATAACTATGGAACGTTCCAGCACACCAGCTTCTTGTCTTAGTTGTACCATAACAATGCTGAGGGAATTTGAGAGGAGGGAATTTATCTTTCCCCAGAGTTAGTAGATAGGGCTAGCCTTAAATGAACGTTCTTCTTTACTCTAGGTCTCCTTTGTATGCTGTTCTTAAGCAGAGCTTTCTTACATTCAGATATGCAGAACCTATAGTTTATGACAGGGACGGGGAACACAACCCTCACTGCCCTGCTTTTTTGTGGGCCCCACTGTCCACTACCACCACATTCACTGTGCTGGCAGCAACAGCCATGGTGATTTTGCTTGAAGAAAAGGTGTACACTAGGGGTGTGCACGGACCCCCCGGATCGGATCGGGACCCGGATCGGGACCTCCAATTTTGTCCCGGACCGGTTCGGACAAAATCGGAGGCCCCCCGGACCGGATCGAGTCCGATCCCGACCCAAAAATCGTACATTTTTGGATCGGCCGCCATTTTTTTCCCCATAGACTTGCATTGCAATGCAAGTCTATGAGGAAAAAATGGCGGTGGGTGGGTAAGGGGGGGCCTAACTCCCTCCCCCCCCCCCCCGGGGCCGTCCGCTGTGGACGGCCCCGGCAGGTAAACCCCCTCCCCCGCGCTCCCTACCCCCCCTGGGGCCGCCCGCTTCCATCCGCTGGCGCCCGCGGGCGCCAGCGGATAGAAGTGGACGGCTCCGGGGGGGGGGGGTAAGCCCCCTTCCCCGCCACTTACCTTCTCGGCCCGTCCGGCGCCGGCGGCTACTACCAGCGGGCTCCGCGGCCTACTCTCGAGTAGCGCGCCGGGTGATGACATCACCCGGCGCGCCACCCTGGAGCAGGCCGCGGAGCCTGCTGGTAGTAGTAGGCGCCGGCGCCGGACGGGAGCCGCCGGGCCGGGCAGGTAAGGGCCCCCCTCCCCCCTCCCCCCTCCGCGCGCCCCCTCCTCCCCTCCACGCACCCCCTCCTTATCTTCCCGGCCCGGCGGCTCCCGTCCGGCGCCGGCGCCTACTACTTCCAGCAGGCTCCGCGGCCTGCTCTAGAGTAGCGCGCCGGGTGATGACATCACCCGGCGCGCCATCCTAGAGCAGGCCGCGGAGCCTGCTGGGAGTAGTAGGCGCCGGCGCCGGACGGGAGCCGCCGGGCCGGAAAGGTAAGGGCCCCCCTCCCCCCTCCGCGCGCCCCCTCCTCCCCTCCACGCACCCCCTCCTTACCTTTCCGGCCCGGCGGCTCCCGTCCGGCGCCGGCGCCTACTACTTCCAGCAGGCTCCGCGGCCTGCTCTAGAGTAGCGCGCCGGGTGATGACATCACCCGGCGCGCCATCCTAGAGCAGGCCGCGGAGCCTGCTGGGAGTAGTAGGCGCCGGCGCCGGACGGGAGCCGCCGGGCCGGAAAGGTAAGGGCCCCCCTCCCCCCTCCGCGCGCCCCCTCCTCCCCTCCACGCACCCCCTCCTTACCTTTCCGGCCCGGCGGCTCCCGTCCGGCGCCGGCGCCTACTACTTCCAGCAGGCTCCGCGGCCTGCTCTAGAGTAGCGCGCCGGGTGATGACATCACCCGGCGCGCCATCCTAGAGCAGGCCGCGGAGCCTGCTGGGAGTAGTAGGCGCCGGCGCCGGACGGGAGCCGCCGGGCCGGAAAGGTAAGGGCCCCCCTCCCCCCTCCGCGCGCCCCCTCCTCCCCTCCACGCACCCCCTCCTTACCTTTCCGGCCCGGCGGCTCCCGTCCGGCGCCGGTGCCTACTACTTCCAGCAGGCTCCGCGGCCTGCTCTAGAGTAGCGCGCCGGGTGATGACATCACCCGGCGCGCCATCCTAGAGCAGGCCGCGGAGCCTGCTGGGAGTAGTAGGCGCCGGCGCCGGACGGGAGCCGCCGGGCCGGAAAGGTAAGGGCCCCCCTCCCCCCTCCGCGCGCCCCCTCCTCCCCTCCACGCACCCCCTCCTTACCTTCCCGGCCCGGTGGCTCCCGTCCGGCGCCGGCGCCTACTACTACCAGCAGGCTCCGCGGCCTGCTCTAGAGTAGCGCGCCGGGTGATGACATCACCCGGCGCGCCACCCTAGAGCAGGCCGCGGAGCCTGCTAGTAGTAGTAGGCGCCGGCGCCGGACGGGAGCCACCGGGCCGAGAAGGTAAGTGCCCCCCTCCTCCCCCCCCCCGCTGTCCACTTTCATCGGCGGGCGCCCACTGGCGCCCGCCAATGGAAGCGACGGTGGGCGCCAGTGGGCGCCCGCCGATCCGCCGATCCGCCGAACCGGTTCGGAGCTTTTTCGGACCGGTTCGGATTGGATCGGCCGATCCAGCTGCGGGATCGGAAATCGGATAATTTATCCGATTTCCCACTGGACCGGACTCGGATCGTGGATCGGGTCCGATCCAGTGCACATCCCTAGTGTACACCATGTTTAGAAGCAGAATTGCGATCCCGGAAGAGTCCTGGGAGCACAATTTTGTTTCCAAGCAAGGTGTGTGCTTCCCATGGGTCTTGTTTTAAAGAAAAATGCTGCTTTTTTGCTGCCGTGCCACTGAATTCTGGCAGCAACTTCAGTGGAGGAGGAGGGTTATGGTTCCAGGCTGGGGGGTTCAAGAAAGGACAGTGTGTGTCCCTTACTCTTGGAAGTTGCTGACTCTTGGGTTATAAGTATACTGTTATAATTTTAAACTTCATTTCAAATGATATCTTGCCTGAAGTGATGGGTCTGTGGGAAACATACCCATTTCCCACCCTGTTTTGAGAGACAACAAATTGAGGCATGTATTTTCCACATACCCTATTTCTTCGATTCTAAGACACACTTTTTTCCTCATATAAGCGTCTCTAAAAATGGGGTTCATCTTAGAATCGATGGCGATTTCCCCACACTTAGAATCAAAGCTTTTTCCCTGTTGGTGGTACTGAAATTAAGGTGCGTCTTACAATCAACGGCGTCTTAGAATCGAAGAAATACGATACTAACTAGTCCTGCTTGCTTCTGCACATGTTCGTTCTCTCTCTCTCTCTCTCTCTCTCTCTCTCTCATGAGTACACATGCATTTACAAATATGGGAATAAGGAAAGGACTCACTGCTTTGATCTTTATGAATGGCTAATGCAAATTTGACTGCATTGATTCCTGGTGCAGCCAGGATGCAGAATTGCTGACATTGATGTACTTTTTTTAGTATAAGACCAGCAAGGAGGGGAGTGTGATGGGTGTAACTGTGTCCCGAATCGCTATGCTGTCTCATTGCCAGGCTTTGTCTCAGGCCTGCAACTACTCTGAAGGTGAGTGCGGTGCTGCTTTGGATGTGTGATGTGCAGAGATGGAGTTGTGTCCTAGTAGACAGCTTTCCTCAGCAAACTGTGAAGCCAGCCCTGTTACAAAGTGCTAGGATCTAGGAGTTACATGCGTCATCCACTAGATCAATGTGATTATTTGCAAACTGGGGATCAGTTCACACTGTCAAGTTTTTCCATGGGATTGTAAGTTTAGGTATACAACCACATGAGGAGAGACTAGTGTGATCCAGGCATATATATGTTAAAAGACAGTAGCCACATCCCTATTAAGATGTCTGCAATCTCCTGTATGTACAGCATGGTTCACTTTAGCCTTTCTCTATATAATCCCATATAAATTATTCCAGGGAGCAATTTGACAGTGTGAACAGATCCCTAGTAGCTTTTATATGCAAAGGAGAAACATGTTGTGATGTAGTTGCATTGCCGTTTTTGGATACCCAGACACCTGGTTCTTTTCACCAGGCATATTCTTAACTTACCTAAAATGTCAATATACTTCATCAGCAGCCCCCTGTCTCTCCTTTCCAACATACTAAACCGTCCTGATAACATAACACTGGATACAATATTCAATCCCAGAGAAACCAAACCAAAGCAAAGCATTCATAGTACATATTTCTACATTTTGGGTTGGATCCAGTGGGAACTTTGCACAGGCATCCCAGGTCTGCCGGTGCTGTGCCCGGCCCTTACTGCTGGCAGTTCTTCTTCGTGGTCTCTGTGCATCACACATATGGGCTCGCGCCGACGCCGAGCCTGCTTCCGGGAAACTCCAATAGCTAGATAGAGTTTTGGCGGGAACCCCTCCCCCACCATCCACCGCGCATGCTCAGGGTTCCCGCTCTAACTTACCTCAGTTCTTCTTCGACCGCTTCGCTGTTAGCCTCGCGGGAGACTTCGTCTACGATTGTAGAAGCTGTAAGACAAAGAATATTTCATAGTATTAGTTAGATAGAGTTGTATTGTTATTCATAGTTAGATATATAAAAAAAAAAAAAACAAAACAAAACATATATTAGATAGGAATTTTCCAGTTAGTTAGCCATCTCTCCCTGGAGAGTAATTTGTTTCATAGAAGCCGCCATCTTATGGCGCAATCCGCCCTCTTCAGACGGTGCTCCCGGTGTAGGGCCAAAATTGCCCTCACCGACGGCCATTCTCTCTGTCTTTTTTGCCTGGGGGAGACCCATATTGTTGATTCTTGCGCACACTGTATGCGTTTTTCAAGACAGACAAGGAGAAATAGAGCAGACCGGCTCCGTAGCCTTTTGTGGTCAAAAGCTCTTTCAGCTGTGGATCAGCCTCGACCGTCAGCAATGCAGAGGGCAGTTTCTGGGGAGAGTCCAAGTCTCTCAATCCCAGCATCTCCGGCTTCCTCCCATATGCGGGTTGAACCGCCGGCATCGGTGTCAGGGGTTTCACCCTCTACATCTCCTCCCCCTACTAAGAAGGCAAAAAAATCGAAGTCTTCGAAAGGGGGTCCATCGAATGCGAAGACAAGACCGTCATCGAAACCGTCGACAGCTAAAAAGTCGACTACACGCCCGGCGTCGGTACCGTCCTCTACAGTCGAAGTTGTGGCGATGGTGCACAAATCTGCTTCGCTACCGGCGCGATTGTCGACATCGAGGCAACGCACGTTGTCGATAGGTTCGGTCTCGCAGTCTTCTCTGCATGCAGAGCACTCATCGGCGGCGTCGACTTCGAAGAGGCGCACATCTTCTGTCTCTTCTCCGCTCCGTACTCCGCCGACTCCAATGGTGCCGGTGCAACATCCAACGTCTGTCTCACCTTCACGTTCGTTGCCGTCCCCGGGGCCAATCCTCATCGCGTCCGACACCGAACGCTCGGTACCGAAAGAACCGGCGCAGCCTACTCATCCCGATGATCCTCATCGGCGTCGACCGTCTCGATCTCGCCAACGCTCATCGGTGTCGGTGTCTCGATCGCGATCACGGTCCCGCGACTGGGAGGTCGGTTCAGACCGTTCGCGCCCGTCTGATCGCAGCCGGTATCGATTTGACCCATACACGGGGCGTCGACTCCGAGCCATGCAGTCTCCTCCTCGATGTCGAGAAGCACAGTCTCCGCCGCCGGTCCCTCCACGCCGGACGACTTCGCTGCTTCAACACGTTCATCGGAGTCGAGAGTCTTCGATGCCAGCACTACCGCCGGATCAAGATCGATCGGTTCGACGCCGACAGCCGTCGCAGTCTTTCGAGGACTATGCTTCGGACTCGTCGTCGGCGCCATCTCCTCGCCCATCGGAAGCATCTCCGTTGGACGCAGTCTGCACAGAGGAGAGAGCTTCCCCGACGATGGAGATGGGGAGTTTCTCGGAACAGATGTTACGGCTGGCTCAGTCACTTAATATTGATTGTCAACAACCTGATGAAGATTCAGATGATGGCATTTACAATGTCATGTCTGCGGAGCCAACTCCACAATTGACCATGCCAATGGTCAAGGCCCTCCTAAAGACTTTGAAACAATCTTGGGAGCATCCTGCTACTGTTGGCCCGACTTCCAAACGCTTGGACGCAATTTATAAAGTCAAGCAAGCTCAGGCTCCATGTCTCTTCCAACACATATTTCTACATTTTGGGTTGGATCCAGTGGGAACTTTGCACAGGCATCCCAGGTCTGCCGGTGCTGTGCCCGGCCCTTACTGCTGGCAGCTCTGATATAGTGCTTCCTGGAGGAAAATGTCAAAACAAGAAGAAATGCTCATTGCTGTGGAAGGGGCAACCTGACTCTTCCAGCAATGAGCATTTCCTCTGGTTTCGTGGCTTCCCCCTGGAAGCACTACATTGCAAGCGCCAGCAGTAGGGGCTGCATGCACCCTACTGCCAGCAAGCCTTGGGTGCCTGTACAAGGAACCTGCTTAACTAGCCCTGTTGAGCTTTCAAAGCAGTTACAACAATTGTCACTACAATAAAACAATTCTAAAGCTTTCCTTCCCCCCCTTTTGTCGATTAAAATCTGCTATGAAGTGCAAGTCGAAAGTTTTGTTGCTACATAACTCGTTAGGTGATTGGCATTATCACTGAAGGAGATTGCTTTCCAATTAAGAAGTGTATTGCAAGTATAGAAATGAAGAGAGTTTCATTTTTCATGTCAAGCATGAGAAGTGGTTAATACAAGATGATTATCCAAGCTTGCTTACACACCTTGAACTCTGATACAGCTACAGGCTTTTTTTTTTTTTTTTTAGCAGAATAGAAGTCATACTTCAGGAAGTGAAATTGTATGTTTCAAACCTCTAACTTAAGCATTAATATTTCTGCTCTAGGTGAAACCATAGTGAATGTCCTGGATTTCAAGAAGGATGCAGGCTTGTGGCATAGCATGCTAACGGTGAGTCAGCATTTTGAGGGGATGAACTGTGGAACTTTTCCTGTGAAATGTTTTCATAGGTTTCCCTAAATCTAGGTTTAGGATTTATATGGCAGGGCCTCTGAAGAATGGCATGGCAACAGTCTCATTGTGGAATGAAAAACAGGGCATCTCGTGTAGAATCTGTCACAAACGTTAAAATCCTGAGAATTAGTGTTTTCACTCAGAGGAATGGGTTTCGATTCCTTGTGGTTATGCCTGTTATTTTATTTACTACATTGATATCCTGCTTTTTCATCAACTTGTGCTCAAGGCAGCTAAGAACAATAATACAAATATAATAAAATAAATAAAACAACCATAAAATACAACATAAAAATGAACAAGGCAATTCAAACTCAATAAAAATAACCAGTTTAAACCAATTTCAGCATATTTATAAGTCAGCTTATGGGCCAAAGGCCCGGCTAAATGAAAATTAGCCCCATTATAAATGGGGCTAGCCTGGGCCTCCGTTGGCAAAGCGTTCCAGAGCCTGGGAGTAGCCACTGAGAAGGCCCTCTCTCACATTCCTCAGAATTGTGCTTCAGATGTTGGTAGTGCTGTCAGAAGGGCCTCTCCCATGGATCTTAAAACTTGGGCAGGCTCATGTGGGAGATTAGTGTCTTTCAGATAAACTGGTGCTATGGTGTGTGTGTGTGTGTGTGTGTGTGTGTATGATGTATTAGTAGTTAATTTTATGTGCATTCATTGTGTATTTTTATATGTGTTTTACACACGTCATTGTTTCTGCATTTCTGAAACTTTGTTTCTTGTCCTGATCTTCAAGGGAAAGGTGAGGTTGAAATCAGAAGGAATCTTTTCCCTTGGAGGTGGGGGTGGGGGTGGGAGAACAGTTTGTATATGCTGAAGTTTGTTGTGGGTTAAGAAAAAAGTTGCTCAGGAATAACTCTGTTAGGGATGCCGGAGAAATTCAAGATGAACTCAAATGGGTTTGGATTTTTAAGAATCCACTGTGGACCAGCCTCCCCAGGCTGCACGGAGTCTGCAGACTTCCGGATTATTATTCTTTTACTTCCCTGAAAGTTATGCAAATTTATTCGCAGGAAAGTACTCAAGTTTCTCCTGAGACATATGCCATGCTGGAAAACATATGCAGGGGAAAGTTGAATGGAATGGGGGACAGTATGCTAAATGTTACATATTAACATAAATTCTGTAAACTGTTGCAAACTTTCTTACAGAATTATTTACGTACTACGTGTGGGGGGAATCAAATCTATCTCTGAACAGATGCCAGAACGCATGACACCACACAATCTATGAAACATACACAAAATCTGGACGTCCCTAATTGTCATGCTGATTGAGTGTGTTTGTTCAGTTGGTAATGGTGGGGAAGGGATTTCTTCTAATGTGTATGGAAATCCCACATTCTCGCCAGTGTTTTTATTTGCTCCTAAGGTTTGTTGTTGTTTTTAAAATGGTTCTCTTTCTGCCTTTCAGAGTGTAATGAACAAGCTGCACACCATTAGCGTGCCCTACTCAGTGATGAAAACTTGCCCTCTTTCTTGGGTACAGAGGGTTCACACTCACAAAGGTACTTACTGTGGGCATTGAATGGCTGTTGCACAGCTGGCGTCCCTCTAGCATATCTAACTCTTACATAATCAGGGAGGACAAGTGACAGCTAAGATCGCCAAGAGCATATAGGTTTTCTGGTCCTGTTCCAGTCCCCATGGAGCTGGATATGGTGCAGAAAAAGCAGAAGAATGGACCTGTGGCTCTTGTGCTCTGTTTCTGTGAGCATACCATCAGACTATGTGATCCTCCTGTACCCCTTCCTAGAAGGCTCCTATGTCCTTACTCCACAGTCTGAGATCCCTTGGCTAATAAACATCCTCTCCCAAGTCTGTCTTGAATTTTGAGCTAACAGGATTACATTTCACTACCCCATATAGTACCTTATACCTAGTGCTTTCACTTGTCCTACAGAACTTTGAGAATATCCCTGTGGCTCCTCTGATTCTCATTAGTTCCATTCATGCCACTATAGTTGAAGGAACAACAAGCGTCCCTAACATTTCTGTTTGTTGATTCTTTCTTTCTCGATTTTTCTGGATTGCAGCCAAAGTAGCTTTGGTAAAGTGTCGAGATTTGCACTGGGCCATGATGGCTCACCGGGACCAAAGAGATGTCAGCTTAAGTTCCCTGCGTATGCTGATTGTAACTGATGGTGCTAACCCCTGTGAGTATCCACTTAGGTCCTGATTTTCTTGAAAAATGTGATTTATGCTAGGTTTCTGAGGCTGCCTACATTATGTTTGGCTACATAATCCAAGGTTTTGTATTTCATGACTTCTGTCATTGCTAGTCTGATGCAATCCAGATGGAAGTGACTGCTCCATAAAAGATAAAGCATCAGGCAATATCCTTACCACATGAGGAAACATAACTTTGTAATACAAGGAGCAATCCGGTTTGGTTTCCCTTTCATGGTGTTCACACTAGGAGTTGATTTTCATTCTTCTTTCCCCTATCCTTTTAAACAACAATAAAACAGATGGAGAGCGAGTGCGTATATATTGAAGGTGTAGCTTTTTCCTGTAATGTTTGGAATTGTTGCAGTTTATTTTGTGACATAAAGGTTACTAAAACGATTGACTGCTTTGATATATTTTTCGCAGTTGTAATGTGCAGGTGGAAATTTGCCGTATTTTTCATTCAAGCAGTTTAAACAATTTTTTTCTTATAAAAAAGTGAGGTGCCAAATCTAATCTGAGACTCTTTAGCTCTACATATAAGATGAACTGCAGTTTTGGTTTTGTGCAGTATTTCTAGCCTGTCCCTTCCTGAATGCTTGAGGTAGATGGTCACACTAAAACCTAACATTAATAGATTTTAAGTAACCTAAGAATAATAAGTGGGTATTGCTGCTCTGTATACATAGAATACCTTTGCTAAATCCCTTTACATATGGTAATCTGGAATGGCAGTAGTTAGTGTCTTCCAGATGATGCGGTAGCTTTTACTGCGCTTTGTTCTAAGTATAGATAAACTGAATGATATTGACAAAGTTGTAGAAAAAACGATGGAATAATAGCACTTGGGGATTTTCTGGCATGGACTGCAAACGTGGTCTATGTTTTACTTCCCCAGTGAAATGATCAAAGTGTGTGTAGACGTCCTGTGAGAACTACCTTTAAAGGAGGAGGACAGCATTTATTATTATTATTATTATTATTATTATTATTATTATTATTGTTATTATTTCATGTAGGGGAATGCCCTTCTCCCCATACCCGGTAAAATAGGGGAGGAGACCTGAAGGCGTGTGCATGCTTAAATTGCTCACAAGGGATGAGGCAAAGGGTCTTTGAAAGAAAAGAGCAACAGATTTGCGTGGGGTGTTGCTGCTTAGGGAGCTTAATTGTGTGTCTGGCCAGATGGTGTTGGCAAGGAGTAAGATTTGAATGCAATTAAGGCTTTCTGGATCAGACAGAGGGAGAGAGGCTGCACCAGGAAGATGTGTGTTAATCTTCTGGGTGGGGAAACCACTGAAATCTTGTAATCTTCTTCCACAAATGTTTTCAGATTCACAAAGAGTCTGGAAAAGGTTCTAACATTGCAAGGCAAATGTGTACACTTAGAATTAAAATCAGTTCTGGTGATTCCTGTTTCAGGGTTGGATTCTTGAAGAAAACCTCTAAAGGCTTTTGAAGAGGCAGGGGAGGTTGTTGTAGTCTTACCTCGCATGAGCTGGTAGCGCAGTTTTGTTCTTACGGTTTTTATTAGCCTTTCTTGTATAGTTGATCCACAGACAGGCCTACTGCAAATGATGATCTAAGATCCCTGAGGTTTCAGGACTACATTACAGCTTTGTAATTAAATGAAGCAGCTGATTTTAGAGAGAGGCACTCTATTATAGCACTTACACACGTCTGCGATGCACTAAATCTTTTTGAAATCTTGTTACATTTAGATGTCATATAAATTGCAGATATCATGGCTTTCCAAGCAGCCTTTGTGTTTCTGTTAGCAGGCCTAATTCACGATTTAAAATGTGAATAATTGCCTTCCAGGGTCTGTGTCTTCCTGTGATGCTTTCCTGAGTTTATTCCAGAGCCATGGGCTTAAACCGGAGGCAATATGTCCCTGCGCTACATCTCCTGAAGCGATGACTGTGGCAATTCGGAGGTAGGTTATGTTTATTTTTTCCAGCTAGCTTCCTTTGTGTGTTAGAGACTGCAGAAACCTAATAATTAATGGAAAAATTTCTGTTTTTGAAATCAGTATATTACAGACTTCCAAAAACATTTTCTGGATTCCCCCCCCACACACACACACACCATTTTTCTTTGCTAATTTTTTGTTTTATGGTGTGCAACAAATAATACATATTGGCTTCTGTTTAGAATGTTTTAGTATTAAAAATAATAATTAAATAGCTCCTTATATTCTGCTGTAATCTGCATAATATGTTTTAGTTCAAAGGTGAAAATAGAAACCTATTTTAAACTTTGTTGATAGAATAGGATTTCATACTCTCACGGACTCTGCTGTATACTTTTTTCCCTTGAGGATTTTTTCTGACGTGTTAGAATCCAAACATAATCATAATCACTTCTAGGTTTTTTTTAATCTGTTAATGGAAAACACAAATTACACATGTCTTTTTCTTTTTTAAAAAAAAAAAGTTTATAACCTGCCCTTCATTTACCGGGAATCCCATAATGGTGTACATAAAATTATTAAAACACTCTCAGTGTACCTCTCAGTGGGTTTATGCAGCAATTCTTACCTTGATGTGAGATAGCCTTTCCCAGCAATGATGATCACTTTTGCTGCCATCATCAAGAGCTGAGAATCCAGTAGAACTGGGTTTCTGAATGTGTCTCAACACACAATAGATAAAGCTTTATGGATCACTTCAGATAATATTGGGCTTTTTCAAATACTCTCATCTGAAATGGCTCATGAACTGTATCCAAGTTTGGTAGACATGGGGTTGTGGGTGGTCTATCATTCAGTGATTAGAAAAGTCTGCCCTCTAAATCACAGGTCGGAAACTAGTAACCCTCCGGAAGTTTTGGGCAACATTTCCCATCACCCCTAGCTAGCATAGTTAATGTGAGGGATGATAGGAGTTGTAGGCCAAAACATCTGGAGGGCCACATCTTGCTCACCCCTGCCCTAAATGATGGGTAAGAACCTGGCAGTGTCCTATAGATTGTACCATAGTACAGGTGTAGACAAAGTGTAGACTTGCAGGATCTATTTTGTTTTATTTTCAATAAAATCCTGTGGTCCACCAACTGCAGCCAGTTGCAAAATAGCAGCTCAGGGGAGGTGGAACTACCAGGGGAGGTGGAACCAGCAGAAAGTGATGAGCTTTAATCTAGCTCAGATTTGTTTTTATGGTTTGGCTGATAGCTCAAAGTTTCTTTTAGATGTCTTTTGCGTGATTTAAAATTTTGCATTCTGTTTTTAATGTTCTAATCTTTGTAAACCGCCCAGAGAGCTTCAGCAATGGGGCGATATAAAGATGAGGATGATGATAATAATTTTGTTGTTGCCCTTTTTAAACAATTGTTAAACAATTCCCAATCCTACTGCAAAACATCCTGTAATCTACTAGTGCACTGTCTGCCCACCCCTGCTGTAGTACACGAATCTGCCTTTTATTCTAGGCCTGGTGTTCCTGGGGCACCTTTGCCTGGAAGAGCTATCTTATCAATGAACGGGTTGAGTTATAGTGTCATCCGTGTGAACACAGAAGATAAGAATTCTGCTCTTACCGTACAGGATGTTGGTCATGTAATGCCAGGTGGTAAGTGTCACGGTGGTGGGAGCAAGGCATATGCTATCTTGCTCTAAGATTTCTCAAATTCGTTCTATTAAGGTCCTGCTGAGATATTAGTTCTATTTGGCATCTCCTCTTCCTGAACTGTTTCCATTCCGGGTGGTCATTATAGGAACTACTGTCTACCTTTAAGAATTAGTACTTGGGTTTGCTTCTTTCCTTTTCCCTTCCCGTCTCTTTTTTCCTTTTGTGTTGTTTCTGTGAGATTGTAAGCTTGTGGGCAGGGACTGCCTTGATTTTATTAATCTTATGTAAGCTGCCCTGGGAACCATTTCAGCTGACGAGATGAAAAAAAATGCTTCAAATGAATAAATACTGGGAGAAAAGCGGCTACGATGTTTGGCTTCTGCAGTAGCCCCAGCTGCTATGTAGTCTTTTGCTGTTACACACTACGTCCTTTGGGTACTACTAACAGATCTCTTCAGCTGTTGGTTATACGAGTCACTCAGGCTTATTCATCTCACTCAAAAGGAACATCGGCCATCGTGTTCCCCTAATCCTTTTGCTGCTTAGGGCTCACATTACCTCTGCCAACCTAGCATTTGCTTGCATTGGGGGAATAAGTTCTTTTTAATGTTGTTGTAGCTTTTACCTTGAGGTCATGAATTCTATCTTAGGAAAGTTGCTGTCTGTGCCTATGTTGCCCTTTGGCATATCCTTCTATCTTTTGTCCCCACCCCTATCTGCATTTAGACATAAATTTGCATCTGGCTAGAAACCAACAAAACTGCAATGTGAGTGGGGTGGTAGCTTCTACTTAAACAACTCATGGTCTCTGTGCATCAGCCATTCGGAAAACTTCTATAGCTGAGGAATTTTGGCGGGAACTCTCCCCCACCATCCCAGTGCACACGTTCCTGGCAGGTTCCCGCCTATTCCCTCTGTTCTCTTTCAACCACCATTGTGGTAGCCACATTGGGAACTTCTCTTCGTTCAGTAAGCATATTTCTGCAAACTGCTGGGAGTTTTCTTCTCTGCTATCGTTCCCCTCCATCTTTTAACTTTTATCTTTCGTTTTCCTTTATTTTTTTGCAATTTTCGCAATTGCCTTTTTGCCTCAGGGCACCTGGCCCTACCCCCTTCTGTGACTATGTCCGTTGTGCAAGTAAACCACCACCCACAGACAGCTGCTTCCTTTGCCTCGTTTGTCTTTGAGAAGGCCACAAGGTGGCCGCCTGTGTACATTGCCAGGCTTTTACCAAGAACGCTAGGTGCAATCAGTCTGACAGGCTTCATGTGGTGATGTGGAGGAGGGCACTTTAACTCATGGAAGTACCAATGAAGCCTATGTATGCCCCAGGCATCAACTGACCCATCAGAGGGTCTGTTGGAAGCAGCTTCATAGAATCATAGAATAGTAGAATTGGAAGGGGCCTACAAAGCCATCGAGTCCAACCCCCTGCAGGAATCCACATTAAAGCATACCTGACAGATGGCTGTCCAGCTGCATCTTGAATGCCTCTAGTGTAGGAGAGCCCACGACCTCCCTGTGTAATTGGTCCCATTGTTGTACCGCTCTAACAGTCAGGAAGTTTTTCCTGATGTCCAGCTAGAATCTGGCTTCCTGTAACTTGAGCCCATTATTCTGTGTCTGGCACTCTGGGATGATCGAGAAGAGATCCTGCCCCTGCTCTGAGTGACAAAGAAGAGATCCTGACCCTCTTCTGTTTTCTGTACAAGTGTCTGTGTCTGGCTCACTCCCCAGTCAGACTCTGGCTAAGGGCTGGGTTGACTTACCCTCAACTGGGCGGTTACTGAGCCAGACTGACCCACCCACTTTTAAACGTGTTCTGCATTTTTAACCAAGGAGTTAATCCCATGACTGGTTGGGAGGTTCCATAATGGCTTGTGATTTGTTCTAGGAATGATGTGCATAGTGAAGCCAGATGGCCCTCCTCAGCTCTGCAAGACAGATGAAATTGGTGAAATCTGTGTTAGCTCCAGAACAGGAGGGATGATGTATTATGGGCTCACTGGAGTAACTAAAAACACATTTGAGGTATGTAATTGTTGTTTTTAGTTTTCAAATGAGTTATGTCCTGTTTTATCCAGTTAGCAGAGGCTTCAGCTTTGCGGTTTTTACATTATTTTTGGGTGGTGGGAAAGGAAGGGAAGTGAACATTTCTGTGCTAAGTTTTATAATTATCATCATTCATATTGCTCAGAGCACTTTTTCACATACATTATTAGCAATCCTTACAGCAACGCTGTTAGGTAGGTCAGTAGTATTATCCTGATATTGCAGAGTTGCGGAAGGTGATGATGGCAGTGCTTGGGCTGCTTTCCTAAGGCCACTTGTCAGGTCATGGCTGAGCTGAGATATCAACTGAAAACATCCTGCTCTTAGCTTATGCTCTTAACAGCTAGACTACACTAGCTTAATTAAGCACTGTCTAAAAAACGATTGGGGGAGGCAAGGAGCTTGCAAATCTCACATTTAGCTGTACATGGGAGCATGTTTGACTCATGTGCAATGAACTTAAAGTCTAAAAATCTCTTTTTGTGATCATGGTAGACAAGTATAGAACTAGATATTACTGATACCAACTTAAGTGAGCAAAATTAATTGTTCCTTTTAGAGCAATGAGCTTTTGACTTTCTACAGATTCAGGCACAGTGTATTTATTCACACCTAGGTAATTACTTTGAAGCCCAAGCTTTAGAACAGGCTTGCTTTTGAAGCTAAGAAACATGTGGAGGGAGTGGAAAAGCAATTCTGTTTCTTGATTTGCACATGTCTTTTACCTGAGACTTGCCTAAACACGAGGGATATGCACAAGTCTTATATTTGTGCATTTACTGTGCGTCATGCCAACTTATTGCGTAGTCCAGCATCACGAGGATCTCAACAATCACTTTTTAAGAACAGCAAGTTTCTAGTACCCATGGTGCCTTAGAAATGTAGGATTACATTTATAATGAATGAATAGGAACCAGAGTGGAGTTTTGGAGGATTTCTGTAGATCAGGACATTCTCTTTTACTTTCCAGCACAGCCTCCATCCCGTGGACAGCGTCCATTCTTTTCTACCCAGCCTATCCTTACCATCTGTTTTTTTAAAAACTTAGATCTTGCAAATGCAAGTTTATTTTTGTACTCAGACTAAATTGAGTACAAAAGTATTGAAGTATGTCATCCAGTGGGATGACATACTTCATCTTCATAATAGTGAATTCTGCACTGCAGAGAAGCAGCTAGCTTTTTCTAAGAATCATAGCAGCAGATCATGCCCTGGTTTCCAATCTTGTTAAGTCTACTAGTAAAACTGTCTTGCTCCTGTCAGTGGAAGTCAGTGGTTTTTCTTCCTTTCTGGGCTTGCACTCAGTTCCAATTTATGTCAGTGCTAGGGTTATGTAAGCAAAGTATGCTCCATTGAAAGGGATTGGTTTTTTTCTAGGGCTGCTTGTATCTGAAAAGGGCTTTTGCTGTATTGCAGTGTGGATAAACTGCATATCTTTCCGTACTGAAATGCATTGCCTCTTCTATCACCAATGGCCTTTCTTTTCTTCTTTTTCAGGTAATCCCTGTGAATTCAGTTGGCTCTCCCGTGGGCAATGTACCGTTTGTGCGCTCTGGCTTGCTGGGTTTTGTTGGACCGGTACGTTCAGCTACTTTCATCATACGTTATGACACCGGGACTATACAAATCCTAACCAGCCTGTGTGCAAAAATGTATTTAAAAAAAACCCAAACCCTCTAAATTTCTCTGTGATCCAAATGCATTTTTTTACCCTTATATGGCAACATATTTTTAAAAAGACAAGCATTAATCATACAGATAAAATACTTAGATCTGAGTTTTCCAGTGTTTGGTACTTGAGATACAGAGTTTCCCTTGATTTGTCAGTTTTAATATTGGAGACACACTTAAATTAACCATCACCACACACACAACCTCATGTATTTTCAGTTAGCTGCCAGAATAATCAATAGTCTGGCATCCTCCTTGCAGCTGTGAGATGAACCAGATAATATTGTTTCCTGGCATCCAGCCCCCTCCCCTTTGTCAGTGCCCAGGGATGGAACCTCACTTTCTAGAGGCAGTGGTGATGCTTCTGGGATTCCCCCATATGCCTGTCTGCTATAGCATAAGCTGCACCTGGGAATCCCGGTGCAGCCTTATTCCTCCATTGCCGGTATATCAGCAGAGAGGGAGAAAAGTGCTGCACAGGGCTTCCTTGTTCTAGTGTGCATCCAGTATCTTGACTTTACACTCTTTTATGACTTTTATGACTTTGCACACACTTTAGGAGCCCCTCCAGATTCACACTTCAGTCTTTATGGATTATTCTGGCTCTTCTGTCCCAATTTGCTTCCTTGAAGTATCGATCATAAAAAGAACTGGGTTTTAAAATATTTTACAGGGTGTTTTATTCCATTGTCTATATATCATGTGAAAGGTCCAACTTAAATGGTAATAGTTTTTTTATGCACTATTGCAGGATGCATGTACGCTGCCTGGTTGTAAGGTGGTTTAAAGGAAAAAAAGAAAAGGATTAACTAAAGCAAAGGAGAATCAACTGATTTATATGTGGTGGGGAAGATGATTTGTTTGCTGATGTCCTTTTTTGCCTTGCAGGGTAGCCTGGTATTTGTTGTTGGAAAAATAGATGGGATGCTAATTGTTAGTGGACGCAGACATAATGCTGATGACATAGTGGCCACTGGACTGGCGGTCGAATCTATAAAAACAGTTTATAGAGGAAGGTTAGTCTGTGTCTCCTTAAAAAAGAATGAGTTGATTACATTATCCTGATGACTTCTCCTTTTTGAGGATCATGGCTGCTCTGTTATTGTGACTAGTATTCTTTTGAATATGTGTTTTCCATGTCCTGAATTTGGCTCAAAAATGACTGAAAAGCATCAGGTCTTTTTACTAAATTCAAGGGAATCTTAGGGGGCTCTTTCAATAGTGGCAGAGATAGCCATTTTAAAGGTAGGGGAGAAGGTGCCTGTTAACTGATTAATTAACAGATGGTGCTCAAAATTGTACATTGTGCAGAGACTTCTGTAGATAGACAATTTCCTATGAATTCTACATCAAATTATTCTTGCCATGAGGGACCGCTATCATTTTGCAAGCAGAACTTTTGTTAAAAAAATATCCAGCACTGTATTTTTGGAGAGCCTGGGGAATACTGAACCTTCTTGCTTTGAATTTTACCCTTTAAAGCAATATGGATTTTTATTTTGTAAGGACAGAATTTTCATAGTAGAAAGTGTGATGAAGTCCTTGAGATGTTTGCTGTTCGTTCCTTTTGTTTCCCCTCCCGTTCCCCACCTTGTACCATTATGCTGTCTAGTTCAGGCTCCTCCATCTCTGCCAATCCAGTTCCTTTTCCTACTCTAAGGTTGACTGAGCGCATTTCATGGAAGCAAAGCCAACCATGTCACAGACTGTTCACTCAACAGGGAACTGCAACCTATCCTAGCTCTCTGATGAGAATATCAGTATTGTGGATGTATTTCCAAATACCTACTTGACTCAGTCACACTTAGCTGTACATCTAAAATGTATGAAATGTATGTGTGTAATGTACGAAGCAGCCCTTAATGGTTACCTGAAAAAAGCCTATAATTGTCGGGTGCTAGGCTCTTTCATCCTCCATGAACTCTTACAGTCTGCGATTCTGCTGCTTGAGTTTATGGCAGTGATGGAGAACCTGTGGCTTTCCAGATGTGGTTGGACTACAATTCTCATTGGCCCTGGCCAGCATGGGTAATGGTCAGGGATGATGGGAGTTATGGTTCAACAATATCTGGAGAGCCGCAGGTTCCCCACCACTGATTTAGGGATATGGTTTCACTGGGGAAGGATGCGTGCCATACAGCTCATTTCCTGTTCCTTTTTAGGATTGCGGTGTTCTCTGTGACTGTGTTCTATGATGAGAGGATTGTGGTGGTGGCTGAGCAGCGGCCAGATGCTTCTGAAGAGGACAGTTTCCAGTGGATGAGCCGTGTACTGCAGGTCAGAACAGTCTAAGTAACTCACACCCTCTCTTGATGGGTTGGCAGCCTTTTGGAAATGGAAGCAGTTAGGGTCAAACACCGGGGGGTGGGGGTTGTCTGTGATATGACTGGTGTTTCTAGATCAGTGTGAGTGGGATGCAATTGGCAGATGGCCAACTTCTGCATTCCCAAGGGCTGCTTATATTGTCCAGATAGTGATTCAGAAGATATATAACTGCACAAACCAGCCCCTTCTCAGGGGTTCAGCCCCTTCAGCATCACCTTGGAGGAATAGCAACACATGCACTTGAATACACACAAACAAATTGCATACAATTATTTATGTTTACATAGGACTCACCTGTTACATACAAAAACTGAGATATAACATTAAAATGAATATCTGTGTGTCTTACAACTTGGAATATTTTTCTCTGAGAGTAACTGCTGGGCAAACATTTTGTCATACATGATTAAAATTTGGTAGGGCTGATAAGCCAAACCGAGCTCATAGGTCACTAATTGTCCATCACTGCTATTAAGATCAGCCTTCCACATTTTTGCAAAGTGGTCCTATGTGTTTATACTCAGAGATAAGTCCCACTGTTCATAAGAGCTCATTCCCAAGTTAATGTGCATAGGATTGCTGTTGTAATCCTTTTGTAGTTGCAGAGATATGTGTTCAATTCCAAAACAAGGAGCAGTGCGAAAGAAAACTACATGCATCTTGTTTCTCTCAGTGTTACTTGATGAACATCTGTACATCAAGTTCCTCCCAGGGTCAATTTTAAAATTTGTTACATTTGATGGCAACAGTTTCAGAATAAGGGTATTGCAACATGAGTGTGTGAAAGGGGGAAACCTCCTTCAATGCATCCATGACCTACAAATTATATGGTGCCCTTGAACAGGCTATGCCCCTTCCCCCACCACTACCATATCACTTCTTTTCAGAGTTGCTGCTGCCTGTGCTTTCAATTGTTCACTATGCCTTAAATTGGGAGTGTGGGAAACTTCCTGTGTGAACACAGCCATCCTGATCTTGGCCTAGTGTCTTCCAATTGTTTCTTAGTCCATTATATTATATGCAAGGTATCATTGACAACCAGGCTTGTGATATCTTTACAGCTTGGCTTTCCATGCTTGGATGATTTGTCCCACCTCTCTTCTAGAACTATCTAGGTTATGAAATATGAACAGCTAGTAATATTATGAACAAATTAGACTCTGTGCTGGTATGTCATTCTCTGTTTTCTTATTCTTAGGCGATCGACAGCATTCATCAAGTGGGAGTATATTGCCTCGCTCTTGTTCCAGCCAATACTTTGCCAAAAACTCCTCTGGGAGGGATTCACATATCTCAGACCAAACAGCACTTCCTGGAGGGGTCACTGCACCCATGTAACATCCTCATGTGCCCGCACACGTGTGTAACAAATCTGCCAAAACCCAGGCAAAAACAACCAGGTAATTGGGTGAGATACATTGGCATTAAAAATAATAATAAATAGGCCTACTAAGGGCACAATCCTATGCATGTTTAGAAAGAAAAAAGATCTACAACTTTATCACATGCTAGCTAGGGAATGCAGGGAGTTGTAGGACTTTTTTCTGTCTAAATATCCATAGTATTGTGCCTTAAGTGGTTTAAGAGCTTGTTCCTAAACTTGTTGGAAAATCTTTCACTGAAATTGTTCATCAAACATGGCCTTATCATTTCTTTCCAAACTATTTCCTCATAGGACTTTACTTAGGGTAGAAAGTGGGATACAATGTAACCAACAAGAAATAACATAATCTGTACTCTGAAATGCATAACAATTTTTCCATAATTAAATATTTTTTAAAAAGTCTTAATACCTGGCCGCTGCTATTTGACAGTCCTTTGTTTATCAATAAGCACTTTGAAGTCTTCTAAATCTGACCATTTTGTAAAACAGCAGGCTTCTCTTTCCCCTGGCTTGGTACGCAGAGCTGCCTACCCAGTGCTGCCTCTTAGCTCTCATCCTTCCAAAAAAAGTATTTTGACCTGTTTCCCTGATAACTCTTGCTATATTTCCTATTTCCTGCTCAGAAAATATTCCTGAAAGGTCTTTATTTAGCCATTCAATCCTCACTCTCAGACGATCTGCACATTCTCAAGTTGAGCTCTCAGCCCCCGCCCTCTTTCCCTTCAGCTTCTTTCCATTTACTTGCTTCTTGGCATTGGCCCCTGAAATTCTTACTGTAAGACTTGGCCACATGCCTTACTGTTTTAATCTCCTCACCCTTTTCAGAGTTGTGGTGCCCAATCCAATTCCCTTCCTTGACCAAGTGCTTCCATTTTGGTATCTGCCAACAGGTGTCGGACCTGCCTCTGTGATGGTGGGAAACCTGGTTGCAGGGAAGCGCATTGCACAGGCCTCTGGGAGGGATCTTGGACAGATAGAGGAGAATGATTTGGTGAGAAAGGTGAGTGTCTGTGGTATAGAATCCATTGCAACCTGCACTGGAACCCCAGCAAGCCTCTACACAACTGCTCTCCTGTTGCAATAGAGTGGGGGTGGGGAACCATTTTCCTGTCGGGAGCTGCATTCTCTCAAGGGAAAATGTTGTGGGCCGCATGCAGGCGGTGGGTGGGGCTGAAGCCAGTGGTGGGTGGAGCCAGAGTCCTCCCTCCCCACCCATCAAGCTGCCTGTATAGGGACAGATGGCTTCTTGCCAGAGGCCTGAACACTTCCAGAGAGCATTTCAAATTAAGCTGAGCCCTTAGGGCTGCAGGTTGCCCATACCTGTAATAGAGGATCAGTCATGTTTCCAGGCTAGAACTCTGAGCTGTGAACAGTGTGATGCTGTTGCTTGCATGTTCATGCTGTTCTCCTGCCCCTTAAATCGAGTCATGAGAGCTGTGTGCCACTCTGCTTTTCACCCAGGGGTTAGTTGCTGCTCTGCCTAGGTCAGTGGTTAATGCTCTAATGAATCTAAGTAAGGATAATTTCCTCCAGTAAAGCATCTGCTATTATTGAGGTATGTGTGTGAAAGGTTTCCATCATTGTCTTCAGCATAAGGCAAGGTACAGCTGGTTACTTGCACAGAGTCCTTCTCTAAACCCCATTCCCATACTGTTTGCCTTTTATGCTGCACAGGACAGCTAGTAAAAAAAGTCACAGCCACATGATGGCCCTGGTCCCATGCAGCTTCCATAAGCTCTTCTGTCACAGTAGAGTAGGGGTGGCGAACCCTTTTTCTGTCGAGGGCTGCATTCTCTCAAGGGAAAACATTGAGAGCTGCATGCAGGTGGTGGGTGGGACTGAAGCCAGTGGTGGGTGGAGCCAGAGTCCCCCCACCCCCACCCTTAAGTCAGGCTTCTTACTAGCTCTGTTTCTGCTGGACATTTGCACTTGCCAGGCAGCTGATGAATGTGGACCTCAGGTAGTCCAACCTAGCCTGACCCCATAGTCTTTACTCATGTGGCTCATCTGGGATCTCACACTGGCCACCTACAGTTTCTTTGCTATGCTTCCCCACTCCCAGCTTGTAAGGTCAAAAAAGCCTGGGCTGATCTATTGGAAACTCCCTTCCGCTGTGCATTGCCCCTGCACCATGTTGAGGTTGCCTCTGTAATGTACAGTTTTTTTCTCTTTGCAGCATCAGTTCCTGTCTGAGGTGCTCCAGTGGAGAGCACAAGCAACTCCCGAACACATGCTTTTCCTTTTGCTCAATGCCAAGGTAAAGATGTGGTCTCATAACAATCCAAATGTTTGTTTGTATAGTTTGTGCTCCCTAAAGAATGGGGATGCAGTTGGTACTTGTTTCATCCACATTTTGGAAGCATCTGAGCTTAAGGGCTGCGTGGGAAATGTGTCCCCTTTGCTCATGAGGTTAACCCAGTAATGGAAGGCTGTTGACATCGTAGAAGATGCAGAGAGAGAATACAAAATTGGGGACACCTTTCAGCAAGTAAGAAATGATGAGAGTAGCATATAAATTCATAAAGGATGTGATTAAGCCTCTTCTTACGTTTATGGTAAGGAAACTTTGGCTACTGATGGGCTATGTGAACTAGCAGATGGAGCAATAAGAACATAGAAATGGTACTATTGGGTTATGCCAGAAATCAAACTCACATAGAATATTTTCTGACAGCATCATGTTCTGGCTGGCTGTGAGGATATGTATTACACACATTCTATGCCAGGGATGAGCAATGTGTGGCCCTCCAGATGTTGATGGATTGCCACTCCCACCATCCCTCATTATTGGCTAAGGCTTATGAAGTCACATGTTCCCCACCCCTGCTCTGTGCATTAAACATAAGCCCCCCAGCAGCTTAACGTTCAGGAAGCTCTTAAGCAAAAAGAAGGACTATAATCACTGTTAACTATCTAACATGAGTCTTCTCATGGTAAAAAGAGCTCCATTGTATTAGGAGGGGAAAAGACATTTAGGTAGCAAATTGGGGTTCTTAAGTTATAGCAAAGGCTAATATGGTAGGGGATGGCTTTAGAAACTATTTTCCAAAACAAGGTAAGTGTCTAAACTTGTGCCCAAGTTTAATTTCTGTTCGTAATTTTTAAAGCATTCTTTAAACACACAGGGACTTTATGGTCCTTATTTAAACTCACAGCAAGCATGTCTGATAGGTCAGTATTATTTCCACTTTAAAGATGAGGAGGCAAACCTGAGACTGTGATTAGCCGACAATTAGCTACTTAATTGACTGAGTGGGATTCTGAGTCCTACATGATGGATCTCTAATGTTTTTGGGATGTTGAGCATCATGGGCCCTCTCACAAAATGACTGCCATGCAGGGGCTTGCTTATTCATAACATGGCTGCCATGGTGGGCATGGTTGGTCACACACACACACACACACACACACACTTCTCAGAAGGCAAACTGGTGAGACTAAAGGAAAAGTAACTTGCCCAAGAACCTACATACAAGGTAGAGGTGGTATCTGAGATCCAAAACACTAAGTCACTCTTTTGAACTCAAATGAAGATGGTCCTCAAGGGTAGCACTTTGCTTTGCAGCATAGTAACCTCCCAGTTTTAATTAAAAAATAAAATTAAATTAATAAATAAAATTAAAATCAAGACAGGCAGGGAGCCTGGTAGGTGCCTAGAAACGTGTCTGTGGCCACCACATTGGAGACTCCAGTCGTACACTATCCATTGCAATATATTGAATTACTTTCATTTTAATTTGTGTTAAATAGTTCAGCATACCCTGCCAAATCATGGAACTGTGAGAACAAAAGTATCATTTCCCAAAGACACTCTTTGCACGTTGCAATTTAGGTGAATTGGGAGAGTGAGCGAGTGGTGCATTGGAGCGTAACTAGTGTTTGCTCAGATGTTTCCAAAGTGCTCCCTTCAAGCTCCAAATATTTATTTAAACTTTACAGTATGTTTCTTTCTGTCTCTGCAAGGGGGCCCCTGTTTGTACAGCCACCTGCCTGCAGTTGCACAAGCGAGCTGAGCGAATCGCATCGATTCTGTATGAAAAGGGACACCTCAATGCCGGTGATAATGTGGTGCTACTCTATCCTCCTGGTAAGAAATATCTAGGGTTGATGGGGGAAGCTTTCAAGGGATTCGGTGCATCCAGCAATCTCTAAAGTGTAAAGCTTACTTATTCATTGGACTGTGGGAAATGCATCATGGTGTTCAGAATGGAGGTGGCAAATTCAAATTCAGGGGAGATCATATAATGAATTGTAACAGAACGTCATGTTTAAGAGATGACAGGGTGGCTGAGGGCGTCTATTGATCTGCATTTCCATTCAGGCCAAATGGATGTTTCTTCATCACAACACAAATGTCTTCCTTCCCATACTTGACTTTTGAAATGAAACCTTATAACTCAGATCATCTCTAAAGTAGAAGGGTAGTCACGATACATGCAGTATTAATCCTGTGGAATTGTCCTCTATTTCAGTTCTCTGCGGTTTAGGTTCGGGACGCTTTATTTCTCTATACTTGGGAAGTTCAGCGGTAGTTTGTACAATGAGCATTTAATGATACTGAATCTGATAGGCTGGGGGATCCAGGAAGTGCCATATCTCTTGCCTTCTCTGTCCCACTGTCATCAGTCCTCCTGCTTTGCTTGCATTTACAGACTGGGCTAAGGGTGAGTTCTTCCTGTTTCCCTGCAGGCATCGAGCTCATTGCAGCATTTTATGGCTGCCTGTATGCTGGCTGCATCCCTGTGACCGTCCGGCCCCCACACGCTCAGAACCTCACTGCTACTTTGCCCACCGTGCGGATGATTGTAGATGTGAGTAGCAGAGAGCAGTTCATCACATTCTTATGTTCTTAAATTGATAGTTTGCATTTGCCTTACCCTGTTGTCTCAGAGTAATGAAGTAGCTATTTCTTGAGCATTTGCTGGTACAGACAGCATGTTAATCCCATGGAAAAATCCCTGTTTCCTATGATGCTGCTGTAGCTATCAGTGATGCGGTGTAGAAATGTCCTGCTGCCGTCTTATCATTCATAGAACCTTAAATGATTGAAAGCAGTTGGCATCTTGCCAGCCAATTACCCTTTTGCCTTCCAAGTCAGGTTCTGGGTTGACTTGCCTTTCTACAATCATCAAAAGCTGCTTTTGAAATCTTTGCACCATCTTTCAGACACAAACTGAACAGGACAGTCACTACATTCTAGTGTAAACGAGCTGTAATACTTCTGTGGCTAAAGGTGATGTGATTGGCCCTTTTGTTGCTTGGTATTACAAGGAAGGCAAACATTTCTCCAGGTTAAGGTCAAAACTAGACAATTAGATTTTCATGTGAATTCGAAAGATTTACAGAAATGGGTATGTAAGAAAAGCAAAGGTTGTTCATGAAACTGTTGGGGAGATTGTCCGGAGTTTTGGGGTTTATGCCACTAGTATGCTGATGACACCCTGTTCTATCTCTCCTTTCCATCTACATACAAGGAAGCTATTCTGGTCCTAAATTGCTGCCTGATGTTGGTAATGGACTGGATGAGGACAAATAAATTGAAGCTTAATCCAGACAGGACAGAGATGCTTCTTGTCAGTCGAAAGGCAGAACAGGGCATGTAACCTATGCTGAATGGGTTACGCTCCCCCTGAAGACTCAGGCTCACAGTTTGGGTGTATTCCTGGACTCAGCCCTGAACCTCTATGCCCAGGTCTCAGCAGTGGCCAGGAGTATGTTTGCATAGCTGAGCTAATGCGCCAACTGCGCTCATCCCTAAAGATGTCTGATCTGGCCATAGTCATGCATGCCTTAGTTACATCCCGTTTGGACTACTGTAACACGCTATATGTGGGGCTGCTTTTGAAAACCTTTCAGAAGCTTCAGCTGGTCCAGAATGCTGCAGCCAGGCTGTTGAATGGGGCTGGTTGCAGGGAGTATGCAACTCCCTTGTTCCATCCACTTCACTGGCTACTATTCTGTTTCTGGGCAGAATTCAAAGTGCTGGTTATGACTGATAAAGCCCTATATAGCTTTGAACCAGGCTGCCTGAAAGAATGCCATCTCCCATACCAGCCTGCCTAGAGACTTAGAGGCCCTTCTTTCAAGACTGTCTCCATCAGAGGCATGTTTGGTAGCAATATAAGGGAGGGTCTTTTTGATGGCGACTCCCAGGCTGTGGAACATTCTCCCAAGGGAGGCCTAGGTTTACGCCTTGTCTGTAGTCCTTCCGCTGGCAAGCAAAACTACTTTACTCAAGAAAGCTGTTGGCCTATTGGGTTTCATGCTGTTTTTATTCTGTAATTGTTACGCTTTTATTGTATTTGAATGTGTTTCGCTGTTTTAATCTATGTTAAACTATTTTTGTAAGCTACCTTGAGTGCCATTGTTTGGTAGAAAGGCTGGGTATAAATCAAATCAGATCAATCAGTCAATCAATACATCTCAAGATATTAGATGTGAGAGCAAGAGTGTGAACTGTTGGCTGGGGAGTCCAGATTGAAATATCACTTTCATGAATGCACTGGGTAGCAATTAGACACGCTGCTGTCGCTCAGCATTAACCTGCCTCCTGCTGTATTAGGGGATTAATACTGAGCTAATGTGCATGCTGTGTTAATGTGCATACTGAAACTATGTAAACTACTTTGAACAGTCAAAAAGCAATATGGATTGTAATCAATGTTAGCCCTACTTAGAGTAGAACCACTGATATGAATGGGACTTAAGTTAGACTAACATTGGATACAGTTCTATATAAATGCTTGGTTTGCTGCTCTCAGGGGTGAATCCAAATTCCTTAGTTCTTGAGCTCTAAATCTTGTATTGGCTAGTGTTGTTCTATGGTTTTTATTCTTGTTGGATGTATTTTAGGTCAGCAAAGCTGCCTGTATTCTCACAAGTCAGATCTTGATGAGGCTATTGAGATCGAGAGAGGCGGCAACTGCTGTTGATGTGAAAACCTGGCCAACTATCATTGACACAGGTAATAAATAGAGCCTCCTGGTCCATCTCATTCACTCCAAGGATCTTCCAAGCAATTATGAAACATGTGTTCAGGATCACTTGCAAGCTGTGTTCTTGTAGGAGAGGAATTTCTCACCAATGCTACAGTTAAATTGTTGGGTATCCACAGAGAACAAAAACCATTTGAAATTCGAAATTGCTTACTGTACCTTCAGAATAAACCCTAAATCTGATTAGCATGCTATCAAGGTTCTGAGATGATGGAAAAGAAGGAGAAACTTAGTAGCACCCAAGAAGATTTTCTTGTGAAGTATTACTTAATTACTTAAAATTACTTAATTACTTAAAGTGAAGTATTACTGCTTACTTAAAATGAGTAGACCAAGTAATGAAATCAGGTTAACTTCAGAGTCCTCACATTGCTTCTGTGTCACAGCTGCAATGTATGTGACCTTCATGGGCCAATCCAGAGTAAACTTAACGTTGAGTAGACTGGGTCCCTGTATGGATGTGGGCTTTTTCTTCCCCTCTTCTTTGGTAGACTGATTTAGGAAAAGATGTAGCTGTGAGCTAGTTGTATTTGACCTGGAAAAAAGTAGAGCACCTTAGTACTGTATTGTAGAAGGTAGTTCTATTACACTCCAACACATCCTGCTTGTTTTATTCCCCAGACAAGCTCATTTTAAAGACCGCACACAACATTAATCACTTGCCCTTTTACCTTCTTCAGATGACTTGCCCAGGAAGCGGCTACCTCAGGTCTACAAACCACCAACTCCAGAAATGTTAGCATACCTGGATTTTAGTGTGTCCACAACAGGGATGCTTACAGGAGTAAAGGTACAGTAGCACTGTGTTATATGTTGAAGTACTTCGTTTCTAGGCTGAGCACCAAATTAATGCTAGTTTTAGGTTTATTTTAATGTAAACAGGTCAGAATGTTTCTAGCCTGGGTAAATAATCACTGGATGGGTAAAACCACGTGTTGGCAGCAGTGTAATGTATGTGAGACGACTGTCAAAAGGGTTTGTTATGTGCATGGAGCTATAGGTTCAGAAGGCGCCTTAGGAAGATTCCACAGGTTTGGCTGCCAAAGAACAAATACATTGAATTGGCATATGATGCAACATCATTCCTCAGTGTTGGAGATGCTGGCAAATACTGGCAGTGTTTGAATGAAGTGTTTGAGATCATGGGATTTGGGGGAGCAACAGTAATTAATAGGTTTAAGTATATTGTGCTGGAATATGGCTTTGTTTCTTGCCTTGCCGCAGGCTGCCTGTTTGAGAATGGACAAAGTTCTTTGATGGCTCTGAGCTGTGTTTTTCCTATGTGTCTGTTGGTACAATGAGGACAGTCACCCTTTCCTGCCTTTTTACCAAGAGATTGTAAGATGAAAATGTTAACCGCATGGCACCCTTAACATCACTGTGAAGAAAGCAGATATATATATATATATATATATATATATACATACACACACACACACACACACACACACATACACTAAGAATTGATTCTGGGCTGTGTGTCTTGATCTGGTGAAGCAGCTATGCTAATGCTTTAAATGATAACATCACTTACTCCCATGGGTTGTAATGTGGCTTCTCATGGGCTTACATGTAAGGTTGTGTTTATCGCATTCTTGTTATTGTGCCACTGGAATTCAACACCCTCTCTCTCTCTTTCTCTCTCTCTCTCTCTCTCCCCACAGATGTCCCATGCATCTGTCAGCGCCCTCTGTAGAGCCATAAAACTCCAGTGTGAACTATACTCCTCAAGGCAGATCGCCATCTGTCTAGATCCCTATTGTGGACTTGGCTTTGCACTTTGGTGCCTTTGCAGGTAGGAGCCAAGATGTAATTAGGATTGCTGGTAGGCTTGCAAAGGATAGATCTCTTGCTGGTGTAAACCAGAACAGTGGCTGTGGTCTATTGAAGGGCCTGACTGCAACATCTAGGATTAGGACCTTTCTCTCCATGTGACGTGAATCCAGTTCACATGGGCTAAATCCATTGTCTCCCAAAGAGCATGCCAATATTATTAGCAAGATGTCCAGAATTAGAGGCTTTTGTTTACAGTGAATCTCTATACCAGGGTGGGCAACATACAGCCCACAGGCTGCATATACCCCCTGAATTTGACAGAAGCAGGCTTGTTTTTTTAAAGGAACAAAATGGCATCCATGGGGCTAAAAGATCAAATTTAGGTTGCAAACAAGCTACATTAAAATTTTGTACAACTGCAGAGCAGTTTGCTGCTGAACAAACTTCAGGTTTGTTTTAGTTTTTTTCAGGGGGCTGGGGTCCAGGGATGGAGTGAAAACAGACCCTGAACCTCCTGCAGTTGCCCATCTGCGCTCTACACAGTCAAAGCATTCTAGCCTTTTTGTTTATGGAATATATGTCCACAGGGAGCTGGTAAATGTGCTGCTGCTGCTGTTGTCATAAGCTGCGAGTTTATCTGGTACAAAGAATTGGATTTAAATTTAGTCCTCTATTTGCATAAAAAGTGAATTTTAAATGTAGCTCTCTGGTTGTTGATAAACTATTTGAACCCTGGAACCTAAATTTGATAACGCACCTGCCCAAAATGGGCACAGTCCACAAATTTGAGGCATCCTATGCCCTGCAGCAGTGCAAGTAGCTGAGTCCCCACAAATTCTAAGCAATAACTGAGGTCAAGTAGGGCAAGCTCAGAGGGCTCTTTGGAGCCATGTAGTGAAGTACATTAAAAATATCTTATAAAGAAATGTCATAACAGCAGTCAGTGGCAGCTCCAGCTAAGAATAGGGCAGTGTCAGCAGCTGTTGAACAGCCCCGTGGTCACATATTGCCTGGATCATCAGCGTGGCTGGGATTTATTCGCATTGAGAATGCCTGCACTAGTGGGGTTGGGGGTTGGGGGCATGTCCGTGCACAGAAAAGAGTAGCAAATGTGTGTCACCATCAGGAGAGCAAGTTTGTGGCTGTATGAAATTAATAAAACCCATCTAATTCCAGGAGCTGATATATTGTCTTATGTGTGATCTTTCTTGGCAGCGTGTATTCTGGTCACCAGTCTATCTTAATTCCTCCTATGGAGTTGGAATCCAACCTTTTCCTGTGGCTCTCCACTGTAAGCCAATATAAAATACGAGACACTTTCTGTTCCTACTCAGTCATGGACATGTGTACAAAGGGGCTTGGGAATCAGGTTGATGTACTAAAGGTAAGAAGTTCAGGCTTATATAACATGTATTGGGGGGTGGGAGTGATAGTTTAAAAATAATTCTTTTTAAAATGAACGTTTTGGTTTTCAGGCTATTAGAATTTTGAGGCTTTTTTGTTTTGTGAGTAATTTATTTTATTTTCAAAAGTGTGTCTGGTTACCTTAAATAGCACAACTTCAAAATTCATTTAGAAACATCTGAGAAATTTCCTGCCTAAGCCCCACTGTGAAATAGAGGAGCTGTACGAGAGTAGAGCTATTCATGCATGCTCCCATTGTTGCTTGAGTTTAGTTTAAATCTCTGGAAAAAGCAGTTATTTCTGAACTAGGACTTACCTCACTGTATTTCATATTTTCTTATACTCTTCTAATCGTTTTAATAAGAGTTGATATTAGAGTGATGTATCTTGAACATATTTGTTAAGGATGAAATATGACAATGTAGTGGTTTTTTCCTAATTAAAAAATGTTAGCCTCATTCAGACATAGCAACAAACCGTGATTCGTTAAGTGCATGACAATCCTTGGATTCATGCACTCCCCCTCCCTTTTCCTCGCTTCACACACAAGAGGGAGGCATTTTAAAGTTTATGATCATGGTTTGGAACAAACTGCAGATTGGCATTTCATATGGAAAATTGTTGTTTGTACAAACCATAGATCACAAACCAGGATATCATGCCACAGTTGATATCCTGGTTTGTACAAACCATAGTGTCCCATATTTGGACAAAATGAAAACTGTGGTTTGTTCAAATTGCAACCAGAAATGTTAAACCTCATCATCATCTGTGGAGGAGGAAAGAAGGTGGGGCGCAGGGCACGGGGGGGAAGTGTGCAGGCCCAGAGCTCACAGAGTTTTCATAATCATGGTTTGGCGTTACATCTGAATCAGGCATTTGTGCTCAGCTTGAAATATCTGCTCTTTCTCCCATTCTCCTATTTGCAAGCTAATTATATCTAACCCTGTAAAGATAGTGACAAGGGAATGTTAAATTCAGCATCTCAAAACACAAGCAGCATCCTAGAATTTGAGAGTGAAATGTAGTGTTATATGGTCTGCTGTGCTGCTAATAGTCATGGGTGCTGCTAGTTCACCTCTGGTGCAAGATTGATACCTGTTATGACTATTGGTTTGATTAAATAAAGCTGATAATTGTTTCGTTGGGGTGGAATCAGAAAATCATAGCCATTTATTTGCTTCTTAGTATTACTTGGTGTGTGTTGGAAAAATGAGGCAGAAATTGAGCCTTGACTTGTACTCTTTGATGTCAACTAGAGTTTTGTCGGAGGTAGATTGGGAAGGGTGAGTCATTGGGCCCCATTGTTAAAACTTTTTTTCTTTTGCTGTGTTAGTGTGACCAGATCAGTATCTTGCCATTTACACAAACATGCATATTGTTTTAATGATTACCCAACATCCCCGATGGTACATACTGATCTGATGTTTTGAATGTAGTTTGTCTTTTGATCCTTAACATTTTTTCCCTCTATCATAAAGGGCTGAGATTGCTTTGGGCTCCTATAGAGATCTAAATACTACAGGTGATATGGGAAGAGTACAGTTGGTACATGTTGTCTGATTGCACCTGCATACATTTCTTAAGGAGCAGATCAGGAATATTAAAAAGCTGTGCTCATGCTCGTGATGCTCTAGTAATTGGGTGACATAAGAAAGAACATAGTTTTGTTTTGTGGGACAAATGGTCTCCCTGGATGTTAGGATTGACTACAGTTGTGCTTGAACTGTTTGAAGATAACAATTTCCAGCTCTTTTCACCTCTATGTATTGGCAGGCAAGAGGCATTAACCTTTCAGGTGTTCGGACCTGTGTAGTGGTGGCAGAGGAGCGCCCACGCGTCACCCTTACTCAGTCCTTCTCCAAGCTCTTCAAGGATATTGGCCTGTCATCTCGTGCAGTCAGCACCACCTTTGGGTCAAGAGTCAATGTAGCTATCTGTTTACAGGTAATACTGGAGCCTTGTTAGTTCCTTATTGGGATTTGGGAGGTCTGCACAATAGATCTGTTCCCAACCTATTCTGAACTTGCAAGTGCAGCTAATATCTATGAGGCTGAAGATTTTAGTGTTTATTTACCACGTGCTCTGTAGATAACTTTTTTATGGCCCTTATTTTCATTGATGCCTCAGTGCATTGTAATGACACTGTTTGCATGCCATGCCAATTCCTGGGTTGCTCACGCATGAATTGGTGGGACCGCATAGCAAAGAGCAAGCACATTGCCACCTGCATGCTCACGCCTTCCACTTTCAATCACCTGTAATGAACAACCCAGGAATGCCCCCATTCCTGGATTGTTATTGTGATGTCTGAACCCAGAACTCTGGATTATTTAGGATTTAGACAACCCAGAGTTAACTCAACAATTGCTTATGGGGCATTCCTGGATTGTTGATTACAGCTGATCGGAAGCGGAAGTGACAGTGGCTTAGTTCGGATGACACTTTAGACAACGGAAGGGGGAAGAGGCAACCATCAGTTGTGTTGCTTATTGTGTCGGGTGACACACAACGCATACACAATTGTCGGTACGTTATTAAGCTACGGGGAAAAACAACGGGCTGCTCCGTTGTTTTTTGGAGCCCCTTTGCTTATTATGAGGCCCCGACTTTCAACCTCGCGAGGGGGGAGGGGCAACATGTCGTGTGGAGAGCACTCCTAAAATAACGTACCGTCCGTTGCCTCTTATCCCCTCCGTTGCCTAAAGTGTCGTCCGAACTAAGCCAGTGTGTGGGAGGGGAGGCAGCATGTTTGCCCACTGCCATGCAGCCACAACTAACTATGGGTTAAACAACTCATACTTAGCTGTTCCATGCAAACTGAGTCATTGTCTTCTTATCTAACAGCCTTTTTTGTGTGGGGCTTTCCAGGAGGCCACCTTTGCTCAAAGAAGCTTCAGAAAGTTTCCTATCAAACAGAAGCAAGTAAGCTTGACTAATAATGGAAAGACAACTCAATATTTTTAAATACCACATTCAGTTTCAGTTCTTAAATGCCACACAAAAAGTATGAGGAAAGGGAGGAAGGGCCATTATCTACCTCTTGTTTGTTAGGGCCAATGGATGGAGAAAAAAGGGGAATTGTGGTGTTAGCCAGAAGTGGCAGAAATTCTTTCAGGACAGCACGTGTGCAAGCCTTGTTGCAGCTGCAGCAGAAAGCATCCCCTTAATACATTCCCTTGCTCACTAACATCACTTTATATCATTTGGCATTTCATCATCCAGTTTTCACTCCAAATTATTGAAATGGCTATAATTATTATTTCTCTCATTAGAAACTGGAAATAAACACATTTTAAAACAATTCTTTTAATGCCTTAGGGAACCTCAGGGCCTGATCCCACAACAGTGTATGTCGATCTGAAATCCTTAAGACACGACAGGTACTACTACTATTTTTGTTGTTGTTGTTGATGTTGTTGTTATTATTAGTCTTTGCTGTTTGTCTGAATGCTGTGAACAAAATAGCTCATGCAGTTTAAGTCATTCACATAGACTTCCTTACCTTGTCAAAATATGGTTGGATTTGAACAAGTAGATGGGCTGGTTTGCATGACCCAATTGCCCATCATTAGTTAATTAACCCTCGAGGAGCTACGTTAACCCTCGAGGAGCTACGATGTGTGTCAGCTCCCATTTTGAATATGCAAGCCCCAGTCAGGAGGCTGTTGTGTTGTCTGTGCATTAGGGGTTATGCGACAGTTAAACAACCCTTGTTTACGCTTACACCAAGCCAATGGTTATGTTGTTTAACTCTTGCATAACCTCTGATGGCTGGTTTCGAATGACATGACAACCCCCTGATTGGAGACTGCAGATTCAAACCCGATTGTGGATTGCACATGCAAAAGGCTGCTTGCAGGCACCATGGGTTAAATAACCTATGGTGAGCTGCGGTATGTTGTGCAAACCAGGTCAATATTTACCTTCTTATATTATTACCTTTAGGGCCTAGAGTGGTGCCAGGCAGTTTTGGGGAGTGCAAAGGCCCTTTGGAAAGGAGGCAAGAAGCTGGGTACATAGGCCAAAAAAAATGCATTAGTAGTTGAAGCATTCGTCTCCTTAAGCCACTTATGCACTAGATCCTTTCCTCTCCAACAGCTACATGGGCCCAGTATTTAGCATCTTAGTTCTGAGGAACTTCAACTCACTCTTCCCTCCTCCCAAAATGTTACTGTATACAGAAATCAAAAATTGAACCCATTTGCAAAATGTATGGTTTTCCAGCTGTTGCTTAGCAGTGAGCCAGTTATACTATTTCACCTGTGTGCTTTTTCTCCTCTGATCATATGCAGCAGGAAGGATTGTTCAGAAGTGACTGTTGGTTAATGTCTTGTTTGTTATTAAGACATGTATAATGCTATGATATGAATTTAATCTGAATACATTAAATTCAATACAATAAAGTTGTCCAGAATATTTGGATAGGTTATTTTTCATTATCTTTGAATAATAGCTCCAAAAACACAAGTGCTTGCTTTTTGTTACCTTTAAAAACAAACAAACCTATATGTATCTCTTTCTCCAGAGTACGTCTAGTTGAAAGAGGCGCTCCCCAGAGTCTGCTGCTCTCTGAATCAGGCAAGGTAATGTCATGTCTGTTTGTGGGTTACCTTAGCACTCAACCAGATACCTTTGGATCCTTGAGAATGGGCAGCAGAATTAATTGAGCATTGGATAGGAAACTGCTGAACTCCTCTGTGTTGTTCCACAGGTTTGCTCTATTTAGAACTGAGGTTATTCTCTTAAGGTCATTTGACACATAGTTTTTTGGGCTGCATTCTGAAGTTGTTTAAAATCTAATTTTTTAAAAAATGTACAAATGAGTCCAGTTTGAAGTACTACTGTTTCTGAATTAAAGTAGATATTATTTGTGTGTTTACTGCACCATAGGGAACTGGTATTGAATTTGAACAATAATTGTTATCCTAATGGAGGATATAACTCAGGATGTTAATGGGTGGATTATTGCACCAACATGAACATTGATGCAGGATTGTGAGAATTTATTAAGCTGCACTGAATCCCATCAAACCAGATTTCAAAACTGGAAATGCTTCTTTGCTATAAGATACCTCATTGCTTGCATTGCATTTGCTAGCGTAAGAACTGCATTATACCTCTGAGAAGTTGAAAAGACAGAATTGTAAAAATTAAGGGTCATTTACATCTGCTCACAATAATCCACAAGCAAACTTTCAACACCTCTCTGTCTTTTTCATCTCTGTTAGATATTGCCTGGGGTCAAAGTGATCATTGTCAATCCTGAGACTAAAGGGCCTGTTGGGGATTCTCACCTTGGGGAGGTATGTTTTGCTGTTGATCTTGTTTCATGTATGTGCATCTGGTCCGGGTCAGTCATGGACAGCTTCCATTTGTGTCAGAAGGGGAAGTCTCCAGTATGCATGGCACTGTTGATGGCACATGTCTTTTTCAGCTTCTTGAGTTTGCACAAGAAGTAAATATATTTTATAACAATCCATCATTCTGAATGAATCTGCATTCCAGTATTTTATTTTTTCCCCTTTCACTTCAGCCTGTTTCATTGCAAGATTATTATTTCTTATTTATTACATTTAGATACCTCCCCATAGCCGAAGCTCTCTTTTTTTATTAGCATTCATTTGATCTCCTTTAAAAATTGCTTCGGAAGCCTTACATCTTGTGGTTTATCACCTTCATAGATCTGGGTGAACAGCCCCCACACTGCCAGTGGTTACTACACTATCTATGATAATGAAACCCTCCAAGCAGATCATTTCAACACCCGCCTCAGCTTTGGTGATGCTGCCCAAACTCTCTGGGCACGAACGGGGTACCTTGGCTTTGTACGCCGGACGGAGCTCACGGCAGCCAGTGGAGGTAGGACAAAACAGTCTTTTTCCTCTCTGTGAACAGGGCTCATAACTTTTGATGGTGACAGTGTGTAGCTAACTTCAGGAGGAAACCTTTTGCATCTAGCTTCTCCCTGAACTAATTGCATGCATATTTCCTTATACATTTCTCCATTTTTAGATTCAGGAGTGACTTGCAAGAGTACTCCCAATGTCATGAAATAATACTGTGATAAAAGAGCTTTAGTTGCTTCCATGCCTGTTAGAATATAGGGGGAACTTGCTATAGCAAAAGGGATTAATCTCGTAGAATTCTGTTAAAAGATAAGGGGCCTCATTTTTTTTCATTTTTATGTATTGAACTTCCAGAGTATTTCACCACACTTTACCAGCTCCATTTTGAAGATACATGTATTCTTTAACCTTCTTCCTTAGAACGCCATGATGCACTGTATGTCGTAGGAGCACTGGATGAGACTCTAGAACTACGGGGGTTGCGTTATCATCCAATTGACATAGAGACCTCAGTTTCTCGGACGCACAGGAGCATTGCTGAATGGTATCATACTATGAAACATGTTTATTCCTCCTTAGAACAGAAATGCAGTATTGCTAAACCAGGGTCGTTTATCATGGCTGCATAATCATAGCAATCTGTCCTTGCTTTCTGGGAAATAATCAGCGCTGAGGCTAGTATTTATTGAGAAACTTGGATGACAGCTCCAGGCTTTTTGTTCAGTGATATGTGAAGAACTGAAAAGTATTTAGGGCCATTCTACATGTTACACAGTAACAGACCTTAGTTTGGTACTGAGTGTTCACTGAACAGAGTGGCGGTCAGTCTCAACTCTCTGACCAATATACTTGTACATATGTTTTCAAATTCCTATTTGTTGCATTCACACTTGATATTTTCAGGTGTACATCTTTTTAAAAAATGACATGCATGAAGTGATCCTTAAATTTGGCCCAATAAATTAGAATAGATAGCATCAATTCCAAACTGTAATCTTAGAAGATGTATAATAAATGCCCCAAACCTGGATTTAAGAACATAAGAAGACCCATGTTGGATCAGACCATCTATTCCAGCGCTGTGTTCAACCAGTGGCCAACCAACTGTCGACCAGGGACCCACAAGCAGGGCACGGTGCAGCAGCACTCTCCTGGCCCTGTTCCCCAACAACTAGTGTATATAGTCTTACTGCCTCTGATACTGGAGGTAGCACATTTAAGGACTTGGAAACAAAACTAATAAGAGAGGCTAATTTCATTAGTTGTTAGAACTAGGATTAAGAAGTTACCATATATGGTATGTAAATATCAATCAATGAAAAGGTATTGAGGGCTTTAAGTGGGCTTCAGTGAGAGAAAAGCATCCCAAGATCCAGTTGCTAGAAATTAAAAGGTGACGTACTCCAAAGATACACTGTTTATGTATGGTCGCAATAATCACTTGGGGAATCTTACATACACTGGCAAAATCTGATGAACAAATGGAAGGCATACTAAATGTCTGCAAACTTAAATGTAAATGTCCACCTGTAAATATGTGTATAAACTATGGATCTTTTACCTTTTTCCTAGTGCTGTATTCACATGGACCAACTTACTTGTGGTGGTTGTGGAGCTATGTGGCTGTGAACAGGAGGCCCTTGATCTAGTCCCTCTGGTTACCAACGTGGTTCTGGAAGAACATTATCTGATTGTGGGAGTTGTGGTGGTGGTCGATCCTGGGGTGATTCCAATCAATTCCAGAGGAGAGAAGCAGCGCATGCATCTCCGTGACAGCTTCTTGGCTGACCAGCTGGATCCTATCTATGTAGCATATAATATGTAGTTTTGGGAGTGCAGGTTGCAGCACAGTTTACAAACTTTGCAAGGACCAGTGATAAAAGTGCAAACAAAAAGAAGCTGGTTGACAATTAGTAGTGATTGTTGTGAAGGTGGACCATGCTATCTTACTCCTCCCCCGCAATCTCTCTCTCACTGGTAGATGGCAAGATGGACTGATCAAAAAGCAAAAGATGGCAGCCAGTGAAGAACATTTGCATTGCAGGATGTTAGCTTTACAGACAATGGAAAGTTGGCCTGCATGAGAAAACAAATTACTAAAGGCCTTTATTGTAGTGTTAACTTTTTCATCTATTGTATATATTTGTATTTTTTACTAATACTGTTTTAGGATTCTATGAGGGGAGGGTTTATTTAGTTAAGATATCAGTGTATAAGAACAAGGTCATGTGAGTCCTGCTCATTCCCCTTGTAAACAGTGTGCTTTACAACTGTAAGTTAGCTTAATTCTGTAGTATTCTGTTAATATGGGATCACACTGCTTACTTAAAATTGTGCCATGACCAAATCCAATAATCCAGTGAACTGAAGAATTACTTATTCATATAGATATTTCTTGAATTAAAAAAGTTTTTGCCTATATTTTAAATATGTAAATATTAATATGCATAATTCATTTATTTAGAAAATTGGATCAAATAATGATGACCTATGAGGTAGACATCATCTATGGATTTTAACGAAGTCCTTAAACTAAATCATGTATGTTAGGCAATTGATGCAAGAGATGCTGATAAGGTTGTCCGTTCAGTGTTTACTGTTTTGTTGCTGGCCAGAGTATGTCATAGCATGTAGAAACGAACATTTTAAGGCACATGTTTTTAAAAGAGGCTGAAGTCCATAAGCTTTAAAAGCATTTTAGAAACAAGAAGAAAATTCTGCAACTCTGGAATGTTTAATATAATCTGTACAGCCTCTGCTTACTCTTGTCATGAAATGGTGTGTTGGCAGGTCACCAATTAACCAGAACCACTTAATTCATGATTCCTTCCTGCCTTCCCTTGATCATTTGTGCACAGTAACCGATGCAAATGCCAGAGCAACTTTCACTTAAACTGGAAAAAAGCCCTGCCATTACCATGATGCACTCGCTGCTTTCTGGGTGGGACTCATTACTGCAAAGAGCTTTGGCAGAATGTCTTCAAAGCAAGGACAGTGCAATTCTATTGAAAGTGTGGGGAAATACCTCTCCAAATATTCTGATTAGGCCATTCAAAGTGGCCAATCAGTTTCCAGTCTTCAAAGAATTGCTGACAATAGATGCCTTAAAATGTGCTGGAACCACCATTGTCTGAGAATGGTTTGCAGCCCCGTCTCTAATGGGAGAAGCAAGATTTCAACCTTTTTATTTATAGCATCACTTTTTGGACTGCACCCTTATATTCTTCTTCCCCCACTTCCCCTTATGTTTGTTGAAAGATACTGAAAGCGGATGCCTGAAATGGCGACAACCCTTCTTGGGCCATTTGTGGTCTATTGTGTAAATAGTTAGAATATTTTAATAATATCTGTTTACCTACCCTGTAACAAAGTTAATGTTTTTAGACGTTTTTAAAAGAGATATAAATATAAACTTGGATTAAATCCTCAACTACAGCAGCTATATTAAGTGCAGCTCTGACAAACTATCCCTTAAAACAAATTCCAAATGTATACTTGAAAACCTTTCTGTACAAACTTTCAAACAGTTGGGTTTTTTAATGGCCTGACACATTGATATTTAGACAGAGAACATTTAAATATATCAAAAAAAATTACAGTTATCATCTATGGTCACACATATGATGATGAGATGTATCCAGAAACAAAGAATTGTGGCAAAACTAGAACAGGATGAAGGAAGTCCATTGCTTCAAGCCATTGAAATATTAACTATTGGTTCTTAGAGGAGACGGTTTGAATATTTTGCGTTATCAGTATTTCCACAGTGTGGTGCTGCTAGGTAAATTAAAAGCCCTCTGTGCTGAAGTAGTTCTAACTCATTTGCAATTATATGGAAAACACCCATCTGCCAAGCAGTTGCTGGTATTCAGCATGTGAACAGCAAAGTACAGATGGGCTTCAGCATATAAATACCCTGTGCACTCCAGCCCTTATTTATTAACTGCAAACTTGGCTCTTATGAGGTCTCTGTTTTTATAACAAGCCACTTTCTCAGTGTCCTTCCACTGAATGGAACCATAACATGTTCCTCTGCTAACAAGTGTGGAGTTATACCTATGTGATATCTTTCCTACCCCACACTTCTTTACACTATACATTTTTCCCTGAGATAGCATGATAGAAATTTTATGTGCAAATCAGAGAACTTCCTAAAGTGTCATTTTAGAATTTCCAATCTGGAAAATCTCAGTTGTACTCTGAATATTGAGGAAAGAAACTCTACCAGTCTCCAAATATAGCTTTTAAACTTGATTTGTTTGTTAAGCATTTGATTTTTTTACAGTTTAATATGTAATTTCAGTGCAGAATGTTATCCTCCCTAAAGTCTTATAATTAATACTCCAGGGATTTCAATTCTACTTGTTTAGGTTTAGGATTTCTTCAGTGCTGCACAATTGTTTGCCTTCAGGTAACATATACAAAATGGCTGAGATTCCAAAGGAGTGACTGTGGAATCAGTGTCATCTTTACCTGGGCTCTGACACTGATTTGCTCTGTGTGGCTTTGGGTATGTTATTCCATGTTCTCCATCAGTACATGAGATATTGTAGCTTATAATTGGAATTCAATAAGGATGCAGTTCTCTATAGGTTTTGCTAAGTGATTTATCTGGAGCTAGCTTGCCCTTCCTTTTCCTGTATAGCCACCTATGTAGTGATGGTGATGGTTTGTAGTAAATCCAAAGAGGTAAAACCAATGTTGCCAGTCCAGTTTTTTGGATTTCCTTATTAGCTCAGGTGACGTTGAACCTAAATATAAGGGAATGGATCCAGAGTGTACTTGTTATTGATGGAATGGACCAACATGTCTTCCGAGGCACTTGAAAGGGGATTTTTTTTTGCCAATTTCTTTCCCCTGCAGCCCCTATGCCACCTCCCTGGATGGTCCCACAACTTTCTGGAGAAACTTTCCAGAGGGCTGCAGGGGGAAGGAGGAATTGGCAAAAATTGTTTCCCTCCATTTCTTCTAACAGGAACATCCTGTTAGTATTCAGTTCATGGGAACTCTGGATTCAAGCCAATAGGTTTTCAACAGTATCCACTGCTATGAAGCCGTTTGGAACAGCTGTTATCCTGAGAATTGGTTCACTACTATGAATGCATAACTTAACAATGAAAATATCTTTCACATCTTACTTTAAAAGAATTTCTGCTCTTGTTAAGTATGTTAATGTAACTGTTACACCAAGCCTGTTCATTTACACTGATTTTCTGATTTTATTTGGCTGTGCAGTCAAGAATTATGGGCCATACCTAACTGTGCTGGAGATATGGTTGTAAAAAACAACAATATTCATTGTCTTTAGCCCTGAAGGTGTTCTTTTTTCCTTTCTTTGATGTCAATACGTTTACCATTGTCAGATTCAAATTACAGCAATGTAATTATGTATAAAGTTTTTTTTATTTATTTGAAATTAGGTTTTAGATATACTTTTTTTAAAAATTTAACATCTGGCTGGACAGTGTTCCATTAACGCATTGATTGTGTCTCCTTTGTCTTGTGTTAATAAATAATGATGCCTGACTGTTTTTTAAATATTATTTTATTAACATTTTATCCCACACTTCCTTCAAGGAGGAATATCTTGCTGCTTTTCAGCAAAGCAGCTTAAAAGTAGCATGCAATAAAATATCAAATAAAACAATACAAAACAACATAAGAACAGCAGTTGAATAATACTTAGACCATTTAAAAGCAAATAATAATCCCTAACTCATTAGCAGGTACAGATTACTCGCATTGAGCGTCTGCCTAAATAAAGGTCTTCGCTAGCCCATAGGAAACTGAAGGAAGGGAATTCCAGAGTCAGGACGTGACAGCCCAGAAAGCCTTCTTCTGTGTAGCCACCAACTGTATTTCGGATGGCTGACTGCTCAACAAGACCCTGTTGGCATACCTTCATAGGAAGATAGGCTCACACAGGAGCAGGCAGTCCTTTATGTATCCTGACCCAAACCATTTAGGGTTTAAAGATAATAAAAAGCACTTTGGATTGGGGGCTGATGCAGAGTGAAAAACAATGGAGTTTCATGTTCTGAATAAGTTAGCTCCCATCAGCAGTATTGTGCACTGGTTGCTGTTTCCAAACACTTTTCAAAGGTAGCTCCATGTAGAACATGTTGCATTAGTCTTCATGGTGTCCCATCACCACCAGCCCTACCCCTAAATCATTATGTTCATGACAACAGTGCAAGCCACTAAGCAGGATGGTCCTTTGGGTGCAAATGGATCATCATGGCAAGCAAGTTCATTCTACTTTTCAGCTTAAGGTTGTTTGGATATTGCCACACATTCAGCATATGGAATACCTATTAAAGAGCCACAGAAAAGTAAAAAACATACCTGGAATGTGCAGAGAGCTTGCGAGTAAGGCATGGATTTCTCTCATTTGGAGAGCAAGAATCAGTAGGACTGCATCTTCCCTTTCTTCCTCAAATCTCCCTTCAAGTGAAATCTTGGAGAAGAATGGGCTAGGGAGAGCTATGTGCTGTTAGTGTCCTCCTTGCCCTGACCTATGGTGTTCATCAGTACATGAGATATTGCATCTGTTAAGAATTTAATAAGGCTGCAGCTCCCCATAGGCTTTGGTAAGTGGCTTGCCTGGATCAGAGGACTAAGTAGAAACATAGAATCGTAGAGTTGGAAGGGGCCTATAAGGTCATCAAGTCCAACCCCCTGGTCAATGCAGGAATCTACCTTAAAGCATCCCTGACAGATAGCTGTCCAGCTGCCTCTTGAATGCCTCTAATGTGGGAGAGCCCACAACCTCCCTAGGTAATTGGTTCCATTGTCGTATTGCTCTAACCAGGACGTTTTTCCTGATGTCCAGCCGGAATCTGATCAAGAAGAGATCCTGTCCCTCCTCTGTGTGACAACCTTTCAAGTATTTCAAGAGTGCTATCATGTCTCCCCTCGATCTTCCCTTCCAGGCTAAACATGCCAAGTTCTTTCAATCTCTCCTCATAAGGCTTTGTTTCCAGACCCCTAATCATCCTCATTGCTCTCCTCTGAACACGCTCCAGATTGTCTGCATCCTTCTTGAAGTGTGGTGCCCAGAACTGGACGCAATACTCAAGATGGGGCCTAACCAGTGCCGAATAGAGGGGAGCCAGTACCTTGCGCGATTTGGAAGCTACATCTCTATTAATGCAACCCAAAATAGCATTTGCTTTTTTTGTAGCCACATCACACTGTTGGCTCATATTCAGCTTGTGATCTACAACAATTCCAAGATCCTTCTCACTTGTCATATTGATTAGCCAAGTATCCCCCTTCTTATAACTGTGCATTTGGGGGTTTTTCCTAGGTGTAGAACTTGGCATTTATCCCTATTAAATTTCATTCTATTGTTTTCAGCCCAGTGCTCCAGTCTATGAAGATCACTTTGGAGTTTGTTTCTGTCTTCCAGGGTATTAGCGATCCCACCCAATTTGGTGTCATCTGCAAATTTGATAAGCATTCCCTGCACCTCATCCAAATCATTAATAAAAATGTTGAGGAGCACTGGGCCCAGGACTGAGCCCTGCAGTACCCCGCTCGTTACCTCCCCCCAGTGTGAAAAGGTACCATTAATAAACACACTTTGTCCGATTCTGTAGCCAACTGTGGATCCACCTAATAGTTGTTCGATCTAGTCCACTTTTCACTAGTTTCTTAATCAGAATGTCATGGGGCACTTTGTCAAAAGCTTTGCTGAAGTCAAGGTATACTATGTCCACAGTATTCCCACAGTGCACAAGGGAGGTTAGCCAATCAAAAAATTAGTCCGACAGGAGTTGTTCTTGACAAATTCATGATGGCTTCTAGTAATCACTGCATTGTTTTCAAGGTGTTTACAGATAGACTTCTTTATAATCTGCTCCAAATTTTTCCCAGGGATGGATATCAGATTGACTGGTCTGTAGTTCCCAGGTTCCTCCTTTTTGGCCTTTCTGAAGATAGGGACAACATTAGCCCTCCTCCACTTCACCCGTCTTCCATGATTTCGCAAAGATAATAGACAATGGTTCTGAGAGTTCCTCTGCCAGCTCCTTTATTACTCTAGGATGCAGTTTGTCGGGCCCTGGAGATTTGAACTGTGTCTCCAAGGCCTACCTAGAGCACTTCTAGTTTCTAACTGTACATGTACAATCTCTTCAGGATCTGGCACTTTTCAGGAAGTCTGTACTGCATTAGAAGCTCAGTACAACTGATTGTTTTATCAGAACAAAGGCAAGTAGGTCTCAAGCATATATAGTTTCATGTTACATGATGGTAATTTATGTCCCAGTTCTAAGATTTACTGAAGAAGCTGGGACAGGCCAACTATATAAAAAAGCATACATTGAATAAACAAACAACAACAATGTTGGCAGCATTGCAGGCAAGTAGGCCTCTGTTATGATTATAAAATGAATTTGTGGGAGTTGTAGGAAGATGCTTAATGTGCCATCCAAACATGGCCTTGTGGGATAATATTAAACTTGAAAATGTTTCAGTGAATTGAGAAATAATTCAACTGTTTGTATATGGATTCATTTAAAAAAAATGCTGAGGTCAACAGAATGTACCCTTTTTCTTTGTAATTAGACATTTAAAAAATAAACCCAAATGACAGTATATTTTAAATTGAAGAAAACACCTTCCTTTAAGAGCTTTTAGGTATCTTTAAAAGAATTCAGTATTGAATTCATCTGCTATTTCAATAAAGACAAGATGGGGAAACAGACTTTGTCTGGTAGCCATTCTGCTAAATAGAAATTGGATAGTAAGGCTAATGATGTGGGTTTTCTGGAAAACTTTGAATTGGAAAATTTCCCAGAATTTTTTCCAATGTAAATTAAATTAATTTGCTCAGGAAACTTCAGTTTGCATCAGAAAATGCTCTGATGCCCTAGAGCAAGGGTGGGCAACTTGTTGGCCTCAAGATGTTTTAGCCTACAACTCCTATCATGCCTCACCACTGGCTATGCTGACTAGGGCCCATAGGAGCTATAGGGCAAAACATCTGGAGGGCACAAGCTGCCCATCCCTGCCCTAAAGAGATCTAATTTAGTTTATTTTACTTGTATTTAGTACCTTAAAAAGTACCTCATGTTATTTAATTGTCCCAATACACCACAAGTATTTGACCTGAAATATTTGAGGGGAGAAATTAAAGGATACTTGACATTATGTAGAGGTTTTAATTGGAATACTTGTAAACATTTCAAGACAATAGCATGTACATTCTTTACATTGTTTAAATTTAAGGGGGAAAGGTAGTGAAAACTGTTGACACACTAATTAATTTTTGAAACTCAAAGAACTGTGCATTATATGCTGACAACCACTCATCTATTTCAACAGAATTAACTCTCTTCCATTAAGGTTGTTGGGACACCTTCAGTTTTGCTTTCTGTATTTATTAGTTCCATTCCACTCTGAAATATATATGTAGTTCAATGACATACCTGTTTGGGATAATCACCTGGAAAACAATTACAACTTTGAAACTTACAAGCTTGCTTAATATTATATTTACAATAGGCATACATGAATTTTTACTAGTGAATTTATGAAATAGAAATTTTTCCACAGAAAAATAAAGCACTAGAAAATTTTCCACCCCACATCACTGAGTAAGACATACCTAATAACATAAACTAACATTTTATTCTATATTACAAGAGATAAAACATACAAGATTCAACCTAGAGCTCAAAGCATTCATTCAAGATACTCATTGCCACCAATGGCAGGTGGACTTTCACAAGTGCACTGATATTTCTCCTTTGCCACAGTTAACAATGGAAGAAAAAGTCTACTGCACTGGCATGTGGGGGTAGCATACTGTTTGCGGACATAAGCAGGGGAAGAGAATGGGACTTCACCAATATTCCATCACCGTATTAGATATGTGGGGAGGATACAGTGCAGGCAGGGCCAGATTAAGACAGGCTGAGGCCCTAAGCCATATCAAGACTCTGAAGAAAACGTGTATTACATTATTATAGGAAGGATAATGAAAGGGTGCCATCCAGTGTTGGGGGGTGCTTGCAGTTAAACAGTGCTAGATAGCCTGCTCTGAAAATGTGTATAAAAGGACTCATAAAGTCAGTAGATTTAAACTTCTTTTAAACTGGCTCTAATTTACACTTATTGCCTCCAATACTAACTAAATGCTGTGTTGCCACTCTCTCTCCTTATAACGCAACTCTGCTGTAAACCACACCAGACTTTTCAACACATTTAAGCCAAAGTAATTTCATCTTAGTTATCTTACATTTTAGTTATCTCCAACATATTTAGAGCCCCCTCATAATATGAGGCCCTAAACCATGGTTTACTTGGTTTGTTCCTAAATCCAGCATTGAATAGAAGTGTGTGTGAGAGCTTGAGATGCCCTCTCACTCCATGTTAAAGAAATTGTGCTTGATCAGATCCATACTTTTCTCTGGGTTCAAATTAGGCAGTAAGAGACTATTGATAAGAGAGTATGCAAATCTTTGCCTACAGAATTGGCCAAATAAAATAATCATCCTACCTATTTTGTGTAACAAAATTTCTTCTTAGAGGGAAGGGCTGTATCTCAGTGGTAGGACATAAGGCAAATGGTAAAAAGTTCAGTCTCTGGAGCAACAAGCAGAGCAGGGGTGGGCAACCTTTTTCTGTTGAGGGGTGTGGGTTTCCTTCTGACTCAACAGGCCATGGAAGGGGCAGTTCTCTCCTTCTGGAGGTTTGAAATGATAGGATAGAGAGAGGGCTTTTGAAATGAAGCAGAAAACTGCCTGAAATCCTGGACAAGGCATCTTCCTATGGCACAAATTTCATTTTGGAGTACTAAATTGCACAGATATCCACCATGACAACAACATAACCCACCATGGCAACAACTGTTAATTGCTTTCGTATTTATTCCAATTCGTTTACTTTTTAAGCCAGTGGTAATTTAAAAATCAGAGATACGTATCAGTTATTTAAATAATGGGATATATTTGGTTGAGCTTTGACAGCAGAATGCAAATATACTTTGTACTTAGTGGCTTAATTCAACAGTCATAGATTCTTAATACAAGCTGTTGAGGAATAACAGGATAATGCACCAGCTAAGCAAAGAACAAACTACAGAAAATGAACATAGGCAACACTATTTGTGCTTTTGGGGGGAAATGTGCATGTGAAATTGTCAAACAGAAGTTCATGATTTAGAACAGCAGATAATTTGTATGAGGCAAATAACTTGATTGGTAATTACTTTTAAGGGAAGATATAGGATTGCTTAGTTCCAGTTTTAAACCAAATCCTGAAGAGATTTTTCACCACTTTCCTCAAAGCGGAGAAGTCCAAGCCTTCTGGCCACCCCGGATTACATGCCAGATTCATCGGCTCCCAAATGCTCACGTACTGCCCCGTTTTCTCCCCCTTCCACGCATAATTTCTTCTTTCTCTGCCATGAAACCCAGCCCTCTCCCCCCGCAAACATGACCGCCGTTGGCCTCTTCCTTTCTTCCCAGGATTCGTTCTGCTTTTATTTATTGCAGCGCTCAGGTTGTGAAACTCCCTCCCGAGAGGTTCGGTCAGGCGCCAATCTTTTTGAGGCTCAGGCGAACGTAAGACTTTTCCATGGTTGAGCTTTTCGTCCCAGTCAAAAGGTTGTATCCCATATTAATCTGATTTAAATTCCATTCACTTCAATGGATCTACTCTAGGTAGGACTAACGTGGGATACAGCCCATAGTTTTGTCTTCCTGCTTGAGCTGTTTTATCTTTCTCTTGGCTGCTTTGAGCTTATTTTATAAAGAAAAGGTATAGCTGTCTCCCAAGGCTACAATACTTGAACTTCCTGGGTACACATGGATAGAACCGGGATGCCATCCTGTGCACTTATTTCCCTTTGGGACTTCCGAGTAAACAGGCGTACGATGAGGCTGCACGGGTCACAATACCTAAGAGTATCAATATCCTAATTTGGGACTCCGATGTTTTCCTTAAGTGTTTGTATCGCCAAAGCATTGGTCTGCCGCTCTAGAATCTGACGGCGTGCAACTCTACAGTTCCGTCTGCGGCTACTCTAGACTCAAGGAATACGAGAACTCTATTGTCATAGGCGGTGGCTCACTCTAGCCCTGGCCTCCGGCACACTCTATAGTCACAACCCGCCCACCCCGAGTGAGTGAGTGTTTCCCTGGCGGGGCCTAGTCTGACAATGCTGGCGGTGGTGGCAGCTCCGGTTTCCTGAGGCGTTAGGGCGGCGCCACCTTTTTTCGATTCCCCTTGGGCGCTACGCAAGGCCGAGGCGAAGCCGGCGGTGCCTCTGAGGTAAAAGCGGGCGCGACCGCCAGCGACTCAATCAGGGCGCGAGGCGAAGCGGACGCGACCGAATCAACGAGCGCGAGTGGGGAGAGGAAGGGAGGGGGGAACCTCCAGAAGGGAGACGCGACTCATGGAAGTCAGGCGGCGGCCAGACGTTACCGGAGCGTTCCAGGGCTCGCGGCGCTTGAAAGGGCGCGAGACACTGGTGCCTTTTGAGGAGGTTATGACTGGGCGGGAGGGACAGAAGTGAAGCGCCGACTCCACTCCCAAGTAGCGCTCACCTTCGTCCCCAGCTGTTGCACAAGCACCAGGGCTCGCCCACTGGCATCCTTCCTCCCTCCCCTCTTGTTCCTTGTCGGCCCATAAAACGCGGCGCGACTAACTTCGCTCCTCACCGTACCGTGCTGTCTTCCGCTTGCGTTCCTCTCCTCCCGCCAGTTGGCGTGAGGGGCCTCAGCCCTTAAAAAATGTGCCATAGCCACGGACGGTAATATGCCTTTCTTAGGGACAAGCAAAACATCACGCAAGTCGTGAACAGCTTTTGAATTTTCCACGACTTTGTTACAGTTTGGTGCTAGTAAAGATGCCACCATTTGTGGCTTTGGGTGTTTTGTTTCTCCTTCCAGCAGACCAACACGTCTATCTACAATTTTTGCGTACCTATTTACGTGGTTCACATGGTGGACCTAGTTTTAATGGAAAGGCCGACTGCACACTGCAATGTCCTTTTGACTCTAGGTGAAGATCTCTTTATTTTCCCAGGCTTTTAATTTTTGACGTGTGGTGGAATAATTTATTTATTTTAAATATTTGTATCCCCCCCTTTCCAATATAATGTTCAAGATGGCTCACAACAACTTTTAAAACTAAAGTAACTGCTGCTTTTTTCTGCGATTTGTGTATTGGGTTGGATCTAATGCTGGTGGTCTGCTAGTGGAACAGTAATTACAGGGGGAATGGATTTCTCTACCACACCCATAACCTGTCATGCCTCACATTGGAGGACCCTCAGGAGCAGATTTGGGGCACGTGCAGGATCCTTCAGGGAAGAGGAGAACAAGGCGAAGTACTGTTGCTAGAGAAGTATGTGTTTTTGTGAGTATTCCTGGAAATGTTTTTATATTGAAGGGCAGGGTGCACAGTAATAAAATAAATAATATAAATAAATGCACCTAAACCAAAAAAAATTGTGAATGTGACACAATTTGTTTGACAGTGTATATCATACAAGTATCCTCATCAGAAAGACAGGCTTGACTGTGGTTTTCAACTGAGCATATACTTGGTAGCAAACCCAGGTGATGTGTAATGTGTGAAATGCATCTGAGCTTGTTTCTGTTCATAGGCTAGATGCCCATGTTTAGACAGAAGGTAGATTGGGATCAACTGGTAGATCCCTGTGTGATTTGCAATAGATAGTATGAGTTTCCATCTCACAATGGTTTATTAATAATGACAAGAAAATGACTTTTTCCTCCTAAATTGAGCTGCTGAAATCAAGAAAGCTTGGGTGAAAATAGGAGTAGATTTGTGTATGAAAGGGATTTTGTGAAAGCTCCAGTAATGGAGCAGAGCATATGCCCAGAGACACCTTGAGCTACAGTTCTGTGTCTACTTTCTTGGGGCTCTATTTTGCCCCTACATTGGTGATTTTTAGGCTTTTAGTGAAAAATAAAGTAGATGTTGTAAGGCTTGTCTGCTGACATTTATTTTAAACCATCCTGTACTCAAATTACAGGGGGAGTGGGGAGAGATGATAAAAATGTATCCCCCCCCCAATTTAGGGCCATTTCTTGTGTCTACCAAGTATATACTAGATTGGGTTGTGGGATATAATTTTTAAAAGAGATATTGGCTCAATTCGGACGACACAATAAACAACTGGTGTGGGGGAAACAATTGTCAGTTGTTTTGACTATTGTGTCATCCGAATGCTGCCATAGTCAACTCAGCGCTGATCTGCATTCACATCACAGTTGATTATTTATTACCATGTTGTGTGGGGAGTGCCCCCTAGGGTTAGGGTTAGTCAACCCACCATTGACTATCGTGTCGTCCGAATTGAGCCACTGTAAAGCTGTAGTGTTCTGAAATGAAAGAGGTATTTACTAGTCTCTATACTACACCTTTCAGAAAATCAGTCAATCTTAAGCTAAATGTGTTATTTTAAAACATATGATTATCATAAACCATCTTGGAGCCTGTTGTCTCGCAGAAAGTTGGATTACAAACATTTTAAATAAAGAGAAATGTTATGCTTGTTTTATTATGAACATAGTTGGTACTACATATAATTTTAGCTCATTTCATCTTACCAGTATTATTATGCCATCTCTCTCTTCCTCCAAACCTTTCCACAAAACCCACTGTAAGACTTTTGACTTAACTCTTTAGTCTTCATTGACAACTGAAATGAAGCTTAAGCATGTGAAACTGCATTTACTCACATATATCTCTTACTACTCTTGGTTTTTCTTATTCCTCCTCCATCCCCCATCCCCCATACTGCAATTGATGTAGTAATTGTAAAATTCTTGGAGCAATGACAATTCTTCTGCTTAAATTGCTGTGTAAAGCGCTATGAACATTGATTGTGCACTATAAATGATGATATATTTACAGTCCCTATGTACTTACTAGATACTTTTACAAAGAATAAAATAAATAGATCCCTGCCAAAAGTGGTTTACAACCTAGAAAACACACACACACACACACACACACACACACCAAAAGGAATAGGAAAAGTGAGGGGGAATGCAAGTTCAAGCATTCCAGACATAGAGGACAAGATATTGAACTGAGCCAAGAGGTCTTGTGTTTTCTGAAGAACAATGAGTAAGACTTTAGAGGTTGAATAGATATAACTGTTTACCAAACACTAGTTTACTATGGCGGAGCGCAAGGTAACTGGTTGTCTATAACATCCCCCCAGATAGTGAGGAGACTTTTAGCACTCCCTGGCTTCCCTGGATTTCTGATTGGGACCAGATCTGTAGCAAAGTTTTCCTTGACAGTTGGTGAGATTTGCAGCCGATCAGTCTACCAAGTGGTTCCATGTATTCCATGACAAGTTGACTCATGGCATTGCTGGCCCTTCATGGCTTGATAAGGATGGAAGATTATAAACTGGATTTTGAGCTGAGTCTCAAAGCGTGGGAGAAAGCAAGAGAGTATGGTATAGCGCAGGAACAGTTTCCCACTTGGGTGGGTGCTCATCCATGTGTAGTCACAGTTCATTGCAGACAATGGGAAATTAGAAGCCTGGAACAAAGTTTTAAAAAGGGAAAGGGTAAGACCAGATAATAAATGATTACAACAATCAAGATGATAAATATCAAAGATTGAACAAGCACTTTTGTGGTAGAAACATAAAGAAAAGGTCAATTTTTTGCCATTATTAAATGGAACAAATGGGAGAAGAAAGAAAAAAATGCAATGCTATTTTATTTATTTATTTCATTTCTATGCTAACACCAAGATTATTAACATTATCAGATGCAACAGAATTTTATAACAGTATCTTTTGGTGAGACACAGGTATTACTAACTAGTACCTTCTGTAGAAATATGTACATACCAAATCCATTGTGAAAAATGCATGTATGTATAAATGTCTACTTTCCTCTTTTAAAGACTAGGGCAGTGTCCCATTTGTGTTTTTCTTGGATGGCCAAGGCCTGCTGGTGGCTGCAATACAGTGCTTCTGGGGGTGAGTACCAAAACAAGTGGAAACTCTTCCAGAATTGAACATTTTCACTCATTTCGGCACTTGCTTCCAGAAGCTCTATATTGCACTGCTGGCAATAGGGCTGGGCCACCGGTGGAAGGGCAGGCCTTGGCTACTGGTGGAAGGGCACAGTTGGATTCAATCCAGTGACCCAATCCTTTCCTGGGGTATGCTAAAATGGGCTGTTTCCACTAAAGGCTTTTATTCAAGTGATTTTTGGTAAATTGCTAGCTAACCGTTGTAAAAATATAGGGGGGAAATCCAGATTTCTAGGCACCAGCAGGTGCTTGAGATTTTTACAACCTAACGAAGAGCCGATCTACACGCTAGGTTTTTAACATTTTATAAGGGTTATGAAAACTCTTTGGGCCACATGACGCACTCCTTATAATGTTGTATATCTGAGGTTTTTTGAAACTCACTTCAGTTATATATAACGGTTTCATTTTTAATAAATTGTTTTAAGTAAAATAATGTGTCCTTCCTTACCGTTCGTGATTCATGGGGGCAGTGCTTCGTATAGTGGTGCCGAAATGCTTAGCAGTTGATTGGTGGGGAAGAAAGCGGGGCTAAGGAGGAAGTGGGCGAGTGAACTACAACACCCACAATTCTTAGCCCTATACTCGCTAGGGAATGACAGAGGAACAAAGGAGGAAGTGGGTGACTGAACTACAACACCCACAATGCCTTGCCCTAAACTCATTGTAAAAACGAAAGAGACAGGGCAGAAGAGTGTGTGACTGTACATACCGCTTTGAAGACTGAAGAAGTTTTCTCCTGTAACGTGAGTACTCAGTAATGTGGCCTAAGATGTTTTAGAATGCACCTATTTGGAACGTCTTAAAATACTATTTAAAACGTTCCAAGGGACTGTGTAGATAGGCTCTATGTTGATTAGACTTCAGATAACAGTCTGTAGAAATTTCATTATTTTACAGAACACCACATTTATCCAAAGTGCTATTGAAATATCAAACTACATTTCTGACAGCTTAGAAACTCCAGCTTCTTTGGCTAGTGGAAGCTATGAAGCTACGTAGGAGTGACCATATTACACCAACTTTAAAATCACTTCACTGGCTGCCAATTTGTTTCCGGGTGAAGTACAAAGTGTTGGTTGTTACCTTTAAAGCCTTACATGGTTTGGGTCCAGGTTATCTGTGGAATACGAAATATCACACTATATAAAGAGATCATACTACTACTATTGTATTAAATCTTCAAATAATATAAAGAAAGAGACGTTCCTGTGTCAACAGATAGTAAAATCAATAATCTAGTATTCATTGTTTGGTACATTTTGTGTAACTGATGAGTTGTATCCAGTGTTTGTCCTACTTAAAGTAGACCTGTTGAATGTGATGTAAATTAGATTAAAGTTGGATACAACTGATTAATATTATAAAATATTTAACTTTCAAACAAATTAAAGCAACATCTTTATTTTTACCATTTAATCACTTGAAAAGAGAAGTAAGCAAATTTTATTTGTTCAGCCATAAGGTACATGAGAGAAGAAAATATGATTAGATACAATTGGCTTGGGTTAGGAATGTCTCTGTTATTTTGCATTGTTAGGCTGACCATATGAAAAGGAGGACAGGTTTCCTGTATCTTTAACAGTTTCATAGAAAATGGAATTTCAGCAGGTGTCATTTGTATATATGCAACACCTGGTGAAATTTCCTCATCATCACAAACTTAAAGCTGCAGAAGCCCTGCCCTCTTTTGTACATGGTCAAGAGGACAAGGCTCCTGCAGCTTTAACTGTTGTGATGAAGAGGGAATTTCACCAGGTTCTGTATGCATATGAACGACACCTGCTGAAATTCCCTGTCCTTTGCAACTGTTAAAGATACAGGAGCCCTGTCCTCCTTTTCATATGGTCACCCTAGCCATTGAACAACGGGTTTTCTGGAAAAGTTTGAAAATGAAAAAAGTCTGGAAAAACCTCCACTGCCCTAAATAGATTGCAATCTGATTTAGCATGTTCATTTTATTGATATTTAATAACCAAAACAAAAAGTAAAACATGTTAGGAACAGCTGGGTAATATATATAAATGCTTTGTCTTAAATTCTAAAAGAAAATATTTCATAATCCAAAGCTATTCACTTTTTCAGAAAAACAAAAATGGTCCTCCGGCAAAAACAAAACGATTTCTTTCCAATTTTTTCTGGTTTTTTCCGGGCCTTCACGTCTCTAGTTTCAGTAAGTAGTTAGATTGGTTTTCAATAAGTAGTTAGATTGATTTTAAGAAATCTGTAAGAGATGTTGCAGATTAGTTTGGATATACTGGCTTCTGTTTCTAACTTCTTTATTCAGTAAAGGAAATGCATGTATGTATCAAAGAAAAAGGGGTAAATTATTGTTAAATATAGGCTTGGGCTAGAAGCAGAATAGATAAAAGTGGACAGATACATATTGATTATAGAGGAGTGCTACATTTTCTAGTTACATAGAACTGTTAATTGGGCACATTCTTTACCAATACCTGTATCTGTGTATAAATGTAGCAACAGCTGTTTGATGTCAGGTGATTTCTTGTCTAATTGAGTATAAGAACAGGGTGTGCTAGAGACTTTCCTTTGCATTTTACTCGTCAAGAAAGACACTTGCTTCTTGTACAATAGTATTATGTGATTTCAATCAAAAGCCTAAGCTCATCCCAAAGTTTTCAGAAGGAAGGGCTTATGTGAAAGTCTTTAGAATTGCAGTCCTGTTTTAATAATTTATTTTTGTCTAGGTTGGTCTAGAGTTCAGTGTGTGAAATAGACATTTAGTGATGTGTATCATGGTATTGTTTTTCTTGTTCCCTTTCTCTTGGCACCTTCTTAAGTTTCATTTCCTCTGCAAAAAATATGTGCTGAGGAGAAAGTATATAGTATGGTCACATTTCACCTGCTTTTTGATCTTGCATTTGTAAGCACCTCAGAAGTGTGAAAGTAGCATGTTGAGGCTGGTTTGTGTTTTGTGTTTTATTTTGTTTATAGTAAAACAAAACTTCAGCAAACAATGTGATCATCTGGTTTTCACACGTTCAGCCTTCTAAAATACAAGTCCTGGGTTGAGTCCAGTGTTAGTCCTACTTAAAGTTGACCCATTGAAATGATTGGGATTTAACTTAGATAGACAAATGTTGGATACAACCCCAATGTTCTTCTTTGCAGTTAGCTATGATGATGCCTGAGCCTATGGCGGAAGTAGTTAAAAAAACCAGAATATCAAAGACAGGAGTCTTACTTCAAAGCAAAATTTATGTGTTTATTTAGTTTTTGAATATTTAAAATGCAACTAATCTGCATGCAGATCAATGGAGCATGAGGCTTCTGAATGTAACTGAATGCTTGATTTGACGTGGCAGGAGGTCTGTGGGGACAAGTCGATTGACCTTTGTTGCAATCTGAGAGGTATGGGGGAATCCCGATTAGCCTTAGCCACCTCTCTGATCTGCAATATTAACTGTGGGGTGACATTGCAGGGATTACTCTCATTCAGCACAGACCTCCAATCTGCAATAGGAATACAACAGTGAACACTGCAGGGATGTTGTATGCAACCTCCTCAGCCTAACCTGCAATGTGGGGATAAAGCAGATTGTAGTCTGCAAGGTTGTACTCTGTAAGCTCCAGCCCAACCTGCAATATGGGTTTAATGTTACTGGACAATCCTATAAGGATATCATAAGCCCCTCTCTCCCAATCACAGCCCCTTCCAACTAGTAGCATAGAGAATGAAGTACATATGCTTTGGAATTTGCATTAGCAGGGTTTAAAAAATAGAATAGAAATTGAGTTGGAAAGAGCAGAAACTATTTTCTTTGCTACTGCCTTTTGGGTTTTGGGGGCTGGGGTGAGGTGGATAAACTGGTGCACAGATACACTAAAATATTGATTTCATTGATTTTTATGGGCATCTCTCACTACTGTCCCTGGGGACATTTTAAAATAGTTTATCAGTGTGAACCAGGAAATGACCTATCCCGACAATGTGATGGTTTTCTCCCTACCCTTTTTAACTGCATGTATATCTTCCTCTCTTTCCAGCCACTCTATTTCCCCTTCCTCCTGGTTGTTGGTTTAAAAAACCCACAGTCTTTCAATATGTTCTGCCATTGAGTCTTTGAGCTCCATCACACCAACATTTTAGTGCACTCTCGCCATGCCTGGTGTGTGGATTTGCAGCACGGTACTCACAGGATGCCGTGTCTGTCCTGCTGACACCCCGCCTCTTCCTCAGCCTTTCCTAGAACGCTAAAAGTCTGGATTATTTTCCCTAAGCGCATTTAACGCACCCTAAGTCTCCGTGTAGTTTTAAAAGAACTGGGGACTTGAATGGATTGCATCAGGTCCTAGCAGGGAAAAGCGATCTCTCCCATTAGCCGGCTCCAAGCGTCAATATAAAACCCAAACTTTGTATTCCAGGCTCGAAAGCGTTTTTTAAAATCATACAACGCCGGAATCTCTGCAGAGACAGGATTGTACTCCCTCAATGCCCCCAAAGACCCAAACTAAAGAGTCGTTCCAATTTTGCCTGGCAGGAAGGCAGTCTGGTTGAAGTACTCACCTGACAGGACCTGACTGGAGGGAGAAAGAGAAGGGGAGGGATGGAGGGTGTGGAGCCGAAGAGCTAACTAGCGAAAGAGCAGCTATTCAGGTGAAAGGGATCATAAGCATGACACTCTGGTAAAAGAATGTGGAGGCAAACCAGGGGGGAAAATGAGGTGTGATGGATCTCTCAATGGGGCTGTTGGGGGGGTGTTTCACTCCCCCTCCCTTGGTTGTTAAAAAGGTTTTTTTGTACTTCTGCAAACTTGAAATTTCTCTTGAGTCTACTGATATCTTTCTCTTATGCATATCGCTGCCATTTTGTCTACATAATGGTGGGCAGTCCTTCCTGAAATTTAGAAATAGAATATAGTTTGACTATTAGAGGAAGAAGATAGCTCTGTAAATGAGAATACTCAGGGGTACTATATGGTTAGTTGGCACTGTGTTTGTGAGAGCTATCTGTTTGACATCAGTTGCATTTGGTTAAGAAAGGAAACATTGAAGAAGTTCTCGAGTCTTTTTCATTATGGTGACTTTATACACAGAGCATGTGTCAGGTTTCAGAACCAAGCTCCTGTGGTTGATCTCAGCAGGGAAAAATCAATGACTCATATTTCCATTGAGAGAAATATAATTTCCAGTTACTCAGCAACGGCCCTTGCAACTATTTTAAATGTTGCGTAAGAACATGTTCAGAACTAGCTGGTAATCTTTAAATGCCTTTGGGTTATTTTTTTTATTGGAAGTCTGTGTCGAGACAGTGGTGCTGTTGAATGGGAAATATCTAATTGTGCTGCAGGTGTAATAAAATGCATGACAGTTACATTTAGTAGATGAAGAAGTTCAGAGACAAAATGGAATACAAAGAGCTCAGCTTCCTGCCACCATTCTTTCTGCCTCTTGTGGGAAAAGAGAAAACCTGGGAGGCAGGAGAGTAGGAGAATCCTATCCTGTTGCACCCCAAGATAAACAGAGTGGAAACAGGATGGCCATTTCTTATGCATGTCACCCCTACGTGCCAGTTCTCTAGTTTAGAAAGATATTTTTTTTTAAAGATAGAAAAAAATGTTTCCTGTTTTGTATATCTATGAATACTTTCTCCCTTCGACCAACAAGTCATCATGGAATTATTATTATTATCTTTATTTGTATCCCTCCTTTTGCCCAATACTGGGCCTCAAGGTGGCTTTACAAAATTAAAACATATTCAGTTAAAAACTATAAATAGAAATATACAAAAATTAAAAATATGATTAAATAGGTTTCAATATAAAACATTTCAACATTTAAAATACATATTAAATTTAAAAAATCTTCAACATAGATGGAGGTCCACATTATTCACCGAAGGCCTGCTGGAATAAGAAAGTTTTTGCTTGCCTCCAAAAACATATCAAGGAGGGAGCCATATCCAAAACAGACAGGCGCCTTCAGTGTGGTACTGTCCACCAGTATCTCTGCCACTCTTGCCTTTGTCCTTCTCCCTCACACACATATGCCTCTTCCTGGCTTACAGGTCCTAGCTATTAATATAGCTGTAAAGTGCCTAGGTGAGAGGCAGTGGGACACCCACCGACACATTTTAGACCAGAGTTCTTGATATTTTTATAATATAAATATGTTATTTTTTCATTTCATTAAAAATTAGAAATGAGTAGAATTGATGAGTGTGGAAAGATAGTTCTGAAAATATGAATAATTAGGAGTATGTGGTTAATTGTCACAGTACTTTGCGAAATAACTGCTACTCACATAAGGATAAAAATAACTACTTTATACAGACTCAGACAAATGGTCCATCTAGCTCAGTGGAAGCCCATTACATTTCTTGAAGGTCCAGAAACTCATAGTAGCAGGAATGATAGTGTCCAGAATACTTGTCAGTGGGCATAATCCAGCAAAGGTTGCATGTGCCTAAATCTTATTGACATCAATGAGACTAAAATGCTTCTATATGCATAAGTTCCCTTGGTTTCAGCAGGCTCAAGCATTTCTAAATATTTCTGGATTGCATATATTTACAGCTCCAGACACAATATCCTCTTGACAATTGGCAAACATAACTGTGGTTAGTGCCAACGCAGTACTTGCCAGTAAAGCAGTGGTTTGTTTAAATGATCTGTGATGCTCCTTTAAAAACATCAGTCTCTGTGTAATATTAAATTGTGCGTTTTGCTGTATTTTTGGTTTCTTGTAGGCTGATTATGGAAGAGGCCCATAAAAGGAACAGTAACAATTCAATACCACGCCCACAAGCAACATCTTTACAAGGTACCACTCTACAGACAGCTCAGCTTTCTCGTGTTTCTCAACAGGTAAAGAAAGCTACATAAGGTCAGGTACTCTGAGGAATTTTTAAGTAGGTTAATTATAATTTCCCTGTGTAATACTGGCTTTTATCAGTTCATTAAATGTCTGTAAATAATTTCATGGGATTTAGTTAATTGTGTGCTTCCTGAACAAAATCAAAAATGCATCCACCTACATTAGGTATTGGCATATCCCATAAAATCCAAACATTCCTTCTCTGTTGGTTTTAGATCCTCTTCAGTGATCACCTAGGTTGACCAGCTCAGCAGTGAAATGGGAAGGTTTGATTATTATTATTTTAAATATTGCTGAGCACCTCCATGTTTTTTTTTAAATTTAAGAGTTGCAAATTCAGAATACTTCTGAAAAGTTGTTTTCTAATCTCAGAATCATAATTCTTTAAAATCATGGTTGATCTGCTGTTAAATTATGTGTTTAGACATTTTTGCATCCAAGAGCCTGACTGGCCGTAGCAAAGAACACGGGAGCAAAACAAAGGGCACCAAGCACTGGTGTTGTATAGTCTCCATTCATTTTAATGGGGTTTATGCATGTACTCTGCTTAAGCAGTGTTGAAAGAACAGAGGCTGTGCAGTAGTTGTGCTTGCTAGGTGGCACTCCAAAATTAGATCCTGTTTTTAAATCCTGTTGTAGATTCTTTAAATTTGAGAGCTTAACTTGTGCAGCCAAGTCAGTAATTGCATGACTTCTTATAGTAATTGTGAAGATGAAATGAACAGTTTTTAAAAATAGTTCCATCTTGGTTTTATCATATGCTGTGCTTTTCCTAAGAAAGTTCTGTGTGTCTGAGCATAATTTTTTTGTTTTCCTTTCCAGAAATGGAACTTAATTACTCTATTAGATTTGGTAAATGGAGCTTTCTAGTGCTGAAAGTCAGGGTTGTTTTGACTGGCACTGATGGCCACTGAGGACACCTAGGGTGACCTCATATAAAATGCATACAGTAACTGACACCCTTCAAGCCTCAAAATGATATTTGGCTAAACAGAACCACTTTTTAAAAGTGACCTTAACCTGGTCAGTCTGCCCCAATGGAAATTCAATTATACTGCCCCCATGCCTAATGTCAATGTAATGTATATGTAGGTGCTTGTATATTTATTGCCTATATTGTGTATTTAATTATTTGGCTGATAAATTCTTGATTCACTTTAGATGTCCCTTAGAGGTCCAACTCCACTGACAGTGGTACAGCTTTCTGGAGATCAGGTCCAGGGGGTCATTCATACAGCTCAGACCTCCTCTGTAATTCACTCACCACAAGGGCAATCAGTGCAGGTAAATTACTAACTTTCTTTCGACACTTAGTGACAGCTTCAACTGAATTTTGCTTTAGTGCACTTTAGCTTATCTAGCCAGTAAAACAGTGATATCTACCCCAAAGATAGGCAAGAAAAATAAAAAATAAATCAATGTAGCAAAACCATGCCTCCACATGAATTATTGGAGATTATTATTCTTGTTATTTGTTCCATAGCTTACAGCTTTTACCAAAATGAGACACAAAAGGGATAGTGTATGGGAAGGGATCTGAAAAATATGAAATAAAATAATATCAAGATGATTTCACATGTTTCATGGCAAGTTAAATAATTTGCATTTGTAAAACATCTAGCATTTCATGGAGGATAAGGCTATCAATGGCTTCCTGTCATGATGGCTGTATATTACTTCTAGTATCAGAGGCGATATGCCTCTGTGTGCCAGTTGCCGAGAAACATTAGTAGGAAGGTGCTTTTGCTCTCATGTCCTGCATGTGGGCTTATCATGGGCATGTGATTGGCCACTGTGGGAACAGAATGCTGGTCTAGACAGGCCTTTGGCTTGATCCAGCACGGCTCTTACCTTCTTAGCAGTCAAACAATTCAAAATGAGGGCATGACTTATGGTGGCTAATGCTCATACACATACTAATGATGCAGATTGATCCATGTTTAGCCATTATTTATGAACATCAGCAGTAGGCAACTTGTGGCCCTCCAGTTGTTTTGGCCTACAACTCCCATGATCCCTAACCATTGCCTATGCTGGTAGGTCTCATGGAAGTTGTACGCCAAAACATCTGGTGGGCCACAAGTTGCCCACCTCTGATGTATGTATTATAAGGAAGTGGAATTTGTCCTGATGTGTCTGCATAGGCAGAACAAGATGTTCCTACCCTTCAAGTAACACCCAACCCCACTTGTCTCTAGTAACAGCAATGGGCACACGAGCCTCTTTAGGAACATATGAAGCTGTCTTATACCACATCAGAACCTGAGTCCATCTAGCATACTATTGGCTGTCACAGGCTGATAGTTGCTTTTCAGGGTTTCAGACAAGTGTCTTTCCAAGCCCTATCTGGAGATTCCAGGGATTGAACCTCATGCCCTCTGTATGCAAAACATCACTTTACCGCTGGGTGGGATTGGAGAATCTGTCAATTTCAGTTTCACTCAGTTTCTCATTTTCCCAAACTTAAGTTGATTTTGTCCTGTTTCCGCATGGGTTTACAATGGGTGTGTATAACTTGGTTTGCTCATAAAATTAATAATGTTTGGTATATTAAATTTTATAGGTATAGTTTATTCAGACAATAATTACAAGTTTACTGAGTTCACTGTTTAAAGTTTTCAAATGTAATTATAATTTTATGAACAAACCATGCTATGCATAATATAGCTTTAGGAACATAAAGGCTGATTTATGTTTTTAAAGCAGCCTTCCTCAATCTGGTGCCCTACAGATGTTTTGGACTACAATGGCCAGCATTCTTGACCATTGGCTGTCCTGCCTGAGGCTGATTGGAGCTGAAGTCCAAAATATCTTGAGGACACCAGGCTGGGAAAGGCTGTCCTAAAGGAGCAAAGCCACTCTAGATCAATAAAAATAAGCATTTTTCATTTCCCCCCCCCCCCCCCAGAATTTCTGCTCTTTCCCCCTGCCCCTAAATAAAAACGGGGGAAATTACACTTCTAGTCATGAGGTTAAAAAACTTCTTCGTGTGTTGTTAGGGAACGTTACAGGAGAGGAGAAAGGACAGCATTTCCTTTCTCATTGACTAGAAATTTTTCCCACCTTCTGCTATATAGCAATTATCTAGCTTGCACTGGGCCTGAGTCTTTAGCACTTCACAGTAAGGGGACATTTCAGGAAGGTGGAGCAGGGGAGAAAATAACCTTTTCCTTTTTCTCCCCTCTGGAACTATCTGCCCCATGAGCTGCACACTCTACTATAAGGCTCCTGTTACCGACTGGCTGCAGCTTTAGATAGAAACACACCTGTTAGAGGCTGGGAATGCACAACCACTTTCTGTCATGGCTGAATGAAGGGGCATCCATGACCAGAGCTTGGATGGAACAAATAGGATAATCTTTGGGTGGGAACATATGATAGGGTGGGTGGGATTTGTAGCAGTTCCACTTTTTGTAGGCACTAGTAGTTACTTATGATTACACATATAAGACCTCAGATGTATTAAATGCACTTTTTCAAGTCTTCAGGATGTACCAAATGGTGTACCAATTGATAAAGATGAAAAACAAAAAGAAATCCCAGAGCAGAAAAATTAAGGCTAGTGTGGTAGGAAGAAAGAATAGTGAATACAGCAGCATGTTCTGGTTGTAGATATTCTGGGGTCTTGTAAGTCTTCTATTAAAGTGCCTCCCGTTCTAGCGTTGTTTAGTTACTTAAAAATAAAACTCCCAAGTGGTGTGTATGATACATTTCCCAAAGATTCAAAAGCAATCATTTTGTTTCTAATATAGAGGAACCATCCTTATGAATTCTGTATGATACTAATGACTTAGCTTCTGGTCAAGGGGAAGGCCAGCTCCATTTACTAACAGCAGCCTTCCTTTTGTTTGACTTGACCAACATACTTTTCCAAAAACTATGTGCCTCCCTGTGGATTTTATGTTGCTACATCACCAGTTAATTGTAAATAAAAAGTACTTTGTTAAGTTTTGTGTTTCTTTCGGAATACCAAAAAAACGCTATCAGTGATTGCCAAATTGGCAAAGGTTACACATGGAATAAAAACCTAAAGTCCATGAGAAGCCTGTACATTCTTCATTTGTTTCTTTACCTTCCTCCGCAAAATTCTAGCTTATCTGCATGCCTGTGCTTTTTCAGTTTGGAGCCTTGAATATATACTGTTACATTGTTGCAGACCTCATTGCAAAATTAGAGATTTTTTTAAAGTGCTGTTTTGATTTTCACCCTTAGCAGACCTATATAAGCACTGACCAATCCTCATTCATTTGCACATCATATATGCTTGTTTTTGAATGCTAAAGAGACAATTGACCGCTCAAAGTTGACACTATTTCCACTGGAGATAAAAGTGTCATTTCTTTAACATACCTGATCCAGATATTTTTTCTCATGGGCCTGCTTTGTGGTTCGTATGTGTTTTCTTAGATTTTGTTTTCACTTCACAGTCATAGGAATTACTTCTGAACTCTGATGTCTACATGGGATCATGTCTAAAATTCTAGTTTAAAAAATAACTATGCAGGGAGACATACAGCAAAAAGAAGATAACATCCAGAGTCCATGTTAACAAAAAGGAATAGTAAAATAAACAATTAAAAGTAGCAGAGCCTACAAACTGGCACCAGAGGAACTAAAAGTATAAAGATACAAATACTTAAAACAAAGCACAACTTATTCTTTTGATGAAATTTGTTAACTCTAAGCCTAGTAATTAACTTCTTTGCAAATTGTTGACAATCTGCTTTTGCAGGTTGTTTACAATCTCACCGTTCTACTTGGTATATCTGAAAGCCGAGCCTTGTTGTTTCTTATGCTACTCAAGAAAATAACAGTGTATTTCTTTCAGGTGTCTTTGTCAGAGAGTGAGGAGTCGCAAGATTCCTCAGATAGTATAGACTCTTCACAGAAAGCTAGAGGTATCCTCGCACGCCGTCCATCTTACAGGTCAGTGTTTTATACAAAAAGATAGTTTTCTTTCAAATCTGTACTTTAGCTCTATAGTCTATATGGGAAATAATGCCATATAATTTTTGAGTTTAAAGCCAAAAACCTTATTTTTAAAATGCATCTGCAACAATGTATGTATTTATTATTTAATTATTTATTAGATTTGTGTACCACCCAGCTAGCAAATGCCCTTGGTGTGGTTTGCTATCATAAAACCAAATGACAGTAACAAAATAGCAAAATAAAAATACAACAGTAGAAGTATAAAAAATAATACAATTTTAAGCATTAAAAACATTTAAATATTAAAACTGTGAGGAGTCAGCAGTAAAAAGCAGAGCAATCAAGATTAAATGTCTGCTTAAAAGGGAGGGTCTTAACCTGACATTTAAATGTATATAAGGTGCCAGGTGGACCTCCCTGGGAAGAATATTTGACTGGTGTGTGTGCGTGCACGTCTCTTCTCACTACAGAGAAGGCTCTTTCTCTCATAGCCACCTATCGTACCATTGTGGGTGGTGGCAGCCAGAGAAGCTGCTTAGGGTGTTAAAGGTCAGACCCAAGACTTTGAATCAGGCCCAGAAACTGACTAGCAAGGAAACCTTTGAAATAAGCTTGGAGTTAGATAATTTTGCTTTAAATCATAAACCATAACAGAGAGAACAACTCCAGTAGCCCCCCAAAATAGTGTTCACAACAATGTAGGAAAGAAGCCAGACTATAAAGCACATGGTCTTTGATGTCTATATACTAATGCCCTGAATATGGGAAACAAACAGAACAAACTTGAACATGAAGGCAAATAAGACTTGATAGGTAAACTGAAACTTTGTGGGATAACTCCCATGACTGGAATATAGCAATTGAAAGGTATAACTTGTTCAAAAAGAACAGAAGAAATAGAAAGGGAGGCGGAGTCACACTATATGTTAAAATACTTATCCCTGCACAGAAATATAAGATGATAAGCCTGGGAGCCCCATCAAGAACATCTGGATTAAAATAAATGGGGCAAGGAATAAAAGGAGCATGATAGTCGGAGTTTGCTACAGACCACCCAATCAAGGAGAAGATGAGGATGAAACTTTTGAAAAGCAAATAGCCAGAGTTTCAAGGAAATCTGATGTAGTAGTAATGGGGGACTTCAGTTATCCCAATATCTATTGGGAGACAAATTCTGCTAAAAGTGGCCCCTCCAAGAAATTCCTGACATGTGTGGCTGATAACTTTCTCCTACAGAAAGTAGAGGAAGGAACTAGAGAAACGGCTATCCTTGATTTGATACTGACCAATAAGGATGACTTAGTGGATAAAGTGGCAGTTACAGGAACTCTGGGGGAAAGTGACCACATCATACTTGAGTTCTTGATTTTAAAGGAAACAAAAGCTGAGTGTAGCCATATGCATACTCTGGATTTCAGAAAAGCTGATTTTAATAAACTCAGAATTATGATAAGTAAGATCCCATGGCAAGTGACCCTAATGAGAAAAGGAGTCCAAGATGGGTGGGAATTTTTAAAAAAGGAAATTTTAAAGACACAATTACAAACAATTCCAACAAGGAAAAAAAAGATAGAAGACAACAGAAGAAACCAATGTGTCTCCACAAAAAGCATAGAGATAACCTGAAAATAAAAAAAGGATTCATATAGGGAGTGGAAGGAAGGCCAGGCTACAAAAGAAAAGTACAAAACAAACAAGCAGCACAGAAGTTCCGGAATGATGTCAGGAAGGCTAAAGCTGAGAATGAGCTGAGGCTAGCGAGGGATGCCAAAAGCAATGAACAGGCTTTCTTCAGATATGTCAATAGTAAAAGACAGAGGAAAGAAATGGTGGTTCTACTGCTTAATGAGGTTGGCAAATTGGTAACAGATGGCAAAGAAAGGCCGAAATGCTCAATTCCTACTTTGGCTCAGTCTTCTCCCAAAAGTGGGTCTATGACCTCCCTGGAAAAAGTGAAGTACAAGCTGTCAGGGCAGGATTGTAGTTTGAGATTGATAAACAAATGGTCAAGGAACACCTAATTTCTTTGAAAAAGTTCAAATCTCCAGGGCCCGACAAACTGCATCCTAGAGTAATGAAGCTGCCGGCAGAAGCACTCTCAGAACCACTGTCTATTATCGTTGTGAAATCATGGAAGATGGGTGAAGTGCCAGATGACTAATGTTGTCTCTATCTGCAAAAAGGAGGAACCTGGGAACTACAGACCAGTCAGTCTGACATCCATCCCTGGGAACATTTTGGAGCAGATTATAAAGAAGTCAGTCTGTAAGCACCTTGAAAACAATGCAGTGATTACTAGAAGCCAGCATGGATTTTTCAAGAACAAATCCTATCAGACTAATCTGATCTCATTTTTTGATTGGGTAACCTCCTTTGTGAACTGTGGGAATGCTGTGGACATAGTATATCTTGACTTCAGCAAAGCTTTTGACAAAGTGCCCCGTGACATTCTGATTAAGAAACTAGTGAAAAGTGGGCTAGATGGAACAACTATTAGGTGGATCTACAGTTGGCTACAGAATAGGACTCGAGTGCTTACCAATGGTACCTTCTCAAATTGGGGGAGCTAATGAGCAAGGTACCGCGGGGCTCAGTCCTGGGCCCAGTGCTCTTCAACATTTTTATTAATGATTTGGACGAGGAGGTGCTGGGAACGCTTATCAAATTTGCAGACGACACAAAAATGGGTGGGATCGCTAATACACTGGAAGACAGAAACAAACTTCAAAGTGATGGAGTGCTGGGCTGAAAACAACAGAATGAAATTTAATAGGGATGAATTTCAAGTTCTTCTTCGTGGTCTCTGTGCATCACACATATGGGCTCTGCGCCTGCGTGGAGCCTGTTTCGGAAACTTCTATAGCTAAGGCAAACGTTTTTGGCGGGAACCCCTCCCCCACTGTCTACTGACTCCATGTTCCCGCCTTTCTCCTCAGTTCTTTTTCGACCGCCTTGCTGAAAGGATGTCTTGTTGGGAACTTCTGTCTTTCTCCTGAGGAGAAAGCTTTAGAGTGCTAAGGTTTTTAGTTATTTTACTTTGTTTTAGTTCATTTTTAGTCTTAATTAATTAATTTATTTATTACATTAGTATACCGCCCCATAGCCGAAGCTCTCTAGGCGGTTTACGTGCGATTAAAACAATTAAAAACAATATACAAAAATTAAAGCAGCAAAAACATACAACGTACACACGTACATTTAAAACAATATAATTTATTGTTATTATATTCTTAGATATTTTATTCTCCAGAGATCTTGGATCGCTTTGAGGGGGATCGCACAGCCATTAAGGCCCCTTTTCAAAATGTGTTAAGTGCGTCAGCAAGCTTCCCCAGCAGACAGACTTTTCTCTGTTTAATTTGTTTTGGGAGAGGCTCAGGTCATCAAAACCTGTCGCTACATTATTATTATTATTATTATTATTATTATTATTATTATTATTTACACATTTATATACCATCCCATAGCCGAAGCTCTCTGGGTGGTTTACAAAATTTAGAACCAACATAAGACAGCTGACATATAAAACATTTTAAACTGTTAAGCCTGGCTACAAAGTCAGTTAAAACCTCAACTTAAGCTGTTGAAATGCCTGGGAGAAAAGTTTTGACCTGGCGCTGAAAAGATAACCGTGTTGGCGCCAGGTCTATGGATAAAAGCTCTAGAAGCCATGGTTTCTTCCAGACAATTGTTACACTTATGGCACAGGCTCCTCGATCTACTGGAGACATGGCCGCTTCATGCCTCATCCGATCTTCCAACATTTGGAAGCTCCCTAGCTGTATCTACAGCAAGAGAGATATCTAAGAAGGCTGGAGCCTTCTGGGGCTATTTGCATGGAGCGATTCTACGGAGGAGAGCCCCTCTGCGTCCTCAGACCCTGACTCTGACCAAGGGTCATTCCGATCTTCCAACATTTGGACGCTCCCCAGGCTGTATCTACAGCAAGAGGGATATCTAAGAAGGCAGGAGCCTTCTGGGGCTGATCGCATGGAGCGATTCTACGGAGGAGAGCCCCTCTGCGTCCTCGGACCCTGACTCTGACCAAGGGTCATTCCGATCTTCCAACATTTGGACGCTCCCCAGGCTGTATCTACAGCAAGAGGGATATCTAAGAAGGCAGGAGCCTTCTGGGGCTGATCGCATGGAGCGATTCTACGGAGGAGAGCCCCTCTGCGTCCTCGGACCCTGACTCTGACCAAGGGTCATTCCGATCTTCCAACATTTGGACGCTCCCCAGGCTGTATCTACAGCAAGAGGGATATCTAAGAAGGCAGGAGCCTTCTGGGGCTGATCGCATGGAGCGATTCTACGGAGGAGAGCCCCTCTGCGTCCTCGGACCCTGACTCTGACCAAGGGTCATTCCGATCTTCCAACATTTGGACGCTCCCCAGGCTGTATCTACAGCAAGAGGGATATCTAAGAAGGCAGGAGCCTTCTGGGGCTGATCGCATGGAGAGATTCTACGGAGGAGAGCCCCTCTGCGTCCTCGGACCCTGACTCTGACCATGGGTCATTCCGATCGTCCAATGTTTGGACGCTCCCTAGCTGTCTCTACAGTGAAAGGGATATCTAAGAAGGCCAGGTTACATAGGACTTCTGGGGACTGATCGCTTGGAGCGATTCTATGGATGAGAGCCCCTCAGTGTCTTCGGACCCCCACCCTAACCATAGGTCGTTCCGATCTTCCAACATCTGGATACTCTCTACCTGTGTTTCTACAGCTAGAGAGAGACCAGGTTCCAACTCCTCTGCAGCTGTTAGCCCCCCCCCCCGATACTGAGGGTGGCCCCTTTGGCAGCGATGACTTAACTGGCTCCTTGGGTACCGAGGTCTAAGCTCTCGATACTGGAGCTTCTAACATGCATCTTCGATGTCAAGATGAGACGTCTAGCAGGCAGAATCGACATCACAGGCTGAGACTCAACTGCCTCCTTCGGTACCGAGCACCATGGTACCGAGCTCCTTGGTACCGAGCTCCTTGGTACCGAGCTCCTTGGTGCTGACTTCCTTGGTACCGAGCTCCATGGTACCGATCTCCTTGGTGCCGATCTCCTTGGTGCTGAGCGCCATGGTACCGAGCTCCTTGGTACCGAGCTCCTTGGTACCGAGCTCCTTGGTGCTGAGCTCCTTGGTACCGAGCTCCTTGGTACCGAGCTCCATGGTACCGAGCTCCTTGGTGCCGGGCTCCTTGGTACCAAGCTCCTTGGTGCCGACTTCCTTGGTGCCGAGCTCCTTGGTGCCGAGCTCCTTGGTGCCGAGCTCCTTCGTATCGAGCTCCATGGTGCCGAGCTCCATGGTGCCGAGCTCCTTGGTACCGAGCTCCTTGGTACCGAGCTCCTTGGTGTCGAGCTCCTTGGTACCGAGCGCCATGGTACCGAGCGCCATGGTACCAAGCTCCTCGGTGCAGAGCTCTTGGTACCAAAATGAGATGTCTAACATGCAGCTTTGACGTCCAGATGAGATGTCTAGCAGGCAGAATCGACATCAAAGGGTGAGACTCAACTGCCTCTTTTGGTACCAATCTCTTGGTACCAAGAAGAGACGTCTAACATGCAGCTTGAAGTAGACATCTCCCCACCAAGTTAATTAGCACAGCCATTACAGGCTAGCTGCCAAATACAGGGCTGCTCCCTAGAGCTGCTACAATTGGAGTGCTATGATTTCAACAGAGAGAGTTTTTTATGCCTGTAATGTCTAGGGGCATCATTCTCGGGTCCCTGTAAAAAATAAAAAAATGAAAAAAGAGGGACAGAACTTCAACTGGGTTGCCTCCCCCGAGAATGCCATACCAGTACAGAGATTGGCATCAATTATAAAAGGGACACCTCTTGCAATGGGTCCGTAACTCCCGTACCAGGCATCGATACCAACCCCTATATTGGTACATACGCCTTTCTCGATACTGAGCAGCTCCATCGGTATCGTGATTGCCACTGGAGGAAGTTTTCTTGCAACTCCCTCTAGCTCTACCAAGATCACTGTCATTGTGACCTGTCCACAGGGCTCAACCATTGCCTCATGATACCGTCGTGAATGCGTCAGTACGTCCACCTAGCTCTTCTCCTTTCCAGACCCACTCTGTGGGGTGTCAAAAAGTTCAGCTTGGAGAAGATGGGTTTAATCATAGAACTAAACCTGATTCCCCTCAATCCTTAGAGAGCTCTCAGTTGGACTCAACATTGTTCTCTTCTGCATCGCCTGTTGATGGGGTAGCTGTACAGAGTGGAGCCTCCTTTGGAAGACCTATATCACTCTCTGATTTAATATTTGGCCCACTCCTCTACAGATCTCTTCAACCTGTTCTGGATTTGAGATGGCTCCATACGTACATCAGAATCACAAATTTCTGATGACACATAAAGCCCTGCCCCAGAATATTTACAAAATGTATGGCACTGCTCCTTCCATTCATTTGCCTTCAAGGGGTAGAAATCTGCCCATATTTAGACAACTGGCTTCTGGTAGCTTCCTAAAAGGAAATGCTATTGAAGGCAAGGTGACGACTCAATTTATTGAGCTCTTTGGGCCTCATAGTGAACACAGAATCCAGACTCCCCTGGATCTAACAACCCTACATTGGTGTACTTGCACAGACTATTTGCTACGGGGCATGCGCTTTCCCACTTCCTCCCCCATCTCAAGTCCTCATACAAACACTTTCCTGTTCAACTGGGAATGTCTTTGCAGCCCTCATTTTTCTTCTCATTCCATGAGTACTGTGGTATGATAATATTAATATTGTGTAGTCCACACAGTCTCCATCATAGTCACCCCTTGGTGGCCGAGACAGGTGTGGCTCACTCTACTTCTGAAGATATCAGCCAATGGCGACCAATTGGGTTACCATCAGCTCTGCTGCAGCTCAAAAGATTTAAAAAAAAAAAAAAAAAAAAAAAGTCGTGGTAAGTACCCGACTTTTAAAACCGGAGCTTCAGGGATTTGCTCCTGGATGGCTTCGGGATGCCAGCTGCATCATATAGATGACCTGCTGCCACTCCGGATACACCCCGACCGGAGGCAAAACTCTCGTCAAGATGTACCCAGACTGTAATTCCTAAATGGGCAATCTTTTGTCTTACAGCGCCTGAGTGGGTAGAAGAAAATAAATCTGGGGAAGCCTGACCCTGACACAACAGGAGAGTGGCTTTTGTCTTGCAAGGAGATCTGCTGGGCAGCTGATGAGGAAGCAGGATGTGCTTGGATGTAATTTAGACTGCGTCCAAACACATAAGAATACAGACAACTGGAGACTGACTGAGGAATCTGTCAGTCAGGCTGTGAGCTTACTGATGTTACTTAGTTGGGCATTGCCCCCTTTGGGAAATCCCAGTGGGGACATTGCCCCCCCCCCGCTACCCCCCTCCCCCCATAGTTTATGCCCCTGCCTATGCTCAGACCCATGGCATGGGGTATCCCAATACCATAACTACTTTCGACATGAGGTCGATTCCATTTTTTCATGCAGCCTGCAATGAAGTCATATACTGCACAATGGGATTCTTTTCTAAATACATGAATCTTCAGGGCCTCAAGCCCCATTCAGCCTCCTTAACGATGTCCTTACACTTACCCCCTATACACTATAGGGCTAAAATAGTTGTCGATATGCAGGTATTTGACTGCTTTACGTGTTTTTGCACCAACCCCATTGTTAGGGGGTTCCTCTGGGCATTACAAATCTGTCTCCTCTAATTAGGAGTTTCATTCTGGCATGGAGTTTCTCTGTCATGCCACAATCTCTGACATTGAAACCAGTTAAACCAATGGTACCTTCAGATATCACATTATTTTTCTTAGAAAGTTGTTTTCTGATGGCTATATATAGGGACAGACAGAGCAGGCATTCATAGCACACATAGAATTCTAAGACTGGCAAATCTAAAAGCAAGTGTGTTGCTTTTCAAGAACCAAGGAAATTCAATGGGTCTTACTTTTGAGTAAAATATTGTACATGCTATTAAACTGCCCTACAAGTTGAAGGGCTTGCAGCTTGTTGGTCCAGTAACAGCTAAGTCGATGTGCAGTGCATCGAAGTCTGTATCTTTAGCAGGGGATTGTCGATCCCCTGCTAATATATTTATATTTGGTGTTGTTCCCCGCCTCGATCTAGATGGAGAGGCGGGTTAGAAATGAAATAAATAAATATGTAAGGCAGCTATTTGGTATAAGTCCTTTAACTTCATTACATGCTACCACTTGATTGTTTGTACCAGGACAAACTGGAATTTGGGGCAAGCAATTTCTTTGTCTTGTGAGGGAACATTGATCTACACCTACCCTCCACCAGGAATTTAGCTTGTTAATCGCCCATATGTGTGATGCACAGAGACCACGAAGAAGAAATGCAGGTTGCTTACCTGTAACCATAGTTCTTCGAGTGGTCATCTGTGCATTCACACAACCCACCCACCGTCCCCGCTTTGGTGTCGATGTAAATGTACTGTCGATACAGAGCGGTTTCTCTCCTAGTTATGGGGCCAGCAAGTCGGTCTCTTTGAACTGAGGAGAAAGGCGGGAACATGGAGTCAGTAGACAGTGGGGGAGGGGTTCCCGCCAAAAACGTTTGCCTTAGCTATAGAAGTTTCCGAAACAGGCTCCACGCAGGCGCAGAGCCCATATGTGTGAATGCACAGATGACCACTCGAAGAACTATGGTTACAGGTAAGCAACCTGCATTTCTACACCTAGGAAAAAGAAACTAAATGCACAGTTACAAGATGGGATACTTAGCTCAGCAATACTACAAGCAAGAAGGATCTTGGAATTGTTGTAGATCACAAACTGAATATGAGCCAACAGTGTGATGTGGCCGCAAAAAAAGCAAATGCTATTTTGGGCTGCATTAATAGAAGTATAGCTTCCAAATCACGCGAGGTACTGGTTCCTCTATTCAGCACTGGTTAGGCCCCATCTATTGTGTCCAGTTCTGGACACCACACTTCAAGAAGGATGCAGACAAGCTGGAGCGTGTTCAGAGGAGGACAACGAGGATGATCAGGGGTCTGGAAACAAAGCCCTATGAGGAGAGGCTGAAAGAACTGAGTATGTTTAGCCTGGAGAAGATAAGATTGATGGGAGACATGATAGCACTCTTGAAATACTTGAAAGGTTGTCACACACAGGAGGGACAGGATCTCTTCTCGATCAACCCAGAGTGCAGGACACAGAACAATATGCTCAAGTTACAGGAAGCCAGATTCCGGCTAGACATCAGGAAAAACTTCCTGCCTGTAGAGCAATATGACAATGGAACCAATTACCTAGGGAGGTTGTGGGCTGTCCCACACTATAGGCATTCAAGATGCAGCTGGACAACCATCTGTCAGGTATGCCTTAAGGTGGATTCCTGCATTGAGCAGGGGGTTGGACTCGATGGCCTTATAGGCCCCTTCCAACTCTACTATTCTATGATTCTAAATCAGCTTGTTTTATGAACAGGGGTTGTTTTGCACCCATGGTTGTTCTCTTTTTCTTTGTTGGACAGGTTTCTCTTAGCACTGCCATTTTTGGGCACATTGCACTTTTATTAGCTTTGGCTTACTCCTGCCATTGATGGCACTTATACACTTTCTATTATTGTATTGCTGCTTGAGAAAATTGGGGTTGTGCTTTTTGTTTTGTTTTTTAGCCCTGACTGATTTTTCTTTAATTTTCCATGGTATTCTTCATGTATTTGGGGAATCAGTTGGATGGTTATACAATAGGTGGGATGTGACCATTGGACAAACCTTGGGCAAGGGAGGTATAGCAGTGCAGATTGGAAAGGCCAGATAAGAGAAAGTAAACAACCTCAATTCTATCTCCTCTTCTGACATTTGTTTCAATCCTCAAGAAATCTCTTGGCCCCATAAGCAACCCAACATCCTGACGCATGTAGCAGGTCATACCCTCAATTTGATTTTCTGTTCTGGGCAAGAAAAAGATGTGAGTGGGGGAACCTGAAATGCTCGGTTTCCCAACATGTGAGTAGTGTCACCATCGTGTATTCTTGACAGTAAATGTGCATTTTTGATAGTTTAGGTTTTGTTCTATAGAGTCCTTTGTTTCTGATGCTGTAGCAGTCGTTTAAAGTAGTTCTAATCTATTCAGGCAATTGCAAATTTAGGGTGTTTATTTTTAAAGTTTTAAAAGAAATAATGATAATTTTATGACCAAACTAAATTATACACAAAATGACTTTAGGACCAGAAAGGCTGCTTATGTTTCTAAAGCAGCCTTCCACAACCTGGTGGTCTTCAGGTGTTTTGAACTACCAAGGACAGCATTCCTGACTTTTATCCATGCTGCCTGAGGCTGCTGGGAACTAAAGTCCAAAATATCTAGAGTGGCCCAGGTTGGGGAAGGCTGCCTTAAAGCAACAAAGTGACTTTAGATCTGTAAACAGCGCTAAAAAATTAAGTATTTTCCAATTTCCCCAAAATTTGGGGGGTTTCGGGGGGGAACAGAGAATTTTTTTTTTTTCTATGACCTCAAAATTTCCGGAAATTTTACATCTCTAGTTGTTTGAGGGTTAGACAACACTCAAATAATCCAAGGCTTGTTATTTGAAGATTAACCCATTGTGATCAATTTGCACAACCTTTGCAGAGAAAATCGCTCATGTCCTTGTCAACCAGGATCCTATGGCTGAATGTGACTTTGGGCTCTATTTGTCCATTTATAATGGATACTTTTCCATTTGTACAGCCTGAGGATGTGGCTAGGATCATTGGAGAGGTGAGACAACATGTGTACTGGACCCTTGCCCTTCCTGGCTTATAAAAGCAGTTGGTGTGGGTACTGGCTGAGTGGGCAAAGGCAGTGGTGAATGAATTCCTCTTTTATGACTAGGTGTGATTCCATCTTGCTTAAAATAGGGTTGTGAGACCTTTGCTAAATTAAAAATATCCCTGAATTCTATCATATTGGATAATTTCTGGCCAGTCTCCCATATGCCATTCTTGGACAAGGTGTTGGTAGCATCTCAGCTCCAGGGGTTTCTGAATGAGACAGATTATCTAGATCAATTTCAGTCTGGTTTCAGGCCTAGTTATGCAATAGAGACTGTTTTAATCGCCTTGGTGGACAATATTTTATTTATTTATTAATTACATTTTTATACTGCCCAATAGCCGAAGATCTCCGAACAGTTTAGAAAATAAATCTATGTTGGGAACTGGATGTGGGGGGAGTGTCTCTTTTGGTTCTGCGGGACTTCCACCGTGGTATCCGTCTGAGACATCTGTCTGAGATGAGTGCTTGGAGGCACTGTTTTATGGTGGCTCTGCTCCTTCTTGGAAGAGCAATTTCAGAAGGTGATCCTGTGGCCATTGGTTCATGCGTCCCTAAGGGTCCTTTCATGTCTCACATGCTATTTAATGTATTCATGAAACTGCTGGGAGAGGTTGTCTGGAAGTTTGGTGCCAGCAGTATGCTGATGACACCCAACTGTAGCTCTCCTTTCCATCTAAATCCAAGGAAGCTGTTCTTGTTCTAAATCAGTTCCTGATATTGCTAATGGACTGGATGAGGAGAAACAAACTGAAGCATAATCCAGACAAGACAGAGGTCTTCCTGGTTAGTTGAAAGGCAGATCAAAGAATAGGGACTCAACCTGTGCTAGAAGGGGTTCCATTTTCCTTGAAGACTCAGGTTTGCAGCTTAGGTGTTCTCTTGGATTCAGACCTGAACCTGGGTGCCCAGTTTTTGTAGTGACCAGGAGTGCTGAGGCTAGTGTGCCAACTATACCCATTCCTGGAGATATTTGATCTGGCCATGGTGACACATGTCTTAGTTACATTCCATTTGTACGACTGTAACATACTCCACATGGGGCTGCCTTTGAAGAGTGTTTGGAAACTTCAGCTGGTCAGAATGCCGTGACCAGACTTTGGCCAGGGCCAGTTACAGGATGTATGTAACTCCCTTGTTACAACCGCTTTATTGGCTACCAGTCTGTTTCTGGGCACAATTTAAAATGCTGGTCATGAACTGTAAAGAACTATCTGACTTGGGACCATACTATCTGAAAGACTGCATTCTCCCTTGTGAGCCTGCCCAGGTTTTAAGATATTTTGAAGAGGCCCTTCTCTAGGTCTCACTGCCATTAGAGGCAAGTTTGGTGGAGATGCAAAGAGGTTCTTCTCAGGCTAGGTTGGCTCCGTTTGTTGTCCTTCCACTGGCAGGCAAAGACATTTTTATTCTGACAGGCATTTGGCATGTAAGATGGTTTATTGAAAAGGTTTAACTGGTTGGGTGCTGGTGATAGCTTTTAGTTCTTCTTCGTGGTCTCTGTGCATCACACATATGGGCTCGCGCCGGCGCCGAGCTCGCTTCGGGAAACTTCTAACTAGCTAGGATTTTAGGCGGGAACCCCTCCCCCCACCGTCCTACCGCGCATGCTCAGGGTCCCGCCTACCTCAGTTCTTCTTCGACCGCTTCGCTGAACGCCTCGCGGGAGACTTCCTCCGTTGTCGGAGACCTGAAAGAAGGACAAAATAAGTTAGTTTTACTGGTTTTTTCCTTACTGTTAGTGTAGTTAGCTAGGTTCTTATTAAATTAAAATAATAATAATAATAATAATAATAATATAATATACATAGTTGTTTTCGTTAGTAGATAGTCTCTTTGCGGCCTATGGCGCAGACCGCGCTTTTCAAGCGCTGCTCTGGCTGCCGCGCCAAACTAGCCCTTTCGGACGGACATTCACTGTGCCTGGGCTGTTTGGGGGAAGGCCATATTACGGACTCTTGTGCCCACTGCATGAGATTTTCGAGACAGACAAGGCGGAACAGGGCCGACCGACTGCGCAGTCTCCTTTGGAGTAAAGCCCTCTCCGCCATTGACCAACCGTCTTCAGGCCGCATGGACCCGAGACCTTCGTCCTCTGGGGAGCAAGGGCTATCGCCCATCATACGCTCACGCCCAGCAACTCCTGAATTGCCCTCCTGTCGGGCCGCTGTTCAGGCACCGTTGGCTCCATCTTCCCCTCCGCGCAAGCAAAAGAAGGGAAAGGTGACGAAAAAATCCAAGCCAACATCGACTTCGACGAAAGCGTTTAAAACAGCGCCGTCGACATCGGCAGGACTGCCGACATCGAAGTCTTCGATACCGAGAAAATTTCCTTCGGTATCGTATACGCCGACGAGCTCTTCGGTACCGAAGAAGAAGAAGTCGTCCTCGGTGCCATCTTCGCTACCGTCGGCTTCGACTACATCTCAGCCGCGGAAACGTCCATCCTCGCTGCCGATGGACCAACCTTCGGCATCGAAGCGCCGCTCACCACCGCAACAGCTTATGCCGGGACATTCGACCCCGCTCACGACATCGCCCATCAGGCCTCTGTCGATACCATCACCGGTACCGACAGAACCACCTTCCCGACCGGAGCTTCAGGACATCCCGCCTTTTGGATCGGATGTCCTCGTCATCGACGAGGAATACTCCGACCCTATCGGTACCGAGGCCTCGGTACCGATGCGCCATTATCGGTCGCGATCACACTCCGCTTCCCAGGATTGGGACCGTGCCTCGGACTTGTCTCATCGTCTGCCGCCTCCAGTACCACCTCGCCGGACGACATCTCTTCTCCCGGCGTCGACGCGTCGACGTACTCCGTCTCAACTCTCCTCGTTACCGGAGCAAGTTGTAGCCTCTCGGTACCGACGGTCGTTACCATCGCCGTCTTTGGACGACTACGAATCAGACCCGTCTTCACCCCCGTCGCCAGCCCCGTCGGTACCATCCCCATCAGAAGAAGTCGCTACCGAGGAAGGAGCTTCACCTACCATGGAACTAGGGGGTTTTAATGAACAAATGCTCCGTCTCGCCCAATCACTGGGGATAGACGTGCAACAGCCGGAAGAAGAAGAAGGTGACATCTATGATGTAATGAGGACGGAACCGACCCCACAACTGACTCTTCCGCTGGTTCGCACTTTGTTAAAGACAGCGAAACAATCTTGGACCAATCCGGCGACGATAGCTCCCACTTCTAAGAGGCTCGACGCTCTCTACAAAGTAAAGGAGACGGAAGCCCCTTTCCTGGCTACCCACCCAAAACCAAACTCCATAGTTGTGGAAGCATCCCAGGGCAGGTCGGGCCGATCTCATACCGCCCCCGTTGACAGGGAGGGCCGTAAACTGGACTCTGTTGGAAGACGAATTTATGCTTCGGCGGCCTTGGTGATGAAGACATCAAATTACCAGGCCATGATGGCCAGGTATCAGTTGTTTTTATGGCAGAAAATCTCCAACCTCACAGATTACCTGCCAGACGATCAACGGGACCTGGCACGTGTTTTCCAAGCGGAAGCTATCCGCCTATCGAAACAACAGATGACCACTGCCAGGCACCAGGTCGATTCGGGTTCGAAGGCCATGATCGGAGCAGTCGCCCTCCGACGTCATGCGTGGCTGCGCTCGTCAAATCTCCCCATTGAGACTAAGAATCGCATCGAGGATTTGCCTTTTGACGGAGAAGGTCTGTTTAATACACAAACCGACTCTACAATGGATACTATCCATAAGGCAAAAATGACCGCAAAAAAGATGGGGTTCAGCCAGCCTCCGTCGCAGACCTTCCGCCAACGAAAGTGGTACAGGCCCTTGCCCTATCAGCCCAGACAGGGCCAGGACCGTGGCCAACGCTACCAGCAGCCGACAGCGTCGACCTCTTACCAACAACATAAGCCCGCCCCCCGCTACTCTCAGGCCCGTTCAAAACAACCCCAACAAAAGCGTCGCCTTTGACTTACCTCTAAGAGACTCCTCTCTGTCAAGGAACAGGCTCCAACCCTTTTTCCATACTTGGGCTGCCATCACCACCGACCAGTGGGTCCTCAAAGTCGTTCAACGGGGCTACGCAATAGACTTCGAAGTCCTCCCTCCGCTAGGCACTGTAAAAGTCACGCCGCCATCAGAAACCCTGCGTCAAGAAACAAAGGCTCTGTTGGAAAAGGGCGCCATCATACCTGTTCCAGCGCACCAATCAAACAACGGGTTCTACTCCCGTTACTTTACAGTGCACAAGAAGGACGGGGGACTCCGCCCTATTATGGATCTCCGAAGTCTGAACAAATTTATCAGGCCCCGGAAGTTTCGAATGATCACACTTTCTACCATCCTGCCACTCCTCAGACGGGGCAGTTGGTTTACGTTGATCGACCTCAAGGATGCATACTTCCACATAGCCATCCTCAAAGACCACCAAAAGTACCTCCGCTTCGCCATAGGGTCCCAACTCTACCAATTTGTGGTCCTACCATTCGGTTTAAAAACAGCTCCAAGAGTCTTTACCAAATGTATGGCAGCGGTTTGTGCGCACCTTCGATCCATCGACATCGAGATCTATCCTTACCTAGACGACTGGCTGATCGTCTCGCCAACTCGCCATCAAGCCATTGCAGACGTCAGCACGGTCGAGTCCACCCTCTCTTCCTTAGGTCTGCAAATAAATTACGAAAAGTCAATTTTTCAACCTACCACGGCACTTCAATTCATAGGGGTTTGTCTCGACTCCACTGCCGCAAGAGCCTTCCTTCCCCAAGACAGAATGAGGACTCTACAGAGTCTAGCTCGCAGACTGCGTACTCACACGCGGGCAACAGCCCTCACTATTTTACGTTTACTAGGCCTTATGGCTGCGGCTATTGGCGTAGTCAGATGGGCACGTCTGAGGATGCGCCCTCTCCAGCAACTCCTATTGAGTCGTTATACACCACTCCACGATCCACGAAGGTTAGTACTTACCATTCCGAGTCACGTAAGACACTCGCTCCTTTGGTGGTCGCATCCAGGCAATCTCTCACAGGGCCTACCTTTCGTCGATCCCGGCCCCTCCAAAGTTGTCACGACCGACGCATCACTCCAGGGCTGGGGGGCACTTCTGGAGGACCTGTTCATACAAGGAAGATGGTCGCCGTCAGAGAGCTCCCTACATATAAACAAGCTAGAGCTCCTCGCTGTGCAGAAAGCACTCAAAGCATTTCTTCCCCAGCTCAGGGGGCACCACGTGCGGGTACTGTCAGACAACACATCCGTAGTGTGGTATATCAACAAGGAAGGCGGCACTCGCTCCCCGCGCCTCCTCCACATTACCATGGACATCTTACACTGGGCTATCACAAGAGACATTCGACTCTCGGCTCTGCACATAGCAGGGACATCCAACATCAAAGCGGACGAGTTAAGTCGATCGTTCAAAGACACTCACGAGTGGGAATTAGCCCCTCGTATTCTGGATCGCATCTTCTCCCGTTGGGGCACCCCAGAAATCGACCTCTTTGCAACCCCAGACAACCGAGTCTGTCGAGCTTATTGCTCAAGAGCAGGGTTAGGTCGCGACTCCCTAGGAGACGCCTTTCTATGGGACTGGTCACAGGGCCTTCTTTACATGTTCCCTCCGATTCCCCTGATAACAAAAACGGTCACAAGGCTGCGACGCCACCAGGCCAACGCTATCCTCATTGCACCATGGTGGCCACGGCAAGCGTGGTTCACGCCTCTACACAGACTAGCTGCCCATCGAGTGTGGCGTCTCCCAACCGCTGCGGACCTCCTGTCCAGGGACAACGGCAGGATATTACATCCAGACATTCAAACCCTACGTCTAACAGCATGGAGACTCCTGCCCTCTGGCGGGGAATAGCTGTGCCTCCAGCCATATTGACTATTCTGGACGCCTCTCGTAAACCCTCGACTAGATCATCCTACTTGGCAAAATGGAGACGTTTTCAAGTTTTTGCAGCAACCAAGGGGTTTGACAGTACTTCGGCTACTATCACCGACGTTATCGCCTTCCTTCACTCCTTGCATACTACAGGCCTACGGCTCTCCTCTATCAAGGTCTATCTAGCGGCCATTGCGGTCCATCACCCCCTCATCGACGGGGTCTCGGCATTCACGCACCCTCTTGCCAAGGCTTTCCTTAAGGGTCTACACAATCTTTTTCCACCCATTCGCTCATTCCTCCCACAGTGGAGCCTCTCGCTCGTGTTGACTGCTTTGTCCACTAAGCCCTTTGAGCCATTAGCTACAACAAATATCCGTTTGTTAACATTGAAAACGGTTTTTCTTGTTGCCATCACGTCCGCACGACGTGCATCGGAGCTTACAGCACTGCTGGTCGACCCTCCATACACGCAGTTTTTCCGCGACAAGGTCGTCCTTCGTCCTCCCCCATCCTTTGTCCCCAAGGTTGCCTCCGATTTTCACATAAATCAGGACATAGTGCTACCGACCTTCTTCAAAGCATCCACTGACCCGCTGTGCTCAACACTGCACGCGCTGGACGTGAGAAGGGCTCTAGCCTTCTACAAATCTCGTTCGGAGGAGTTCCGTAAATCACGTCAACTCTTCATTTGCTTTGGAGGCAAGAATAAGGGTTTATCTGTATCCTCGCAACGTCTCTCCAAATGGATTGTAGACGTTATCGTACTATCGTATCAGCTCCTGGGCAAGGAAACCCCCACTGGACTAATTGCTCACTCCACCAGGGGGCAGGCGGCCTCAACGGCACTCCTTCATGGCGCAACTATCCCAGACCTGTGTAAGGCGGCCACGTGGGCAAATGCCTCTACCTTTGTGAAGCACTACCGCTTGGACGTTAGAGCGCGCCAGGACTCCTCCTTTGGCAGAGCGGTCCTGTCTTCGATATGCCAATGACCATGCAGCGTGCCTCTCCCACCTCCGGTAAGTTGGCTTGTTACTCGCCCATATGTGTGATGCACAGAGACCACAAAGAAGAAATGCAGGTTGCTTACCTGTAACTGTAGTTCTTCGAGTGGTCATCTGTGCAGTCACACAACCCACCCGCCGTCCCCTCTTGGCATCGCTGTTCTGATTGTCAAGTTGACTCCGCCATGCTCGACTAGTTTAGCTGTCAACATAGTTGCATTGCCTTAGTCGCGAGGCCTAGCGGTCTCAGAGAACTGAGGTAGGCGGGACCCTGAGCATGCGCGGTAGGACGGTGGGGGGAGGGGTTCCCGCCTAAAATCCTAGCTAGTTAGAAGTTTCCCGAAGCGAGCTCGGCGCCGGCGCGAGCCCATATGTGTGACTGCACAGATGACCACTCGAAGAACTACAGTTACAGGTAAGCAACCTGCATTTATTGTATTTAATTTTGTTTTAAATTGATTTGTTTTTACGTTATGCTTTTATTAAGAATTTGCTTTAATCTGCATTTTATTATTGTTAGTGACATTGAACACCATTTTTGCAGAAAGGCAGGACATAAACATAAGGCACCAGAATATCTCAGGAATTGTGTGTCTCCAGATGAGCTTCACAAGAATTTTGTCCAGTTTCTGATGTCCTGCTTTGGGTCTCCCTACCATCAGAAATATGGTGATGAGTCGCTGGCAGGGCCTTTTCAGCTATGGCAAGGAAGTATTGGAACAGAAGTCTACCTGGACTAATCACTGATTTTTTAAGATGGAAAGTGAATGCAATTTTATTCCAGATTTTGCAGCTCCATCCCCCCCTTAGACTTCTTATGCTGCTACTCCCTTTTAAGGGTGCAATTCTATGCATGTTTAGACAGAAAATGGTCCTACAACTCTTAGCAGTTCCCAGCCAGCCATGCTATGTTGGGGAATGTTGGGAGCTGTGGGACTTTTTTCTGTCTAAACATTCACAGGATTGTGCCCTTAGCCTGTTTTGGTTGGCAGGATCATAATTCTTGTTTTGTTTATTGTTTGTAGGATATGCATTTGTATAATTTAAAATCATTCAATCACTTTTATTTTCTCCAAGGGCACAAAGCAGTATAGTATTTTTTGTTCTCATTGGATTCTGGTTCTGTCGAATTTGAAAATAAAAACTTCATACCTAGAGTTACGCATAGAAGTAATAATTGTGTGTGTGTATATTATTTTTTTTATATTATTATTATTATTATTATCATCTCCCCATCCCTGAGCAATATGAGTTTGATTTTTTTTGTTTTCATAGAAAAATCTTGAACGATCTTTCTTCTGAAGATACGCGGGATAGGAAAGATGAAGCGAATCCTGGTGTATCTACGATCACATCAATGTCTGTGCCTACACCTGTTTACCAAACCAGCACAGGGCAATATAGTATGTATTATTAATAATCATCTGCACTAGACATGCTGCTACTAACTGGAAAAATATTTAAAGTTAAATTTGGTTTTAGTCTTAAAATGATATTTAGAGTTCCTTTTTCCAGTTATCATTTCATTTCTCTGAGAATTTTTTCTCTATCCATCTGTAATTAAGTAATTATTAAATTGGAATTTGCAGTTCAGTAAGCCAGAACTGTCAAATGGAAGAGAATGTTATCAATCTTGTTTGTCAAGTGAAGAAACTGGATGCAAAATTGTGAATTGTTCATAAGTACATGACCTGTGGTGTATATACTGCTGTGCAATGATTACCATCTTCCCGGTTTCTTTCTTATCTTAAGTTGCCATTGCCCCAAATGGACCATTGCAGCTGAGCAATCCTGGTGCAGAAAGTGTACAAGGTTTGCAAACATTTACAAATGCTGGTGGGACTCCACTATTACAGTATGTACAGACATCTGATGGTCAACAGATACTTGTGCCGAGCAACCAGGTTGTAGTGCAGAGTAAGTATCAAAGAATTCAGAATTGCTGATCTCTTCTCCCTGCCTAATGCAGTTGTAATTTTCTAAGCACTGACTTTTATTTTATACTCTGGAGCCAATCCTAATCCTGAAGTTTCCCTATCATGTGATGCCAGCTTCTGATTTATTTGCAAGCAAACATGGCTATAGCCAGCAAGCTTCAAATACTGAAGCGTATATTTAAGTTAAATTAAAACATGCGTATCCCATCAGCATTGATTCAGAGATTTTCAAGAAGAATATTTACTCTGTCTCTCTCAAGATTAAGCATAATTTAAATTAATTTGCAATATTATAATAAATTATCCTCATTTGTTTTATTATTTTAATGTCAGAGCTGGCAGCCTGATGCCCCCCAGATGTTTTAGGCTTCAACTCCCATAATCTCTGGTCATCAGGCTTGCCAATTGGGGCTCATGCTAATTATAATCCTAAACATCTGACGGTCTGATTTAAACATGATACTAGACTTATAAGAAAAATATACTTTTGCTGTGTTCCATGCACCATAGCCCTATTTATACCAGGTTTCCTCATTTGTGTGTGCAGCATTAGCATGCCAAGGTTCTGTGGTGCAGGCAAGAGCTGGGCTGGTGAACTAATATTGTACATGTTCCAGCTGAGGGCCCAGTTTTAACGTGAAGCTGATAATAGATAATTCTGTATGGATGAGTCCTTTTTGCTTGGCCAGAGTCACGTTTAAATTGGGCCTGTTATTGCTTGGCAAGGCAGTCAGAAGAATTATGTAATGAATCAATATTTTACAATCAAAATATTGTCTTAGTGCTGTTACTACTTTAAATTGTTTTTATTAAAGTAGATTCTGAAGAAATAGATACAAAATTTTTTATTAAAAATGCATCTTTCAATAACTCCGATATGAAAGCCAATCTTTTTCCATCCACTGTTTCTGAGCCTTTTAAAGAGGGCACATACCAAATTCTGTACACATGCTCCCTTTACAGCTAATGGAATACATGTGGATTTGGCCCTTGTGTGTGCCTGAGTACACACAAGACTAAAGTGATTCCTTCGTTGACAGTGTTTTTTATTCTTGTTCTTGAACAGCTGCATCAGGTGATATGCAGACATACCAGATACGCAGTACAGCAACCACCACTTCCCTCCCACAGACTGTTGTGATGACGACTCCTGTCTCCTTGACATCTCAGTCAACCAAGACAGATGATCCACAGTTGAAACGAGAAATACGGCTGATGAAAAACAGGTATTAAATTTCCTAATTGGTGTTAGTCATTAGGCAGACTATTTTGTCCATTATATAATTCTTGGATACAGATATATGACAAAGAGGTTAAAAGCAGACATCTGTATTCTGTTTTTCCCCCCAAGAAATAATTCATTTTTCCCTTTCAACTATAAATGTTTGTTTACACTGTATAATTATTTTTCTTCCGTTACTTTATTTGGGCTGTTTGCTAGCATTTTGTTTAAGGAATTCTTCAAGGAACAACATGTAAGAGAGAAATAGTTAATTTTTAAAACAAGAACAATATCTTTATTAAACATGGAAAAATGATGTGGTTTCTGAAAGAGAAAGCTAATTTAAAGGCACACAGAGAGCTCCATACAGTGACACCCAACAATACATACATCTCAACCCACATAGCCTTCCCCTTGATAAAGGTGTTTGCCAGATATGGCATCATACTTGCCAGGGTGGGCATATTTGTGAAAGCCTAAGACCCCTTCTTTACTCTCTGTAGCGACTGTTAAAACCCATGTTAGTAATCTGTTAACCTCTTGTCTAAACTGCCCCTTTCTAGCCTTCCTTTGTGGCACTTCTCCATATTCCATTCAGAAGGTCTCTGCTAAACACACCTACATCCCAAATGTCTTTGCAGTGCTGTAGCACTACCATGTAGACTGGCTGGCTTTTTTGAGACTCTTATTCACTGCCTCTGTAGCCTGGGGAAACAACCCATGGCTCTAGGTTCACACAAAATGACAACCCATGGTTTAAACAAACCCAGTGTTCACAGCCCAACAACAAACCATGGGTTCTTTGTGGTTAACAAACTATGGCTTGTTAGCACAGCTGTATTCACATATCACGACAACACGGAATTCAACAACCTATGGGTTAAATAAACCATGCTGGACTCAGTCAAATTTTCTGCAATGTGCTGAGAATTTTGATTTACTACTACAATTCTAGTTTCAATTTATGACATTACTGGGACATTGGCGCTTAAAGTTATAGATCTGTTACATAGCCTTAAGCAATGGGGTAAAGATACTGTGGCCTTCATTCACATACAGTCTTCCAGTCTTACTATAATATATATGTTCATTTCAGTGAACAATGAGTCATTTTATTCATAGGAGGAGAAAACGCTGATTCTAATCTGATTAAGAATTATGAAACCTTTACAAGCTTGCTATTTTGGCCCAAAGTACTAATCCATTTAGTTCTTTAAAGATTTGATGTCAAATAAATACATAAATATTTTTCTAAGAAAAGGGCTTAGTTTTAAGTTTAAGAAAAAAACGATAAAGATGCCCATATCCTCTAGGCATACATTACCTACATTAGTGGCATTCAAGAGGCAGCTGGACAACCATCTGTCAGGGATGCTTTAAGGTAGATTCCTGCATTGAGCAGGGAGTTGGACTCGATGGCCTTATAGGCCCCTTCCAACATTACTATTCTATGATTCTGCCTATGAAGCAAAAGTTGACTATTAGTGATTTCAAATTAGTTTGACTTCTGTATGGTAATTAACAAACTTTTGCTTTTGGATTTCAGAGAAGCAGCTCGAGAGTGCCGCAGAAAGAAGAAAGAATACGTTAAATGTCTTGAAAATCGAGTTGCTGTCCTTGAAAATCAGAACAAAACTCTAATTGAAGAATTAAAAACTTTGAAAGATCTTTACTGCCATAAAAATGTGTAAGAAAACAGCCTTTTTTGTGAACATCAGAATTTCAGAAGGAAACTTTTATATTAATTTTTTAAAATTAAACTGAAAGGTCAAAAGTAAATCTCTTCTATTCAAATTCTACAACTTTAAGACTGTTAAAATTTTATTTAGAACTTGTTTGATGACAGAGTACGTAAAGGAAGCATGAAACCTCATGAAGAGTTCTGCTGGCACAACTGGAAACTTCATTAAATCAGGATAAATGGACATGCACATTCTGTCAATCAAGATATTGGATTTCTTGAGCTACAGTTGAATTTTTAAATGCTTGTAACATTTGATTACAGTTAAATTGCAGAAGAGCTTAGTCTTTTGCCTTCAGCTGTAAATGTCTATCAACGTATGTAACCAGCATAAGTTGAAATTTATTAAATCTCTTATTCCATTTTCTTTAGCCCCCTTCACATTGGGGCTCTTCTCTACAGGCAAACATGCAGTTAGCAGCAGACTCTGCCCTCTCACCATCCACATCTGCAACATGCATTTATATGTGACAGCATGTGCCGTACTCTACGTGTTTGGAAACCCTGCTTCTTCAGGGTTGCCAGTCATGTAGAGCCCTGCCACCGCTAGCATTTCAATACCTAAGAGCAGACCTACTGCTGCTCACCATCTGCACATTCATTGTATACATGGAAAAGAGTCTTTTAACATATGAAGAGAGCTTTTCAGTTATTGATATGTATATGTTCTTGCTTCAAACTGTAAATTCTAATCTGTGTTCAGAAAACAAAGGCCACTACTTTGCTAGACATATATATATATATTTGCTTTTAACAAGCGGGCAATTTAATTTTAAAAAATGTGTGCTGTATTTTTCAGTGTTGGTAAAGGCAGTGAGCTCTTTATAGCCAGAGGCACATTATTATAGTCATAAAGACTTCTTAAAGAGTAACTAACAGATCATTACTGATTGTAATGTTTTGATAGGATTTATACAACAGACCAAATGTTGTTGGAGACTATTTTCAAGGGGATTTTTGTGTTTGGTCATTGGGTAGAAAAATATCTCTGATATAAATGGAAATTATTAATACAAGTGAACAGGCATAGCATATTTTGTCTGAAAAACCTCTTTTGCTTGCATAGAAATATTAAGCTATATTCCCTAGCTCTGCCCCCCTTTAAAACACAACGAAGCTAAAATTACATACCAAAGGAAAAAAATAATATGGTTATATATATTAAAGTACTCAATTACAAGATTCAGTTTGTAAACTCAGCAGTAACTTGTTCAAGTAATTCCAGTTTTTATAAGAAAGTAATCCAGTTGTAATAAATGTCTGATATATTTTTTATAGTTGAAGTATTACTTTCACAAATTCTATAATTGAGTTTATATGGATATTTTAAATGTTTATACAGTTTCAGTAAACAGAGATATTTTTCCCCACTCAGATTATCAACTTTATATTTTTATGAGATGCTCAAAACAATAAGACTCTATTTCTATATATTTCATTTGGCACAATTTTATTGAACAAAAGTTTAAGAATATTTTTGAGAATCTTTTGGGTATTGTTCACAGAAAAATGGATGAGTATTTGCATTTATTATAAAGTTGCTGTCAGGGATAATGATGTCATTTTGGTTTCTTGTTTTGAGGAATGTTAAAGGATCTTTGATATCAACTGGATTTTTGAGTGCACAATGAACATTAAATCAAATATAGTTTTAGCCTAATTAATACTAAATCATTCCAATGGAGCCCTTTCACATATTGCCAGTGAATGTATTAGAATAAGATGGTGAGGCCAAGAGTATGTTTGTTGTACGAGTGCAAGCTTTGTTAGAAATATTGGGCAATTTTGAGATTTTTATGGTGCAGCATTCCATAGAAAATCCCATAAATCATTCCTTCTGATACTGAACTTGGCAGTCCCATGCTTAGGAGCTGAGCAGCAAAATGCTGATGCCCACAGAACAGTACTAGGTTTTTTGTTTTGTTTTGTTTTGTTTTTTGCATGTTCAGTGGTCACTCTAGATGCACAGAAAAATATGTTTCACTCCAAAAACTGAATATGTTGGTTGCTTTCTAAGAACCACAGAATACTGAACTTGTCACTTGTGTGTGAGGTGGTGGAACGCACAAGCATGCATCCCCCAAACCATAATTTTTAATCCCTGAACCCAGTATGCTCTAAGCGTATATATAGCCTGATGACTTTGAATCTAAAAGTTGCAGGGTGGGGTTAATTCAGGCATTTTACAGTTTAAAGTATCCTGGAAGGAGCAGTGAAATTAGGGTCTAAGGGATGCACATCCCCAGTTGCTCATCTCGTCCCCATACACCATGGGGAGGCATGTCTCCCTCCTCCCCAGTCACACTGTACTGCTCAGGCTCAGGACTAGACAAGCCACTTCCTATTCATCCAGCGCTAAATCTTGGCACTAAATGCTACAGAGCACTTCTACTATAGCACTTTACTGCCAAAGCTCAAGGCTGAAGTGGAGGCTACTCATTAATGCCAGGGCTCAGTAGTCTTGCACCATGGATGATGTGTGTGTGTGTGTGTGTGTGTGAGAGAGAGAGAGAGAAACTTTCCAATTATTTATCTTACCACCATCTCCAGTTCTTTGTGCCTTTGCCCCAATGTTGAACTATAATAAATACCAATTATATACAAAATGTTTTACAAGTAACTACCAGTTTCTTCTTTAAAATAGATCTTGTGAATTATGACATCAAACCCAACAAGAATTGACAGATAGGTAGAATATGTGCCATTTATGCACAAAGCTGCTATAGCTTGTGCACATGAAACTGGGCTTCCACCTTTTCTTATCAACAGTAACCCCATTCTACATGATAAACGGATCTTGACAATCCCATTTCAACAATGGTCTTTGATATGGGCATGTAGAGGCAGGCACCAGATTTTCAGAAAACAAAGCTTTGTTTCATTCATGGATCTAGTCTAGCTTTCCTCTGCATTGCAACCAATAAAAGTATGGTGTGAAATTAGTATCTTGCAGGGCTGGAATCTTGCAACCATGTGTTTGCACTTGTCAATTCTGTGTGTGACTTTCAGAAGAAGTTTGGATGCCTTCAGGTGTATTGTTTCAGCTTGAGTTCACCTGGCAGCTATCTTTTCTTTTGCTAATTCTAGCCCACATTTTTGTTGTAGAAGTTTGCCCAAATGTCCCAGGGAGACTGTATTTAATAGTAACAAAAGAATTAGATGTTCAGAGACTATTAAAAACAGTATTTCATTATTAAATTATTTCCGAGCAAGAACAGAGCAGGGTTTTTTAAAAATATGGTTTTAAGAAAATGAATTGAATCAGTTAATATCTCATTGATGTGCACTATTATTTAGAAAGCAGGAACCATATACACGCATATCATCACATAAGTATTTTATATTTATCTATTTCATTTTCAGTAATTTAATAAGAGGAATATTCTTACTATTTGCCAATCTATCTTGTTCTAACTATAAAACTAGGTTGTGAGCATAGGCAATGTAACATTAATTATCATTGATTCTAGCTATCTTCAAATATAGCAGCTTAGTTTAAGAGATTTGTAAATATATAGGTGGTTGAACCCCTTGATCCCAGCAATAAAAAACCCCAAAACAGTTCAAAGCTGCCTCATTCATTCACTCACTCTGTGAGGTGCTCTGATGTTGTTCTTCCTTGGTAAAATGCTAACACATTACAATTTGTTCATTCTTAAAAATAGGATTGAATGCATACTCATACTGTTAGCTTTTGTAAGGTGTGTCTTTTTAAAAATAATAATCTGTAACTTTGGAGATGGAAAATGGTGTATTTATTTTTGCTGTAGTGCAGGAGAACCAGCAGAGGGTGCAGCTATTAAGAATTACTTTTGAGCAAATTCATGCAGGTCAAAGGCCTGAAAAATTAACTATTATAAGCCCTCATCCTTTCCCCCACTAAGACTCAATCAAGTGATAATGAAGCACAGAAGTAATATTGCATCTGAATTTCAAACATGCTATCTGTATTGAACTGGAAAATATTTTTTTTATTTTAAAAATGTTAGAGTGACATTTAGCGTTTGTCATGTATACAGTTTCCTTATATCACAGGGTAAATAATAGATTATAAAGTATGTTAATAGTGAAACAATACTTTTTGCTAAATACATTTTTTAAGAACAGGAAACAACTTTTAAAAGTAATGGAAGGACAATTTGCCTTTTCACAGAGTATTATGTAAGATTACCCACCCTACAGTCAAAAATATGAGTACACGTGGAATGCTCATAGTGATAGCTTTGTCATATCGAATCACTTGTGACTGTATCCAGTTTCTGTAATTAGCTGTACGTACATAGATTCCTGGAAGTTTTGGTCGGCCGCAGCCAAAACCATAGCTGGTAATTCCTATCAGATAAAATTTGGTAGCATTTGGAAAATAGCACATGAGAGGTCCACCACTGTCTCCCTGGAACATAAAGAAGAAAATTTGAGTATAGCTCATGGTATTCTGAAGTTTTAGGATGCAGATGGATTGTAATTCAATAAAACTTTGAGTTACACTTCATGAATTCTCAGAAAGAAAATACTGTCTTCTTGGAAATATAAATGAATCTGGAAATCCTAAATTGGATTATCTTGTTTTGGTTGGACTGCAGTGTCTACAAGTAGGTCATTTTCAAAATTTGATAGTATTCACCAGGTTCTAGTTACGGGTTTGGTAAGTCTGCCCTGAAATTTAGTGTACAGATCCAAGGGTGCATTGATGATCCATCTAATATTAGTTGTTGTAACAAAGCATTTCTAAATTGTTTGTTTTGCATGGAAGGGAATTCCAATTGTTCTGAATTATGGAAAATAACACAATTTGACTTAATATCAAGATGACAGCATGTTATACCATGTGTTAAAATGGATTTTTCTCTATTTTACCTTACAACTATCAATACCTCCACCTTCAGATCCAGCACAAAACATGTCTTCTCTTACCGCCCCTCTATACCAGTCATATTTATTACAGATCTCTAGCGGAATAACTTCTACTTGTACTTCTTGTAATACATCTCTGAATCTACCTATAATGAAAACACAATGTTCAAAGTATGCTTGTTAATGTTTAATGTTCTCTAGCACAAGTTAACTAAGTCTGATACACCAGGCCTGTGTTAGTTGCCAAAATAAGTTCAAGAGCCCTTCCAACATCTTGAAGCTGTGGAAAATTCTATTTGGTATCAAAAAACCTAGGTGCTTGAATGCAATGCCATTGCCCTTAAGTGTACCACGTTCCCCTTTCATCTTTCCGATAGCGCAACCTTACAATGAGTAGTCAATGTGGTGGAGTGTAAAGATCATGCAATAAATCTAAATGTTTACTTCTTTTGATTGCAGTCAGCAGACCAGAGATAAAAGCAGTCAGTGATATGTTGACAAAACAAACTGGAACAGCACAAATAACTTCAACTCAAACATACAACTGTACAAAAACAGATACCTAAAGCTGTCCCCCAGAAACAATCTACAAATGTCAGATTGTTGCTTCCTTGTTCTCATTGCAACATTGTGGGATTTTATCTGACAGCAGATATTTACGATGCAATCGGGTTGATCTACCTGGTAAAGTAGCCAATAAAGTGGCAACCGTGCTGCCTAGGTAGCTCATTAAATTGGGCCAAAGCAAAAACCCTATACTAACTACATGCAAATTACCCACATAATTTACTGCTTCCAATGTTGGGGCACGGAGGAGAGTCCCCCCAGCATATCTCAATAGTAGGGCAGGTTAATACAGAGAGGTGTGTTTCCTCAAATATCAAGGTCTCAAGCTTTAAGTATAATCACTAGTTGAACTTGGACTGGATGTATATTGGCAGCCTGTGCCATTCCATTATAACCAGTGTTCTGTGATTTCGCTAATGGCAGAAACAGAGTAGCTGTTTTGCCATCTTCAGAACTAAAACATCTCTTAGAAGTCTGCAGTGCAGCTACTTGGGCGGCTGACTCTTTTCGATCAGAACAATAAGTTGAATGTCTTAGCCTCTTCCACAGCAGCCTTCATTTGATGGCTGCTCCAACAAGTAATCCTCTCTGTGTAACTTTTCACAGCAAAGTACCTCACCTGAGATGGCCATACTAATATTCTTAATTCCACTCCTGGATAGCTTCCACTACTAAAGGAGAAAGGAACAATGGATTTGCTGTTCATGTTTACTATCTTCAGTGGATTGAGGTCATTCAGTTCCACTCAAGAGAGATCTTGCTGCTGCAATATAATTCAGGCAATGTCCTGAGAGTCCCAGAGTCAATGGTTCAAAATAGATTGAGCCTTAGGTATATAGCCTTCCATCTTCTGCAAATGTTTTTCTGAGGTTAATATATACATTCATGTTTAGAATGTATAGTTTAACAGAAGTTAACAAATTCTTAGTTGCAAGTTCTGCTTTTATCCAGCTGTTTTGCCTCCCAGAACTAGTGAAGGTCCTCCTACTGAAGAGGACTAAGCATTTGCATAGCCCTGCCTTGGAAGCAAGTGGAAGATATGTCCCACTCCAAAATAACTTCCATCCACTACAAGGAATATACATTCAGATTAAATCCAATTTTACTTTCTCACTCATAAAAATACGTTCTTTTAAATTAAAGATTTACCTTTCTCGATTGTATTTCCCCATCCACTTATATAACATGGTGTCTCATCAGTTACAGCAAGAGGAGCATTAGGTAAGCAGATGGGCTGAATATAGTCATTGAATTTGATAGAGTGTTTTAGTTTAAACAAAGCCACATCACTATGAAATGTAATCTTGTCAAATCTGGAATGGATAATGATGGCCCTGATCCGACTCTTTACAGTATTGTCCTGGTAGCTAGAAATATGATGCATTCCAGCCACAGCCCTCCAAAACGCAGCATCCCTAAGACAGAATAAAATCCTTCGTAGAATCAAAGATCACAAACTCCAAAACTGCCACTTGAGACTTGAGAGCTCTCTCTTACTTCATACCCCATGCAAAACCAATGAGTATGAAGCCAGACTCATTGTGGCTGCTCTCCCCAACCCTGCAATCACTATTTGCATTATTCCCTGCACTGCAGTGTGGGTTGGTGTATTGTCCGAACCAGGCACATGGTGCATCAGAGGCAGTGTACCCACCCTACAACTTCTGCTGCACAGCATAGGTATGATCTCCCGACATTTCAGATAGAAATACATTTTATATTTTGAAAAGAAAAATACATCCAAGGCAATGTAACAGATTCTTATTTCTAATTCTCCCATGAAGTATTAATCAGGGCTAGAGAGCTTGTGACCTTACAAGTGTTGCTGGACTACAATTTCATTCATCTCTGACCATTGGCCATGCTGGCTGGGGAGGGGCTGACGTGAGCTGGAGTCTGACACCATCTGGAAGGCGACAAGTTCCCCTTCCCTGGCATAGATATTTTGATTCCAATGTAGCTTACTCATAAATAAATTTTAGAACAGCTACTCACAATTTATTCAACTCCTGACATCATTTAAGACTTGTGAGAAGCAGACAAAGAGAATATCTGCTGAATTTGGCTGTAGCTAAGGAGGCAGATGAGTACCAGCCTCAACTTCCCTTTCTGGTAGTTAGCTAGCTGGCTTTGCTGTCATCTCCCTTTGCCTTCGGTCCTGTTTCTTCTAGTCTTTCCCTCTCAGGCCCAGTGTCCCTCTGTCCCTCTTTCTCTGAGCTCAGGAATGGGGAATACTGGGCTCTAGGGACCACTTTTGCTCGCCCATGGGCTGCACTCCTACTCCTGCCACACCACTGAATGCAGTGGGGTGGCAAAATAAATTGGCAACTTGCCATTGAATTTCAGCAACAAACTGCTATTGAGAGCAAAAAAATATCAACTTCAGTTTGCTCCTCAGCTAAATTTGATTCTTTTAGCACTCCAGCAAACCATCAACTTTTTTTGTTTCCACAACCATTCCTACTCGAGTGTCATTTTGGATGTCTTCTCCTAGGTAAAAGGTAGCAATGTCATAAACATCAGCTATAATGTACTTTTCCAGTCTAGCCTAACAGATAAATTCCGGACAAGGTGAATTCACTAACATATGTATAAACATTGAGTACTTTACAGATTTCCAAATTCAGCAAATACATGGCTATCAATATTTTTCTTTCACCTAAATTGGGGAAAGAATTTAGAATTGTAGGATACTTACTTCCATTTTTTAATGCAGTGTGCTGCTGTCAGCACTGAGTTGTGATTAATTAAAGATCCACCACATACATGGATATATCCTACACCAAAGTGGTAAACTTGAAGACTAACTTGCCACGGCCATGCCCCAACCTGAGCATCATGTCCACCTACAATCCGAGATCCTGGTGGTATCTCATCCACAATAGGTCTTGTGCCACATTCTAGAAATCAAAACAGTTCTATTGGTGAGATGCAATGCTTGTAGGTGTTTCATAAAACACAGGCTGCATTCAATAACACAGTATTTGAGGTAGACATTAAAAGCTATTCACTAAACAAATCATAGTTTCACGTTATATAGCTTGAGCTGTTGTTGAGAGATGCTGGGTGTTGTAAGAGATGGACAGGAGTACATTTTTGTGGACATGAACTCCTTATTTTACTAGAAGTGGATACTGAAACGAAAAAGGAAATTTGATTTGCTTAAAAGGGCAAAACCATTTCAGGAAAGGGGAGTCGTTTTATGTATATGTGTTTGTTTGGATGGATGGATTGGTTAGCTTTGGTTTCATTCCCAATTTTGACTTTGGCATTGCCCACTCTTGGCATCAATCCCTCCCACCACTGGCATGTGGTCCCTGACAGACTGGGGCTGAACTCCCCACCCCGCTTCCCTTAGTGGTAGTCTGCCCTTTTAAGCAAACCAAATTTCCTTTCTTTTTTTATCACAGTGTCCACTTCTAGTAAAATAAGAAGTGCACGTCCACAAAAATGTATGCCTGTCCATCTCTTACAACACCCAGCATTTCTCAACGATGTCCCGGGCTCAAGCCTGCCTGGAAGCTGTGCTGTCAAGCGGAATGTGGCTCAGTCAGCAGACACAATCAGCAGGATTGCTTCACAGTGTCATTTAGGATCTTTCCTTTTGGATCTCAGCTCCAGCACGTGCAGTGTGGTTGATCAGAGCCGTTCCCCCGGGAAAGGAGGAAGCGTGGCCGCCTCTCTGTTTAAACGGATTTTCACAGGAGATCCACGTATCTCGATCTCCAGGGGAAACAGTTGACGGCCGGGCGAAAAGGAACCCGACGCCTATTTACTTGCGAGTAGAGACCCGTAATCTCGCTGGGGCAGAATGCCAAGCAAATCCTCTACTCCCCCGGGGTTTACACTTATCACCCCTATGGCTCATTCTTCGAGCGCTCTTGCATGGCCGCGTCATCCGCTTGTACTTGAGGGCGCCGGGATTAGAAATTTTGGCGAAGGTTCTCCCCAATCCCTCCTCAGGAAGCCACCAGCACTTCGTCCCGCGGCCTTGGCGATGTGCTGGCGCTTAACGAGTGAGGGAACCTGCCTATACCGGGCTCCTTCGACGCTTTCCGTCGGTGCACAGCGCCTAGCTCACGGCGGAGGACAGAGGAAAGCCGTGCTCACCGTATTTAGGTATCACAGAGTTCAGGGTTTGCAGCGGGGAGTTACTCAGCAGCACAAGCAGCGCTAAAAAGGAAGGGGCTGCGGGGAGAAAACATCGCCGCATCGTCTGTTAACGAAGCAAAATGGCGGCCAACTTTCCCTTTCTCCCGTCGTTTACCGCCTCAGCCTGATTGACGTTTGGCGTCACTTAACAATGGGGGCAAGGCGGTGGGTGCAGGGGGCGCGTGCGAAGAGATTCTCGTTGCAGGCGTTGGCCTCCTCCGCCTTCCCCTTTTATAGCTTTTGCTATGAGCTAATTAATTACCTGCCTTGTTTCCCATGGACAAGGCGAGCCCTGCAACAGAGATGAGGAAGGCACGGAACGAGAATTAGTTGCGCGAAGCAGATGGGAAACAAGTATGAGCACTACCTCCTCCCAGTTCTCTCAAGTTGAAACCTCCCTCTTGGGGTAGTTCAGTGTTGACAGTGACATGGGACAACGCCAAAAACCCACAACAAACCCAATATCTGAAACATAATAGTGGATGAAGGCAGCAAGAGTTGGAAAAGGATTTTACCCCATTTCAATGCCATTAAGTGGGCACTGATAGAATGTAATTTCAACCTTTGGAAAAGGGTTTGGGTGTATTTTCTAAGTAATATGTCATATTTTCGCTTCCAGATGTTTTGTTCATCTAGGCTGACCATACGAAAAGGAGGACAGGGATCCTATAACTTTAACAGTTGTAGAGAAAAGGGAATTTCAGCCAGTGTCATTTGTATGCAATTAGTTCCTGGTGAAATTCCCTCTTCATCACAACAGTTAAAGGTGCAGGGGCCCTGCCTTCTTTTGTATATGGTCACTCTAGTATAGTGCCTGCAACTTTAACTGTTGTGATGAAGAGGGAATTTCACCAGGAACTAATTGCTTACAAATGACACTGGATGAAATTCCCTTTTCTCTACAACTGTTAAAGTTACAGGAGCCCTGTCCTCCTTTTCATATGGTCAGCCTAGTTCATCTGTTTCAAACACTGGCTTTCACCCCTTTGTTTTTTCTTAATCATACCTAGTTCATTAAATCTTCCCCATACCTTTCTTTCCTCCTTTTTAATGTCTGAATTTTGTTCAGTACACACAGGAAATAATATTTAACAAATACAAGTGGACATGTGCAAGGGAAGGGAGGACTCCAATGCCTTGTAACAGTGCTATTATTGAAGAGGAAATAGCTAAGCCTGGTCAAATTTCTTCAATCTACACAGCTCTTCTGGCTGCAGCAAAGTCTGTCGTGACTAACATAGGATCCAATCTCTGTCAATTTCAGCTAGAGATGTGAAGGCCTTGGAAAAACTTGGGGGGCACTTTTTCCTGTTTTTTTCCGAAGCCTTTTTTGAGTCCCCCCCCCCCCATTTTTTTTTTAAAAAAGGATTATGGAATATTTTATTTTAGCAATGATGAATAAAATGTTTAAGACAAGGTATTCATATATTTACTTCTCCAAATTATTTCTAAAACTAAGTACAGAATCAGATTATTACAATTTCTGTGCACCAAGGACAAGCAAGTCCTAGGTTGCAAACAGACTACAGCTCTCAAATACAAGAGCAAGATGCATTTCTGCCTCTAAGGGGCACTGCCATTGAAGCAGAGACTGAAACTTGATAGCTATAGCTCAGAAAAATTAATCTGATTAAATTTCATGCATATTCATTGAAACCTGCCCCCTCTTTTTCACAGTTTTTATGGGAATGGGTGCTTTATGTCTGCTTGACACTGTGGAGGACTAGTGGAGATATAAATACTTTTCTTTGTTACTAATACTGATGGTTTCTGCTGGGTTTTTTAAAGTTGTTTTTTGTCTGCTCATAAACTGGCAAAACCAGAGGTTCCAGTTCAGGTTTCCTTCCAGTTCAGGAGCTTGTAGCTCCATTTGTTAACAAAAAAAGTAACAATTTAAAAAAGTAAATTCAATTTGTAATAATTGTTTGAATACGCTGTACTTTTAATGTACCTAATGTATTAATTTTATGCCAAACCAACTTGTACATCATTACATTTTATGTTCCTAAAGTAACAAAGTGACTTTTAATCTGTAAAAAATGCTAATACTGCATTTTTTAAATTTCCCCCATAATTACTGGTTTTTCCCAAAACCCTCCCCCCAGAAAAGAAATCCCCCCCCCCCCCATGGCTTCAACATTTCTGGACATTTTTATATCTCTAATTTCAGCTACAATAACCAACAGATCAAGAACTAGTGGAGTTAAGACAGAGCAAAATATTGAACATCTTTTCATCTCATTTGAAAAGCCGGCCCAGTATTTACTGCTGAACTGCACAACTGGCAGCACACATATTCCTGGAATTTAGTCCTTTTTTACTTTGATTTTTTTAAAATAAAAAGTATGCATAAGAAGTGCAACTAAAAACTCAACATACACTAACAGAAACAAGTAAGACTGATTTTACATTTTAAAAAAGTCAATCCAATCATATAGCAAACAGTATTGTTATCATCACATATCAGATAAGGGAACAATCCTATGGCCATAGGATATTTCAAATCTCTGGTTCTAAGGTAGAGATAGTGCTCCGACCTTGAATCTGGGAATTTGTGCTCCCTGGCCCCTCACAGCTGGCAGGGGGGGAAACCACACTGGCTGCCCCTCTGAGGTTGCAAAAGTAACCTCAGAGAAGGGGTAAAGGGGGCATTCCTGTGGGCAAGGAGGGGAGAGGCCAGGTTATACTGTATCCTTAATCTTCTCCAGCCTCCTTCCCTCCCTCTCTGCAGCATTCCAGCTAGATGGGCAAAACAGCTGTTTAGCTAAACTGCAGAGTAGGAGCAGCAGTGGAAGCAACGATTGCCTCTGCCACTCCTTCTGCTCTGCACTAGATGCTCTTAAGTTCAGAGGCTTACAAACATTGGGTGTGAATGTCATAGGATTGCTCCCTAAGCAAGTCTTTCTAAAAAGAGAACTGTTAATGAGGGAGGATGACATTCCAAGACATTCATATGAAAGTAATGGGAATTGTGTTTCCTAAAAGATTGTGCTTGCTGCCAGCCTACTTTGGTAGGCCAATTTTACCAAGCACTAGATGCCAGATCCTGAAAAGTAGCTCTTAGTTGTGAATCTAGATGATTTTTTTCCAGTGTCTCACAACCACTAGGAGGAAGAGTATAGGTCAAACTCCACATTACACTAAATGGTTAATTTTCCATTGTTGTTTTTGCTGCAATAAACATGGCGATCCTTCTGGAATTTGTAACTAATACGTACTTGGGACAAGGAAAATACATTGTTTACTTCTTATTGGAGAACCAGCAGACGGAATAATTATTAAGGACGCAATCCTATGCATGTTTAGACAAAGAAATGTCATACAACAGGGCTGGCTGGAAAATGCTGTGAGTTGTAGGGCTTTTTTCTATCTAAATATACATGGGGTTGCACCCTAAGACTTTCCCCCGAACATTTAAGCCTCCAAGTTTTCAACCACTGTGGAACTACTTGTAGATAATGCTTGCAGGACTGATGCTTGAAAAATTAACTCTTTACTTTTTAGTTGTTCTTACTACTTTTCCTAAGTGTGATCAATTTGGAGACAGGGACTGAAGTAAAATTGCACTGGAATTTTTAAGCACCATATCCATATTCAACTGCAAAATGTTTTATTTTTAAAAAATATATTATTTAAAAATAGGATAATATGGTAAATTTTGCCATTTGTTATGTACATTACTTTCCCATATCCTGTAACATCAAAATACATATTTAGGATAGCATCATTTGACTTCTGTAAAGCATCTGTCTTGAGGAAAAACATTTCTATCATTTGCCAGATAACTGTTTTTAGTCAATATTTTTCTTTTTTGTTGATATTTTTTCTCTTTTTTAAAAAAAACAAAAAATTGCTCTATCTCGATTGAGCCCATTTTAAAAATATGAGCTACAATGTAATTTACAGCATATAAAATGTAACTGAACAGCTCCCGTTTTTACATTTTTACATTACAGATGAAATATATTTTAATTGGTTTGTATGTATAAAGCAATAGATACAAAGTCTACTGATAGTTAAAGTAATGAATTGATAAAAATACTTGTTTGCGAGAGAAAGCAATTAATTTAAAAACCAATCTGAGAACATTTCAGTTCAATATGAGAGTTTACCTCTTCACAAAAAGTGAATAGTTGCCAAACCCACAATCAAAAAGATGAAAATATATTGATTGCTCACTGTGCTGTTTTTGTCTACAAAAACAAGTGAATTTAACCACCCTCTGTAATTAGCTATACGTACATAGATTCCTCGATGTTTTGGTTGGCCACAACCAAAGCCAGAGCTGGTAATTCCTATCAAATAATATTTGGACACACCTGGAAAAGAACACATCAAAGATCCACTGCTGTCACCCTGGAACACAAAAAATATAGAATGCCAATTTGAGTGTTATTCATGGTATTCTGAAATTTGATTTTGGTCCCAACAACATTGGATATAATTTATAGTTTTCTTTTTACTCCAACTCCCCTCTTCTTTTGTCTAATTTTTTAGATGGCAAGCTTGTAGACAGAAATTTGTATTTCTCTCTTTGTACAGTCCCTTGAGCATATTAGGCATTTTTATAAACAATAAATGATGCCGAATATAGAATTATAGTATCTTGAATCTTACATTGATAACTCTAATGTTCATTTTATCACATGAAGTTATGTCATCTAATTTCTATTTTCCAAATTTACTAAGTATTTTGCTGCTAATTTGATATACTACTTGGATAACATAATTTGGCTAAGCAATCATATGGCAGCTTGTTTTAGCAGTATGTTTTAAAGTGCAATTATTTAAACTTTACCTGGCAGATGTCTATTTGGCTACCTGTAGAGAGAGCACAAAGCATATTCCATGATACTGCCCCTGAATACCAATCAACTCTGTTACAGGTGGATAGTGGAATAATGTTGATTTGACCTTGCTGTAAAATATGTTTGCGTCTACCTGTAAAGAAAAGACAAATACAATACAAATATTGCTGATATTGATAATTCTTGGGCCAGTGCAACCCTCTTGAGTGTGTTACAACGCTTTTGTCCCACATGTAGTCTAGAGAATCCATGTTAATTATCATAGTAAGGGTCAAGAATCCTTCCAGCATCTTGGAGTAGTGGTGGATTATGTGTAGCAGCAAACACAGAACCCAGATGCATCTAGAGCTGTGGATGCAATGCCATTTGTCCTTGAGTGTGCTCCATTTCCCTTCATCTTTATCGTTCTAGTGGTAAAATCTTTAAGTAGTCAGCATAGTTGGTATAAAGATGATGCAAGGTATTACAGGTAGTATGAGCTGTGCATTAAGTTATCATTACAAAAACCCTGCACTGCTTGGCAAACACATTTAACAGGAGCAAAATTATTCAGTTCGTTTATTTATTTCATCCATTAGCCATAACAAAGTCTGACTGTGTACAATAGTTCAAGCAATTTACAAATTAAAATATAGATTGGTGTGATGTACTATTCAAAACATGAGATTTAGCAATGTTTGCATGGACTTTAGTCAAGCAACAGCCAGAGAAGTTGAAAGAGCAATCCTTTTTTTTAATTAATCTTTTTATTGTGATTTTAATGAAACAAAACAAAATACATTGTGTAGAAAAAAATTAAAAACAAAACATTACATACATTAGTAATATTAGTATTCCATTAAATACAAAATTCTAAAACAATGACAGAAAATTATGCATAAACTTCAAGAAAAGCAGACCAAATATCCATATATTTATCCATTTGTGTGTGGTACATGTATACCACCCGTTCAAATATTGGCAATATTATTAGGTTCTCAATCCATTCCATTATAGGAGGTGAATGTTTGTCCTTCCAATGTTGTAATATCAGTCTTTTGGCACTCAAAAGAGCTCAGAAAATCAATTTGAGCTGATCATACATTAGTTTCCAAGAAACCCATAAATAAGAGTGTTCCAATACAAAGTTTGTCTGCATTACAACCTTGGAAACGACTATTGGGCATTGCCAAAATGTATGGATAAAAGAAGCATTAGGTGAAAAACATATAAGACAAACCCTTATTAAAAAGATGTTGTGGAGACCAATAAACCCAGACCAAGATTTTTATTTTGCTGAATAAGGCTATGCCTAAGATCCATAGATATTTCAGGTACAGACACTAAAACCATGATCCATTGATTAGGCAAAATAGGGTGATCCAGTTCTCTATTCCATTCCTGTCTTAGACTCTGGATATCGTATTTATTTACTGATACTTATGTACATGACTTGTGGGTCGATATGACTGATCAGCCGCTATAAGTGTTTCCAGTAACAATGGAGACTCTGACGCTGTAACAGCAGTCAGACCAAACCTAGATTCCAACAAGTGCTGCAGTTATAAGTGTGAGAAAAATTCAAACAGTAGTCTGTGTTGTACTTAGAAGAAATCTAAGATGGAGTCTGTACTGCATTGTGAGAGAAATTCAAAATGGGAGTTTTCTATTGAACTATGTATGTGAAATCATAATGGAGCTCTGTGTAGTAACAGTGTATACTTGAAGGGAAAAAAGTCAGGCATGATCAGTAACTTGTTATCAAGAAGAAACAGAACACAGGCTTCTAATCCCGAAGGCTTTCATTATGTATTTAAGCCAGTTCACACAGGAAAGAGACATGTGCATTAAGATTGTTTTTCAACTAATAGATGACTTTGCTAATTTCCTAATATGGTAACAATTCCCTGTTTTACTGGTTCCTGCTATCAATAAAAGCTAAAGGTTTGTAATGGCCAGCACCTCATTTCCCAGGAAGCGATGGTCCATATGTACGTGGGAATAAAACAAACCCTGAATGAATTGGAAAGTTGTATTTGATTCCTCCACACAAGTATTGCCATTTAGCCATACCAGGTAATATGATTTGCATGCATATTTAGCATGCAAATCAGAAAATAACAGAAACTCATCATCTGGACCCAATAACTGATCCAAGGTAAAAATCAACTTATCCGTCCATGTCCTCCATAAAAACATTTTCTTTCCAATTCTTAAATCTGGGTTTTCCCATAAAGTCATTTGAGCATGAGAAAATGAGTCAAACTGTAATTGACATTATATTATACGCCACATCTCTCTAACATCCAGAATTGTGGGAGGGGTTTTTCCATTCTCATATACTAAGAACTTGATGTCATCCATTTGGAAAGTGGGTCTAAACAAAAGGATTCCAGAACTGATCAGGGTGGAATATCTAATTGAACAGGAAATTACAAAATCTAGTACAAGCCAACAAATAAGCCCAATGATATAAAGAAAGACCTGGGAAACCAAACCCACCTTCCTTAATTGAAAGATGTATGCATTTCAGAGATATTTGTGGTGGAGATGAACCCATTTTTTTAATGAAACAAAGCATTGAGTTTATGGAAATGTTTGCCAGATATAAGTAAAAGAATCCCACTTATAACATAAACAATCCGAGGTTTGATACTCATTTTTAATGTGTTAACTCTACCCCTAAAAACGCAACTTCAACGATTCCCCTCTAACTATTCTGTGCCACCTCATTAATCAACTTCTTCAAATTTAGTTAATAATTGAGATATATCTCTGGGGACAAATATTCCCAAACGGATAATGAATTCTGGGCACCATCAAAATTGCCTAGCAGCCAACACACCAGAAGATATATTTTCTCAAATCGGCATCATTACAGACTTTGATCAACTAATTTAATTAGTAAGTAAGCAAGCAGTTTATTTGTTTATGGCACAAAGGCCGTTACAATCATAGCACAATCACATTCTTACAAGTTATAATAGGTCAATGAAGGAAAGATGAGACACACTGGGGTGGTTGGCAAGAAGCATCCTTTATTGTCTCTTAGTAAGATTTATATAGATCTTCAGTCTTGCTGTTCTAAGCGCCAGTGGCATGACAACAGAAGCACATAGCTGGAGTGACTTTAGAAACTTGAAAAAATTGCCATTTGGTCTAATTTAAGTTCTCGGGGTTAGCAAATAGCGCACTTGGCTAACAGTTAATGGATGTTCATAATACAGAGTAGCATTACGACTATGAATGGCAAACATATACAGGGCGTGTCGAACTCATAGATTAGCATCAGGCACTAAAGAAACTGCAGGCAATGGAGCAGCAGCGCTTAAATTGAATAGCATTGAGGTTAGACATAACATCATCACGGAATTAGCGGTTATTACAGCAAAGACAGCAGTAACTAAATTTTCAGGAGTTTCAGGCAGCTGTTGTTCTTGGAGACATCTTTGGGCTGTATTAGTCTTTTTGATTGCTCCCTATGTTATCATTGGTACTGGAGCTTTCGGAGGCAATGGTTGTCGCGGAGCAGTCTGGTGAAGCTGAGGATTGAAATTCGGAATCGGATTGGGAAGGGCTTGAAGTTTATCAGAAGGCAAAGGCCATTGATCAATCTAAACAGGAGTGTCAGTTGTCTATACTAAAGGCAGCGCAGTTGGGACAAAGTCATTAAGCTTTGGGTGAGATTCAGATATCGAGAACAAGTGTTGCACTCACTTGCTCTAACAAATCGCGGCCCCAGATATTAAAAGGGAGGGGTAAAACAAAAGGTTTTACACTAGCAATTTGAATGTGACGATGAGGTGAATGAACAGCAACAATCAGCTTTTGCCTCTTTGTGCTCGTAACTTTGGCTCTATGCAGGGAAACAGCAGGCTAAAGAACACGAATCTAGAACAGTAATCTCAAGTCTAAATTTATGAAAAGCCACAGGGCACTTTTCATGGCATAGCTCTTAGAAGTTTCAAGTTCAAATAGCAACAGAACATGTACAGAGTGCATCAAGCATTTCTAAATCAGATAGAGTCTCAAAGACAAGTTTTTTGGCAAGCATAGAACCAGATGAAGAAGCATAGCATCGAGCAGTAAACAGAACAGCAGAGAACAAGAGCAGTAGACAAGATAATTCCTAGCAAAGGAATTACTTTTTGGACGTAGCTAATATAGGATGGAGGCTGGCTAATTCTAAGCTACTTTGACAGACAGGGCTTCAGGCCTGTAATTCTAAACTTCTGTGCCAACAGGGCGGCACAGTTTAACTTCTTTTTGATGATGACACAATGTGAGGGACAGTTTGCAAGAGAGCCCCCACCTTTTTCTAAACAACTTTCGTTCTCACAGAATTCAAGGCTTCGGCCTACAGTTAGAGATAAGCAGAGAACAGAGACAGTTTCTTCTCATAACAAAATGCCAAACTCTCAGCTCAGCACTTGATACCCGACATCTTTTCCTCTCTAAAACGCCTTTCAACTTGGAAAACTCATACCCCTCCTCCTAGCCCCCTCTGGTGCGCAACGGAGACAGCCAGGGGAAAAGACAAAAGCTTTTAAGAAAGGAGAAAAAAATTCTAAACAAACGAACATTTGACTTAAGCTCCAAAATCAGCAATGACATTTCAAAATATTTTGTACATGGCAAGAAACACAAAAAGGCAGAATCAGAGCAAAACATTTGGTACAGAATACAGAACACAATCATCTTAGAAAATGGCAGGGCAGTAACAGCAAAATTCAACAGTGTAGCAAAGTTTAGAACAAAATTTCTTAGGCCAGCACAGGGCTTCAATTTAAACGACCAGAACAGATTTAAAGTCTCTAAATCAGTGAACAGTGTCTTTAGCAAGGATGAGAGAAAAAAAGTTTCAAATTGGCTGAAAACGAAACAGACAGCAAATGTTTTTTATCTCTTTTCCCCCCTCTCTTTGAAGTGGCTTCTTTTGGCGAGGAAAACGAAAGTACTTTAGAAGCTGGCTTTGGGTGGTGGAGGGGTGTGTGTGAATCTTTCAGGCAGGTCATAAATCTTTTACAGAAAGGCAGGCAAGGTTTTGTAAATCCAATGTCAGGGAAATTTACTGACACTTCTGAAGAAATTTAAACAGTTCTCGATCTTGAAGAGAAGCTACTGTAAGTCCTTTTTCGAATTTGAGGGAAACTGCAGCTTGAGAAAAACCTTGACTCAGAAGCTTTTGACTTTGGCTAGGAATTATACTGTCGTGACTCTTGGCTCTTCCCAGAGCTGTTGCTCACGAACTTAGGCACAGTGATATACTCTAACAACTGTGAGACTTCGTTTATTGTAAATCACACGGAATTCAAAGCATAACGGTTTCATTTCTGCAAACACACACTTGAAGCTGAAGACGGACCAGACAGCTTTCAGGTAGAACGGCTTAATGCGAACAGCACTCACACAGGGGTAGACATTTAGAGTTAACCTTAGTCTCCAGAGGGCAGGAGCGGCCACACTGCACTGGAATCTTCTGGAACATAGGGACACTCACGGAAAGCCTCTAGACAGTAGTTTAACGATCATCTTGAGACTAAATCACTACTCAGCCTGTCAGGGAACACTGAGCTGACGACGGAAACAAGATGTCAGGGAAAGAACGGTTTTGACCTAGGGAGCCTTCCCAATTCTTGTAGCTTTAGCACTAAGGAAGGTCCTCTCACAGGTCCCACACACACAGAATTGTAGAACGGCAAGCCACTCTGAGCCTTGTTGCGCAGATTGTGCGCCACTAATGCTCCACAGCTGCTGCACAGGTTGAAGGGGCTACTGTGACGGCCACTCAGCGTATCGAAGGACTGTCACATCAGCTCTGGTACCTGTAAATACTAAGTTATTGACAATGAAAATGCAGAGTGGTCGCTTTCGACTAATTGGTTGTTCTATATAGGATATAAGGGTTAAGTCAGTAGATCTAAAACTCGCATCACCACGGACGGCTGCAGAGGCTTGAGGAATAAAATAAGGAAGTAATAACAGAATAGCATTAAAGGAAGAACGAGGGAGGGTTTGAGGAAGAGATGTCTAGACTTACAGTTTTAAAACACCTGTGTAATCGGAATCGACTACACCTGGAACAATGAAAAAGGCTTTTTACTGGCATAGGAGCGAGGAAGAATCAATCCAAAAAATCCAGCAGGCAACGGACCAGTAACCTGGGTGGGAACAAGAAGTACTTCCAAAGGAAAGGAAAATACAGTGTCTTCAGTAACTATTAAGTCACGCCCAGCACTACTGGCTGTGGCTGCTGAGAGTTGAGAGACAGGAATGGGTTGGGCGGCGGCAGAGTTTGAGTGACAAGCGAAGAGCTTATTGGAGGAGTGGGAAGTGGATAAGCTCTCTTTTTGTCTGGGGCAGCTTTTGGCTTATCTACTTGCTGTGTAATAGCAGCTTGCAGACGGTTAATGAAGTCGGCATAGGGTTTAGCAGCGCTTTGTCGAATATTAGCAAAGCTCTTACGCGGTTGACTAGCAGCTGGAACTTTTAAAAAAGCAGTTACTGCACATAGACTAGCAGCATGCAGTGTAGCTTGCGGCAAAATACTCTGAGTTGGCACATCACCTGTATCTTGAATAGCTTTACGAATTTCTCGCAAGACTGTGTATGGCAGTGGCTCCCAGTTAGTGACTACTTGGCCCTGATTATTTTGAGTGTAAGTAACAGGACAGACTGCAAGCAGGTCTCCCACCTCTTCTCCTGTTAAAGTAGGATCTTGCTTACACTTCTGCGCCATACGTTGGAACCCAGACAGGGGTACAGAATCAGAAACTGCAGAAGCGGAAGCAACAGGATGAGGAGCACTGGGAGCTGAAGGGTGAGATAGCGGAGCAGGAGGTAAGAGGGTAGGCGTGTGATACGAAGCACTAGGAGCTGAAGGGTAAGATAGCGGAGCAGGGGGTAAGAGGGTAGGTGTGTGGTAAGTGGGAGGAGGCTGCATAGACAAAGCGGTTTGGGACCCGTAGAGGTCGACTTCCTGAAGGCATAAATGCCACAAATGTAAGATTTCAACAGGAGCTCGAGGCACTGTATGAAGCAGACGCCCTATACGTTTTCAGTCGCTCAAAACTAAAGATCCATTCTCTGGGTACCATGGGCACTGTTCCCCAAATTCATGGACCAGCCGTGTAAGGGCAGAAGAGGGAACATTATGCCCAGTTCTCTTTAGCAAGAATGCTAATTCATCTGCGTGTCTACGCTGTACTGCTGACAGCGAGATGCCCATACTCACCGGGATCCCGAAGGATGAGAGGTGCACCTGAAGCTCGGGCCGAGCGTAGTGAGTGAGCGCAGAGGTCCCTGTTCGGGCGCCAGATGAAGGAAAGATGAGACACACCGGGGTGGTTGGCAAGAAGCATCCTTTATTGTCTCTTAGTAAGGTTTATATAGATCTTCAGTCTTGCTGCACACGAGGGCACAGCATGCTAACACACAATAGAGCACAGTAAAAGTGAAACATAAGAATGCAACATTTCATGGACCGGGGAACAGTAGCTAAGAACATTTTGCATGTAGCCGGGGAACAGAGCCAAGAACATCTTGTATATAGCCGGATGAGATTGGAGATAGAGAAGAACGAAGTTACGTCAGGGTGTGCCCAACAACGCAGCCAGTTCTGTACTTCAGGTCAACTTTTATAAAAATTTAAAACCAACATTTTAAATGAGTTATAAGTACCCCACCACTCATAGTTTTAACTAATTTAATTAATTTCATCAAAGCTGGAACAGACGACTGCAGCTTTGAAATAAACAAGAGGTCATCAGCATAATGACTAATTTTAAATTCTAAAACCAGCGCTGACTTCAACCTTGGATTTAGGGAGCCAAACCATCCCATGGTCCTCAAGATTCTGTCTAGTGGCCATAGGACTGCTCTCTGGCCCCCATTTTTTCTTCTCCCGTCCTTTCCTTCATTTGTTTGATTTAAATTTCTCCTCCCATTGGTTTCAAGGCTCCAGGGCTGACATATTTTGTCCTATTGGGGGCGTCGGGGTGTCAGAGAAAAAAGAGGGGTTTAGAGCCAGTGAATCCAAGACTTCCCCCGCTCTGCCCTGACAAATCCCTTGTCAATCCTTCTGCTGTTGATAGCAGAAGAGTGATGGTGGTTGAGTTTTCCATCACCACAGCAAGGACTTTTGCAGTGGGAGACCTCCTCTGCCTGTAGACCTCCCTTTCCAACAGCTCCTCAGCTTCCTTCTCCAGGGGCTTAGGATTTCTCCTTTAAAGTATGTCTCATTCTGTGTGATTAAAAACAGCAAAACTTTATACACAGGAAAACTGCCCAGTTTGTTCATGTCTAGTCAATAATGAGCTTAGAAGCCAGGTTGAACTGTATTTACACCACTGAAACAGAACACAAAAATGGATATGTTTGACAATAAATATGCTATCTTTTAAAGTTCAGTGTTCATAAAAGTAATGAGAGAGCCATTTTGTACATTTGGGGTTGGATCCAAACTAAGGGCAGTATCCAATGCTACCCGATTGTGCTCCAATGCCGCAACAGGAAGGTAGCAGTTCCTAGAGCAACTCCAGAAATGAGCCAAAATGCTTGTTTCTGGAATGGGACAGGTCAGTGGAGCTCCATTCTGCAAGCTCCACTGACATGCTCCATTCCAGAAACGAGTGTTTTGGCTCATTTCTGGTTGTTTTAGGAAACACTAGTTTCGCATTGCACCAGCGGTGGGTCCAGTGAGACATCGGCAGCACTGGATGTTGCCCTAAATTACTCACACTTAGTTCCCACTGACTTAAATTAGTCATTACTAACTTTGCACATTAATTTTAACATAGCCTGGTTCTAAATCTAACTACATTTTTAGGTGTACAAGCAAAATACTTCAGTGTACATCTAAAAAACTAAAGTGTGAGTGCAACAAACAAGTGTATTACTTTGGTAAATACATTAGAGAGCCATGACTGGCAGCAGCTCCCTGATGATTGCCCATTTCTTCTGTGGTAAAGTGTGAAACAGCCCTGAATATACTTTCAAGAAAGAAATTTTCTGATATTGCTAAACTAATTCCTACTCTTAATAATAGATTTGTTTAAAGAAAAAATGAAAAAAATTACCTTTCTTGTTTATGTGTCCCCATCCACTTACATAACAGTGTTTCTTATTAGTCATGGAAAGATTAACATCAGGTAAGCAGATGGGCTGGATATAGTCATTGAATTTGATAAAGTCCATTAGTTTGAACATGGCAACATCATTTTCATGTGTGTTTTCTTTGTAATTAGAATGGAACAAGATAGCCTTGACTTGGCACTTTACAGATTGGTGTTGTCAATAAAGATCATGCAAACCAAGCACAGCCATCCAAAACTCAGGGTTTCTAGGACAAAATAAAATTCCATGCAGAATCGGTATTCAGAGATGTTTTGCCTCTTGCATCATAACCCTGATGAAAACCAATAAGCATGGAGCCATACTGCCAGATATGGTGGGAGACCTGCAAAGATGGCTGTAGATAATAAAAGCTATATAACGAGTAAGAACATTTACATAGATACAGAGAAGTAATACTTTTCAAAGCATACTTAAAATGTGCAATGATCATTCCACTTCAAGAATTCCCTTCAAACAACAAATCTGGAATCCTACCATGGCACACTTTATTAAATAAAGTTTTACAAGTAATTTTCTTAGATGTGCCATTTAGTGGGAGAGGATACTAATTATCCCCTGAGGAAATTCTGTACAGAATCCAGGAAAGCTGTTCTTGTCAGAAAATAAAATAGGAACAGCAACACAGATGATAATGTAGAAGGTTGTCCACTAAAACAGCACCACAAATACTAAGGCCAAAAGCCAAAGAACTGCAGAAATAGTTCTAGGCTTTGCGCTAGTGTTTCTTGAGCAGCTGTCCCAACTTGCATTTATTTAAGAGCTCCATCACACCAGTAATTTATCGCACACTCACTATGCCTGGTATGTAGTTTTGCAGCACAGTACTCATATGACGTCATCCCTGTCCTGTACTCATTTCGCCTCTTCCTTTCGTTTCATTTTGGAGTGGGGCAAAGTCTGTTTTTCCCCCTTCTATGCGAAATAAATGTGCTCCTCTCTCCCATGTATTGCTGTCCTTGCGCTCTATCAGACTATCCCGTTCTTTGTTGGGGCGGGTGTGTCTAAGGACGGTCTTGGTCTCGCTGACAAAAGAGGAAGGCGAGTGGTTCTCCACTCAACTGCTCAACTGTGAAGGGGGAGGGAGAGAGGTTCCATTTAACTCTATGGTCTTACTCCTGAGTAGACATGACCAGGAATACATTTTCACTTTAAAAGAATTGTGGAAAATGCACCAGGACAGGTTGTTGTCTTCAGTGCAACAATACTTTGTTGAAACGAGGATAGGTTAACTTTCCCTAATCCCTTAATCCCACCATTGCACTACTGCATCATTACACTATTTCAGTTTACCAAAATTGCATTCCATTGCATTTGCACAGAAATAAAAAAATAAAACATGGGAAAATAAGAATTAGGGCAGGGAAGGAACCCATATGCAACGGGTTGTCTTTCCCTAATCCCGTAATCCCTTAAAAACACAAATGCAGACAGGTGAACTATTGCACTGGTGGACTATCAGTGAAATGCTTTAAGGGGGGGGGGGGATTTAAAAAATCCTAAAAAATCAAGAGATGAACTGATCTGATTAAACTTGACAGGGCTAAAGCCCTCCTTAACTCCTATCACCATGCTATGTTTCATCTCTTTATCTTTAAAAATTACACAAATGTAAGCATTTTTGTTAATTGTCATAGGAGCTCCAATGAGCGAGGGGAAAGGCTGCCACGTCCATCACAATGTCCATCAACGACAAGAACCAATGAACTGGAGGGGGAAGGAGAAGGGGCAGGATGGGGCAGGCGCAATAGCAGCGGGAGAGCAAAAAGAGAGTTCACTGGTATAGCTACGATAGTGAGAAGGAAGAGCGCTTGCAGCGCTTCTGAAATGGAGGTAAAAAGCAGAGGCAAACTAGGGGAACAAAATAGGTGTGATGGAGCTCTAAGAGTCAGTTGGGGTGGGGAGGAAAAAGGAGGCAGAAAGAAAATTGGACTGCTGAACCCCTTAATAGCTTATAATACATGTCTTGGAGGCGCAGATTGCAGTTGGTGAGATGGACGCCATGAGGTTAAAAATGTCTATACAGGGAGATTTCAGGCTGGAGGAAGGGAAAAAGGACACCTCATGTCACTCCAACTGCCCAGAAACCTCATTCTGATAAATATTAATAGCAGCCCAGAACCTGAGCTCTTTAGTGCTAGATAGGAAAACAAGGGAAGATTTCAGGATGGCGGGAAAGAGGTCCTTTTTCCTTTACCCTCTCCAGAAATTAATATCACTAGCACCACCCAATAAGTCCTGGCTAGCACTGCACTGTTTGTGCTCCAGACTGGCTAAAGCTCTAAACAAGAATAGCCGTGCTAAGGGCTGAGAATATGCCGCAACAACATGTACATAGAGATTTCCAAATTCTGTACATTTTTTATCAATACACTTTTCTCACATCTAAAACTGACAGAAAAAATATTTAGAATGGAAAGATACATACTTCCATGTTTTAATGCAGTGTGCTGCTGTCAGCACTGAGTCGTTAGCAATTAAAGATCCACTACATACATGTTGATATCCCATATCTTTGTGGTTAACTTGAAGACTAACATGCCATGGCCATGCCCCAATTGGAGCATCATATCCACCCAAAATCCGAGGCTCTTTCGTGCTCTTATTCATAAGAGGCATTCTTCCACATTCTAGAATTCAAAACACAGTTAAATTGTTGAGACACGATGTTTGTAAGTGTTCCATACACAGCCAACACTCACCGACAATACATTTAAAGTAGATTATCATTGTTTGAAACTGATCAGTTTAGTGTAGTAGTTCTGTTACTAGACCACTAGTTCCACAGAGCCTGAAGGACTCTGTGGAACTCTAAAACTGCAATCTTAAACACACTTTCCTGGGAGTAAACTTACTGAACTCAATGGACTTACTTCTGAATAGGCATGAATAAGATTGTACTTTCAATCAACGACCTATCCCATTGTTACTAGCAACCAGGGGAAGATGAAGCAGATGTCTTCATCCTTAGAGGGAGTGGGGGTCATCCCCTAACCCAGGAGCTCATAGTGCTTCTGGATGGGGCTTTTATAGTGCAATCTCCTTGCCTCATTCAGGAATTTTATGGATTGTCTTTGTTTTCCATTTGCAACCCTCTTGTGCTTTGCCATTGCTTCTATCTTCCATCCATCCATGGAAAGATGGAATAGCTGTACAATGTAGTTTGATTGGTAGCATACGGCTCAAGTCCAGGATATCTGAAAGACTGTATTCTCCCTTATGAGACTGCCCATCCCCTGAGGTCTTCAGGAGAGGCCCTTCTCAGTCCCACCACCATCACAGGCATGCCTGGTGGGAATGCGGGCCTTTTCGTTGGCTGCCCCGGGGCTCTGGAACTCCCTTTCCAGGGAAGCTAGACTGGCTCCCTCCTTGTTGTGCTTTCGGAGGCAGGCTAAAACTTTTCTGTTTCAGCAGGTCTTTGGGGAGTAATTTGGACCTGTGTTGATGTGTTGTTTATATCTTAGATTTTTTTAAATTATTTGTATTTAAAACGTTTTTAATGTTTTAAATATTTTAATATTGTATTACGTTTAACTCTACTTTTAATTTTTGTATATCTCTGTACATGTTTTAATTTGTAAGCCGCCTTGAGTCCCAGTATTGGAAAAAAGGTGGAATAATAATAGCATTAGGAGCAGTCAGTCTGGAGGCATCCTGGATAAGCTACAAGGTCTGGCTCTTCCTGATGGCACTGGTGGCCAATGAAAACTGGGAAAGGGGTGGGGCTGGAATAATGATGCAAAATGTTCAGTTATCAGTCCTTGGAAGCCATTATTGCTCCAACTGCAACTCTAAAGGTTCAACAGTGGCCACACAATGACATATGCATATATTTTCCAAAGTCCAATTATTTTAAATTCCATGCTCAGAATCATGCACATATAATACTGGCTCCCTGCAAGTTCTGCTGTGCAAATCCTAAAGGGTGTCCTTTCCTCTCCCTTCCCTGTGACATGAGAACTACCTCAAATCATGGTTAACAAAAACCCGGATCCCTGATTGAGACTGAGAAAGTAGCATACAATAATACTGCAATGTTGTCCACCGCTATTACATCCCTCTTGCAAACAGGGACTATGCTGAGACTGCTTACAACAGTCCTGCCATGTAGTCCACTGTTAATATTGTTTTTAGTTGTCTAAATTGTTTTCAGTTTTGGATAGTTAAATCTTTATGCTGTATTTTTAATGCAGTATTTTATTGTCTTATGTATTCCTGTAAACTACCCCAAGAGCTTCAGCTATTGGGCAGTATAGAAATGAAAATAATAATAATAATAATAATAATGCAAATCAAAGGCTGGGCTAATGCTGAGGCTAGTACAGTTTCCCAGTCAAAAATTCCTTCATACAAAGCACATCTCAGATTGCCCCCTCAGACTTTCTTCCAGCCCAAAACGATGAGATCAGTTGAATGAAGTCTGACTAGTGTATTTAAATGTTCAGAAACTTTTCAAAAATCACATAAAGTAAAATATATCTTAGAAAGATACTTTTGGAGGGTAGGGAGACGCCAGGAGTGTTTTGAGGTAATTATTTATTGTACCATCAGACTGCTTTGTTCAAGGAATTTTATGGAAACCCAGACAACTTTGCCTTCCACTCATAACTTTCCTGTGTTTTCTCATCCTCCTACTTTTTTAAAAAAGCAACTGAAAACCCATTAATGGGAAAAATAGGCTGAATAGCTGCAGTGTCTCAAAATAGTAGCACTGGAAGCACCCCAGTTACCTAATCACAGTTAAATTGATAGGATTCTTCATTGACTTCTATGGGGAAGATATATTTAAATCAGAATTTCAATGAAATGTATTATCTTTGTTGCCTAACTAGCAGCTTTGTTCAGGATGTTACTTGTTCTACAAGAAACAATTTAACAAACATTCAAACAGGCTGAGGATCCTCTTAATTCTCTTTGACTGCTTTTTTTTAATCTCTCCCTCCCCACCCCAACTCCGCGCCCACAAGCTTGCTCAAGAGAGCAGCCCATAGAAAATAACAGAAATCAAGGAATTTAGGATAGCGGTCACTGGACTGCAGCACATCCACGCAGAAAAACAAGTTACCAGCACAGACGGTTTTAAAAATCTGAACAGTACAATCTTATGCATGTCTTCTCAGAAGTCCTACCAAGTTTAATAGACATTTCTAGGTGAAGGGGAAAACTATACTAACCCTATAAACATGATTGTTGCCTTGATAGAGAAATATAGTTTTCTACACGGAACAAGGCTTACTTAGAAACAGCATGATTGCGAGCAGCAAAAAAAGCAAAAAAAAAAAAGCGGGGAACATTTAGTGCTAGCGTTGGTTTTCCGATGGAAATGTTTCTTTGCTGCTTTCTTTTGGTCACTGTACGAGTCTAGTAGCCTCTCAAAAAGCTATTGCTCCAACACCGCACAGAGCACCCCTGCACACCGAGGAGGGCGGCGGGGAGCCGGGCTTACCGTCTCTGGGTATCATAGCGAACAAGGCGTTGGACGGGACTGCATCCAACAGCACAAACAGCGCCAAAAAGGGAAAGGATGCGGGGCAAAAACTCTGCCGCCTCATCGTTCGTCGAGGAAACAAAATGGCGGACGGCTATTCCTCTCCGTGTCGCGCCAAGTGACCACGGGGGTGGTGGAGGGAAATGGTGGTTGGAAGAGAGCGAGGGAGAGAAACACGCTCTGGCGCTCGCGCTTTCTTTTCTCCAATCTTTGGAGAAGGCGGGGGGCCGGCCGGCCAATGACGATAAGTAAGGACACAGAATGAGGGGGAAATCTGGGAGGCGGAATGGGCACGACCTCCTCCGAAACCTTCTCTTTTGAACACCGTGGTTTGGGCAGCCTAGGACAAAGCAACAACAAAAAAAAGCCTCTGCAAGTCTCATAAATAGAAGTGAGATTAGATGAGCTGAATAGTAGTTGGAAACAAAATAATTCCCCCCAACGTTGAAATACCATTAAGTAACATTCACTGAATGCGATTATAATCTTTTAAAGCCTTTATCACACCTACCTGGCTTGTTTCTGCGGGTTCCCCCCCTCCGTTTCCTATTGCAGGGACCCTGCCTTCTTTTGTATATGGTCACTCTAGTATAGTGCCTGCAACTTTAACTGTTGAGATGAAGAGGGAATTTCATCAGCAACTAATTGCATACAAATGACTCTGGCTGAAATTCCCTTTTCTCTACAACTGTTAAAGTTACATGAGCCCTGACCTGGATTTTATCTGGTCACCCTATTTTCACCTGTATCACTATTATGCCGGCGAAAACTCCCACCCTGCTCCTATGTTCTCCTTCCCCCTGCAGTTAATTTTTTCTATTTTTAATATATTTTTATTTCTGCGCAAATACAATAGTACAGCAGCCTGAAACTGCGCAATTATGATAAGACAACACACTATGCTTTTCCCTAAGGTCATATTAAACAATGTAAGTGAAGAGAAAGTATTACAATTGATTTTTGGATAAGTTTGTTGGCAATGTTGGCATGGCAAGGGGAAGCCGACATTGTTTTGGTCAGGAAACCTAGACATGCCTACTCAGGAATAAGAACCATAGAGTTGAATGGGACCGAGTCCCCGGCATGGGTGGCGGCGGCCTCGCTCGCCTTCTCCACGGGGTGTTCAGCCTCCCTCTCTCCCTCCCCCTTCACGATTGAGCAGTTGAGTGGAGAACCGCCCCACCCTCCTCTTTTGTCAGCGAGACCACCACACATACACCCTCTACAAAAAATGGGATAGTTATTATCGCGAAAGGACAGCAATACACGGGAGGGAAGAGCAATTTTATTGCACACGGAGGGGAAAAACCCAGACTTTTCCTACTCCAAAATAAGATGGAAAACAGAGGGGAAGAGGCAAGATGAGCACAGGACAGGGATGACGTAATGTGAGTACCACACTGTAAAAACATACCAGGCATGGCAAGAGTGCAATAAATCACTGGTGTGATGGAGCTCACACACCTGCTCCAGAACAGTGGGAAAGATGGTGCTGGGTGGGTGAGGGAATATTTTCAATTACAGATGAAATATATTGTTGAATAAAACTAGGAGGTGTAAAGCAAACTTACTGGTTGTTCAAATAATGAACTTTATTAAGTATCCTTGTTTGCTGGAGGAAGCACTAAGTTTAAAAAGCAATCTGAGAGCATTCTAGTACAGCAGAAGAGTTTGCCTCTTTATAGAAGAGGGTGAAAGATTATGCACTCTACAGTCAAAAATATGAAGACATGGCAAAGGCTCACAGTGGTGGTTGCACCGTGTAGATGTGAATATATCCAATCTATGTAATAATCTGTACGAAGATATATTCCTGGATACTTTGGTAGGCCACAGCCAGCACGAGAGCTGGCGATTCCTACCAGATAATATTTGGAGTCATTTTGAAAATAACACATGAGAGGTCCACCGTTGTCACCCTGGAACATAAAAAATACAGAATGACAAGTTCAGTGTTCATAATATTTTGATGTTTTGGGATGCAAAGGATTGTGGACCGATAAGTCTGAGTTATAACTCTCATATCAAAAGAAAATATTGCTTTCTAGGAAATGTAGATGAATCTAGAAAGATTGAATTAGGTAATCTTACAGTGCCTCCAATAATACTTGATCAAAGGTGTTCTGGGAATTCAACCTATTTCCAAGTTGCCTATTTTGGGTGGAACAGAGTGGCCCAAGTGTTCTGAATGGAAATAAACACCCTTACTTTTGGGTAATTTTCCCGTTTTTACTCTTACCTCCACCTCTCAGCTACTTCTAAATTATCATTGATGAAAAAATGGGTATTAAAAATAATGGTGACATTTTAAATCTCAGCTGGAATTATGGTTTAACTTCATTTGCATATTTCCCCCCAAAACTGTATTAGAAACAGCGCTTTCTGTTATCTGTAACACTTTTCTTTTTTTAGATGGCAAGCCTACTGTAAAAGCCATGTTTTCTATTTTGTAGACTACCTGGGGCATATTAGACATTTTTATAAACAAAAAATTATATTGAAAAATATTAAATTATGAGGTTGGATCCAAGATCTGCCTTCCCTGGACCAGGCTCTGCTCACGGAAGGATCCCCTGCTCCACCTGCACTACAGTTGCACTACAATTTACCCCATTTAGCAGGTTCCCCCAACTAGCATTTTCAGGGGTCTGGGAAGGTTGCTGTGGGGAGAAAATGGTGGAGACATCAACTTCTGCCAGCCCAGTTGCACACACACCTAAATCACCAGTGTTCTTTAATTTTACTTTGAAATTTCTAAAGAAGTGGTAACTATTACCCCTCCCCACAGAAATATACTAATTACTTCAACATACAGAGGGAGATGCAAGGGGAAGGCAGGTCATTCCACCAGCTCTACTGAAAGATTCCTCTCAACTGTAGCCATCAGCAGCCATTACAACAGGCTGTACAGAGGGAGATAAGAGGGGAAGCGTGGTCATTCCACCAGCTGTGCTGAGATTGCTTGTTTCCCCCCCCCCCCCCCTTCCCTTCCCTTGTGTGTCATGTCTTTTAGACTATAAGTCTGCAGGCAGAGACTGTCTTGCTGTACTGATTGCATGTCAGCAGCTCTGGGACCCTTTTTGGCTGAGAAGATTGATAAAAAAATCTTTACATGCAGACTTAGAGCAAGCCCAAGCAACTACATGACAGAATGTTTTTGCAAAATATTTTAAAATGGAATTGTTTCAATTTTACCTCACAGCTGTCTACATGTTGACTTTCAGAGCCAGCACAAATCATACGTCTTGATATTCTCCCTTTATACCAGTCATGTCCATTACAGATGTATAATGGAATAATGTCTACTTTCGCTTCTTGTAATGTATTTTGAAATTTACCTATAGGAGAAAACAAGATGTTGTGGGAAGTATGTTTGTGTTCACCGTTCTTTAACAAGGTGAGCTATATGTGAAAATGCAGAGTATTAACCACTCTAGGTCCAGTACAATGTTCTCAAAAAAACGATGTCTGTTAACAGATGCCAGGGGTGCTTTTAATCAGCTTCAGCTGATTCACAAGTTGTGCCCCTAATTCCTATCTAGAGAAAGTGCACCTTGCTACAGTCATACATGCCACGATTACATCCAGACTAGACTCCTGTAACATGCTCTACGTAGGGCTGCTTTTAAAGCCAGTTCAGAAGCTTCAGCTGGTGCACAATGCAGCCACCTACGTGATCTGAGCATCAAACTCCCAATTCTGTTCTAGTGTGTATCTGAGTGCTGGTGAATTCCTTAAAAACTCTCTACAGCTTGACCAGGTCCTGCTCATATGCTTGCTGGTAGTCTATTGGATTGGTGGCACAAGAGAGAAGCTGTTCTGGATCCAGTATTTTAAAATAACCATACAATCTAAATACATGAAGACATCTATCTTTTTCATGTCCAGGCTATAAGAGATGCAATAATAAACTTTACTTTGCAGCTAAAATTTTAAAGGTACAGTTACCAACAATATAAATCCATGTGTGTGTTGATAAACATAACGCGGATGCAAATCAGTTCAATTCAAAATTTTCCATCACTATGTGAAATAAACATGAAGATCAGCAAAAACGTTTCTGAGATCACTAAATTTACAATAAAAAAATGAAAATTTACCTTTCAGCTCTTTCTTTCCCCATCCACTTACGTAACATGAGTTATCATCAGTCAGTAGATGAGAAATGGCAGGTAAGCAGATGGGTTGAATATGTTCATTGTATTTGACAAACTTCAGTAGTATAAACAAGGCAATGTCATTTTCATAGCTGCCCAACTTGAAATCAGAATGAATCACGATATTTTGCACCCAGCGATTTATAGTATGAGTGTTCTGTTTATAAAGCTGATGCAAGCCAGTCACAACTCTCCAATATGCTGGGTTCCTGGAACAACAAGACCCCTTGCAGAATCAATCGGTACCCCCAAATTGCTACTTCAGATAATTTTTAGACCTGAGAGCAACACCAAAGCAAACTAAAATATACAATAAGAATTCCACTTCAATATAATAAATTCCCTTAAACAACTTGGAGTACATCATAAAATCAAATTCCATAGAGTTATCTTCAACAAAAATAACAATGTAAGTAGTTTTCCTATAAGGAGATTCCTATATGGAGATAACTCTATGGATATTGATTTTATGATGGCATTTATTCCTCACGAAAGTTCTATTGAGACTCTGAGACTGTTGTTCTTTTTGGAAACTGGGATATGAATATCAAGATGAGATAATATAGAAGATGATCCTCTGAAACAGCATCACAAATATTAAGGCAAGGAATCAAAGAACTACAGGAATACTGTCTGCTCAACAGGTCCTTTGATCTTGTGTTTCTCGAGCAGCAGCTGCCCCATGTTGCATGGTGAACACTTTTGAATTTGAGTGAAAATGTTTGCATGAACACCTGCCATACGAAATTAAGAATTCCACTGAACTACAGTGTTAAGACCCAGCATGGTGGAACCTACCACTGCTGATACAAGCCTCACTGTTTGCATTTCTTCTAAACTTGGACCACAGCGTTCAAAAGAGAAGTGCTACATAAGGCAGCTATAGTCACCAACATCTTTAACTCCTCAGAATGCATCTGGGCCCTGACATAGGGCTATGGGGCCATTCTGGGAAAATTGAGATGGCAATATCTGCTACAGCTGCTTAGCCCAGCACTTTTCTTTGTAGTTACTCTTACTCCCTTGAAAATCCAAACACCCACTCCAAATTTCAATCCCTGGGGAAAACACTGAACAAAACTCTACTTTCTCCAATATAAGCACTCAGCAGAAAGCATTATGCATTTACATATTGTCTGATCTTGGTATTAGCAACAGGCATGAATGACCAGAGCAATTTTGTGGATTATGTAACAATTATTTGTAGTTCCCCTATAATCCTAAAGCTTTGAGCCCTTGATTTAAATATAGTTTACACCTCAGCAGGTTTTTAGAACTGGTGTTCATAAAGTGATGCTATTGCTGACATCGACTTGTGAGAGGCCCACTCAAAGAGTGTGCACAAAACATTGGTATCAAGACAGACTGTAATTGAGGAGGCAGATGAATGGGAAATCAATCTTCTCTTCTCAGTAGTTAACTGCCTTTGCCACATCTTCCTTTACATGACATCCACTTCATCCAGTCCTTCCCTCTCAAACACTATGCTCTTCAGTCTCTTTCTCTTAAGGTGCTTCCACACAGACAGCTCCTAGTAATACCCATCAAAATACATTGTGCAGCTATTCCATATTTCCTTCTTTAATGTATTTTCAGTGGTAGAGTGATGTGAAAACATGGGTTACAAATGGAAGATGACATTGATCCCCTCTACAAGGATTCGCTTTTGCGCCCGGTTAGGCGATTATGCGCATAATCGCTGAAGCGCATTTACACCTAATCCCTCTGCACGAGAGGCGGCGAGAGGCGGCGAAGCGCATTAATGGATGACCAAAATGCGCTTTACAAGTAGTTAATGCGCATAAGCGCTTGTTCACATAGTCAAAATGTGCTTTAACGGCCGGAGCAAAATAAAACTCGCGATTTAACGCGCATTTAATAATGCGCATAATCGGAGAGATAACGCGCCTCTACGCCCGATTTGCGCTCCGTTCTTGTAGAGGTAAATTTTTTAAAGCGCCTTGAAAGAGCTTTAAACCTCTCTTGTAGAGGCAGCCATTGTCTGGACCTCCTGTAAAATACTGTGGATGAGACAGTGTGATCGCACAATAAAAGCTCCACCTGGAAGCATCTCACTTCCTAATCTGTTCCTTTTCTTTAGACTATTTCTGTCCACACCCTCTTCCTTATCCCTTCCTTAGGTCGTTATCACACGGGCGGTTTTAAGCACACCCGCTGTGACTTTGCTCCACTTCTTCAGCGCTGGACTCGCATGCCGTCGTCCCCGTCCTGCTGCTCTCTCGCCCTAGATTGCAGTTTTTAGTTTCTGTTTCGATTTATACCTGAACAGGCAAAGTCCGAAACAGGCAAAGTTCAACAGGCCAAGCTGAGGTATCGCAGCAATACTGACCACGTCTGATTCAAAATGCTAGACTCGAATAGGAAACGGAGGGGGAACCCACAGAAGCAACCCGGGGGAAAAATAGTAGGTGTGATAAAGCCCTTAGTCTGCCCCAGGGGTCCTGAAATAGCTTTCCTCCTGCTCCCACCACATGTCCATCTCTCATGTCCTGTCAGTTTCACTAAGCTGGAGTCTGATTTACAATAATGCATTTCTGGATAGAAAGAGGGGTTTGATCTACTGGCTTGAGATGACAAAAGCACACACAGACTGCAGTCAGAAAATCTTTTTGTGGTCCCCTCCCCCCCCAATAGCTGTTCCTAAAGGCAATGTCATTTTGCAAGCTTTATCCAAAACAAAAGAATAGCAGATATCCAAAATAGCTAGTAAACTCTCAACTCTGTAACGTTTCTAATTTCCAATTCTCTTGTATGTGGTCTGGAAAAGACATAGGCCTCCTCCACACGAGACGTTTAATGAGCCTTGAAGGCTCATTATAAATTTTACCTCCACACCAGCGGAGCGCAAAACGGGCGTACAGGCGCGTTATCTCCCCGATAATGCGCATTTTCGAATGCGCGTTAAATAGCGACTTTTATTTTGCTCTGGCCGTTAAAGCGCATTTTCGCCGTGTGAACAAGCGATTATGCACATTAACGTCTTCTAAAGCGCTTTTTGGACATCAATTAATGCGCTTCGCCGCCTCTCGCCGCCTCCTGTGCAGAGGGATTAGGCGTAAATGCGCCTCCGCGATAATGCGCATAATCCCCGAACCGGGCGCAAAAGCGCATCCTTGTGGAGGGGGCCACACTGAGGACAATGCGAATGTACAAATATATGTAAGCATTCCTCAGCATAATTCCCTCTAATAGCAAACGTGCGAGATTGAGTGACACCAGAAGCAAAGATAAAGTCATACTTTCTACATACTTGTATGAGCGACTAAGAACATCAATATATTTAAATTTATACTTCTTGTTCTGCTTCTCATTTTCATCTACATACCTGGGAGGCTGTAGAACTCGTGAACCAATGTCTGGAGGCTGTTTTAGGGTGGATGAGGGCAAACAAGATGAAATGGGGTCCAGACAAGACAGAGGTACTGTGGATTGGAAAACCAACTACTCTGGATGGAGGTTTACAACTGGTCTTAGGTGGGGTTGCACTGCCCCTGGAAGACTAAGTGCATAGACTTGGAGCACTCCTGGATTCTGTGCTAACTGGAAACCCAGGTGGCTGTAGTGTCCAGGAGTGTGTTTTACCAGCTTAGACTGGTATGCCAACTGCACTAGTGACATCCAGACTGGCCTAGTGTTATGTGGTGTACATGGGGCTTCTTTTGAAGGTTCAGAAACTTCAGCTGGTGCAGAATGAGACTGCTTGAGTGTTGACAGGGGTGGTTTGATTGTGGCTGCCTCTACAAGAAGCATTTAAAGCTCTTTCAAGGCGCATTAAAAAATTTACCTCTACAAGAACGGAGCTCAAATCGGGCATAGAGGCGCGTTTTCGCTCCGATTATGCGCATTATCGAATGCGCGTTAAATAGTGAGTTTTATTTTGCTCCGGCTGTTAAAGCGCATTTTGACTATGTGAACAAGTGATCCTCCACATTAACTACTTGTAAAGCGCATTTGAAACAACCGGTAAGGTCACCAGTTGAGTGCTCAATTACCTCCTGCATACAAGCATTTACGATAAAGCGCTTCAGCAATTATGCGCATAATCGGCTAACCAGGCGTCCTATAATGCTTATACTGCACCAGGTTACCAGTGTGTTTCTGAGCCCAATTTAAGTTGATGGTTTTGACTTTAAAGCCTTTAAGAGTTTGAGACAAAATTACTTGAAAGACCGCCTTCACCCATATCACCCTGCCCACACTTTAAGATCAGCAAGAGAAGCTATCCTCATTTGCCCATCTGTAAGATAAAACACACTAAAGAGGACCTTTTATGCAGTGGCTCCACCTCTAGAATAGGATGCCATCGGGGGTCCACCAGACCCCTTCAGTGCAGGCTTTTAAGAAGGCCCTAAACACATACTATTTTACTTTGGCGTTACCGTTATATGTTTGCTATTGTTGCTGTTTTTTATCATTGTTTTATTGTGGTTTTGCTGTTTTACTTTGTTTTATTGCTATTTAAGACAGTATGTTTTTATTGTGGGTTACCAAAAAAAGAAAGTCACCATGGTATTGCTTTGAGCCTCACCCCACAATTTAACTTCCCACCCCACATTTTAAAAGCTGCCACCACCACAGCAGTCCCTTGTCTTTAATGTTGAAGCTCCACATCCCATTAATGCAGGGTCAGGAGGATGTGGTATGGCAGGACCTGGCATGTTCCAAGGAGGGCACCTGCTCTCCAGTGCAAGCGAGTCCAGCTGCCCTCTTCCCCACTGTTATCTTAGATCAGAGATAATAGCAGTACTACTGCTGGTGCACAATAGCAGGGATATCACCATTGTCTTCTCCAATAAGAAATCAGAGATAACAGCTGGGGGGAGGGGCTTTGAGGGAAGAAGCCGCCTTGCCCCTGAAGGAATCCCAGAAGGTGCTGCACTTTGCATTGGGGTGCCTGACAGGCTGGATCCAACCTGAGCTCTGGAGGTTCTGCACCCCTGCTGTATGGCCCTTTGTCTGAAGGGCATGTTGGTCAATACATATTTGTTGATCTTGTAATGGCAAATTAAAATGGAGGGACTGACACCGGTGGGCAACGTTGCATAGGTCTTTTGAGGAATGTTCTGGTTTCCCCAACAGCTGAATGTACAGTGATGCCTAGATGGAGGGCATCCCTGGGACTGCTAGGCTTGGGCAACATATTCTCTGCTGTTGAAGCACCTCAAGATTTTCCTGCCTTATGCACCTGACTTCCATGACATGAACAAACTGTCCAAATTCCTGCTCAAACTCCTTACAACTAATAATATCCAAGAGGTAAGTATTAAAGTTAAATAGCTCCTGTTCCTGAACTTACTGGAAAGTTGGGGGGGATCCCTTTTCTTATCTCCAGGTAACTCATCCCACTGAGACCTTTAGTTCTATATAGCACAATAGGAATAACTTTCAGGAGGATGGAAAAGACAGCTTCCCCCCCACTTTCCTCCTTCCTGAAAAATTCCCTCTTTGATCCAACTTGGCTGAAGACCTGGGGGCCCTCTATACATGTGGAAAGCTTGGGATGGCTCCACAGTGGCATTGTGTTGTTTATACGATGCAGAAGCTACTGCAGAGACATTCCAGGGCTTTCCCCCAAATCTTCAAAATAAAAAAGTCAGGGACTTAACCCAACTTTTTCCTCTGGAATGAGGCAACGATGGCACATCTGCCATCTGTCACCACTCTGGATTGCGGTGGAGGTGTGGCCAGGCAGATGGTGACCCCTAATTGGTCGCCATCTGACCAGACATGGGGGAGGGGGCAGGCCAGCGAGCCAAATGGCTGCTGAAACCCCTCTGCCCTTCCTCTGGCGTTGGGAGAAGGAAACGCTTGCCGGGGAAAGCCCCACAAGGTAAGGTGGAAAAAAATGGGGAGGGACGTGTGGACGTGCAATGGCGCTCATGTGGCAATGCGTGGTGGCGCATGGAACAGCAGTGCACAGGGGGCGGCTCCTTTTCTTCCTCCGACTGATGGATGCAAACCCCGCGCTCACTCCTTGGTGTGGGACAACCCCGCAGGAGTACAAGCGCAGGGTTTTAGGGGCTCGTGGTGCCAATGCATTGTTGTCAAGACAGCCCCCTGAATAAGAATACACTGATTAGCATTGATTAACATTGAATCAATTTGTTTCAAACTACCACCTGAAAATCAAAATTTCAAAATTCAGTCAATATGTTATTAATCACTGCACTTTCAGAATTAAAATGGACCAAAAAAAGATTAAGAATTGAAAGATACATACACCCATTTTTTAATGCAGTGTGCTGCTGTCAGCACTGAGTTGTGATTAATTAAAGATCCACCACATTCATGGCGAAATCCACCCAATTCGACATGGTAAATTTGAAGACTAACTTGCCACGGCCATGCACCGAGCTCAGCATCATGTCCACCTATAATCCGCGTATCTGTTCGTATCTCATCCATAGCAGGCCTTGTTCCACATTCTAGAAATCAAAACAGCAGAGTGAGAAGCAACATTTGTATGCAACAATAACAACAACAAAACCCAACATTCAACACACAATGTATTTAAAGTAGGTGCTTGGAGTCTTTGTTTTAAACTGATTATTTTGGTATAGCAGTTCTTTTACTGAGCCACTGTCTGTTGGACAGATGACGCAAGCTTGAATGATTCTGAATCAGCAACCCTCATTATCAGACGTTGCTCCCCCAAAAAATCCACAGCTTATTTGACTCAGGGGGATAATACAATATATGTTTTAAAGATGATGCCCTAACTTAAAGCAGGGTGCATAATTACTGGGACTTATTTTCATCCTGCCCTTCCTCCATGAACAGGGCAGTGTATATGGTGTCTGCTGCCCCCATTATCCTTACAACAACCTCTCGGGCTGAGAGAGGTGCACATTTACACATGCTTTGTTTTTCCTCATTGTTCACATTTTTGGAAGCCCCTACTAATGCCCAATATCAACAGAACCTACTTTGCTGCAAATCTGCATGAAAGGACAACCTGCTGAATTACCTGACATATAAAAGACTTCCTCCTACTATTTCAAGTGACTGCACTGAATGCTTTCCTTCATTGGGACTCACAGGGTTCAGCGATATCAAGTATTAATTAAAAGAAAGATGAGTAGAATGGATGTCACTCACTACTAAGAATCTATCATCACACACTTTTTGGTATCACATATGAGAACTATTAACTTCACCTGGAAGTTCTATATCTGGCAACTGCCGTTGTACAAATAGCAGTGTCCATCTGAGTAGCCTCCACTTGGAAGCGCTGCTGGAAGTGGAACCTCTAAGTGAGTGCTGCTGGTGCTGTCCTGAGGTGCTGCCTTAAGGGCTGCTGTTAGCTTAAACTGTGCAAAATGGTGAGATAAGCAACGCCCATACATGATAACGTACACTATTTACTTTCCTATACAAAGCATGTGCATGCCTGAGCATTCGCATCAAACAACTCTGATGGCAGAGCCACTTTCTGCTTGGCAGAGCACAACTTTCAGGCTGGCTTGAGCTCCGGGGCCTTTCCTTTGGGACCTAAATTCCACATGCTGTGGTTGACCAGAGCCCATTTGCCAGGAGAGAGTCAGACTCACAGGTAAGAAGCTACGCCACAACAACTTTGCAAATATACAGATAACACTCGGAGTCGTAACTGAGGTGGGGTTGCCTTATGCACTTGCACACCCACATCATCACCCACTTGTACTAGAGGCTGCTGGTATTTGTAGTTTTGGTGAGGGTTCCCTCTCCCTCCCTGAGAGATGCACAGGCACACGACGTTCCGCAGCCTTGAGCGGCATCCTGGCGTTTAACAAATGAAGGAACCTGTACAGGTTGGGCTCCTTCGATGCTTTCCATCAGTGCGGAGCACCCAGACCCAGCACACCCAGCACACCATACTCACTGGGCAGGGCGTCAGATGGGGTTCCCCCAAGCACCACAAGTAGCGGCAAAAAGGAAGCAAGTGTGGGGCGGAAACGTTGCCGCATCATCCGTCGAGGAAACAAAATGGTGGCCAGCTTCTCCCGCTCTCCTCCTCGGCTTTGATGACGTAGATCATCACGTGTCCAGGCAGATGAGGAGCGCGTGTGCAGCAACTCACTGAGGCTGGGGAGAAATAGGTGGGATGGGCACGATGTACAAATTCTCTCAGGGCAAAACTTCCTTTATAGTAGAGCGGCTTAGCATCAAAATCATGCACATTGTGATACAAGTGTGAAATCTGATATGGTAGTATTTATTACCACGTAGATTAAAATTAGATATAAGGACATCTCGGAAATCATCGTAACAGATGCCATCTTGGAAATGGCACCCAAAATTCAGTTTTTGCACAATAACTGTTTTTTCTAATTTCACAGAAAAGATGTCTCAGTACAAAATTAAAGAGCATAAAATTTGCTACAAAAAGCTTATTATCAATCTTTTTGACATATTAAGGTTTTATTCCTACCCATTTGTCTGAAAAGCCATCAAGATGCACTATCTCACCCTCGTTTCAATCTTGCACTTTGTGTTGCAAGCCTGAAACTTTCAGAGGTCATATTTTACACCTTTTTAAAACAAGAATATGTATTGAGGCATCAATTGTGGTGAGGAGGGAGTTAGTGAAAATAATGGAAATTTCCAAAAGAGGCTGATTTATTCTTTCTGGATCAGGGTTTCAGACCATTATAGAAATCCATTTGCTGCATAGTAAATGTATTAAATTATCTTGTAACATGCAAAAACTACATTTAACCATTTTTTTGTTTTTTTAAAAAAAAACAGAGCTTAAAAACTTTTGTTTTAGTGAATTTAGTTTTTATCATTTAATCTTGATCACACTCTCCATCACACTGATACATCACAGCACTACTGCAGTTGCATCTGTTATTAGTGTTACATTTGTTTTACAGCCATAAGAAACCAACTCAAGGCAGGCTTTTTAAGCAGGAGGAAGTGTAGTCCATGTAGGTACCCAACCAGATTCAGCATCTTTCTTCCATCCCTAGTTGCTGGGATCAGGGTATGATGGTATTGGCTGTACAGAAGTCCCACACACATGACCTGCTTGAAAGTTGGCATGTTTTACATGCTGTAATAGAGCACTTGAAGTTGGTGGAATCTGTTCCATGTGTCTTCCTTTTTTTTGCAAATAATTCTTTCCTGCTACTGTTTGCATCTTCTTCGCTGCTAGTATGATTATACATTACTATAACATTTTTTTCTATTGTTTTCAATTGCTGCTGGGTCACATCAGAGACTGGCTAGGATAACTCTGCAAATATGGCAGTTGCTTCCGGGAAAGACTTCCATGTCTCCGAAGCTTTAGCTTTATCATGCCACATGAAGAAAGATACACAGTCACAACCTGTGAAGCTGTGGAAGAATGGCAGAGCTTCAGTCTTACTACCTAGTGATGTTGCTATCACATGTATTGGGATGTATATGAACTTAATTCTTGTGCCAAAACCTACCAATAGTTCTTCCGCTTTCATTTCCTTGAAAAAAAGTAATTGCTAATACAACTACATCAGTATCAACTGTGCGTATGAATATTTTAATGTCCTTTTTGAACAGCTTCAGCAGCATGGAGAATCAACCTTGAATCCATTTTATGGGAGCACTGAATTAGTAACAAATGATCACTTTTGCTCTCTGTGACAATACGGGAACAATCAGTTGCAATAACTTATTTTCCTGCTGTGGCACCTAACTGGTGCACTGATGTGTGAGCCAGCATACTAAATAGCTGCTGCTTGTTATTTTTCAGAAACGAGTTCCAGTCTTTGGAAATTGCGGTTGAAGGAAGAACTTGACGACAGATTCCTGAACCTCTCTGCAATCTCCTATAGGTACATATGTGTCAAGAGGTAAGAGCCACCACATCCTTGCCCTTCCTGGCTCATAAAAGCAGCCAGAGGAGGACTGGCTGAGTGGGTGAGTAGAGTGGTTAATGCCTCCCTCTGTCAAGGCAGGGTTTCACCCTGCCTGAAGGAGGCGGTAGTATGACCTATGTTGAAAAAGCCCTCGAACCCCAATGTATTAGACCAGTCTCCAACATCCCAATTCTGGGCAAAGTATTGGAGCGCGTGGTGGCCTCCCAACTCCAGGGATTCCTGGATGAGACAGATTATCAGGATCCATTTCAATCTGGCTTCAGACCTGGTTATGGGACAGAAACAGCTTTGATAGCCTTGGTGGATGACCTACGCCGGGAACTGAACAGGGGGAGTGTGTCCCTATTGGTTCTGCTGGACCTCTCAGCAGTGTTCCATACCATCGACCATGGTATCCTCCTGGGCCGCCTTGCCGGGATGGGACTTGGAGGCACTGTTTTACAGTGGCTCCATTCCTTCCTGTAGGGGTGGACTCAGGTGGTGCAGGGGGACTTCTGTTCGACTCCTTGGCCGTTGGCCTATGGAGTCCCTCAGGTTTCTGTTTTGTCCCCCATGCTATTTAACATATACATGAAACCGTTGGGAGAAGTTGTCCGGAGTTTGAGGGGCGGTGCCACCAGTACGCGGATGACACCCAACTCTACTTCTCCTTTCCACCTGATTCCAAGGAAGCTGTTTTGGTCCTAAACTGGTGTCTGTCGGTAGTAATGGACTGGATGAGGGCAAACAAATTGAAGCTTAATCCAGATAAGACAGAGGTGCTCCTGGACAGTCTAAAGGCAGATCAGGGAATAGGGATTCAGCTTGTGTTGAATGGGGTTACACTCCTCCTGAAGGCACAGGTTCGCAGCTTGGGTGTACTCCTGGATTCAGCCCTGAGCTTTGATGCCCAGGTTTCAGCGGTGGCCAGGAGTGCATTTGCACAGTTAAAGCTTGTGCGCCAGCTGCCCCCATTCCTTTAGATTTTGAGCCTGGCCACGGTGACACATGCCTTAGTTACATCCCTTTTGTATTACTGTAGTGCGCTCTACATGGGGCTGCCTTTGAAGAGTGTTCGGAAACTTCAGTTGGTTCAAAGAGCTGCGGCCAGATTGTTGACTGGGGCTGGCTACAGGGAGCATACAACTCCCCTGTTAAAACAGCTTCACTGGCTTCCAGTCTGTTTCTGGGCACAATTCAAAGTGCTGATTATGACCTACAAAGCCCTATACAGCTCGGGTCCAGGATATCTGAAAGACTGTATTCTCCCTTATGAGCCTGCCCATCCCCTGAGGTCTTCAGGGGAGGCCCTTCTATCCATCCCACCGCCATCACAGGCACGCCTGGTGGGAACGCGGGAGAGGGCCTTCTCGGTGGCTGCCCCAGGGCTCTGGAACTCCCTTCCCAGGGAAGCTAGACTGGTTTTCCTTTGGTGTGCTTTTAGAGGCAGGCTAAATCTTTTCTATTTCAGTAGGCCTTTGGGGAGTAGTTCAGACCTTTGTAGATGTATTGCTTATAGTTTGGATTTTTAATTATGAGTATTTAAAATGTTTTAAAATATTTTAAATATTTTAAAATTGTACTATGTTTAATTATATTTTTAATTTTTGTATATCTCTATTTGTTTTAACTGTACATGTTTTAATTCGTAAGCCGCTTTGGATCCCAGTATTGGGGAAAAGGCAGGATATTAATTATTATTATTATTATTATTATTATTATTCTTCAAGTCGTTGAGTATGTTTTAGATAAACGTGTTTAACATGACCTGCGAATTCATTATCACAGTACTCTTCAAATGTTGATGATGTCTTTGCAGGAACCATGTGAACAACTGCAGCAGTGTCAAGTTTAACTGCTGAAGTTTCTAGGAATTTTTGGCTGGCCTGTCCATTTTCTTCTAAAATTGTGAGCAGTTCTGATTTTTCCCCCAGCTCTCAGATTCCCCATGTCAGAAATAGAAGGTGGGAATATTTGATTTTAATGTTGGAAGGAGGTATCTAAATCACCTCCTCTCACCTAACATCCAATGTAGAGGCGTGAAAACAAATTGGTATCCATTTTTATTGAGGACACTTTCAGAGGAAACTTTTGTTTAAAATCTTCCTTTTACTTTCAAAAAGTTCTATTTTATTTTTCTTGATTGGTTCATTTATTGTAACAGTGCAGTCAATAAGCTGAAGCTTTTTGTATGTTTCATATTGCTCTGCACCAAGTTTTTCAATTTTTCCCACCAATTCAGAGCATGAGTTATCTGACTTCTTTGGTATCAAGAGCAACCAGGTCCTTACTTTCTTCAAGGAATGGATTTCCTAAGTCCTCAAAAGTTTCTACTAAATTATGACTTCTATTAGGAATTGTTTTTGTGCAGCCTCGGATTGATCATGATGAGAATCTGTTTGACTTTCATCCATCAGATGCACTGCTTCGTATTCCTTCACAATGCAAGAGTTTTCAAGTCCTGCAACCATCCACCATTGTAAAGCTGCAGGAAATGTTGTCAGTCCAACAGCACCACCATCTTCCATTACCAGTCTGTTTTGCCACTCATAGGCTTGATCTACTCCAACAGCAGAAAATTTCTTGTTTTCCCTTTAATTATGAATTTTCCCTGAAAGATGCTGAATCTGGTTGGGACTTACATGGACTACACTTCCTCCATCTTCAAAAGCCTGCCTTGAGTTGGTTTCTTGCGGCTATAAAACAAAATGTGACACTAATAACAGATGCAACTGAAGTAGTGTTGAACTACCATGTGCTGTGATGTGTCAGTGTGATGGAGAATGTGGTCAAGTCTAAATGATAAAAACTAAATTCACTAAAACAAAAGTTTTTAAGCTGTTTTTTTAAAAAACAAAAAAGGTTAAATGTATTTGTGTTTGTGCGTTACAAGATAGCTTAATACATTTGCTATGCAGTAAATAGATTTCTATAATGATCTGAAACCCTGATCCAGAAAGAATAAATCAGCATGGAAATTTCCCATTATTTTCACTAACTCCCTCCCCACCACAATTGATGCCTCAATACATATTCTTGTTTAAAAAAGGTGTAAAATATGACCTCTGAAAGTTTCAGGCTTGCAACACAAAGTGCAAGATTGAAACGAGGGTGAGATAGTGCATCTTGATGACTTTTCAGACAAATGGGTATGAATAAAACCTCAGTATCTCGACAAAGGTTGCTCCTATGAAAAGATTGATTATGAGCTTTTTGTAGCAAATTTTATGCTCTTTAATTTTGTACTGAGACATCTTTTCTGTAAGATTAAAAATAACAGAGTTATTGTGCAGAAACTGAATTTTGGGTGTCATTTTCCAACATGGCTTCCGTTATGATGATTTCCTGAGATGCCCCTATATCTAATTTTAATCTACATGGTAATAAATACCACCATATCAAATTTCGCACTTGTATCACAATGTGCACGATTTGGCCAGAAATTGTCATTAAGCCACTCTACTACTACTGAATGCTTTGGTTTGGGTAGCTCTAACAGAAGTGATAGCTGCAGGGGAAGACAAGCCAGGGCTCAATGAAGCACAACTAATATATATGGGAGTCACATACGTCTAAGGCTGTGGAACAAGGGAGAACAGCTGGAGGCAATAATTACATATCAATGGATTTTTGTCCTGCTGTTTGTTTCCTGAGGAAGGGCTCAAATCACCTCAAATCAGTAACGATAACATTCCCATGGGCAGTGGTTAGCCACTGAACGCACAGAATTCTGGACCAGATGGATCCTTGATCTTATACATCATGGTGATTCTTTTGTTCTTAATAGCCAATCAAGTATAAAACAATGTAACGAAATATTAAACCAGCACATCATAAATTGAAACATTAGTGCATAAACAAATTCAAGCTGCAAACGGAACAAAGATTTATTGGAAAAGAAGGCTCTTAGCCATAACTAGAACATGGATAAATAGCAGACCAACTGCAATTCTGAAGGATGAGAGTACCAAATCCTGGTTGCCACAACAACAACAAAAGTTCCTTCAAACTTTCGCCAACCCTCAGAATGTGGCAGAGCACATGGAAGAACCACAGCAGGTTTGAGAGGTAGAAACAATCCTTTAAGTATCTTGGTACTAAGCCATTTAGGGTGCAATCTTATGCATGTTTAGACAGAAAAAAGTCCTATAATTCCTAGTCTGCCTCAGTGACCAGGGCTGGCTGCAGGAACGCTGGGAATTGTAGGACATTTTTTCTGTTTAAATGTGCATAGGATTACACCTTTAGGACTTTAAAGGTGATGACCAGAACTTTAAAACTACATCCAGAAACAAATAATTTGTGAAGTTGATGCAACACTGGATCAACGCAATAAAAAACCTAGACTTGCCATTTTATTGTATGCATGATCCACTGGAAGTTAGCTCCACTGAATTCAATGTTTACTTTCAAGTTTATGAAGATCATGGATTGCAGCATTAAGGCAAAAAAGGGAGGATTATTATAGGAAATATTAATTTTATTCTTGTTTAATAATTATTTAAAAAATTATCTATAGCCATATAATGCTTGTGTGATAATCCCAACAGTGGTTCCTCTTTTCAGACTATACTGTACAGCAACAGCTAATCAACTAAATTAAGGTGTGCTACTCCAAGTTTTCTTTAATGATATCAAACTGAACCAAAGAAACCATCTGTTCTTTCACTGAAATAAATTTTAAAAGTTATGGTATTTTTTAACAGCCTCTCAACATTAATTATTTTTCTATTACTATTACATCAACCTAAGTGTGTATGTCACGAAAATCAAAACACAAGATAATGATTTGGTGTACTTAAAAGTGATAACAACTCTCCTGAAAGCTTCAGTCCTGGAGATGGGATCGTCCTCTGAAAGTTGCATTCACAGAAAATGAATGAGTGCACGCTGCCATGTACAAGATTCTAGTTCTACAAGATACTTGCTTTATACAGTACTCATGGCAAGGAGATAAACATAATCCCCTCTAAATGATGTAGATCAATTCACTGTAAAAGCTAAAAGTAGAATGGTCAATTGAAAAGCTGACTTCCCTAGACTCACTGTAATGAAAAGGCTTAATTCTAGATAGTTATGTACTTTACAATTCACATCGATAGTTGCATAAAGTAATTACTTTATGAATGGCTAGTTTTTGAACAAATACGTAGCTGTACTTCTTTATCTCAGTAATAAGCAATTCAAAGTAACTGTTTGAAGTTACCTCATTTATTTATGGGTAGGTCTAATGTTAATGTAACTATGCAGATACAGGGTTGTTCAGTCTTAATAACAGTGAGGAATTCATACTTTGACTATTAGTGCAAGCTTATGCTTGTTTACTCAGCAGTAAGTCTGTGTTTGGTGACACTCCTAGAAAGTGTATTTAGGATTTTTGTCTATATCAGGTAGTGTAGGGGTGTGTGTGTGTATGTATGTGTGTGTGAGTGTGTGTGTGTGTGTGTGTGTGTATATATATATATATATATATATGAATTTAACAAATCTTTACTGCTGCTTAGAAGGAAATATGGTGTGTTTTCCTTTTTACAGAACAACCAGCAGAGTGAATAATTATTAGGATTGAACTATGTAATACTTAAAGCCCCAATTCTAACTACTTATGCGTAAATGCTTGTAGCAGGACTGACGCTTAAAAAACACTCTTATTTACAGGTCCTCACAGTTTTTTCCTCTAAGATACAATCAATTGAGAATGAAGGATTGAAGAAATATTACACTTGAGTTTCATGCATGATATCTGTATACAACTGTAAAAAACATGAAAAATGCTATGTAAAGTATGGAAACATTTAGCAGCTATCATGTACATAATCTCTTTATAACCTAAAATATAGTAATAAATATTTGATTTAAATTGTTTGAATTCAATCAATTATCAGTACTGTAATGGTAGTACAACCATTTTCAGTGGGTTTTTTAAATGTTCATTCTCATATTTTAGCCTACTTTGTAGAAGATGGTTGTCATTATATGATTTGTAAAACATACCTATGTAAATGAGCAGTTCCTGTTGGGTTTAGATTTTTTAAATGCCGTGGAGCCTAAGAGAGGATAAATTCTTTTGATTGTTAAAGATAATGAATTCTAGTAAAGACACTTCATTTCAAAACAGAAAGAAATACGGTATAAAAACAATAAAAAAATCATTCTAGTACAATGAAAGAAGAATTTGCCTTTTTATAGAATAATATGGAAGATTACCCACCCCACAGTCAAAAGGATTAGGAAAAATCGAAACGTCACAGTGGTTGTTTTAGCAAGAAGATGTGCATCTATCCAACTTCTGTAATTAGCTGAACGAACATAGACTCCTGGTTTTCTTGGTCGGCCACAGCCATACCCAAAACTAGTGATTCCTATGAGATAAAACCTGGCGGTATTTGGGAAATAGCACATCAAAGGTCCACCGCTGTCTCCCTGGAAATTGAAAAATATAGTACTGCCATGTTCAAGATATTCTGGAGTTTCAGGATGCAGGATTGTAATCCAATAAATCTGAGTTATGCCTCTCATGAATTGACAAAAGAAAATAGGAAAAATAGATAAATCTGGAAAACCTGGATTGGGTAATCTTGCTTTGGTTGGATTGCTGCACCTAGTAGATTGTTTACAAAATTTGATCATCGCTGTTCTGGGAATAACAGCTAGTTCAATATGCTTACTCTGCAAATAATATGACAGACCCCATGTATGTTGATCCATCCAGTCTTAGCTATCAGAACAAGGCACTATATATGCAAGTGTTGAGAAGAAGAACCCTCACCCTTTATTTCTAAATTGTCAGTTTTGGATTGAAGCAAAGTGCTCCAGATGTTCTGACTAGAAACAACAGAAGTCCCGACTTTTATGTAACACTCCTCTGCTTTCACCTCCTGCTCCCATCTCTCAGTCACTACTAAGATCTTAATTGATGCAAACAATTAAAAATATTTGTAACTATTTAGAAAATTAGGGTTTCCCTTTTTCTGCAACTCCCTGCTCCCTTTGTCTTATATTTTTTCTTTAATTGTGAGCAGGCAGGAATTTGTGTTTTCTATTTTTATATGGCCTGTTCGGACAACACGCTAAGCCATGTTTAGGCTGCTCTTTCGTAGCAAATGGTTAGTGAGCATGTTTAAAATGTGGTTATGTTGCCACCATGTTTAGAATTGGTTCACATGACAAGCTAAGTCATGGTTCACACGACATGCTATGCCAAAATGTTTAACTCAAAATTCTAAATCACCATGGCTTAGCGTGTCATCTGAACAGGATCATGCAGATCTTAGAACATATGAGGCACCTCTATAATGATGATGAGAAAACTTATCACATCACTTGAATTTTACTGACATTTCTAATACAGATTTTGTTACATAAAGCAATAACCGCATTTTTTTGGCTTCCCAAATTAAAAAGCTACTTTTGACATATCCACAGATAATGCAGTTTGCCCAAACAATTGCATGAGAGGATGTTCTGGTGACATGTTCTAAAATTGAGTTATCTCCATTTTACCTGGCAGCTATCGACATGTCCACTTGCTGAGCCTGCACAAAGCATATTCCCTGTTAGTTGTCCTCTGTACCAGTCATATCTATTACACAAGTTTAGTGGAATAATGTCTACTTGAGCTTCTTGTAATATAAATTTGTCACTACCTGTAAAGGAAACACAAAATACTGCTGGAAGTATGCTGATAACATTTGGAAACAAAGCAATATCCAAAACTGCAGGATAGTGGCAGCACCTGAACCACTGTACCTGTCCTAAGCCTGATGCCTGAGACCTGCATCCTCTGTGCAATTTAGAAAACCTACGTTAGTTAGCCAACTAAGGGCACAATCCAATGCACGTTTTGACAGAAACAAGTCCTACAACTCCCAGCATCCCCCACCCAGCATGGCTAATTGGTGCATGCTGGAAGTTACTAGCTTTCATTCTGTCTCAACATGCATAGGAATGCACCCTGCGGCTCAAGAATCTTTCCACTGTCTTGGAGCTGTGGCAAATTCTGATTTGCAGCCAATACAGATCCCTGGTGCATATGGCGAGGCCATTTGCTGTTGAGATTCTTTTTTCTTTTTTTCTTTTTTACTGCTGTTATTACTTTGTTTTTATTGTAGTCAACTATTGTATGTTTTTAGAATTTATTTGTGCTTTTTGTATTGTTTGTAGCCAAAGCAACTATTCAGTTTACCTGCTTCAGCCATTACTATAGCAAAATTGTATATAAAAAGCTTATAAATCAAAATACAGTTTTATACAGGTGCACAGTCTCCTAAATCATGTATACAACGAAGTTCACACAAAAGCCAAACCCAGAGTAGCTATTTTCTAAATAATATTCATATTTTGAAGGATTTGTCTTTTGTAAATTTGACTTGTGTCCTCAATTTTTAAAAAATGTTTATAGATTGTAATATAGGAAAGTCTAGTAAATTTCACCATCAGTTTTGTGAACAATGATAGTATGAGTATGGCACTTAGATTGAACTGAACCTACGAGAATTTTTAGTAATAATATGCAAGGAAGTTAGATTGCATATTGATTTTTCCCAGATAAATTCTGACACAAGGCAAATATCACATCCAATGAGATTTCTAATCTTTTGAGATAAAGTTGTAATGTGTTTCATTGTTTCTCATAATAAATGCAACAGATAGGACAAATATTATGGTCTAAACAAAAGATGGATGAATGACTTTGGAATCAAGCCAAAATTACTATTTTTTAGTGTCTATCTAGAAATAAAAAGTGTGAGTGCCCTCCTCCCAAAAATGTGTCATAGTGACACTCCCTGTTGAGTGTACACTCATTGACAGACCCAGATTTCCTCCCATGTAATGTGTGAAATAGCCATGAATGTAGTCATGGCAAAGAAATTGCCTGAAATCACTAAACTGTTTCTCACTCTTAACAATAGTTTAATTTAAAAGATAAATAAAAGATACCTTTCTCAGTTGTTTTTCCCCACCCTGTTATGTAACATGGGTACTTATCTTCAATGGAAAGATGAGTGTCAGGTAGGCAGATGGGCTGAATATAGTCATTGTATTTGATAGATCTTATTAGCGTAAACAAAGCAACATCATTTTCATAGTTTTCCGGAGTATAATTAGCATGGACCATGATAGCTCTGACCCGGCGCGTTTTAGTATGGTAGTTGTTTTTATGAAGATGATGCAAGCCAAGCACAACCCTCCAGAAGGCTGGGTTCCTAGGACAGAATAAAATTCCCTATAGACTCATTTATTATTATTTTACAATTGCTATTTCACAAACTTTGAGACTTTAGAGTCGTCTCTTGCTTTACACTATGCAAAACAAATAAGCATGGACTCAAGATTCTGATTAAATGGAGAGTGAATACCAGAGATTGCTGCAGATACCCTTAATTGTGCTTAACTCTTTTAATTTTGCTCAGTCTCTCATTGGTTTTTGATACGTCAAGTCATGGTATCCTCCTGAATTGACTCCAGGGGATGGGCACTGGACACACTGTTTACCATGGTTCCAGTTCTACCTGCAGGGTTGATTTCAGAGAGTAACATTGGGTGACTATTCCTCGGAGCTTTGGCAATTGAGCAATGGGATTCCACAGGGTACCATCTTGTCCCCAATGTTGTTTAACACCTATATGAAGCCATTGGGAGCAGTCATTGGGGGATTTGGAGCCAAGTGCCATCAGGATGCTGATGACACACAGCTCTATCTCCCTGCAACATCTGAATCAGGAGATATTATGCAAGTCCTGGATCAGTGCCTAAATTCAGTAATGGGCTAGATGAGGGCCAAAAAACAACCTGAATCCTGGCAAGATGGAAGCCCTGAATGATTCCTGAGTCCAGGAAATAGGCTTATTGCCTGTTCTGGATGCAGTTGCACTCCCTCTGAAAGACCAGGTTTGTAGTTTGGGGGTACTTCTAGATCCATTGCTGTCACTGGAGGACCAAGTGGCCATAATGGGCTGGAGTTGATCCTACAGCTGGGCTGTTTTGTCAACTATGGCCTCTCCTGGACAGGGATAGCTTGGCACTAGTAACCTCAAGACTGGATTACTGAAATGCACTCTATGTGGAACTGCCTTAAGGCTGCTCTGGAAGCAGGAAGTAGTTCAGAACACAGCAGCTCGGCTATTGATGGGAGCTGCCCCTTTTCAGCAGGTAACACCTTTGCTGAGGAATTGTACTGGCTGCTGATTCGCCGGGCCAGGTTTAAGGTTCTAAACAACTTTGGACCAGGATACCTGAGAGAGCACCTTCTCCCTTACCAACCTGCCCAGTCACTGAGTTCATCAGAGGGCATGTTCCTGGTGGTTCAACATGGTCCTGTGGCCCGACTGAGCTCCATCTGGAGAAGAACTTTCAGTGTAGTGGCCCCTTTACTTTGGACCTCCCTGCCCGTGGAGGTCAGGTAGGTGCCAACACTTGTGTTGCTTCTGGCACCTCCTGAAAACAGTCCTATTGAAGGAATTGACCAACCAGTTTTTATTGGCATTCTGTTTTTAAAACAATAAATTTTACTATGGTTTTCTAATCTTTTTATCTTTTTAATTTTACCCTTATGTTCACCGCTCTGTAATTTGTGTACATGAGTGATACAAGTAAATACATCTATATGAATAGCATTACATGTAAATACATCTATTTACAGAGGAAAATAAGAAGGGTCCAATGAACTGTATCTACAAATGCTAAGGCTAGGATCCAAAGTAGTAGGGAAAAAAATTCTACAGAGGCTTTAAGGCTCATGTTTCTTAAGTAGGAGCTACCCTATACTGCATGCTAAACTTCTTTTGAAACTGAGTGGAGATGCCTAAGCAATTCATGGGTTCCACATTGGTACTTGCTATCCAAAGTAAAAAAAAAATCCCATTGGGTATGCCATAATTAGGAAGTGGAATGAGATAAATCCCCTTTCTACTTGCATAGCCTAAAATGGGTCAAATTATCCTCCATGCCACGAAACTGTCAAAACCTGAAACTAGGCTCAAAATCTTAAAAACTATCTCATTGCTGCTAAGTCCTGCTGGACTTCCATGTCCCGAATCCTTAAGTTTTATGGTGTTTAACAGCAGTGGGGCCTAGGTGGAATGCAACAAACTACTCGAAGTGATGGACAACAGTGCTTCACTGGGCTGGTGTTAGTACTGAGGCAATAGTCATTAAAATGTAGCTCAGATCAAGTAATCTGTGACCACTCTTAGCCTCAGTTCACCAGCCTTTCCTGTAGCTGTACTACAATGTGGGGTCAATAACCTGCCTTACATACTTGTTTTAAGGACTAATGAGGTATAGGAAAGCACTCCATACCACCTCTCCTACTTGGTTCAAAAGTTTCTTTCCAATAGCAATATTTCTGTCAACCCCTTCATTTCCTCGCCCTATTGTAATTAACCCTAAATACATATAACTGTCAGCAAACCTATGTGGATAAGCGGCAGTGTCCAAATTCAGAGGCTGCTGACTATCCAATGCAAAATGGGAAAAGTGCAGTGGCTCTGCAATCCAGCTGCCCTGCATTTCTGCTAGATGGGTGAAATCACCATCTAACAGTAGCGTCTCAGAGAGGGAGAGGAGGCTGAAGTGGCCATAGGAAAAGGCGTAAGGCAGCCGCCTCCATCTTTTTCCTTTCCTGCCTCTGGGAACACCCCTTTTTCCACCTCCACACTCTGTTTTCTGAATGCAGAAGTAGCCAGCATGGGTCTCTCAGCTCCGGCTTTGAGGGGCCAGAAGAGGGTGTAGGGAGTGTGGTTTTCTGGCTCTCAGGTCAGAGCCTTGTCTCCAACCTTGTAGCTAGGAAACTGAACAATTTTATTTCCCCCTCCCCAGAAGCTGTTTGGGGCCATAGGATTGCCGAAATTATCTCATATCCTTCCCCAGTTTAACCCCAACTACATTTCCCTCTTAAACCTGCTCCCTTTCAGGCTTAACAGAATTTTGGAACCAGCTGAGTGATAGAACAAATAAATCAGAATATAGAATGAAAACTAAAGTCAGTAATTGAAGTCAGATCTTTTCAGCAGTAGATGGGAGAGCTGAATAGCTTCCTCACAATGGCAATCAATAGCTTCTGTCCATGACTGCAGTTTTCATCCAACCTTAAGGTGTGTGTGTGTGTGTGTGAGAGAGAGAGAGAGAGAGAGAGAGAGAGAGAGAGAGAGAAAGAGAGAGAGAGAATTGTTCTGGGCTTCATTTCACACCCACCCCAGCCAGCATGGCCAATGGTCAGAAATGCTTGATGTTGTAATCCAAGACATCTTGTGGGCGCCACATTAGGTGGTTTGGGTAACAATAGCAACAACACTGGGCTAAAACTCCAGTATCAGAGGCAGTAAGTGTATGTACACCAATTGCTGGAAAACATGAATGGGATGGTACTGTTGCACTCATGTCCTGCTTGTGGGTTCCTGGTCAACACCTGATTAGCCACTGTGTGAACAGAATACTGGACTAGATGGCCCTTTGGTCTGATCCAGCATGGCTCTTCCTATGTTCTTGTTCTTCTGTAGCAGGGTTGTCAAATCTCTTTCAGCCCAATGGCCAAATTCAATGTCAGAGAAGCACTTGGAGCCCCATTCCAGTGATGGGTGGGCCATGGGCAAAAGCAAGTGGGCCCAAAATACCAGCCTATTTTAGCTTAAAGATCTTACTGCCAGTAACTAGAAGAAGCATTTCAACAATTTAGAAGGGGGGGAACCATGTAAACACTGGGAAACCATCAAATGATCAGTGGTTAGTAGGAAGGAGAGTGGCCATCTGGAGAAACCTGGAGGGCCTGAATGGAATCCCAGGTGGGCTGGCCTTGGCCTGTAGGTTTGATACCCTTGTTCTATACTGATTGACTTAAGCATTGTTGTTTTTAAAAAAAAATCCAAGATTTTTAAAATCACAATATAACAATGGAAAGTACAACACAGAAACCAACTTTCTTCAATTCAAAAATAACTGATCAAAGCCAGATACCAAAAATGTTACATAACCAGAAAAATGGGAAAGCTGATATAGTGTGTCAGCTACATAATAAAGATGCTATTAAACCTCTGAGACTGGGAATGCAGATTCTGTTTGCTTTAGTGAAACTAATGACTTCAGTGAAACAGATTCTGTTTGC